>JASUAB010000015.1:22250000-23500000 GCA_037013595.1 Dicorynia guianensis
TAGTTTGAATAGGGCAACAGTTGAAATCATATTTGTTCACTGAGGATAATAAGAACAGAACGAATACTTCGACTAAACCAACAATATTGATCCATGAAGTTGCACGTGAGGATTGTGGATGAGTATGGAGAAGGCAATAGGTTGGAGATTTCTGCTATATTTCTGGTTCCTCACAGCGAGAGGATTATGGTGATTTTATGGAGGATAAGACGTGAGTTTTTCATAGTGATGCAAAAATATCACATGAAAAAACTTAAGAAAGAAGAGGTGAGTTTCTCTACCGGTTATGCATTTGTTAATGGGGGACTCTTAGGCCCATTAATTACCAAGGAAAGAAAAGAAAAAAGATAGTGGAAGTTTATATTGAAAGCTTTAGTCGTTTTAAATGGCAAGACTTGGGTACTTCTCAGACTTACATAAAGCAAAATAAGCATAAAAATTTCACCAGTTATTCGTCAGTTTCGTTGGCTGAGATATTTCTTATTGCTGTCATTGAATATAATTTTAAAACACAAGAATCACCAAAAGTGTCTCCCCGTATACTTATATTCCGATTTCCAAATGAAACTCAAGTGTGATGTCAAATAATGTCGGGAAACTCTTGTCTGACACAATTTGCGAGTTTTGTGAATCTTATAAATTAATTAAATTTAATAATTTTAATTTTTTAAAATAAATATTTATAAAAAAGTAAGTTTGTGCTAGACTTATAGTACTCACGGTACCAATACCATAACTGGGATGGCACAATGTTAGCTGTCCATTTTTAAAGATTGAATGATAACCATCCACTTATCTAACCTACAACTTCATAAATTTTAGATTAAAATGTACAGAATCTTTCTGAACGTTAAGTCGATTTTAAAAAATTCTCCTAAACTTTAAAAGTTTTCAAATGACATTCTTGAACTATAAAAAATTTTTAAAACACTCCCTTCTATCAAGTTTTCTGTTAAAATTTGGATGTTTTTTAGTCAACCTTCAATTTGACCTGATACAAATATCCTTCAAATGTACATAAATTTTTAAAATCTGTCATAAATGCAAAAGAAAAAAACCTAGTATAGATTTGTAATTTAAGATTTTAGGATTTAGGATTTTAGGATTTAGGATTTAGAGTTTAGGATTTAGGGTTTAGGATTTAGGGTTTAGGGCTTAGGATTTAGGACTTTAGGATTTAGAGTTTAGAGTTTTAGGGTTTAGGGTTGAGATTCAATGTTAAAACTTCAAAATTTTACTGTTCATGGCCTTCTTCAATTTCTCAACTTTATATGAAGGTCATTTTCATCATTTTTATAAATTTTGATGAAAAACTTAACGGAATGGATTATTTAAAAATTTTTTATAGTTGAAGAGGATCATTTGAAAACTTTTAAAGTTTAAGAAGGTTTTTTAAAATCGACTTAAAGTTCAGGGGGGGTTCTATACATTTTAACTTAAATTTTATTACTACTTTCTTTCACATGTTTTCTCTCATCCCCTCATTGAAAGATTCGTGCTTTTTCCTATTGTCCATCTCTGTCATGACCATCCATTCCCCTCTTCAACCAACACCACCTTTTCACATGAGATCTTCAAAATTGTGATAGAATTCTATTTTTACTTTTGGGGAGAATGATAACATCGATACCCACAAAAGTTTTGGCTTTAGGTTAGATAATTTTCGTTGTTATTCACAAAAATTCTCATATTGATAGTAATTATCAGCAGTATTCAAGTACACCCATGTGTTTTGAGTTCCGATCAGTGCCTGAGCGATGAAAATCCAAATCATCTCTCTTTCATTTTTCTAATCTTGGTTGGGATTTATACACATCACCGTTTCATTTTATATTAGACATAATCTGTATTTTTTTTTTCTTTTTTGTCAAGAAAGACAATTATAGGTGAATATGGGACCTTCACCCAAGCTCCTATGGAGGACGCTGCATTTCACAGTGTAGGGTTGAAGACAACCTTCATTTTTTTTAATATCAAAATTTGAAGACTTGCATTTTTTTAGTTTAATGATACCTTTGGTCCTTTAGTATGTAATTTTGACTCCTATTTTAAATTTAATCAATTTTGTCACTCATTTTATGAAATTCATGAAAATGTGACCCAATTTTGATGGAATCCGTTAAATGGATAATAAAGATCGATGATATGGTAACTCATTTATACAGTCACCATAATACGTGGGTTATTCTTGGTCACATCAACCAAACTACTTGAAAAATAAAATGGGGTTAGAAAAAAAAAACCCTAACCTAGAAAATAAACCCCAAATCCAAAAAGGTGGGTCTGTGTTAGCCTATTCGTTTTCTTTTAACAGGGGGATTCTTTTTTTTTTTTTAGTGGAGGTGGTGTGGAAGTAGAGTCCACAGTCACAGACTCCGGCTGTAACTCAGTTTTTTTGGCCCCCTCTTCTTCCATGACGTATTGACACTCGAGAGTTCAGGTGGCGATAGTAGAGATTCGGTTATGGCAGCGATGAACCAAAATTAATTAATTGTTTAAAGAGCTAATTTAGAAGCTTCCTCGTATGGTTTGTTGGCAATAACAAGGTGACGAGTGAATATATGCAAATTGTGGACTGGGGGAATTATCGACCCACAAAAACACGACCATGTGTAGTGGTTAGTACCTAGGAAATTGACCATTCTATGAAAGCTTCCTGTTTCCGGTTATTTTCGTCATTCTCTTGATTTGAGAATAATTTTGCCTAAACAAAAATTAAAATTAATATTTTTTAAATAATATGAAAAGTTTTGGTTTATAATTATCCTACTATCATCTAAAATTAGATACAAATTTATTAAAAATTATTATACTATTTCTATTTTTTTATTTCATTAATTATATATATATAGTTACATTCATTTATAAAAATAAATGATATGATTAAATTTTTTTATTAAATATCAGAAATATTCAATTAAAAGTGGGATAAGAAAATAAGAGTTTTTTAATATATTTTTTTATCATTTTTAATATATTATATATTTTTTGTCTTTATTATTCAAAAATTTTAAATCCGTCCCTACATTACTATCAAATGGTTTTTGTTATTCAGATAATGAAACCAAAAAGCTGCATTAGCAAATCAATGAATGGGATTGTGGACGCTAACAATTAATTCATTTTAGATCGTAAAATTCTTTCCACTACCTCAATTATGGGATTACCTAGCTACGAGAAACCCTACTCGTAGGATTGATAAATGAGGGTCATCAAATTTCCCTTCTTTCGTTCTCATACAAGTCCAACCAAATTAGGGATAGAGTTTTTCCTTCCGAGCTCTGCTACACCAATGTTCCTATTCTTACATCGGCTATGTTCTTAAATTAAAAAAAAAAAAAAAAAACTCATTTCAGCTCCTTTTTCTTACGAAGTCTAAAACCTTCTTAATTGTTTATTATTTATTATAAGCTAAATGTATATTTAACAACATAGCAATAGAGTTTTGCTTTCCTTCCCAATGTTTCCTTTCAAATTAGTCTCACCAAACTACGTTCCTTAAAACAGAAAGGGTTTTACTTAATCAGTCCTTTTATATCTATATTTTTTTATTTTCATATATTTTATTTAACAAAATTTAAATATTTATTTTTTAAATTAATTTTAATTATTCAATTTATTAAATTTTATATCTTTAAAAAAATTTATTAAATTTTATAAACTAAATCTTACATCTTTAAATTTAAGCATTTTATAAGAATTTAACTGTGAGAACTCGTGCGTCTCTTTTCTCAATTAATTTGGCCGCTGTATATTTATGGCACCATGAACTGGTTTCCCATCGCATGTGCTGGTGTAACCAGCTGTGGGAGAAAGTTTATCTCTATAATTGATCATAAACTTACATACATAACTAGCTCACTGCGTACGAGTAATGTAACAATCGGAATCATATTTGTTATTGAAGATAAACCAACCATATAATGATCCATGTAAATTGTATGTACACTTTATTTGGTTTGTATTAGGCCCCATGATCATCTGCTTTCTACCCTTGTAGATAGTGTCAAGAAATTTTTTCAAGGCACTTGGTATGTGAAGATTGTTGATGCCGATAGAGAAGGCAATGGGTTGGAGATTTCTGCCATATTTCTGGTTCGTCACAGCGAGAGGATTATGGTGATTTCATGGAGGATAAGAGGGGAGTTTATCTGCCCGTTATGCGTTTGTTAATCTTCCTAGCCCCGTTAATTCGAAGAAGAAAAAAAAAAGATATTGAAAGCTTTAGTGGTTTTGGGCAAGACTCGGATGAAGCTAAGCAAATGTAATTGATTAAGCATGCGCATAGAAAATGTCTTTGGCCATCACATCTCAGAAAATTCTTATATCAGATTGCGCCTTTTTGAAAGCTTGATTTAGCCATCTATAAAGCTGCATATAGCTTCCTGTTTTCAATTGCATCCGATAAGAAACATAATGAAATCACCACATATGTAAACCACTAATCGTAACGATTAGACATAAGGATAAGGATGGATCCATATCCCCAACGGCAGGGTAACTTCAGGGAGAGAAAGAGCGACTTTAGAGGTGTTAAAAAATTATTGAAAAAAGTTATGAGCCCATAAATAGCGAGCGTCTTTCCTCTTAAATTTGCCTAAGGTTTGCAACGATCCCGTAATAAAGATGTTCTTATTTCGGAAAACAGCAACATACATATACAGAAAACAGACAGTACAATGTTTATTTGGCTTAAAAGACCACAGATACACACACACACACACACACATATATATATAAAATATTATAATATATGCCCGTTCACAGCTGGTATATCCAAGAGCAACACACCACACACACATATGTATATTACATATGTTTACAGTAATCTAGATCCAGAGATGTTTCCATTTTCACCCATGTGTTTCTTCGCTCTTTTAGGGTTTTTCAGGTCTCGTACCAGAGCCTCCCCAGTCCCTGTGAGTATCAATTCGCTTGTCCTTAGTTCCGTAGTTGCCAAATGTTGGGTTTGCATCGCTATTGCTGTCTGCAGATTTACTTTCCGTAACTGCAGTGCCAACATTAACGGTACCACCAGCATTGCTCTTTCCACCATGATCTGCATCGCTAATTAGAAGCGGGTGCTTATTGGCCATCAACTATGCTCCTTCCGCTGTCCCGCTGCAGCAGCTTGCAGTGCTCCCACCACAACAATGGTCACTAACAGTACAAGCAAGCACCTCATCGTCTTCAAACTTTCAGCACACCCTGAAAGACAAATAAACCAACCTGAGCAATATTCTGATGTACCATTCAAAAGTTCTAGTAACAAAATGCAAACTTAGCTAAACCGCTGGGTTTAAACCAACCAACCTGCAAGTGATAGTAAAGTTAATTTCAGAGCTATGAAGAAGGGGATGCCAAACGGTGGCAATATATAAGCAATTTTCATATACTGTAAGTGTGCACAGATCGAATTCGAGTTAATGCTAAAAAGGGGAAGTCGCACAAATTGAAAAAAAAAAAAAAATTGGATCTAAAACTTTTGATACAAGTCAAATCGAAAATATATTCAAGTCAAGCTGATTTAATCAGATTTAATCAAGTTAACAAATTTTATGTATTTTTTTTAGTTAGGTTGAATTTGAGTTGTTTCAGGTCCATCCGAATCAGATGGAATTCAGGTGGTCGCACACCCCTACGATTGTTTAGCCTCTTCCGGAAATCGGAAATGGAATGTACAAAAATTAGATAATTAATTGAGTGGATGTACCAGTGTGCCACCTTGTTAGAGTGCTATTGGAGGCTAAAGGCCTACCGCCACCAAAGAAGCAATTCTGATATTAAAAAATGGATATTGTTAATATGGAATTCATATTGTTCCATTATTAAGGGTGAATGCATTATGATTCCACTTAGGGGTCAACGATGAATGATTTCAAGGCTGATGATTTACTCTTTTTACTCGCATTTTGAATCGTTGAGATATTCCTTAGTTTAAATCTATAAT
Organism: Dicorynia guianensis; assembly: GCA_037013595.1. Lineage (NCBI taxonomy): Eukaryota > Viridiplantae > Streptophyta > Magnoliopsida > Fabales > Fabaceae > Dicorynia > Dicorynia guianensis. The sequence goes on from JASUAB010000015.1 coordinate 22,255,951, forward strand.
GTAACACAAATCATGCATCAATGTATACATTTGAGTGAAATCTCATATTTGACAAGTATCTTGGATACTCTTAGTATATTAATGTAAGTGTACTTAAATACTAGTACCTAGGATACGAAGAAATTTTACATGTAATGCTCATAAGTAAAAAGTTGACGTGAGTTTGAATTTCCGAATCTTCCCTTTTTTTCCTTATCTCGATATTTAAGTTTTATTGGACTCTTTCCTCACCACTCTCACCCCCAAGTAAGTAAGTACTCGCCTACTAGTAACAGTAGGTGCTCTGCAGATAGAGAAATCCAATAACTTTTCTCATATTTAGAATTGTTTTATACTTAATTCGCCAATCAATTCCTGGGTTATAGAAAAAAAAAATCGTGAGTAATACCATACTCACGTGCAACGCGTGATTAATTTGAATAATTAAAAATAGAAAATTAATTTCCACCAAATAACCCATATTAAATATTCAAAAATTTTTAATAAATTATTAATTTGTTAAGTTTTATAATTTAAGTTTTAAAATTTTAAATTTTAAATTTTAAATAAATATTTAATAAAATTTAATTTATGAAATTATAAAATGTGTGACTCTACTTTTTATTTAATTATAGAAAAATGTGTATTAATTGAATAAACCTATCATTGTTTTATCAATAATATTATAATGTACAAAATATTTTAAAATTATTTTAATAATAAATTGTTATTATTTCAATTATTGTCAAAAAAATTATACAATCTTTTTATTTCAAAAATAATTAATTTTCAACTATTAATTAAATATGATCTAATTTTCACTCAAAAAAAATTACTATAGAATATAAAGAAAAAAAGTGAGTATTTAGATTACAAATGGAATAGCCATCAATAAATAAGTATTGATATTGATATATAGTAATTTTATATATGGGTTATATATTTTCTTGTACTCATTTCTTCTTTTTTTTTTCTGTTTTTTTTTTTGTGTCGCCGGTAAAAGCTTTATAAAAATTTTCAGGTTTACCTCGATAGATATGGGCTTGTACAGTTTCATTTCTTTAAACTATTTTTGTTGATTGTTTTAACAGTATTATCTTTTTTAAAACGTAATCACATTTTTAAATTGTGATTTTTTAAAATGTAAGATATGTTTTAAAAAATAAAATATATTTAATTAATTATTGATAAAAATTAATAATATAAATAATTTTAAATTTATAAATTATTATATACTTATTTATATTTTAGAATAATTTATATTATTAATTTTTTATTAATAATTAATACAATATATTTTATTCTCTAAATATAAAATATAATTTAAAAAAATTCAAATCCCACTATTTTATGCTTGATGCCCAAATGCTTCACCTCGCAAATAACGAACGTAAGAAAATATCTAAATCGTTTGGATATTCACTTTCGTAGCTGGCATGTGTTGCAAAAGGAGGTCTACTCGTAGTATTCCGCGCCATATATATCTTCCCGCGGCACCGACCGGTACAAATTGAATTTGCAGAATATGCAGCTCCGCCAATGAAAGAGTATCAAACGCCACAGGAGAAGCTACCTGCTCGTTCCTCTGACAATGTGGATCGCAGATTCAAGGATTGCTCGGGAAAGAAGTCTAATAAGGCAATTCACAATCGTAAACCCTAACATTGTCAGTTTATATTCTCTTTTCCAGAATTGATTTCTCAGTATCCTTTTCTTCTCTCTCGCCAGATCACAAACAAGAGCTTGAATGCGGCATTCAAATCCTTTTCTGAAGATGCATTTGAAATTTCAGAGGATTCCGTGGATTCTTCACCGATCTCTGAGACCTTAGACGCTAACGGCGATAAAAGCCTAATCAGACGTAATTCGTTAGATTCTAATTTGGAATTTCACTGTTTGTTACTATTGTATTGTTTCACTGTTTAAAATTTGATATTGCGGAGCTGGATAGTGTTTCTTTTTCCGCTTCAATTCATACCGGTTTCCTGCGAGATAAATCTTAAAACAATGATCGTAATGATTATTTGTCAAATCAAGGCACTGGAATTCTTTAACGTGTTTGATGTTGCTTTTGCATATATTTCTGCCATAAATTTGAACAACAATTCTGGTGTGGATTGTTAAGCAATTAATTGAATTAGGAAAGATGTACTGTTTGAATTCCGAAAAAATAAATTAGAAAGAGCAAGTGCGCTAGAAGTCTCAACAAATTTTGTTTTATTGGTTTGATATTCTCCGTTCTTAAGTTTGTTAAATGTTGTATGGTATGTTTCAGAACTTTGTGTTGGAAGAAGCTTCTTCAGTAGCCTTGCTTCCATTTGATGTGACACCATCTGGAAAGATTGCTGACGAAAAAGGAATTAGTTCTGTGAACTGTTTTGGTGCCTTTGAGGCGGAGATTGCTATGAATTTTCTAACAGAAGCTCAATCTGAGAACGTCAATTTGGTCAGTGCTCTTGCTCCTCAATATAGGAAAATTAAGGATGAAATATGTGAGCTTGTCATAGAAGAACTCTATACTTCACCACAGAAGAGCGACAACTTCTCTCAAGTGCTTTCTTTGGTAAAACAAATGATGTTACTATGTCTCTTCATCTGGATAATTGGAGTATCAGTTGTATTTTTCATCACTTCAGACAGTCATCACACTTACTGTGGACCTTCTCCGACTTAAACAGCACTGGTGAGGTTGATATGCTTTCAGACAAGGCAAAAGAGGTATGAACTTCTGCCATATATGGCTGCATAGATATTGCTGAGAATTTTGGAAAATATTGGTGTCTAGTAATTTGCTGATTTGTGCACTTGAGCTTGGTTGAATGCCTATCAAACTGTACGGTTGTTCATTGAAGTGGTTACACATGTATTATATTAAATGATTTGATTGATTACTGCAGTTTATAGATGAGGTCTTTCAGGTCCCTTGTTTGATCCTAATTGAAGTGGTTACACATGTATTATATTAAATGATTTGGTTGATTACTGCAGTTTGTAGATGAGGTCTTTCAGGTCCCTTGTTTGATCCCTTGATATATATTATAGCAATCTTAGTTGTAAGTTGTAACTGCCACATGAAGCCAGGTTTCACTAATTTTAACAGTAACAAGAACGAACACCAGAAAGTTTTTGCTTTTTTCAAGTGAAGCTACATGTGTGTCCTTGCTTATATGACATGCTTGTATAATGTAGGCAATTTTTGTAGAAAAAAATTAAAAATTACAAGAAGTCAACAGCTGCAAATAACAAATAAAGACCGACTGGTTGGTAGTTAAATTGAAGATAATGAGTACTATAGTTATCCATTGCACATCATTGCATAAGGGCCTCATGGCGACATTGCATTGGACAATATTGAAGCATTGCACACATTATTTTAAATATATACAACATTTCTAATATAACCCAAAATAGCAGTAATATATAAACAAACATCTACCATAAGTAGTAAAACCTTAACTTGCACTTGAAACTAAATTCATAGTGACTCTCAGCACTGGATCCATAAATAGTTTAGGGCAAGTAGGTAACAAGAAGTTAGAATAACTCAGGCAGAGAAGTGGATAACTTAAGAACGGATCAAAAAACTTATAGAGCATGCAATGGTGGTAGACAATGCTGAGCCTTCCCATCCAAAGTAAGAAAGAACAAAGATTAATAAAAGGCGAGAAGAGACTAGAGTGCGTACCTACTAGCTACTACCTAGGCAGCTAAGCTGAGTTGAAACAGAGAGGATTAAAACTAAGAGGTAGCAACAAACTGGTTGAGGCCTACGCAAGAGAGAGAGAGTGGAGAGTGTATGTTAGGAAGAGGACAAGTAGGAGTGATGTGGGGAGCAGTGACAGTTAGTGGGGAGAGGGAAACATTAGTAGAGGCTGACTGTAGGTGTGTGCATTATAGGGGGAAAGGACAAAATGTTTTGGCATTCTGGTTTGTACTGAGAGACTTAGAGCTGAGGTTTGGGGTTGGGATTTCTCAGCTAGGGATGTTAGTCTTGGGGAGGTCAATATCTGGTCCTCTGTTCTTGGTGTAGCTCTCTTTAAATCCTAAATAAACTTTCTTCTTTATATTGTATGCACTCTTAACTCTATCATTCAGTCTGACTTGCTAGATGCCATTGACGAGGATGGAGTCAAGAGTGGAAGCTTTGGAGAGAGGAATGGAGGAGGTTCGAAGAAGGTTAGAAGGGATGGATGAGATACATCGGAAGCTGGACTGCCTAGAAGAGATGAAGGCTATGATGGAGAAAATAGTAGGAAAGCAGCACAAAGATGACCAGGCCTCTTTGAAGGTCAACTTCATTTTAAAGGAAAACACAGAGAAGCTCAACTTAGAAAATGGGAACAATTCTAAAAAGAGCCATGAAGAAGACAAGGAGGTATCGGCCTTAACATAGTTACGCTTAGTAGCAAAAAAGGTAAAGCTCCCAAGCTTCAATGGTATGGACCCAGCAGGCTAGTTGGTGAGGGTAGAGAAATATTTTGAAATTTAAGGGATGTGCCCAAAAGCAAAGGCGTAGATTGTGTTCATAAGCATGGAGGGTGGTACGGTTCATTGGTTCCGTTGCCTAAGAAACCGAATTCCAGACCTTAAGTGAGAGATGCTGGCTTATGAGATGATCAAACTATATGGAGGAAGGAAAGTTGGAAATCCTTACAACTTGCAGTACTGCCGCAAAACAGAGGGGTAGGTACTTTTATTAAGGAGTTTGAGTTGTTGGCGGCTTAGATACCATCCTTGCCAGAGGAGCAAGCGCTGGGGTATTTCCTCAACGGCTTGTGCAGAGAAATCCAAAGGTGTGTGAAGGTTCATGACCTGCAAGAATTATTGCGAGCTATGGCACTGGCTAGGAGTATTGAGGATGCCATTTTGGGAAGGCTTATGCGCGATGATGCCATCCTTATATACACGTGGGTCGAGCTACCAGGTGAGTTTTTAGGTCAGGTCGCTTTGCGGGTACCCACTAGAAGCATCCCGAACTTAAGTCATGCTGCGTCGTAGAGTGTGCAGCCCAAACATATGACCTCCACAGCAATGATTATGGGATAGAAGACCACTGTAGCCAAAACGGAGTGTTCCCAACTATCAACAGCGAACAACAACCGCATGGGAGGAAACCAGAGTCGTGGTCTGCGACACTTACCTTACCAGGAGTTCTTGTGTCATAAAGAGGAAGGGAAATGCTTTAAATGCGGCTAGAATTTTAGCCCAATGCACAAATGTCCAGAGAGGCAGCTGAGGCTGTTGTTGCAAGGGGAGGATGAAGTTAGGGGAACGGAAACTGACTTCATAATGGTTGAATTGAAGGTGGAAAGGGAACAAAGAGGTGAGCAAAGTGCCGAGGGCAAGTTTTACCTTCTCGACCTTCCGTTGTATGCTGTCAAGGGAATCACTGGACCCCATACTATGAAGATGTTAGGTCGAGTAGGCAAGACCCTGGTTGTAATCATGATAGACAGTGGGGCATCGAACAATTTTATTTCTGTGAAATTGGGGGCTGTCATTGGAATTATAGAGGAAGACAGATTAAATTTTTTGGTTCATTTGGTAGATGGTGGAAGGAGAGGTACCCATGGGATCTGTAAGGGACTTGAGGTGCAACTGGGTGAGGTCAGGATATGCGCAGATTTCAATACGTTTGAATTTGGTGGGGGTAGACCTGATTCTTGTAGTGGCATGGTTGGAAACCTTAGGCAAGGTTAAGGTAGCCTAGAAGGAGTTGACCATGTCATTTGTACACAAAGGCGAGAAGGTGGTTATAAAGGAAGACCATAGTCTGGGAAAAACTCCTATGTTGGTCAAGGCATTATTAAAGACCAGGTATGTGGACTTTTGTTTGTGGGTGGAGCCAATTTCCATAAATCCCTAGCAAGCTAAGAGGAGGGAGGTGGAGTTGACCATGAGGGAGAAGTTTTTTTTGGTGAGCGAGGAAGTAGATGAACAGCATAAACAGGAATTGCAAGGCCTTCTACAGCAATTCAAGGGAGTGTTTTTGGAGCCTACAAGGCTGCCACCTCACTGGAGTAAGGACCACTCCATCTTCTTTAAGAGTGGTACAGACCCAATGAATGTAAGGCCTTACTAGTATGCACATTACCAGAAGAACAAAATTGTGAGGCTAGAGGAGGAGATGGTCATGGCAGGAATCATACGCCTGAGCAGAAGCCCATGTTCAAGCCTTGTTCTCCTAGTCAAGAAGAAGGATAGGAGTTGGAGATTTTGCATTGACTATCGGGCCTTGAACCGAGAGACCATATCCGACAAGTACCTAATCCCGGTCATTGAGGAGCTCTTAGATGAACTCCACGTGTCTCGTTTCTTTTCTAAGATTGACTTGAGATCCAGATATCACCAAATTCGGGTAGCAGATCAGGATATTTCAAAAATGACTTTCCAGACTCACCAAGGCCACTACGAGTTTGTTGTGATGCCTTTCGGTTTGAAGAATGCATCTGTGACGTTTCAGTCAATAATGAACTCTACCTTCCAGCCATTCTTGAGGAAATTTGTCTTGGTATTCTTTGACGATATACTCATCTATAGCTGCTCTTAGGGCGATCACTTGCAACATTTGAAGATAGTATTGGAGAGATTGCAGCAAGAACACTTCTATGCCAATCTGAAGAAGTGTAGCTTTGGGAAAACCTCAATGGACTATTTGGGACATATCATCTCTTCAGAGGGAGTGGCAGTAGACCCATCCAAAATTCAAAGCATTGTGGATTGGCCTTCACCCAAGTCTATGAAGATAGTAAGAGGGTTCCTAGGATTGACTGGGTATTGCAAGAAATTTATCAAGGATTATGGGAAAATTGCACGGCCATTGACTGAGTTGCTGAAAAAAGGGGGGTTTAAGTGGAATGAGGAGGCTCAAAAGGTGTTTGAAACACTCATGAGACTTCAGCTTCTGTCTTGGCTATGCCTGATTTTTCTAAGCTGTTTATAGTGGAATGTGATGCTTCAGGTTTAGGTGTTGGGGCTGTCCTCATGCAAGACTCCAAGCCATTGGCATATTTCAGCAAGGCTTTGTCTGGGGGACATTTAGCTAAATCAACTTATGAGAAAGAATTAATGGCCCTAGTCCTAGCCATTCAACATTGGCGGCTGTACTTGCTAGGAAGAAAGTTCATAGTGAAGACTGACCAAAGGAGTTTAAAGCATTTAATGGAGCAGCGAATAGTCACCCAAAACCAGCAAAATTGGCTTTCTAAGTTGCTAGGATATGACTTTGAGATTGTGTACAGGGCTGGAAAAGAAAATAAGGTAGCTGACGCTTTATCTAGGATGGGATAAGAGGGGGAGATTAACAATATAAGTCAGCCACAATGGCTGGAAGGGGAGGAATTATTGAAGGAAGCCCAAACTGACCTGCTTTAACCAAGATCATCAACGAGATAACAGCAGAGCCAAATGCTTATCCGCATTACACTTTAGAGCATGGGCTCGGGAAACGGGTTACCTACTCTTAACGGTCAAAGTGAGCCCTGTATTAAAGAATTTGGAATGAATCAAATCTCCCCAAGTAGGATTCGAACCACTATTTTATAAAGGGAAGTTAGTAATTTCAGCTAAGTCCCAATGGATTCCTCAGCTCCTTGAAGAATTTCATTCAATCCCCACTAAAGGTCACTTAGGAGTCTTCAAAACGTATAGAAGGTTGGCAGCCAATTTGTGCTGGATAGGGATGAAGGGAGATGTCACTAGATTTGTTTCCAACTGTGTGATTTGTCAGAAAAGTAAGTATCAAGCAACAACCCCCACTGGTCTCTTACAACCTCCACAAATTCCCATGGCTGTTTGGGGGGATATAAGTCTTGACTTCATTACTAGCTTGCCAAAATCAAAGGGGTTTGATACAATATTGGTGGTAGCGGATAGACTCTCAAAGTGTGGCCATTTTATACCCCTAAAGCACCCCTTTACAGCAAGGTCGGTTGCTGAAGTTTTTTGCAAGGATATCGTCAAGCTACATGGGATACCTAAGTCTATAGTGAATGATTGAGATCCTAGTTTTGTGAGCAACTTTTGGAAGGAAAATTTTAAACTATAAGGGACTAAGTTGAAGACAAGCTTGGAGTATCATTCGGAAACTGATGGTCGAACCGAGGTCCTAAATAGGGGATTGGAAACTTATTTGAGGTGCTTTGTCTTGGAGCAACCAAGAAATTGGGATCTATGGCTTAGATGGGTAAAATTCTCGTACAACACCTCATATCATGGGGCCATGGGTTTCACACCCTTTGAGGTTGTTTATTGGAGACCACCACTAACTATAGTCAAGTTCCTTCCCAAGGAGACTTTAGTAGAGGCGGTGGAGCAGGATCTCAAGGATAGAGATGAAATCCTTAGACAGCTACATTACAATTTACAAAGGGCGCAGAACAAAATGAGAGAGACTACCAATAGCAAGAGAAGAGAGGTACAGTTGGAACCCGTGAGTTGGGTATACCTTAAATTGAGGCCCCATAGGCAGCAGTCTATCTCTAGGAGAGTTTGTCAAAGACCAGCTGCATGGTACTTTGGACCTTTCCAGATTCTTGATCACATTGGGAAGGTGGCTTACAAACTTCAGCTACTGGAAGGATCAAGAATTCACCCGGTTTTCCACATTTCACAACTTAAGGAGGCAACGGGAAGTCTACAAGCTACTGCACAATTACCACAGGGGTTGGAGGTAGCACACCCCCTGCCCTTCCCTCACAAGGTATTAGCGGCAAGAACCATCAACAGAGGTTCAGAGAGGATACCTCAAATCTTGATCCAGTGGACTGACCAGCCACCAGAGGAGGCTACATGGGAAGATGAAACTGTCATCACGAGCAAATTTCCTACATTCAGCCTTGAGGACAAGGTTGCAGAAGATTGGGGGAGTATTGTTAGGGCCTTGGATGATAAAAATAGGCCCAACCCAAGTGAGTGGAGAGTGTATGTGAGGAAGAGGACACGTAGGAGTGATGTGGGGAGCAGTGACAATTTGTGGCGAGAGAGGAACGTTGGCAGAGGCTGACAGTGAGTGTGTGCGTTATTTTTTGTGGGGGGGGGGGGGGGGGGGGGGAAAGGAAGGACAGAATATTTTGGCATTCTGGTTTGTATTGAGAGGCTTAGAGCTGAGGCTTGGGGCTGGGATGTCTCAGCTAGGGACGTTAGTCCCGGGGAGGCCAATATCTGGTCCTCTATTCTTGGTGTAGCTCTCTTTGAATCCTAAATAAACTTCCTTCTTTATATTGTGTGCACTCTTAACTCTATCATGTCCTATGCTTGGCGAGAAGAGATATCAACTGCCATTCTGACAATATCTCAGACAAAGCTTACCTTTTACTTAGAAGCTCCTTTTTCTCTCAAATACTTATATTGTTGAACCTGTACTCACCCACCATCATATGTTGACTTGCTTCTAGTTTTGAAAAGGTTTTAATTTTCAAATTTTAACGAAATGGCTACATGTTTCTATTTGTCATGTTATTCACATTCACTTCTGCCAGTGGGTGATGCCTTTTTTTTTTGGGTCCCCTGCGCGGGGGGAAGGGGGGGTTGGGGAAGGAGGGGGCACTGTCCTGGTGCTTGTTGTATACAATTTCTTTATACCCCAGTATTCATAGCTTTGGGTCCATAGTAGTAGTTGCAAGTCAGACATGCAATATATGGACAACATTGGCCCTCGTGGGAGCCACTCACGGTCAGAATACAAATTGAACTATCACTGGCGGGTCTTCATCATTGTCCCTGGTAACAATGTTTCTTGTCCATGTGTCTAGTACTATGAAACTGATTCCTCGATTAATATAATAGATCCTGATGAAAGCAGCATATCGTCCATGTGGCTTTCTTGACACCTTAACTTCTTGAGTCAGAATACATCATTGCCAGCTTAGTCCATGCTGCATGATGCTCTTTCCAGTCTAATTGAAACTTTGGGGAGGCCTTTCAGCAAATTTGTTAACCACCTTCCTTTGCGATTTGTTATTTTGTTCTGGTCAATGATTAAGTGGTTGCTGCTGTTTTCTCAAACCATGGAGAGCTCAGAGTCCTAAATACCTAACAAGATATGAACCTCATCTGTAACTGTTTTCGTTTGAGGCCAACAGTAAAAGTGTACAATCTGAAAGTATTGCAATGAATGTGCGGAATGATGAATCCGTACCTACCAAATGTACAGGCTGTTTCAATTTTTATACATTCATTTGTAGTAATCTTGGTATCTGAGGGGTTGTGGTGGTAAGCTGATTGATGGTGCGATCATGATTTAATTTAATCAAACTTATGTGCATTTCATTTGTAACTCTACAAGCATGATTGCCTCCCTTAGATTTCATTTCCTCACCCAATCTTTATTTTTTCTTGGGTTGGGGGAGGTTTAGTGCATAAAGAAATTTGTAACAATCAGAAATTTAGTGTCGATGAGTCTGGAAGTACGGATAGAAACAGAAGTATGCTGAAATATCTTTTTAAAGACAGGCTATACTAAGGATTACGATAATGTTGGTTATGTTGGGGGAAGGGAGGGAGAAGGAGGGTCGACTAGATGGAAGGGAAAGTCATTTATGAAAATCTTGTCGCTGCCTTATCTATTACTTGTATCCTTCTAAATTTCTAATAATATTTAATTCTTTATTAGGCTACTTCATGAAAGCAGTTTAAAGCTTGCAGGAAACAACGAAAAAGATTGCTCTGATAGGATGATGACACTAATCGATAAGAAAATACTTGCTTGGAATATGACTTTTCAGTCCATTTGGGTTGACTATTAGTAAAACTGTGACGTCAATAAACCGATAAGCTACCAGTTGTACTTAAAACTTGAAAGAGAAAGATTTAATGTAATCCTTGGAAGTTGAAATTACTTTAAGTCAATGTATGTGAGAGTAGGAGATTTAGAACTAGCTTTACTTACTGTTTGTGCATCACCATAATTTGCGCTTGAACTGTAATGTCTTACGGAGAGAGCAAATGTGAACAAAAAAATGAGTCATATTACTCATAGTTTACTTTTGTGTTGGCTATTAAATCATAAACTGAACTTCTACTTATCAGATTGTGCATAAATTGTTCACAATAAATACAACAACCATTTCCAGGAAAAATATGCACTTGCTCGTATGTACAGATTTTGAAGTGGCATTGGGGAATTAGCTAGATGCATCGTGTCTGGATACTAGTAAATTGAGCAGCCATCAATCCTGGCATATAACTTGTTACCATGTTAGGATTGCTTGTTGAACGATATCTTGTTTGTATTTGCGATATTATGCAAATCTGACTTGTTTGAGAATGTAAATTTGATCATACGAAATACACTCACTTGTTTGGTTTTATGAGGCTCTGCTTTGAATAGGAAGTCCAACGATTCTTATTCTGGTTTGGGTGATAATACTTGTTAAAACTTTGTTTGCGACTATTGATATTGGGCTGAAATTTAGTAGGAACGTTATGCAACAAAAAAATAAGTATTATCTATTTTAATTTTTTATTTTTATATCTTTATTTTCACACAATCTTCGCTTGACAAAATTTAAACTATTAAAGTTACTAGTTTCACATACTAAATTATGACATCCAATTTCTCCATCAGTTTCCACACCGATTGTTAGTATTTTCCAGTGCAAGAATTGTTTTTCTCTTATCTATTACCTTTGGAACAACGTTACATGTTGGTTTAGCCCAATCAGTTTGGTTTGTTAAATCTTATAAGATATCTTTAGTTCGGGTAGGTCATCTCCCGGTTGAAGTTTACAATTTTGCTGTGGGCAATCCCAGAGACATTGATATGCTTCATCCTCATATGCACAACTTTCAGATTAAGTTTTTGTTTAGACCCATTTGACTGGAATCAGATCATCTTGAATTATATTGCATTACAATAACGCCCATATGCAGTAAGTAGCTTACTTTCGTGTTCTTTTCAATGCGCCTCCCTTCTTTCGGATGCTGTCCTATTGTGTCTCACACATTGGGGACAACACCTCTGGCATATCATAATGCCCAGTAGTGATTTAGCTTTTCAGAAAATATTTTGAGGTTTCTCTGTACAATGTCCCTGTTGACATACACATGGCCCCATGATTTTGGTGAGAATGAGGATTGTGCTTATTATTGTCACCATTATAGCCATATATTAAACCAATTAGGATAATCTTGCCACCTAAACTTTGTTTTTCCTTTTCACTGTTTACTTTTAACCGCACTTAGGGTCGTCGATTTTATGAGTGTGGCTTTGTTTGGCGGTGACTTTTGTGTGTTGAGCTTCATCCAATGAACTGGGGATAGCATCGGGCACCTGAATTTTCACGAAGCATTATGATAGCCAAAAAGAGTGAATGGGGAGGTGGGAGGGATGCCTACTCTAAGATAAGAATTAGGAGGAGAGAAAGTGGGATTGTGGGAACCATCCCCCTCTCTATGGTTTTCATTGGCTAATTTTGAAATAAAATGAGGATTAATAGATATATAATCTATTTCTTAAAGGGGCGCAGTGGGGAAATGTGGAGCATAACTGTCCACGCTCACAGAGAGAAGATTCCAAACCCCCCACAAATACAAAACAAAGCCTGAGATTAAAAAGTACCGGAGAAACAACCACATAGCACATGGAGCCCCTTCTGTTTACTGTTTCCTTTGTGGATCATCACCTCCACCAATCATTGCACGGAATGAAAAGAAATAATTTGTGTATTGTTATTTTAACAAATCAAATTTCATTATACATTGACTAAAAAAAATTATTTAATTTATTAATTCATAAATTAATTTTAAAATTTAATAACTAGAACGTATTAAGTGCAGATTTAATGACTGGAATGTGTTAAAATTTAATAAATGTATTCGTGGGACCTCACTCAGTCAATAAGTGGAGTCCAACGGCATATAGACCCATCCAATGGGGATCGAATTGCTCGTCTATTTATGAAACGTGGGCGCAGAGAGTCGAAACAGTGTCAGAAATTGTTGAACTTGGTCTGAGATAGCATCTTTGGTTGGCATTATGCTGCTTTTGATTTGGGGGTAAAGTTTGGTGCAAGATATTAGGAATCATAACTAAATGTCAGTTCCTAAGTGTCTGTGTTGAGGGACAGCTTGCTAGAGATTGCTCCAACTTTGGCTTATAGTTATACCAGTAATGATATATCGAGGTTTACTATATCCACTTATTTTCAACTCTAGTACGGTCATTGATTTAAATGTTTTCAAATGAAAATTTGTGTAAAAGTTATATAATTTGATTATCTTTGTAAATTTATTTTTATTTAATTTTGTAATAAATTCTTTGAATTATTAAATTTATTAAATTTTATAAAATAAATTATCAAACTTAACAAACTAACAACTTATATCATTAAGGATGGACTTTCTATAGAAAATGAGTTGTCGAAAAAAGATTTCTCAAAATTATAAACTAAGATATTGTGTACCAGTTGAAGGGAAAAAATTGAAATTCTCCAAAGTGTATAGTATATTTTAAAGAATAAAATATAAATAAAAAATTATTAATAAAAAATTAAAAATACAAAATTTTAAATTATGATTTATTTAGTTGTATTTTATAATAATTTATATTAATAATTTTTTATTAATTATTATTGGCTCATAGTTTGCTCTATTAAATATTTCTAACACTTTGCAGAATCCAAATTGCATATTAAGCGCATTAAGAATTTCAGAACAGCTTTCTGATGACATGCAACTTCTGAGTTAAACTGAAATAATTGAACTAATACAACTTCCAAGTTTTGCCCAATGGGATTGGGATCCCCAGAATATCTAAAGGTAAGAAATATAATAAAAGGAAAATAAATACAAAATTTTAAAAAAAAAGTTAAGAAAAATAAAATTTATAAAATATATTTAAATATAAATTAAAAAATAAATAATAAATATTGAAATCAAAAAATAATACAAATAAAATATGTAAATCTTAGACAATGTAGGCTTAAACTGGAGGTTGAATAAATATTCCACTATGTTGTGTTACTTTCAGTTGCAGAGGGAACGAGGATATAAAGATACGGATTTAAATTTTTTATCTTTATTATTTTTTAATTTATATTAAAATATATCTTATAAATTTTCTTTTTTATTAATTTTTTTAATTTTATATTTATCTCTTTTATATTTTTGTACCTTTAAATTTCTTAAAAGTAAAAGAACCTCTCAAAATCCTTTAATGCTCTAAATTTTCAATTTTCAGTGTTACTTATACGTTTAGTTTTAATGCACCTACAATGGGATATGAGTAGCAGTAATAGTCTCTTAACTTAACGCCCGCGTTTTCGTTACACTCTCTCATTGATTTTTTTTTTTTTTTTTTGTCTGTGTACACTGTGCGGAGTTATGCACCCTTAACACTGTCTTCAAATCGTAAGATCATCATTTTCCATGAGATATAAGTAAAACCTGAAATAGTTCATTTCAGTTTTTACTTATGTTTATGTGTACCTCAATGCAATGAGAGGATATGAACTTAAAGCAAATAGTGTAAGCAGTTGAGGATCAGGAGGCTCAGATCCAAGACTGGAGCGGACGGAAGCCTCGAGGTCCAAGAGTTGAGTATGCAGGGAAGCACCTAATTTTTTTTTTCTTTTTATGAAAGCACCTAAATTTTTAAAACATATATAATATAGGTTAAAACTTTATTTTATTCCTTAAAAATAGGATAATTTTTAATTTACTCTCTATTAAATTAATTTTTTAAAGCTAATTTTTTACTGATCAAAATCACCTTTAATCAAATCTTTTCATAAGTTAATCATTAAAGGTGTTAAGTAACAGACTGATATGACATGTTAACTTGACTAACATGTCAAATTGTTACATTAGTATTATGACATGGTAGTCACATGATAACCTCATATGTAAAAGATTAAAATAAAAGTAATCTTATTTATGAAAGATTAAAATAAAAATAATTTTACTTATAAAAAATTAAAATAAAAGTAATTTTATTTATAAGGGACCAGAATAAAAATTCACATTATAAGCATAAAAGCAAATAATAAGAGAACTACAAATTATGAAATCCTAAATCTCAAACCCTAAATCTTGAATCGCAAAATCGCAAATTCAAAATTGTGAAAACCCTAAACCCAACACATAATTGGAAAACCCCCAAATAATAAACTTTGAAAATCCAAACTCTGAATTACAAAATCTCAAACCTCAAATCCTAAATTCACAATCCTTGAAACCTAAACCATAAAACTCTAAATCTTAAAATCATAAATTTTAAACCCAAGTGTTAAACCCTAAAACTAAAAAGCTTTAAACTCTTAACCCTAAATCATGAAACCCTAAACCCAAAACTTAAATTATAAAACTTAAATCACAAACCCTAAACTATGGAATCTTAAAACCCAATTCTTAAATTATGAAACTTTAAACTCTAAATTATAAAATCTAAACCATAAATTGAGTGGGTGATAGTCAATAATGGGGTTTGGGCTTTCATAGTGTAGGGTTTAGGATTTAAAATTTTGTAATTTAATATTTCACAATTTAAAGTTTAAGATTTAAGATTTGAGATTTCATAGTTTTAGATTTAGAACTTAAGATTTTATAATTTAGGGTTTCATGATTAAGGGTTTGAAGTTTAGGATTTCATAATTTAGGATTTGAGATTTGGGTTTAGAGTTTAGAGTCTCATAATTTATAATTTAGGGTTTTGTAATTTCTAGTTTAGAATTTGGAGCTTCACAATTTAAGATTTAGGATCTCATGATTTAAAATTTTGAGTTTTGTAATTTAGTATTTAAAATTTTATGGTTTAAAATTTAGAATTTAAAGTTTTATAATATAGGTTTGAAACTTCAAAATTTATAGTTTAAGTTTTTCTAATTTATGTTTTGAGTTTAAAGTTTCACAATTTTAAATTTTAAATTTTATAGTTAAATATTTAAAACTTTACAAGTTGTCATTCTCTTTTAATTTGTTTATATGCTTATAATGTAAATTTTTATTTTAGTCTTCTATAAATAAAAATATTTTTATTTTAATTATTTATAAATAAAATTATTTTTATTTTAATTTATTAAAAATAAAATTATTTATATTCTAATATTAATTTGATCACTTTTTAACATATCAATTAAGTCAACACATCGCATTAATAAAATTAATGTGCTATATTACTTTATTATTTAACATCTCTGATGGTTAATTAATAAAAAAATTTAATTTAAAATAATTTAAATTTATAAAGAATTAATTTTAAAAAATTAATTTAATAAAAACTAAATTAAAAATTATATTATTTTTAAAAAATAAAATAAAATGTTAATATATAATATATTATAATAAATAAGTTTTTTCTTTTTTCTTTTAAAAAATTGGTGCTAGGAATAAAAGAAAAGGACGCGTGCTCTCTTCTGATTCCTTTATAAGCCTCATCCACCGCTTCTCTCTCCAGCTTCAACCTCCGAGTGACGGGACGCCTCACCCACTCCGTTCCGTTCCGTTCCGTTCTTAGTCATCAACCCCACCATTGCCACCGCCATCGCCTCTCTCTCTCTCTCTCCTGACCCCTCATTTTCTGTTGGATTACCTCTGAAGCTCCTCGAACTATATAACCATTGCTTGTGTCCCTCTATTGAAGGTATTGATTCTATCAGACTCTTCTTCCTTTCTTTCTTTCTTTCTTCGAACGATTACTTTCTCATCTTCGAATTCTCAGACTCTCTGAATGCTCCTTTAACAATCTAATCACGGTTTCTCGAAATCGATTGTAGTTTTGTTTCATAAATTGGAATCAGTTTTTCATAATCTACCATGGAACATACCCTACTCAATTGATTCTTATATCTTCTTTATCCCTTCGCTTTCTCTCTCAGTGGAGGATCTATAATTGGTTGAATCCTGTCCATACGAATCTTAAAAATTTCGATTTTTCTTTCCAGGTTTTCTTTCATCCGCATCATCCTCTCAGACCCAGAAATAGAAACAAAGGAAAAAGATAGCCAGTACCCCTTTCCCTTTTACCGCCGGAATTTTCTGGGAAGAAGCAGGGGAACGAAAATTTGCAATCTTGAAATCGGAGATACCGCGTTGACATGGCGTCATCTCTGATCTCAAACCCAGTAACGAATTCTGATAGGTCACGTGACCCCTCCAAGAGGAAGAAGAAGAAGAAAGCTCAACTCAAGCACCAGCAAGAGGAACATAGCCACATCAAATGGAAATCTCAGACCCAGCAACAAATTTACTCTTCCAAACTTCGTAAAGCCTTGGCTGGAGTCAACGTCGCCTCCTCTAGTTCCGCCGCTGGCGACGGTCCACGCCGCGGGAAAGCAGTGCGTGAAGCCGCCGATAGAGTTCTGGCCGTCACTGCCAAGGGAAGGACTCGGTGGAGCCGAGCAATTTTGAAGAACCGGCTCAAACTCAAATTTAGGAAGCACAAGAGGCAGAGGGTCCACGCCACCGGCACCACCCGATCCAAGAAGCCCCGGGTGAGCGTTCACCGGCTGAAGGGAAAGAGCTTACCAGCGGTGCAGAAAAAAGTGAGGTTCCTTGGCCGTCTGGTCCCCGGTTGCCGGAAAGAACCCTTGCCGGTAATTTTGGAGGAAACGATTGATTATATATCAGCGCTCGAGATGCAAGTCCGAGCCATGAGCGCCCTCGCTGACCTACTCTCTGGATCTACTCATGGCGCCGGCTCCAGCTCTCCGTCAGCTAGCTGATGATACTTGAGCGTATATATGCCAGGTGTCAATTTTTACTTTTTTGGTTAATTTTGATTATTTTCCTCGTTCACCTTCTATCCCATCCCCTATCTCTTGCAAGCAAAACCTTTCTGTTTAGTACATATTCTCTGTTTCCCTTATCTCTGTTCACTCTCTCTTGTCAAGTTATTCTTTAAGTGATTCAATATCGAACTTAGGCTGAAATGTTACCTGAATTTCTCCCACCATCTATAATTGAATTTGAGTTCAGAAAAATGGTTCAAGTTGTTCATGGTTTGAGAATTACTATTACGCCATTCCTTTCCTACCAAAAGGATCATAAATGGTGTTAAGTTGGCCAGAAACCACATACTTCTATTTAATAAATATGATGAAGGAGAACGTATCTTATTATCTTATATCAGAGAAGCATGCAAAAAAATTACTCTTTTAATAAACGAAGGGATGTGAAATTGAGGGTTTGCCTTGCAAACCATTCGCACTTGCATTTGCAAAGACACAGCTCTTAGGAAACATTAACCGTTTATGGTTTTGCAGTTGTGAGTTGTCTGGTTGTGTGTGATTAAAATAAGCTTGGTTGTGTTTTATTTCAATTTCTGTAAAACAGGTTAAGGATTGGTCTCTATTCCTCAAACCCTTTATTTGGTTTTAAGGATTTGTGGGTTTTATCATCTTTCGCACTTTCCCAACTCTTGGTGCCATTCTGAGTACGATCCTGAAAGAATTTTCTCAAATGGGTTTTGGCAGCTTTCCTCAATTGTTCGGTTCATCTTCTATTCCCTAATCACATGCACCATGCTTCAACTCTTGTGATGCGTTTTTCAACTTCAGTTGGGTTGACATCCTTTGCTGCATCTCAAGGTAGAAAAACGACAAACATGTACGCAACTTACAAGCATTGGGATTTAGGAGAGAGGTCAAATTGGACCTACTGTTATGTCTGGGTTCTGAAGTCTCTCTGTGCTTAGACCATGGAAATTTATTGGTCTATATCTCAGTTGAGCAATAGTGTTATGGTACTCTGGTGGAGTGGTGGTGAAGTATTATATCTTCACTTTGTTGAACAGCTAACTCCACTTCTCTCTGAAGTTGCCGAAAGCGCCAAAAACATTTATTCGACACAATGGCCTTAGTTCTAACCGCCCATGTGGCTTGCCGCCCCCACCTTATATAACTCTACTCACATTTGACATCACCCTCCTTCTCTCCCAGATGCCAAACACACCCTTAAAAAGAAAGAAAAAACCAAGTAGTATTAAATGACAAGAAAACAGAATTTGGGCGTATCTGAGAGGGTAGCCAAGCCTAATGGTTCACAATTCACATGCCCTTCAGATGCAGAATGGCCTGAAAAACTTATGGGTTGATACTGGTCCACTCTGTCTTCAAGCTCAAACACGACCCATCTATCACTTTCGGTGGCAGAGAGCCAGTTAGGGCACACGAATGCCTGAGCTTGATCGCTATCAGTACCCAGATCAGCAAGAATGGTTTGGCATTAAGAGAGTTTGGTTCCTTTACCAGCAAAGGCAATTAATGATAGAATCAGACGACCATCAAAACTTGAAAATTTGCTGGTTTGAGCTTTAATGTTAATCAGAGTGCAAGCACATGGCAGCATTCATTTCAGATTTTCCATATGCACCAATTACACTAGTTACCAGTCAGTCTTAATTGAATTGCACCCATGTGGCAATTCAATCCTCTTTTGCGGTATGCCGATCAAATCCTGTTTCCCACATTTTTATGGTTGCCCAATTGAAGATTCTGACAAATGCCCAGCAAACACATACAAATGAACAAATGGAACTTTGGAAAAGAAATAGAAGGCCTTTGAATCTGTCCACATCGAGCACTACACAAGGCATGATCATTTTCAAAGCAAATGACAAAATCCATTGGTCAGTTTGGCGTTTGCTTAATGAGACTCGTGTCACCAACTTCCAACACAAATGTTACCATCACAGCTAAAACAGATTCATGAAAAGGATAAGTGAATAAGAAATTAATTGAATTCTTCCATTTGTTTTGTCCTCTCCTTTGTTCATGCAATTCTCTCAAAAAAAATTTCGTGTGACAGAGATGTCAGGTAATTTACCCAAGTATGGACCAATACTTAATTCCCCTTGTCTTTTGTATACATTCTGTGGGCAGCACCTTAAGCTTTCAAGTGGTTTTGTGTGATCATACAGTAAAGTAAAAGGAAAAGGGGCGTTGCAATGTTACAGAAAAAGCCATTTGATACTAATTCGTTGGATACCACAAGGGTAAGAAACCTCGTTAAGCAATCTGGGTTTCAACATCAAGTGTCCTTAACAAATAAGATATAATAATCATACTCTTATATAATTTTTGTTATACTATTTTCATATGATGATGTGAGAATTGTTATATAATATAAGTCCACATCATATAAATGAAACTTATATTATTTAAAAGTTTTTATATAATTATATGAAGATAAAACATTTAAAATTATATAAAAATATTATTACTAAATAAGTTAAGAAAAAGTAAACACGGATTCATATCTAAGATTGTAATAATGAGACCTACAGATACAAACCACTTATTATTTTCTCTATTTTACTTAAAATTATTAAAATAAAAAAATTTAAATTTAAATAAATATGAAATATGCTAATGATACTTTTATAATTATTTATTCACAATTTATATACAACATTACTTAAATAAAAAATATTTCATTGAATCAGCAATCTTGCTTTTTTACTTTATTGAATTAATTATTTTTTTCCATTCTAATTTAAAATAAATATTGTACATAAATTGTGAATACAAAATTTATAAAATGTTATTTTCATGAAATAATATCAGCGAATTTGATGTTAATACGATTATATGTGAGAATATTTATGTGCATGTTTGGGGAAGAAAACAAAGAGTATCCCCTCCTTGACCTTTAAAAGGAGAAGGCAGCTGATTCAAGTCATGTATGCTAGAGATGCTGATACCTCTATTTATATTTTTTAATAAAAAGGGCAAAACAGATTATTAAAACAAAAAAAAAACAGAAAATAATAGTTGATGACAGCCATGTATTAATTATTCCCCAATTAGAACTTGATTTGAGAAAAAGATGTTGACAGCAGAAAATTAAAGTGCCAAATTTGTAGCACTAACTCTAGAAAAATATAGAATCAATCCTAATTTGGAATATGCTCCTCAAAACATCAAATCATTAGTGCTTAGCATGTGGCATGCAACGGTGGCTCACATCAATTGCCGTTACTTGAAATCTGTACCTATCTGTTTGTGCTTTATCGTTACACTAACTATATATAAAAAGAGGGAAGAACATCTTTACAAACAGAACATAGACAAGTTATTAGGTGTGATCTAATTACGAGAGATTTAAATAATATTAATGTAAGAAAACTTAAATTTAATTTTTTTTATTGGATTTGTATCAAAAGAAACAAGAAACATAGTAGAATGTTTAAATATTTAAATTTGTCATGCTCCTAAAATTTTTAGAGGAATATTCAACACTGACAAAACATTGGGTTACAAAATAACCACTGAATAAAAGTGGTTCATTGAATATAGTGGGTTATAGTGTTCAGTCAAGAACACAATAAAATTAATAATTTAACTTATTTTAAGTAAATATTTAATAAAATTATGTTTATAAAAATAGTTAGATTAAATTTTTAAGTAGCTGAAAAATGAATGTTTTTATTACTTTAATATTACTATTCCTGACTATTTCTTTCATATTTCTAAGTTAACTATAAGTGAATTATATTTCTAACATGTCGTTTTATATATAAATTTTTAAAATCAAAGTATAATAAAGATGTCAGTTTTAATTTATATCATATTAATAATTAATTCATTAAAAAAAATTTGATATCAATTCAATTTAAAAATTTAAGTTGTTAAATGGAGTTTTTATGTATACTTCTAACTGACTTGGAGTAATTTGAAGAAGTGAAACATGATGAAAATAATTAAACAAAAAGGAAATGAAAACCCTAGCTTTTCTAGGGTTTTATATAATTTTCACCACTTTGATTATTATTCTGTAATTGCACGTTGCCCAATTTACCCCAACATTCAATAAGAAGCTCCTTACACAAAATTACAAGGTCATCATGGAAAGGGTTAGCCGTTATGATGTTCTCTCTTTCAGTCTTTTGTTTCCTTCAAGCCTCTCAATGTTACTATGAGAACATGTCCACACGAAAAAAAAAAAAAGAAAAAAATAACAAGAGTGCAAAATAAAGCTAAGAATTATATATGTGTGTATATATATATCAACTACAAGTTGAAAAATCATTAGTGCCATGTGATATGTCAAGCCACACCCCAACACCTTAACCATATTGCTACCCACTTTGTAATGCCATGTAAGCAAACCAATCCTCCTAGCTGCTTATATATTAATCTCCTTATTATTTTTATAAGAGTCGCTATATTTCGGCACTCTTATTCTGATATAATTTTTATTTAATAAATTGTAAATTATTATAATTTATAATTTCAATTATAAAATTCAATTAATAAAAAAGTTTACAATATTAAATATAATTCTTTTATTAATGTGAAATTATGAAAATAACTTTTCTTTTTTATAATATAGATGTTGCTTTTCAAATGATGTGCGCCATGTGAGTACAACAAAAGCTGAGGGAAAGAAAAGGACAAGCATTTGAAAACTTTGCATAATTTATTTAAAAGCTTACTCTAAGCCACATGGAGGGGTCCTATGTTGTCCATTAAACTCCAAGATAAAATTTAAAGTGAAAAAGAGAAAAAGAAAAGATAGTGTGGACGGCAATCCCATATGACCACCACTATCAGAAGATGGAGATGGGGATATCATGTAAGAAACTAACAACTCTGTTTTCAACCAAAAATCCCTTAATTTTATACATTTGATTCTTCTTCTTGCTTCCTTTTCTTTCTTTCTTTTTTTACGTATTAATTTATCTTCAATTCTTTGTTAATTACCCCCAAATTTTTTCATTTGGGGGAAATTATTAGGGTTTTAATTCTTAGATATGGGTAAGTGATAACCAATGAATACCATGTAGCTGTTGAAGATAATATAGATGACTACTTTTTGTGTGCATGGAGATGTATATAGTGTCTGTGTATGTTGATGAAGCGTCTGCCTGTTTTGATGAAAATCTATTTGTTACATAAAGAAAAAAGTTCAATTTATGTGACCAAATTTATGCAAAAGTCACTTAAAAAGCCTATGATCATTAAATTTCATAATTTTGATTTATCAAAATTATTATATATATTTGTGAATTTAATTATGTTAAAACGTGGAGACTTTTCTCGTAAAATATATGGGCTGCAAATACTGTACCATTATGAATGAGATTGCTTAGTTTCCATCGTTCAAAATCATTGAAAGACAAGAGTTTGGCACAACAAAAATTTGATGTTGGATTAGAGACAGAAATCCTGGGGAGCTAGCTAGAGTGGTGGGGGGTTTTGATGTGTTCACTTCACCTAATTAGCATTGTGCCTTAAGTTTTTTGTCATCTTTTTTAATGGCACACGTGAAATCTGATTGAGAACGGAATGGATTAGTGGCCTCTAATCATGGCTCCAATGACAGATGACATGCTTATTCGTTTTGGACATTCAATTCTATTATTTTTACAAATAACATTTTATAAAATTTTACTTAACAAAATTTATATTATTAAATTTATTAAATTTTATAAATTTAATTGTGACTATTTTAATTCTAATTGTAAGAATTTAGTAACTCTGCCCATTTTATTGGACTGCATTTTTCCTTAAATTATAGGATTTCATAGCTAAGTAGCCACATCATTGACTAGAATAAAACAAGTTGGTTATCTTCAGATTAGATGCTTAGGGTTCACCCCTTCCCTCTGCATTAAAGTAAGGGATCGAAATGATATATATCAACCATTACTAAGCAATAAAAGCCAAAGCCAATGGTGCCTTTGTCTTGTATATACTTGATTCTCACCAGCATTATCAACACTTACATTCTTCTTGCTGTCAAAGGATTATTTTTCCCAGCTCAATGAATAATCACATGCTAATTTGAAAACTACAAATGTTAGAATTATTAATATATATACATAATCTTTGTTAAAATATATAAGTTATGTTTTTTGAATTAATTAGCCTTTTAAATAGAATCAAGGTCTTTTCTACTGTTCAAAAATTTTCTATTGTCATTTTTTTTTTGGTATATGACTATATATCGACACATTAAATTCACAATTTACTACAAATTATTTAAATTTCTCACCATTAAACTATGTTTTGTAGCTTACCTATTATCATTCTTACATACTCTTTAAACTATAATTGCACGCATGCATGCACATAGGATTGCAATTTCTTTTCATGATCTCAAAAAATATTATTAATTGATAATATTTGAGGTCAGTATCAGTCTAAACCAACATTAATCTTGTTAATAATTATTAATGTCAATTTAAATAAAAGGTAGGCAAGAATAATGCATGGATCTCTCCAGTCAATTGCAAATTTCAGATCTGTTTCACCATTCTATAATTTTGGAAGCTCCTTTTGCACTTAGTTGTGATAAATTTAATTAAAATTAGAGAGAAGGGTTCCCCCCTTTAATTTAATAAGATTAAGGATAAGAATTAACGGTAACTGTAGTATGTAAGAATATAACTCTGTGATTATTACATTATCTGGATTTGGATTTTACCTATGCAAATTGCATTTCACACACTAATTAAAGTACTCAGATGAGGCCCCTACAGACTACATATATAACCCACCTATGCCGTATGCTACTTTCACCGACAGAGTGAAAGGAAGCTCACATAAAATTTGAATTTTAGTTCTGCTATTTTTATAAATTAGTGTTTTTATTTGTGCAGTACATGAAAATTTACTTATTACAATCACATAAAATAATAGTTTTATTTATTATAATAAAATATAGAATTTGCTTCAAAAGTGTATTTGTTTTTATCTTAACAATAATGTGTATACTCATTTATAGATAGCTCTTAATTTAACAAATACATAAGAATTGTTAGTCATATAATAAAAATTATTAATTTCGGTTATGACTTACAAAATGTAGCAATAACCTACACCATTGACTGTAATAAAAACTATGGATAGGATTAATTTTATCTATATCAGCAATTTCATTATTAAACAAAAAGTAAATGCATGAAATTATTTGTTAACATAACATAAATAAATAAAAAGGAAAACTGTTATATTATTTCTGATATTCTTTAATACAAATAAATTTTTATTATTAAATTTATTGATTTTAATAAATTAAACTATAAAATTTATTATATTAATAGATCACATTGATTTGTGATTATTTAATAAACTCACATTGAATGGATGTCCATTTTCAAATTCAAAATAAGTAATATGGTACATGATAGGCCATTTCTTCTCCTCCATCTTCATCTATTGAGAAGCCCCATCCAACTTATACTATACCCTTCTTCACTGAATTGACGATAATATATATTGGTGGCTCCAGCTGCATTCTGCATTTTAAAAATTTTCTGTAGCTAGTGTCATTGTTATGTCCACATTAATTTTCCCTTACAAATTGATTAGAATGATATTATATGAAAACAGTAAGTAGGTGATAATGAAGTGTGGTCTCTTCTATACTATTTGTTTTCTCCACAGTTTGCACTTTGCAGACAATGGAGTTTGAAACGATGGGTGCTTTCAAGTTTGAAACACTATAAAGAGATGGGGACCAACCTCCACAGCTGAAGCCTGAAGGGAGCACCCCTGTCAGTACCACACAGATGACCTTTTTACCCAACTGGTTGTCCCACTCACACGAGAGGACTCGAAAAGGTTGATGCATGAGCTGCCCTCGCAAGTAGTCGCTACATTTTATTATACATAGAGCGGGATCACATTACGGTACTCTTATTTCAATTGTAGAATATTATTACTTATAAATAAAGCCAGCCACTAAGATTTGGATAAATGGTATGTGTTTACTTGATAACGTACAGATTTTATTTGTATACTCATACCCTATTTGGTCATTTTTATCTTTTTATGTTGACATGCATTTTTGTATAATATATTTTTTTTAACTTTCCTTGCGAATTTGACATGTGCAGAGAGAAATAAAAATGATTATATTTTATTAATAAAATATTAAAACAGTAAAAATTGATTATACTTTAAGTTAGAATCTAGACTAAATGCTCTGATTTGAATTTTAAAAGTCATCTTTATTAAAAGAGATAAAATCATTCAATTTTAAATTTTGATAGAATTTAATCTTATAATATTTTATTAAAAAAATAATAAGATTTTATTCTCTTTTCTTTTGCACAGCCTAGTTTATTAAGTGACCAATTTTATAATTGGATAACTATAATTGCACCTATCAAATCCTATCATTCATAATAAATATAGGACTTTAGGTATTGGTACCTTACTATTTTAGTCCCACCACACAAATGCGCATACATATATATATATATACACATGTATTTATATATTGCTCTTATAATGTGAAGAAAAAAAAGAGTTTATTCCGTTGGAATGTGCAAATTATAGGGTTAGTGCAAAGGTATTATAAAAGAAAGCATCTTTATTTGATGACTTGATGGGGTGCCCTATCACTCTCATTTTAGAAGGCAAACAGCAGCAACGCCAAAACATAAGGGGACCATGATAATTTAGTCATATAGGTCAGGTTTGGTCCATTTGGAGGATGCCACATTACATCAATAGATATGTGTGTAACGTTTTTTTTTTCTTTTTGTTTTTATAGGAGAGTCACATCAGTGCAATGCATGTGAGTATTTATAACTTTACTCTACACCCACTTGATTGATAAAACCTAGCACCATACCTTCAACATCATCAACATATATAATTATAAAATTAAAAAAAGAAAATTTCTATGTTCCATGAGAGATTTTCTGACCGCTAAATATTAGCTATAGCTAATGAAATTAATAATAAGGTTGACCCAAAATTGTAATGAGCACAAGAACACAAAGAGAGGTAGTGCTTTTCTTTTATAACATGTCAAGCCAAATCCCACTAAACCAACGATGAGATTTGTAAATAATTTTAATTAAGGTTTAGATTTTAAATTTGTTGAATTAGAAATTTTATTTGAAGTTTAGATAGGAATACTATATTTTTAGTTATATTTTTTTATTTATATTATTATCTGTTTGGTGGCCTTTCGGAACATTGTTATCTAATTAAACTCAACAGAAAATGGCTTATAGGGATGTTGTTAGAGTGGTCCAAAAGAGCTTCTTTGCCAATCAATGGTGACTCAGTAAGAAATTGGATTAGACCTTTTCGTTATAGTGTTTCATTTTTTTTTTTAGAAAAATCAAGGTTGCTTCGCCTATCAAAAACGAAAACGAAGGCTAAAAAGAAAAAAAGGAAAGAGTGACAAGCTAAGGATAAGACTCCAAACTTATAAGACTCTTATCTTTGAGACTTGAAAAATCATCAAACTACAAGTTACGTTCAACTCATCGATGCCACCACAAAGTGACCCTCTCAGGTCCCAATCCATTGATCGACATGACCAATTGTGATGACAATACAAAGTTCCCGCCAACCATTTCTTCAACTCGTGATATTCTTTTTTGGGTATATCATGAGAATCAAATTGAGGGGAGGAGTAGGAGGGGGGGGGGGGGGGGGAGCTTCGTCCATTAAGCTGGATATTCTTATTTTCGTGATAAATGGATGCATGTTTTTCCAATAACATCCCTTTAATTTTCCCAAGTAGCATTTCTTTAATGGTGCTAAGTGACAAATGTTTGAAGAATAGAACATTAAATTCCATGACTTTAATATATCTTATTTTTTATGACTTCGTCTTTATAATTCTTTACTTTGTAACATTTTTTCACTTATAATTTGAGTCTAATCATAAAATATATAGAATGAAATAAACATAATTATTAAAATTAAAAAAAAAGAAATTCAAATCCAAGACAATGGTTGGAGGCACCTTTGGCAAGGGTAGCATAAGACACAATGTTGTTGATAGAGAACATGTGGAAGCAGCCGCCCACGCAGTTTTTAAGTGTCAAATAATTAGGTAATGGTCCTC
Source organism: Dicorynia guianensis (assembly GCA_037013595.1). Taxonomy (NCBI): domain Eukaryota; kingdom Viridiplantae; phylum Streptophyta; class Magnoliopsida; order Fabales; family Fabaceae; genus Dicorynia; species Dicorynia guianensis. Next base: position 22,283,686 of record JASUAB010000015.1, read on the forward strand.
CTAACTTACCCTCGATTCCTTGCTTCTTAATTCACACCAACGTCTACGTTGAATCAAACACACTTGGTGGCCTAATGCATCATTATCATAATAATATTAATTATACTTAACTACTTATTCATCCATTTTCTTGGAGAATATAACTTGTCTTCTGCTGAGTCATCTCTCTCTCTCTCTCTCTCTCTCTCTCTCTCTCTCTCTCTCTCTCTATATATATATATATATATATATATATATATGTTTGCCTCTCATCACTCATCAACCGTGCTGGCATGTCAATTTGTTTAACCCCTATCTACTGGGTAGTTGGAAGCTGTTCCTCTGTCTTCTTGAGTTGCAGTTGGATCTTCAAAGACCAATGCTACACGTACACTTTTAATTTTTTTTTTTTAAAAAAAATTGAATGAAAACCACTTCGCTTTATATTTTGAGATTAGAGGTGATGGCTTGCCTCAACTCACTAATATTTGCATTATGAAAATATTAAACTTAATTCGTCTTCTAAGAAAAAAATCGCATACTACGTGAACATAAAAATCTGTATGAATTTATTAATAAGATGGTGTATTTAATTTAATATTTTAATAATAAAAATCAGCACAAATCTTCAACGGTGAAGATTTTAAGCAATGAATTAATTGTAGTGCTCAAATAATTCTACCTATGAATGATGTTTTGATTAATTTTTTAACGACCTAAAGAGAGGACACTACATTGAAATGAATTTTCAAACACACCCTAATCATCTTTTCCTTCATTTTAAATGAAATTCTTCAAATTATGTCTTGGGCCATTCCAATATCCCTTTCTGTTATTCCCAAAGATCTAAGAAATCTAGCAGGTTACCATTGACACACCGAAGAACATCTTGAAAGCCAAGACTTTTAAGGGTAGGGCCCAAATCTTTTGTCAAGTAGGAGTGTCGGTAAATATGACAAAGAAGAAGAGTAGTCTATGGGCTTTGATTGGATGGCCATTTCAGTCAGAAGGCCTTCTCATGAATCAAACTCCTCGCTAAGACCAAAAGAGGGGAAAAATACTTTGCCACCATTCTGTGCCTAACTGCCTATTTCAATCCTTCATGTGAAGGAAAAAGTTATTCCTACCTACTGAAATTCACACAATACTTACAAAAGCCAATGCACCACTAGTTTTAATGACACAATTTGCATTACAACTTGAGACCTTGATAAGACCTTTATGTCTTGCCACAACTTGTAAGTATTAAGTGAATTCAAGTACATGAAAATAATATTATGGTGAGGAAAAATCAAGTTTCACAAATTCACTTTATCAAATCTCACAAAATTCTATACAGGATATTGATCAATTTTGTCTTACATTTTTTTTGGTAATCAGGCAAAAACAAGCCCCCAAGCAAAAACAAAAACCAGACGCAGTTTACAATTCTTACTCTACTCGTCCCAATGAAATCAGCCATAAAGAGAAGACTGAGCCCTTTGCGCCATTGCATCAAAAACAGTGAGATCCTCAGCTTCATCTACATCAAAGTTTGCTAACCAGTCAATACAACAGTTTCCTTCCTTGTAGGTATGAATGTGTCTTACAAAAGTTTGCTAACCGGTCAATACAACAGTTTCCTTCCTTGTAACTATGGTTTAGGTTTAGGACAGCCCATCAACAGGCCCACTGTTGATTGACAGGAATCAGTTGTACTTGATGATCCATCATCATATGTTGAAGCCCATGTAAGAACAGGCCCGATAAATCCTCATTTGGACCGTAAAACCATATCTGGGGCCCATTGGGGTCCATGACCCGACATAAAACGACAAATACTCGATAGTCGTCCTGGCAGACGCGACGGAGAACTCGGTTCAGCTGCCCCGACATTTTCAGCAGAAATTCCACCACCCAGAAGTACACATACTCTTCTTAGCCTCTGTGGTTTGGTTTTGAAGGAATGGCTTCGTCTTCACCAACAGCATCATCGTCTTCATCAGCTTCGGGGGTGACAGAGCGAAGAGGAATACCTGGGGCTCAGTTCGTAGAGGATGTTCAGACTTATCTCACACAGTTAGGTCTCGATGTCAACTCTGCCCTAGCTTTCCTTCAAGAAAGGTCTTTACTTTTTTTACTTTATCCTTTTGTTTCTTTCTCTGTACCCTCTAATGCCATTCTGTAATATCTGGTTAACGGTTAGGTAGCATTTGAACTTCTGGTGGATTCTGGGTTACTCGATTGTTAGACTTCATTAGTATAGGATGCAGAACTGGAGGTTTATTCTTTCGTTGAGACAATTGATTCTGGTTTCCTGGAAACTGTTCAAGGCCATTATCGGCTGACTCGGTGGGCGCCTGAAAATTGGTAGATTAAGTTCTGATTACGGATCATAGATTGTTGGGTGTTACTTTATTTGCTGCTGAATGTATGAACAATACTTAACGACTTTAAGTATCTCAAAAGTTGCAATTGGGTCTTTATGTGACTTCTTGCATTTTATGTGCTGTTACATCTAACAGAATTTATATTGCTTGATCCCTGAAATAAGCTTTGCTTATTTTGTTCTCGTATTGTTACAATCTTACGAGACTCTTTTTAATGTAAACTCAAGCGGTGTGTTGAACCAATTTTGAGCAAGATTAAGACCAATTATATGAATTGGTGGAGCTGTAGGATTATGAGCTCTTCTATTTGATGCCTTGTAGCAAATCCTTCAAATGACATTGAGATCCAAGAGCATGTACAGCATAGAATTAAGAATGGGTGGATGAAAGAGAGCAATGCATGTGAAGTTTGTATGGCGTAGAAGTATTTTATTCTATACATACATCTATTGTATGCCTTGCAATGCTTTATGGTGCAAAGTTTTAGGTCTTTCTGAGAAATGTTTGAAAGGTAGTATAGCGAGAAACAGATATTTGTATGAATGCATAATTGATGGTAGTAGTTAATAGATATTAGGGTGAGACATGAAGATGATTGGAGAAATAACTTCAATTGAATATGATATGAGGGAGAACCAGTATAGATGGTTTAGAACTGTATAGGGAATAAGTGTTTAACTTCAAAGAAGATGAGGGACAACCATTATGGATGATTTGTAGATGTAGACTGTGAGTCTGTGATTTTGTAGGTTTGAAATAATGAGAAAGTTCATGAACATTTGAAATGAATAACAGAAAAATTGAGAGTGACAGAAGTTATAATATGGAGATATGCAGTTGAAAAAGTGCTATTGGTGGATGTAGCTTGGATGAATGCATGTGTAGAAGCTCTCATGGATAATTGGTTCTGGTATAAAATTGTCACAGTCTACTTGGAATTCAGGTTTATTATTGTTACTGTATTCTTTATGGTTGAGTTAATACCTCAGGCGTTATCTGACATGATTTCTTTTTCAGTTGCACAGAAGTATCATGCTTCAGCTCTAATTCATTAGATGCATTATGTCTATGTTTTTTGGTTTAAATATGTTTTGTAAATGGAATTTATATATATTCAAAACCCTCTGTATTATTATTATGTGTTAATTTCATGAAGAAAATGGGTTTTGTTCCTTTAAGAAAAATTTGTGATTGATTGATGATGATCCAGCACTTATTCTTGCAGACTTCAGCAGTACAAGTTGGTTGAAATGAAGCTTCTTGCTCAGCAGAGGGATCTTCAGGTGTCATTACTTAATATTTCTATAATCCTATATATGTGTCTTGCTTTATCATCTGTCCCACGGACTCACTCAAGCATACATATGAATACACTTTTTATGTTAACATTCTTTGCTGTGACATGAACTTTCACTTTATTGTTGCTGTGTTTCACTGGAAACTAAAATGACAAAACCTTATATTGTTTCAACCTAGAATTAATGAGTAAGATTTTGACTGCCATATACACTAGTGCTAATTTGGCATTTCAGTGTCAACTAGAGGTTTAGGCTTCTGCAGCACTGTACGGCAACCTCTTAGCTCTGTTACATGTCATGATTATTTTCATTTTCAAACTTTAACCTCAGGATTGAACATTTTCTTTTTTTTCAAAACATTTATAGGCAGCAGCCCAACCCAAACAGTTGGAAACCATGGAGTTACAGCTGAGTTGAGTTACATTGTATTTTGGCTAGGAAGTTTAGACTCCCAAATTATCTAACTTCTGTACTTCAAGGCAACTGAACTCCTTTTACAATGGTAGAATTCCAGAAAGGAACTCTTGGTGAAAATATTTACCTTTATACTTCAAAGATGACTGTTGGTTTAAAGTGCGGTTAATTTAAATTAATCAAAAAAACTTTTTCTATGATTGAGTTATGCCCGAGTATTAATTATTAAAAGTCGAATTACAATAACAAGATGTAGTTAGTTTTTGCTATTTAAGTCAATAGCAATCAATATAAATTTATTCATCTAAATGTTATATTTTTTTTTTATAGCTTTTGTCTTTCTGTATACTTCCCGGTCAGATTTCAATGATGCTATTTAATGATGTTGGTTCTCAGGCAAAGATCCCAGATATTGAAAAGTGCTTAGATGTTGTTGCCACATTGCAAGCTAAAAAGGGTACTGGTGAGGTTCGTCTTTAGTTTGATATTCTGTATTTAGTATCATGAATTATGATGCTGGTAAGAGATACTTTGGAAATTATCTATGTGGAAAGAGTGAACTAAATGCAATTGATCATCTCATATGACCCATGAGGAGACAGCTGAAATTGCATGCACTTTTTTCTGTTGATGCATACAAAGTTTCCCTGGTGATGTTCCCAGTGATTGCTGTACTGTTGATACGTACAAAAGGATGCTTGGTTCCTTAACTTTCTTTTGAGCATAAAATCACATACAAAAGGAAAAAGTAAAGAGAGAGAGAAAGAGAGGAAACATGCAAGCACTAATGCCACAACTACTGGTTTTGATTTAGCATTCCCTTGTTTGTGGCTAACATATAAGAAATTACATATAGCTTAGCCTGTTTTCCATTTTCGATGGAGTAGTTTATGGTTTCAAGCCTCATGTTTTATTCTGGGAAATACTGGTGCCAGTTTCTATTCGTTGGTATCTGCCTATTGCCAACCTGTAACACTTGATAGATGATTCATAATCTCAAGCTGATGACTGGGCATCTACTTTGTATATGTCCCTCTTATTTTTTGACATTGATAGTATGAGTAAATCTATGTTCCTACAATCAGAGACAGGTTTAGACATCAAAGAGTATGTGTGTATGTGCTGAGTGAATTCTTTTTTGAACTTTGAAACTTATTTAACTTAGTTTTGTAACGAACTTACAAAGTACATTCGTGTTTAAGGGCAATCAATACTAATATCTTGGTTGAAGTGAACTACTTTTTCCTATAATATGTGCACTCTTGCTTAATTCTTGTGGACCCCCACCTCGTTTTGCCTTTGTAATAGACCTACAATTCTGGCTTTCCTTGTTGATGATTACCTGGAAGAATTTTTACCCATTGCTGATATTGTGTAGTAGATAGACAGCTTCAATGTTACAGAAAAACCTGGTTAAATTTTCAACTATAATGAAGTTGTTGGAATTGTATGTCAAATTTGCAAGTGTCTGAACTGGCTTTCAGTATCAACAACATCTTTGTGTAAATCTGCCTTGTAAGAAACACCCAAGCGATGCAACTCATATGCAGGCATGTACACTTAAAAACAGTGCTTCTATGTATGTAGTGCTCTTTCGTGGTAGATTATTCTATTTCTGTCTTCTTTTTATCTGTTCTTGGAATATCCCCTCCCCATCCACCCAGGCTTACCTGTTGTTAAGGAGCCTTCTAAGAAATGATTGTTAATTCTGTATCATTTTAACTAGTTAAACATGTAAATCATTGACTAGACGTTTTATGTTTGGCTCTGTTCTTAATTACAGGCACTTGTTGCTGATTTTGAAGTCTCAGAAGGCATATATTCACAAGCTCGTGTAGAGGAAACAGACTCAGTGTGTTTATGGCTGGGAGCGAATGTTATGTTGGAATACTCATTAGAAGAGGTTCTTGACTGTTAGTTTTAACTTTTAGATGTTATTTATATCACAATCTCCTCTTTTTCTATGTTTTAGCAGCATAATTATTACGGAAATTTCTGGTGCAGGCTACTGGTCTTCTGCAGAAGAATCTGGATAACGCTAAAGCCAGTTTAGAAGTTCTTATTGCTGATCTACAGTTCTTGAGGGACCAGGTGACAATAACTCAGGTCAGCTTGCTAATTATCAAGTCCTCTGTATCTCATTTTTGGGCCTAAAAGAAATAGAAGAGTCCCGTATCTCTCCTTGGTGAAGTCACCTCACCCGGCCAGAAGAAAATAAATGTTAAGGGGATTGAACTTGCATTGCATGGCCAAGTGGATTGATCCCGTAAACCTTTCTGTGCCTTTAAGGTGTGCTTAGGATGAGGCGGAATATAAACAAGTAGGTGAAAATGCAGAGGGATGAAGAGGTGTTCATATCACTTGTCAGTTCTTGGTAGAGAATGTGAAACTTTGGGTTAATTAAAATTACTTAGCTTTGAAGTTAATGTAACCATTAATTATAGTTTCATTCTAAATTTATAATTGGAGATGGAAAGAGTTTACGAAGGATGGAATACAAACAGTGGCAACTCCAGTTTTATTGAATCCTTCCTTTAATTTTACCAAGCAATCATACAATAATTTCCACTCCACATTCTCTATATTCTTTCATTTCTTCCATTTTCATCTTTACCAAGCACTCCCTTAATGTATATATGTGCTTGGGAGTGGGAGTTTGGGGCATGTAACACTCATTTTCTGTTGCATATGTTATTAAGCCTGTTTATCACCTAAATCTCGCATCAAATTGTGGACAATTAGTTGCATTTCTTGATAATTTTGTCTGAATTTGGTCAGGTTACAATAGCACGCGTGTATAATTGGGATGTACATCAAAGGAGAGTTCGACAAGCTGGTGCTGCCACTGCTCAAGACCCTTGAAAAAGATAACTTATCATACATCCCGATTTAAAGCTGGCGCACTTAAACCTATTCAGCTGAGAGTATGATTCTAATCTCGTGTCACTTTCTATTGTTGATGGATTTTGGTTGCTTCTTGATCCTTGTCCTGGTTTCACCACACTAAGATTCTGTCAAAGATAGGAACCAGTTTTGATACATGTTGGTTTGTTTACTGAGCGAGCTCTGTAGGATTTTGTAAAATACACCATATTAAGGTAGATGGGCATGTTTTGTTTGGTGTGATCATATGAATATATCATATACTACTTGCAATTAAGTCTGTTTACTTGTTTAATCTACATAACGCTGATGCTAATTGCCAATGTTGATCATCTTTGAGCAAATTCTATTAAATTCAATTCAAATTCTAGACCAGCAAAGGGACCCTGGCAAAACGACGCAAATTGAAGTGACAAGACATCATTGTCAATTACTCCCCAATTATGTCGGTGCCATCTTATCCTTCCTCAAAAGGCGCTGGATGGTTTCTGATAAATATGATGTACTGCCATGTGAGTCAGAGATGTGATTGTGCTTGGGGGGATCACGCATGGTGATCTAGTCAACTGACTACTGATGCACTTTCCGGGAAGCAATGGAATATTTGAAAACTTTGGGCAGTTTCAGGATCTTAGAGTCCGTTTGAATGAATTTTTTTTAAATTCTAAGCGTTTTTTTCCAAAATAAAGTATTTCTAAGTGAGATTTTAAGAAAAGCTGAAGCAAAAAAATAAAAACTAAAATTTCTAGCTTGATATCTACCCAAAAAAAATGTTCTAGCTAGAGAAATCAATATTGAAACCGGCCATTTATCAATGTATATTGAGACAATAATATGCTCAGAAAATTCTGAAAATGACAGTGATTGGCCCTCAAAATCACAGAACTCAGTAATTGGCGTGCCTTTCAACAATTTCTCTCCACTGCAACGCGTGTTCTTGCCCCGCCATTAGTGTTGCATTCGCCATTCGTACACCATGGAGGTGTCGGTACTGCGATTCTCACCTACCCGGCACCTCTCCTTTGTCACCAGCATTTGGACAAAATGTTGCGCAAATCCATTAATAGCAACGCCAGAAACAATAATTTTGTTTTAATTAATAATAACAATAACAATTTAAATTTAATATTAAACTTATATTATTTTGAAATTGTTACAAGAATTTAAATTAAAAATAAAATTTTTATTTAGATGTTATATAAAAAAAAATTTTATTAGTAATTTTATCAGTTAAAAATATTTTTTATTTATACATTTAATGACTTTTGGGCTTAAATGTGTTTTTAAATATCTAAACGTAAAATAGTTTTAATAAAAACCCTTTTAAATAAACAATACATAATTTTTTGTTTTTAAATTTCATCCAAACAGGCCCCGTGAATGAGTATGAATATTACCTATAATTTAGGTGGAGTTGTCCAGATGTCCATGTGCTAATATTAATGTACTGATAGATATATATATACTGATTATACATATAATCTGCACAAATTTTTTACATTCTCATTCTATTTTCTATAATTTTTTATAAAAATATAAGATAAATATAAGCTCCCATCACGTAAACTATCTCTACACACCAAAAGAAAGAGTTCATTATGATGGATTAAAATCCTCTAAACATGCATTAATCCTATCCCTTAAATCAATTAAGGCCTAAGATGATAACAAATCATTTAACAAAAACTATCATCTCATTAATTCATTCAAATTTAATTTCATTGAAATTATTACTATATCATCAATTAATTTAAAATTTTACTCAATAAAAATCACTTAATTTCCTTTGATCTTAGCAGTTACTGTGTTTATGCGTACATCTTGTTGTAGTCTTCAACCCGCCATGAAATTTCACTTACTAGGCTTCCAAGATTCCTCTGCTAACAGTGAAAGCAAATCAAAAAGTGCCAACAGAGAAAAAATAGCAATTCTCGTTGTCAAGGAATGGATTGATCACAGGTCAGAACAGCTATCCATCCACATCGGCTCCCCCTGGAGTTCATTTTGAGAAAGGCTGTGGATGCTTCAAACTTTCCGCTATCCTGATCTGCCTCTTCATTTCCCTCTCTCTACCCTCCTCTCTCTCTCTCTCTCTCTCTCTCTCTCTCTCTCTCTCTCTCTCACTATGCTTTGTCATGTCTCTGTTCTGTGATGGAGTTTTATATTCTAATGCTGCAAGTTATGACATTAACTCGCTTTTGGGGTTTTGACTCTGCTGTTTCTTTGAAGTTTCTCTCCCTGCAGAAAAAACTCAGATCATTGAAATCATGTTTATCATGAAAAACATACAAATTCTATGCCTACTACTTCATATACATTTGTCAATACTCAATCGCGTACAAATCGTCTGAGCAAAAGTTAAATATTTGCTTTCCTTGTCTACTGAGAAAAGTAATTTCAATAAAATGATAATTTTTAACATATCTCTCATCACATGCTCAACTTGTGGACGCGGATTTACCAGAGAATTATTATTACAAAAGCTTAGAGTACGACCCTGTTTGGAACTGCCCCAAGTGAGACATAGGCATTTAGCAGGGAGCCACCGACCTGGCTATGTCTTCCCAGTTGATTTGTAGCTGGGATACAGAGGGACTGAATATGAGGGTGGCTCAAGTGTAGTGATTAATTACCCTATTAGGGAATAAATGCTGTGCTATATATCACCGTCATGCATGCCACCAACCGCTATACAACAAAACTGAGAAAAGCGGTATCTTTCAATCAACAAAAATGATAGTTTCACATTCTTAAAATATTTCATAAAGCTACAACTTGAAAGAGATTAAACAATGATTTCACTGTTTACTCTTTTAAGTTGCAGCTCTATGAAATATTTAAGAGTGTAGAAATAGAGGTGCTCTTGAAACAAACTTCTTCACTAATAATTAAGATTGTGTTCATTAATTTGGATGACATTATTTATATAATGTTGTGCTTGGATAAAAATTTTTCTTGAATAGGTGAAAAAGAAAAAAGAGAATATGAGAATTTATATGGTCATACAAAGTTTATATGTATATATATTATAACCTATGAATTTGGATCAGATGACTTTTGGTCTAGAAGTCATTAAATGTAGTAAAAAAGAAACAGAAATTAAATTAATTAAAAAAATTAATAAAAAAATTGGGACTCACATATTTAAATATAAAAAAATCATAAAAATTAAAAAGATAAAAGTTAGCTAATTTAAATAACGGAACCCATATGGATCATGACTAACTTCTTTTAAGTAGTCCTTAAGCACTTAAATGCAATCAAATTTTATATGTGATTTCAATGTTGTTTTGGTCGAAACTTAATGGGTTGACTATCTACACCGATAGACAATAGTCAGAGAGAGAGAGAGAGAGAGATTATTATGTTAAATTAAATTAAAATAAATTAAAAGACCAGATATGGGAGTTCAAGGGTTTCATAGTTAATTCTAAGCTAATGACAACTTACTTAATGAAATAATAATTATTAAAAACCATACAACAAAACTGAGAAAAGCGGTATCTTTGAATCAACAAAAATGATAGTTTTATACTCTTAAAATATTTCATAAAGCTACAACTTGAGAGGGATTAAACAATGATTTTACTGTTTACTCTTTTAAGTTGTAGCTCTATGAAATATTTAAGAGGGTAGAAATAGAGGCGCTCTTGAAACAAACTTCTTCACTAATAATTAAGATTGTGTTCATTAATTTGGATGACATTATTTATATAATGTTGTGCTTGGATAAAAATTTTTCTTGAATAGGTGAAAAAGAAAAAAGAGAATATGAGAATTTATATGGTCATACAAAGTTTATATGTATATATATTATAACCTATGAATTTGGATCAGATGACTTTTGGTCTAGAAGTCATTAAATGTAGTAAAAAAGAAACAGAAATTAAATTAATTAAAAAAATTAATAAAAAAATTGGGACTCACATATTTAAATATAAAAAAATCATAAAAATTAAAAAGATAAAAGTTAGCTAATTTAAATAACGGAACCCATATGGATCATGACTAACTTCTTTTAAGTAGTCCTTAAGCACTTAAATGCAATCAAATTTTATATGTGATTTCAATGTTGTTTTGGTCGAAACTTAATGGGTTGACTATCTACACCGATAGACAATAGTCAGAGAGAGAGAGAGAGAGAGATTATTATGTTAAATTAAATTAAAATAAATTAAAAGACCAGATATGGGAGTTCAAGGGTTTCATAGTTAATTCTAAGCTAATGACAACTTACTTAATGAAATAATAATTATTAAAAACCATACAACAAAACTGAGAAAAGCGGTATCTTTGAATCAACAAAAATGATAGTTTTATACTCTTAAAATATTTCATAAAGCTACAACTTGAGAGGGATTAAACAATGATTTTACTGTTTACTCTTTTAAGTTGTAGCTCTATGAAATATTTAAGAGGGTAGAAATAGAGGCGCTCTTGAAACAAACTTCTTCACTAATAATTAAGATTGTGTTCATTAATTTGGATGACATTATTTATATAATGTTGTGCTTGGATAAAAATTTTTCTTGAATAGGTGAAAAAGAAAAAAGAGAATATGAGAATTTATATGGTCATACAAAGTTTATATTTATATATATATTATAACCTATGAATTTGGATTAGATGACTTCTGGTCTAGAAGTCATTAAATGTAATAACAAAGAAATAGAAATAAAATTAATAGAAAAAGATTAGTAAAAAAAATTGATACTCACATATTTAAATATAAAAAATAAAAAAATCATAAAAATTAGAAAGATAAAAGTTAGCTAATTTAAATAACGGAACCCATATGGATCATGACTAACTTCTTAAGTAGTCCTTAAGCACTTAAATGCAATCAAATTTTATATTTGATTTCAATGTTGTTTTGGTCGAAACTTAATGGGTTGACTATCTAAACCGATAAACAATAGTCAGAGAGAGAGAAAAATTATTATGTTAAATTAAATTAAAATAAATTAAAAAGACCAGATATGACAAATTACTTAATGAAATAATAATTATTAAAAACCATACAAGATGTTGCCAGGATCATGCTCGATCTATATTTAAAAAGAAAAGCCCCATTAGTAGTAAAAAATATTTTGATGGAATGGAACAATTGCGAATAAGATATAGCTATAATATCCTGAAATGATATAATCAGGATCCTTTTAGCATTGAGGTATCTAAATTTATATCATTAATTCTTTTAAATTATAAATTTGTTTGAATATTTTGTTAATGCAGATTTAGACATCTCATCAAAGTATATATCAATAGCTAATTATATTTTAGGGCCCATAATCATGTTCTTAAGTATATAGGAAAATTTGCTCCTTAAAAAATGAGATTAATGAAAATTTTACAACAGTTAATATGAATTATTAAATTAATATTATAGATTCAATCAATTTAATAGTATATATTTTTTGTTATTTAATATTGTTAGACTGAAGAATCTCAATCTTCTAGTTTTATGTGGACTACATTGTTAATTGGGCGGTCAATGTTGGTTAAAATTTAAAAGTTACAAATAAAAATATGAATTGGGTTTGGTTACCATCTTTTAAAAATGAATTAAAAAGGAAAAATATTTCCAGTAATATGCACAAGGCAAAGCAAAGGAGCAACTGTTGCGTATCTATAAAATTCTATACCATTATTCGGCTTAAGCACGAGCGCGTGGCACAAGCAATCATGGACCCCGTGCAATGCGTGTGCTTTCATGGGTCATTGACATCTCCGGACACTGTATATCTAACGTTGTCGACAATATTACTTAGCTTTTCGGACACTCTGACGTTCCCTGTAGTCCTTCCCTTGTCCGAGCTTTCCGAGATTTTTTTATAGTAACGCAGAATGCATGGCTCATATACTGGAGACACATAAATGGGATTCTCTGCCTTCCTTTTGAGGAAAGGCAGAGTGCCTCTAGTAGAAGTAGAAGGTGAGAGGAAGGCAGAAGGTGACTTTCTGTAAGAGAGGAAGGCATTCTGAATATATATATATATATATATATATATATATAAAAGTAGAGCTTGCTCCCCCTCTTTGCATTAAGCACAAGGAGTTCCCCTTGTTCCCACTCTCTATCCTAAAATCACTTCCCTCAAAGAGCCAATAGATTAAAATGGCCGTCTATGATCCCAGAAAAACTATCCACTCCTTTAAGGCTGGATTAGCACTCGTTTGGATATCGACTTTCTACTATTTTCAACCCATCTTCCATCGTTTTGGAGAAAATACCATGTGGGCTGTTATTACCGTGGTGGTTGTCATGGAATTTTCTGTGGATAAGCAACCATTTTAGGAGTAATGATACTTATATATAGAAAGTTTATTATTTTAAACATACAACCATAAATGAGTCACATAAAAGATTATCATTTGCTTCGTGTTCTATTATTTTGGATTTAAATACGATTTTTAAGCCCTTGCTATCAACTCCACCACCCTATGTGCTCCATTTTGCAAACATTTTTAGGAGCAACACTGGGAAAAGGTTTGAAAAGAATGCTAGCACGTTGTTAGCTGGAGCTCTGAGCTTTGCCACCCATAGAGTAACCACTCTTCCTGAGGAGAAAGCTGGACAAGCCGCACTAATTTTATTCTTTGTCTTTCTGATAGGTAGCTAATCATCAAGAAGCTAATTTCACAACATTAAAGCCGAATTCTACAACTCTTGATTTGATAATGGGTGTTGGCTTTTGCAGGTGGAACAGTGACATTCATCAGATTTTTCCCCCGATTGAAGGCCAGATACGATTACGGCTTGGGCATATTCATATTAACCTTTTGCTTGGTATCTGTTTCGGGTTACAGGCACAGTGAAGTGCTAGCAATGGCCCAAGATAGATTGTTAAGCATCATCATTGGAAGCTGCAAAGCTATCACGGTATGCATCTGCATTTATATGACAATTTGTTCATAACAAACTTGTTACCAACAAATATTTCAGCCGGTGGAGTAGAAGAAATCTCTCATGCATGTGGTGTTCTCATGTTGCCGAGTGAAATATTCATTTTTTATGTGACTATAAAAAGGCTCAAGAAAGGCAATTTCTATGAGTAAGATACCTGGAGTTAGATTGAATTAAACTGTACAAAAGATCTTGGAGTGAATCAAGATAGTAACTGAGCTGTTTTATGGACAATTGCTTGTTCGATGATTTAGAAATGGAGGAACTTAGCTCAGCATGATCCAAATTTTAAGTGCCCCGTTAATGGGGTGCAAATAATAAAAAAGTATGTAAAACAGATTGAGGAAGCTAAGGATGGATGTCACAAAAATGCAATGATGCAAAAGATTATTCATATGCTCTACTATGTTGAGGGAGATAAAGGAAATATATAAAATGATATGTGCACACAAAATAAAATTATACAATTTAGGTTCTAAAGGAACAGAAAAATGAATGCACAAGGAAGCCATTGACATCAAATTTTGGTGAGATCAAATATCTTTTAGTACCATTGATCTTATCACTTTTTCTACATTCAATTTTCGCAATGTTCTTGCTTTATTCCTAATCTGCTTTTATTTAATTTAAAAAATGAATAGTTTTAATAGGAGAAGATTTAATTTAAAAGGGATGTCCCTCCTTCCAAATTGAGGTTTTATGAAAAATGTCACTATTTCAAGTTGCTAAACTTCTCCACTCTTTTGAGGGAGACTCATTGAAAATACTTCTTTTTGTGAAATCAATATTTATAGGTCTATGAGTTATCTTTGAATGAAACCCCATACTTCCAAAGAGAGATTTCATTAAGTATCACTTCCTTTGTCAAGTTATGAATAAAGTAACTTCTACTTCCATTCCTTCATTTTTCTCAACCAGATTTGCAAAATCATTTTTCTTAAAAATACTTGTGAGAACATGTCCCCTCATTTATAATTGGGAGTTTAATAAAACACCTCCCCATATCCAAATGCGGGAAAGTGGGCTTCCAACTCAATACCCTTGTTCCTTTGGCAGGCTTCACAAAAGTGAATTCAAAGATTTAAGATTTAAATTTTTAAAAGTGAAAGTTGTATCTAAACAAATAATTATTAATAAAACAATTAATAATATAATTATTTTAAATTTATAAGTCATTATTTATTTTTTTTAAAATTTATAATAATTTTTATTATTAATTTTTAATTATTAATTATCTATTTATATTAATAAAAACTATTGAATTGCATTTTTTTTTTTTTCAAAAGATTGGCTAATGCAGCCGTTTATTCTCATTTATTGTGGGTCATTGGAACCCTTTGTCAAAAGATCTTAGGGACGTTGGGGTCCCACCACCAACACGCATGCTCCATGCATACATATGTGCGTAAGAATAAAAGACTACAAAGTAAAATAACTATGACACCCCAAAGATAATAAACTAAGCTTAATTAAATGGAGCAAATAGAAGCCAAAGACAGAAATAAATCACCCCATATATCACAAAATAAAGGTAGGGAGTAGTATACCACCATACTAAAAGTGACATCCGAGTTAAAAATGCATATCAAGTTCAAATTCCAATTAAAAGATTTAAACATGGCAACCTCTAATATAGTATTTAATCAAGGAGAAAATCTACCGTAAAATAAAGGTACCTAAGTCTGGGTACCTCAAATGAACTCTATAATTTGCAAAAAGAAAAAAAGAAAAAGTTGTGTGATCATGATCCTTGAACCTTAATCAACACTCCCATAAAGTTAACTCCCATTTCTGTGAAGAGGAATCAGCCCAAAAACTGAAAATCAACTGCCCTGTCCCATGAGCAAATCTAGACACTATTTTTCTGAAATTCACTTAAATTAGTAAATGGAGTTAAATTGACCTTGCTAAGACCTTGAATAAAGTCCCGATAATAAGAAACCAGCACCGAAATTGATAAAAGTCAATGGGAGAGGGGCTGTTCCAACCAGGAGGTTCTACACAAGGCAGTTTAGGCAAAACTTAGAAAAGTGTATTGAATGAACTCCTTTTGATCTAATAGTTTCATGGGGTCAAAACAACATGTGAAACAACATCCCATGATATTTGAGAAGAAAAAGAATTAAAGACAATAATTAACCATGGTCACTTTATCACTGCTACTGTGCAGAGTTCCAGTCTGAGCAGCAAGCACAACCAGATTAATTCAAGCAGCAAATGAATTTGTTTTGACCCAAAATTTTTCTGAGAAGTAGCTGACATGTAACAAAAATGAAAATATTCTGGATCCATTTTCTAATTTAAATTAGCCTCACTTGATGGCTGTCCAGACTTGGTTTTGGTACAGGGCAGATAACAAAATAAAATTTATTTCACCATCATATGATCCCAATCGGACATGATTTTCCTCTAAGATTGAGCTACGATACCAGGGATCATTTTCACAAAGTTACATGAAAAACAAAGCTCATTTAAGCACCTAATCAAACAGATTGCAACATATTTCAGCATATTTAACAGGAGGAACAATTAGTAACTAGATTAGCCTTGCTTGGATTCTATGCATCAATCATCATATACTCAGCCGAATTAAACCAAATCTGCTTCTAATCATGCATTCCATACAACCAGATTTGAACAACAAAACCACCAGTCACATGTTGAAGAGTTAAATAGAGTAGGGATTATACCTTGATGCTGAATTTTGTTCTAAGCCAACCTGTCCTTCAGCATTTATCTATGATATTCAACATAGGAGGAGATTAATATGAATATAAGAACCTAAGCACCTAAACAGAACCCATACAGCACTAACTTATACAGTAAATCACCAACCAAGCCAAATGACACAATTCAAATCTTCAACAAACCAAAAACCCATGAAATGGCATAAACCCAATCTGCAGTGCTTACCGAAATAAGAATAGATGAGATCAAGGATTAACACAGACTCAACCCAAATGCTGATAAAAAATAAATAATTATGACACACGGCATAAATTTCGACCCAATACCAGTATCCTTGACATAACAGCAGAAAAAAAAGCAGACCGGAATTATCAAAAGGCATCAAATTTTCGTCCCACAGTCAGAAGACCAAATCAGCAACCATGTCAAACAAAATCCAATGAAGAAACAAGACAGCTTAGGACCATACCAACATACTCACAGCAAACACAACATAATTGAAATTTCGAAGCCAGAAAAATAACGAAAGAGAAACAAAGAGAAGAGGAACAAAACAGGGGATGGGGAAATCATGATAGACCATTACACAGAACTTTTTCCTGGCTACATGGGGACGAAATTGGCATGGCATGTGTGTTGATAGCAACGCCAAATTTTCTTAAACCAAACAGCAAAAACTAAGGAGAATAAAAATGGAGCAACCCAATCCCTCAAGACAATACCATAGAAACAATCAGCAGAACCAAACCCCAAAATAGAATTTTCAGTCCATCATGAGATTATATAATCAAGCAGCCATTAAAAACAGAAAAAAAAATTAAGCACGAAAGCTTCAATCTTAGGTCAGCGAACCCGATGATCAACCCATGATTGAATCAGCAAACCAGAAAGGATAATGATTAGCGTAATAGAGTATATGAAACTGAATTAAAATGAGATTCTTACCTTCAAAAAAAAAAAAATCCCAACGCCCACACGGCAAAATGGAACCATGCAGTGAAAATTGATAACGGGATTTCGACAACGGCGTGGAGGACGGGACGAGGTGATTCCGCTTCAGCGATGCCGGGCCGAATGGAAGCACAACGGTAGAGCTGGACTCCGGCAATCCTGGGCACGGCGAGACGAAGAGGCGCGACGGCAAGGTGAGACCCCGGGGAACGATGCGTCTTGTGGTGGCGCGGCAGAGCTGGGTCTCAACAGCCGAGGGTAGAGCAGCGGTGGTCGACGAGGCCGTGGATGAGGACTGTGGAGTGGATGGGTCTGCTCTGTGGAATTTTGTTTTGGGTGAAGGTGATTTTAATGGCCGTGGGGAAATGGGGTTAAGGGCTTGGATTAAGTTCTTGGTATGGGTATAAGCAGTCTGAATAGCTTGAGGATTTCGGTGTAGTGTAAGAGTGATCGCAACTGAGTAAAAGGGAGGTCTGTAGCTGCGTTTGTTGGTGGGGCATTTGTTGGGTGGTTTTCGAATGAAAGGAGGAATGGGTGAAAAGAAAAAAAATGGGAGTCTATGGGAGTGCAGAGGCCTTCGGAGTTCTTCGTTGCGAGATGGAGAGTGAGGACCTCCAATGGCCTTCCCCGGACTGAAGAGGATTGGGAGCTTTAAAGAAGCTTCAGCTTTAGATTTTAGGTTCTATGTAAACACGCCTTCGGGCTCCATTAATGGCCAGAATCTCTTGCCTGAAACACGGGAACAGCTTAATAGACAAGGACATAAGCAAAATCGGCCGAGAATACCCCAAACTCGTAGTGATAAGCATGGGTCACCACAAAGAGCCACTTCTTCAGGCCATTCAATTACAGTTGAATAATCTGCAGAATTTTCATATCAGACATATTTAACGGGAACAAAATTCCTGCGCTGACTGGCTTGCTGTTAAGGGAATTAAAGCTCAGCCTTGAACTCAGTATATCAGCTAACCACCGAGAGAGTTGGAGCTTAGGATCTTGGCAGCCGCTACTGAACTGTCTTACAGTGAGAGCAAGAGATGTAATTGTGTAGTTTCTTTCTGCCCCCTTTGGTTACCCAAGAAAACAATCTTAGCCAAAATACAATGTAACTCAACTCAGCTGTAACTCCAAGTTTTGGGTTGGGCTGCTTTGATGATGACGCAGACAAGAGGGAAGATTTACGGAGTGTGACGAGGATCCAGATTCTTTGTCGCGAAGGTAAACAACTATAAGGGAAAGAATGATAGAAATTTTAGTGAAAAAAAATATATTAAATTAAAAAAAATTAGGAAAAAATATTATTAAAAGAAAATAAAAATTTTAAATTAATTTAATGATTAAATTTTTTAAAAAGTTTTTAAAATGAGATAATTATTAAATTAAGAAAAAACAAAAAAATTAATTTTTAATTATTAACTTTAAAAAAATTAAAAAAAAATCCAAATGCCAAATTCTCAGAGATACTTCCCTGGCGGACTGAGAGTGGCGTGACCGCGGGTATTTAATGCTGGGGATTGAAAATGAAGGAAAGTCTTTCTATATAAGAAAAAAGAAAAACAAAACGAGATTGGCTGAATTTGTGTTTTGTTGTTTGTTTAAAGAAAAATTATATTAGTAGCAAAGATAGGATGATTAACATTATAGGACAAGTTTTTTTTCCAATAGAATTAAAATAAATAAATAATTTTTATTTAATTTTTAAAAATTAATGTTGAGTTATTTTAAGTTTGAAACAAATTTATGTTTAATAAATAAACAAAAAAAATGCAATGGACCCAGAATTGCTTAAAGACTTTTTTTTTTTTAATCTTCAGCGGTTCAATCAATGACTTGCTTCTCCACAACTAAGGTTCATATAATCTGTTAGATCCGTTTTAAGATGAAATCCTAATTGTTGCAGTGGCCTCAGCGTTAAGAATTGGGGTCCTATAAAATACAGTTGATGAGTCCTTGTCAAATTTGTCCAAAGAAGGCGGGAATTCTGCCTTGGCAGTGATTATTCAATAAATGACGGTCCAGACCGTAAATGGGCTCCATCAGGTTCAGGATATGAGATGAGCGAGACCATAAATGGGCCAACTAAGCCTTGAGTTGGGCTTAATTCTTATGCCAAGTTCACCATATGCGGTCCAGTCTCTAATGAATTGACCAATGAATGTCTCAAGCGCTTATATTTTATTTTTGTTAAATATAAAAGATTCCTCCTTTGGCTCCAAGTCCAAGCTTAGATCCTCTTCCATGGCTACTACTAGTCCTCCTTCCGAAGTGCAACGAATTGACGTTTTCTGGCAAGAAGGAATGCTCAAGCATGGCACCGTTAATGGAGTATTTGACACTGCAATGGACCCAGGCTTCTTCGACGTGTTGGAAATGCGTCCAGAAAACTCAGACAGAATCAGGAACATGGTCTCCATCCTCGTAATGGGGCCTATCTCCCGTTACATTTCCTGGCACCTTGGCAGGCCCACTCTCATCCCTGAGCTTCTTTCTTTTCACACTCCCGGTACTTGCTCTCTGCCCATAAGAGAAGGCTTCTTTCTTCTTTTCAATTCTTTTCGTACTTCCCTTTTGTATATTAATGTTAATACTTGGCTATACCAAGTCTACTGATACAATTACGGAGGTAATTGCTAATTTCTGATTAGGAGAAAGATGGAGTTTTAATAAAAATGCGTGCTTTGCGTAAGAACTTCATTCAAATATTATGGTTGCGACTTGTGACATTGGCAGCTTCTAATCTGCTGACTGCACGACTTATACCTAACGACTTTAAGTTTCTTAAAAGTTAAAATTGGGTCTTTATGGGACTTCTGTGCTGTTACATGTACGTTACAGCATTTGTATTGCTAGATCCCTGAAATAAGCTTTGCTTATTTTGTTTTGGTATTTTTACAATATTTTGAGACCCTTTTTTATGTAAACTGAAGCGGTGTGTGGAACCAATTTTGAGCGAGATTAAGACCAGTTATATGAATTGGTGGAGCAGCAGGATTATGGGCTCTTCTTTTTGGTGCCTTGGAGCAATGCCTTCAAATGACATTGAGATCAAAAAGCATGTACACCATAGAATTAAGAATGGGTGGATGAAAGAGAGCAATGCATGTAAAGTTTGTATGGCATAGAAGTATTTTATTCTCTACATACATCTATTGTACGCCTTGCAATGCTTTGTGGTGCAAAGTTTTAGATCTTCCTGAGAAATGTTTGAAAGTTAGTATAGCGAGAAACAGATATTTGTATGAATGCATAATTGATGGCCGTAGGTAATAGATAATTGGATGAGACATGAAAATGTTTGGAGAAATTACTTCAATCGAATATGATACGAGGGGGAACTCGTATAGATTGTTTAGAATTGTATAGGGGATAAGTGTATAACTTCAAAGATGATGAGGAACAACCATTATAGATGGTTTATAGATGTAGACTGTGAGTCTGTGATTTTGTAGGTTTGAAATAATGAGAAAATTCCTAAACAGTTGAAATCAATAACAGAAAAATTGAGAGTGAGAGAAGTTATAATATGGAGATATACAGTTGAAAAAGTGCTATTGGAGGATGTAGCTTAGATGAATACATGTGTAAAGGCTCTCATGGATAATTTCTTTAACTAGTTCTAGTATAAAAATGCCACAGTCTACTTGGAATTAAGGTTTAATATTCTTACTGTATTCTTTATGGTTGAGTTAATACCTCAGGCGGTATCTGATGTGATTTCTTTTTCAATTGCACAGAAGTTTCATGCTTCAGCTCTAATTCATTAGATGCATTATGTCTATGTTTTTTGGTTTAAATATGTTTTGTAAATGTAATTTATATATTTGTATATATACAAAATCCTCTGAGTTAATATTATGTGTTAATTTCAGGAAGAAAATGGGTTTTATTCCTTTAAGTTTAAGATACATTTGTGATTGATTGTTGATGGGCCAGCACTTATTCTTGCAGACTTCAGCAGTACCAGTTGGTTGAAATGAAGCTTCTTGCTCAGCTGAGGGATCTTAAGGTGTCATTGCCTAATATACCTATAATCCTATATCTGTCCCAGAGACTCACTCAAGCATACATTTAGAGACACTTTTATGTTAACATTCGTTGCTATGACATGAACTTTCACTTTTCACTTGCTATGTTTCACTGGAAACTAAAATGATAAAACCTTAAATTGTTTCAACATAGGGTTAATGAGTAAGACTTTGACTGCTGTATAAACAAGTGCTAATTTGGTCTTTCAGTGTCAACTAGAGGTTTAGGCTTCTGCTGCACTGTATCACACAACAACCCTTAGCTCTGTTACATGTCATGATTATTTTCATTTTCAAACAATTTTAGGCAGCAGCCTGGTCCAAACTTCTGGAACTTGGAGTTACAGCTGAGTTGAGTTACATTGTATTTTGGTTAGGAAGTTTAGACTCCCAAATTATCTAACTTCTGCACTTAAAGGCAACTGAACACCTTTTATAATGGTATCATTCCAGAAAAGGAACTCTTGGTGAAAACATTTACCTTCATATTTCAAAAATGAATGTTGGTCTAAAGTGCAATTAATTTAATATAATCCAAAAAACTTTTTCTATGATTGATTAATGCCTGACTATTAATTATTAAAAGTCGAAGTACAATAACAAGATGTTGTTAGTTTACACTATTCAGGTCAATAGCAACCAATATAAATTGATTCATCTAAATGTTATATTATTTTTTATAACTTTTGTGTTTCTGTATACTTCCCAAACAGGTTTCAATGATGCTATTTAATTATGTTGGTTCTCAGGCAAAGATCCCAGATATTGAGAAGTGCTTAGATGTTTTTGCTACATCGCAAGCTAAGAAGGGTACTGGTATGGTTTGTCTTCAGTTTGATATCCTGTATTTAGTGTTATGTATTATGATGCTGGTAAGAGATATTTTGGAACTTATCTATGTGGAAAGAGTGAAGTAAGTTTGACTGATCATCTCACATGAGCCACGAGGAGACAACTGAAAAAAGTGTGCACTTCTTTCTGTTGATGCATATGAAGTTTCCCTAGTGATGTTTGCAATGATTGCTATACTGTTGATACCTACGAAAAGGATGCTTGGTTCCTTAACTTCCTTTTGAGCATAAAATCACATAGTAAAGGAAAAAGTATAGAGAGAGAGAGAGAGAGAGAGAGAGAGAGAGAGAGAGAGAGAGAGAGAGGAAACATGCAAGCACTAATGCCACAACGGCTGGTTTTGATTTAGCATTACCTTGCTTGTAGCTGACATGTAAGAAATTACATTTAGCTTAGCCTGTTTTCTGTCTTCAATGAAGTAGTTTATGGTTTCAAGCCCCATGTTTTATCCCGGGAAATACTGCTGCCAGTTTCTGTTCGTAGGCATCTGCCTATTGCCAACCTGTAATACTTGATAGATGATTCATAATCTCAAGCTGATGACTGGGCATCTACTTTGTATATATCCCTCTTATGTTTTGACATTGATGGTATGATTAAATCTCTGTTCCTACCATCAGAGACAGGTGTAGACATCCAAGAGTATGTATGTGCTGAATGAATTCTTGTTTGAACTTTGAAACTTATTTAACTTAGTTTTGTAACGAACTCACAAAGCATATGGGCATTTAATACTAATATCTTGATTGAAGTAAACTACTTTTTCCTATAATATGTGAACTCTTGCTCAATTCTTGTGGACCCTGGCCATGTTTTGCCTTTGTAATAGACCTTCAATTCTGACTTTCCTTGTTGATGATTACCTGGAAGAATTTTTGTCCATCACTGGTATTGTGTAGTAGATTGACAGCTTCAATGTTACAGAAAAAACCTGGTTTAATTTTCAACTATAATGAAGTTGTTGGAATTTTATGTCAAATTTGCAAGTGTCTGCAGTAGCTTTCAGTATCAACAACATCTTTGTGTAAATCTGCCTTGTGAGAAACACCCAAGAGGTGCAACTCATATGCGGAGATGTACACTTAAAACAGTGCTTCTATGTATGTAGTGCTCTTGTGGTTGATTATTCTGTTTCTGTCTTCTTTTTATCTGTTTTTTGGAATATCCCCTCCCCATCCATCCAGGCTCACCTGTTGTTAAGGAGCCTTCTAAGAAATGATTGTTAATTCTGTATCATTTTTAACTAGTTATACGTGTAAATCATTAACTAGATGTTTTATGTTTGGCTCTGTTCTTAATTACAGGCACTTATTGCTGATTTTGAAGTCTCAGAAGGCATATATTCACAAGCTCGCGTGGAGAAAACAAACTCAGTGTGCTTATGGCTGGGAGCAAATGTTATGTTGGAATATTCATTAGAAGAGGTTCTTGACTGTTAGTTTTAACTTTTAGATGTTATTTTTATCACTATCTCCTCTGTTTCTATGTTTTACGAGCATAATTATTACAAAATTTCTGGTGCAGGCCACTGGTCTTCTACAGAAAAATCTGGATAATGCTAAAGCCAGTTTAGAAGCTCTTAATGCTTATCTACAGTTCTTGAGGGACCAGTTGACAATAACTCAGGTCAGCTTGCTAATTATCAAGTCCTCTGTATCTCATTTTGGGCCCTAAAAGAAATAGAAGAGCCCTGTATCTCTCGTCGGTGCAGTGACCTCACCTGCCCAGAAGAAAATAAATGCTGAGGGGATTGGACTTGCATTGCATGGCCAAGTGGATTGAGCCCGTAAACTTGTCTGTGCCTTTAAGGTGTGCTTAGGATGAGGTGGAATATAAACAAGCAGGTGAAAATGCAGAGGGATGAAGAGGTGTACATATCACTTGTCAGTTCTTGGTAGAGATGTGAAACTTTGGTCTAAACAAAATTATTTAGCTTGGACGTTAATATAACATTTAATTATAGTTTCATTCTAAATTTTTTAATTTGGGATGAAAACAGTTTACGAAGGATGGGATGCAAACAGTGGCAACTCCAATTTTATTGAATCCTTCCTATAAATTTACTAAACAATCATACCGTAATTTTCGCTCCACATTCTCAATACTCTCATTTCTTCCATTTTCATCTTTACCAAGCACACCCTTAATGTATATATGTGCTTGGGAGTGGGAGTTTGGGGCATCTACCACTCAGTTTCCGTTGCATATGCTATTAAGCCTGTTTATCACCCAAATCTCACATCAAATTGTGGACAATTAGTTGCATTTTTAAATATTTTTAGAATTTTATCTGAATTTGGTCAGGTAACAATGGCTCGCGTGTGGTAATTGGGATGTACATCAAAGGAGAATTCGACAAGCTGGTGCGGCCACTGCTCAAGACTCTTGAAAAAGATAACTTATCATACGCCCAGATCCAAAGCTGTTGCACTTAACATTTTCAGCTGAGAGTATGATTCTAATCTCGGGTCACCTTATATTGTAGGTAGATTTTGGTTGCTTCTTGATTCCTGTGCTGGTTTCACCACACTATGATTCTGTCAGAGATAGGAACCAGTTTTGATGCATGTTAGTTTATTTATTGAGTGAGCTCTGTAACGTTTTGTAAAATACACCATATTAAGGTTGATGGGCATGTTTTGTTTGGTGGATCATATGAATATATCATGTACTACTTGCAATTAAGTCTATTTACTTGTTTAATTTATATAACGTTGACGCTAATAGCCAGTGTTAATTATCTTTGAGCAGACGCTATTAAATTCAATTCAAATTCTAGACCAGCAAAGGGACCCTAGAGAAGCTTCTGTTTGCAGATGAAACCTGTCGGCAAAACTACGCAAATTGAAGCGACAAGACATCATTTTCAATTACTCTCCAATGATGTCAGCTCCATCTTATCCTTCCTCAAAAGGGTCGTTAGATCTGGATGGTTTGTGATAAATATAATGTACTGCCATGGTGAGTCAGAGATGAGATGATGCTTAGTGGGATCATGCATGGTGATCTAGTCAACTGGTCCACTGATGCAATTTCTGGAAAGCAACGGAATAATTGAAAACTTGGGCAGTTTCAGGATCTCAGTTTGAATGAGTATGAATATTATCTGCAGGTTAGGTAGAGTTGCACTGTTGTTCATCATGTGCCATAACAGGGGTCTCTGTTATGCTTTTGCTTGACATTGAGTTGAATATGAACCATATAATAATAATAATTTCATCTATCATAGACTCTTCACATGGGGACCCATAATCGTCGGGGAGTGTTTCCAGTCAAAAGCATGCCATACCTATCTACTTTTGAAGCAGAGTAAAGAACAATAAAATAAAAAATAAACTGAAGCCGTGGTTTATGGGCAGAGGCAGAGCAGAATGCCTCTCCAAGATAACCCCTGTGGGTACGTTGCGTTTCATTTAAATTCTCCAGAACTGTAATAGTCCGAAAAGGGTCTTCATGGGCCAAAGATTTGCTTCTAAATATGAGCTATGAAAAAGATTTTAACTCTATTTGTGGGAGTGTGCATAGTGGGGTTTGGCTTATAATATTTATAATTGAGTTTAAAAATTTTGATTTAAATTCAATTAATTATATATATAAATCAAATTCAAGTCAATTAATTATACGACTAATTCAAGTTTGAGAGAAAATATAATCTGTCACTAACTGGTATACGTATGGGTTAATTACAGGTAAGATGCAGCTATTTTGTGCAAACCTATGTATTTGTACAATTAATTTTATTTAAAAATATTTAAATCATCAACAAATATGGGAAAAAAAATGTTTGAGCAGACTAGTGATTAATGAATTTTCTTATATAAAATTTGAAATTCGTAGGTCATATCTAATAAATTTCCCAAAATCTTGTCCCACGGCATTACTCAAAACAGACAGATCGTCAGTGTCAAAATTATTCATGTCTATCATAGAAGCCTCCAAGATGTAGGTGAGGTTGACCTTATTAGACGGGACCCCTGCCCATTTAATGCCTAAAGAATGGTCCCAACCCTCTTACCATATGTTTTGACGCCCCCAACAAAAGTCAGCAGTCGACTTACAGCAACGCACTTAACCTTTCTTCCTCTCTTCTCCACTATTCTCATACATTCATTTTTATTTTCAAGAGCTCTTTATTACATCCCTTATTTATATACTTCTTGTCTTTTAATCTGTTTTTTTTCTTTTTCGTTTTCTTTTTCTTCTTTCAAACACCGAATTGAGTTTATTGTCTCGATTGAATCTAAAACTTTTGACAATTTATTTAAATTCCTCACTATTAGATCATATATTTGTATGATAATCCAACTCAATTTGGAAATCAGAAAAATCTTCTTGAGAATCTTGATTTTGGATTCGTTTTGTCATTATTAACAGAAAAGTCGGAATAATGTGTAAATCACTGAAGCCTTATAACCCAGAAAACGAAAGAAAATAATAAAGTTCTGAATTTAGGTGAAGTTGGTTGGCTTATTGAAAATGAAATTTGCACTACCATTGCATGTGTCCAATCATTTCTTTGAATCATTCTCCCTATTTTTACAAAGTAAGTTTTATAAAATTTTATTTAAAAAATTTAAATCATTAAATTTATTAAATTTCACAATTTAAATTATTGAATCTATCAAATTTAAAAGACTTAACACTCTATATTTATTTTTATAAATTTCTAATAAACCCTATTTTATGAGACTAACATTTTTCTCTTTAAATGGAAGCGCAATCATATAGAGATAAAATTCTTCAAAAAAGAGGACAATAAGAAGGGATGCTATAGAGTCTCAATTAATTAAATCTTACAATAATAAATAAAATTTTATTTCATTAAGTGAGTTGAATTATATAAATAAAATTCTTCAAAAAATGATTGAGGTTAATAAATTGATAAGATTTTGGCACTATTTTTTTTTTTTAAAAAAAAAAAAAACAACCTTAATTTGCTGAATTAGTGTGCTCATACATGCCAATATAATGGTATATCCCAGTTGGTATAAATTAAATCCCACTGGGAGGGAGATATGATCAGTCTAGAATGTGTATTCTAATTATTCCAAACTAAAGTGTTCATTGCAATGAATGGCATCTACACGTTTATGCGTATACCTAAAGAAATCCATATACATACATATCTTTCAATTATTGCACTACGAAGTGACATTATATTCATTTTAATGCAACAAGAAATCACTAGAATCTTACTCAACCGATATTCAACCATTATATTGGGCAGTCTAATTACTTAAATACCCATATGGAGCATCCAACATCAACTTAATTATACGCATTATCAGTAAAGTATACTATAGAGTAACTTTCATATACCAGTATTTCTTTATTTCTAATGTTGTGGAGAATCTATGCTACACACGCACACGCGTATGTATATATAAAAAATAATATAATTTACAAGACTCAATAAGGGAGAGAAGGATATTCAATGTGAAGAGGTACAGCTAGAGAAGAATAATCTTATTCGTAATTAAATTTATTAGGTTATATAATTTAATTTATAAAATTTAATAATTAATTGTTTAAATTTTTTTAAATAAAAATTTTTTTAAAATTTGATTTATGAGAATATATAAAGCATTCTAATTTTAAATATATTTATTTTTAAATTAATTAAAATATATAAAATTCTCTGAATTATAAATTAATTTTAAAAACTTTTTTTGAATTTTAAAATTTTATATAAAACCCTCTTCAACTATAAAATACATGTAAGAAGACTCTTCCGTTATATTTTCTATTAAATGGTAGATGATTTTCATAAATCCTTGGTCAAATACTAGATTGACTAAGAGAAAATAACTAAAATACTCTTAAAATAACCAAAAAACCAAAACCCTTAGTTCTGAAATTTTAGTTCTATTTTCACTTCAATTTGTTTGGCTATTCTGACAGTGCTCTGAAGTTTGAAACTTGAATTAAGGCTCAGATAAATTTTGTGGGTTCTTCTTGTTGATTGGTTTGGTAAAGTTTAGTATATCTGGGATTTGCTATGGTGTTGCTGGAGAAGGAGAGACACCGATTCCAATTGAGCCCAGTTCATGAGCTTCTTGCCGCCAGAGGTTGGACTTACTCCTATTGAAATATATGGCCGGTGTCACCATCAGAGAGTGGCCAAAAACACCAAAAGCTAGACCTCCGCACTATTCTGATGCAGCCCCAAGAGTGCAAAAATGCAGTTGAGAACTATGAATCGAGTGATAGGAAATCAAAACAGGAGCGAAGTGAGGAATTCAATGGAGATGAGGTCTCACTTGGCAATCATTTCGCAATTTCTTTGTTAAATTTGATAGAAATGGAGTTAGAAACTGAGGTTGTTCAAGAAACTCCAAAGTTTGGGGTCACGTTTGTTTGTGGTAGAAGAAGAGACACGAAAGATGCTATTTCGGATCTCCCATTTTTCTACCAAGATCAGGCTCAGAATCCTAAAGAGCTTCATTTCTTTGGTGGGATCCTTCCAAGCTGTTCTCCAATTGCTAAGATTTCAATTGGGGAAATGAGATAATTTAGGGTTTTAAATAGGAGAAATGAGGGAAAACAATTAGGAATTAGGGTTCAGATTAGGGAAATGGACTTTGCAAGTGGGGTTCAAATAAGTTAAAATCATTTTGGTTATTTTTTCTGGATTAATATAGAGTTTGACTAAAATTTTGAAAAATCATCTATCATTTAACAGAACATATAATGGAAGAGATTCTTACAAGTTTTTGATAGTTAAAAAGGATTTTATACAACTTTTAAAAATTCATAAAAAATTTTTAAAATTAATTTATAATTTAAAAAAAATTATATATTTTAACCTAAAATATCGCTCACAACTATTCTACTTCTAATAACTTATTCTATATAACTCACATATTGAGTGTTAACATATATATAATGCATTTCTTTATTTATTTTCAACATATACAAACAACGTTAATGATCCAAAGTTTTGTTTTCTTGTTACACGAATCTGTTATGCATAATCCTTTTTTTGGTAAACTATAAACTAATTCTTTGTAGTATGAGTCATCTTCAATGTGATTCCCGAGGCTCAGATATGTTGCGGGGGAATTTGTATTACCACATTTTTTTTCTTTAATTTTTGATAACTTTTTTTTATTTCTATTTTTGAATTTTACTTTTATTATCTATTCTGTAACTTTCTTAAGATTCTATCTTTCACTTATATGATCCCTTACAATTACATTTGTTAGTGTATTTTTTCTCTTTATTATTTGATGGGCTCATACAAAAGTAAATAAAAAAACCACCGTTTTTTATTATAAATCAGAAAATCTTAATCTAAGATATCACTCGGATTGTTTTTAATGAATTTCATAAATGTAATTAGGAAACAAAGAGGGAGAAGGAAGTCGCCGATGTGGTTGTGATGGGAAACCATCAATACTAATTTATAAATGTAGAATAAAAATAATATATTATTATAAGATACAGATAACTGCTAAATAGCATGACAACTCAATATTTTTTATATTTATAAATTATTATTTAATTTTATCGTTCTAATTTCATTGGATATCTCCGAAAAAACATTACTATCCAGTTTTAAAATTTATTTTTGACTATATACTTTATTTAATTAAAAATAAAAAAGGGTGAAATGGGGTATTTACGTAGGTGGACGTAGGTGCTGCATTTGCACCGTTCAAATGATGGGGCTTTAAAAGAAAGAAAAGCGGAGCGAGATGGGAAGAGTGATATACACGGAGACGTGCACGCAACCCCAGGCTGATTTGTACGCATGCCCCCCACCAATTAAAGTTCCTTTGTCCCTTTCTTCCTCCAGTACGCGTTTTCACCTCCTTTTCCTTTTTTTTTCTAATTTTTATTTAAATACTATCCATTTGCCAATAATTATCAAATTTTTTAATACTAATTGATGCCAATTAACACATCAAAATATTGGATTTGACTTACCGTCTCTGCCCAAACCGTCAAACATCTCCACCCCTCTCACACTGTCCAAAATCAAATCCACATTTTTTAAATTATAAAGCACTGCTCATTTTCAGCTTTAAGCATATAAAAAATTTACATGCAAAAATTAAAAATAAAAAAGAAATGTTTGCGTTCAACAAAACATAAAGATGTGTGGCTATGGCAGTGGCAGAGGCAGCAGAACAAGAGACGCCGCAATCATCGGTCGACTGTTCCTATTCCACAAAATTCGACAGTCAACGCGTTGCCCCGTTGGCCGTCTTGCTTCAAACTTACTGTGTCAGGAATTAAGTAACAAGTTGGAATGTGTATATTACTATATTATAGCAACAAATAAATAAGGAAATTGATAAATTCATGTGAGTTCGTTTATAAGACAATCTATCAAATGAGGGAATATAGACAGTTAAATTTAATAAATTTTTTAATTTAATATATAAATTTATAAAATTAATATAAATATTTTAAATAAATTTTTATAAATTTTAATTTATAATAATAAAATTCTTCAATAAATACTAATTATTAATTTACACTTTGCAATGCATGCAAGCCATCCTTAATTGCCATTCCTTGTTAAAAAACAACAGGTTCAACATACTTTGTTAATTTGTTTTGTCATAACAACATCATTTGCTTTCTAAAAAAGCAATTATATATAGATATATATTGTAGAAAGTGGAAAAATTTAGATTAAGATCTCCACAATCACTTTATATTTATCTTTCTTTTTATCGTTTATGAAAATTTAGTGCAATTTTATGTAAATGAAAAATAAGCACAAAATCAATACAAATTTCATAATTACAAGATACAAAAAACTAAACCCAAACAACTTGAAGTAGCAACATAATTGAATTAATATGTTAAAAGAAAAGTTAAAAGTAATTATATATCTTCAAATGAGAAATAACCTCTCATCCAATAATAATATAGGTATACCTCATAGAAAAATTAAAAAAATAATTATATGTCCTACAGGTTTTTCATCCACTATTTTCGACTCGATAACTAGTCGAAACCATGAATTTTTAACGTTAGAATATGATCGAAACCAAGTCAAAACCTGGAAAATTCTTGAAAGTTGATCAGAACACCAATTACCAAACCAATGTGATCCATGCTTCCACTCCAAATTAATTACATGACGTCTCATTTGAACACTAATTTCGGCCAACTTCTTTACTAGCGAATTAGGTGACGCTAGCTAGGTAGCTAGCTTGGATTAATTAGCCTATTAGGGAATAATTGTTGTGTTATATATATATATATATATATATATATCATCTTCATGCATGCCGGCCGCCAACATCTGTTCAAGAAAATTGAGAAAAGTGGTAGTATCTTGGAAACAAACTTCACTGATAATTAAGGCTGTGCTCATTAATTGGGATGACATTATTTATATAATGTTTTGTTTGAAAGGGCAATGACTAATTTCTTTCAAGTGGCCATTAATTACTTAAATGCAATCAAATTTTATATTTGATTTCAATGCTGTTTTGGTCAAAAGTTGATGGGTTGACTATCTACACCAATGGGCAATAGTCACAGAGAGAGAGAGAGAGAGAGAGAGATTATTAAAATGAATTAAATTAA
This sequence comes from Dicorynia guianensis, assembly GCA_037013595.1. Taxonomy (NCBI): domain Eukaryota; kingdom Viridiplantae; phylum Streptophyta; class Magnoliopsida; order Fabales; family Fabaceae; genus Dicorynia; species Dicorynia guianensis. Next base: position 22,315,601 of record JASUAB010000015.1, read on the forward strand.
AAACCAGATATAGGAGTTCAAGGGTTTCGTAATTAAGTACAAGCTAATGACAACTTATTTAATGATATAATAATTATTAAAAACCATACAAGATCTTGCGAGGATCATGCTCGAACAACATGATACATATTTTAAAAAAACCCATTAGTACCAGAAAATATTTTAAACAATTGCTTATAAGATAAAGGTATAATATCCTGACATAATATAATCAAGATATTAGCATTGAGGTGTCTAAATTTATATCATTAATTCTTTTAAATTGTAAATTTTTCAAATATTTTGTTGATGTAGATTTAGACATCTCATCAAAGTATATATCAATATACTAATTATACTTGAGGTTCCCATAATCGTGCCCTTAAGTTTATAGGAAAAACTGCTCCTACAAAAATAAGGTTAACAAAAATTTCATAAAAATTAGTGTGAATTGTTATATCAATATTAAATATTACAATTATTATGGAACTCAATCAATTAAAAAATATTATTTTAAGAAAAAATTTTATGAGATTTAATTTGCAAGAATATATGAACTATAAGTGTGTAGATATATAGGTTTATGTTTAATTTTTCTTTTTTTGCTACATGTAATAAATTAAAAAAAATGGTTTCAAAGTACCATTAGTGGATGATGACAAAGATGTGGACCCTTACAGCTATGTATGGAATTAAGTAAGAGAGATATAAATAAATTTAAAAAAAGTTATAAAATAAATAAAAAAAAGTAAGACTCATAAGTTATAAAATAGAGAGAGATAAAAAAAAATTAAGTTATTAAAATTAGAGAAAAAGAGATGTAGAGAATCTAAATCAATGGTAACAAACATTAAAATAGTCTGGAAATCATGGATAGTGACACACATCTAGAACATGGGTTTTCAATAAAAATATGAAATGGGTTTGGTTACCATCTTTCAAAATGAATCAAAAAGGAAAAATATTCGAATAATATGGTTGATTTGTTTGAAATGCTTTCACATTTGGTAGACGCAATTCAAATGGTGGGAATATTTGCTCTCCATTGAATTGAGAAGTTGATGATAACATTTCCAAAACCCACATCGATAACTTTAGGCAACTTACATGAACCTCAATGGGAGGAGCGATGATTCTAGAACCTAAACCATCCAATATTCCCACCTTAATGAACAAGATATATATAATTAATTCATGTGCGGTTAAAATAAAATGGTCGGTCGTATAATTAATAAAGATTGGCCGTTTCAATAGGGAGATGGCAGTTGGAAGTTGTAATAATAATCAATATTTGGAGGTTATCTAAGGATTAATTCCAACAAAGTCATACGGAAAAAAAACAAAACAAAACAAAAGGTTTCGGTTTCAAGGAAGTGCCTTTAATTGTTCCTTGTCATTTAATATTGCTTGACTGGAGATTCTCAATCCTCTAGTTTAATGTGGACTGCATTGTTAATTGGGTGGTCAATTTTGGCTGAAACTTTTAAGTTACAAATAATACCATGAATTGCGGTCCTTGATGCCCATTTTCATCCTAAGAAAGTGGATAGAAAGTAACGGACTAAGGGTCGTTCAATATTTAGTCTCATAATTTAATATATAAGATTTAATATATTTAATAATATAAATTTTTAAATAAATATTTAATAAAATTTAATTTATAAAAAATATGATTATTTTTCATCCTATAAGAAAAAATTTACAAAAGAAACTCATTTGGGTTTTTATTGTTTATCTTAAATTGAATTAAACAAGATTGTATTGACAATTAATGAGTTGACATTCTTAAAGGGGCATTGATATTCATTTATTGTTCTAAAATTTTTTTTCTAAAATTTAAAGTGTTAAGTAGTTTGTAACTCTTTTATCATAAAAAACAGACAAGCAATTATGATGAACTGTTATAATAATTAATTAGTAAATACTAACCAGGGTTGTGTTTTTGGTTGGTTAGTGTTGGCGGGGATATATCGCAGTACAGGTAGTATCATCCACGTTGCTCACGAGATTTAGAGTTCCACATGACAAAAGATGTGGGGTGCAAAAGCATAGGATGAGCACCGGCCTCGCCCACTTGGAGTAAATAACTTGGCCCCTAAGGCTGCAGTTGTCGTCCTTGTATTTGTGCGTTCATGAAAGCATCGTTGAACCAACAAATATTCAGAGGTTTGACTTTTGACGAATGCCTTTGCAGTTTTGCAGAACGCAGAGTTTTGGTCTTGGGATCCCCCCATCGCCCCGTAACATACAAAACCGCGGTCAAACCCCCACCCACCTTTTATTCCATGTCGGTGCTTCCCATGTGGCCCTGCAACTGGAAATAACCCCCCAGTTCACCACGAGGTGTGAAACACCCACCACCTCCCACGCGCCGCGGAACCCCGCCGCACTCAGTCTTTTTCATCCACCATCGATCATGGAGTGTGAAAGAATATCACATCCTAATGTGAAAGATCTTCTCCCCCGTAGAACCGCTGTTTATGTGCCGTCTTGTCTCCCACGTCTCCAAACTTATTGCCCAAGATCGCATGAATTTCCTCATTCAACATCATATATATGACGCGAAGAATTTGTTGTGTATGTATGATAGTTCTTTTAACGTGAGTGTCACTGTGAGGCTTTTGTAAAACTCATTTTGTGAGACGATATTTTTTCATTTGAATAAGTGACATATAAATACAAAATCATCATAGTTTTAATATTATACATTTAAATGATGATTATAAAAGAAAATTATCATCAAAATTTGAAAAGTTTTCGCGGGAAAGTGACATAGAATCGGATAGATAACGTAAGTCTAGATGCTATATAAACAAATTGTTTTGCCTGTCATTCTCCCTACACGTTATAGATGTATCTTATCATTATAAAAGGAAAAAAGGGAATCACCGTTGCAAATAAAGTATTGAAAATATGGATGCAATGAAGAGGAAAAGAGGGGGAAATTCAAGCAAAGGAAGAAGAGTACAAACAGATAAAGATAAAAAGAGAACATCAACACAAGGCAAAGCAAAGGAGCAACCGTTGTATATCTATAAAATTCTATATCATATTATTTGGCTCAAGCAAGAGCGTGCAGCAGAAGCAATCATAGAATATACCAAAACCGCGTGAAGTGCATGTGCTTTCAAGTTCTGCTTCGGTAAAAGCCAACCGTTCGATATCACACGTAGGATCCAAACCCACCCCGATTCCTCCACGTGTCATGCCGACGCTCCCCCTGCCTGTCCTTCATCGGCCTCCGGTTATGGCCGCTGGGTCCACAGCGGTGCACGGTGATCTTGGCTTCGCGCAAAAGGATACAATAATTCATCTGCGTAGATTCTTTCATTTTTCCACCGTGTGTTGCTAATTCCACCAAGCTAGCTAGGAGCTAGCCTGGCCTGTCCAAGGGCATTCCCGTCTTTTTAACCTCAATGGGCATTATCGTCTTTCTAGATGCGATTCACGAAATTTAATCTAGAAGGAGTAAATCAAAAACGGCGAGAGAGGGGAACGGAATTGTAGACGAACGGGGGGGGGGGGGGGGTTGGATTTTGGTCGAGTAATGGGTGACGTGGAAATGATGTCAGCGAGGCGAACCAGAAAGTCAGGCGTGGATTGCACGTGCCGAAGCTTCCGAGAGACGACGGTGGTAAAGTCCCAACTCACGACGCTGTTTGTTCGTGTGTTGTTTTTCCCCAAACTTTAACGCTTTTAACAGTGTGAAACGTGAACGTTGTCTGCATGAACATCCACTTTCACTAAAATGCCCTTTTAATATATCATAATATATTAAAATATTTTTTAATGATAATATTAAATTTATAAATAAAATTCTATTACATAATTATTTAAAAATTTTAAATAATTAAATTTATTAAATTTTACAAATAATAAAATACAACATATCATTACAAATTAATATTCGTATTGCTAATTTGGCAAAGCAATGATAAACTTGCATGATAATTATACAGTAATGATAACTTAATATAGTAAGCAAAACTCTATAATTATTGGCAAGAACAGGGTGTAGGAGTTAGGTTGTAAAAGCCAAATCCATTTGGATGCAAAAAGAAATGAATGCTCAACTTTGCACCAAAATGTACGACATGTAGGTGTAAATCGTATTTGATATGATGAGGCAACTTTTTGAGCATTTTCATTGCCTCACTTGGCCTGTAATTTTACAAATACTATTCAGAGACAAAAGAAAAAAAAAAAAATAGAAGTTGCAAACTGTCCTACATAAATTCATAGATACAAAATTTTTGTCGGCATTTTTATTGGTGTAATAAATTTGATTATTGTTGTAAAAATTTTTTAAAAATTTTTAAATTTAAAACGCAAGATATTGTGTATATGTATTAAATCGCTATAAGTATTACTTTTTTTGTAAAATAAAATAAAAAAAACCATACTTCTAGTTTTTGTAACATGTTAAAACTAACTTTCACTAGGTGCATATTAACCCAACAATGTTTCAACCAAATTCTTCAATATGAAACTTAATTATTAAGTATATATGATAAATAGTTTACAAAAAGCGATATATTAACTTGGCACTTAAAAGGTAATGTTAAGAAAAATATAAAAAGGTACGTAGAGAATTAGTCCTTAAATTTAATAATCATTTCATATATATCTAAACTCTGTGTGTGTCTTTAATTATGGGAACCAAAAATATATTATTTCATATACAATTTCACAAATCAAGCTAAAAGGCTTGATAGTCTTATTAGGGTAACATTGTACACGAGCAGAGAATAAGTATTCAGCCAATTTTATATGATCAAATGATAATTAAATAATTTTTTCCATTCTTTTTATGGAATTCAAAATTAATTAGTACAAATGTCATATGTTCAAATTAAATTTTAGCATTTTGGGCAAACTTGTTCATATTTTATTAAATATTTATTTAAAATAATTTCATCATAAAATTTATTAAATATTATAAATTAAATTATAAATTAATAAATTTAATAATTTATTAAAATATTAATATTAAAATATTTTGTGAACTTTTTTTTCATGTTACAATGATAGGTTATCATCAAAAAGTAAATTACCTCTAGATTCTTCTTAGCAGTATTGCATTTTAGACTGTTAATAACTGTTTTTACTATATTTGGATAACAGGTCAGCAGTAAAAGTGATACGTCGTTAATAAAATGTACCCTCATCATCACTTATATAATAAATAGCGTTATGGAAAAAACTGGAAGGGTAAATTTGGAATGAAAAGTTAAAAACTATGTGCCGGCAGAAGAAATCTAAAGCAGAGAAGAAGGCAGGCCCATCACATGTACACGAGCTGAGCTTAAAACTATCACAGCCCACGTGTACACCCTGAAAAGGCTCCGTTCACACTAACCGGTTACCAGTCAAAATTCCGCGTTGCGCAGCGGTGGACCCCAGTTGGCGGTCCTGTATTGCAATAAATGCCATCACCGTCGCGCTGCCATGCTCGTACGCTTGGCAACCGGCAGTTGTCGGTCATCCCCAAGGTGGGAAACCTCTCCAAGCCAACCTGTTGTGCAAATTCCCAACCCCTTAAGACCTTTCACACACAAATTAACCAAAGCTAAATCCCCAAACTATCCTTTTTCTCTCTGTTCTCTGTAATGGGGGAATTAATTAGGCACACTTTGGGGGGGTTTTGAGAAGAAAAGATTTCAAAAAACAAAAACAATGCGGAATATGTGCTAGCTAGCTCTAGAGAGAGAAAGAGGTGTTTCTTTTTGAGTCGCTCATATATAGCAGAAGCAATCGAGAAAAATCAATGGAGGAGAAGAGGGAGAGAGTGGGGAAGAATTATAAAACCAGCACGGCAAATTCGATGGCATTTTCCGATGAGATTCCGAACAGTACTACTGGTTTGGGTTTCCCTGCTTTATCCAGCATCTTTGACATGATGCCACCCTCATATGATCAAACTGAAAAGGGTTCTTTTGGGTTTGTGGATTTGTTGAGTGCTCAAGATTACAGCCCTTCTTTATTCGATTGGCTCCCCACCACCATCACCGCCACAACGACGTCGTACTCCGCCGCCGTAGCCACCACCACCCCAGTCCAACACTACCAAACGCTTCCGTCGCCGGCCAGCTCCAATGTCCCTGACACATCAGAGGTCTTGAACACTCCGGCGTCCCCCAATTCGTCTTCGATTTCATCGTCCTCGAATGAAGTCACCGCCGCCGCCACGAACACTAGGGAGGAACACCATAGTAGTAATAACAAAGCAGAAAATGAGAATGAAGCAGAGGGTGAAGATGGAGATGGAGGAGGCAGAGGAGATGACCAAGATCAAGACAAGACTAAGAAACAGTAAGATTTTCAATTTTCCTTTTTTTTAATATTATTTCCCCGTTCATTGTAAAATAAATATTAAAAAATAAAATAAAAGGGCACAAAGTCAGTCATTGACAGTTGAAGACAGAGGGGGTGACAAGTTCAAAAGACAGAGGGGGTGACATTTGAGGCTAACTCGGGAGGCGGTTTCTTCTCTGTTCGCTGAACCTTAAATCCGATGTTGATGTAGTGAATTGTTCTTTGTCATTTGTTCATGTCCTTTTTTGAAAAGCATAGAAAGCATTAAATATATACGAGGAGTGTGTGCACAAAATTTGTAGGCTGAAACCAAAAAAGAAGAACCAAAAGAAGCAACGAGAGCCGAGATTTGCGTTTATGACAAAGAGTGAAGTGGATCACCTAGACGATGGCTATAGGTGGCGCAAGTACGGCCAAAAAGCTGTGAAGAACAGCCCCTATCCCAGGTACTATTCATTTTCAATTTTGATTAGCTCTCTCTTCTGTATTGTCCCCCACACACTCTCTCTCCTGCCGGTGAATTTTTTTTTTACTGATTTTTCTTACCGGGCATGCAAATGTTGTGTGCTGTGATATACACGTGCAAAAAACAGGAGCTACTATCGTTGCACCACCGCGGGATGCGGCGTGAAGAAGCGGGTGGAGAGGTCGTCGGAGGACCCTTCGATCGTGGTGACAACCTACGAGGGGCAGCACACCCACCCAAGCCCGGTGACGTCAAGGGCGAGCCTGGGCTTCATGCACGAGCCCGCAGGGTTCGGACCCACAGGTGGGTTAGGTTCGCCGCTCTCTCACTTTGTGGTGTCACGACAACAAGCACATAACGAGTTTCAGCAGCAGCAGCAGCATCATGGGCAACAAGCAGCAGCTTCTCTGACGTATAGCTCAACCCTACCCTTGACTAATTACATGAACTCGACGTCGTCGTTTAGTAGCTTCCTTCAAGAGAATAACCAACCAGGTTTTGGACCAATATCTAGGTCGGCTGTCACTCTCCCTCCTCAAGCTTTGCTGAGGGACAATGGGCTTCTTCAGGACATTGTGCCAACGCAGATGAGAAAGGAAGAGAAGGAGCAAGAGTAGCTATGGTTAGCTCGCGCTGATTAATATATATTAATGGGTTAGTGATATCATATATATATTATGTCTCTGTATTTTGGGCTGCTGGTCTTTAATGCTTCAGACTCATGACACCTCCTTTGGGGAGGACGGGTTAGCTTTGGCATTTTAATTAGAGGTTATTACTATAGAAAAACCCCGCCTCAGCTAGCATTTTTAGTTAGTCCATGTGAAACCTTTTTTCGAGGTTCACTGTAAAATGACTGTGCCCTTTGTAGCTTATGGTCATATGGAGAAGGGCCTTAGATATTCTGATTTTGTTACTTTAATTTTTTTCCTTCTTTGGGTTATAATTCTTTGTAACTAGATATTTATTTGACTATGAACCATTTTTGACTTTTTGTATCTTTTGTTTCTTCTTTCAACTCTCGTGTCTTCCATTGTTTTCTTCTCCTTCTTCCTTATACATATTGATCTTCAGATTTCATGGTGAATTAATTATCATACTAGGGTTAGGGTTTTTTCTTTTCCTATGTTACTTGCGGTGAAATCGATCTTCTGAATCGTTTTCCATCAGATCCTTGTGGCAGACTTTTAATGGGGAACGGGATGGAGAAGTCAAGAATGTATATAAGCTATGAAAACTTGATCCCATTTACTGTTTGGGGAAGGGTTCCGTGAGAACTGTAGAGATGAGAAGGTTGAGAAAACTCAGAAAACACTTTTGTAGAGAGGAGTTATGATTGTCCCATGACTTGACACACTGCATGAGGTATGGAAAAAGGTTGCCACATTATTACGTTCGTAGTACCATTTTACCTTTTCGTATGATATGGCTTTTCTCTCATCATCTTCCCCCATAAGCTACATCTAAAGATGGGCTTGAGCCATTCAATCATGATGTGTGTTTCCTGGGAAGGAAATAGCTTAGAGCAGGGTTCATTGGTTGTTGAAGGCAAAAGATGATGTGAGATTACATATATTGGTGAAGAAAAGCATTGTGAAAGATGTGTATATTAATTTCATGCTCTATAATTAGGAGTGGTAATAGTAGTATAGAAGCCATTAATTGTCTATATCACTTGCTTTAATTTCTTATGGAAATGTTACTCTCGCCCATAGGTTTTAACAAAAATTTCATAAAATTTATATATGATTTATTGGGTTCACGCTTCAGATTGAAGAATTTAATAAATTTAAGTAATAATTAACAATTTTTAAATAAAGTTTTTACATAATTTAATCTATAAAAATAGAAAAACTGTATAACTTGGAAATTACTTTGTGCACTTGAATGCTCACGCTACTTACAGGCACGGATGATTTATAGGTAGGCCTATGCAGCTACCATTATTATATGGAAAGTAATTGAATTCTACTGCTACAGCTACTTTCTTTAGCTTTAGCTTATATCACTTCCCACGATGCAAGCAAGCTATATATATGTGGCTTATGTGTGCAAGTTAAGTGGTATTTTTACACTAAGATTAGAAGTCGCCAAACTTGTGTAGTCAATACATAGATTCCACCAAGAAAGGAAGAAACACTTTATTTTAATTAAAGGCACGGATTTAGAATAATAAACATTTCATGTTTGATATATCCCTTGTAAATATTTAGAAAAGAAGAATAATGGATTCAACAAAAAGTTTCCATGTTTGTGATTAAATTGATTAATTGTATTGAATTTTGGCTAATTCTGTTATAAAATATGGTTATATGAATCAAAATGGGAAAGAAAATATTTAAAGAAATGTTGGACTGGAAAAAGTTTCCAAGAAAAAGAACAGAAAGAACATGGCCTTTGCAGTTTCCTACATATGTGAATTATATCTAATATATATGTATGTATTTGTGTATGCACTTATGTATTTATGGCTATGATTAAAAGGCATAATTGTACTCTAATTGAACTCACCCTGGCATATATGTACAGTAAAGATTCAAGGAGGATATTTTATTTGAATTTTAAATATAATTCAGTATTAAACTGTGAGTATAGGGACAGGAAGCTTCGTAGTAGTTTGTGTTCGTAAAAAGGAACATACATGTATGTTGTTAAGACAAGCTGGAACTGAGAAGAAGATGTGGGTTTGAAATTTGTGAGCATCACAGGATAAGATTTTGTGGAAAGTTATCAAATATTCAATCTCACTCTCTCTCTCTCTCTCGCACTCACTTTCTCTCTCTAGACCATTCATACTAAAAGGTTGTCTTGACAAAATAGTTGATAACAATACCTTAGAGCATGACAGACAGTACCTGCTAAAGAGAAGGGATGTAGGGGATGCACAACTGTGAATTATCAGTTCCATTATTGCTTCACAATTGGCATGCAAGTTCCAGCCTAGTAGCTTTGTATGAACACAAGTAGATCAAGAAGAAGCAATAGAAAAGTATTATTTATTATGAAAAAAAGAAAAAGAGAGAGTGTTTGGATTTATTTAGACGATAAATTTGATATGTGTTGTTTTTAATATTTATATTTAAATTTTTTTACAATAACATTTTTGATAGATAAATTTTAAGTATTATTATAAATTTTTATTAAAATTTGTGAAATAGATAATATTCTTTTTTTTAAAATTTTTTTATATAAAATAAAAAAAGAGTGAGAAAGATAACGAGAACATTAAATTCGATGTGATGAAGCTTGACACATTTTTTCCACCATGCAGGCTGCAGGTGAATATTCTCTACTTGAAGTGATGAAGAAAAAATGGCTTTTTCCATAATAAAAAATGAGCCATTTGGCGCGTGACTTTTCTGGTATTCCCATACTCTCCAGCCATCAAACTTTTCTGGTTTTCGAATTTGCCCAAAAGCACCCAACATCAGAAAAAGTCGTATCTTCTGTAATCCAACTGTTGCAGTGCCAATTAATTAATTTGATGCTTAAAAGAAAATCCAATCAATTTCACCCCCCAAAAAAAAATCCAATCAAGGAGGGATTGATTCTTGAAGGTCTAGTCATTTGAAGAGAACCTGCCGGTTGATTCTCTTGGGCATATGAATCCAAACTCTCTGGCCAGTTGAAAGATCAGTTACTATACCCTGTAGCCACTTAAAATGCCACCACAAATACAGACGTAATTAATGCACATATAGAAGCAATCTAATCTTTGATTAAATGCGACAGACACGATTTAGATAAGCTCAAATTGGTAGAAATTTTAGTGTGTTTACTTCAGCAATTTCTTTGAAAAAAATATATTTTTATGTAATAATTTTCACAATATATTGCCACATATAATAAATAAAAATCAATTTTATTTATTATTTGTGAAACATATATAAAGATTATTTTGTTTATTATATGTGATAATATTATAAAAATAATTTTGTAAGAATAACTCGGTTGATTTCTTCATTCCTTTCTTGCTTTCTAAGTATAAGAATATGTCAGACAAGACCACTTGTCGTAAGTGTGTCTGAGCATAGATTACTCAGAATGCTAACTTCATGATGGAAAACTACTCAACATTTCAACCCACATAATGACTTTATATAATTATGATTCTGAAGCTATAAAAAGTTCTTTTTCTTATGAAAAGAAAAAATGGTTACCGGCAACAACCAGATCTGTTTTCTGATGTGACAAACACTGGACATTAAGTGTATGATGCTACCAGACTATTCAGTCCCAATAATTGCAAGGCCAAATTCAAATGCAAACTTTTTTTTCTAAAAAAAAAAATACAGTGAAGAGAGAATTTAAATTTAAATTTTTTGCAGTATTATTTAAATCCTTTATCATTAGAGTGCACCTAGTGATTTACAAAAGACTCTTTTTTGGTTGGTAAGGAATTGCAAAGTTCGCTTGAAACATATAAACAGTTATTAGAGTTTCTGATGTGTTGGGTTGACGGAGGCATGGAGCTTTTTGCTGTATCACTTCACTAATGAATATATATATATATATATATATATATATATATATATATATATATCTTTTAGAAAGAATGAGAAGTTATCTTCCATTAGTTCCCTCCCAAAAAAAAATGGAAATAAAAATTTTATTTAAGTAGGGAATCTAAGATTGAAAGTGATGTCATTTACTTACTATTTTTTATAATTTTTTGTACCTTTTATAGTTTCTTTCTATATGTTTTTTTGGTTACATCTATCAAAAACTACTCAAAGTCTCAAACTTCTTATCATTAGATTATGCGGTTTATATTACCGTATATTTTGACTATGTTAAAAGCTTGCCACTGTAATTTGAAGAGGTTGGGATCTACATATCTATCAACATGTTGAGTGTTACTTCCCTAGATAAATCATGGCTAGCTAAGTGGTGAACACTTAAGACTCTAGGCATTACAAATCCCAGTCGTGGATTTGATATTTTTTTTTCAATAGTTTAGGTTATTTGATATATGTGAAATATTGGATAATCTTTAATGATTTGGTTATATTATTTTTATAAATAAAATTTTATAAAATTTTCTTTTAAAATTTCATAAATTAAATTATTAAATTTAATAAATTCAATAATTTATTCACCATTTATGAGCATTTCGTTTTGTCCTATTTCATCGGCCAAATTTTCTTAATGATTCAAATGATTGAGCCAGTAGATTGAGTTTAAATTTAAATTTAAATGATTTTGGGGCCCAAATAGTCGACAGTTTTCGATCATTTTGGAAGAAGCGGGAGTGGCTGGTGGCTGCAATTTCATTGGACCTAAACTTGCCCCACTTATCAAAATTTGTTTGGTTCTTCAAAAGCTATCCAGTTCTTAACTCCACCGTGACAACAACACCCCTCCCCCAGCAAAGAGAAAACAAATCTTAATTCCAGCTTGAGAAATGTTGGATAGCAACTGATGAGATAATTTGCTTTATTTGTAGTTATTACACTTCACATATTTATGAAAATTATTACTTTATAATTATTTCTTTACAAAATCATGCCCAAAAAATGAAAGAAAGAAAAAACCCAAAGCAAGAAACTTGAAATAGCTAACTCAACAAAATATATTTATTTGGATACCTCAACAATATATATATATATATATATATATATATATATATATATATATATATATATATATATATATGGCCTGAACATATACTCAAGTTGATTTGGTTCCAATGGCAAAATCATTTGGAGGGCCTCTCTCTATGATCAATTTTGATGTGCCTGAAGAGTCATCTTACCCTAATAGCAGTACTTTATATTATTGTCAGACATATAAGAAATGGGTGGGAAGCTTATCTGAATCCCTAAGTGATCTTATATGAAAGAAATACATTCTGTAAGAAGAAAGAAGCCACTTTCATCCACACCTTCCGGTGATACCATGTTAAGTTTACAAGTTTCTGTATATGGTGGTATACAAGCCTGTGGGTGCATTAATTATGGCTACAAGTTGTAGCTAAAATATTTATCAGTGTTCAATCTATCTAGCTTATTAATAAATTACATATTAAGATGTATTTTTGTATGTGTTGTTGATTGGAATTATTCCTTTTTTGTTCAATTATCTTGAAGTGTAATTGAAGATAGTTAGTTGGATGAACCAATGGATTGAAAATTTTGGGTGGATATATATATATATATATATATATATATATATACACACACACACACACGTTTCAAAGATGCTCTCTCTCTCTCTCTCTCACGATATGCCAAAGATATTATATGTTTTTAAAGTTTTTATCTATTTATCTATCTTAATGATAATTAAGATGGGTATAATAGTACAGTAGTAGGCATGTAATTTGAGGAAGAAATTTGTTTTTGCAAACCAATTCAAGGGTATATCATCAACAAAGATATTCTATGTGATAAAAGAGAGGGAAAGAAAGAATGCTTTTATGGATTTAACTTGTAAAGTCTATTTGTTTTCTATATGATTAATGCATGTTCTTATCAACTTAATGGTTTCCAAATTTGGTGCTGCAGAATGGATATTGGGGGGATGGGATCGAAGTGAATATAAAATGACTCTGGAATATGATATGTGAGAGAGTGCTCACCTCCAACTCCATATGATATGGCAAGCAAAGAATAGTAGATAATGATAGAGTGGGTAAGTGTCAGTGCTTATGATTCAATTGAATATAATTAAGAAAAAAGAAGATTATTCATTCAAGGGCAGTGCTTGCCAACAAGAAGATGTCTAACCTCTTTTTGAAATGATCAACTCATTATCTGATTAATCCTTTTAATTTTCCTAGCACCAGCAAATTTATCCTTAAACAACAACTAAAGATGATGAAATTCAAGCTTCAACCACTGATTAAAAAGACCTCAATCTTTATAAAAGCATGTCAGCCTAATCCCTTTTATCGATGTGCGAAGTCTTTTGAGGCGCATTGGTTTTGACTCTATTTAAGGTGAAAGCGAGGATTCCAAGGTTAGCATCTTCGCCTTCCCGAAAATTGAAAAAAAAAAAAAGAATTAAGATGGAAGGGAAGGTTCTCCCACATCACCCGCGATCAACCATATAAAGCCAAGTCAGCCACTACATGTTAGAAATTACAATACATCATCAATAAGCGCCACAAGGCACATGTGTCATGGTATGTCCATGTCAGTAGCCACATGCATGATATCCATGTGTCCTAGATTAACCACATCATCAACTACATGTATGCCACGTCATCTAAAGGACATGTCATTCACCAACACCGCAATGTCGTAAATGTTAGGTGCCACATGTTGGTTTCATGTCACTATATCATCCATGTGATTTACTTCATGTCAACAACATGTCATCCAAAGGGACATATCATCTAATAATGTTACAATGATTATATGTGTTGTATTGTCATCCACACAACCAAACCGGTGTCCAACATGTTAGTCATCAATGCCACATGTTAACAACTAGTCATTATGTCTAGCAATACATCACGTGTCAGCCAATCCACTATATGGAGCCACATGTCATCGACATGTCAATGCATCGTCCACGCAACTCAGGACATGTCAAAAATGTTACTCTTGGCTACCATGTGTCATCCCTATGTAACATGGCACCCACATTAGTAGACACGTTGTTCATATAGAAATGTATGTCATGCACCATGTGTAAGACATGTTGAAAAGTAGGGCCACTTGTCTCCACATGGATCTTATCTGCCAGGCCATGTACTGAGTGTTGTACAAGTCACCATCCCTATTAATCAATTAATACAAATGTGGCAAACATGTGTAAACAAGCCACACACGTGATGCAAACAAAGTGCACCACCTATCATGAATAAAACATGTTGTACTCTAATACCACGTGGAATGCACATTTGGCCAAGTCATTTAGGTAATCACTAGCATGTCAGATAGGTCATTATTCACATCATCACTGAATGCCACGTGTTATTGATGTGTCAACATATCATCCATGGCATTGTACAATTACAAATGTCAAATATGTCAACTTACAGTGGCACATTTGCAACACATGTTCGTAAATCTTCCATGCAACTAAACCTATGTCTGCCATGTCATCGTATATGCCACATTCGTTTAAATCATTCACATTACTAGCCACGTGTTGTTCACATGGGCACATCATCTATCATGTGTATTACATGTCATATGTAATGCCACATGTCTTCCACATGTACCTTATCGGCCACATCGACTATCTTGTGTTAGATAAATAATATCCATGTCATACTTTTTGTACATGTGGTGTAAATGTGTTGTTATGCCATCCATGTAGACTACTACATGTTAACCACATGTCATGTAAGTAGATATGTCATCTAAGTGGGACCCCACATTGAGTACACATGTCGATACTTCATCCATGTAGACATGTAATCTATCACATGACATGCACATCATTACAAATAACATGTGTTAGATTGCTTTTCTATAAATTGATTACATTGTAAATCACATGTCTTACACATCATCATTATGGGTCATGTGTTAGTTACTTGTTTGTGCAACTAACCACATGTTTGCCATGTCAACTATGACTATCATGTGTCATCTATGTGTCACCATGTCATTAATATATTATGACATGTGTCAGTCATTTTAACACATCTTCAAGGCACATGATCAGCCGAGCCACGTGTCTTACATGTGTATTTTAGTTGCCATGTCATTCACTACATGTTGAACATGTCATTATCCTTGTCACGAATTTTTTATCCACGTGTCACACGTCATTAGGATGTGCAACAATGTTAGCCATGCGTCTCTTGATGTTATTTGTCTACCATATTATTATCAACCAATCAAATATTGCCATATGTCCTTATAATTATATTTTCTTATTTCTTATAATTATAAATTGAACCCTTTCGGGTATATGACCTTTTATCTTTATTTATGTTATTTGCCATTTAGGCCCTCATCTTCAAGAATTTCTTGAGATATCCTTAAATTAATAATTTATTTAAAAAACACCCTTATGCTAAATTTGATATTTAAAATTATTTCTTAAAGTTGATTTTTCAAATTTTAATTATTAGAAAAGAAAACAATAAAAGGAGAGATAAACAATTGAATGAAATGATTAAGAATTATACCTTAACTATAAATTTATCATTCAAAATATTAGAAATTTTAATCCAAGCAAACTTATAATTTGAGGGTTTATGTTCTTCTAAATAAACTTTTGTCAAACAATTGGTAAATTTTTGTAGAATTATAACTAATTTATTATGATTTACTGCAAACATGACCTCATACTATAGTAAGTACAATATATAATAAAAACTATTGTAATTTTCTAATTTCAGATCATCTATATGTTTATTTTAATAGAATTGTTTTATGCTGTGTAAAATTTCCAATCAACTAAAAATAGTGAGCTAATGAAAACTTGTCTCAAATTAAGACCTCTTACGTAGGAAATATTTGATGTGGACCACTCATATCATTAGAATGAAATCTTTTGTAGGTTCAAAGATCAATCATGATAATTATGGTGACAAAAGCAAGCCTCTTCGTGACCTGGAGAACTTTGAATGTATCCTACTCCAATTGTCGACTGAGTCAGTAATAAGGATTCTCTCTCTCTCTCTCTCTAACTTTTGGATTACCATAAAAGGCAAAAGTAACTTACTTTACTACCACCTACTATTCCCGAAACAGGAGAAGGAACCTAAAAGGAATGCAAAAGCACATGGCTTTAGGTTCATCATACGCTGACCCCTCCTTATGCTTGACAGTTTCTTCTTCTGTAGCAGAGATGCCAACTCCTTCTTACGAAGATCGACCTTCTACGACCCACTTTGCCTCTTCATCACTGAGCACCTGTTGCTATATATATGTATATACACACACACACACAGAGACAGAAGAGACGCCTTCAACCTGCCAAATCAAGAAACCTTCCCAAACAGCCAAGCATATTTGGGATTTGTTTCTAAACCTAAGAATGACCATGCAATTAGTATTCTGTCTAGTTATTCTCAAGCTCACTTCAGCATTTGCAACTTCCTTGAACGAAGACTATGGTGGGGGTTATGGCTGTCCCTTTGGGACTGACATATACCAAAGCACTTGCCCAGAAGCAGAGGCCATAATCTTTTCATGGGTGGAGAAGGCAATCTCCGAGGACTCAAGAACGGCGGCCTCACTGCTTCGGCTACATTTTCATGACTGCTTTGTCAATGCAAGATATTTCTTTTTTTGCAGAAATTAATTTGCTTTCGAAGTTATGCAATATCTACTCATGAATTTCATAACATGTTGTTGCCTTTTCAGGGCTGTGATGCTTCAGTCTTGTTGGATGACACAGAGGACTTCGTTGGTGAGAAAACTGCAGCTCCAAACACGAATTCACTCAGAGGGTTTGAAGTGATCGACTCCATCAAATCTGAACTAGAATTTCTTTGCCCAGAAACCGTTTCCTGTGCTGACATTCTGGCAACCGTTGCTCGAGATTCTGTTGTTCTGGTTTGTCTTTGGTTTTGCTGTCCTTGTCCCATCCCTTTTTGTCTTATGAATTTCTGTATACTGTGAAGTGTAATTCAAGCAATACATTACAGTCAGGAGGTCCAAGCTGGGAAGTTCAAATGGGAAGGAGAGACAGTTTGACTGCTAGCAAGGAAGCAGCAAACAATAACATCCCAGCCCCAACCTCCACTGTTGACATGCTTATAGCCAAATTCACGAACGTAGGTCTTACACTCAACGACATGGTTGCCCTCTCTGGTAATCCTCTTAAGCATTTCTTAAGAAAAAATCTACTTTTAGGTAGATTGATGCTATTTGTGCGTGACTTTCTTGCCTACGGTCTGTACAAATCCTATTTGAGTTCGCTCCCCTTAAGTATATTGTACATAATCATACCTAATATAAAGAATTTACGCATATTCAGAATTTTTGCTCACATAAGAGTAATTACCAAAAGTTCACAAAAAGTAATTGTATTCTATATATATCATTGATCTTTATTAATTTCTCAAAATTGAGTTATATTATTTTTATAAATTGAATTTTATTAAAATATTAAACATTCAAATAAAATTTAAATTATTAAATTTATTAAATTTTATAAGATAAATTTTAAAACTTAATAGAATAATACATGATGATTATGTTTATGAGTATTTAGTGAAAAAAATTTAGAGCCTCCCGAGGTGAATCATGACAGACATGTTTTTTAAACAGGTGCGCACACAATAGGAAAAGCCCGCTGCACAACTTTCAGCTCTCGTTTACAGAGCAGCAGCAACTCAGATAGTCCAGACGTTAATCCGGATTTCATTTCATCTTTGCAGCAGTTATGCTCGGGACCAGATAGCAGCAACACAATTACAACACTCGACTTGGTCACACCGGCAACATTTGATAACCAGTACTACGTTAATCTCCTCGCCGGGGAGGGATTGCTTCTATCGGACCAGGTGCTGGTGAGCGGAAGTGAGCAAACACGACAGATTGTGGAAACCTACGTGCAAGACCCATTAGTTTTCTTCGAGGACTTCAAGTACGCAATGCTGAAAATGGGAAGCTTGGGATCACTTACTGGGATTAATGGCGAGATTCGTAGGAACTGCAGAACTATTAACAAGATTTAGGGTGATCTTATCCGATGCAGACGCATTACCATCATGGCATACAACAATTTAGCAGCAGGAAGTATTATGTTAGACCTACTGGAAGCCTTGGACGTCAATGACAACT
Source organism: Dicorynia guianensis (assembly GCA_037013595.1). Classification (NCBI taxonomy): domain Eukaryota; kingdom Viridiplantae; phylum Streptophyta; class Magnoliopsida; order Fabales; family Fabaceae; genus Dicorynia; species Dicorynia guianensis. The sequence continues at coordinate 22,334,060 of JASUAB010000015.1, forward strand.
AGAAACGTATGAGATATTGTGAGGTACTAGAGAGAATTAGTATTAATTCCTGAACACATGAATGACAACTAGAATCATATTAAATACTAAGGTACTAGAGAGAATATCAATACTCCATCGGCAGTTCTGCTCACATGATGCTTAGAAGCAGAGTTAGAAGCGCTCAAAAAAGTTTGACCCGAATCGTTTGATCATGTCAACAGGTTATGTATATATTTTGTGTAATCAAATCGACTTTAAATTAGGGTTAAATTTTTCAAATAAAAAAAAATATAACTCAATGCTTGCTGGACATGTATCGGCAAGTTTTGCACGCCCGTATACAACGTGGATGTTTAACGACTTTCTATATAGGTAATGTTACTCTCAAAAAGCATTTCACTAAAATTTCACAAACTACTTTCATCACCTTTTGATGTGATAAATCCTACACAATAGTAGATGGAGCCACACCTTAATTAATGGTGATAGATGAGTTTTACGAGATTTAAATCATTTTTTTGAGTTATAGTATTGTTCTATATCGCATGGGCATTAAACACGAACAATTTGAGCACGTAGCAGGGCAATGCAGTAAAAACTCAAGTTTATTACCAAGGTTAAATATATAATTATGAGAAAACTAATGATACATTAGGCGACCTAGAAGGCACCCAATTGCCAAATGCTTTCACCCTAGAGGCTGAGCCACTAAGTGACAGAGAAACCTCAACAAGACGGACCCAAAAATGATGAATGCAAGTAAATTGGTTACACGAATATAATTCGGGCTTCAAAACCAAGATCACCGGTCCTACCTTTGAGAATCATATATTAGAGATTTTGCTCCTCAGCCATTTTGAAGCTACAATGTCCCTGTGTGCTACCTTAAGCCTCAACCTCTCCAAGTTCAAGTTCCTAAAGGTTAAGAAGTTACCAGACATATATCAGCACTGGAATTATGAGAACAAAACGAGAAGCGATCATCTCCAGCCTGCTAGCCTATGTAATTCACAAATCATCCTCTCTTCATCCCCCACGCCCCCAAAAATTGGAACTCCCAATAGTAATGAAAAATTGAAAAGATGAGGTTGATTCTCTGAAATTATATTAACTAGATATTCTTCATCAACTTCCCCTCTTTGTTAAAGTCTTTTAGAGTTGTGTCTGTGTTCACTGTTCACTGTTCAGGGAAGAGAGGAGTGGGTGGGGTTTTACATTCCCGATAAAAAGGGTGGCCCACATCAGGAAGATGGTAGCAACCCTCAGATTTTCACAGAAAAACCCAACCTGCAATTTGCTATTAGATCTCTCTTCTTTCTTCTATTTTTTTGGGCCTCTCTGCAGACCATTAAACACCAGAAAGCTTAAGAAAAAAACGACCGCAACCTGCAGGCTTATTTTTCCACATCCACTCTTGTGTAGCATGAATCACCAGCAATCTGATTCACAAAAACTACGACTAGACTAAAAAGAGACAGTATAATATAACAAAAGATAAGTGTGTGTGCAGTGTGAAACTCATACCCGTGAGAAGTGTACAGGATTACCAGCAGAAACAACTGATGCCAGCAACTGTGTATAACCAACTTCCTGCAAAGCAAAATAAGTTTTTATATATGTCTATATAACACTGTAATCATATACTATTTAATTGCACATGCATGTCTCAATGAGACTACTCAGCACACATCCAATGGTTATCCTTGCTAGGGAAAAGGGGTATGTGAAAGCAAATTAGTGTGAGACTCATTTTCCGGGCACAAAATCACTCATGAGAGCACTGAGAGCAAGGACTCCTAAATTACTGAACCAAATGTATGACCATTTCCTATCCCTTTGACCTGTGCTGGAATACAATATACAAGTAACCCTCGCTGAACCCATGATAGGCTAATAGTCAGAAGCATATACTTACAATTACTTATACAAAAATCTAGCAAAGTCAATGATAACGTCTGCTAGATAATCTAAGAATATTCAGAGTCCAGGAGTGCACATTCTACAATAGCCCTAGGACAGTATGACAAGTAAAATGGTTTCATAGAAGATGGCTTATTCAAATACCAGACAAAGGCCATTCAACAAATTTCAACGAAGATAAAACATTACCTGAACATTTTGGTGACTTGTGACTCTGCATGCCGGGTAATAGAATTGCCAAAAGTAAATTCAGGCTACTAAAGATCATCTTTAAATACCACAATGAAGGATGTCAGGCAGACACTGAAGATGACAGAGAAGGCTGTTGTATCTGTTGCCAGTGGACCACTTGTCCTTCCAGGTGAGCTTGAAGCTGTACCTGTAGCCTTTGTGGAACTTGCTGAGCAGATAAAATCAGAGGTTGTGACTGAATTTGAGACAGCCGAACAGATGGCCTTTGCTGCTGCTTTTGCTGTTCAGATAATGTTAACTCCTCAGGCTTCTCCCACTATAAGTTCATTTAAGAGAACATTAGTTACACAGATAAAACCAAGGAAACATGAAGGCACCTTACCCAACTTTCACCAGCAGTATCTGTAGTCCTCAGGTGACGTATGCTCTGTCCAATTATATTTTGCAAGATAAAGGTTCTGGCTTATAGCAGGTAAAGTAGAAGCAGCAGGTGTGGATTGAAGGCACATCAACAGCTGGTGCAGCAGCAGGCATACTGGCTGCTGCCTGTGATACAGTGCCAGTCAATTGAGGCTACACGAACGGAAACACTGGCACATGAATGTTATCACGAATCCCAAGCAAAAGAAATCCTCTCTAGTGCACCCAGGAGGATTATAGATACTTCATCCTCACATCACTAGCAAACAGTATAATGCTAGCAGATAAAATGTCTAAAATCAATTAGGAGGCATTTATGATCTGCTGGTTGGATCAACTAAAAGATACAGAGCATGGAAAATGTGCATATATCAGAGATCTTTTTTGTTGAAAAACTGCAGCATTTTTTGAACCAAACCCCATATATAAATCCAGCTAGAGCAAATAAATCATGACGAACAAGTACAAGGACATTTTTTCATAGTATAAGCTAATTAATGCAGAGCTTTTAACATAAAATACCTGCTTATTTGAAGCTTCTGCATTTCGCTGCAACGTTATAACTAGATGGTTGCGTCATCTGCAGTTGTTGTTGAATCAGGGAGAAGGCCTGCTGAGATGAATGAAAGGTAGCTTGCAAAGTCTGAGTTTGTTGAGAAAACATCTGTACTAACTGAGATGGAGACTGCTGCCAACGCTGAAGTGGTTGTTGCTGCACAGAAGCAGGATGTTGCAGTTGATTTAGATGACTTACATCTACTTCAGTGGCAGTCCAAGGAACAAATCTTAGCAAAATTTCCACCATCGAAACAATCCAAAAAAGATATACACATCAGTCACTTCCTTTTACTATTGTTGAAGATCATGCAATCAATAACTTAGAGGAGAATACATAATAAAGATAACAAGTAAGATGACAATGCAACAACAGAAACAACTCAAGCCTACTGCAGAATAGAATTCCCCGTACACGGAGAACATTCAAAATGGCACCATGCCAAAACCTTAAGACAGCTATATCAAGAAGCACAATCACAGTTAGATATCCTGAAATTTTGTTTTGTTTATCTACAATGTATATGATGAATAATACATCAATTTTTGCGTTCCTAGGGGGCCTCACACAAGTGATCAAACAGCTAAGAAAAAATACATTTTTGTTCACATCATATGATATAGCACACATAAAAAAACAAAAGCTAGATACATGCAATACAACAACCATCACCATAATACGAGAGATAAATGCATCAAACACACAAGTGATCTAATACCTATGCCTGAGCAAGCTAGACAACTCTTTGAGTAAATAAAACACAAAAGAAACTGTTGAAAACATCTCTGGAGGAAAAGAAATGCCAAGCAGCTTTTAAGGCATGATAATTGACTGGAGCATAAACAACAGGAATGAGGCATATGAAATTCAGGAAAAAAACTAAATCAAGAGAGATTTTCAAAAATCTTAAAAGAGGATAACTTAATTTTCAGAGTTCCTAACTTAAAAAATCCATTGACATTAAAAACAAGTCCCGCCTGCATACTTTAATCTGCATACTTTATGATAAACGTTGCAGGCCCACCCAAAACTTGCTGCTACAGACTAACTCAACAAGTAAATTAGTAAGATTAACTTTCACTCCCATGAATTCCGACTCTCCACTGAAACAATATAACATATTGTAAACAGCGACAAGCCAAAAAAAAATTCCAAGCTGTTGTTTCAAATAGAAATAATTAGCAAGACCAGCACTAGAAATTAAGCTATCAGAAGCATTAACCATACAAACTAGCACTCCTAACAGTGCACTTTATAAAGCAGCTTCGCATGCTTAAAGTTGAAAACTTGAACGAGACCCAGATGCAATATAAAACCAGAAAGAAGCTAAAATTGAAGTGACTAGAAAAGCTATAGAATAAATTTACAGGAAAGCGTGCGTATGATCTCAAGCAGATTGATAACAATTTTCTACATACAAAACATCATCCTACAACTACTTCTAGCATACAAACCATCCAAGTAGAAACAATTACATGGTGCACCGTGAAATTCCATGATTTGAGAGTGAACAATAGCTGAAGAAATGGAAGAGCAGAGTGCAGAGAGGAGTGTCGACAAAGAGAGAGAGCGAAAGGTGTGCGTACTATTCTCCTTATCTGATTTGCAAATTTTTCAACCATATATGTATATATGAATATACATATATCTATGTATTAGATTAATGAGACACTAATACTGCATAACAGATAGAGAGCAGCATTTTCTTGTAGTAATACAAAATATTATCCTACCCATCATGGATAATACAACAAAACCCACAAGTACAAAAGTCCATAACATAATTGACAAAACAAGTGTCATATTGACTAATATTAATCTGAATTTTATTAAAACTTTTCATATATATAAACTTGATATTTGTAAGTCCATAATTATATATATATATATATATATTTATTATAAAATATCTAACAATCTCCCACTTGGATTACATATGTCAAAGTTTTTTAAAAATCATTCTCTAAATTAATATCAACAAAAGTGGCCACAAAAATGTCAATAGTGAGACAATTAATATTAACTACATCAAACCTTAAGTCTAAAACGAGACTATAAGTATCCAACAATATAGAAATCATATCCGATAGGGATACTAATATCATACATGTCAAAATACCTATAAACTCGTGACTTAAGTAATAGTGGACGTGTGAAATAAGGACATGCACTACAAAAGTAGAATATGTGCAATCCTTTAACATAATGATCCTAGCATCCAAGATGCTAACTGAGTAACAATACAATATCTCAGTATCATATAATTGAGACTACAACAAAATGTCTCTAATGAGACCAGCATCAACAATATCAAAACGACATATATATATATATAGACATTGCATGTAACAACATATGTGGATTGCAGTCAACTTGTGACTTAGGTTGATATAGACATCTGGACATCTTTTGCATCTGAAAGATACTATTTATATTCCGTCTATGAGGAGAAACTTAATCTCTGTATCTATTTTGGATAAATATGGATACTCGTTTCTTTTTGATAATGAAAAAGTTACTATTTATTATGACTCTCATGTTGTTGATAGTGATACTCTTCATGATAGTTTATATTTACTTGATATTGATTGCTCTTTAGGTAAACTTTCTTCTCTGAACTCTGTTAATGGAAGTAAACGTAATAGAACAGAAGAGAATTCTTCAATGCTTTGTCATAGAAGATTGGGTCATATTTCCAAGGAAAAAATGGAAAGATTGATCAAAGATAATGTATTGCATAGTTTAGATTTTTCAGATTTTGGGACATGTGTTGATTGTATTAAAGGAAAGTTGACTACGACAACTAAGAAGAAGCTATCTAATAGGTGTCAAGATGTTTTGCAATTAATTCATACAGATGTTTGTGGTACAATCACTCCCATTACAATGAGTGATTTTAAATACTTCATTACTTTTATTGATGATTATTTTAGATATGAATGGGTTGAGCTTATCACTGAAAAATCTGAATCTTTAGATGCTTTTAAAGACATTAAAGATGCTATTGAGTTGAAAGTAGGAAAGAAAATTAAATCTGTGCGATCAGATAAATGAGGAGAATATTATGGCAAATATGATGAGACTAAAAGAAATCCTGATCCATTTGCTAGATTTCCTCAAGAGTGTGGTATTGAGGCACAATACACTATGCCTGACACTCCTGAACAGAATGGTGTAGTTGAGAGGAGAAACAGAATTCTTATAGATATGGTAAGATGTATGCTTACTCATTCCACTCTGCCAAAATTCTTATGGGGAGAAGCTGTTAGGACTACTACTTATATTTTGAATCAAGCACCTAGCAAGTCAGTGCCTAAGACTCCTTATGAGCTTTTCACAGGTAAGAAGCCCAGCTCACCACATTTTCATGTTTGGGGTTGTAAGGCATAAGTTAGACCTTATAATCCATAGTTAAGGAAACTTGATTCAAAAACTGTTAGTGGTTTCTTCATTAACTATTGTATTGGATCCAGATGGTACAAATTTTATTACCCTCATCATATTACTAGAGTTATTGAATCAAACAGGGCTATTTTCTTTGAGAATGAAATGTATGACAAGCATAAGAGACACGCAAGATTGATATTAGAGAGGAACTTGTTGTGTTTCCAATTCTAATTATTCCTGTTTCTGTTGTAGTGCCTTATCACATAGATCAACCTAATGTTGAACATTCATCAACTGATTTAGAAGTAGTATAGGCACCAATTCATCAAGAAACTTCGTTGAGAAGATTAGAAAGGGTTCACAAACCCAATCTTCATAAAAATTTTATTCATTTACAAGAACATGAATTTAATGTTGGCGATGATTTTGATCTCTCCACTTTTCAGGAGGCTATTTCGAGTCCTCACTCTTCTAAATGGCCGAAAATTATGCAAGATAAGTTAACATTTATGAATCAGAATAATGTTTAGAATCTTATGAAGTTGCCTATTAGATGTAAAATTGTTGGTTGTAAATGAATTTTTAAGACTAAGAAGGTGCAATTGAAAGGTATAAAGCTAGATTAGTGACAAAAGACTATAGTCAAACAGAAGGCATTGATTACAAAACAACTTTCTTATCAGTTTCTACTAAAGATTCTTTTCGAGTTGTTATGTCTTTAGTAACTCACTTTGATTTAGAACTCCATCAAATGGATGTTAGAATTGCTTTTCTAAATGGAGAATTATCAGAAAATGTATATATGGATCAACTCGAAAGATTTGTAAAGTAAGGTCGACAGCACCTAGTGTGTAAACTGAAAAGATCCATTTATGGTCTGAAACAAACCTTGAGGCAATGGTATTTAAAATTGGATCATATTGTGACTACGCTTGACTTCAAAGAAAATCCTGTTACTTATGAACTTACATATATCAAGTTTATATATATGAAAAGTTTTAATAAAATTCAAATTAATATTAATCAATATAAGACTTGTTTTATCAATTATGTTATAAACTTTTATACTTGTGAGCTTTGTTGTATTATCCATGACCGGTAGGATAATATTTTATATTATTATAAGAAAAGGAGTCCTTACTCTCTATTTGTTATGCAGTATTAATATCACATTGATCTAATATATATAATATATATATATATATTAATATATACATATACGGTTAAAAAATTTACATATTAAACATGAAGAATAGTGCGCACACCTTTCGCTCTCTCTCTCCCGGCACTCCTCTCTGCTCTTCCATTTCTTCAGCTACTGTTCACTCTCAAAACATGGAATTTCATGGTGCACCAGGTAATTGTTTCTACTTGCATGGTTTGTATGCTAGAAGTAGTTTCAAGATGATGTTTTGCATGTAGAAAATTGTTATCAGTCACATGTAACTATAAAATACCAAAATAAAAAACTGGTATTCACATTTCAAAAGCAACTATATCCTCAACTAAACTGAATTAGTTAGAACCAGCACTCAGCACTCTAAATTACAAGGTTAAAAAACGAAAGGCCAAATTTAATAAGAAACAATCAATAGTTAAACTCACCCGGCCACCGTCCGCGACCAGAGAAAGCAAACACTCGTTTCTGGCAAGATAGCGGTGGTGTCTGATGACTGTTAAACCCAAATCCTCCAGGGTCCCCACCACTCATTGGTCTGAATCCATCGCCAGTCGGGACAACCAAATGGCCGGAACCCTCCACCCCTGCCGGGAGAACGACACTGTCAAAAGGACGATGGTGGCCACCGCCGCCTCCAGAGCGGAAGTTACTGGTGCTGCGGCGGTTGTTGTGGCAGTTCAAGGCAGCATCGGAGAAGCGAGAGGCACCCATGGAGTGACGATAGTGGTGGGAGTCTCGGTTGTTGCCGTAACGGTCTCCCCTGTGCCTATCCAGCTTGGCCAGCAGAGTAAAACCTTACAGAGTTTGAAAGAAAAGCAGAGACGAGAGAACTGAGCAGTTGCGTCGGCAGAATTTGGTGAAGAAGGTGCCTTGCTGCTGTCAAGTGTCCGATGTTTAGTAAAAGAAAACGAAGTAGAACGAAGACTTACCCGCGTTCGAGTACGATGTCGTTTTCCTGTAGAAAGTATTTAAAATATGTAAAATTATAAAAAAAAATAAAAATGCACATAACTTATTTAATTGGGCGACTCGGCGAGGGCTAAAAAAGCCGAATGTTTCCGTCCGGTCTATTGGAGGCTCGGTGCTGGAGGGCCATATAAACTCCGGTTTTGCTCTCGCTCCGAAACTGGAACATCAAACCCTGGTAAGAGAAGCAGGGAAGAAAAAGGAGCTTCCTTGACTAGGAGTCCAGAACTCTCCGTGGCCGAAGTTCGTGCGACGTGCGACACCAGGGAGCAGTTTCGACAGAAAAATGGATGTCGACAATGATTTGAAGAATCCGAAGCTTGACCACGCGCCTATGCAAATGGATTCCGATGATTCTTCCGGCGCTCAAGTACCATCCTCAAACCTTGCTTCCCTTTTCCCGGACGTTCTTTTTCGTTTTGGAAATTGAAAGAGGAATCTGAGTTCATTGCTTAGTTGTGGATTTCTAAGTCAGAAATTGTTGACTGCACACTTCTGTGTTGTGCTTAAAGGAATGTTAATGTTAATTTGAATAACTGGTTATTCTGATAACGATGAACCCTAACATTGCTTTTTTGCTTTTGGGTGAATTTGCTATGCGATTTTCAATTGTGGGTTTTATTTATGTTCATTGTTATTTATTGTTTTGAAGACTAAGGACAAAGACAAAGAGGAGCTCACTGAGACAATGAACAAACTGAATATTGAGGGATCATCATCTGGGATTGGAGGGTCATCACCTAACTTCAAGAGGAAACCTGTCATTATCATAGTTGTAGGGATGGCAGGTGATTTAAATATACTTGATGTAATTGCTGATTCTTGCTTTTTGACCATAGAGGAATCGCCTTAAAGAGTAGGAATATAGAATGTTTTTACTTCTTTCTTGAATATAGACTGAGAATAACTTTCATGCGTGTAGGAAGTGGGAAAACAACATTTCTTCATCGGTTAGTTTGCTACACTCATATGTCGAACGTTCGAGGTTATGTGATGAATCTTGACCCTGCGGTCATGACACTTCCATTTGGTGCTAACATTGATATAAGAGACACTGTGAAGTACAAGGAAGTCATGAAGCAGTTCAACCTTGGTCCTAATGGTGGAATTTTGACATCGCTTAACTTGTTTGCTACCAAGTTTGATGAGGTAATGTTTGCTTATAAAGGTCGGAGGCACTTTTCCTAATTAACACGTATCATTCTGTTATGTTATTTACTGCTTCTTTGATTGGAACATTGACTTGCAAGGACTTATTGTTGGATGACTCTTGTTTGATTTGTTTTCATTTCCATCACTAATCATGGTGGCTTACCTACATCTTGTTATGGCTTTGGGGGGAAGGGCTTCTCTTGAGTTTGTTTGATTTGATGATTAGGTTTTATCATGCCTAATTAAGCTGATCATCCAATTTTTGAGGCCATGAAATGTGTACATAATGGCATCAAGCATTGATATTGGTTACTGGTTTATTGTTGTTTCCCTATCTGATTGTTGTCTTACAATAATGTTTTTAACTAATATGTTTTGTTCTAATCTCCAGTTCTTCTAGTGAAGTATTTGTTTAAGTAATGTTGATGTTCTTCAATTTTAGGTAATTTCTGTTATTGAGAAGCGAGCAGACCAGCTGGATTATGTTCTTGTGGACACCCCGGGTCAGATTGAGATATTCACTTGGTCTGCATCTGGTGCTATCATTACAGAAGCCTTTGCCTCCACATTTCCCACCGTAGTCACCTATGTAGTAGATACGCCTCGTTCGGAAAATCCCACAACTTTTATGAGCAACATGCTGTATGCTTGTAGTATTCTCTACAAGACACGCTTACCTCTTGTCTTGGCATTTAACAAGATTGATGTAGCACAGCATCAGTTTGCCTTGGAGGTATTCTTTATCTTTGATGAGTCCATATGTGTTTGCTTTTTTGTTTTTTATGGATTTTGTACTCCCGAGATTAGTTGAACATTGTGGGATATCTATTCGTGTAGGATATCTATTCGTGATTTGCTAATTCAAAAGTAACAGGTTATGGTAAATACAGATGCATGTGAGATTATTATCAGTTGAGAGTGTATTTTTCCTTTTTCAGGATCAATAAAACTTCTTCATTGTTTTGTTAGTTTTAGCTTGAAAGTTGCTTAAATAAGTTCTGCTCTTTATAATAAGTTTTACCTTATAGTAGTAAGAGTGAGAAGCAAGAAGAAGATGGCATTGTGTCTGTATCCCTGTGTAACTGAGGCAGTAGTATTGTGGTAAAACTGTAAAAGTATAAAAAAAATTAACATTAATGAGGCAAGGCTTCAGTATGGAAGATCTTCAGAAAACCATAAACGTTAACATTGAATTGATGACAATATTAGTAATTCAGTCTGGGGATCTCAAGATGCACCCAATTTTCTGCTGTGGGGTTTGAAATTGAATCCATTCATTTCTATGTCTGCTGAACTTTTTTTGGGTAATTTATATTCTCTTTTGTTTTATTGCTTGCATTGAATTTATTGTGTACTTATAACTGGTGTTGAATTTAATGTATATTTAGTGGATGGAAGATTTTGAGGCTTTTCAAGCAGCACTAAGTTCAGATCATTCATACACATCAACGTTAACTCAGAGCCTTTCTCTGGTGCTAGATGAGTTCTATAAGAATTTAAGATCTGTTGGAGTTTCTGCAGTTTCTGGTGCTGGAATTGAGGCCTTCTTTAAGGCCATTGAAGCTAGTGCTGAGGAATACATGGAAAACTACAAGTATTGCAAAGCTTGACAAATTCTTTGTAGTTTTGTCTTTATATTACTATTGATTTGGGATACAATGATGGTAATGAGTAAAAAATGGCTAAGCAATTAAAGTTTATTCCCTTTTGCTTTTTTAGGGCTGATCTTGATAAAAGACGTGCAGAGAAGGTGCGTTTGGAGGAAGACCGCAGGAGGGAGAACATGGATAAACTGCGAAAGGATATGGAAAAATCTGGAGGAGAAACTGTGGTCTTGAGCACTGGCTTGAAGGACAAGGAAGCAAGGAGTAAGAACAAGATGGATGAGGAAGACGAGCTATTAGGGGATGAGGATGAGGAAATTGATGATGATGATTTGGAGAGATATACCGAGGAGGAAGATGTTATAGACGAGGATGAAGATGAAGAGGTTGCTAGGTTCTCCTTCTAATGCAATATCATATTTAGCTACAATGCATCATAGATCCTGTATAGGGCTGCCTACTAACTAGTTGAACAGTTTATATCACATACAATTTCAGCATTTATAGGTTCCCTTCGTTGATGCTTTTCACACGGATCGCAAAGAAGAGTGATCTTGAGCTTGTTGAAACTGGTTTGCCTGTAAGTGTGACTCATGATTGTCAAAATTTATAATTGACCAGTACCTCTGTTTTGCTAAAAATCTCCTTGTGATGGTGTACCTAATTTGATTAGAAATTTTGAAGGGCCTTCTGACTGATTATACTGTTTCTCATTTTTCACCAAGGCAACGTAAGTTCTCTAAAGTGAGTGGGCAATATTGATATGTTTGATAAATTTGGAGTATTCGAAATGTACTGTCTCCGAAAACCGGCATATACCTTCCTGGTGAATTGTAACATGTCTTGTTCTCTTCTTTCTCTCAGGCTTTGTTCATTTGATTTGAGCTGAAACATCTTCTGCTCCCATTCCCTCAGTGTTTTCTATTCTTTTTTTTTTCATTTGGGTACAGCTACTTCAACAAAATAATGACAGGAAAAATCTTATAAAAATTAGTGTGAGCTGTTAAATTAGATTTTATGATTTGAATTTAATAATATGAATTCTAGAATTAGTTTATGATATGAAAATCGAGAGACTGTTTTCCTTATCACAACTTAACACATACTTATCGGTCGTCACCAGTAAATGGGTATAATATTCGCAGGTAATGTAGGATTTTTCTTTCGGTAGTCCTGTCACACCTCTTATTTAATTTTAATGTCCTTGTATTTTATTAACAGTTTCTAATGTTTAGAAATGACCGCGCAGATAGATAATTACACATGGACTGCGTACACTAATCAATAATGCAATAAAACGATCATGCTATATTTCATTTTCAACGATGCCCACTTCTGACTTTAACAGTGTAAGAACATGGAGACAGAGCAAAACGCAATGTTATTCTTGTAACTAGTATTTTTATAAAAATTTTATTTAAAAATTAGACTTTATAATTTAAATTATAATACTCATCAAATTTTGCGATTTTAGTGTATTTTGTGAAAGAGTAGTCTTTCATATCTTATGAGAGACAACTTTTCCTAGTGTAAGGTGCTGTGCATTCATTGTGATTAAGAAATTGTTACATTTGGAGACAAATTAGCCCTTAGCAGTGGTCCTTATCACCTAGAAATATGACTTGTTATCTAACATCACATTAACTTTTCTTTAAAAAAAACTCACAATTGATAAGATCATTTTACATGGGATCGGATTTTTCTGTAATAATTATAGAAAAATTTTAAAGTGAGATAAACACAAAATTTAAAAAATAATTAGAAAAAGGAGAGACATATTTATGAAATTATAGACAAAAATAAAAAATAGAAAAATAAAAAATTCCAAATCCATTCTATTTCTACCTGCCTAAGCCCCAATGTTAAATATATTCATATAATATTTGTATAAAAAAATTTACATTGAAAAGCGTATATAAAATGTAATGTAAAAAAATTATTTTATTGGAAATAACGCATGTCTCAATAGAGGTACAGTAGCAAAGGAACATAGGTTTTTTTTATTAATTTTGATATTTTCATTCTTTTATAATATAATGTATACATTATATTTTTTATTTTTTATTTTTATATTTATTTCTCTACACCTTAATTTTCTTTAAGGATGATCAGAGATTCATATCCTTAATTTATGGGATTTAAATTTTTTACTTTGTTTTAATTTTTTTTATAATGTATAAATCTTTTTTAAAGAAATAATAACTATACAAAATAACTATATGCACACTTACACAAATTCTCATATTTTTAATAATTTCTTTCTTTTAAATTTAAATTAATTTTTTTAAATTTTTTATCCATGTATTCTCACTTTATATATAATTATTATATATATTATCATATTTTTTATTATTTATTATTTTTTAATATTATATTTATCTTTCTTTTATTATATATCTTATGTTTCTTCAACAAAATTAAGTATCTCATCCTTAATTTATCTCACCGTATACTTTTTTTTTTCCTCATTATAATTAGCAGATTGAATTCTTAGTGAAAGAGGCCTGATAAAATGAGAATAAATTAAAGTTAAAAAAAATTGGGTTAAGAGAGACTATCCAGGTAGATTTGATTTCTTGATTTTTTTATTTTTTATTTTAATAACTTTTATTTATATTTTTTTATTTTGTATTTAAATTTAAATAATAAAATTTTTTATTATGTTTTAATATATTTATATCTCTTACTTATTATATCTATTTTTTTTTAAAAATAAAATTTAAAAATTCCTATCCCTCGCATCAGACGTGTCACAACTACGTGTTGGATTATCATTTGCTTTTCAAGTTGTCATCATCATAACCCGAATAAAGCTGAAAACTTTTTGTAATTAATTTTTAATGTTATTCCATGATAACAAAATTATTAAAATATATATACTTTTTTAATTTAAAAATATATATGCTTTTTTATTTTTCGTTGGCGAAAATAAAGAGCCTCGAGGCTCGACAGTGCGAGTAAAACTGGAAGAGAATCTCGACTGAAGAATTCTCGAATCTCAATCAAGAAAATGGCGAAACACGAGGAGCTTCCGATCCCGATTTACGATTCACTCGAGCCTGTGTACGGTGCAGGATCTCTGCTCGAAGAAGCTCAGCTTCGCTTTGATAATTTGAAGTCCCAGTTCCTCAAAATCTTTGGTCACCCTCCCCATGTCTTCGCTCGCTCACCAGGTTCTCCCTCTCTTTCTTTCTCTCTCTACGTTTTTAAATGTATGTTTGTACCGTGAGAATTTGTGGGAAAATGGCAAAAAACTATCTTGGGTTTCCTCCTTGTTTTAAAAATTGAACGTATATGTTCATATCACCGTGTGTGCATGCATGCTTGTGGCTTGTGCAATGGTTAGTTGCCGTGGTTGGATAATTGATTACGTGGAAATATGGAGAATGCAATTACTTAACTGTATCCCTTGCGTTGCAGGGAGAGTGAACTTGATCGGGGAGCACATTGACTATGAGGGATATTCGGTGTTGCCAATGGCCATTCGGCAAGATACAATTGTGGCAATTCGGAAAAACGAAGGCGAAAAAGTTCTCAGGATTGCTAACGTGAATGATGAAAAATATAGCATCTGTACTTATCCTGCGGATCCTAACCAGGTGAATCGTTCATTTAATTCTTGTGTGTGTTTTTTTCCCACTAAATTATTGGGGTCTATGTTGATTTTATAGACAAAATTTACCAGTTATAACATAAGAAAAAGTGTAGTCCTACACAGATCTATTGGATTGAACAGAATTTTTTTAAATAATTATTTAATAAGATTTAGTTTGTGGGAATAGTAGGACTATAGGCCTAAAAAGAATACATCTCTGGCATAGGTTTTTACGATTCTTTTTGACAAGAAGAATTTTCTCATCATTAAAATTTCTGGTTAAATTTATTTGTTAATATACTGTGGCTCTGTTTTCTCATGTAGGCGCTTGACTTGAAGAATCATAAATGGGGCCATTATTTCATCTGTGGGTGAGTCAGCAGATCCCTTATTTCTCTTGCTTGTACAATTGCTAGTTTAGATAGATGTTATTTGCTTTGTTCTCCTCAATGGACCTTATCTATCACTACCAACGTGCGAACCTTATTTCATTTGAGCTGTTAGTTTATAGTTAAGGGCACCTAATGTGCGTACAAGTTACTATTCAAAGAAAGAAAGAAGTGCTGTCAGGTTTGATAAATGATATTTATGAACTGGAATGCACATTAGTCTGCTACAGCTGTCAAGCTAATGTTATTTATTCATCTTCATTTTATGTAAATGGTCTCAGAGTAAATAGAAAACTGCTTCTATTGTTTATTTTATCAGAAATTGATAATACGGTTTCTGTAGGTACAAAGGTTATTATGACTATGCAAAATTGCAAGGAGTAGATGTTGGTCAACCAGTTGGACTTGATGTTCTTGTTGATGGAACAGTTCCTACAGGTGTGTTCATTTGTTTTATTCAGAATGGTTCTGCTGAGGACATCCAAAATTGCCTTTAAGTGAACTTGCTTGATTATCTTTGTTACTCTGTTTGAGATGATAGAGTCATGTGTTTTGTTTGTCAATGAAATTTAGTTTGATGAACATTTGCAATATTTTCTACAGGTTCTGGACTGTCAAGCTCTGCAGCATTTGTTTGCTCTTCCACAATTGCAATTATGGCTGCTTTTGATGTGAACTTCCCAAAGGTATTTCATCTATGCTGGAATATAAAAATTACTTTTCATTTTGGGGGAACTTGTGATTTCAGAACTCACCTATTAGTGGCTGAATGGAAAAGATGTGGATGCTCTTGCTAAATTGCTTGTTTAAAATTTATCTGGAATTTTGGATTTTATCTGGCCATATAATATAATTTTCTATAATAAGGAACCAAGTCTCTGGTTGCTTTCTGTTTGACCTTGATCAGGTGGCGAAACAGAAAATTGAATGTTTTGGTGGGTAAGCAAATAAATAGTTTATCCTAATCAATATTCAGTGTCACCATTGGTATTGTAGTATTACTTGAATTTCATGCGTTGTGCCTTAGAAGATCATGTCCTTAATTTAATAAATGTGACAGTTGAATTTAATCTTCTTTCTTTTGTGCATCACATGCTTTAATTGTTTTTTTTTTTTTTCCATTCTTTTTGTTTTCAAGAAAGATTTTCTTAATGGTGAAACAAGCTAGATTTAACCTTTCTTTCTATGTACTATACCTATCACCTAAGTCAGCCTTTTGGATGGATAAATTAATACAAGGATTGCATTCACAGTATGCCCTTTCCTGTGGAAAAGATTTGATTTGGCATTTGTGATTTACATTTCTGTTTCTAATATTTATGCATTATTGACAGAAAGAAATTGCACTAGTCACATGTGAATGTGAAAGACATGTCGGAACACAATCTGGTGGGATGGATCAGGTTAGTACATTTGTTTCACTAACTATATGTTCTTTTGTAATTTTAACACAAATATGTCCCCATAACCTATCCAAGCATGATCTTTTTCTTTTAGATAGCTTCCTATGGTATGACCTTCATAACTGCTTCATAATAGCTTCTTACTAATTGGTACTGATTGACTAGTTTCACTTCAAGTATGGCGCCTAATATGAACCTATATGTATTATGTATGCTGGTGTTGCAATCTATCGTTGAGAATAAAAGTCTGTTGAGGAGGTTCTGCTATCTACTCTAGTCTTTGCTTTCACATTACCTTTCTATACAGTATGCCTTTTGCAACACAAATACTTTATAATGTCAGATATTCAACTGTTGGCTACCCAGCCATTAGCAGTAACATTGTGTTAGTACTTCAAGTGGGAATTAATATGGACGGTTTTATTTCCATTAATTTTGAGGCTTATTATTTGGTAATTTTCTGTGTTTGAGCCATAGTCATAAAAATAATTTCAATATAGTGCAACTCTGTAGCATTACACTATTTCCAATCTGTTTGCTGCACAGATTTTTTTGTAAATAATATGTGAACCATTGCATAGTTTTTATAAACTTCCAAGCCAAATGCTATTTATTACTCTTAGGACATTCTGACATTTTACCAAAACTTATATGATTGTCTTGCTTTCTTACTTGACAGGCAATCTCCATCATGGCCAAAACTGGGTTTGCAGAGCTGATTGATTTCAACCCTATTCGTGCAACAGATGTGCAACTTCCTGCTGGCGGGACTTTTGTAATAGCCCATTCTTTGGCAGAGTCTCAAAAGGCTGTCACTGCTGCTACAAATTATAATAATAGGGTTGTTGAGTGCCGTTTAGCTTCTGTAAGTACATTTAATCATAAGATTGTATCTTCTTTATTCTTATAACCTTTTTCTACCCCTAAAATTAACTTGGATGCTTGGAGTCAGAGGAGGTTGGGTGCGTGATGGAATCTGCCTTCCTGACCCCTTTGCACCTCTCATTGTCCCCTCTTGCCATTTAAAATTATGGGAGCAAAGCCTGTGAATTGTTCACCTTGCAACTTGCAAGTCCTTTTCGTTGTAAAATAAATATCTAAACTCATCTTTTCCAGATTGTGCTTGGTATAAAGCTTGGAATGAAACCTCAGGAGGCAATATCAAAAGTGAAAACACTTTCTGATGTTGAAGGGTTATGCATATCATTTGCCAGTAATTGTCAATCTTCTGATCCTGTCCTTGCTGTTAAGGTAATCTTACCCAGCAATTGTCCCATCTTTTTTATTTTATTCAATCTCTAATTAATGAAATTTGCCTTATATGCATAACATACGCAACATGCAATATTCTGAGATAAATTTAGATATTTTTAATTTTTTTACTTAGATACATGACAATTATTAGCCTTTTCCAGTATAAAAAGAAAAACTTCTTTTGGTGCAGGAATTTTTGAAGGAAGAGCCATATACAGCTGAAGAGATTGAGAAAATTACTGAGGAGAAGCTTGCCTCATTTTTGAGCAGTAATGCTGCTTATTTGGAAGTTGTGAAAGTTGCTAAGCACTACAAGTTACATCAGGTACCTTATAATTCCAAATATCACAGTTACTTTCATGTCAGGTACCTCAATTTTACAGCTTGTTTCTTCAACTTCAAGTTCTAAAGGTTATTACCTATTACGTATCCATTGTAATTGTTAATTTCTGTGATAATCTAAAACTACTTAATGGGTAGTGTTTAGTTGTCTGGACTGGATTGTGTTTATGATTTATCTAGAAAGCATTTATGCACGCCTTGCTCCAATAGGGAAATATCTAGAATTTTATTGTGGCTTGTGTTGCATGGTGCAAACAATCATAACTCATCGATTGTAAAATTTCTGTGTTGCCTCTTTATGTGCTGCTATTTAATTTTGATACTTTTGTTTCTAGAGAGCTGCTCATGTGTACTCTGAAGCCAAGAGGGTACATACTTTCAAGGATATTGTATCATCAAATTTAAGGTGAGTCTTTTGGATTGATCTATACTTTTTCTGCGTGCTTCTTCATTTCTACTTTAATCTCATGGGAAAGAAAAGATATTTCTGGACATTTTTTTTCTTAAAAAAAAAAATATACTACTTCACAACCTTTAATTATTTGTAGAAGATTTGGTCAAGTAATTATGGTAGTTCATGGCTGTTAAGAAGACAAAAACCTAAGAAAACTTAGAAGTGGTAAAAGTTTTGAGTCATTTACTGATATGTGCATACTAGTACATAATGGGCTAAAAGTTTAATATTTATCTCTTTACTTTCATCAAAATATCTTGAGAATTCATCTCATGCTTACTCTGCATATCTTGCGACCTTGTAGCTTGGTGGTATGCCCAATTTTTCTTGGAAGTTGACCATGCATTTTTTTCTTTCAGTGAGGAAGAGATGCTAAAGAAGCTTGGTGACCTTATGAATGAGAGTCATCATAGCTGCAGCGTTTTATATGAATGCAGGTGAGCTGACAAAATGCATTCTGTTACTTGAAAAATGTCTGTATTGTTAGCGCTAGTCCTGTTTTCAAGCTTTCTCAATTTTAGGGCCTGTTTGAGAGGAGAGGGAAAAAAAAAAAGAGAAAAGCCCACCTGCTCCCAAATAGGCCCTTACAGGCACAACTTGGGTTGTGAGAGAATGTTAAATCTTCAGATTACAGGATGAAGAATTTGTGTGTGTACAAAGTATTCCCTCTTTTAAAACATAAAAAATGACTGGTTTCTGTTTCGTTTTCATGCAATCAGCTGTCCAGAGTTGGAAGAACTGGTAAATATTTGTCGTCAAAATGGTGCACTTGGGGCAAGGCTTACTGGAGCTGGATGGGGTGGTTGTGCTGTTGCTTTGGTGAAAGAAAGCATTGTCCCTCAGTTTATACTTAACCTGAAGGTTTGCTTTCGGATAATACTGGCCAATCCTAACTGATCATTGAAGTGAACAGTATAATGATGGATTGTGTATATAATTTTCAGGAACAATTCTACCAATCTAGGATTGACAATGGCGTCATCAGCAAGAACGACCTTGGCCTTTATGTGTTCGCTTCCAAGCCATCAAGTGGTGCTGCTATTTTCAAGTTTTAATCCTGCATCAATTCCTTAACCCCTATCACTTTCGATGGCTGAAAATATTGCAGGATTTGTCAAAGATCTTTAAAAAGTACCACATGCAAGCTCTAATCGAATAAATTTTAATGGTACCCTAATTATCATTTTTAATTTGGTTAGTGGACCCTAGTTGTCATTGATCCATGTTCAATCCTGCTGATTTCACAATGTGCTTCTTATTAATTATTTATTTAAATTTTTTTTAAAATTATTAGATTTATTAAGGACTATACTTAGAATGAGTATTTAATATGAATATGGAGTTGTATCCATCCCCATTACCCTAATTTTACATAACTTCAATCCCTATTCCCAGTACAGTGGTTAATTACAATCTTTGCACATGGCCCCCCAGATTTGCGGGTCCTGCTGTACCAGACCAACCCATGTGCTGCAATTGTGATATTAAAAGATCGGTGATACATGTATATAAATTTTTGTACTCTATGCACATCCTCTAACTCGATCACTCTCCTATTTTTCTTTCTTTTAAAATTTTGTTCTATACGTGCTCTTCTTCCACTTGCACGAATTATTTCTTATGTAAACATTGATGCAAGGAACAAGTAATATAAACATAAAAGTCAACCTGATATCTAACTCAAGCAATTCAAAAGGATAGGTGTATAATAATTTAGATTAAAATTTTATTGATTAAAATGTATAAAATTTTTTTGAACTTCAAATTTATTTTAAAAAATTTTTTGAAACTTCAAAAATTTTTAATTTTTGTTAGTTACAGAAAGAAAATCCTTTTCTCCTCGTTGAAATGACGAAAATGACCATGGACGGTATGAAAATGTTTCACCTACCCACTCAGAAGCTCCAAATAGCCATTCAGTTCTACGATGTTCAAGATCGTCTTGGCTATGATCGACCCAAGTCTCTTTGCACACTCGAGGCTGAAAAAGTTGCGAGTGCTGCCCGAGTATACCACTGGAGGAAGGCAGTAAAGTAGTGAATTTTCGTCCCTCTCATTTTCCGCATACACAGAAGGCCCTCGTTGAGAAAATGGTGGAGGAACTCTTAGAGAAGGCGTGGATCTCCCGTATACCACCATTTGGTATGTTTTTGACAAGCCATAGTGGGTGGGTGGGACATTTTCATATTGGTAATAATTATTTTTGTTATTTTAATTAGGAAAAAAGAGTTTCTGTCTAGTTGTTAACGAAAATTTTGACTGAATATATTCTTTTAAAATTGTTTTATTGTTCAAAAGTGTTTTTGAAAAATTCTTAAAATTTTAAAAAGTCTTTTAAAATCAATTTAAAATTTAAAAAAATTTTATGTATTTTAATCAATTTTATTTTATAATAAATTTTATTGTTATTTTAATATTTTATTTTCTAAAATTTTTAATTTAATTTTTCACTGCATTCTTAAGATTATAGATTATTATTCTTGGGTGACCCATGAAACTCTCAAAATTTTGTAAATTTTCACAAAAATTGTAATAGAGTTAACATCAGATTCATAGCCATGCTATGGTTGTTTCGGCATGCAATGGCTCTCTCACCCCGCATTGATCTTTAATGGGGCCTGGTGGATCTTGTTACATCGAAACCCACGTGCGTTTGCACCTTAATCATTCGCGTGGGTATCAAACTGCACGTGATCATGCATGGTGCCTCTTTAAAGTATGTTCAATGGAGTATCCATAGCCAAAAGAAAAGTCAGAATCAGGAATAAAAATCAAGAAAAGTAAGTCATTATATGTAGTATAATGACGAACGATCTAGGTAATTTTACTGAAAGATTTAAATGCAAATTTTTTTACTATATTTATACCAAAAATAAATATCAGTCTTGGATCGATATTTCCTTCCTTCCGATAGAGTGAACAGTTTTGAAAAAGTTATAGAGTTAGAAAGACAAAATATTAAAATTTATTGTCAGAAATTGCTTTAAATGTTTATTATTCCCCCTTGAACTTACTTGTTGAAATAATGTGATTTTTTTTCTTTGCTTAACCTTGACAAAATGTGATTTGGCTTGTTAGCCTGTTTGCTTTCCTTTTCTCCTTTCATTCCTTTGCCTCTTATATTTTTAAGTTTCCTTCTTTCTTTCTGTTGCCTCCCAAACGTTTGTTCATTGTCACAATATATATTTTCTTTACCAAAGAGCTCTTTTTTTTTTCCCCAAAATTGTTTCATCTTGGGTCAAAGTGCTTCTTCAACTGAATTGAATCTTGAAACCATTGGGCTTTGAGATGATGATCAAAGAAAAGAAATTGAAAATAACATTAAATGCGCGACGCCAAAACTCCTTGCAGGAGAAAAGAAATTGTCTTTCTTTTCTTATTTCGTTAGTTGATTATGTGCCTTTATTTTTATAATTAAAAGTCACAAAATTAAATTTATTAAATTTTATTATTTAAACTTAGATCTAACAAATTTAATATTTCTTATTAATTTTATAAAATATTTATGAATAGGGTTCTATGACACTAATTTTTTCCTAGTTGATTTGTTGGAAATCTATTTCGATTAATAGAAATCATTGTTGTTCTTGTCCTTTTTTTCCTCTTTGTATGAATTTTCTTTTACTTTTGCAGACCAATCTTTTAGAAAGGACAAATGCTCCTGGTATATTATAAGGTTATTTATTACTTACACCTGTGATTATTTATCTCATTATGACTTTTCCTCTTAAAATACTAGTTTAACCTTTTATGTTATGAAAAAGGAGCAATACCCCTTCAACACTTACCAATCACTAAGGTTTTACTTTCTTCAAACTATGAAATATTCTTACTTTTTGAGTGACATTATCTTACTGAATATAAGACAAAATAATTTTGATTTATCCTCAAAGAATTACTCTAGAAACCAAACCTTAAAAATATGACATGCTTTAAAATAACCTAAGACACAGCTCACTTTTATTATGCCAATCCGTGGAGTTTCCTTCTTTTCTCTTGAAACATAAAGGAAGGAGAACAAATGAACAATAACAGCAAAGCAGCATATCAAAAGGTTAGAGGGGGTCCAATTGTTTAAAGGCTCTCCCCAACTACAGAGCAACATAGATCTATGCATTGAATACTAGCAATATATTACGAGGAATCATCTTTTCTGAGATCCTTGGCATATCTCTCTTGAATGGAAATGAGTTGGTGGACTGGCCCTACCCATCTCCCATTTTTTCATGTGGATTCATGAATCAGCTACTGAAATTATTAAGTATGACCCATACAAAAAAATGCTGAAAACAATAGAAAAATATCGAAAAGCCAGAATTTGCAGCATTTATCTGTGCAACGGAAGAGGGGAAGAGATCAGAACCTGTGTTAATGAACACCTGAGGCTTCCCATTCTTTTCCAGCTGGACTAGATCACTGTTGTCTCTATACTATCTCTCAGGATTTGCTCAAATGGGCAGCCTCTGTCATGAAATCCAAGTGCCTAATCAGATAAAATTATTGATGTCAATTACACGAAGGGTAATTTTATTTTCTAGATTATTGTGTTAAATACGTAAGCCGAGAAGGTGCATCGAATCAAGGACATGCTCTGCTGGAGAGCAATTGTCATACCAGTTAGATCACCTACATAATGGATGTAGATACTTGTGAATAAAACTTAGCTGTTTAAAAACACTTGGCTTAATTTTCATTCCATGGAAAGTATGTGGATGCATTTTCTTTAATAGAAAAGCTACCCCACGACTCACAAAAAATTTGGGAAGAGTTGAAGTGGCAATAGAAGATGGAATCGATAGGATTTGATAAAATTTTTAATTCGATTTATTGCAGCTGTTATTTTATTTTTTTATAAGATTAAATTTGTGGGAATAATTTTTTTATTTTTATAACTACTATCCAATCACTATATGATAATTTCATTAGTCAATTATTACATTTAAGAAGGAAATGATTATTACCTTTTGGGTTAAGAAAATGATTGAGTAAATACTAACATACAATTATACTGGCACATACAAATATAGTTTTTTGGGTGATAGCACACACAGAATATATGGTAGCATATTCTATATAGAAGATGGCTCTTGGTTTTGATAATATATTTTACCAGTCTAATGCCAAAAAAAGGATACATCCCCAACTAGTGGAGCAAATATAAATAATCTAATAAATTCTATCATTTAGAAGATTATTAGATTAAGTTATGTTATTTTTTATAATTTTATTTTTATTTAGTTTTTACAGAATTTAACTTATTGAGTTATTAAATTAATTAATTAAGTGACATTTATCACTTCTCTATTAGATTATACTGATAATGCACTTATAACAATCTTGCTTTGCTGGTCCTAGTTAATGAGAAAAAAGGTTTCATATATATATATATATATATATATATATATATATATATATATATATATATATATAAAACTTGTGAGATGATAGTCATGATCCTGTAGTTGACCATCATTTTCAACTAGATGGATGGCACAAATAAAGAAGAGCAAGGACACATGGGGCTCCTTTTCACTTTCTTGTACATTTAATTCCTTTCATTTTTCTTTTTGGGTTTTATTTTAGAACTAATTCCTTCCAATTTTAACTTAACAAAAATTGTTAACAAATAAAGATTTCTTACATCAAATTTGTTAGATATAAGTCGTGATTCTTTACATTGGACAGTGAATCCATGCTGTTACTTTAATATAGTTATGTAGGCCAAAATAGACAGCAAAAACAACATGTGGAGCTAACATTAACGATAAATACCATTAGAAAATTATTAGTCAAAACAAAACAAAATAAGACAGAAAAGGTTGGAAATATTTTTGAAAAAGAAAAAAAAAAAAAGAAAAGTGGAGGCCACGAAGGGAAATGGCAAGTAGCCAACTGTCGGCTAGGCTTCTTTGCCTACATCACGGTTCCGTAAAAAAAATGCCGTTTGAAAGACAGCACATGGGAAGGAGAGAGAAAACAAACAAGAATACAAAGCAAGTAACGAAGAGAGAGAGAAAAAGATGATATTTTTGTTATATATTGAAATCTTAAAATTCCAGTCTTTCCCGGTTATCTCCTGAACCCCTCGTGTCCGTCCCTTATATCTCGCTTTCTACACCTTGTGAGAAAATTCAACTCTTCCATTCTCAGCGGTGACCTCGGTGGATGCCCTTTGTTCCTCATCGGATCTGGGGCTCCCTCCCTTTCTCGTAAAGGTATTAACTTTCCATTTTTTTCTTCGTCTTGTTTTATTATTAAAATGGCTGAAGCTAGCTCAAAGTCGCCGTCTTTCTAGATTTTTTTGGGTTTGAATTTATCTTGCATTTATTGACCATCAATGGGTGAAATGCAACTTTATATGATGTGGGTAGTGGGTGGTTTTAGCTTGCTACATTTTGTGGGGTTGATTGCTTGTAATTTTGTTTTGCCATCTCCTTCTTCCCGGGCTCTTTTCCAGATGAGATGCATTTCTGTGCCTCTGACGGGGCAATATACACTTTTATTGCTTTGATATCCCACTACCTCAACGTTTTCTTCGACTTGTTTTGCGGCTGTGCTGTTCCTTGTTTTGTTCACAAGGAGTTTCTGATTTTTTTTTTAGTTTAGATTGGTGCTTTTTAGTTTTCAGCAAGCTTCGAGTTAAATTATTTGGTTTGCATTCTTCTGTCATAACAAGAGTGACCCCTACCTCCTCCACACCCCACCCCCAAAAAGATGACTAAGAAGTGAATTTGGCGTTTATGATTTCACTTGCAATTGATTGAACTCTGTCTCATGTTCATTATTATAATGCAGGGTCCGTTCATTCTTGGGGTTGCTTATTTTCTTGTGGTTTATGAGGAGTGGCTGACATTACGACTGAGA
This sequence comes from Dicorynia guianensis, assembly GCA_037013595.1. Taxonomy (NCBI): domain Eukaryota; kingdom Viridiplantae; phylum Streptophyta; class Magnoliopsida; order Fabales; family Fabaceae; genus Dicorynia; species Dicorynia guianensis. Next base: position 22,359,720 of record JASUAB010000015.1, read on the forward strand.
TTCCGTCGATAGAGCTTGGAAAGGAAGAGAAAATGTTTTGATAGTTAATATCTTTGAAACGTGTCTAATGTGCAATTACAGGGGGAATCTCAATTGTGATAGGCTAGTTGTCTCCTTGATTTTTCCGCTCTAAGTCCATAATACCTGTCCAGGATGTCATTTTGTGTTATGGGTTGAAATAAAATATTCAGATTCTGGTGGCAGGTTGGAGAAGATTTGCAGCTCTCGTAGTTTTGTAGTGCTGAGAATAGAAATTAAGTTGAATTTGGTTTGTGATTTGGGATGGATCACGTAAGCGCTAGGGATAAGGATACTGAAGTTGATCTTGAAAGTGGGTTGGCAGTGAATGAAGATGATCCGAAGAAAGTCTATACTTTAGGTACTGCAAAACAAGTAAAGGCATTATTTGCTAAGGTTTCTGGTGGGTTTATTGGAGATACTATAATAGCTGAAGATAAACCAAGTTTGTGCTGCAACGAGTCATATTTAAGTGGAGCTTCTACTGTGGATGCAATGAATGTGACAAACAGGCCATTGGCTGGGCAGGACTCAGTAGATCATGCAAAGAAGACCCCTGTAAAAGAGAAACGTAAGAAAGCCAGTAATAAAAAGGCACCCAAACCTCCAAGACCTCCACGAGCCCCGTCATTGGATGCAGCTGATCAGAAGTTAATCAAGGAGATCTCTGAACTTGCCATGTTGAAGCGTGCAAGGATAGAGCACATGAAAGCCTTGAAGAAGATGAGAGCTGCTAAATCGTCATCCTCCAGTAACAGCTTATTGGCGCTGGTTTTTACTATTGTTTTTGGTGTTGTTATAATATTTCAAGGTAAATTTTGTGATAAAAGTATGCTTTATGTTGCATAATGCATATGCCATTTTATTACTTATATTTTGCAGTGTATTGCTAATTGTTGAATTGGAGCCCACTGTCCTATCTTGTTAGTTTCTTTGACTTTGGATTCTGCATTTTGTTTGCTGCCTATGGCTATCAGTACTGTTTACTGAGCTGGACCATTCCAAATATCATAATTAGTACTTTAGAGGTTTATATGGTGACTCTGAGAAATCACATTGGTTATTATGAAGTAGAGAGACTGTTTAAATTAATATTTTATTATGAAAATCCCACAAAAGCCACCCCCATTGCATTTTCTATTATAACTGCAGCAATAGTTATGATTAGCCATCTCTAATGGTTCTTTATTTACCCTCTTTGTGGGAGTGGCAAGCTATAACACAAATTTGGTATTGGAAGATTTGGAAACAAAAAAAAGAATAAAAAAAAGGTTTTAATTCGTTAATTTATATACCAATTTGGAATTGATTCATTAAATTGGTTGTTAAGACATCCTTTCAAGGAATTTTAAAGAGTCAATGTGTTTTAGACTGTTGGGTTTTTCTTCTCTATCCATGTTCTGTTTACATATCATTTGGCGGTTGGTGTTAGTCAATTTTTTTCCATTCCTCTAGGGATGCGTACCTTTTTTCAATACAATCTTTTTGCTATTTACTACCTTTATTGTGTGACCTTTATCGGGCCAATGCAGCTTTAAATTATTATTTTCCTTAATCTAACCAGCAACTGGAAATATTTATGATCATGGTTTGCCTTTCCCTTGATGGATAACTGGAACTATATGACTTCTATTTATCACAATACTGGCAAGGGGTATAAATTCATGGAATTTTTGGTGTTATGAATTAATCAATTTGTTTGGCATGATCTTAATATAGTATGCAGGATGGAATCAAAGTGTTGTGTTCTTAGTGGTCTGGAGTCTGGTTGCCTTTCATCTATATTTTGAGGACATTGTAGCTTTTGAGTTATTTATGGCTGCACCTTTCTTTGCAGGCATGTCCTCTGGGAACAGTTCAGTGGCAAGTTTCCAAGGTTCTCCTGTGTTTTCAGGCAGAACAGAGGGTGGTCTGATTTCAGTTCAATACAACCTCAATCCGTCTGCTAGTGACCCAAATGCACCTGGTTCAGAGGCTCACAAGTAAGTTATAATACATGCTGCTTATTGAACCCATCCTGCGGCATCACATTCTCTTTCTATTTCTAATTCTTTATGTAGGAGAATAATGCTGGTGTGGCAACCTTTTGATATCAATATTGCTACTTTTTGTACCTTGCAGCTTTGTGCAGCAGGTTGCTGGTTCTGATTTACTTGAAAAACCAAGAAGGGATACTGGTTAATGTAGATTTACCAAGTATAAGAATGTCACTGCCTTTATTTAAAGAAGAAAAGAGGGTTTAGTACCCTTGTGCTTCTCACACATCCCCTTTCACTTTTGTCTCAATATATTTTTTATAGTGTGACTGTTTGTGTTGGGTAATTTATCCCCTGTATGTATATTAATCAATGTTGGAGGGTGTGTAAAATTACCATAGAAGTGCTGCTAGTGTTCTGCATTGGCTTGCCAAATACGTGCGGCTGCCCCCTTGGCAACTTCCTGTTGCTTGAACTTTTCAAGGAAGGTTGTACAATGAGAATCTATCCAATGAAATTTAGAGTCCTAGGAGTTTTGCCTTTCCAGGATTAACAATCATTTGTCAATCAATTATTATGTGTTGCTTACCCTTATATCATTTTCCTTTTCTGAAGAAAAAGGAAGAGCATTTACCTTAGTAACACTCATTCTTGCTCTGTTTGTTCCATTTTATGTTTTTGAGTAATGGTACCTTCTTCTACAACTTGCACACCAGCTCATTTTGTTGAGACGGTTGTCTTTATTTTCTTCTTCTTTTTCTCTTATTCTGAGTAAAGTTGTATAAGTTATGGATACATGAAAGTATTATTTTTCTTTTTCTTTTTTTTTTTCCTGTTCAACACTCGTTATTTCCTTTTTAATTTTTAGCCGCTGTTCAAGACCCAGTTTGAAACACTGATGTTTGTTCAATTTGTTCATGAGTTCCCTCATTTTCATACAGCTTTGATTTAAAATGGACAGCACATAATTGGATGCAAATGCCGTTAATAATCCCGGTCGATTGGATTGCTGTATGTTTGAAGCTTCCTTGCATCAAAGACAGAGCTTGGCCAATTTATTTTTAACCAGTTGTTGTCATGTGACTTTCACTCCCTAAGATTTCTCCTACCCTTTCGAACTGTATTTGATTTGTGAATATTCTTTTTGATACTAACACATTTTCTAGGAAAGGGATTTCTCTTTCCTTGCAAGAAATAGATTTTCTTGTATCAGGCAAGCAGACATATGGCCATCTAAAAAGTTTCCTATTAGGATGGGTGGGTCTTGCCAGTTTGGACTCTGTTGTGCATGTTGATGAATAGCCTGAACATGTGATCTCCCGTGTGATATCACGGATATAATTTTCTGCTGTCGTTTGCGGAGTAATTTAAAATAGAGTTAAAAATAATTTGAGGATTCAAAAATGAATAAAAAAATGTACTATAAATAATATTTATAGATGTTAATTTTAAAAATCACAAGAAGTCATCAAATTTACCAAATTTTTAGACTATTTATTTCTGTGATATAATTATTTGTAAACTAGATTTGAATTTTTTTTATTTTAATATTTTAAAATAATTTTTTAATTTTTTATTTATTTATCTTTTATTACATCCAAATTTCCTTCAAAGAAAAACTTGAAGAAAGTTAAGAAATTCCTGTCCTAAACAAACATTATGGAAGTTGACCTACTAAGAAGCTTCACCAACGAGGAACTGGTCGCCTGCAGCAGCGGTTTTGATTTTCATGCAGCGATTCTCGACGGGACAGCGTTTCACATTTTCCTAAGAAAAGAAAATTCTAGGTGATGGAAGCTGAAGTCAGTTTTTATACTAAGTTGCACTAGTTTTATAAATTAAATTTTATAAAAATTTTATTTAAAAATATTTAAATTATTAAATTTAAAAAATCTAAAAAAATGTAATATTTCATAGTAAGAGGCTCTCATAAAATTAGGTGCAAATTTTTATGTAATTTAATGCTTTAGCAGTTACTTTAGCGGTTAAGAATAGCGAAGAAAACCGTTATTAAATGCCCTGTCCAAGGTTTTGCAGGCTGTCTCAATTTACAGAGAATTGAAGCATGCTAGTAGCAGCCACCCACTTGAAGGTTTATTTTGCCTTGCTGGAACTTTGTGAGGCAGAGACGAAACAACAGTTCAATAGAATCTAACAACCCCTTATGATTGAAAGACGAAGCGGGTCCATAATTGATAGACCAGAAAAGTTGTCAATAAAACGTACAATTGAAAAATGGCTGCTTTATGGTACATAGAATCAGAAATGTAGAGCCACCCATCACCATCTAAAACCATTTATTCAGTGAAAGCACTTCTAAATGGAGAAAGAAGGGGAAAGACAGAGACAGATACAGGAAGAGAAATAAAAATCAACTCTTTAGCAATAGTTTGATTATAGCTGCGGCCACACCCACCAGCTTCTGCACGGTACCATTTCTATCACCTAAGGGCGATGGAGATGAGCCAGAGAACTTCTTGTCACAGGCGTCCACTTCCTTCTCAGCATCAAATATGCAGTAACTGGCAAACCCAAATCGACCTTGGCTTATAGCATTGGCAGCTTGTGGCAAAGTGTATCTCACAACTGGGATGTATGACTCTGCGCAGAAGGCCAGGGCTTGCTCTAGCTGACGATCTGAGGTCTGCTTGATTAGCCCCTCAATGTAACCCAGGTTGTCAGTTGCATTCGCCAGAACGTTGTTGACCATTACGAGGGCAACCCCTTTGAGGTCAGTTTTGGGGCTCATCGGGTTTGAATGAAGGGTCGAGCTGCACAGGTCATAAAAGGGAGTCTTTTTGCATATTTGGTCTACCCAATCGCCATTGTCATCCTTTCCAAGCACAGAGGATTGGATTGGAGGGACTAGAAGAAGAATAGAAGCAAGAAGAAGAGCAACGTGAAGTTCAAAATAGGACACAGAAGCTGAGCTCCTCATATTTCTTGTTTCTTTTGTTTTCCTCTTGTGACTGGAAATGAGGGGTGCGGGGAATGTCTTAGGTTTCTTGGCTTTGGCTGCTATTTATGGTTAGTTTGGTCGTTTGGTATGTTAAGAATTGGAAAATTGTTTGTTATTGTTAAGGTATTGGTGTAATAATTATTATTTATGTAAAAAAAGAATTTTAAAGTTAAATATTCAAGTTTTAAATTTTAAAATTATATTTATTAAAAAATTATTAACAACTCACTTTAAATATTTAAACTTTATCAATGAAATTCATTTCAACATTTATTACAATATTTAAGACAAGGGAAATTGTTAGACCGTTTATGTATATGTTGTCGGTGTAGATTAATTCTTTTTAGGTGCATTTTTAGTCTTTCCATATATTTATTATGGGAAAAAATTGGTCACAAGGATGTTGTTTTTACTACTTGTAACCATGGGCTGCCAATTTAGAAGGCAGTTGTTGTCTACACGTTGTTTAAGGTTAAATTTCTCGAGTCACGGATGTCTTTGCTCTCTTGGCTTTATCGCCACATGTTTTTGTTCTTTGTTCTTTTCCCAGTTAGATACCAAATTTAAGATGTTTCGAGAAGATGCTCTGTTTTTTAAAACCCTTCTCATGGAACTAAGAAAAGGGAGGGCAGGGGACAGACACGCCCTCTGTTTTGCAACTGAGATTTCATTAATCAAAGACACAACAACTCATGGCCAAATGTAACTGAGCAATCTTCTTTTTCAAACATCAAGATTCCAGACAGACTCATCTTCAATAAATGTCCCCAAAGAAAAGACATACTATATAGAAAACTGTGGTTTGGAGAGTTTCAATTGCTAGCATTAGCAAGCTGGAATCTGTTTTGAACTGTAGTTTATTTTAAGATGAACCAAAAGCATATTAAGTGGCACTCCATTTAAAGGCTTAACCCAAACCATAAAATTTCTTAAACGATAGATTTTTGAATCTTTATACATATCGTTTGTAGTGAAGTCCTGTTCTTAGTTTCTAAAACTGCCTTAGTATTGGTAGTATCTTCCAGCAGTGTGTGTTAAAAGCTCGATTAAGATGGTTTACAGTTGGCAATGTAAAAAATAAGAGAGAGATAAGAATATTTTTTAAAAATTTGTAAAGCTAGTTAAAGAAAAAAAATTAGATTTATTAATATAAAATAAATAATAAAAAATTGTTAAAATAAAAAATATAGAGGTGATTTGGATATAAATTACTTAATTTTCAAAAATTAAAATTTATAGCGATGATAGATAAAAAAAAATTAAGATAAAAATAATATTAATAAAAGAAAAAAATAACATTTACAAATTAAATTTTTGTGTAAAATAAAAAAAGGTAAAAAAATCATTAAAGTTAAAAAAATAAAAACATCCAATTCGGAGGTGATTCCTGAGAAATCCGGCAAGATCAAGGCTTCCCTCTTACCATTCCACTTACATTCAATGCAATGATCTGTTCATTGAACTCTTCTTTCCTAATCCTATTTAACAAAAAGAAAGAGACAGACGCGCCCCTTGCAGAGGATATTATGTTCATTAAATAGAAAACTCCATAAGTACAAATTAATAAACAACCTTATTTTTTGAAAGATTAAGACAATTATCAACTTAAGTATATTAATTTTTTTCTCTCTCTTAATTATATATCTATTTTATTCTTACCCTTTCTTAATTTTAACTCAAAAAATCCATATCCCCCACAAGAATATTGACAAACGAGCATAGCTTGCTAGTCATAAACTAAAATTGAGTTATTGCAAGTGAGAATTAAAGAGAAGAATTGGAATAAAAAAAAATTCAAAATTGAGTTGAATTAAGAAGACTCTAATTTAATTAATACAATTATAATAAAAATTTATTAAATTTTATGTTATAAAAAAGTGCTAAAGCTGACTATCGGGAATGTGAGTTAAAAGGGTGGAATATAATGTTTTATTTAATGTTTTTTGGGTGATATAATGTTTTATTTAGTTTAAAGTTTAGTGTTATTTTATCAATGTTTAAAGGTGAAGAGTGTAACTTATTCAAATTTTTATTAAATATATTCTCATTATTTTAGTTTGTAAAAATTTAAACTACATATTCTTTTCATCAAACACTAAATGGCTAAATGTAATTTATAATGTACACACGACACTTCAATGCAACCATTTTCAGCGCTTGATTGATTGTACCCAAAAGAAAATTTCATCTTTTGGTATTGTGTGGTGAGTGCCTGTGGTTGTGGACCTGTGCTGACAAGATGGCACACGTGGAAGCTTCTTGCTGTTGAAGTGGCATCCCAGGGTTGCCACTGGCCAAGAGCTGCTACCAAATCGTGGTCCCTGCAAAGAAATTGAACCAAACAACATTAAACTGAGAAATTCCCTTCCAACCCAAACAAGTATTAGCATAGGGAACCGGGTTTTTAGCAGAAAAATTTTAGAGTAAAATAAATATAAAATAAAAAAATAAAAAATAAAATTTATATATTAAATTATAATAAAATAAAAATATATTAAAATTAAAAAAAATTAAAAAATTCAGATTTAATATAAGAGTGGCAATGGGTAGGCAGCGGCAGGAACGGAGCGATCCCCTCTTCCCCAATTGAGTTGTGATATTCCAACAGTGGTTTCATTCACGTTTTGATTAAGTCATTAACGTAGTCGAATTTAAAGATATCTATTTCGATTCTTTTAAGGATCAACTCGTTTTAAATTCAATAACATAAAAAGCGTGATTGAATTGTAAGCGAAAATGGCATAAAAATATCATTTTTCCTTTAATTTTATAAAAAAAAAAATTCTCCTCTACCCTACCTTAACTTTGAAGTTGGAAAGTTTTTTTTTTTTTAATCCTTAATTTTATAAAAGTGAAAATTTAAAATTTTAAAATTTAAAATAAAGATGATATGTGAATAAGTTAGAATTTTTTTATTAATTATATAATTATTAATTTATTTTTATATTAAATATTATTTAATTATTATACAAAAGGTACTATACTAAATTTATATTTTGAGATTCTCTTCAGGCAATAAATGAGAATGAGATTCTCATTTCTGCTTTGCGAATAAAAAAATTTTCCTTCCTCCCTAATCGAGGATTTTTTGTAGGTCCCCATTCTGCCGAAAACAATTTTCATCCCAAATTAGGCGGCAAGAAAGGATAAGCTTATCTGTGTATTATTGTTTCCTCAACCTTATCATTTCTGCCCCCACAATTAATAAAGAAGAACAAGACAGACATCAGTGGGAAAACAAGAAAAAGGAAGAATAAGACTAGACATAGCTATCTTTCTAATAATTGAACTGCACATAAGAAAACGAGAAAGAAACAGAAATTATGCAGAGTGCAGTAGGGATTTGTAACATTTGTTTATCTGGGTCAACTTATTTCTGTGTTCTAGAAGTAGAAGAGACTCATGAGAGTGTCTAATAGCACTTTTATATAATTCTGTAACTATTATACTAACAGCACTTTTATTACAATCGGATCTGTTTCATTGTCAGTGACTAAAGCAATAGTCTAACAATAGCCGCAGTCACAACTGCAACATCATGCATAACATTGTTCTGTTCTGTAAGGGGTGATGTCCCAGAGAAGCCTCTCTCACAAGCATTGGCCTCAACAGCGGCATCATTTGCCCCATCTTCTGCAAACTTGGGGTCCCCCTTTTGCAGAGCTTCAGTGGCTTGTGCAACATCAGCTACCACAATTGTTTTGTAATAGTCAGCGCAGGAATTCAAGGCCTGCTTTTGCCCAGGTTCAGGTCTACCCCGAAGCAATTGTTGGATTTTGTTTAAGGTATCTTTTGCTTTGGCTTTAATTACATCAACCATGATCAGAGCCAGCCCTGTGACATCTGCACCAGAGCTTCGAGGGTCTGCTTTGAGATATTGAACACAAAGATCGTATTTGGGTGTTTGCTTGCAGGTTTGCTCCATGAGTTTGGCTTCGTTTGGCAGGAAGGTTCTGCTGTGGCTTACTGGTATTGAAATTGCAGCAAGAACAGCCTCAACGCAGAAAATAAGAGCTAGGGACTTGAAGTTACGCATTTTGCCAGAAAGAGAGCGTAGAAAACTAGCAAAGGGATTGAACAATGAATGCTTATGATTCTTCAGAGAAGAAAGCTTTACCCCTTTTGATACGTGATTGATTGATGTGTATTAGAATTATAAATATTTAAAATATTATTTAATATTTTAAAAACCTTGTAGAGTTATACATTCTAGTTTATAACTGTATTATTTTTTCAATTATAATAAAGGATAATTATCTAAATCCGTTTCATTAGCGGCCAAAAAAAAAATTAAAAATAATTTTATTACTTGTAATAAATAACATCTATAAATGTTAATTATTATAGAATTCACTATTTTATTTATTTTTAATTACTCTATTATTTCTTTCTCTTTCTAAGTTATAGTTTTTATTTAAAGAGAAAGCACAAGAAATTCAAATTTATTGATGGGTAAAAACTAATGCGCCTATACCATGTGAGTGTATAAAAAATATATTTATTAATGAATTAAATGTAATAATAACTTAGAAATAAAAGTAGATCAATTAAATAAATGGAATTTAATATATTTATATATATATATATATTATTAAGATTCATATTTTTTGAGAAAAAATTAAAAAAATAAATATAAAATTAAAAAAAATTAAAAATTTACATATTAAATTATAAAAAATCTAAAATCAATAAAAAAAAGAAACCACCTAAATTCATATTACTGTGGACGCAACATTAGTTTGTTAGACAGTGAAATTGGGCAGCTCTTTTTTCAAAAGAGTTCTATTATTCTAACATTATAAGATCTATATTTTTTTTTATGTCTATTAAATGTTATTAATTTAAAATATATATTTTTTTATTTTTTACTTACATTTCTGACTTTTCATATAAAAAACATAAAGATAAAATGTAAGTCTTAAAACGTTGCACTGTCATTTCTCTTCTTTTTCACACTTTTGCCCGGATGAAAAAGGTGTTCGAATTTAGTCAAATGGCCAATATGGTAAAGAGCATTTCGTCTGAAAGATGAAATATTTATACTATTAGTTTTGATGGTAAATTTATTAATTTTTATAATTAAATTAAAAAATTAATAATTAATTTTTTAAATAAATATTTAATAAATTTTTATTTATAAAATAATAAAACTGTACGATAAAATCCTACATCACCTTCAGTTACAAAATCTGGTAGGTGATCATTAAGAAGATAGCCTTTTCAGTGATTGCAGTTTAATACATATGAGGGCAGCACAAAGAAATTGCTATGTTATGTTAACCTTCATATGTAACCGATAATCGCGGGATATGAAGCTAATTATGATTCAATTCGGTGTTTTCGAGAAAATAAAGTAAAAGGTGGATTTTGATTGAGTAATAATAATAATAATAATAATAATAATAATATTTTTAAACTTTAAAAAATTTAGAGGGAGAAATATATTTAGACATATATTGTATTTATTTGTATGCCTTGATTACTTTATTCTAACACATTTATTTATATATAATTTTTATTTAATAAAATTAAAGTTATTAAATTTTATAAATTAAGTTTTATATTCAATTAATTAAAAGACTTAAACTATTAAAAGACCGTTTAGATGGTGTTTTTAAGAAAAATCTCTTTTTCTGAAAAAACAAAAGCCCTTTCTAAGTAAAACTTGTGTATTTGGATGGGTTTAATAAAAAAAAAAAAAGTAAAAGCAGCAATAAAAGCAGAAGGCGTGCTTTTTTATAGAACCCAAAATTCCCTAACCTTTGAAAAAAGTAATTACGATAGAAGAGAGAGACAATAACCAGTTATCTTCATAAAGTTTTATCGGACAAAATATCCCTCAACTGACTCATCTATTTTGGTGCATCCTTCTCATCACCTTCCATGTTCGTTGTTGGTCAATTAATCCGATCTCCTCATTGTTTTCCATCTTTGTCGCGGGCTAGTTGTCGCCAACCTTTCGTTTTGGGTTGGATTCTGAAACTCGAAGATAGCTATGAGAGAACAGAACAGTGGCTTCATCGGGCTCGTCCAAGCCTAAACTCAGAAGGGGTTAGAGGGAGGGTCTAGTGGGTGTTGCTGAACATAAGAGGTTGTAGAGCGTGAAAAGAAAGAAGAGTCTTAGCCTCATTATTAATTACTGACTACCAGCTTTCTCTTCTGTCAGTTCAATTATGTAATAAAAATTTTGAGAAAGGAATGTGTTCAATAAGATATTAGTTAAATTACTAATACCTTATTGAAGCAAAGCCAATTTTTTTTAAGCCAGATACTCAGAAAATGTTCTCACACACCCCCTAATTTCAATCTCAATTAAGGCAATTTCTTGAAGCCAGGCCACTCTAGTGTGGATGCTGCTTTTGATGGAGCAAATTCTGATATATTTACTGTCCCTGCATAGTTGTCATTAGGGACCTCTTGTCAGTTTTGACAGGCGAAAACCTCAATTTATGCCCCAATAACATGAATCGACTGTGCTATCTACTTCCAGCCAACCAAAAAGTGTGCTATCTGCTATATACACGCACGTCTTTAGTTGTGTATGGATATATATACAACCATATTATTATTTTACCGTAGTTGACTGCAAATGGGTTACATGCAAGATTTTGAAACTTATGCAGGCCAGACAAGTTTAGAGTAATAACACTTAACCCAAATCTGAGATTTTTAAGGAAGGCAAAGGACAAGGAATATCAAACAGATTGTTGTCGCTGTAATTAAGTTGTAAACAAGACCCTTGTTGTCTTGGCTGGGCACAAAAGCTAATTTCAGTGAATTATGGGTATTATTGGGCATTATGGGCAATCGTTGTGTAGGATATATCTATTGTGTATTAGGCAGAAAAAGGTAAGGAATTGAACTTAAGAGGTCTTAGGTCCTTACTACTCTGGTTTCAGGGGCTGTCCTAATAATTCTGTGTTAGTCTGTGATTCAATCAGTGTGTAGCTTCTTTAATCTGTTTTTATCTAATTCAATAACATGTTTCTATTAGTGACCATTTAAAGGACGAAGAATCCAAACATTACAGTTGGATGTTAATAAGCATAAATCATTCTAATTATCCAAATGTAGCGATTGTGCCCTGAACGAAAATGCCACGCATCCAAGTGGGACGGTTATGAGATTGAAGGAACAGGGTAAGTGTAACCTGCAAGCTAAGAGAGACTACAGTCAGCAGACGTATTGTCCTTTTAGGTGTAAAGTACAATACCTCAAATTTTACTAACTAAGCAAGGAAGTAAATGGGCACCAAACTCATTCGAAGACTCCAGCTTCCCGTACCTGGATAACGACCAAGAAGCAAGCAATGGTTTTTACTGCAATGACTGAACCAGTCTCATTGCAAGTGTTCAGAATTCTGAGCGCCCCATAAACCATAAGAGTGAAAAAAGTGTGCATGGGACAAATACAGTATAACATGTAACTGCTGTTAAGGATAATACAGCAGAAGAATACCAAGAAATTAAGCCGCCACATCATCTGCTCAACCGGAAAAAGGTAAGAAGAATATTGAAGTTTGTGCAGATCATATATATACAAAAGCATGTTCAAAAGAATATATAATTTGAAACTTTTAGATTTTCTTTTCATGTGACTAATTTTGTGTCCAAATTATTGTATTTCACGTATCTCTCATCAATTATGTTCATGTAATCAGATGTCAAGAGATCATCAATTGTATAGGTAAATACTCTCTTATACATAGGCTTATTAGATATCCTTAGAAGATAAGTCTTACATACTCCCAATAGTTAAGATAGCATTGAGATGCATGAAGTTTATATCGCAATGCAGGAGAAAATTTTTAGTCTACGAGGAGTAGATATTCCTTTCATTTAAATAAATATATATATTTAATTTTATCAGTATTTTTAAATTAGTAAACAGATCATTAAGTTAAAAATAAATAAATTTTAATCTAAAAAAATTTCAAGCTTTGGATAAAAAATGTTTTCATAATGCATTAAAGTAATGGTACACCAGAAACAGAACCTGTCACACAAAAAGAGCAGGAACGCAAGAAATTGAAGAAAGGTCAGCAGATGTCAATTAGTAGCGATATGGAAGCAAGAAGATATTCAAGAAATTTGTAGTTTCAAAAGCATGCACCATACCATACGAGTTTAGAATATTGTATCATATGAATAAGTGACCAACTTACCCGCATCCAGCCTTTCCATTCTTCAATTTGGTGCCTATTAAAACAAAGCATTGATTTCTCAGAGAATGGTGACTTATCATGATGCATCTTAAAAGAAGTCATTGCCGAAACTATGACGAGGTGGAAAAAAAAACAAGAAGAGATCCCTATGGTAACTCTGCACAAACAGATGATGATTGTCACCGAATAAATCATAAACAATGCTTATAATAGTTATGTAGCTGTGACAAAGCAAACAATATAAACACAACAATTGCCTGAAAATAAATTTTGACAAATTGCTACTAATTGTGGGTTGCAATTAATTTGCAAATTGTTAATATGGGAGTAAGAACCAAATAATACAAAGAGGATTATGTATTTTCTCTTTGCCATATGTAAGTTAAAAACCAAAAAATTCAGGGGTCCGAATTCTCCAAGGCGCCACAATCCTTCAAAGTATGACCTGTATGGAGCACTCGCATGTGGTAGCCTATTGCCATTAGTGTTGGGAAACAAGGCAGGGTTCTGAGGTGACAGGTTATATACTTATTGATGCCACGTGGCAGCCTCCTGATTAGCATTATTTGCTTTATTTCCACCTATTTGTCCTGTTTTTTCTTTTTTTTTTTCAATGTAAAACTACAGCTGCTCCAGTGAGCAGCTGCAGCAGAGTGTGGCCCATGCCTACACGGGCGCCTGCTAGTTGTATATATTATGCCACCTTCCACTGCTTTCCTAAATTGGATTGGTTTTCATTTTACAAAAATGAACTGACAACGCTATTTCATTTTTCTCTATGCTATCTGTCTATTTTGCCATATGAATCCAATCATCCATACATTGGTCATAGCGTGCCTCACACCTATAAAAGTATTTCCAAGTTGATGATCAAAATGGTGAACAAGTAAAACTAGTGGGCACCCTGTAATGAAAGTGACACATGCAAAGGAAGGAACGAGATAGATCATTTATTAACCTGTTCCGATGAGCCAAAGAAATTTGTGTAGTCGCACAAGTAAAAATAAGCCAAAATGAGACCAAAAGCGGATCTGCAACACAGAAATGGGTCAAAGAAAGCTAAATAATTAGCTTGATCTAGTTACAAAAGTACAGTGTTTCTCGAATCATGTAATCCACTTACATTGCTCTAAGTGTCAAACGGTTTTCTATCTGCTATATACACGCACGTCTTTAGTTGTGTATGGATATATATACAACCATATTATTATTTTACCGTAGTTGACTGCAAATGGGTTACATGCAAGATTTTGAAACTTATGCAGGCCAGACAAGTTTAGAGTAATAACACTTAACCCAAATCTGAGATTTTTAAGGAAGGCAAAGGACAAGGAATATCAAACAGATTGTTGTCGCTGTAATTAAGTTGTAAACAAGACACTTGTTGTCTTGGCTGGGCACAAAAGCTAATTTCAGTGAATTATGGGTATTATTGGGCATTATGGGCAATCGTTGTGTAGGAATATATCTATTGTGTATCAGGCAGAAAAAGGTAGGGAATTGTGTAGGAACTTAAGAGGTCTTAGGTCCTTACTACTCTGGTTTCAGGGGCTGTCCTAATAATTCTGTGTTAGTCTGTGATTCAATCAGTGTGTAGCTTCTTTAATCTGTTTTTATCTAATTCAATAACATGTTTCTATTAGTGACCATTTAAAGGACAAAGAATCCAAACATTACAGTTGGATGTTAATAAGGATAAATCATTCTAATTATCCAAATGTAGCGATCGTGCCCTGAACGAAAATGCCATGCATCCAAGCGGGACGGTTGTGATATTGAAGGAACAGGGTAAGTGTAACCTGCAAGCTAAGAGAGACTACAGTCAGCAGACGTGTTGTCCTTTTATGTGTAAAGTACAAAACCTCAAATTTTACTAACTAAGCAAGGAGGTAAATGGGCACCAAACTCATTCGAAGACTCCAGCTTCCCGTACCTGGATAATGACCAAGAAGCAAGCAATGATTTTTACTGCAATGACTGAACCAGTCTCATTGCAAGTGTTCAGAATTCCAAGCGCTCCATAAACCATAAGAGTGAAAAGAGTGTGCATGGGACAAATGCAGTATAACATGTAACTGCTGTTAAGGATGATACAGCAGAAGAATACCAAGAAATTAAGCCGCCACATCACCTGCTCAACCGGAAAAAGGTAAGAAGAATATTGAAGTTTGTGCAGACCATATATATACAAAAGCATGTTGAAAAGAATAAATAATTTGAAACTTTTAGATTTTCTTTTCATGTGACTAATTAAGTTTGTGTCCAAAATATTGTACTTCACGTATCTCTCATCAATTATGTTCATGTAATCAGATGTCAAGAGATCATCAATTGTATAGGTAAGCACTCTCTTACACACGAGCTTATTAGATATCCTTAGAAGATAAGTCTTACATACTCCCAATAGTTAAGATAACATTGAGATGCATGAAGTTTATATCGCAATCCAGGAAAAAAAATTTTAATGCACGAAGACTAAATACTCTTTCCATTTAAATAAAGACATGTGTTTAATTTTATCAGTACTTTTGAATTAATAAGCAGATCACTAACTTAAAAATAAGTAAATTTTAAACTAAGAAAGTTCCAAGTCTTCGATAAAAAAAATTTTCATGATGCATTAAAGTAATGGTACACCAGAAACAGAACCTGTCACACAAAAAGAGCAGAAACGCAAGAAATTGAAGAAAGGTCAGCAGATGTCAATTAGTAGCGATATGGAAGCAAAAAGATATTCAAGAAATTTGTAGTTTCAAAAGCATGCACCATACCATACGAGTTTAGAATATTGTATCATATGAATAAGTGACCAACTTACCCGCATCCAGCCTTTCCATTCTTCAATTTGGTGCCTATTAAAACAAAGCATTGATTTCTCAGAGAATGGTGACGTACATGATGCATCTTAAAAGAAGTCATTGCCGAAACTATGATGAGGTGGAAAAAAAAACAAGAAGAGATCCCTATAGTAACTCTGCACAAACAGATGATGATTGTCACCGAATAAATCATAAACAATGCTCATACTAGTTATGTAGCTGTGACAAAGCAAACAATACAAACACAACACTTGCCTGAAAATAAATTGACAAATTGCTACTAATTGTGGGTTGCAATTAATTTGCAAATTGTTAATATGGGAGTAAGAACCAAATAATACAAAGAGGATTATGTATTTTCTCTTTGCCATATGTAAGTTAAAAACCAAAAAATTCAGGGGTCCGAATTCTCCAAGGCGTGGCAATCCTTCAAAGTATGGCCTGTATGGAGCACTCACATGTGGTAGCCTATTGCCATTAGTGTTGGGAAACAAGGCAGGGTTCCGAGGTGACAGGTTATATAATTATTGATGCCACGTGGCAGCCTCCTGATTAGCATCATTTGCTTTATTTCCTCCTATTTGCCCTGTTTTTTTTTTTTTGTCAATGTAAAACTACTGCTGCTCCAGTGAGCAGCTGCAGCAGGGTGTGGCCCATGCCTGCACGGGCGCCCGCTAGTTGTATATATTTTGCCACCTTCCACCGCTTTCCTAAATTGGATTGGTTTTCATTTTACAAAAATGAACTGACAACGCTCTTTCATTTTTCTCTATGCTATCTGTCTATTTTGCCATATGAATCCAATCATCCATACATTGGTCATAGGGTGCCTCACACCTATAAAAGTATTTCCGAGTTGATGATCAAAATGGTGAACAAGCAAAACTAGTGGGCAACCTGCAATGAAAGTGACACATGCAAAGGAAGCAACGAGATAGATCATTTATGTGCATTCTGATGCAGGTTCTGTGCATTCTCGGTGGCTGCGTATGAAGGAAAGATTATCAAAGGACAATTTGGCTTATCTTTCAGTGGTGATGTGGGCTATATGGTGGGCCAGAAATCAACCGTGTATTTATGGTGTTGTGCTGGAAGTTGTGGAAGTTCTGAATTTAGCTGGGAAAATGCAGACTGAGTTTTGCCAGGTGAATAATCAAAGAAATCCAACTTATCAACCTCAACGTGAGCCACGTGAGGTTCAGAGAAGCCCGGCAGATTTTCTTCTTCATGTTGATGCAGCGGTGAGAACTGAGGGTGAGCTTGATTTGGGAGCAATTATTCGAAGTAAGGATGGCCGTCTGATTCTGGCTGCCACAAAGAGGCTCCAGGGGAGTGGTGAAGCCCGTCTAGCTGAGGCATTGGCGCTTCGTTTTGGGCTTGCTCTTCAACATGGACATGAACAGGTTGCTGCAGCCACTGACTGCCAAATGTTGGTTCATGCGTTCCAAGGGCCATCCAGATTCAGTTCGTATTTTGTGTCCATTGTGGAGGGCCGTCGACAGCCGGCATCTTGCTTTTCATCTTTTACTGTATCACATGTGGGTAGCAACTATAACCCGGCTGCACATACTTTAGATGCTTTTGCTTTTCTTTCTGATGATTCCATCTGGGTTGATAATTTCCCAGAGGCTATTGTAAATGTGGTTTCCACTGAGACATCAATGTTTCCTCAATGAATTCCTTTTCCCGTAAAAAAAAAAAAAGAAATACTTCATGCTAGTAACGTCTTTCCCTAATATTTCCTATATCTTCTCATTTTTCCATCTCTCAAACAATCCATTGATTTCAGATTCTTGTAACTTGCTTGTTGTCAGCTTAGAAATTTGTCTTGAAGTTCTGGAGCCAGAATTTTCATACAGATACAGTAGAGGTAGGGACTAAAGGTTATGTAATAAAAAAATAAAAATATCACATAATATATGTACACTATATAAATAGAGTTATACTTAAAAATGCAAATTGAATGTATAATTTGCTACTTGTAATATATAAATGTAAAAGAGAATATTGTTTTGCTACTTATCCTTGTAATTTCACTAAAAAAAATTTTAGTATTATTGAGAGATAAATTTTTTAATAAATATAAATTCTTTCTATAAATCATTTGTTAAAGATTTTTATCGATGAATTTATGATTTTTAAATAAAAAATTATCTCTCATAAATATTAAAATTTATTATAGTATTTGCTACTAATAACATATTCTCGTAATTTGCTACTAGTTATACTTAATATATAATTTGCTACTTAAAAATGCAATAGAAATATAAAAATTAATCTATTTTTTTTATATATTATTTTTTTAACTGCATATTTGATTCTTGAAAAATATATGAGATTAGAGATTTATAACATTATTTATTTCAAAAAAAATAAATTCGTTTGAGTTAAAAAACTCAAAAAATTTGTGCGTTAAATAAAAATATTTCCTAATTCATCTAAATAAAAAAAAATTGAGAATACTTTTACTCGAAAACGAATTCATTAGAATTTAGTGTAATACATTTAAACTCTAAACTAAGTGCATTTTATAATTTGTAATATCATATTACTTCTGAAGAGCCAGTTCTCATCTGTGAGAGGTAATCACTTATGTGGTAACTAGAAGGCAAAGTGAAAGCTCCTATAAGCGGCACTGCAGAAGGGCCACTCCTCAACATCTTATATGCCAAAGATTATATGCTTAGAAATTTAACAAAACATCGTTAAAATGAACAATCATTTTTTTTTTTCAGCCCCTATCAGTATGGGCTCCATAGAAGAAAACGATAAGACTATGCACAAATCAATTTGGTTTGCTCAACCTTATCATTTCTGCCCCACCATTAGTAAAGAAGATTAAGACAGCCATTTGGGCGAAAGAATGGACAAAAAAGGAGGACAGGACATAGACAGCTTGCCTCTCCGCCATTAACCATTCCCAATAATTGAGCGGCAAAAATAATGAAGATTAGAAGCAAAACAGAATCATGCAATGATTTTCTTTTTATTTTTTTATTATTTTTAAAGTAAAAATACTTTTGCCTTTCTATATATGTTTTAAAAGAGCCTACAATTTTTTACTTAAATAATTTAATTTATATATATATATATGTAATTAAGATAATTTAATATTTTATTTATTAAATTTTTTTTGATATGACAGTTATTAATGGTGACTTGAATTTAATTTTATATTATAATATAATATAATTATTATATAAATTAATTTTTTAATTAAAAAATTATTAATATATATAAAATTATAATTTAAAACTTAAAAAAAATAACTTTATGATAAAAGAAATATATTAAAATTTTTAAAAAAAAATTAATGAATCACGAGAAAGAAAATTTAAGTAAATAAAAAAGTAAATTATTTTTATTGTATATATGAATGAACTAATTTGCTCCAATTGTCTATACATATAAAGGATTAAATTATTTAATTATATTTATAAAAATTAAATTATTTAATTTAAAAATTAAATTATTCTTTAAAAATTAAAAAATCAAAAACTCCTCAACCTATTAATTTTTAATATTTTTTTTACTTATATTATAAATAAAAAGAGATAAAATCACCAAAATTACATCATTTTATTTCTACATTACTGGATTATATTAAAATAAGTTAGAGTTATATCAATAATATAATAGTAACAATAGCATACGCTGCATATGCATAAGTTTCAGTAACTAAAGTAAAAGCCTAACAATGGATGCGGTAACAGCTGCAACGTCACGCATAGCATTGTTCTGATTGATAAGTGGCGATTTCCCCGAGAAGCCTCTCTCACAAGCATTGGCCTCAACAGCTGCATCATTCGCCCCATTTTCTGCAAACTTGGGGTCCCCAAACTGCAGAGCTTGAGTGGCTTGTGGCACGTCAGCTTCCACAACTGTTGTGTATACCTCCCCACAGTAACTCAAGGCTCTCTTCTGCTTAGGTTCATGGATCACCCTCTGAAGCTGATGGATTCTATTTAAGGCATCGTTTGCTCTTGCTGTTATCACTTTTACCATGATTTGAGCTAGCCCTGTGACATCTGCGCCAGAGCTCTGAGGGTATGCCTTGAGAGATTGAACACAGACATTGTAATTGGGTGTCTTCTTGCAGGTTTTCTCTATCAAATTTTCGTTGTTGGGGAAGACGGTTCTGCTGCAGTCGCTTACCGGTATTGAAATTGCAGCAAGTAGAACTTGAAAGAACAATATAAATGCTAGGGACTTAAAGCTTGTCATCTTGGTTTGCTAGAAAGAGAGATGGTAGAAGCAGAGAATAAGAGTGGACTGAACAATGAGTAGCCCCTAGGCCCTTTTATAGTTGAAGTTTCTCTTTCTTTCTCCACTTTCCTTTAACTAAAAAATATATATCAGCTGAAATTGCAAAGTTAACCATTAGTCTCTATTTAGCAACATTTTTCATCATAAAACACAAAAAATTCGAACTTGGTTATGAAAAGTAAGCTTTTCCCCCACTTTCTGTTTTGATAATATTATTTGTAGAGATGCGTAAGGGAAGAAGGTCTTCAATTGCGGCTGCATTTTTAGAATCCACCATCGGTTACAAAATAACCAATTAGAGCTGGGCTATTGAAAAATAGATAGGAATGATCTTCGAATGGGCATGTGCCATGACAGTGACGTTTGGATGTGATGATCGTCACTTTTCTTGTAAAACTCTTTTATAGTTGTGTGCATTATTATTTCTGTGGGCGACAGCTGGTTGATGATGATGATTTGGGCAAGGGGATGCAACCAAACCCTGTTCGATATTGCTTCCGTAACCGTGATCTTCGGTTGCGAAAAATGCCAAAAAGAGGTTTTGAACCCGACGTGAATCGAACACGCAACCTTCTGATCTGGAGTCAGACGCGCTACCATTGCGCCACGGATCCACGGCCATGGTCAGGCACACAGTACAAATATATAAAGCTAATATTCAAATCGTTCCTAAAGGTAAAATTCAATGTTTGTTTCGAGTTCTGAGTGACAAGCATGGACAGTTTAATTTAACATATTAATGGCAAGTATATGTACTTTATAAACCATTTTACATACATACATATATATATTTATCAATTTCTTTGGGAATCTAAAAATTTTGAATAAGAATATATATATAGCATACTATATATATATATATATATATATATATATATATACAGAAAAAATACAATATAATTAGTTAAATTTTAATATAAATAAATAAAAGATAAACAATTTTCCATAAAAATCAGTAATAAACCTATATCTCAAAATTTTCAATTACACCCAATTTTTAAATGACAATAAAGAAAACCAAAAATGCTTAATAGAGACAATAATGTCAAAGACATATGTCATTAAAATTTAAAAAAAAATATGCGGGGCATTTGCTGCCATAACATTATACGTAGGTCCATCTTTGATTTTTTTTATTTATATAAATTAAAATTTATAAATATTTTATTTTAAAAGAATTTAAATTATTAAATTATTAATTAAATTATAAAATTTGTTAAAAAATTAATTATCTCAAAAGCTTACATTATTAAATGAGACTCATAATAGTTTACATATATTTTTCTCTAACACATTTTTTCACACAAATTTTTTTTTTTAAATTTGAAATATAAATAATTTTTTTAAATTTTAAATAATAGTAAAAATTAAACCCTTAATTATTAGTTCTAATACGATATCAGAGTTGAAAAAAAAGAGAAGAAATATAGCACAAGAGAAGCGTGAATAGGCTATAATTATTCAATTGATAATTTCAGATTACACCGCTCCAATTTATAGAGGAGATTACACCGACTCAATTAGCTCCAAGTGACTGACTAACAGAAGACCTTCTACATTCTTCTACATGTAACATTATTAACAAATATAATGTTATTCAATTAATTATTTTGTGTGGCTTTCGTAGCCCATTTTTCATGGCGCCAATAGTTTTCCTACGCGTGTTAAGGAATGGTATTTACACTCAGTTTATTGCGTAAGTTCTTGCACAAATCTAATTATATTATGCAAATCTTGTGTGATAAATTTATGTACAAGTAACATTGTTCCTTGCATGTTACATGTACAATTATGCGTCATGGTATTGTCGCCTGCATTACATAACCAAGAAATATGAGGAAAGAAAATTGTAGACATGATATGTTTCTTTCCTAGGCGTTTCTTGTCAGTGATATGTGCCACTTTGAAAGCTCAGGCTTAGTATTTACTTCTGAAAAATATTTGTTTGAAATTAATGGAAAACTGTATATAATAAATATGATAGTTTTGGAACTCACTATTATCAATTTATAAATAATTTTGTTATTAATTCATTATAACAGAATTTTATTAAATATTTCTTAAAAAATTAAATTATTAAATTTTTTTAAAAAATTTCATAAATCTCAACAATCTAATAGCTCATTTTATAATTTATGAGTTATTAATAATTTATTTTAAATGGATATAAAATTTAAATATCTCATTACTTTCAGTCAAGGTTCAAATTTTTAGAGATTGTGTTTAAAAGAAATTGTTTTAATAATTTCACGTAGACTTGTGAATGTTTGAAAGGAGGGGGAAAAGAGTATTGTTTTCTGTAACACATCATGCCAGACACTTGGTGCTGTAACTTCCCCAACTATATGCATTCCTTTAACTAACCATTACATGAAAGGCATAACGAGGTTTATTCACTTTACAATTTCTTTCTTTCCAGATTTCTCCCTAAACCATCCTATGTTTTTTACTTTCAAAATTTTCTTCTCTCTACTGAACCTCTAAACACTACTCATATGTATCATCTGATGCCGTGTAACCTATGCAACTACTGAGGGTAGAATCCATGAAAGGGAAGAAAAAAAACAAAAGGGATTATAGTACATAAATGAAACAAACGGATACACAAGTCTTAACACCAAGAACCCAGGTACTCAGCCTCGCCATTAGCTGCCACGTAGTCAACAAAACAATGTGGAAGATGCTGTCAAAACACCGGGCTGCTTTTCTGATCACAAGCATTTGCTTTCCAATATGTTCTTGTACCCTGAAAACTACCACCATTACCAAACTGGGCATTCTTTGGGAGCTGAGAAGCTGGCTCAATGGACAATTCCATCCTCCCAGGAGAACATTCATAGTCATTGCTGATGATCTTCATGAACTCAGACTCTACCAGGTCTATGTCCATAAAGTTATTCTTACGAGGTTGTAAGCCCCAGTAGAAAACCACATTTGGCTCTGTTTTCTCAGCACAAACATATTCTGTAGGGTTAGGGTCACAAAAGCCTTGGACATCCTCCAGCTGCAGTAAACAAAACAACATAAGGAGATGAGGATAAAATAAATAGGAAAAAATCTGGCATAAAGAGTGTTTAACAAATAAATTGGGAAAACATGCTCCTCCCTAGTAATTGGAGCAAGTGAAGCCTAACCAAAGTCAATTTGTCTAAATTGGCCCGCTATGTTGACAGTATCACCAAGTTTCGTCTTACTTCTCATTTTATAGTTTCTAATGCTTGATACCCAAATTATTATGGAAAAATTACTAAACAATGAAATTGGAACGGGTGCCACACATCTAATTTAGCAAAGTTTGAAACAATTTTTTTAATTTATGATATAGAAGGGTATAAACATGTATGATCTAAATTTCAAACTTAGACTCAACGATATGACTTTACACGTTTAATATCACAATCACAAATATATTGCAAGTATAATTACAGGCACTGCGTTCTGAGCTACTTACCATGATAAGAAGAACACGAAAGCGTGACTTGACCCAGCCTACCCAATCTCCAAGCTCATCTTGATAAGGAGTAGAGAGGTAAATCTTGACAAATTGGGAGTATATTTTTGAGTATGGAAAATGTTCAAATACCTTATCCCAATTAAAGTCTGGATTCAAAAGATTCTTCAATGAACCAAATAAAGAAAATGAGAAAAATGCATGCTGAAAGCAAAAATATTAACTAACGTCATCTAAACAAAAACAGAAAGGAACAATATACATAGCATTATGAATAAATTGATCTGAATAAAATTATTAACACAAGCAGCAAAGTCAGATATCAAAAAGTAGGTTTCGGTTGAACAGCAAACCATACCCTTGTCATAGCATATCCACGTTGAAACTCATTCTTGATCCGGAAGAATGTGCTTCTAGTTATATTTGAATGGCAATACTCATGAGGGCTAGATGGCAGCTGAATAGGCATCAAGGACCGTAACTCAATAAAATCTACAGCTGTTGGCAACATTCCTTCCTGAAGCATCACCGGTGTAGGCCAGGGCCAGGAAGCAAATGTTTGGAAAAATCTCACAATAACAGTATTTAAAGTGGCACTGGAATGCCTTTGATATACATAAGCTGCAAGAACAGCGAGATGAACTCCTCCCAAATAACCAAGTAACTGCAAACAAACATATATAGTTTAGACCATTAAAGTTGAGTTCATGATTCATGCAAACAACATAAGTGAACATTACAAAATGCACTTACAGTTCCATATACTCCTCGCCTTTTTGCCCATAATTTAACACATCGCAGAATAGATTGGAATTTCTGAAATAAATATTTTTCTGCATGTGTAAGAGACCACAAAACCAAATTGCAAAAGAACAAAGACGCAAAACAAGACCGAGACAACAAATAAAAGAATAAATAAAGGGAACACAACCACGAGCCTCAATTGCGAGAACAACAAAAGAGTGAGATACTTGCAATTCTTTACCATTTGCGATTATCAAATTAATCTAAGAGAACAATATCAAGTTGTAAAATGTAAACTCAGCTCTTTCTTCCCAATGACTTTACTATGACATTTTGTTTTCAACAATAAGGTAAGAATTCATCATCCCAGAACCTAACTAGTTCATAAATTAAAAAACATTTACAAATTCAATTATATTTTGTTTCAATGGACCATAACCTTTGACTGATTACTAAGCTCCATAACTTACGCCTCTTCTTCGTTGAGCACCTTTAGGATTTCATCTAAACTATCTACCATATTTTGATCGCCAAGGCAACTATACCAGAAATATGTACACCAATTGCCAAAAGCCCTTACGCAGCTTTTTCTCCACCCAAAGGATGCAGGGGGCAGAAGACAAAGAAAAGAAGAAATCATGGCATAATTCATTTATTAGTCTATTCATTGAGAATATTTTGCGATATATTACAGATAACTAATTTCCCAGTGATCAAAACTCAATCACCAAGAACATAATAGTAACATAACCATAATTTAATTGGTCATATGTATTCAAAATGACATTATTCTTCTCAAAGTGAATAATATATAAAATAAGAAGATACGCTGTCCAAGCAATAAAATACACTACCAAAGCTATTTGACCATTACCAACTTCCTTTATTCAGTATCCCATGTAATCTCCCAGATAAATCTATATTTAGATTATAATGGTTTATTTAAAAAAAAAAATCATAATTTTATGAATTATCCAGATAATTGTGCCAAAAGTTTATCAATAATTTTATTTAAGAGAAAAATATAAGTTTTTTTTTTCTCTAAATAAGAGGAAAATAAAAGGTTAGGAATGCATGATACCTTCACATTTGGAACAAGATGAAGAATGCGTTTATTTGCACGCACTCCAGACAAGCTTTTCCAGCTGGTATCATCTATATTCCTCATGAAGAATGGGTTTAGTATGTCAACATTCTGCAAATAGCATCATAGGCTCAGCAATTTGATATTTCCAGGTAATCAATGTTAGCAGTAAAGCACATGTTTATAAAATAAACCAAGTTCAAAATAAATATAAAAAGTAATCAGTGTTGTGGCACTAAAACAAAACAGCAATTCACTACTATAAAAGCCAATGACATATCTTGCAAATATTTTGAACACAAATGTTCATAAACCCAGAGTCTTCAAACATACAGTAGGTCCAAACTTTATATCAACAAAATTTCATGCATAATAACAGTACCATGATCCTCAAACTCACCTCAGGAACATATAATACTTTAAGTCTAGCGTACGGAAGATCAAAGGCAATTCCATCAAATTTAAACCGCATCAGAGGGACTTTTGCACTCTTGACACAGTGAATCTCAGATACTTCAGGTCTTCTTTTAAGCATGTCGTGCAAAACACCAAAGAAATCATCCTGTACAGATCATATTCCATAGGAACTGAACAGTTGTTTTATTCCTAAAAGGAAAATGATTAATAAGTGGAGAAATACTATTAACTTACTGAAATAGAGGCAAAGAAAGGAGCAACGCACAAAGCATCAATGTCAGATTCTGAACTGTGAACCTGAACATATTAATAATTAAGAAGAACAAACAAGTTTAGGACTTGTCAACAAGTTGAACAGCCTAGTAAAATTAATACAAATTTCAACTGATGACAAAAATTGTTCGAGTTTCTCTACTTACTGACTCAGTAGAGAAAGAAAAACCAAGTAGTACTATACATATGCCAAAAAAAAAAAACAACTATAAGCAGACAAGATGAAGCAAAAAGTTAATATACAATGAGTACTGCACAAATCAATTTGATGTTATATATTTAATATCTATCAGGCAAATGGTCTGTTGATGGTCCTTCCAACAAAATACAGTAATAAATTAACAGCATTATCAATGCAGTAGCATGATTCAATAAAGTAACCCACTAGATTAGCCTGCCTGTAGTTTGGAGCTTGCTTATTAATTTTGTGTCATTCCATGCCTTATGTTCCTTTTATCTTACAGCCAATCATGTTGTGAGATTTAAAAAAGGTGACATGACAAGCAACTAGCAAGTGACCATTCAACAAACTCGCATGGCTACAATTTAATTAAGACTTTGTAATGCATGATGAGGATGCTAGAAGCATTGTAATAGAGAAGTTAATATGAGTTGGTACGGGGACATATTTCTCTATTACATATATTATATTTGTATCTGAGATTCTCTAATGTATTCAGCCAAGAGTTCCTTTATTTCTACTTCAATTTTCGACTCTTAGCTAAATACTTACTATTCTAATTGCAATTACTCTCCTACCACATCACTTATGGTACCCAACATATCCATAAATAAAAAAATGTCCCCCTCGGGTTCAAATAAGTTAATTTCTAGATCAACATGTCTCTACTATCCTAGTTCCACCTTTATTTTAATATGGCCTAAATTTTAGCACTTGTTAAATAAAAAATATTAATTGCATCTGTTTCTGTAACAAAAATCTTAGACACAGTGTCTTAAATAATCAAGCACATCACAGATCTGCTTTGCTAGTTTGCACAATTACACATGCAATAACCTGAACCATTAATTAACTAACAACCTATAATATGAAAGACAACCATAATATATTTTGTAAAGAATGAAGTGAAGAAAGAACTTTAGGAATGAAGATATGATCACCAAAACTATTACCAAAAAAAAAAACAGCAAAACAGTTCCAAAGTGCAATATTTTTATACGTTCCCCATAAGATTATGATTTACGATATAAATTAATAAATAACAACTGGTATGGGAAGCACTTACTCCAAGGCCATAAGATCCATATGTCAATATGGTGGCAGAAGTGATGGCAATCTGGTGCTTTTGAAGACGACGTTGATAAGCAACCTTCTTGATCCATGATGAAACTATCTACTTGATGTGCAACATAAAATAATTAGTAAGATATATATGGTCATAACTGAAAAATTGCCAATAGCAATACCATCAAGACAGTACTACACAGAACATTAGCGAATATCCTGATACAAGTATACTCGGAAGAAAACTAAATTAAGATTAGCATACAAACATATCACACGTAACATACAAAACTTTCAAGGCTGGTTAAAGTTTAAATAGTTTCATATTGATCACAACCCATCTTAAGATCATGACATTGCTGCCATAGAGCATCCCATCACCATTCAGACATGTACTATCACGAAAACATAATTTTATAGAGCAAGAATAACAATGCAACCCTTTAAAAAACTAAAAATTAAAAAAAGAGAAGGAAACAGATAGGAATAATGCAAATGGCACGAAAAGAAAGAAAACCTTTCAGAACATTTTTTCTTTCAAAACTCCCGTGAAAAGTTCTTTTGTAAACCTTTCTGTTACCCTTATTTCTTCAAGACCCAATAAGAACCGAGGTATAGATGTCAAAAGAATGCAGAAATTTAAGATAAAGAACTATCCTAGGCACCAAATCGAATACATTCAAACCACAATTAATTGACCAAAAAAGAAGGAACTATGGTAGGGGGGAAAAATGAACAATTAAAATGCCAAAGACACTTTAGCAATATTAGGAAAAAAATGCAATATTTTAAAGAAGAAATTAGAAGAACTAGAGAATGCATACAAGAAGAAGATCAAGTATAATGATTGTGTTGATATTTTACAAATAAACCTGCTTGAGCATCTGAATTGCCTTTTTCCTTTTCTCTTCCTCTTCTGGCGAGGGTACAAGTCCTTCATCAGCCATAAACTGCAAATAATCGAACCCAAAGGCATAAACTCAACAATCCCTAGAACCCAGAGAATAAGAGAAGGCCTCAAACAGTGTGGAGAAACCAAAACCCAATGAAAATCTTGATCCTGAGCAGAGGTCATAAACCCAGCAACAGCAAAAGTACCCCCTGAAAAGACAATATACCTGAAGTAGAGACATTGATCTTTCCTCGTCCATTCTGATAATCGGAGCTGGATTCAGAGAAAATGGAACATGAGATCGAATAGGTCGATTGAAGGATACCAGCACCCCGGAGGGCGGCGGTGGCACAGAAGGGTCAATCCCCGAAAATGGGGGAAGGACCAAGGCAATATTGGGATTCACAGCTCGAGGATCCAAGAAATGGTGAGGGTGGGGTGGAAGGAAAACGACGCCATTTGGACTTGGGTCAGCATGCGCTTCCATACAAATTAGCCAACTCCTTCAAACCCCAAAAATATCTCAAACAAAGAATTCAAGAAAAGGCCCCAAAAATTCAAAAAAAAAAATTACAAACGATTTCAATGGTTCGCATGCGTTATCCGAATTCCAAAACAAAGTACGCTAAGATTGAGCTTTTTCTGTTGAGAACGCCCCGAGTAAGAATAGTTTCCTCTCTAAATTTAGAAAAGACAACTTCTGCCACCGTCGCCTCTCTCAGTCTTTCTCTTCTCTTCTCTTCCTTCTCCTCGCTGCTCGTCAGGTGCTGTGCTTGATCACTGAGCTTTTAACGGTTTGTAAGGAGAAACGACAACTGGGGGCGGGCGGGAGTACTGAGTCTGCGCTGTTAAACTTTTGCAGCACTAAACACCTGGCGACACCTTTGGAAGCCAGCTGTTATGGGTCTTACGACGGTGCCACTGTAACATCGTGTATTGGCCTCGAATTCCAAGAGTCGGTGCTTTCGGCCCAAACTTTGAATTTTATTTTCTTCCCAAAATTGTCACAATATTTTTTATAATTTTCGGCTATGCGCTTTTTTTTTTCAACGGGTATTTTTCATTAAAAAAATGCATAATTAATTTCGATTCAAGAAGTAAAATTATTTAATTTTATTTTTTAATAAGATTTTTTTCAAATTTCAACCCACATTTTTAACCTTTTAAGTTAAAATTCTTAAAACACACTAAATACTATTACATTAAATACTTGTTGATGGCTATTCATGTTTAAATTTGACGCTTTTTTATTATCAATTTTTGCATCAGTTAGTTTGACAATTGAAAGTTGAAAAAAAATCACACAATCTAGAATATATTTGTTTATTAGTAATTTAAATCATCAATTTCTATTAAAAACTATGTGTTTAAGTCATTTTTTTCCTGTGATAAATTAAAAAAAATAGATTGTCTTATTTGATTCTTACACGCCAAAGGCTAATACCCCCATGTGGACTGTTTTTGCATTATCAAATAGAAAGAAGGTTTCGTTTTTTTCCAACCAAACCCGTCATCCCCTTTTGTCGCTTTATCTGCCTGGTCCGGCTTTTATTCACCTAAATCCAATGGTATTATTATCATTTAAAAAACAGACAGAATCCTAAAAGGAAATTAATAAACTTTTAAGATTATCCCGACAAAAAATTAAAGAAAATGATCCATTTTAACGATAATTTACCCATATTTACAGGTAGAGAGAGAGAGAGAGAGAAGAAAGGAGCAAATGAAATCAGAGATTACAGCCACAAAACAGGAAGAAGTAGCAAAGCATGGAAGCTAAGGCAACGGACTCCAAAACCATCACAAAAGACCAGAACACATCGTCCACTAACGAGAAATTCAACCACCCGAGACCACCATCCAGGTTCCAGCCCGTGGTCCAATACGAGAAGTCGAAGAGCGGCCACCGGAAGATCGACGACGGCAGCGAGAATTCGAACTCCGGCCACCGGAAGTTAGCCGTGTACCACCACCTCGTGCACATGCTCTTCTTCACGAATTCGCTCTCTTTATCTTTTCTATTTTGGAATTATGCAAAAGTTGAATTGGGGCAATTAATTCCGTTTTATAGATGAGATGCTCTGATGTCAAGAAGACGGTAAGGTGTATTGGACCATGGGTAAGGTGCCGCGAATCCGTGGGCTTTAGAAATTGCCGTGCAACAATGCGACGCGTGTTCCAGCTAAGATTGATCCATCGACTTCCCTAATTCCCGCCCATTTCTTTTTTAATAATTACTTACATAATTTAGCGGCTAAAATGTAGTTTGTGTTTAAGAAATTTATATTAATTTTTTATTAGATTTTTGTAAGTATAATTTAACTAATTAAATTCTTGATTATTTTATCATTACTAATTGTATTCAACTTTTATGAAGCTATTTCTAACAAATGAAAATTTGTAGATGATATAAAAAATTTGAAACATGGGAACGTAATTGAAATAATGTAAATATCAAGATTTTAAATATAATTATTTTAATTAAAATATCTTGACACGTTAGATTTTTTGTGACTTAGTGCAAAATTTGGTATAGTAAATGATGATAAAAAAGTTAAAGGCTTAATTGATTAAATTAAAATTATGAGTGTGCGATTGAAAATTGATACAAATTTAAGAAATTTAAAATGTATTTTAGCCTAATTTGAACTTTGAATCCTCTTTTACGTGTGACACTTGCTATCCTATTTTTTCTATTAGGCAAAATACACCGAATTTTCATGTATTTAAGTCACGCAAAAAACTTTTTTTTGTGATTTAAATTGTATCAAATAACGCTATGGACTCTCAATTATGTGCAAATCACCACTAAGTCGTCATTCACTGTCAAATTGATTACAAAATTGAAGAGAGACTGGTTCCCTTATTCTGCAAAAGCGATAAACACCCTTGCAACTTGAATATGCAATCAACCAAGGTTGAAGCTAAGAAGAAGATTAAAGCTAGAGCGGTCAAATAGGCTGACTTGATTTGATCTTAGCTCTATGTGGTTTTAGTCAAAAAAAATTTTCAAAATATTTGAATTTAACTTTAACTTTAAAAGGTTAACAATTAAATAGATTATCTTTGAATTTAGATCTAAATTTGAATATAATTCTAAACTTAAACTTAGATTTAAATTTAAAATTAACATAAATTTTTATATTTAAAATTTATAAATTATTAAAATAATTATAAACTTATAAAATTTTTATTTATTAAAAATAATTTTTTATTATATTGTTTTGATTTTAATTTTAATACTATATAATAATTATTATCTTTTATTTTCATAATTCTTTATTTAAAAAATTGGCAAAACTGGCTGGACCAGCCCAATTTGATCTTAAACCAATTTGAGCTGGGTCTAAAAAGGCCTAAATTTTTGTTAACCTAACATTTAATTTTTAATGGTTATTTCAGGTGAATTAGTCAATTAAGGCCGTAATTAACAACTCTAGTTGAAGCAAAGAATATCCCTAACTGTTAATTTTAAAATTTTTTAATTTTATAAAACTAAAAATAAAATTAATGAAGAGTATAAGACACAAATTAGCTTGCGGGCTAAATAATTCAGACTAATTACTTGTAATTTTATAATTTTTATAAATTAAATTTTATAAAATATTTACTTAAAAATTTATCCTATTAAAATTTTCCAGCCCAACTCCAAAAAGTACGAAACATCTTTCCTAATTACTCCATTTGATTGGGTCACAAAAACAAGCGTCCTATCCATGCTAAAACGTCTAGTGTTCGGTGGGGGTATTTTAGGATTTTTCTTTTATTTTTGGTACGGCTGAGAACC
This sequence comes from Dicorynia guianensis, assembly GCA_037013595.1. Taxonomy (NCBI): domain Eukaryota; kingdom Viridiplantae; phylum Streptophyta; class Magnoliopsida; order Fabales; family Fabaceae; genus Dicorynia; species Dicorynia guianensis. The sequence continues at coordinate 22,391,816 of JASUAB010000015.1, forward strand.
CGTTTAGAATATAGTATTAAAATAAAGATTGAACTTAGGATTTTTTTAAAATATAAAATATATTTTATAGAATAAAATTTAAATAAATAATTATTGATTAAATTATTAATAAAGAAGATTATTGTAAATTCATTATAAGTTCTTCTAAATATATGACCTAAGTATAAGATGAATCACTCTTAAATAAATAATGTAAATTGTTATATATAAATTATGTAATAATTCCTAAATTTACGAAAATCCAGTCTTTTAATTTTGTCATTCATAATTACTAGTTTGACACTCGTGCATTGCATTCATGTCTCAATTTGACGGGTTATTATTGTAAAATTGAATAAGGCAGGACAATAGTTGTTGATGCAATAATAAAAAAATTTTAGGGATTGATATTTAAAAATTTAAATGATTAATTAATAATTGATTGCATAAGATATATATTAAGCATTAATAATAAGTCTGATCAAATTAGACATAAAATATTTCATGTGATTAAATTGGATCAATCAATATAAATTTTCCTCCCCAATTTAAATTATCACGCAATTGGTGATTTATTAATGAATTTTATATGACAATTAATTTAAATAAGACTATCAATAAGATTTATTCAATTGCTTTGATGTTGTAATGAATCAAAATTTTGGCAATATTTATTTAATTTAAATCAGATTAATCAATGTAAATTTACCCCCCAAATTATACCACACATTGATAATTTATTAATAAAATTTATTTGATAATTAATCTAAATAAGACAATCAACAAAATTTGTTTTTTTTTTATATTGTAATGTTTGAGGAAATTTTAACAATATTATTCACATTTTAAGTAATTATATATTATTATTATATGAGCTATCTTAAGATTGGGATAATATTCATTTAGTTAAATAACATGATACTAATTTAATTGAGATGGCCCTTAAAATTTGCAACATTTAAATTGATATAGTACTAAATCAAAATTATGTCATGTGTGTTGATGTTTAGAGTAATTACTGATAATTAGTAGTAATTTGAAATTAAAAATTATTTTTTCTTTATTTAAAACTATGAATTTAGTTGGATACGTGGTGGATTCTTATTCATGTGAAGATATTTTATTTACATGAAATCTGTAGTAAAATAATTCATAATTAGTTTTTTTAAAGAAAAAGTATAAACAAAAATCCAATTATCTATAGTGGCATGGATTGTAAAATGATAGTAACAAAAGCGAGAACAGATGTTACAAAGAAAAGGAAAATCAATGATCTCTAAACCATGCCTGGAATATTGATTCAATTTCTCTGACTTTTCCAGCAATTGAGCAAATTTCGACTAATTGAATTTGCAATCAATATTAAAAACGCATCAAATAGCATAACAATTGTAATTGATTGGAAGGGGAAGAACTATTGAAGAATGGGCCATCTATCAAAGATGATCAAAAGTGTTATTAAAAAAAAAAGTAATTTGATAACAGAAAACTTAAATTAGAAGCGGAATGGGGCTTTGTCTGTACCAAATTATGGAAAGCATATATCATAGTTGTGTGGATTTAATACCTTGGAATTGGGTGACAGAATCCTAGAGACAAACATGAACCTGTAGATAGAATTAGGTAGGTAGCCTTTAACAAACCCAGAGATGAAAGAAAAGATAAGAAAATATTGAGTAGTAAACAAGCATCCTGTATATTTTATTCTGCAGTTGAAATTATATAAGAACCTCAATGAACCTGGAGACAAAATAGAAAAACAAGAGAGAATGAATGTTAATCAAGAATAATTTGCTAGTAGTGTGTTGGATGAACTTAGTTTAATCTTAAGAAACTGGGAAGATTGATATTGGTAGAAGTAGCAGCATAGGAGAATTTTGATAGAGAAACATCTTTTTTTTTTAAAAAAAAGATTAGGAAATAAACCAACATATATACCCTTCAAAAATAGGCATAATTGGTCTTGAATTGGTATTTAATAATTAATTAATTAGGAATGCAATATTCTAATAGGTGTATCAAGGATAGTTTTTTTTTTTTTTAATATATGTGGCAGTTTGTCAAGCCTCACTTGGAAGACACATGTTCAATTTTTAGATAAGTAAATTCTCTCTTAATATCATATACGATATGATGATATGATTTTACATCTCAAAATAATTCTATACTTCATAAGAATAAAATCTTTAAAATAAAACTTTGAACTCTCACACATAATGGTATATCCTCATACAAATGTTTTCTCTAAAAAAGGAACAATTTTATTTATCTTTCCCCAACAATAGTGGCAGTACTAATTATTTTCCTAAAACTTTGATTGCATCATATATGGTGTCATTTTTAATTACATTTCTTAACTTCATTTTACTGGAAATAACTAATTTGTAACCATATGAGTGATGCATTTTCTTTACCAACTATGATAGCAATTGTCTTAACTTTTAAAGCATGAGAAGCCCTTACCCAAAAAAAAAGCATGAGAAGCTTAATCCAATTGATGTTATGAGCTAATTTTTCGTTTGGATTAAATGCTAGCTAAGAAAATGCTAACCAAGAAAAGGAGTTACTTATAGTGCATTACACGAGACCTCTCATTCTTGGTAAGTCAATTCATGTTGACAGTGAGTGATTACCATGCAAGAATGAGAAGGATATAATGCAAGTTGGTACTTTTAATAGTATAATAATATTTATTTATTATTTTAAATTTTTACAAATATTTAAATTTAATAATAATAATAATAATAATAATAATAATAATAATAAAGAATTTGTGCCAAACCTTAGGCTTCTTGTAAGCTCTACACACAACATAAGAGTGGATCAAAATTGATAAGAAAATAAATTTACAAAAATCCAATGGAATTAATAATTATGTTAACATTTTTAAAAGTATTATTTATTATATAAAAATGAGGTATTACTTAGTTTATAAATGATTATTCAATGTATTTAAAGATCAAGTTTATAAAATTCTAACATTAAACACTTAATCTTTAAAATTTAAAATTTTACTCAAAATTTATATTCTAAATGTTAAATTTAAAATTTTTAAATCTAAAATTAAATTTTAAATTTTAAATCTAAATAAAAAAAAATCTTTAACAGCTGTTTGCATTGGATGGAATGTTCAGCTCTGGGTTCCTTCCAACTTCCAAGTTACATCTTATGGATTCCTGATTCCCTGGTGGAAAGTTAGGGAATGCAATAAAAATAAAAATAAAAATAAAAAAGGAATTAAGAAAAAATTAATGAGCAAAGAATAAAAATTACAAATTAATATTAATTAGAAATAAAAAATTACTAAAAATTAAAAAAAATAAGTCAAGATCCTGATCCAACTCCTTACCACAGCTGCGCACAGGTTTTATTTAAAATGCATAAAAAGGCAAAGGCATAAATTCGCTTAGATCAGGTGTCGGTGGAGAAGTGGGACCACGCTCACACCACAACAGCAAATTAATAGTTGGACCCAACGGCATTTTCATTAATTAATGAAAAAAATAATATTTAGTTAAATTAAGAGACTCTGAAATCGGCCTGAACACGGCAGAAATCTCTTGAAAAACAAAAAATATTCATTTAGTTAATTAAATTAAAAGGAAAATTTTTTAATTTATCACAAAACATTTTATTATTATTAAATAAAAATTAATTTTAATTCAAGACATTTTTTATACGATTGAAATTTTTTTTTAGAATGATTTTAAACATAAACTTTTGATTCAAAGTCAAAAGAAACTAACGACACCTCATTAATATTAAAAAGAATTATTATGCTGCTTTGTTTATATTCTTAGATAACATGATTAACATATATGGTTATTGAATATAGGATAGAACAATTGGCCATTTAATAGTGTAACAGCATTTAATATTATTTAAAATTTTTATTTAATATTTTAGATTAAACTTAATATCTTATATATATTTAAGTGATTTATTTTTTATCATAAAAATCTAAGATAAAAAATGATATAATAGTAAAAAGTTAAAATTGAAAAAAAGGCTATCTTATAGTACAGGTGAGTTAGTAAATTATTATTAATAAAATTAAAAATTTTAATTTATTAAATTTTATAATTTAATTTATAAAATTTAAAAAAATTTAATATTGTATCATTACTCCAATTAAAAACGAAGGTGAGAATACGAAATATCGCACTCACCGACTCTCGCATTTATTTTGAACGGCTCTCTTTGCTTCGCTCTCGTTTTACGCCTTCACCTTCTGTCCCTGTCTCACACTGTATTTACCAACCAATCCACCATTCGGATTTTCTGGTTCTACCTAAATCCAGGGCTTATCTTTCTTCTTCTTCTTCTTCATTCTCCTTCGGAACCTACAGATCTGGTCCTGGATCAGCGGGAATTACTCTTCCCATCAAATGCTCCTCCATTTTCTCTGAATTCTGCTGCATCAGAACTGTGATTACTGTTTCTCTTTGGCTTTTACAAAATGGTTATCTTTGGTCCTATAACTCCTGGTCAGGTACATTCTTCTGCTCCAGGATCTTGCATTCATTTGTTTGTTCGTCCTGACTGGTTGTTACTCAAGAGTGCTTCATCTAAAGCATCACAACTGTCAAATTTTACATGTTTTCTTGTTTAGCTAATGTAATTAGCTGATTGAAAGTTGGTGTAGTTCGTTTTACTATTGGTTCTGAATGTAATGCGCGCAGGTCTCATTCTTGCTTGGGATCATTCCAGTCATTGCTGCATGGATATATGCAGAGATATTGGAGCATCGGAAGAACTCTGTCTCTTCCAAAGTGTGAGTTTGATTGATTATATTGTTGCGCTGTAAAGTTTAGATGCACTTGCCGGTGGTTTATTTACAGTTTTACTGGGAAAGTTTTGTCACACACTCTTGAGTTGTCTGTTATGTTTCTTGAGAGAATTACTGTATCCAGTGATAGATGGGGTGCTTCGCCTCATTGGCGTTTGCAAGCTTTGTTACCATGCCTACCATTTGTCACACATATGCAATTATTGTTTCTACAACATTTAGAATTGATTTTTTCACATAATAAATATGTGCTAAGTAGTAGAGTTGCACCAAGTTGTCCCAAACCTAATCTGCTACAATTGCCAACAAAGTATTTTGCACGAGAATATTCTTTGTAGAACTTGGAAGGTCATCCCAGAAATGTTGCTTGATTCTAATCTGCCAGGAGGTATTTACGGAAGTTATTGATTTTGCTAGTAGGCACTCAGACATCGGTTTAGTTGAAATGGGAAATGAACCTGTTAAAGAGGAAGATAGAGCAGTTTTGTTGGAGGGAGGAGGTCTACAGTCAGCTTCCCCAAAAGCTCCAAGCTTAACTACTTCAACACCTATTATCAGGTTGGTAAAACATGGTCATCTGTTTCTTGGTTCTCACTTTCTTAAAATAAGAGTCTATCTTTGCTTAAGCTGATTATTACACACTTGCTTATATATTTATTCAGGTTCCTTTTGATGGATGAATGTTTCCTGATTGAAAACCGTTTGACACTTAGAGCTATGTAAGTGAATTATATGATTTAAGAAATATAATTTTATAAGTGGTTCAAGCTATTTACTTATGTTTCCTTTACACATTCTCTGTTACAGATCTGAATTTGGTCTCCTTCTGGCTTATTTTTACTTGTGTGACCGCACAGATTTCTTTGGCTCATCAAAAAAGGTTAATAACTTTACCTTGTTGCTTTCTTTGGATATTTTACTTATTGATGGGTGCCCTCAAGTTTTAAGTTTGGAGAGGCTATTCAGAATGCACATATTGCAGCATGTTGGTTTGGCTTTATAGCTTGATCCCTTCCACCATAATTGAGTATTTGTATAGCACCCATACACTTTTTGTTGTCTGTGTTGCCTTTGTAGTTTCCTTTTTAATTGTTCAAACAGTTATATTGAGCAAAGGCTGGAAAACCAATGTTAGCATTTTGAGCATGATGCTTTCCAATTGTTGGAAATCTTTTATCAGTGGGGACTTTCTGACAAATGTAGTTTATTATGGATTCATATGGAAAAATATGTAGCAGAGAGAAGAAAATAAGAATTTGTTAATTCATTTTTCCAAAATGAAAAACAATCAGATTCATCCAAAAAATGAAAGTTAGTAAAACAAAATAAGCTGACAAATGAGTGAACCCACCGCAAAGAAAGAAAACAGTAAAGGCAAAGGGGTAAATTATTGTTGAATCGATACATATAGAATCTGCCACCTTAGCAACTTCTGACTGCCCAATGGTAACAGCAGTAGGGCACATGTGAGTACTCCAAATTGACCATACTTCATTTACGGAAGCATTGTCACAACAATGAAATTTTTGCAGTGGAGAGACGTGTCACCATACTTTTTGTATTTTAACTTACATATGGAAAAAAGATGATATGTGCCCCTCTTGTATATTATTTCGCTATACTAAACTGCAATCTCATAGGTGTTTAGTATTATATCTTTTGCCAAATAATTACTGTGCACTACTGATGATTTTTCAGTGACAATAATTTGTTTTTTGCAGAATTTCAATAGGGATCTCTTCTTATTTCTGTATTTCCTCCTGATCATAGTTTCGGCAATAACTTCTTTTACGATACATCATGACAAGTCACCATTCTCTGGTAAATCAATTCTTTATTTAAATAGGCACCAGACTGAAGAATGGAAAGGCTGGATGCAGGTTGGTCACTTATTCATATGATATATCTGTTGTCTTATATGGAAAAATCTTTGACTGTGGAACTACATTTAGTATAAAGTAGGCATGATTTGTTTTTGATTTAGGCAACTTCGTTAAACATTCTGATTATTTAACTCATATGGTGCTTGCTTTTAATACTGTAACACTCCGTATCTTCTTGTTTCCGAATTGCTACCATTTCACATATGCTAATTTCTTCTTGTTTTGGTCTTTCTATGTCAGGTTTTGTTTTTGATGTATCATTACTTCGCTGCATCTGAAATTTATAATGCGATTCGTGTATTCATTGCTGCTTATGTCTGGATGACTGGATTTGGGAACTTCTCATATTATTATGTTCGTAAAGATTTTAGTCTGGCAAGGTTTGCTCAGGTATGCTGTCTCCTAGAACTATAAGATTGATTTAGTATATTTGGTCTGTACTGACAGCAATATACTCCTTACCTTTTTCTGGTTGAGCAGATGATGTGGCGGCTTAATTTCTTAGTAATTTTCTGCTGTATAGTCCTTAACAACAGTTACATGTTATACTACATTTGTCCCATGCACACTCTTTTCACTCTTATGGTTTATGGAGTGCTTCGAATTCTGAACAAGTACAATGAGAATGGGCCAGTCATTGCTGTAAAAATCATTGCTTGCTTCTTGGTTGTTATTCTGGTATGGGAGATTCCTGGAGTGTTTGAATGGGTTTGGAGCCCATTTACTTTCATGCTCGGTTAGTAAAATTTCAGGTTTTTACTTTACTCCTAAACGGACTACAGATCTGCTGACTGTTGTCTCTCTTAACTTGCAGGTTACACTGACCCTGCTTCAAAATCACAATTTTCCCGCTTGCATGAATGGCATTTTCGCTCTGGGCTTGATCGCTACATATGGATAATTGGAATGATTTATGCTTATTATCATCCAACTGTAAGTTTCCGATTCCTTGTTCATTAAATAATTATAGAAAAAATATAATGGTCACCCCATCTCCTGGGTCATTGAGAGATGAACCTGAACATCTTTTCTGTTTTGCTTTTTTTTTTTTTGGTTTTCTTTCTTTCCTTTTTTTTTTTTTTCCACTTTTTACAATTGAGTACCCTAATAACTGTCACAAAGTATTATATAGGTTGAAAGATGGATGGAAAAATTGGAGGAAGCAGAAATAAAGAGCAGAATATCAATCAAAGCTGCTGTTATACTAACATCTTCACTGGTATGACGTTTTAATAGTATTAATATATTTAATCAACCTTAAAATTTTAGATTAATTTATAATGCTGACAATTGGAATTAATTTCTAGATGGGTTATTTATGGTTTGAGTACATATACAAGCTGGACAAGCATACTTACAATAAATACCATCCTTATACCTCGTGGATTCCTATAACGTATGTCCATGTCTTCAAATGATTTTTTGCCTTGTTAAGCTATTCAAGACCTTCCTCTTGTTATTTATGTGCCTTTCTTATTTTTAACAGGGTTTACATATGCTTGCGGAATGTCACTCAAAGTTTTCGTAGCTATAGTTTGACCCTTTTTGCGTAAGTGGCCTTAATAGAAGTTCAATAATTTATTTAGCTCTCTCTGTCTTTGTCTGTCTCTCACACACACACACAGATGCATGTATGCAACAAGTCAATTTATTGCTATATGCTGTCAATAAATTATGTAACAAAGTATGGCTGCTTCATTTACATGGTTTCAGATTATTAATATGTGAACTACATTGGTTATGCTTTTACTTTCTGCCAGGTGGCTTGGAAAGATTACCCTGGAAACCTACATCTCCCAGATCCATATCTGGTTAAGGTACACAGAAGCTGATAGCATCTGGATGCATGCTTTGCTTAAAGGAATTATTAATGCAACACCTGATACAATTAATAATAGTTTGTTCAGATGCATATACATGCACACACAAGCTATTTTGTTATTGACTACTTTATACCATTTACAAATGCACCTGATAATATATACGTCCACACACGTACACGTATGTGCGTGCTTGTGTGCTTTTGTATTGATATAGATATAGTCAACAAAGGATGGCACCTGAAATTTCAAATTGACTATTTTTTGTACATATATGGATCCTATATTACATTTGTTGGTTATCTGTATCATTGCAGCTGGTGAAGACACCAAAGTCTATAAATGCATTTAATTATCATGCAATTTATAGAATGAGATTTTAAACTGATGGATGGTTTCCACGAGGGTGGAAGAAATATTGGGATAACACCAAAGTCTGTAAATGCATTTAATTATCATGCAATTTATAGAATGAGATTTTAAACTGATGGATGGTTTCCACGAGGGTGGAAGAGATATTGGGATAACTTTCAGCTTTTCAGTTACAAAATTTCATCTAAGTGCTTAATTATCCTTGGTTAGAATTATTTCTTCACGAACATCAAAAAAGGGAAACACCTCTTATACTCACATACATACGAGGAAGTGTGTGAGCATGTGCAGGTGTGGAAGTGCACTTGTGTCTTAGTGTATTCATCTTTTGTTATATATCATAATAGTTCCTCTCTTACCATGTTTTGATTGATTTTAGGTCGGGCATTCCAGATGGTCAACCCAAATTGTTGCTGTCACTGATTCCAGACTACCCCATGTTGAACTTTATGCTTACCACTTGCATATATGTTGCAGTAAGTCAATGACATTGTTGCTGGCAAATAGAATTTATAGTATTGTCGTATTCTGATTATATCATTCTGTTTGTTGCAGATTTCTTATAGGCTATTTGACCTGACAAATACACTAAAAATGGCATTTGTGCCTAGCAAAGACAACAAGCGTCTTGTTTACAACTTAATTACAGCAACAACAATCTCAGTTGTTATATATTCCTTGTCCTTTGTCTTCCTTAGGATACCTCAGATGTGGGTAAGTGCTCTAAACTCGTGTTCTAAGTTTATAGTTGTTACATAATTGATTTTCTGTCATCTATGTTGAAATAATGTGGTCATACATACCTCCATACACAACTAAACACATGAATGTGCATAGCACATGATCACTTGGCCACACGTGGTCTTTGTGTTAGAACATAATTAGGTGGTGGTACAGATGTTGAAACTGCTGGTGAGAAATTTACCTCCATCGACGCCATATTGCTAGATTCTGAATACCTTTGTTGTAATATGGGACAATTTCTGAGTGCCAATATATACAACTATATTGTCTGGAATTTTGTGTTTATGGGATGAGTCAATTGGGAAGCTATGCGTTGATATAAATGGTTTCTGTGCTTCTGTGTACGTTATATGTAATGCATTCTACATCGTAGAGTGCTTTAAATTCTTTCTTTTTAAACAATTTTCTTTCTGTGCAAGTTTCTGATTCTCATCAAATTCACAGGTTTGAAAATTGAATCATATATAGTATGGATTACTGCGAGCTCCAATGCAATTTTCATGGATGAGGAAGAATACTTTGCAGCTACTATGATCTGCTTGTCGAACCAAATTGTTATTGGAAGGTACTTTCATCTTTATCATTTTAGTTATAAAAAGGGAAAGTAAACTAGGCCAATAGCTGCAGGTATTGGAAGTTGTATAGATGAAAGGGTAGTGAATGACACCTCTGGTCTTTGTCATGCAATCTCAATAATTAATTCTGTAGTGCTGTAAAATAACCACATGTGCAATACCAATTAGTACTAGTATGTCAAAAAGTACATGAGAATATTTTTCTTCTGCGTGCGCAATTATGAAAATTGATGTTGCAAGTAACTATAAATTTTCCTGGAAAGCCCAAAATCTGTGCATATTAATTTTGAAAAACGCTGTTACAATTGGGTCGCACTTGATATATTTCTTGTTTTGGGCAGTGCAGCTAAACATGATTAACCTTCAAGTATTAGCAATTGGATGAATGTCAGTTGTAACCTTACGCCTTCCGTTAACTCCGAACCCCTGCCCTGGTATACACAAAGGAAAATATCCTTCTCTGTCGGTTGAACCATTCGGTTACATAATGTTACGAAAGCTATGGGATAATCCACTCTCAAAAGTTAGTTGTTTTTCAAAGCGTTGTAACAACCCACTATGCTTTGCAGTCCCCACGCTTACTCGGGCTGGCTGTGTGCTAAATTCTAGTTCCTAGTGAACATTGTTATGTTGGTGTCGTCACTTGTGCAGTACCATTGCAACTGAAAAATATAGTGGTAGGTTCTAATATTAATTGTTACAAACTTTTGAGAGAACTTCTTTTCAAAAACTAGTTGTTCAAGAAGAAAAGTCCAAAACTTTGTAAGTTTACCTAGGCATCTCATACTATCACTCAATAAATCTTAACACACTAATGATTTAAAAGTAATTCCAGCGCTATAACTTCTGTGGTAACAAAAGCGCACCCATGGATTTTAAAAAAAGACATTTTTTTCTATATATTTGTCACCGTTTTGTCTTATTTAGACGGGGTGTGTGTGTAAAGTATAATATATTATAATAAATCAATAAAAATGTTTTCAATTATAAAATTGGAATAGATATTGCAATTGGAGGAAAAATTATAAAAGAAAACGCAACTGACCCTTAATTTAATAGGCTGACCTGCTAATCAAGACACAGATGTAAAAACGCATCTATTTGTAATCCCCTGATTCTGGCACAAGCAAAAACTTTTGTAGCATGCAATTATAATCGTTGCCATGCAAACAAGCTAAATATTTATCAAGCTGTACAACTAAAGCACATCGGGCAAAAATCTATCTAAGGAAATTGCAAGTGAGTGGCAGTATTTCCACTGAAAAACAATATAAAGCTGAATGTAACAAGCAAGCATAATAAGTTGCCAAAATTTGCTGTCTATATCACGAAGCAAAGATCATGTACGGTATCCTAGAGGTCAATTCAACACCCACAACAGACAAAAGCAGTCCACTAGATGATAAGCAAACTAATGTAAGTTATGAAGGATCTCCAATAACCCGATGGTGTAAAGACACCCCGCAAGCAGCAACAACAGCAGCAGCATAAATCGCCTTCTGTTGAGACACTGCATATATCTCTCCCTCAAAATATATGAATAATGTCATATGCAAAGCTTTATAAAGTCAAGAATCACAAAAAAACTATTAGTTAGAATTTGGGTACAAGAAATACAAGGGCAGTTAAAAACTTTTAATACGTTAGGTTTAGTGAGATGCCAGTAATTTTAAGTCACAAGCATCCCCTAATCAATCATAGCAAGTTGAGTGGGTGTGTCCACAGTGGCTGACCAAGAGCATTTAAAAATTTTTCTTTATCAGTGAAGTATTGGTATTGTTCATAAAATGACTTACTCAGTTACTTAGGTGCTATACATATGGTTTGCTGTGTTTAAATTAATTGAATTTGCTGTCAAACCTGTCACACTTTACCAAGTATAATAACAAAGAAGGATACGTCCAGAACAGCACGAACGACTGCAGAAATTTAAAGTAAGGAAGTTAAAATTCCGAAGTCATAGGGGGAACTGGAGGGGCACGAAAAGAACATATACACCCATAAAGAAAGAGAGAGAGAGAGAGAGAGAGAGAGAGAGATTACAATCTTCATATAATGTATGTTGAACTGGTCACATAAACCATATTGGAGTAAATTAATACGACCTCCTTTATTTTAAATATTGACAAAACATATAAGGTTTGTGTCTTACAAATCAGAGAAGTCATAACTGTTGACAAAAGATGAAACTCTATAAGAGAGCAGCCTTCTTTTGCAACTGTTTAGGGTATTCTTACTTTGATGGCTCAAACTCATTAACAGTTTTTTAATGTGATAGCTGTGGTAAAGATAATATTAGACGGTGAACTGATGCCTTTTGTCCAGGTCGTAATGGTTTGTTAATCATTCTCTAGATGTTAAAAGCAACAGGTATGGTTGTGCTCATGAACTGGGTAAGAGAATCTTAGTGAACAGGAAGTTGCACATCAACACAATTTTGGGGAATTCTAATGAAATAAAAAAAAAAGATTCCACAGCCATGCCATATGCCTGAAATGATTGTGGTTCAGACAAGCAAGATCAGAAATCAGCAACAGGAGCATAATAACAGTAAATGGGATCTCATATAGGAAGTATGACAACAGAAAAGAAATGACATGACTTCAAAAAAAGAAAAAAAAAAAAAAAGAAGAAAAGAGCAACCTACCATTAGACCGCCCAAAATGCCATCAAGTAACACCCGGTTCCATGAGTCAAAGTATGAACGGACTGAAAATTTTGCTTTGGCAACGAGCGCAAGTGAAGTAACTGCCATGAGAAGGATATACAATACGAATCCTTTTAAGCCTGTGAAGCCCAAAATTCCAGCAACAACTCCGCCAATAATAGACAAAAAAGTTCGGCTGCACAAGAGACAAACATAAAATCTGTTTTCAGCAAGAAGAATTATACCATGTCATCCGCACTAAAATTACCGCCTTATAGATGATCCTTCTACCCATACGTATGTAATCTATAAAGTGTTATATCAATCTGCTGCTAAAACAAACCTGTAATAGATAACCTTCATATTGCTTTGCATATTCTCCGCATTAAAAGTAGGTAAACCATTCACTCCATTGTTTGATTTCTTCTCTGATGAACCTGACTCATTATGTCCAGCCATAATGTCTGCCTTGTCTAATTTGATGATATTTTCTGAAAAGGCAAACAGTTGAATGATTTTGGGGGAAACAGTATAAATCATGCTACTCAATTATTATATAAACATTCAAACTCATTGTGCATAGGTTATTATTAGGTAAGTTCAAAGCAGCAAGGTCTAACATCATAGAGCACAAAATCGTGAAGTCCAACATAAGTTGAGTTATTAACAAGTACTGCACGACACTTGGAACCATGGGAAAGAATGAAAGAAAGAAAAAGAAAAAACTGGAGCAAAGCTGCGAAAAATCATTTGCAGCATCCTTCAAATTCCCAAGTCTGTTTTTAATGAATTCTAGATACCTACCTATACCACCTGAATATCTTTTATAAAAACAAATAAGTGGTGGCCAATTAAAAATTAACCATAAAAAATTTAAAAGAATAAAATGGTAAAAGCAGGAACACATATACCAGATAGTTATGAAGATAAATATATTAAAGACAATAGCTATTTAAACACCAAATTGTGATTAGACATAAGTACTAGATAAAAAATGCCCGTAAAAGCTTCAGATTGTAGTAAAAGGTTCAATTTCATAAAAAAAAAAAAAGGAGCCTTCATGTCAGGCCGTCCCAGTACTTTATTGTTCATGAAGAGACAACCTTCTTTTTAAACCAAAAAAAAAAGGAAACAGCAACTTCGTAATTCCAACTAATCTATGTTCAATTTAATACAACAGTTTTAGCACTTTTCAATAGCAAATAAAAGATAACATGTAGTCCTTCTTCATATCATGAGGAAGATTCTTCACAATTAATTATTCATATGCTTCCTTTGTCAACTACTTCACACGTGTGATCACAATATAAACAAAACTACTTGTGCTAGCAACAATTGTAATGACAATATAAGCTAATCATATATCTCCTATCGAGGGAAGCTATATAGACAATGATATCCCGCAATAAATCTTGCAGCACAAAGTTTTGCCTAAGGATTTCTACTTTTACTCTCCAACTACAGCCATAAAACAATGTTACACTTGACACCTCCATAAAGTTAATTCCCTCTTGTCTTTTTCAATAAAAAAAGAGTGCAATAAAAAGACAATCACTTGTGATAGCCTGTACAAAAAGTCCAAGCAGAACCAATTAGAAAATCATCAAACTAAGCAGTTCCTGTACACCCGTTAAAAAATAGCCCTCAAAATCAGAGTCAGAATTTTAAAGAGAACTCAGATACAATGCTAATAGACAATAAATGCTGTAGCAAAAGATTCTCCTTGATAGGCACCAAACCACTTCCAAAAATGAACATTTTCCTTTTTGCTTCAAAAGCTTACAGCATATGGAATATCTAGCATGAGAAAGACCTTCTGCAGCCCCAACTCTGCAACAAGTCGACGTACATAGAAAAAGGAAGAAAAGAAAAATCTCCCTCCTCCTTCCTGACAAATTCCTAAAGCAAATTAAGAAGAAAACCTCCAAGGCTTATGCCAATCCCACAGGAATTTCAAAAACCAGACGCCATACGTTGCAAGCAACTAAGTAATGCAAAAAGAAATGTGTACGAGACTCAGAGCTACAAATTACATGACGCCCCAATCAGGAGTGAGTGGTTAAGTTGCCCTTTACACCTTATTAATATATGAGTAATACGAGTATACAACAAACCAAAAATACCATTGAATGAGAAGAATTCAACACCACTGAATATCCAGAAGCAGCATATTAATGATAACGCCATTGGATGATTGTCTTCCTTACAGAAGATCAAATTTGTCATCATGAAACCACTCCTGGATTCCTCGTAATAAAATCATGAAGCGAAGCAAGAACTAAATCATAATTTAATAGACAAGCTACTGCAACTTTACCAACTAAGACGGTTTAAATTCAAATCTGACAACACTGGGCTCGCGATTTTGAATTTCTACGATACGCTTTGCCTTCGACGGAGGGCTTGAATTCCTTTATAGCTGCATTATCGCCTATATAAAGCCGCAGTTACGAAGCTTTCAGTTCTTAAATGCCAGCTGACGAAGAAGAACGACGATCGTCCCAAAGACGAGTATACAAACCTGACGGCAGATCTCAGAAGTGAATTGCCGCATTCACCTTACACGCGTGAGCCGAATTTCATATACATATATATATATATATAATAAGTTAAAATTGTAATATTTATTTATATTTAAAATTTGATATTTTTATAGTATAATGAGATAAAAATTTTAGGAAAATATAAATTTGTAAATTTGAAAAGTTGACTTTTTTTCTTTAATATTTTTTTAGGAAGAAAGTATTTTTAATCTTTTAATTTTTTTAAAAAATAATTTAATTTTTGATTTAGATAAATTTAATTTTTTATAATTATAATTAAAATAATTTAATTTTTTTATAAATATAATTAAAAAATTTTATCTTTTATTTATAAGATTATCATTTTAAATATAATATAATTATTAGATAATAATTTAAATTTTATTTTTATTATAAAATTTTTAATATTCATTATCTATTATAAAATTATTTATTATTTTTATCAATTAAAATTAGACAAATTACATAATATCTCTTGCATTATATTTTATATATAAAATTTTTTTTACACTTTTGATTATATTAAATAAAATTTCATACTTTGTAATTTACGTAAATAACCCTTAAACTTGAAAAAATTTAACAGAATTTCGTTAAATTATAAAACGGCATGTCGCTGGAGCTTGGAAGTGGATGCCTTCACCATCGAGCGTGCACACACTCTCCTCAGACCCGAAAGAAAGAAGAAGGGGGGAAAACAGAGAGAATCCAGATGAAGGACAAGAAGCCATGAAAGGGAGTGGAAGAAAGGAGGAAAGAAAAAAAAAGAAAAGGAAAGGAGGTGCAACAACTGCTGCACCATTTCTCTTCAGTTCAAAACCAAACACCATCAAGAACCGAGCAAGAAACCTCAACTATTTGTTATTCACATCCTAAAATAGTCCCTCCTTAAAATACTCCCAAGTCAATATGGCCTCATAGAATATATATGACTCCGGTAGATAACTGGCCTCACTTGTCCTCATGTACTGCCCAAAATAAAGTTGCCGTTTCGTCAATATGGCCTCATAGAATATATATGACTCTGATAGATAATTGGCCTCACTTGTCCTCATGTAGTGCCCAAAATAGATAACTATGTTTGCCGTTTCATCATTTAACAAGACTCTGCTTGTTGTTGCGCCATCCCGCTGCCACTCGAAGTTCTAGCTGCAACAGCATTATACCCAGCAGTTTCCAACTCCTTCGCCCCAAAAGAACAGCCACATCACGACGAAAAGCAAAAAGCTTTCTCACACTTCCAGTACTTTGTTTCAGATGAGCTGAAACAGAGCATCTTTGCAGACTAATACTGCTGCCAAAAGACCCGTGCTCCACTCCTTTCTCTGTCAGCACCCTAGGATCTTAACCCAGCTGAGGATAAACGTTGCCACCATTGAACGTCGCTGCGAAACTGCCCAAGGTTCGTGACTGGGCGCCGCTATACCAGGAAGAGCTACCACCAAGCAGGTCAGCACTACTATGGATGTCCGTCTCTTCCACCATCGAAGTCGCGTGTCTGCTACAAACTTCTGCAGTAACACTGTTGAAGCCCAAGTCATGAAGCTCCCTTTCATGGTGCTGCCACTAGGTGGTTCGTTCCGTTGTTGCACCCCGTTAAAAGAGAGCGACATGCCATTTCATAATTTATGGGAACTTTATTAAATTTTTAACGGTTGAAAGTTATTTACACTGATTATAAAGTATAAGATTTTATTTAATGTAATTAAAAATGTAAAAAAATTTTTAAACATAAAATATAGTGTAAGAAAATATTATATAATTTATTTTTTAAAATTTTAATTTTTAAAATTTTTAATTAAAATTTTATATAATAATTATATTATATTATATTATTGATAAATTATATTATATTTAAAAAATTTTAATAAATAAATAATAAATTATTCTAATAATAATTATAAAAAATTTAAATTATTAAATATAAAAATTAAGTAACCACTTTTTAAAAAAAGAAAACTTACCCCATATTTTATATATATTGTATCAGATTACAAATTACATAACTTAATTATTCTGTAGCCTCGGAAACCAAAACTCAACAAGCAGAGATTTTGGGTTAATTGAGAAAAGACCATCAGTCAGCTAGAGGTGTTACCGCGGAACAAAACATTTTACCGAGAATTCCAACATCCAAGATGATACCCTCGCATTCTCTTCCATGATCTGAACGGTTTTGGGAAGCTTGACTGAGCCCCAAACGCTTCCAACATTCTGGGACTGGAAAGTGCTGAGTAAGCACCGTGCAGCACTTCTTGTTGGGTTTAGATTCTATAATTGGCGCGACCTTCGTAGTCTATTTTCTCTTGCTGTGTTTTTCGGCTTCTCGATTGTGAAGCTCAAAGCTTCATTTTTTCCGAATATAACAATGTATTTGAGAGATGGGTGTTCCTTAATGTTGAAAGTGCGCAAGTCTTCAATCCCAATTGTGCTCAACACAGACCCAATTTCCAAACTAAATAAACCCCAAGTCGAATCCCCACATGCACATGCTCTGAAAGAATCCCAAGTGGTAGAAAGGTTGAAACACGAGAGAGATATTGTGTTGGCAGTTGAATACTTCAGATCCTTGGCCAATTCTGGAGCTTTCAAGCATACCCATTTGACTTACCAGACTATGATTGAGAAACTTGGAAGAAATTGTGAAATGGATGGAGTTCAATATCTTTTGCAGCAAATGAAGTTGGAAAGGATAGCTTGCTCTGAAGATTTATTCATCTCTGTGATGAATTCGTATCGGCGAGCTGGGTTGGCTGATCAAGCTTTGAAGACGTTTTATCGTATAAGGGAATTCGGGTGCAAACCCACGGTCAAGATATACAATCACTTGTTGGATGCATTGATTAGTGAAAATAGGTTTCAGATGATCACTCCTGTATATAACAATATGAAGGGAGACGGTTTGAAGCCAAATTTATTTACATATAACATTCTACTCAAAGCTTTGTGTTTGAATGGGAAGGTGGACGGTGCTTGCAAGTTGCTTGTTGAAATGTCAAACAAGGGTTGTCCTCCTGATGCTGTGAGCTACACAACTGTAATATCCTCTATGTGTAAGCTTGGTCACGTACAGGAAGCAAAGGAGCTTGCTCAGATATTTGCACCTGTAGTGCCTGTTTATAATGCTTTGGTACATGGAGTATGCAAAGATTACAATATTAAGGAGGCCTTTGATTTGATAATTGAGATGTTGGATAATGGTATTGATCCAAATGTTATCACTTACACCACTGTTATTAGTTGTCTTTCTGATATGGGGAATGTTGAGTTGTCTCTAGCAGTTTTTGCCCAAATGCTTATGAGAGGATGCAGCCCCAATATTCATACATTTACTTCCTTGATGAAAGGCCATTTCTTGGCAGGGAGACTGGGTGAAGCTTTCGACTTGTGGGGTGATATGATTAGAGAGAGAGTTAAACCAAATGTTGTTGCATATAACACTCTGATATATGGTCTCTGTTCCAATGGGCAGATGGCAGAGGCAGTATCTGTGTGTAATCAGATGGAAAAAAATTGCTGCCTTCCGAATGTGACTACATATAGCACTCTTATTTCCGGCTTTGCAAAAGCTGGTAACTTGCTCGGTGCTTCTGAGATATGGAACAAAATGATAACTTGTGGTTGCCATCCTAATGTTGTGGTATACACTTGCATGGTGGATGTCCTTTGTCAACGTGAAATGTTTAACCAAGCTCATCGTCTTATAGAAAATATGATTACTGATGGTTGTCATCCGACTGTTGTTACTTTCAACACATATATCAAGGGCTTATGTGGAAGTGGAAGAGTAGAATGGGCAATGCGCTTGCTTGATCAGATGGAGGAATATAAATGTTTGCCTAACACGATAACATATAATGAGTTGTTAGATGGCCTCTTTAGGGCGAAAAGAATCCAAGAAGCTTTTTGGCTTATAAGGGAGTTAGGAGAAAGGAAGGTCGAGCTAAATTCTGTCACTTTTAATACTATCATGTATGGATTTTCTAATCTTGGAATGCAGAAACAGGTTTTGCAGATTTTGGGGAAAATGTTGGTAAATGGAGCAAAGCCAGATCTCATCTCGGTGAACATAATTATTCGTGCGTACTGCCATTGGGGTAAGGTTAGAACTGCCATCCAAGTTTTAGATAAAATTACCGCAGGAAAGGAATGGAGTCCAGACATAATATCACACACTACTCTTTTGTGGGGTATTTGTAATTGGTTAGGCATTGGAGACGGCATTGCGTATCTTCATAAAATGTTAAATGCCGGAATCTTTCCAAATATTGCCACTTGGAATGTGTTGGTTCAATGCTTGTTTAACAATTTGGGTCATATGGGACCAATCCGCATTCTGGATGATATCATGGGAAATGGATAAAGCGCAGCATTCATTTTTTCTAATGAAATTTATGGCCTTCAGTTCTGGCTATCTTTAACAAATTGCAACAGGAGAAACCTGGGGTAATAATCTGGGAGGAGACAAAACTTGGTAAGTGATTATGGGGTGAAACTTCTTTCAACACCTGAAGATGATTGATGTGAAATTAGGGCGAAGTAGTTGTGGCACATGTAATTTTTTTGTAAAAAAATTGCACGTTTCTACCCTTTAAATTGCTTATTCAATTCTAAACATACAATGCAGAGGCATATATCTCCATTAATCTTTTTATGCTTTTTTGTGAACCATTTTCAGGTAGATTTTGTATTTGGGATGTTGAATCTCAGATCATGAGCTAATTTGAAATCAATCGGCAGTTTTGGTTTGGGACACTACATGTTCAGATTTGTTGCTAGAAAATCTGTCAGCAAACTTTAATGCAACATACATAAGACAATTCTCCAGTCTCACGGGATCAAAGTAGTGTGCTTATTATTTGTTGCCACCAAGGAAGCGTAGCAATACAGTCTCCTGTTGTACTCTACAAAGCATAGGAACTATATTTATTCGTCACTCTTTAAGTAAGATCTAGCTATACTGCCATCTGCACCCTTTGGGTAGAAACCACCAGGGGTATGTTCATGGCCAGTGCCATATATTATCCTCAATATCTCCTCTGGGGTCCTAGAATATGCAAGTGAGTGTTTGTCACCAGCAAGTATGTTGCCTGGACACTTGCCCTCAGCACCTTGCACTACGGGCACCACAAGACCCTCATCTTTCAACCCTGCCTTTCCGAGCTTATTCCTTAGCATTGATATGCGATTTGTGAATTCTGCCACGGTCACTCCATAAGGATGCACCATCAACGCCCGGCGCTCGTACAGCAATGCTCGAAGAACTGCATCTTGGCCAGCCTCTACTGCCAAAAGGCCTGCAACAAGCTGCGCGTATAACACAGCACACTGTGTGAATAAGCTGACCAAATATAGTGTATCTTATTTTCAATCATCCCTTCTTTTTCATGTACCAAATGATGGTGGCCTTACAGGTTTGTTTTAAAAAGACCCTTCACTTTCAACCGTTCCAAGCAGTACATTTTGTTGAGTTTAAGGCTTTACCTCCCTGGAAGTGGCATTTTGAAGCTTTGGGTTTGCTCCAACATACCCAGTGAGGCCAACGTAAGGAATCACGTAAGATGCAAGCAAGTAGTTGATCTCATTGGCATAGGGATCGAAAGGCGGGTGCAGTTGTCGCCCAAAGGCACTGTCCATGACTTTGGCAAATGATTCCGCGCTTAAATTCAGCAATGGCCTAGGGAACCCTTTCACTGAATTCTTTATGGCCCTGCAATATATGAGGATACAATCTCATACAACTCAGAAATAGTATCCAAAACCAACACTATTCTTTTAGAAGTATTGTCTTGTACCGTTTGATTTCAAGAAAAACAACTCTTTTTCCTCGTTACTTGAGATGCAATACTTTTCACAACTAGCACTGCATGCCATTCATCTTGCCATCTTTTTATCTTCATAAATTAAATCTCATTAAAATTTTATTTAAAAAATTCATATAATTAATTCAATAAATCTAATATTTCACATTTATTTTTTAAAAAAATTTTAGTGAGTATTACCATTTTGTAGAAAAAGCATTTTCCTTGATCTTGTAAACAGTCAATTTTTAGTTCTGACTTCTTGTATTGCCTTTTGGGTATCAAATTGATTTTAAATAGAAATATCAAAATACAGATTCCTATGAAAAACTGAAATTGTAGATTGAACCTCAAATGTCCAACTTCCTGCCAACCAAACTGCAAGATGATGTCCTTGATGAGGGGGTCCAGTCTAGCCAGTCTGGCACCAATGGGTGCGGGTCCTCCCTGGGCTAATTCTGGAGCAACTTGATCCAGGCCATGACCCGATGCCCCAAACAAAAAGAACTCGGCTTCCCAGTATTCTAAATTGAGAGGGAACTCCAGAAGCTGTTCATCAGATTGCTGGGCTGCATTAACAATGAGCTCAGAAGAATAAGATTTTGGGAGGAGGAGGGGGAGGACGAGGGAGGTTAGCAAAACAACAATGGAAGCAGTGGCGGTGCAAGCGTGAAGTGCCATGTAAAGGCTCTCTTTCTGGGTGGTGATGTGAATTTTCGTAATTGGTATATGGCTTCATTCACATATTACACTTTATATGTAGGTTTTCTTTGGCTTCATGCAGCTATACCACATGGCAAAAGGATGCCAGTTAGTCTAATATAAGGTTGCCAGCTGTGGATGGTCATGCAATTACGGAGTAGGATTAGGAAGTGACTTCGAGTGTTTAAATTGAAGTTGTCTTAAAATGGGGTTAGATGCCTAATTATGTGGAGAAGCTTGAAAGAGTAAAACTCATCTATTTCAGCATTCCTTCACTTTCTTTGCTAATGGTAGAGATTTATCAGTTTCTTTTCAGTTTGGACCTAAGAGCCTTTCAGTTATAAGCATAGACCAATATAATGTTCCATAACAAAAAATAGAGGTAATTTTTTTATTTAATACTGATTTTTTACTTATTTTTTGAGAATTTCGTAAGACATATAATGTGATAATACAATCTCTCTAAGATGAATTGACACATGAATTAGACTAAGGTTTTTTTCCTTGGAATATTGTGCTTTTTAAAATCTGTTCTAAATAGTAATTAAATTATTCATGAAACTGTTGTTGTGAGTATAAAAAAAATTATAAAATTTGATACAAAATTAAATTATATAATTTTTTTAAAAAATAATGTTACCATTTTACAGGAGATCTTTGATATTTCATATTTTACAATTATTGTAGCTTAAGCATCTCCTCGGATGTTTCTTGAGAGCACATGTAACTTGAGAAACACTAAAAGGTGCACCATTGAAAAAAATTTTATCAACACAAATCTGCAGCTGTCATGGTACATAATCAGAACAAAATGTCGCGACATTCCCAGACAAAGACCTAATCATTTTGGTGGAATTGGTCTCACTAGGAAATTTAATTCATAGTGATTAATTCATAAAAAAATGGTTAATTTTGTTTGATCAACGTGAAATTAAACCGGGTTAATTAAATTTAACTGCGATTAAAGCCAAAAATAAATTTAAAATCACTTTTGACTGCAATTGTTTGTCAGAATCTACCTTAACTTCTGACCACTCTCACAGTGGTCTCGCTCTGTACAATTTATGAGTAGCTAGAATCAGGATGCGGTACCCTTGGGCTTTTTCCAATCAAAACTTCTAAGGAAAACAGCATAGCATGATAGCACCAACCAGACAACCACAATTTTTGGCTTACAGCCTATTGGAAGGCATCAAGATTTTCAAGCCTGGTTTTGTTGCCTACTTCATTGCCCTTCACTTGCACTGCATATGCTCTTCCTATTTCAACTACCTGTATGTTCTTTTCTAGGCTTTTATGACCAATATATGGAAAAGCGTGCACAATACACCATCAACACTCCATTCCATAATCACTTTATGCACACAATCTCAATCACTAAGCAGAACGGTTAAGTTAGAACTCACGAGGTTCATTTAAATTTAATCTTCTAGCTGGAACTTGAAAGGCTCTTATTTGACTGTATCAAGAAGGAGCAACCTAAGTTACCTTGATCTCTGGTATAATCTCATCAACATTATATGATAAAGAAGTAAAAAAAAAAACTATGTATCCACCTATTCATTTGTTGCGTGCTCTAAATAAGATGTTCAAAACTCTTATTTAATCATCCTGAGCATTCAATGCTTGCTCCCTGCACTTGACATGAAGCATATTATCAGCAACCATGGTGTTTGTGGGGCAAGTTACTTAATGCTAAAACAAACTGCTGTCGTTCAAGCAAACAACTGATGATTAAATTTTGAGTGAACAATAACTCTTTATATTTAAAGCCATACTGTGTAGAACTGCCCGGTATTTCCTATAGAAACAAAGGAACAAGGTTACTAGAAAAGTAGATAACAACTATCTATCTATCTACCTACCTAATTTCTCAGCCCTCAATTTTCTTGAGTCTGGCCTCCCTACATTGGTTAATGTATCAGTGCTAGATTCTGATCCATTATCATCGCCATCTATAACAATAAATTCATCTTCCTCGTTTTCATCATCACCATCCATTTCATCTTCATCTTGCCAATCATCATCATAATCTACATCATCATATTCAGCATCAAATTCTTCTTCATCATAGTCATCCATATTTCCACGCAAAGTGTGAAACTCAGGAGGAGGAGGGCAATCTTCTGTGATTGCCTCGTCTCTTTTTATCACAAGATGCCGAATGACTCTTTCATCTTTGTCCAGCAAACTCTTGAACTCATTAATATGCTTGGCATCCAACTCAAAATTCATCAAGATGTAGTGGGCGCTATTAGCTTTCTTTATTTTGTAAGCCAGTTTTCTCATACCCCAATCACTCAGTCTCCACACTCTGCCTTTCTTCTCACTCAAAAAGCCTGCAAATGCATTTGCACAAATATCAGAAAGATCACTACATCAGAAACTAATTTTCATTATAAGAGAAAGTAGATTTTATGTAAACCAGTATAGCAGCAACCTTATAAGAACTCTTGCATAAGCTTCTATTATAATCTATATCAAGCAACTGCTGTGTCCAGGTGATTATTAAAGAGTGCTTGTAGCAGAGTGACATCCAATTGGCAGATGAATACTATCATTTCACAACTTCTATTTTATCATCTTCAGGGCTTATAGAAGGTAGTAAGTACCAAATATTTTCTCAAAGAGGATAGTCATATTTTGTGCAAAACTTTTATGCATACCCCACTCTCTCAACTGAGTAGACACCGCCATAAGAAACAAGGCCTTCTGAAAATTTCAGATAAGACAAGTAGAGAACACTATTAACAGCTCTGACTCTTACAGATAAGCATTATTAAATTTCCTAACGCATTATAAATATATTGCAACTCTTACAGACACCTCTTTCTGCATGATCTAAGTCCAGCCAATGTGGCAGCAGATGAAGTAGAGACGTGACTCCCAGAGCAGAAAATGGGTACTGAATTATTTTGGGGAAATAATGTACTAATTCTACATAGCATTGGGGGGTTATGGAAAGAAAAAGAAAGATTTAGAGAGAAAGATTACTCTGGACTTTCTCATTGACAACAGAAACCTCTTCTGCATGCTTTTCGTGAATCAAGTAAACAATCTCATAGTGCCGCACTGCAGAAGCAAAGGAGCAAAATATTTTGAGAGAAATCACTTAAAATTCCCCATGAAATTTGAACACAATTTGGTATAAAACTTTCAATGGTTAAACATGAGTAGAAGACAAGTTGCTATTACATCAAGTCATGTCAAGTATTAAAAAATCCACTTTGACACATGTTCATATACATGACTTCATTTATCAGAGTGTAGAAATGGAAATATAACAAAAATCATATTTTTCTTATCCCTTTTCACTCTCAGACTCGGAAATGAAAGGATAATTAATTCTACATAGAGAAAAAGGCTACTTACTTAGATCCACACTCATATCACTTTCCAGCTCAAGCATCAGTGATTCATAGAGTTGTTCTGTAAATCAAAAGAAAAGATAGAAAAAGAAATAATTGAGTGCAGTATCCCAAAATTCATATAGTCATTCGTGTAGAGATGCAATTAACTAGGAAAGATTGAAGAACTGAACTTTGAGCACTCACTTTCTTCTGCGTCTGCAAATTCAGGGAGAACCCTACCATCTTCCTCAACTATCTTCTGAAATTTCAAATAAAAAGCCCGACCTCAATGTCAATCAGATAATTCAACTCGTCAAGAAGAACAATAGCAATTCAAAATTAAATTCCACAGGTAGACACCAAGGAGACAAGAACTAGTGTTATATAAACTTCCTTCTTGTTGCCTAATTTTGGGGCCATTTATCATT
Source organism: Dicorynia guianensis (assembly GCA_037013595.1). NCBI lineage: Eukaryota > Viridiplantae > Streptophyta > Magnoliopsida > Fabales > Fabaceae > Dicorynia > Dicorynia guianensis. The sequence continues at coordinate 22,417,449 of JASUAB010000015.1, forward strand.
AGACTGGGCACACAAGTCCATATCATATTTCTATCAGTGATTTTTTTTCCTCTGGTTTAAAATAACAGAACGCAGATAAGATTTTTGCAAGGGAAAGGAAATTAGTTCAAACACCTAGTATCACTGCCATTCCTATCATATTATTCTAAGCAGAAAGCCAAAGGGTCCCTTTGTTCTCTGGACTAAACGAAAAGAATTTTCACCATTCGATAGAATTACACTAAACGACCCGGAAACGGGAAAAGCAAATTATGGGTATGAGAAAAAATAACCTCTTTGAGTAGTACAGCTTCAGGGAAAAACCCTGTGGCCTCGTCTGGTTTTGGTACAAAGCTATGAGTATTTTCTTTCTTTTCTTTCCCTCTGGCACACACAATTACTGATACTGATTTTCTTAGTCCAAAGGCGAGCTTCTGACCAGAAAATGGCGATGAAGAAGACGAAGAATACGAAGGGTAAACATTGCCAAAGATCAAGCATGGATTGCAATTTACTCTAACTGCGTTGCCTATCATCATTTCTGGAACCTTTGATTGGAGATAAGCCGCAGATGAATTCCGCAGAGTGCCTCACGTGAAGAGAAGTTTCCGCTGCGTACGACGGTATAGCAAAATCACCAGACTGGGAGGTAATCAGGTAAAGCCGTAGATTTGGAAGGTTTTACTCTTATTTGCTCAAATATTTTATTCAGTTTCTAAAGAAAAAGCTATTCACTTTGGACAAAATGGATTTGCTCCAAGAAATTAGTTGGGGTCTAATCACAGAAGACTCAGGTAGTATTGTCCGAGGTTAAATTTTTTTACTACATTCTTACAAAAAAATAAGAATTTAAATTATTGATTTTATTGGTTTATAATTTTTAATTTTTTATATCACTTTATTTTAATAAAATTAAAATATATAAAATTTCTTTAAATTTTAAGTTAATTTTTAAAAATTTTCTTAAATAATAAAAAATTTTATAAAATTTTTTTTGTTAAAAATTTTCGTTAAATTTTAAACTTTTTTTTAATAATTAACTAAAATACCCTCAAAATATATATAAATTTTCATAATTTATCAATCCACCACAACTTGCTCTACCTCCACATACTTTTGCACATTCCTTAATCTGAAGCTCAAAAACTCACAACCCCCGTTTGAACTCCCTGACAATGGTGCACCGCGAATGGGTAGCAGTGCGACAATAGTCGAGTTTCTTGATCAAAGATGCTGCAATAGAAGCAGCGATTTGCAGCGAAACGGAACGAACCGAGTCTATGGATAGTGGCTTATGCTAGCCTAGACTTTAGGAGCAAGTTTTTTCCAGTCACTTAGTTGGTTGAAGTGTGAAAATGTGGAGTTATCACAATTTCTTATTTGCTCTATTTAAACATGCGTATTGCTACTGTTAAGATATGATTTTCAGCCAATAAAATATTAGTATTCAAATTTGCTTGCATAGCTTTTTTTCGTTACTGTTACACCTTCTTTTTCGTTCCTATTGCACTGTTCGTTCTCCGTCTCTTATGCATCTCTGCAACCAAATTTTCGCCCGTCTCCTTTACGATTTTTTGCTACCAGGTTTCCCTCTATCTCGTTGCCATGCCTCCATATTCAGTAGCTGTCTATAATTGGCATCATGCCCCTGAGGAGATCAACACAGACCTACGACTCCACTGGTTTCCTGCACAATTCCTCAGCCTTAACCCAGCACAGAATCAGAGACTACAACACTTCGTGGATCCAAAATCTCGTTCCTGCACCCAGTAATCCTTCATTCTTTTACAATTCACTAGCTGTTCCGAAGCTTAAGTGAAGCAAGATGCATGAACTGTCTCCTTCTTCTCAAGCCATCATCGAAGTGAAGGCTGTCATAAGCCTACATCTTTGTAGTTGGCGGGTCATTGTTGAACCAAGGGCAATTGAAGGTGTTGGACAAAGATTTCCTCTTATTGGCCCTTCTGCATTGTTCTTTCACCAAGGAGACTACCATACTCGTATCAAGAAGTTGATCCAGGCTTCACTCTCCCCCGAGACAATCCGACCACTGATTCTTGATATCAAAGCCACGGCCATTTTTGCTTTGAATTATATGAAAGGTAATTTTCATCATTTATAAAATTTTGATCCATATCCTAATAAAAATTTTAATAAAAGAGGCTTTTTAAAAATTTATCATTATTTAGGAGTCTTTGAAAATTTTTAAAATTTAAAATTTTTTTTAAAATTAACTTAAGCTTCAGAGAAATGTTATATATTTTAATTTTTTAATAAATTTAAACTATTGATTAAATATTTTTTATCTATTATTCTTATTTTTTAGGTAAAATTTAAAGTATCTACCAATCATTCATTGAAGATTAATTTTTAAAATTTTTATTTCAAAGTCAAAATAATAAATTTTGCATTGAACAACTTTTTTCACAACTTTTGCGACATAAAAGTGTTATGAAAATGGTACAAAAATATTACTAAAATAAAATTACTAAATTCTCATTTAGTAATTGAGATATATAAATTTGATAATTTTTTAGAGATTTAATAATTTATTTTTTTAAATAAACATTTAATAAAATTAATTTATAAAAATAATAATATTAATTATCTTATCAGCGAATAGCAACAGAATATACAGGTGATGTAACTTTTCTTGTTTTTTATTTATGCACAGTTCACAAATGGCAGTGCATGTGCATTTGTGCAGAAAAAGAAATGTTGATGTGAGATTGAGGAAGATTTGAATTCCACCAAGTAGGAACAAACCGAAGACTATTTTTTTGTGGAGTTATATAGGACGGTAACTGCTTTATCTTGGGGTAGTGCCATAGTCAAGACTCCACACGTGTAACACACCGCAGCTTCTCCTAGTTTTTTTTAAGAATTGAGTGTAAGCCCCAGCCACAAGTTGACGAGCTTGATTGACATTACACGCGAGATTTATTTGCAATTTTCTTTTTCTTTGTACATTATCTGTAACTTCCAGTTACTGTGCTTTTTGTCCATTAGCAGTTTAACAGTTGAACTGTTCATATAGAGCTTTGCCTTCAAACATTCTAAAGGTGTGTAAGCTTAAAAAGATCTTCAATGGCTTAACTCGAGGCTATGGTATACTGCTTCTTTGAATTGGAAAATCAAAGGGCAAAGGGCATTGCCAGTTTGCCACTCTATCCATTCCCTGGGCTATAATTTTCCGGGTTATAAGATACCCCAAAATTGATTGACAGCAACAAAAACAACTGGGAAAGATAACACTGTACAATGGGCTCCAACTTTATTTAGCCCTTCAGTAACAGATAGGCAAACCTTCTATACTAAACCAGGCTTCACAAATCTAGGGCTCATGAAGTCATGATAAAACATGGTTTCGGTATCACCATGGCTTCTTTCCCCTTTTCTTCCTCTTGCTGCCACTGCCACTGCTACTGCCAGCGTTTGTAGTCCCATTTCCAAATTTAGTAGATGGGCTCTCAGTGGCAGTGCCACCACTATAATTGTCAAACACGCCTGCCTGTACTGCATTCTGTAACCACTCAAAGAATTCCTCCTCTGTCATGGTTTCTTCCATGTTAGGTGTTGGCATCCGACCACTTCTTTGGCCTGAACTCGTTCCTTTGCCACAATTATGCTTGGAAATCGCACTAGTGTTCACATGGAAACTTGGTTTATGAGTATTTGCTTGACATCTCATACCCTGCGAGGAATACCAGTATTATGGATCTTTAATCTCAATACAAGTCTTATGGTGCAAGCTTAGATGCAGCGGGAGCAATGAGGTATTTCACAAAGACAAATCACAATATGACATCTGGATATCAAAAATCGTCTTATTATATTTTCCCACAGGCCTTGTACAAATGCAAGATCACTATTTCACAAGGCTTTGCAAGAGAAAACATGCATTCTTCATTCACACGCCACACTGCAAAATTGGGGATTTAATAAGCAAGACACTATTCTTACTTCAGTCACAAATTTTCTAGTAGAGATAAAAATATAAATAAACACCATTTACATAATTAATAAACTTCAGCAACTCCACATCAAGCAGGTACTACTAGCACTTGGCACAATCATCATTATACTTAGTAGGAAGCAGAAAAAGCCCTATGTTGAGTTATTTAGACAATCAAAATAGCTAGCCTTAAACAGACGCTGTTGGTATCCTATGTGAAACTACTGATTACTCAGAAAAGGACTTGAATACAGCAAACAAATAAGATTCTAGGAAGCATTTCAATTGCCTATCACACAAATCCATTCTTGTCTTATACATTCATCCTTTATTTCATGGCCTTACTGGAAGAAATTTGTGCCTCTTTAACTATGAGAAATAACCCAATCAAACTCCAGAAACAAAGGGATATAGACATACAGCACATCTACTTGATGTAAGCTGCAACAAAATAAACTTTTTATAAGCATGTTAATTAACCTACCTCACTGCGGAGATATTCATATCTAACAACCAGTCTCTTAAACAATGTAAGATTTAAAAAAAAAAAAAAAAAAAAGAAAAACGAAATAGAAAATGGCCATACCTGACAAATATACCATTCAGTGGCATCATATATCTTGCTATCAGCACATACGAATGCAGAAGGATCTTCTACCTGGGGATAATACAATTTTAGTAAGCAGACACTGCAGAACCATATTCAACTTTGATGCCTCATGCAGCCAGGAATTGGGTTATAAACAATAAAAGCAGAACAAGAGTTTCCAACATGGTACATTGATCCATACCTTCTGCAATAAACCAAAAAGAAATGGCTGGAAAGATTGTTCAACCCATCCGTCACCATCTTTGGCCTGATGAAAATCTTGACAATCCTTCAAACAAAAATTGGCAACACAAATATTAGTGCCATGCAAGGTACAACAATGCTTTCTCATTAGGGCAAACATGCAGACCAAATGCTGGCAAATATCTATGCTTAGCCAACGGTCACAGAGGCAAGCTACTAAGGCTCCATTGTGAGGAAAAGAGATGAAGGAAAAACCTGGCACCATCTTGCTCGAGTTTTTTGTTTCTTGGTGTGTATCCAGACATGAAAACCGCCACACTTTTTGCAGGCTATTCGCCTTAAATTGCCAAAGGGGTCCTCATTGTCTGCATCTGATCGTGCAAAACCTGAAGGAAAGAACCCATGCCTACCATTCTGGCCATCAGTTGCAAGCAAAGCTAAAGTTAGATAAAATATCAACACAAGATCTCAAAAACAAATGATTAAGTTTGTAAACAGTCTGGAGAGCGGTGAGAGCATAAGACTTTCATTGGAAAAAAGAATCAATCAAATGCCCCTTCCATGAAAAACATATGCATGGCCACATATCAGATGTGTAATGCAATTATATGCATGAGTGGAAGATAACCACCGTTATAGAAACATCACAGTTTCTTTGATTCTGTTTTCTAATTTTAGCTGTGCTACTGCTCACCACCTCAAATATTTTTAGAATGGGATGAAAAATATAGATATTTCTTTTCTAATCATAATCAGAGGGGCAATGCCTCACTAATATATCATGATTCATAAATAATGGATACTCATTCTCCCTTCCTTCCTGGGCCCCCTACTTTTCCACAGTGCTTATCTGTGCCCAATATTCATAACCCAGAATCCTGAGCTAGTTATGTTGAAAGTAATAAATTTGCAGCTCTAGTTCCCACACAACTAAAACAACTGAAAAAATACATACAACATACCTTACGAGAAGGATTATTAAACCTGCGAAATACACCCAAAAGTTCCTCCCTCCTTAACTCATCATCATATGCTTTTCGCTTCAAAGAATCCATTAAAACCTAGGGAAATCATCATATAAAATCAATAATTTTAGGAAGGGATTTCCTCTTCCAATCTTCAGAGTGAGCAAAAGCATAAAAACTTACCTCATAAGCATTTTGAAGTTTTTTAAAAGCGTCTGCAGCCTTTTCATTACCCATATTTTTATCAGGATGGACCAACATTGCCTGATTATCAATACATACAGCTTGTTCAGAAAGGAGGATTATAATCAAGGAACAGTAGCAAACTGCAAAAGTTTATTGTGAAGTTGTGGAAGAAAAGTCAATTATCATCCCATAAACACTTGATATCCAGTCACCAATACATTGATACCTCCTAAGAGTACAACAATACAAGATATCAGGCAGATTTATTAAAAACATAAAAGAGGGTTTGGCCAATAACAACATCGGAGAATGGCAATAACCTTTTTCCTATATTCCCGCTTCAGTAGTGACCCATCTATGTCCTGATAGCGTGACAAACCCAACACTGAGTAATGATCAGAGCAGTTCAACAAACGGACAATTTCATCTTCAGAAGTTATATCAGAATCACCCCCACTAGTTGAAGAGACTTCTGCACTATGGTCTGCAGATGATCCTGCCCCATTTTCAGATGGGGATGCCTGCTTTGGCTCATCGTTAGAGAACCCTGGTTGACCTTGCATTCCAGTTCTTTGTTCAGGAAAACCATCAGATCTTCTATGTTGATTCATGTTACTCTTGAGGAAGTATATCAGAACATCACTTGAGATAAAAGATAAATTTAAAGCCAATATCAAGCCAAGCCACCCGACATACATCCAAGCACAATAGACAGAATACACAGTGGTGATGAGTAGTGCAACACGTTCATGACTCAACATAAATGCCAATCCTGTATCTCAAATAATGTCAAGCATTAGCAAGTTTAGGAAACAAAAAAATACGTGCAAGCAACATTCATATATGAATCTATATTTTGTATAAAAAATACACATAATGCATGCACTTTTAATACACACACAGTATGAGAAGAGAGGGGGGGGGGGGGGTTTAGAGAGATAATGCAAAAAGACAAACAAATCACCTCCAAGGAAGATGAAAAATGAAGTTGTCCAAAAGCTGCCATAGAACCACAAGAATACAATCCCGAGGATTGAAACCACCAAAATTGCAAGGGTGAGCCCCATAAAAAATCCAACCAAAGCAGCCAGGCCCTGATCAATTACAGCCACCAGTGAGAGAATTTAAAAAAAAAATGAATAAACAAGACCTAATCTAAGATCTGAATAAAATAAGTTGATGCACAAAGTGACAAAAAATGAAAGAGGAGTTAGTGAGGAGGTAAATCAAGAATTCAGTTCAGACTATTATACAACAACTTTTGTAATACTTGATAAATCTATCAGTGCAACATATGGTGCTCAAAATAATTCCAGGACAAATGTAACACAAGCTGACTCAAATAATGCATAAACCAAATCCTTTCACATATTGAAACATTTTATAATTGGTTAGGCATATTTCAGCCACCAGGAATGTCATATTTGGAGCTCAAAAGTTTAACGTATTGCTTTCTACTCTTGCTGGATTATTGTTGACATATCTTAAACCTAAATTGTAACAAGCAGAACAAGCATATTTTGAAAAATTGCAGATTATATCCTCTTTCTTGTGAAAATATAAATATGACAGAACTACAACCTGTTTATTGGACTTCTATTGCTGCTTTTTTTGGGTGTAGGTGGGTGGATGGGTGGATGGGTGCGGGGTTGCCTCTAGATTCTATAACTAATGACCTCCATGTACGTGAGCCAACAGACAGTGAACTACTCATTATACAAACCAACTACCTCTCAAGTTCACAGCATTCATCCTCAATTACAGAGTTGGCACATTTATGTACGAAAAAACCAAAACAGCCAGAGATGCTTTTCTTAATTTTTTTCGCATGCTAATTTTTAACAAATCTTTTACATGTATCAAGATACATAGTAAGGGTTGATCATGGGCTCCAAATTTTATAGACTCACTGTTGTTTTTGTTTGATATAATTACTCAACCATAATTCAAATTTCACAAATTCAAAGGTATGGAAATGAACTCAGGAACTGATAAATTGATACTTTGGCATCTTCAAAAACAGGGTTTCATCTTTTACATGGAAACAAAGTAAGATAGATTAATAGATTTGACACAGCACAACAATCAACATTGCAAATTGATCACTACGGCGCCCACATGCCCTAATTCCCAATTTCTAATCACATCATAAATTAATAAATATAACAATATTATTTTCCCCTCATACTACTTTACACCCAAAGGGATGAAGATAGATAAATGCAAATGTTGCAAACACAGAAGGAAATATAAAGATATATGTAGATTAGAAACAATTCAAAAGATAAAATCCACAATATTGCATGAATTATCAAAATTTAAATTTCCAAGATTTGCTTATGAGAAACTTAGCAGGAAAAAAAAAATTATCACTAGGGCTTACCAGAACAATAAGAAACTTGAGCATCCCTATCATGCTAACGACCGAGAATATGCTGCACCATACAACAGAGAAGAAGGAAGTGGTTCCCATACGCACAAAGGAATCAATACCCCGAAGGGCACTGTCCAACCAAAACACTGATAAAAGAAGCATTATATTCCCCAAAAGCATGAGCCATTTCAGAATAATGGGACATGCCTGCTTGATTTTCATTCTAAATTGACCACGAGCTTTAAAAATAATGGTTGTCAGAGATTCAAATAACAGCATCTGCCTGGATAGCCATTCAGTAGTTGCTGTAATGAAGGAAGATGCTGACACGCTTAATCTCCTAACAATAGCACTATCAGGAAACTCTACTTTTTCTACCACACCTTTTATGTGCAAACCACTTAGCAACCTGCTCAATCTACTTTTTCTACCTTGATGACCATCAGTACTTCTTGCTGGCATCCCATTTTCTTCTCGGACTGGAACATCTGTATTCTGAATGCCATCACCAGTATTACATCCAAAAGAGAATGGTTCCTGCAGGTCATGTTTTGCATCCATCCTTTGCTTCTCTTTCTTGGAAAACTTCTCATATTTTTCCTGATTGTTATTCTCATCTCCTGTGAAACTAGTTTCATTTGCATTCTGTGAAAGACTACCCGGCTGATTGCCATTAGGGAGTTCTTCACCAGGAAAAACCTTTGCCTGACCTCCTTTAGCATGTCCTTTCATACCAGGGAGTGAAACCCCCTTTTTGTGGTTCAACCCATGACCATCCAGTCCATTCTTCTGTTGATTACCCTTCCGAGCCATTAAGCATTAAACCTGGACGAACAGTTTAAACGGACACTCAAGTTATGGCATTTCCAAATGCATCAGAAGAAGCTTGCCATGAAAGTAGTATTCGCACCTAATAACTGAGGGAATTTTTAAGGTTCAGTCTTTAATAAATAAGGGCATGCATTGGTAACAAAGCAAAGGAATCACAAGGACACACGAGTGCAAGTGTTAGTGTAGGAAATCTCTTATAGCCACTTAAGAACTGCAGTTATGAAGAATGAAACAAAAAATATATTTTAAAAACCAATTGAAACAAATTAAGCAGTTGACTTAGTATCCTATTCATGGAAATATTAATTCAATTACACCAGGACTGTTCCCTTGGCCGTGGTTCCCAACAAGAAGGAAATTAAGGAACTAACATTCCCTAGCAGTGACTTGAGGTGCAGGAAGGTAGGATACCTCTTATCCTATATAGAAGTAATAGTGATCATTGAGATGGCAATATAATGTCACATAAGAGTGAGCCAACACTGCACAGATCAGAACAAGCACTTTTACTAACCAATCAAAGCTATCTCGTGCTTCCAAATCAATGAACATCTGACTAATATGGGAAGGTATACAAAAGTTACAACAAAAAAGCAACAGAAGCTCAAAATTAAGCAAATGAACTCCATCTCAATATCACATGGCATTTCCTTTTCGGGTACTAATTAAAAGCCCCACAAGAGAATCAGATGAAGAGAAATGATGCACATATGAATTAAATTCAGATATTCTTTCAGATTCTGCACGGGTGTTGTATGTTAATTCCTCAGTAAGAGAGAAAGCAAGTGATTGCAAAGGCTGCGGTCTAGAATAACCACTAACACTTCAAGTCTAGGTCTTCATTTGCCTAAACGATATCTCCCCACAATTTTGAGTTTCTACTTCTCTAGCTCCCTGTGTGATACATAGGCCATGCTGTATCATGCAGAGCCTCTACACAAAGTTTCTTCGGTAAGAAAATTGAAATTTACCCATTTGAGCAAGAAACCCCAAAATACTAGGTGTTGTAAAACCTGGTTATCTTAACACAGCCGCCCATTAGAAATACAATAAATACCTCCCAAAACGTAATCGACGACAGAGATAAAGAAGCTAAATACAAATACCCAAGTGATCAAATATCACAGATAGAGAGAGCTAACATCCATAGATCATCGTCAAGAACATACCTTGAGCTACGCCACGATGATAGAGATGAGACACCCAAAGGGAAGGGAATAAAAATGACAAGCTAGTGAGAAAAAGCCCTAAAACCAGAAGACATTTAACCCTAAAGGATCATCCCGTTTGGCACAGGACCATGTTCTTGAAACTGGATTGGGCATGGGCAGGTAGAAATGTGAAAAATGCTAACGCTGTACGTGGTCAGAATACGCAGAGACAGGGGGAGAAGGAGACACTAACGAAGTTGGAATACTAAAAATTTCCTCTTTCTAATCACCAAAAGATAAAAAATAAAAAAAATAAAAAAAAAATTCCTCTTTCTTGGCGGACGACTTTCTCAAATCCACTAGGGACTGTTTGGCTCGCTAGTAATTGAGTTCCAACCGTGGAAGCGTGGATTTGCAGCTTCAATCAGGGCAACTGTGGCCCGTGGGGTGGGAGTCTGGGACCCATCAGAATATCCACAAATTTATACTGTTTATTAAATTATAAATTGGAATATATAAATACTTCAAATTTTTTATTGATTAGTATTCATGTAATCGAACCAATCTATTTATTATGGAATAATTTTTAAAAAATTTATTAACTGTTGGATTAAGATGTTATTAATAGATTAATTAAAAATAAGGTTATAAATTGTAATATATTCAACTTTGTGTACGTATTTTCATTTTTTATCAATTTAAAAAAATTAAATTCAATAACTCCACCAGTCTTGTTAAGAAAATATGGCGTTCTCCTAACCTCTTTATATATAATTTTAATAATTTTTTATTTCTTTATGTTTAATCTTTTTTTTCTTCATTTATAACGTGAATCTCACTATACAATAAAAAATAAAAAAATATCGAAATTACATAATACAAATGTTAAAGCCCAAATCAAACTACTCACGTACTATTGAAGTTCCAAACTTCTTTTTCCTTTGTATTTTTTAAGTGAATCCACGTTTTCATCATTCATATTTTTATGAAATTAAGATAAAGGGTTTGATTTCAATCTTATATTTAAAAAAAATTTGACTATTTTAGTATCTTTAATATTTTAATAAAATTAATCTTTACTTATTAAATAAGAAATACTCTAAAAAATTTTGATAAAAAAAATTAAAAATATTAAAATATATTAGACTTGCCTCACTTTACCTCCGCTTAAGAAGTATGAAGGTTTATATTTTTTTAATCTATAAAAAATATAATAACCTACTCCATTTCATTTATTTTTAAATCTTAATAAAATAAAATAAATTTATTCATATTCTTTTATATAAAAATTATATTAATTTATTAATAAATTTATTTTATTTTATTTAAAAATAAATTAAGTTAATATTATTTTTATTAATTAAAATTATAGATCGGCCTACTCTACTTTATTTAATTACATATCATTATGCGTAAGATAGAATTAATCCACTTTCATACCTTTTGAAATTGAGTTATAACTCACAACTAGTTTCGTGTGAGCTTATATATTAATTGACAGCTCAAGTTTTTTCAACTGATAGCTGTCATGATATACAGTAACCTAGAAACTATTTTATATTATTGATTATTAATATATAAATTATAATTTTTCACATATACGTATTTCTCACGTGGTCTTACCACCATCCGACACATGTCACACGTAATCCTACCAACATTTAATGGTACCGGTGGATTGCGTGATAAATTTGTGTCTATTTTGCTATTGTTCGTTCTCTATAAGGGGTGGATAGTCTATGAAAACTGCAAATTGGTTGAATATATAATTTCCCAAAAGGTACAAGGTCAAAGCAATTAGAACAAGTAATTACAATCTTTTCAAAAATGCTTTTTTTTGTGTTGGAAACCAAACAACCACTGAACTTCACCTAATCTGCACCGCTTAGTTAGGATTTTATGGTATTTTTTTTTATTTTATATCTCTGAAACCATCAGTAGTTGGGTTTTGTATTAAGATTTGCTGAATAGTCATCCAAACAATCAATACTAATAATGTCTTCCTCACCTAAAAAAAATGGTAATAATGTCTTCTGCAACTGAGCAAGGATAGAACAAAGAAAAAACACCCAAGATTTTTCCAATAACCCAGTAGAACTAACAACATATAGGTCACAACTAGGCCAAAACTATTAATGGTCTTTCAATTTAGCTTAATTGCTTTTCAACTATAATGGATGGGTGATCTTATAACTAAAAAGGCTTGGGAATGTGCTTGCAAAAGAAAATCCAAGGTAGTGAAAGTTGTTGAAGGGTTTGGTTTGCATTTGCTCTGCTCAAGAGCTGCTCGGGACAAATATGGAATAATACATGGATGGAAGATACACCCATCCCCCACAACAGACCAGGAAAGGATTCCGCAATCAGGAACAGGACGATTGAGTTTTTGACTCAATCAACCTCTGTAGTTTTCTGTTGCACCATTGCATCATTACAAAATGAAAAAAGGAAATTAAATTATCTAAAATAATGAGTGCATTTTATTAAAAAATTGTAAATAAATAATTATTAATAAAAAATTAATAATAAAATTATAATAAAATATAAATAAATATATAATAATTTGTAAATATAAAATAATTTATATTTTTTATTTTTTATCAATAATTATTTATTTATATTTTACAAAATAAAATTCATTCTTCACTTTAAAGAATCTCAATTCTAAAAAAGTACCATCACCCATAGCCTAATCTAACTCCCATAAATTTTTCTATACTAAATGCTCATAAATATTGTTTAATGTATTGATTATTCAATAAAATTTAATTTATAAATATAAATTGTCCATAACCTCCATAGTGCAGACTAAAGCCAGAGTGGCAATGCACAATTCCACAAAAACTACAAACATCACAGATGAAATTGACTGGCACACGCCCGTCAGTCAGATGCCAAGTATTTTGACGTTTACACAAAGTGCTATCCCATGGCTGCTGTCATCTCTTATCCGCCTGCATTAATTTGGTGTTAAGAATATGGAGTAGAGCTTCTCACATTACCAAACGAAATAGATAAAAATAAAAAGAACACAACTGCCTTTGCAGGCTGTTGATTTGATAAATTATCAGCCATCCAACAGCCTGCAGAGACAGTTGAGTGTTCTTTTCTATTGATACCTTTTGGTTGTGTATAAACCATTACTCAGAATGTGTAGCGGAAATTTGATTCCGCCATTAAATAGGTCCAAAAGTTGATGAAAGGAAGACTTGTTTACCTTCAACAAAAGTTGCAACTCGACACAAGATTAATCACGTAACGTGAGTCAGTGACTCTTAGCATGTGGTATAAGCCAAATGCCATGCTTCTACTTCTGCTTCTAGAGATAAGAATCCACCATAAAAAAGGATATCATGGAAAAATTCTAGATTCAACTAAATCTTTTGAAGATTAAACGAAAAAAAAGGAGTCAAACTGTACCACCGAAAAGGGAGAAGTAACCTGATTGCCTAAGCAAGACTATCAGATACAGACTAAATGAGAAAACAAAAGTCTTCTCATGGAAAAGACTATTAGATCTAGTGCTCTCATGCTCATGCAATCATGCAAACATGCGCATGACAGGAATAATTTAAATATGAATTTGGAATTGGACATATAAAGTTTATAGCCACTTTGAGCCAAAGCACAGTGATGTGTAGGCAAATTAGGTCTCAAAATAAGCATCACAATGCTTGACTCTAAGATAATCTAATCTGGACCTAGGCATCGCCAATCCCTGATGAACGAAGTTACTCTCTAATACATCTTCTGCAGTTCACTATTGCCCAAGAGAAATTATGTCCTAACCCGTGAAATATGTGAGTTCTGCCTCCTAGTCAACTACATTGTTCATGAATAGATTAGGTTTTTTGTGTTTTGGGGCCTTAAATGAGATTATCAGTTCTAGATCTGGGTAATCTGAAGATAATGTCCGCTAGTGCTTTCCAAAAGAGAACAATGATGATCTAGAAGGTTGATGAAAACAATCTGATGGTTTTTTCATTCAACAAGCTATTTATGGTTACATGCAAGCATGAAGTTAAAGCGATGGCAGGTTAAATGGTCATGGTAATCAAAGTTATGAACATTCTATTCACAGACACACAACCTGATAAATAGGGAGAATGCCAAATTATCTAGGTTAATATGGGAGGGCATGAAATTTATCAACAAAAAAAAAAAAAAATTGCACTCATCTGGCTGGGGGGAGTGCAAGCACAAGAGAGGCTACCTAGGTAGTCTTGGGATAGGAAAAGATAATTGAGAAAGTTGGATATCAAGCAGGGAGATTGCAGATGAAATGTTAAAAAAATTTAACAATTTAAATTGATAACTAAAGCCCAACATTTGTAAGGAAGATACAACCCAATGAAGGAAAGAATGTCGAGATAGTAGTATCTCAAGTCGAGAAGACCATCAGTAAAATAGAAGAGCACAATACAAATAAATAATTAACTAATATCATGGAGAGGGCAAAACATGCACTCTCTGTAATAGCATTAATATTTCACATATATAATGATAACCAGCTTTGCAGTAATTATGCGATAAAGATTCATCTCATTCCCACTACTTCGCATGAGAAAGATGGGTATTTCAAATAAATTTTCAGATATTAATTTGCCCACCAGAAAAATAGTTCCAAAACAGATGTACTGTACCAGAAATATACAATATCTTTGAAAAATAAAAATGGCCAAATGAGTACCAAATGCTTGCAACTAGAAATATATGTACAGAAGTTATTAGATGTTGCCACACCTCAAGTACATGAGAACATTGTGCTCCGATATGCATGTGCTGAAAACCATAAGGGGAGAGTAGAGCTATGCTTCACAGAGTACATCTCTTTCCAAACTCGACTCTTGCGATGATACACCAAAACCTGCTTATGAGTTGCCAAGAAAACATATTCACTGGTCTGACTTATAGGGAAAATGCCTGGCACCATTCCTCTGATACACCTCAGACTCACCTTATCCACCATACACCATTCATCTTTCCAGTAATCTTGTAGCACCCATATACTCATCCATGCTTCTGAAATCTGAATAACAGACAAGCAACCATCAAACTCTAAGAGATAAATTCTATTTCCCAATCCATAACTCACTTCGTATGGCAATGGCATTTTCCTCCAAATGTCACAACTTAAATCAAGCACAAGTATATAGGTAGAACTAACTGTCAACCAATGCAGCGCACCATTGACAAAAACAACTTGGTTCTTATTCATATGACTGAAATGGTCATCTTGGAAAGATATGAACTTCCTCCACTTGTTCAACTCCGAATCAAACACTAAACATATGAAACTTCCATCTGGTCGATGACCAAAAGTGCGATGGTAACCCGCTAAAACAACATTAAACTTCTGATATGTCAAATCGCATGCCAAACCTATAATGGCTGCTTCACCATCTGGGTAGAACCTAGTCACAGGCCTTTCCCTACTCTTAGGAAGCAACTTAAACTCGCGAGTCATGGGATTACAAACATAGTAGACACCCTTGTCAGGAATGCTGGAGCAACATAATAAACCATTACAAGATGCTCTTACCTTAACTCTGTCATTTAAAAAGTCTAGGGAAAGTTCAGAAACACCCCTTAAATTATCAACACAGATTAAGCTAGATTTTGACTCGGATGAATCTGAAACCTCCACAAGGATCATGGGGTTCATTCTAGACACTTCATTATAGAGTTGGACAAAATACTTGTCTGAGGACAATCTATACCAAAGTTTACACACAGTTTTGCTCCTGAAAAGGGGCTTGATGGGCAACCTCGCAAGAATCTGAATAACAACTTCATCCGGGAAAATCCCATCTCCTCTTTTGTTCATAATTAAAATTTAAATGTTCAAACAAATTTGGAATACCCAAAAAAAAAAAAATTATGTTTGAGGAACCCAAAAATGAGGAAATTTCCAAGCTCTGCTTACCGGAACGAAATTTAGGATGAGTGTCGAATGAAAATCCACCTGATGAAAAGGAGGCAGAAATGAGTTAGCTTTTGGGTCGTAGGTTTTCGATGCTCAAAAAGGAACAATTGGTTGTCATTTCCCGTTTACTTCTTTTAATAAATTAATACGAAATTATCGGATTCATTCTTCATTGTCACAACATAAACGCAACAAGAATAATAAAGCAAATGCTTTCAGCAATAAAACAAGAACGAAAAATCGGGTATGGGCGGATCAAGCTTAAGGATTAAGAAAAACTGAAATTTCAGCGGAGATGAACGCATAGTCCCGAGGATCAAGAGGAAGAGGAAACAGTTGTAGGCAGGTTGGGCGAAAAGGGGATCGAAGGAACGAGAGAGACACGTCAACGGAATATGCGACACGCAGACGGAATATGAGCGGCAGATGATGACTGCGAGATAATGGACGAGTTCTTCGTCGACGGGGTTGGGCTTAGATAAGTTGAATCTCTTTTTCGTATCTTAGTGGAAAACAATTTGATGATGTCCTGAAGCAAACTAATGGATTGGGCTGCCACCTGAGCAGTTTCAGGCTCAGCAAGTTAACCTCAAAAAGATGAAAATAGTTTACCAAAAAAGTAATTTTAGCCTAATTTTTTTGGCAAATAATATGAATTCATTTTTAATTTAGAATTTAATTTCAATCTACCAAAAGGGCCACTATAAATTTTACACCAACAATATTTCTCAGTTATTGTGATTATATTGAGCATTGCTATTGAAATTCTTCATTGCACCAAATGGATTCATCAATAAATCAGCTTACGAAACAGGGCTGTGCCTCACACCTACAGTTGTTATAGATTTTAAAAAAAATAATAAAAAAGAGATAATAAACTTAAAAAGTTAATCATAAAAAATTATCATGGGACAGTTCTTATTATTAGCATTATTATTTGTAAAATAAGACTACAATTACATGCAATTGCATCCAAATTTGAGATGTCTAATTAATTTGAGATTATGCAGAGACAGCATTCAATTCGAGATCATATTATCAAATGATCTAGGAATGGCTTAAAGGTGTTTTTGAGTTTTTGTTTTCTAAAATAATTTTGTAAATTAATTTTGAGAATAACTTTTTTAAAATAAAATACAATAAAACATGTTTGAATGAGTTGTTTTCTAAAATAATTTTCAAAATAACAAAACAAATTGTTTGAATGGCTGCATCCCAGATAGATTATTGAGTTTGAAGCCTGCCTGAGTCTTTTTTTCTTTTGAATTTTTTATTAGAAATATGCCTTTATTTTTTAAATAGAAAATTAATCTAAAGACAAAAACCTTACCCCAATCAATGCGTTACCAAACTCACCATCCTCTCCTTTCAATTTCATTCCTTGGCTTCTTCCTCCCCTCACCTCCCAACTACATCATCTCTGTCCTCCCTTCGTCTCCTTCAGATATCCACTCTCTGCATGTTAATCCCCGAAATACAATTCCCCACACTCTCATCGCTTTTATTTATATGCAGCGAGGGATTGTGGCGGAAATGCCTTTCCAATTAGAGATTATGATGCTAGAGATGTGGGCGAGGTTGAAGATGGAAGGTGAAGGGAGGTGAGTAATTTGAGTAGAAAAGAAGTTGCTTTCAATTATCGTTTTAGTGTTGATAAATCCACATAATTATAAAAGATGTCACTGTAAAAACAACTAAAAAAACAAGAATATGTTTTATTTGTTCCCTAATTTCTGGTCAAAAACAAGTTATGAAGAATAAATTTTTAAAACTAATGTTGAAAAAATAACCTATCAAACAAATTTTGTTATTTTTCTATTATTAAAAATAAAACATTATTCTCAAAAACAGAAATCAAACCGGCCCTTAGTATGTCCAGTTATGTATTCATATATTGGTCAAAAAGGGGTGATCACTTGAATGTAAATGGTTAAGCACAATTATTTTAGCTGCTATATTTACAATAACATAATAGTATTCTGGTGCTTTTAAATTTAATATTTAAATTCATCTTGATTATGATAATGTTTGTCATTAAACTGTTTTTTCTAATTCTGGCAAATGTTTAAAAAGGGTTAATTTCCCACCTCACAGTTTTAAAATTAGAACGTTTGGCAAGAGGAGAAAGCCAACATAAAATATTACGAAATAGGACACCTACTAGTCTAAGGTTGGTCCTTGGTCGCATATTTTATAGGTATAAAACCCCAATTCTCTCAAACTTTTGGCATCGATTCAAGTCCGAGATATCCTATAAACACCACCGGTATTGGCTAAATTACAAGCATCCATAAGAACCACAAGGACATAGCCCCCAGGCCCAGGGTATTGATCAAATTACAATCATTTGTAAGCACCCACCAGGCCACCAGGCCACCAGCCCCTCAAAGCAGAAAGCATAAACCATGTCTCTGGTGACAGAGGAGCTGAAGGCCAGAGCAGAGGTATATTATGGGGACCAAGTTTGCAGGGAGAAGTTCTGTTTGTTGCTGGCAGAAATAGGCCTTCCAGATGGATTGCTAACAATACAAGACATAGCGGAATGCGGGTACGTGAAGGAGATAGGCTTTGTTTGGCTCAAGCTTGAGAAGAAGAGGGAGGACAGGTTTGATAACATACTTGTCTGCTATGACACAGAGGTCACGGCCTATGTCGAGCCAAACAAGATCAAGAATCTGACTGGCGTGAAGGCCAGGGAGTTCTTGGTCTGGTTTACATTGAATGAGATCTTCGTCAAAGGCCCTCCAGAGGGATCTGTCATTACCTTTAGGTCTTTGGTTGGCTTGTCCATGTCTTTTCCAGCGTCATTGTTCAAAGCAGGGAAGGAACTGCAGCAAAGAAAGGAAGGAAAGTGGTGGAGGATGATCAAATTGTAATTATCCAAAAAAAAAAAAAGAAGAAGAAGCTCATTTCAATGTAATGAATGGATTATTCATCAAATTATGCTAACGTAATCGTATATTTTTATGACATAATATTGTTTATATTTTATAATTTATCAGAAATTAGGGAACCTCTGCAAAATATGAGGTACCCAGAAAAGAA
This sequence comes from Dicorynia guianensis, assembly GCA_037013595.1. Lineage (NCBI taxonomy): Eukaryota > Viridiplantae > Streptophyta > Magnoliopsida > Fabales > Fabaceae > Dicorynia > Dicorynia guianensis. Next base: position 22,436,654 of record JASUAB010000015.1, read on the forward strand.
TATGCTAAGAAGTGTTTGTTTCGTTTAGAATATGCTAACAGGTGCCCGCTGTCTCTTTCCAATTTCTTCGCGTAATCTTCTTTCGAACTTGGAAGAAAATGTATGCCTCTCTGTTGCATGTGGCAAACGTGGGATGAGCAAACAAGAGAGGTTTTCAAGAGTCTTATCTCTTTTTTTAATTTTAATTTTTTCAAAGTATTATTTTATTGAGTAAAAAATTAATATTTAAAAAAAAGCTAAATTTTTTAATAAAAATAACTTTAAATTTAAATTTATATTAATCAATAAAAGTCTTTTCTCTGAAAAGAACATTTACGATGGAGACCATTAATTAGTGGCTGGGGGAAGCTTCTGGTTGAATCCACCTACCAGTTAGGAGCCTCTTAAAAGAGTTTTCTTTTCGGACGTTGGGGGGGGACACAGTCAGCATTTAAAGATCAAATCTGATTCTGAACATCCAACGTTAGATGTCTTGGTAGTCGGTATAGTACCCATAGTTTTGAATTTGAAGTCTTGAAATTAAAATTTTTGTAACATTTAAATTTGCAGTACAAGTACTTCGAAGGGCCAAAGCGCCAAATTTTAAGTTTAAATCGTATTCGTTAGAATGTAAGGGGTTTGGGAAATCTGAAAGGTTGCTTCCATAAAATTAAGGTAACAAAATTCTTTTAACAGTGATTTTTGTAAATCTCACCATTTAATTTATGAATTTAATAAATTTAATAATTTTAATTTTATTGTCATTTTCCTTTTGGCTGATGTTGGCTTTGTTTTGGAGGATCCATGCCTATTGCTTTACTTTTACAGTAATAAAGAACGAGAGACTTAATGGGACAAAAAACTGAATTATGGAGTAAAAAGACTAAAAATAGGAGGCTAAAATATAAGTTTTTTTCCTTTTTAAGTCTTTAAGTGTGAATTAATAGTAACAAATTGGGGTAATTTGTTAGAGATTATATGTTCAAATTTGTCTGCTATTAATTAAAACATTTTTTGACTTTTTTTAATACTAAAAAAATTACAATATAAAAATTAAACTTAAAAAAAATAATAAAACTAGATTTTACTGCTTAAGCTAGATCTAATTCCCATTTTTTTAACCTTTTAGAGTCTATCCTTTGAGCTTAAATATCAAAAAGACTGATAATCAATATTTTAATTCTTACAATCTTCCCTTTTTTTTCTATATTTACTTATTACGTCTTTTTATAAATAAAAAATTAGATATTTATTTCTTCACATCATTCATTCTATTTGTAAATATATTTCCAAACAACATTTTTACTATTTTTATAATATTATTTTTATTTAATTTTTATAGTATAAACTTTAAATTATTAAATTTATTATATCCTGTAAAACCTTTAAAAATTAACATTTCGCAAACCTAATTATAAAAAAGATGTTGCTCCAAGTAGAAACGTGTATTCAAATCTATGCAAATAACTTATAACCAAAACCAAGAAAGGAATAGCTTTTATATTTGTGCACACGTGCATTGATGGTGGCGGACTAGTCCCTTGAACTTCAAAATTTTTATTTATATTATATAAAATCTTAAAAATTTAAAATTAATTTCTCTAACTTTAAACATTTTTATTTATATTATAAAATTTTAAAAAAGTAAAATTAGTCTCCTCAGTTTTAAAAAAATTTATATATAACTTATAATAATTTTACAATTTTTCAAATAACTCTTTATATATTTTATCTAAATTTTTAATCCTAAAAATAATTTCTAAATATTTTAAAATTGTAAAAAATAATCCCACCTCTTTTTTTAAGCACAACCACCTTATATTTTTATTACTTATACCAGTCAATAAATAACATATAATTATACATACACCAATTAACCCTTTGAAAAAAAAATCCTAACTCCACCATTATGCATTGATAAACACTTGTGCATCAATCAATCTTAGAGTTCTTTTTTTTGGTAATCCTAAAATTATTTTATTTTAAATAATAATATAAATATAAATAAATTTTATACTCTAACAATACAACTTCTTATATTTTTTTAACTTTTTTCTCATTTAAAAATTTATTTTATTATTGATGGGAAGAGAATACCTCCCCACATATATTAGCATTTTGATTTTGTTTTATATAAACACTTGCGCTACCATGTAGATGGTAGTGAGACCCATAGCCCTCTAGATAGTCCTTGCATATTGGCGTGCTAGAGTCTCTTGGTGTCACACCACGGAATGCTCCCTATCTTATATTTTAGGTCAGAGCTCATTTGTTAAGCCTAACAAGAATGTAGCCATTATATTGTTGAGACTTTAACCCTTTCTTTTTTTCTTTTATTTTCTCTTTTAACATATAAGGCTTTGATCTCCTTATATTGTTCAAAAAAAAAAAATGGTAGACATTTAGATGAATACTGCAAGTCCTTTTAGGTCACGTGTCTCTTAGCTCTGCCTCAATTTTGGCCCAACTGAGGAAAAACTTTTTGCTAGAGTACCTAGGGCTCAATATTCCATTAGTTTAAAATTTACTTTTTTGTGATAAATGCAATAAATCTCTTAAAATATTACCTAAATTCCTTATACTAGACCACGCTTAATAATTCAAAATTTATATACTTTTAAATTTGTGATTGTTTAATAATTTAAAAATATTGATCAAAATATGTATTATTTTTATTCAAATAAAAAATATGTATATTTTGAAGGATTGGAGAATTTTTTTTTCCCAATAAAAAATCTGGAGATTAAGTTGCAAAAAACAATCATACTTAAAAATGTTTATTTCTTAATTTGATGCCTAACTATAAATAAATTACGCAACTATTGAATTAAGTTGAGCTTATACAATAAAGATTAGTGAGAACCTAAACAAAATTAAAACAAGATATTAATATAAAAAAAAAGAAAAAAATCTAAAATAAAGACCAATCTATCCATTTATTTCACCATAAAAATAAATTATCAAAATAATTAGCTATGATGATGTTTGTGTACATAAGATGTGCTCAATTTGAATAATTTATATTGCAAAATGAAGCACTAATGCATATTCATTCTACACCCTCTTCTTCCTTTCACTTCTTTTTTTTTTTTCTTTCTAAAAATTTCTTCTTGTATGTGAGGGTAGCACGCATTGTTTACACGTAAATTTAACATTTTTCGGTTAAATGTGTGAAGTTAATTCTTATCTAATAGTCTAGTAGTAAATAAATAAATAAACACAAAAATTATAAATAAAGAAAAAAAAACAACTTCTATGAATTATTATTATTTTTTAAAACATGACAGTTTTCTTCTCAAATATGTATGAGACCTTCGCTAATACATGGGAACAATTCCCTAAAGAAAACTTACGATTATTAGCGTAAATAAGCCAAAATGCTGGCATGAGTGTGGCTCTCATGGACGAGTAGGGAGACGATCTCCTGTCAGGAAAGAATGAATAAGGGAGAGAGCCTCACTGGGCTTGTTGAGAGGCACCAAATGACCAGCTCCTCTCACTGTCACGTATGTGAGCCCTTCATACTCCTCTATCCTTCCTGCAACCTGCATTATTTTTGCTGATTTTCTATCAGAAAAACCACCACTTTCTATGTTTGTATATCACAGATTAAGTTGCAAAATTCACTCAACACATATAAGCAACGAAATGGGTCAGTCCTAAAAAATGGGAAATAGGAAAATTCAGGGAAAAAAAAATTCAAAGAACAATAAAGTAAACTGCATTAAAAGTCAGCAGAACTGAATGAAGCAGAAGGATTTTGGCCCTCAACCTGATTATCACGGTACCATGTTCGCCACCTGGACTTGAGAGATAATCCCAGAGCCTCGATCCAATATCGTGTCCCTATCACTGGTATTCTGCCATCTGCGTCCCCACTGTCACATGTAGAAGTTCTTAGACATCAAAAGGCCCCAACATTTACTCTGTATAATATTAAGGCCAAGCTACAGTAGCACTCTTGCTTGAAATGATATTTGTTATTGGGTATAGGTAACAACTCTCCAAGAAACTAATACGCTTTCTTATACACAAGTTCTTTAAATTTAAAGCATGAACAATTCACAAGCTCACTAAATACACAAGTTTACTAAATTTGTGTAGAAATTTAACTAATTAATTTTTTCAAGAATAAAGGTGTCAAAAATCAAATTTTTGACCGCTTCTTTATAAAAGTTTTGATATTATGGTAAGAATTAATTTTTTAAAAACTTAAGTTATTAGATGTTAATTTAATAATGAATTTTATATCTTTAATAGAACATATATTCTTACAAATTTTAATTTACTATGTAAAAAAAAAAAGTTTCATGAATTAGAATTTGTGAGAATAACCTGACTTTTGTTATTAATGCCACTTACATGAATCAGATAACCGTGTTAATTTTTTTTTTAATTGATTACTTACTATTTTGATTAATTGCTCATTATCTATAATGGATTAATTACGCATATCTATAATAAAGTTATTTAGTTTCAGTTGACTCCTGATTAGATGCTATAATGATTAAAGAAAGTCAAATGTAAATAGAATGGAAGGTGGTATCAAGATGTTAGACTTGGTGGTCGGTTACTTTACTGAAGTCATGATATAAACAGGATAAAGCCAACAGGGGAGAAGATAAAACGGCATCAATAGCAACTACAACATAAAGGGCTCGTGACTCTGCCAACAAAAGCAAAAAACTCTTTTTGTCATTTGTTCTACATTACTCAGAAGAGTGATATGAGCAGAGCTTATAGTCCAGAAGATAAATAAAAAATACCTGTAAATCCATATTTTAAGCCCTCCTTTGATAAGTTTGGTGTAAACAGGTAGGACAGAAAAAACAGAGAAGTTATATGTCCTCAATATGGAGTCACTAAGAAATGATAGCCCAGAGAAAAAAAAAAGTGTTAGAAAATTCACTGTGAACAAAGATCATGAATGGAAACAAACTGAGAAATTGTATTCCTAATATGTCTCATGAAGTTTTCATAAAAAACAATTAGAGACCGGCCTCTATTAAATAGAGAACAGTCTCTTTTTGTTTTTGTGAGGATTTCATGAGGCATATTACATGAAAATAGCAGGATTGAAACAAATGAATTACTTACTTGCAAACTTTCCATGTTAGATTAATGTTTCCTCCTCTGGTGTTTGCATGAAAAGAAGACTGAACATCTATCCTATTGAAATATTCTTCTGCATATTTGGAGTAGCATGGGTCATAGCCCCCAAAAATTCTCATCCTCCCCAGTCTGTTATAAGTTTTCACCTCCAAAAAAAAATTTTCTCCATCAAAACCAAAATCAATTGACTACAAATTACAGCCCATACTTGAGAATCTGTAGGTTTATGACATTAATTATCTACCTCATGTGATTCAGGGACATTCCAGTTACTGCCATCAGCCATTGAATTTGTGCTATTCAGGCGACATGCTGGGGCATAGATGTTGTAGATGTCAATCTCAGAGTAATCTTGGAAGACAACGTTCATGGCCTCCTTGCATTCATTGGACCATTCAAATTGCCTAAAGTCACATAGTTGCTTTGCTTTATCATATTGTTGGTCTGATATAACTGCATGGCTCCATGCATACTCCAGCAGGCCTTTATAGTCATAGTAATCTTCAGTTTCTGGATTTCCCACCTGAAGAGTCAAAATACATTGTCACTCAGAAGCCAATCTAATCATCTGGGCGTGTATAGTATCCTATTTTTGTTTCTTCCCTTTTTCTGGTTGGGAAAGATCTACTTACAATAAACCCTTTGAGATTGATATAGGGGTATTTGTTTCTATCTTTGTTTCGATCAAAGACAAGCTCTGCAAGCTGAGGAATATAGTGGCCTGCATGATAAGGAAAATGAATATGTGCCAGAGTGGTTATCATTATGAGATACACAAAGAGAGATAAGATTGAAGTTAAGAATTCACCAGCATAACTCTCTCCTGATATAAAGAAATCCCGGGATTTGAACTGTGGGAATCTTTGCAGCCACTTCACCAAGAAATTGTAGGCATCCTCAGCTTATGCAAGTAAATTACAGGCAAGTGATTTGCTTAGTCAGATGCATAGAAATTGATGAATTTATATTCAGAGATGAAAACTCACCCACAAAAGTATCCTCTAATATTGTGAGATCAGATGATGTGTTGGTGTAAGAAAAACCAACTCCAACTGGGGACTCGACAAATAACAAATTTGCTTCTGCAAGGGGAGAAAATTTCAAGCTGGTATAAGGACAATGAATGATTCTCTCCCCTTTTTCTTTTTCTTGCTTTTTAAAATATCTATTAGCATGGAAAATATTGAATATGGCTTGATTGATTCAAATTTCAAACTAGAGACAAAGATCAAAGATGGAAAGAACATGTAGACCTTGGTTCCAGGAGTAGGTGTTGAAGTGTAAACCTTCCCCATTTTTGTTAACTGTAAGAGGTCCGATCTCAACAACTGCTCCATACCCAATTGAGGAGCATCCAGGTCCTTCAGAGGCAAACAGAGTCACAGATCAGATATTCAGATGAACATAAATGGTTCCTGAATAAATTAAAGGAGGAAAAGAAAAGGGGAAGAAGACAAAAGAGAAAACAAAAAATGTAGTTTTAGACTGATGACTATCAACAAGCTTGATAGTAGTATTATAAATAATCATATTAGACCTCCATTGAGCCAGAGAAGGAGAGGCTTCTTGGACGGTTCAGATTGAGCTTCAAAGAACCAGTAGAAAAGGGCCCTCCCATGGTCTTCATTGACAGTGATATAACCTGAAAAGTGTGAGACTGATGGGCTTGAAGGTTGGCCAGGAAGATTAGTTACCCTATCTGATTCATAAGGTTCCACATTTAATTCTGATGCTTCAATGAATGGTATAGTTAGAGGATAGAAGCATAGATACAGGAGACAGAGAATAACATTCATATCTGCAGCTAAAATGGACATTTTTGCTCCAAACATTGCATTTACTTCTGTCATTTACAAGGTTGTGTGCACCTGCACAGAGTCGGTGGGATCAAATAATTGTGGGAAATGTAGGTATATGTTCACAGAGTCAGCCTTAACCACACAAAAGCCCACTTGTATCCAAAGTGTTGACCACAAAGCAGCACTCAGTGATTGATGCCACTTTTCTTGAATCAAGACGGCTAAGTTTAATGCTTTCTGTCAAGATGTCATCCTGGTGGCCCCTTATCTTGATATTCAGAAGCCACTCCAGCTTTGGTTTGATTCACGTGTTTCCTACTGAATAAAAATAAAAATTATTGACACACTAGCAGCCAAGTGCCAATCCCATTCTTCCATGAATAAGATAATCTGTTTATGCATTATCTTTCCATTATGTGCAGCACCAAATGGGCATGTGATTACTTGAGCTGACTCCAGTAGGTTCGGTTCCAGTGCTTGAAACCCCATCTATAACTCGATAAGTGGATGGCAACAAAGAAGCGTACTACATTAACACTTGACAGATAATTCCCCAATTCCAGACAGTGAAAAACGAAAAGACTAGTCATAAGCAAAGTGAACCATCGGTTTTTTTCTTTAAAATTATTATTGTTTTATTATCATTTAATGTTGGTTATTTAAAGCTTAAGTTGAAATATGGCAGGGTACTGCAGATCCAAAATCGATTAAAAAAGCTGTTAGGGTTCAGAAAATAAATATCCCGCAAAATGATGGAGCGGCAGATGGTGAACAATGAAAATGTTTTGTATTATTACTAGGAGACTAAAAGAAAATTCGATTTATAATCAAATTTTATAATGAGTACACCATAATATATTGCAATGGGAAACTATATTTTCAAGTTTCAACAATCAATTTTGATGATTTAAGTAAAAATGTTAACTTTTATCTGAATATAATCTATCCTCAGCCTTCCCCCTCTTTTTGCTCTCTAAATGACAATTAACCATTGCGCAGACCATCAAAATTGGAACTTATACAATCGAGACAATAGCATTGTGAGTTACAGCAGAGCACAGATGATCACAAAATACACAATACAGAAAATGCGTTCCTGAGTTTCCTCTGTTCTGTATATTTTATGCATTATATAATATTTCAATAATGCACCCAAACTAGAATAACAATCTTTACATTTGTGATAACATATGGTCTAATGCAGTCCGAACTACACCCAGTAGAATTCCCTTCCATCTACAAGAAACAAGAAATACCCTTGTCTAAACCAAATAACTTCAGATTCATCTTCGGTAGAGAGGTTTGCCACAATTAGAAATTTGAGTCATCTGACTGCACAATTCAGAACATACTAACATAAATTTAAGCGATAGAGATATAAGATTCCGCATGATATTTACATGTGCAGAAATCTTAAGCAAATAGATATGTCATAACCTGTAATGAACGGGAACGAGGAATACTCAAGACTTAAATTTTCGGCTCCATGGCAACACTGAGAAATTCTAGGTTTTAAGATGAAGTGGACTCTTAATTTTATTAAGCAGTACATGTCTGCAAAGTTTGGTAGAAGACATGAAATGCTACGATAAGGGGCTCATATAAACTTAACAGGCAACCCATACTAGTATATGACCATCTAACACTCAGTTTGGTAGGAGACCGATTTTGAATATCATAACTCCTTACCATCTTGTTATTCGGTGAAAAGATGAGACAGATATGCTTACAGCATTAAGGCATCATACTAACGGCACTACTAGAGTAAATACATCTAGAAACTTTAGATGCGCGATGAACTTCATTTACCTTGTATTGAATATTGCAAGTGCTCATAGCCAGAAATGCAAGAATTTCAGAACAAGAGAATTAGTATTTAGCAACTTATCCAAGACTGAGCTCAAGAGGCTGAAGAACTAATTTAGCATTCTTTTTCTGCGGTTTCCTTTTTCTTTTTAGGAAGAATGGTCTGATGAGAATTCTTGATAGGCAGCTCAATGGATCCTGCAGACCATCCATTTGATAATGACCAAACCGCCAATCTCATTCAATATAGGGACGCTGTATAGGTTCATCAAGTCCACCTGTCATGAGAAGCAAGAAGAAAAATAGTAATTTACATTTATCCAAATGCTAACAGTAAAATAGAATCATCCCCACACAGCCTTCAATAAGAAGTCAAAGAATTTTAGACTTGTAAGATTAACAGTCATCAGAGAATGAATGAAATTTCCCAACATCAAAGTTGTACAAAAATTTTACCACTAATTTCTATTCAAATGAAGAATTTGCAGTGTCACAAAACATGGTCATTTAAGATCGGAATAGTCAACAGAATCTAGGGATATTCGTCTCAAATTTTACATGCTGTTAATATTACTACAGTAACTCAATCGAAAAAGTTATTGGGATGAAGTTCTAGAAGCACAGCAACCTGTTCGCCGTGAACAAATTGTCAAAAGATGACAAGAAATACAGTCCAAAAGAGGAATAAGAAAAAGACCAACTAAAATCCAGAAGATGCACAGAAACTGAAAGTAAAGAAAGGAAATGATTACCTGCATGCATCAAACTATGTTCGTCCACAGCCCAATAAAATTGTCTTGATTTCTTCCCTTTAGCAGCTTGTTGGAGTTCATTCATGCTTCTTCACGATCTTGGTGTGTAACTTTACCTGAGTTTACAATCTGAAATGAAGAGTCCATTGAGCAAGTCAATTAAAAATAATAAAATGGAAAGAAATGTCATGAAGAAACTAATAGGATCTCTGTATATTAACACAATACCATAATACAAATTAATATGAACGCATAAAATACAATCAACTACCCCTATTATAAGATAGCCCCACAGGTCATTTAAGGCACCAACAGCCTCCCCAAGTTTGGTTTCGAAGACCAGAGACCTCCCAAGTTTCTATATGCTCCCCTTTATTTGTTCCTAAATAACAGTATTTATAATAGTAATACAAATAACCACCAATAACTGCTTAAAACTAGCTACATATAAATTTGCCACAAGTATAATTATTGATAACTACTTACATATAAATCTACCACATGTTTAACTACTAATAACTGCCTACATAAAAATCTAGTACATATATTGCCACATGTCAAGTATTTGGTTGCCTATCAATTCCCTCCCCCATAAGTTTCACCTTATCTTCATGTTGAAACATGGGAATGTTGAGGGAGAAAGGCACAAAGATTTCCAAGTCCATCCAAGCATCCCATACTATCCGATATGGTACTCAATAAATCATAACATTCCACCATGTTCTGCTGTATTAGCACTCACGTGGATTGGCTTTGCACTAGACCCTAGTCTCAAGCGAACACTGCAATACCAATGTCACCACCCACTCTACACGATTGTAACAGGGAGACATAGTGGTAGACTTTGGTACCAATTAATAGGATCCCTTATATTAACACAATACAAAATACAAACTACACTAAACACTCACACACAATACAATTAATTACCCCTATTACAGGATAGCCTTACTGGTTATTTAAGGCACTAACAGCCTCCCCAAGTCCAATTTCAAGGATAAAAGACCTCCCAAGTTTTTACACACTTCCCTTTATCTGTTCCTAAATAACAGTATTTATAATAGCAATACAAATAACCACTAATAACTGCCTACATATAAATCTGCCACATGTCTTACTACTAATAACTACCTATATATAAATCTAGCACACATATTGCCACATGTCAAGCATTTAGTTGCCTATTAGAAACAAACATATATGCAGAGTCCAACATTAGAAAATAGGTGGTAAGAAGGATGTGTGATTTGTGCAAGATTATTTGCCCAATCAACTACTACAAGTCCAAACATGGGACCATATCTGTCAGCCTACTCCCATTTTCAAAAGTAGTCCAAAACAGGTAACCAAGCACACGCACGCCCTGCAAAACAATTACAGGAAGATCTAACATGCAATTAGCATTAATGAACAACAACTGGTTTAAAACTAATATAAGTAAAAATAAGACTCAACACCATAATCATGGCTCCATAAGCAGCAAGCAAATGGTCCAACAGATATGGTCAGTGGATCAGATCTGTCTCATCGGAAATCCCATTTTCAGTAATGATGAATGGAACTTTCAGATGTTGGTATCTTTCATGGAACTGAAGCAACATGTGGTATAAACCATCAGGATATACCCCGCGACCAGATTCACTGTACTCATCTATTTCCACCAGTTTCAGTCCACCACCAGAAACCACTCCCTGAAATAAATGTCAGATTAATCATGACACTTTAAGTACAAGCCTGATGTCCATTGTACATAGTGCACTTCACAAGATTAATCATGGAATTGGCAAGTGAAACATCAACAACATCAAAAAGACCACGGGGTCGCATAAATGACACATGGTGTGCGACACCAACTATGGGCTTTAAAGAATTACGGCAAAAATAAATTCAGAAAAATAGCTTAAAATTAAAAAACCAATCAAGCAGGGTGATCAATTTTTCCTGTAAAATGAGAAGGAATGAGAAAACAGAAGAAAATAAATTATACTAGAAAGATATGACAGCCAAGGATTCAAAGACAGTGAACAAAAAGTTAATGAACATAACCCTCAGGGTATCAAGTCATAGAATATCGCTGAATGGTCAAAAAAGTATAGCTTCTACTGGTAAGTCTATGATCTAAATATCCAATAAAAACTTGCTGTGCATTCTGATGCTTCTTTGGAAAAGAGAATATTTTTTCATGGATGTAGTTATATGCCTTTGAGTGTGCAATAGCCGTCCAATGCATGGCTTGTTGGAAAACACCAGTTGGAAGAGCAGACATAGCAACCTCCAGTATATCAGGATGACCACCAGGCCAAGCTCCAGCACAATAAGGAAGCATACAGAAGACGTGAGGCTCATTAAATGTTACCCAATATTCTACTAAATCAGATACACTGTTTACAACAAGCCTGCATGGAATGGAAAGATATGAGAAAGACTAGACTTCATAGACTATCATAACTTGATTAACTCAATTAAACTGGATAATACATGAGCTGAACATCAAGGTTAACAATGATCATGAAAAAACAAAAAGAATATATGGAAGTATGATGAAACCAGTCTCAAAATTTCCAGTTTTCTTACATGTTTCAGAAAATAGTTATCCATGGACCCTAATGTCATCATCAAACTGACACAAATATAGTTAAATGTGACACAAACTTTCAGAAACTATAATATTATAAAACAAAGAATCCAGATGGAGAGTTCCCAAAGGAGAGTTTTTGATTTTCAGTCATCCTTGAACATTTTCATTCAACTTTGAAGTTATTTCCTTAGCTTCTTTAATCTTCTTTAACAGAAGGAATCACTATATAACTTCAAAATGTAAGGATGGACAGCCATAATAGAAGAAAGCTAGAGTTTCATTTAGTAGAGTTTCATTTAGTCAGGAAACTTATAATGCCAATATTACTACCTACTAAGACAAGCCTGAGGTCTCACACCACATCCTGTGTAATTATACCCTTCCAATAAGGGCATATATCACTACTACTTCTATCAGATTACACCGTGGCCATTTTCTCGAAAAATTCATTTTATCTTGCCCTGTTCTAAACAGCACTGTTTTTCTTTAAATAAGTGAAATATTGCATAACATATGGTCCCAAAGGGTTTAACATACCTGCCCACATGTGAACAAAGACCCAAACGGAAGACAAATATATCATTGTGGAGTAACAGATCCCTTGCCATAATAAATTACTGATTTGCAAAAGTATACGATGATCCGAAAAAGTCCAGGAATAAAGTTCAATCAAATTTTATAGCATAACTGTTATTATTGTCCTCAAGTTATGGGATGCACCTAAATATGTATGAGGATGTTTAAATGCACTTCATTCACTTACAAACAATGATGGGCTGGCAATAGGCAGTACATCTCACTTGAACATCATCATCAACAGATAGAGTAAAAATGACATGTAAACAACTACAACTGAAGGGAAGACTAACCTGGTAAAATTCATGGAATATTCAACTGTCTTTTGCAGCTTCCAACCTCCATACTCACCAGCGGGGTGGCAGTGAATGATGAAAAAGAGTGAGCATCACCTTCATTCCATAGGATCAAACCCTATTGATATTCCACTTATAATGTTCCAAAGTAGCATAATTAACCTAAGAAAGAACCATTCAAATTACTTACAGATTTAAAATCTCTCCACCATTGAGAAGGTTCTTGTTGAAACTTCTGAAAATTAAAAGAAAAACTGTGTCAAGCTCCATCAAAGAAGCTATTCACCAATATTATCGTCGTTTCAGGTAGTTATAAATGGCATCATAACCCATCATCATTATGAAAGGTTAGCATCACACTTACAGATTCTTGAAGCCCATTCACTGGCTCCTCTGGCATGATTCTTGACCAATCTATTCCCATGCGAAATATAGTAACACCAGTAACTTTGGCCAATTTTAGTTCTGTATCAGGATCAGACCAAAATCTTAATCTCTCCTTCCTGAAAATCAAGAAATTTTTTCCATTTGGCTACAAAATTATGCTTTGTTGTATGATTAAGACACAGATGAAAAGCTTCAAAACATCAACATAAAAAACTCAGATGCTTACGGGTGTGGAACATTGTGCCAAGCAGTAACTTTATGGAGGGTTTCTTTCGGGACATGATCTTCTTCATTATCTAAGTACTTCTCATCTGCTCTAATAATGGTTTCCATAGCAATCTTAAGAGGCTTTTTACTCTTTTTAACTGCTTTATCATCATGCTCTTGAGATGATGCAGCTTGGTAAGACCCACAATCACCAGCAGCAGAGCCCATCAAAGCATCAACTGGTTACTTGAACTCCCGTCCCGTGCCTCTTAGTTATTACAAGATTTTTCTTCTGCAAACTGGGTCCAAGCATCATTATGCCTGTCCTCAACATGTGCAGGAGCTGTGGCCAAACCAAAGAAAAACCCATCTTCCCCTTCTGCAAGTACTCGCCGGAGAAAAATCCAATCAAATCAACTTCATGAACATCGTTCACAAATACACATAAACTAAGCACCACCATATCAATGAAGACTATAATCCCAACCGCTGCACTGCATGCCAACAAATAAAGTCGCTGCCTTTTTAAACTTTACGGCAAATATTGCTTACAGAACCAATTATAACATGATAGTTTCATTTGAATTAAACCTGAACTACACTCAAAAGCAAGAAACCAAACTATATATCATTCTATATCAAATCATGTTAGAAATAAATGGCTTCACCAGAATATGCCATTGTAATTACAAATATTTTTTTTTATCGTTCTCAACTACGTTCTCAGGCTTATCAATAATTCTAAAATGCATGCCTGAGAATATGACATTGAACAGAAACTGAACACCAGTTATAAATCATGAGTGAACATTCTTCCTCCGGAAACGAGAGGATGGGAAGGCGTTGGGGGCTACGGTAAGCATGACCAATGCGCCGGCGAGCTTCGTAGCCGCAACCAACAGTGTGACAATCGCCATCTCCAAGACTAACCAACTCTTAAAGCGGGGGGATAAACGCAACGGGCCCGCCCACCGCAGTGCAAGTAGTTTCCATGTGACGGCGCTTAGCTTAGCATAACATGGCAAGCACGCGTTTTCCTGTGGTGTTGACTGGTGAGCTTGTCTCCGGCACTAGTGGAGGATAACTGTCTGTTCAAGTGGCGCGTAATCGAGGTTCGCTTTCCCTACTTTTCAGTCTGCTTATTTCCTGGCCTTTGAGTTTGAGCCCGTTCTCATCTCTTATCCACTATCGGAGGACTGATCAGCGATGATATAGGAAATAGGAATCCATCCAAATCCAGCTCCACATTTCATCATCTCATGAGTACTGTAAGCATACATAGACATCAATGGTATGAGAAAGTAATATATATCTATATATATAGTTACATTTTAAAAGAGAATTTTTTAATTAAAAATGTTTTTATTTTAATTTTATTTTAAATTAAAAATATTGAGTTTTATAAATTTAATTTAATTTTATCATTTTTAGTGTTTATTTTCATTAAATATTTATATGATAATAATTATTTTTAAAAAGAAAATTTATGTTATTTTATAATATTTTTTTTTGGGTGCAAATATGATTTTTTATAATATTATTTTTTAAAGTATTTGTTTAAAGCCTTATGCATTTAAGAGCGAACGTGCTAGCTTGTGATATTCGGGACCAAGTCAGAACGGTAATTTTGTGATGTTTTTAATTATCACGAGTAGTGCAAAATGACTTAAATTCACTTTATGGGTTCAGTATCCGTCGAATTAGTAAATGCCAAGTAAAGATGTTTAGACGTGTATCTATCAAATTAATGAATAATGAGTTTCTATCAAATTAGTAATGATATTTATATGTGACGATTTTATATAAGAATTACACAATACTTTTATAAGATTGGATTGTATAAAGATTATACAATATTTTATAAAAATAACAAATGTTTCACTAAAAAGGGTTGATTACTTGATTTACCAAATTGACATTTTTTTTATAACAATTATATAACTTGGGTCGATTTTAAAAATTTTTATTAATAAGTAATCTGTAAATTGATCATAATTTTTTATTAAAATAAATTATTTATTTTATTCTTAAAAGGAGAAAAATCTCTTCTCATTCTAACTATTTTAAAAAAAAAAAAGAAAAAACAAATATTTCTTGTGCACTCATTATATAACCTTATCACATACATCTAACACTAGTCAATTTAAAGCTCGATTATTTGGTGAAGGGCTTGGGACATTTTTTTTCTGTTAATTTGTTGAGTGGCTTAACTCTTGGACATTTCTATGTTTTTTTTTTTTTTCTGGGTCTTTTACATATCTGTGTCAGCACCTTTTTGGTCTTGACATATTAAGTGTTCAAAGCGGGGCGGTTATACGTTTTGTAATTTGGGCCAAGGGTACTCCTGTTTCCTCCTCCTTCTTGGGGTCTTTGGCATGTTGTACAATGAGTACTGTGGCTGCTGAGGCTAGACACTACTTCGATGATGACAATTGATGGGCTACCAAGTAACTCAAACAAGGCGCGCCCAGTTTTACTTTAAAGATGGCCCAAAAAATCCAACTTTGAATGTCAAACAAAATCCAAGCATCATCCTGCTCCGGGCCTCTTAGCAGTCTCATAAACTGATTGTTCATTCTAAAGTGACCTCCAATGTCCTCCGACCCCAAACGAGCATTAGTACCCTGGTTATTTTACACATATCATATATAGAACATGGTGCTCAGTGCCCCTAAAGATGATAAAAGAATTTCCCTCTTTGTTTACAGTTCAATTAGCAATTTCATTGCTGTTTTTGAAGACTGCAAAGCATATGGTTCAGATTTGAGAGCATTGATCAATTTCTGTAGGTGGGTTTCCCTCTTTTACCCAGAACCTGATGGTGACCAGGTGGACCACCCATGCATGCCAAATTCAAAAAAAAAAAAAAAAAAAAACCACTCTTTTCTTTCTTTCTTTCCTTTTTTTTTTTCCTTAGAGAGAATCTTTGCAGGGTTTTTGTTCCTTTCTTTCCCCCTCAATTCCCAAATGGGTCTCTTAGCTACAGAGAATTAATGCCGGAACAGCTCCACTTTGGACACATGCGAATTGCGAAGGGACATGGTACGGGTTGGCATACATCTTTCAAACCACCCTTTATCCTTGTGTTGTGCATTATTGATTTCCTGATTTGGTTGTGCATAGTTAGCCTTCGGAGTCACTTCATGAAACAAATCAAAAGGGTACCCTCCCCCTGAAGCCTTTATTATTTCCTTCCGCCTATGCTAAACTATGAAACTCCAAAACTTCATTTTAGATAATGTACTCCTACTAGATATGCACTTGTATCTATGTCAAATACAAAACTCCCATGATAGTTTACAAAATTGATGTACCAGTATACCAGCCACCACCAGTACCCGTATTTGTGCAACAAGCGACCTAGGAGCTAAATTATATGCTTTATTATTTACGTGTACATACCTATGCATGCCTACCTTCTATCTGAAATATATCCGACTAGTGTAGTGCACTAGTGTGTGTCTCATAGTTCTCAAGTGATTCCTTGTCCATACGTGGGCTCCATTATTCAGTTGCAGGCTACTCATGAGTCACATCCAAATACATGTCCATTCAAACCAGATTGGTTTTGCTGCTGGAAGTGGCACTACTTCAAGCCTTTTTGCAGAAGTTCAAAAATGGCCTGCACCTGAATGTGAAAAACTGAATGGCATACCAAACCATGACTGGAACCTTTTTACACTTTGTAAGTTTGCTATTGTAACTGAGAAAGAATGAATGACTGGATGCAGTAGCACACCATTCTAGGGATGGCATTTACCCTCATCATGATCAATATGTAGGGCCTTATAATTTTCTAGCAGAAGTTTCTGGGAGTCCAAGGAGAAGAGAAGAGAATCAAGGACCAGAAGGACATGTCGTAGTGGTCCAAGACCACTACCAACATGTTGCCACTATAGTGCATAACTTCGAGTTGTTCAAGAAATAGATAAACTAGGTCATGTTACCATGCACTGCTGGGGATTGATCTATAATTGCAACTTGGGACTTAGGAGGGGGCCAAAAACCTAGAAATTCATATTATCTCAATCTGGGGGCCGCGGTATTGATTTCATTCTCCATCTTGAGGACCAGTATGGCCCCCCACTAGGACCGTCGTCCCTGCGTAAGTACCAAAACGTTGTTCTCAAGGTTGCTATAGTTTTTACTTAAAGTTTGGTTCCACTAACATTTTTTTACTTACAAACTCAAAGCAAATTTACTAGATTTGTTGGACATACAATTCGATTTATACAATTCAATTAATTTAATAATTTAAAATTTTTTAAATGTAAATTTAATAAAATTTTATCTATAAAAATGACAAAAGTGTTTGATACGCATGCACCCCTAATTATATGTGTATGTGCGTGTGACTGACATTTCCAATGTTGTCTTGTAGCTGCAGCACTATTGTGGGTCTCTTTGACCTTTAATCCTAACTTACAGGATACATCCACTGACAATAAAATTCTGGTTAGTAATGTATAAAGCATATTTATATAATCAAAATCTATAGTGAGATGGGAAAACTTTGGTATGGTCACGGAATGGAATAAAAGGGTGGCATATGATCAGAGTGGACTTATGGTTTAGCTGCCCAGGTAGAACTGAGAAAGGGGACTGAGACCTTGCCGCTAATGCTATATTATTTACAGGGTCAGATACATGGACAGGGAGTGGACCTTTGCAGCTGTTTAACGTGTAATGGTGGAAGAGCTCATATTCCAAAAGAGAGTAAAATAGGTGAGCATAGTTGTGGGGACACTCAGAGAAAAAACATGGGGTGCAAAAGAGTTTTGGTCCATATCAACCCCTGATCCATGTGTGAAACTGTGAATCACTTGATTATTTTCAAAAGAACAATTATGACAATGAATATTTTACGGTTTTTCTTTTTTACAATGCTCTTATTCCATCGCAGTATTACTGATTGTTGGATAACAGCTGAACCAAAGAGATGCCACAATCAAGAATTAATACCAAAAAAACCTTATAAATAATGTTTGTGTCAAGGGAGTTAGTTTGGGGTTTAAGTTTAGGATTTAGTTTATAACATTTGAAATCTTTTTTATTTCTATGAAATATCCTCATATCTTTAAAATTATAAAACTAATCTCCATTTGTAGAACCACACTTGCCGTTAGCTTCTGAATATTTATTCTTTAAGAGATTTGAACTTGTGCTTTTTAAATTACACTCCCCCAAAAACTCAAAAGCACTTAACTAGTTGAACCAGCTTATAAAATTACATTTGAAGTATTTTAATTTAGGTTTAAATTTTCTATAGAAAACAAAAGTAAAGTCATAAAAATTGTAAAAGATAAAATTAAAAAAATCCAAATACGTGAGCTAGAGAACATATACTGCACAAAATACAGCAACTGCTAGGGGAAGCAGTCAAACACTGCAAACCAATTTAATGATAAAAAACGCAGGCCAAGGAATTGGGGAAGGTGTGACTTTGTTACTTGTTTGACCATATAACTTTGGAGACCGTAAAACTATTGCTGCCTTCTTTTCAGGACCCTTCAAGAGTTTCCATTGCCATCATGACTAAAACCCTAATTTATTCAAGTATATGCAAGACTCAACTATAGTTTAGCATATTTCCTTTCGGTTACCTAGATTCCTTGTTCCCCCATCATTTTGCGCAATGGACTATACCTTTTTTTGTTCCCTCTTTTCGAGCTGCAAAACCTTGATCAGTTCTTACTTGATAGTTTGAAATGAAAGATTAAAGAAAAGCAGAAAACTCAGTTTTACCAAGCCATAGTCATCCAGGGAAAACACTACAGAGAACAAACCAAAGATAATCTAAAGACAAAGTGAAAAAATTTGCTAATGAATTCAAACGTCTCTGTCTTTAGACAAGAATAATATTATTTGAACGCAATATAACATAGTATATGCAAGGTACTCGTGAGTCTATTTGTATTTTTTTTTTATATTATATAGAGATTATTTACTTTACATGTGTCATATATATATGTTCTTTTTTCAAAATGCAATAGTTCAAGATAAGAAAACGCTATCATATTCTAAAGTTATGATAAATTACAGAACTCCAGGTTAAATTTTATAAATAAAATATTTTAAATCTGACCACTTAAACCAAGTTGTATTGACATGTGTGGCCCGTCTATTACATTGCATCTAAATAGCATTACTGTTGAGAGAATAATATGTTTGACCCACCTTTTTATTTTGCGAAGTACAATACCATTCACACAGTGGTGGATCTTGAACTAAATGTTTGGGAGAGCCAACGAAAAAAAAAATTGGGGTGCCAAAATCAAATTTTAGCGTGTGTCAAATTTTTTGTAAAAATTCTCACAAATTTCTTAGAAATTTTATTTAAAGCTGTTATGGTCCCGGTCTTGTCCTTAAGAAGATCCACCATTATTGCTTCACATGGGTCATACTCACAATGAACCTGCACTTTGTTCTCTGTTTGTTGCTGTTATCTCAAACTTTACCTCTTGCCTTAGACACTACCATTAATATTATAGCTACTTTCTACATAAATATGTGCAATTTGTATACAACTACAGTGTTGTAGTATTGGGTAGGTGGGTAAATCATTCTAGCCCAAATCTTGGTGTTTGTTTTAGGTTGGAATTAAATTCCATTGAAGTTAGTCCAATGGCAAAATGCTTCAAAATTTCAGCAACTCTGCCGTAGGGAGACAAGGCTTGGCCACAGAAAATTGGCAGTTTTAGGAAACCACACGAGCAGCACTGACTAAACACCCCACATGGGCAAAGGCAGAGGACCCTTTAGTCCTTCAATGGTACGGACATGGCCAAAACCGGAATATTACACTTCAATAATATAAAAATATTAAAATAATCTTTTTCCCCTCTAGAATGCATGGGCCAAGCCATGCACTTTTTGCTAATAATTTACTTGCTGCTTTACCCTCGCCGCCCCACCCCCCCCCCCGGGGCCCCGACTGCCGGGCAGCAAGGTCAGTCTCTCACGGGCAGGCCAGCACTGCTGACGTCATGAGGTCCGTTTACACTATTTCTGGGCCTCGGACCTGTCGCTGTCAGGTCCATAAAAAAGCCCACTGGCCGCCTCAAGCATGAAGTGCCGCCCCTTCTTTTTCCTCCTTTTAAGCCTCCGTCATTTCCTCTATTTTCTCTTATCTCGCAAAACTACCAAAAAGCTCCCCCTTCATTTGCCTCTTCTCACTCTCTAAAATCAGTGGAAAGGAAAAAAAAAGTCTCAAAGATGAAACCAAAAGACAGGTTTATCAAAGGTATAAGTGTTTTGAAGCTCTTTATACACTGAATCTCATGTGATTTCAACTGTTTTTCTTCTTTCTTGCATATAAATTCAGTGACACATTTCTTTTGTAACCCCTTTCGTTGTTTCTTCACAATAGGGGAATTCACGGTGATCCACCGTTTTTTAGTGGTTTTAGTATGTGCAATTCATGTTAAAGGTATGTTTTTTATCTTTCTTTTTTCTTCATGATCAGTATACTTTGACTGACTCCTACTAAGTAAAAAAGCTGCTTTTTTTTTTTCTTTTGTGGGTCTATAATGATTTTTTATACTGTAAAGCTGCTTCCATTCCAGCCACTCTTCTTCATTCTATGTGCTAAGAGCATGATCCATGATGCAGGTCCCTATTTGAGCTTTGTCATGCATGTGTGCAGCAACAAGGCCACCATGTGTAGCCCTTTGAGCATTGGGAACCATAACCAAAAGGAAACCTTCAGTGACTCTGAAATTGGAGCTGACACTTCCTCTGGAATGTTGGCGGGTTCTTTCTAATCTGGGTGCTATCCTACCTGAGCTTTTTACCCAACTCTCTTCTTCATCTAATTTTTCTGCCCGCTCCTCTTTTTTTTTTACTTTGAGTCTTCTTGACCTTGTAAGACCTTTTCTTGACCTTGTAAGACCCCATGTCGTGTCTCTTGTTCTTGTTTTCGCCTTTTTGAAGAACTTTATGTTGGAATTTACTGATATAGAGCTTCTTCTTCTCTTTTCCCCGTAACCGCCCAACTCATCTTCTCCTTCCTTGTCTATCCCTCCTGAGCTGTTTCAATGTTGGCCACCCCAGCAAACATGCAGGGCAATGATATTATGGCATTAGAAAAACCCAAAAAAAAAAAAAAAAAAAGACCCTAAGGCAGCTCTCTTTTAAGGGTTCTTGAAATGTGCAATGGAGACATTGACTTTCAAGTACTTTGGGCTGTGAAACGTTGTTTTTGGAGACTACATCGGTAGAAAAATATGTATATGCCTCATTTGATGTGGTCCTTACGGTAGGTTGTGAAAAGTGGGCAGAATATTAATAAAATAGAGATGCTGTTTGTATTCAGAGTTCAAAGGCCATCTGTATCTTATTCTGTTAAGGCAATCAATGGCGCTTTGTATCATTGTGTGCAGAATATTTATGCTGTGTTTGCTTGCTTGCAGTTGCAGGCATCAGTTTCCTTGTTTTATATGTTGTTTGGCTGAGAAAGTGTGTAAGAGTAATACATATTCTCTTAGATCTGCTCAGCTCGAGAGAGTCCCCCTCGTGACTGCTCTTATGTACAGCAAATATCCACTGTATTATTGGAGACATCTGATCTCTCTCTCTCTCTCACACACACACTTTTCTTTTTATAAAAGGAAATTCAAAGAGCTTTATAATTTATACACCAGTTTTTTATTTAGAAAAATATAACGTGGGAAAGTTGAAAATAATCTCTACTCTGCTCATTATAAAGAAATAATGCTGTTTGATACTTCAATTCTTTTTAATGAAGTTTCCTCTATAGAGAGAGTTTCATACCAAAAGAGAGAAATAATTAGTAAATGCTCAAAGAAGCAAACAAACCCAGAATGAGGCAGAGAGAGAGTTAATTCCCTGATCTTTCCCTATCTTGTTGATTTGTTTTCTTCTTTTCTTTTTTTTTCTTGTACAATGATTTGTTTTCTTCTTTTATACAAGACAAAGCAAGATGAAATTCATGAGCTCAATTTTGGCATTACATGTGTCCTAAACTGTACAGCCCCATCTCTCCCAGCTTGCTATTTAATACATATAGTCAAGGCATTAAACTCACCAATTTCGCTTAAATCATATTGCAGATGTTGGCCATTCTACTATTAGCAATGGCCTTATTAACTTGAAAATGTTTAATTAATAATCTGACCGTGAATTGTGAGAACTAATTGTGAAAGATCTTTTCAACCAAATGACTCAAATTTTGATGCTCAAAATGCTATTTAGTTTCCCCGTCTTTTTCTTCATTTGGATGAGTGCTTCAGCCATTCCTTCCCCCTACCAGGACGAACAATTTGGGAATGAATACAACCTCAGACAATAGGGAATATTACATCACCAATGTCTCTATAAAGTAGCAATTAGGGGTGTGCATAAAGTGGGATCAGGTTTATATGAAGATTTGGTTACGTTGAGTACAATTGTGTTTAAATTTTTTTTATTCAGATTTAATTGATTATATATACGAATTTAACGTGAAAAGTACGATCCATAACTGAGGTATATATATAAATGATTGAGTTTGAATTAATTCGGGTTGAGTTTGAATTTTTTACGCACCCTAATAGCAATATGGCCTACCCATCTCACATAGTGAAGTATCATTGGTTGGAATTGGAATTAGTTTTATTCCCAAATCAATTTCTGCTAGTTATCAATCGGATTCCTCCATTGTAGATAGGAATCATGTCGGCATCAGGAAAGAAAAGTTTTAAACCAAAAAAAAAAGGGTGGAAAATTTTGTTGGGCTTTCCACCATGCATTAATTCAGGCTGCCGAACATATTGTTTCAATCATTCATCTACTTATGGTAGCCCTATACCTATCGAGGTGACATATGCAGACAATGATCTTTCTCAAAGTTACTGCATGATATTTCCAAATGGGTGTGCATCTGATTTAGTGCAAGACCTTAATTTCTGGAATATCCATTGACATATATATACATGGATGTAAGATCATTCAATTGTAATTTGGCAAGTTTAAATTAAGTAAACTTTTTAAGATGGATTAAGTATTAGGCTCAGCATAGAAGTACAGTTCAGAAGATTAAACCTTTTTGTAAAACAGGAAAACGTTCTTGTGTGTTTGACACTTCCCTACCAGTTTTCTTTTTGAAACAGGTTTTCTATCAGACCACCTCAGACCAAATTTGCTTCAACTAATAACTTAATAGTTATAAATATGCAAATATATGATGAATTACTTTTTCTAATAAGACGAATCATAGTTATCAAATTTGTCACGTATTGCAGTTTTAAAGCTTTGAATCAATTTGTAGGGTTGTCACTTGCAACCAAAAAAAAAAAGAAAAAATTAATGCATCTTACCCTGATATGATGATTCGGAATGTCGAACCCAATTTATAAAATGGACATAATAACGGCGAATTTAGTATCTATGAGATGAATTTTAATTTCAAATTTTTAATTGCATCTACAATATGTAACAGCAGAATGGCAGCATTGTGCAGCTAAACATGTATGGAAGTAATCATAATTAATGAAGGTAAATAGGGAACTAAATGAATCAACAAGAGAGCTGGTTTAGGTTTTTGGAGTACCCAAAAGGGGTCAGAGGTTGGTGATTTCTTGCACAAAATCATGATGTCTACAAATGGATAATTCAAAAGTTAAATGCCTTTGCCTGTATAACATAGCCATTGTTTACCCATCCACCATTCTCTTTTCCTTTTGGTGACAACATGAAAGCTGACCTTAAATTGAGTTGCAGTCATGATACCCTTCATAAGCTTTTTGAGATCATTTTGCATTAGGTACCTCCAACATTGGGGCCATCATGGTCAAACCTTTTTCCATCTTTAGGATGCATGCTAACATGGCTCTCTTTCATTAGGTTTTTACTTTTGCTCAAGATCATTCCATTCACCACTCTTCAAAAGTAAGGGAATGACATCTCAATAATACCCTGATGCAAGTTTCTTCAGTGCTGATATTTCATGGAAGTGAGAGGACCACATTCAACAGCCTACACCTAACTTAGCCTATACCTTTAAAGAAAACTAACTTGTATAAATCACTCTTTGTTTCCTATTTTTGTACGTAATTTTTTCACATTTAATTTATCATCAATATAAAGAGTTTTACATTATCTCGAGCAATATAGTCATGTGTTAAGAATTTTTTTTTTAATTATTTCATCATATAGAATATTTTACTATAAAATTTTGTATACTCTTGAAAGATCAAATTTATATTTTTCAACGGGGCTAGAAAATAAAAAATAGACAATTTTTATTTGATACGTTAATTTCATATATGTATATTACAAGTTATTGTGCAAATTTTATTTAAGTAAATAGATGGATGAATAATGAAATAAAAATTTTACTATTTTCACATACAAGAATTTCTCGGTAAATTCATAACAGTCGTACGATCAAGTAACGCTCACTTAATCGGGCGGCTGTCACAAATTTTGTGAGAGATCCGTGACAATCTATTGTGCAGACTAAGCATTATCCCAAAATTATATGCATTAGGGACTGATAATAGAGCCCAACTTTTTGTGTTTTTTTGTTATTTGGGGTCAACGCACATTTTACAAGATTGGTCATACAAGTTGGCCTTCATTATGTGTTTGTTGTCACATTGCTTCTTCAGCTTGCATTGGGCCCAGATAGATCATGGGCCTTCTGCTGGAAAGTTGGGGTCCGATTTATCATGGGCTTTGTGATTAGATCATCATTGTCTTTCCCCTTTTTTGTCTCCTCTTGGGTTGGGCTGGATAAGCAATCTTGTGGGCTTTGTTATGTACAAGCCGAACTATCAGAAGATTCAGAACACTAGTCATCTTGTTTTGTAACATAGCCGAACAAGAACACCAAGTTGTGTAACATACCAATCCGATTTAATATGGGATGTTAGATTTATTATATTTTATAATTTAAATTATTAAATTTAATAAATTTAACAATTAAAAAATTTTTTAATAAATTTTTTGTAAAATATGGGACAAATAAACTATTATCCTTTTCTTTATTTTCTATAAACTCCTACCAATATTTGAACAGATTGGTCTTCTAGGACTTGAAAGAAAGTAGTCCCACTTAAAACAAAACTATTAATGACTAAAAAAATACATGAGTTCTTAAATTAATTTCATTTTTTTTAATATATGGAATAAAATTAATAATTTAATTTTTTAAATAAATTTTTGTCAAGTTTAATTTATAAAAATAAATGTATTTTGTGAAATGATCACGGCAGAGCTGCAATTTATAGTCTCTCCCTCTTTCTCTTCATTATTTCATTTTCACTCCCAGTTTCTTTCATCTTCTGTTTCTCTATAATCAAAATTATTCAGGATTTTGTTTTCCTCTCTGGATAAGATTCCAGATATTTAATGAAGGAGAATAATCCTATTTTGGTATGAGCTTTCCTTCAACAAACAGACATAGCCAACTTGTTAGGCTTTCTTTGGATGTTGATCAAACCCAAACTAGGGCTTCTGATAACTTCATGTCAGGAATTCTTTCTTTTTTCTAGATGACTGAAAAGGAGTATTAGGCATATAGAGCTTCTATATGTACTAGGCCATAAGGATTACACATTATTTTCTTAAATTAAAATTTATAAAAATTTTATTTAAAACTAAATTATTAAATATATTAAAACTTATATTGTAAATAGTGCAATTTAACATCTCACCTTATAATCAAAGAGCTTTATTAACTTGGATTAGTCTAAGTAAAAAGAGTTCGCATACTTTAAGTAAATTATTTTATATTTAATTTAGGTCTTATGTATAGAAAATACTCACTTAGATAAAGTTCTCATTTAGGCATTTGAGTTCTAATTATATCTCAAAAAAATTAATCTTTATTTACTAAATAAAAGATATTTAAAAAAAAATTAAAAAGGAGCTTTGTAAACCCACTATTCATGGCCTATCTTTTCCAAAATTATAATGCCCATTCCACTTGCACCAACGCCATCAACCATGTCAGCATTACATCCTTATCACATTGGAATTCCATAAGGCGGTTGTTATGTTTATCCCTTTTCCACTATTCCACTTAATATTTAGTTATATTTTTTATTCAATCAAAATTTTTATAAAATAAATGACTTAGTTTATTATTTTTTATAATATAATTAAACATAAGATAGAATAATTAAAAAAATACATAGCAAGACCACTCTATAATTCTAATAGCAAGTCATACTTCATTATGATATTCATTATATCACTAAAGAAAATAACATTAATATATATATGTATATAAAGTCTCACTAAACTTGAATTATTAAATACTTATAACATATAAATTAATTTATAAATTTATCAAATTGTACCGTTTAATCTAAACAATTTACTAAATTTTATTATCTAAATTTTTAAATGAGAGTTTACTAAAATTCTATTAATAAAAAAGAATTTTACATAATATAGAGTCAAATATAAAGTAGAAAAGACCTTAAAGATATTTTAGATATTAGCTTGGAATAACACTTGCTTATTTGGCTTAAGAAAATGATACTTATTCTGTGTTTATCATAAAATAACGACTTTTTTTTAGAAAAAGTTTAAATTTTAGGATAACTAAATTTGTTCGGATTTCATTCTAAAAGAATTATTTAATAGAAAAGTTGATAGATTAATTTACTCTTAAAAATGAGAAAGCGTGAAAAATGTACAATTATTTGAAATAAAACTAAATTTTTATAAAATTTTAAGAATTAGTTAATCTATGAAATTTTATAATTTAATTCACAAGTTTGATAAATTAATAATTTAAAATTTTTAATTATTTAAAAAAATTTTAATAAGACGTAATTTATAAAAATAATAATTTATTTGAATAAAATTATCTGGAAACTGTGAATAAAAGATAGTTACTTGTAAAATGAGCTAATCTCTGTATTGTCCAATCTTTTACTATTTAAGAAGTTTGATTAAGAATGTTAAGCCCAGAAATGACAAGCCGCCGTTGATTTGGACATAATTTCTTTCGGGTAATTGCAGGCTATGTCGGTAGCTCTACAATTAAGTTAACGTTAAGAAATATGATTCAGTCTTAAATATTAAAAAAATTAAAAAATATAAATAAAATTTATAAATAAAATTATAAATATAAAAATAATAATATTAATTTTTTCCTGAATTTTGTTTGAGATTGGCTGGTTATATATATTTCTTGATCATAATAGTTTTAAAAGATCTTCAAATTTAAAATGAAATTGGACTATGAAAACGTAGTTTTCAACTGTCAACCACCAAGATGAGATTATAATATAAAAAATTGTTTTTATTATTATATATAACCGAAAGGTCATCCTCAAGTCCAAGTCAAATTATGAATGGGACCTTTCAATCTTGCAGTGTGTGGACTGGAAATGGAACCAAGTCATATTCTATTAGGAGTTTGATTCTCTAATTTTCTATGTGCATTTTCTAATCAAAATTAGCATCAGATTCATGCATGTGGCGCTTCTAATTGCATGCGTAACTTTCATTCATACAATATGAATTTGAAAATTAACAACCAACATAACTTTATATCATAATACAGTGTGCCATCTTTCTCAACGTCAAATTTTGATAGAGATGCAATGTTGCCATCCTTTTCACCTTTTCGCAATTGAAAAACTTCTTTGACAATTGCACCATTAGTTTTATTATGGAAAATATTCTCATTTATCCATTCATGTGCTGTTTTGCATGTTACAAAATTCAACAGTTTAATTTTATGGAGTTATTTATAATTATGGGTGGTTAGATTTGAGTTTTATATTTAGTATGCAAGATTCAATAAAAATAATAATTAAAATTTTCAAATAAAATTTTGATGAATCTCAATTTAGAAAAAAGAGGGACCTATCCATGTTCCTTCTTATTCTATCCACAAACCAACATATTGTTATTTTAATTTATATTTTATGTATAGTTTATTTTTTCTGAAGTATAAAATCTATTTATTCTATAGAATAAAATAAAAAGCTAATCAATTATATATAACATTCAAGTAGTGGGTGGTCAAGGCATGCAAGAGATATTATAAAAAGTCAACACAATGATATATTTTAAATTTGTAATATTTAATTAATTGATATTCTCAATACTTGCCACAAAGATTTAATCATTTAAGAGCAAATCTCAATTTTATTAAAAAAAACTTTTTTAAGAAAAAAAAAAGTATTACTTCTCATATTCATATGCTCAAATGATAAGCCTTCTAAGGCTTGCTTTGGTCATTGTTGGTTGCTATACATGCAGTCTCTTTCCTATTGAAAAATAAATCAAGAAAGCTCTTTTTAATTATTTTTATTTTAATTTTTTTGTGCGTCAAATCAAATGGGACGTTCACAGTCAAAATAGGCAGTACTTAATTGTGCAAAATAATTATTTTTTATAAATTAAATTTTATTAAAAATTTATTTAAAAATTTAAATTTATTCCATTTCAAACTGACTCAAAATTTTATAAAAAAGATGGGTTATGTTAAGGGTCATTCCCCCTATAATTTCGTGGAATGAACTTTAATTTTGGCTACATTGAGCAATATTAGTTATATTTGTATTAATACAAACAAATTCACATCTTCAACCACGTCTTTATAGATGGTAAAATGACAACAAAAACACAACGCTTAATCCTTAGTATAAATATTTAACTAATTTCATACTTTTATAATCTAAAAAAGAATTGGCATCTTAAAAATGTATTTTTAATTAATTAGAGCATATTTGTTCCCTAATTACATACTATTAACATATAGTTCTTATCACTTGGCTAACAAAATCATCAAACTTTATTGAATCACTAAAAAATAATACAAGTATCTGCCTACAAATCATCCTAAACCCTTATAATGCCTCTCATAACTGTTTATGGGCCCTAGAGGTCTAGCTTTATAGGTAACAAGCTCTACATGTGTGGTTGCTACAAAGGCATACAATTGACAACCCCAACTACTAAGCATCATGTGCAGTGGGCATCATCCAACTACTAAGCATGTACAATGAACATCCCCACACTGTTAGGACAAAGCAACAATGGGTTTGAGTCTTGTCAATGTGCTTGCCTCGCCTTTGACTTAGTCACCTTACTTATGTGCTTGCCACGCATGCCTTAAGTTATGTCACAAGCCAACATCTAGCCAAGGGTCTAGGTCTTATTTGTGTGTATGCCTCTAACTAGGCCATCCATTTTTGCCTTGCATGCTCGCCATGCATGCCTTGATCATGCCTCAGGCTAACACCTGTCTAAACAAAGCAATTGCTTGCAACTATCAAGTCACATGTCATCCAACCATGCGCACGCCTTGTGCTGTTTGCATGGGTGTTGTGGGCCCATGTTGCACGTGTGCTTTGTGCCTCCACTACGTGCGCGTCCCATGTCATGCTACGAGCATGCACCTACATACTATTCACACAATGCACAGTTATCGCGTGTCAGAAGAAGTGTTAGTTTTATGTTTGTAGAATTACATTTTTTCTATAACTCTTCTTTGTCAATTAATAGACCCAGCACAACAATGTAAGAGGGCAAACACTTTTGGGGACAGTGACTCTTCTTTTTCTACGTTTGTAGCCGTCACGTAGCTCTTAAATTGTGGGCTTATCATTTCTCTGCTGGAATCCGCCACCAAGAATTTCTTATTATGCCTATTTCTTTGAAATATTATATAATAACATATATAATTCTTAATACTTTTAAATTGATTCAACAAAACCATCGAGTATTGTGGCTTAATGGTAGAGCATTCAAATGCTTTGTCGTTAGTACGTGAATTCGAATCTCATAGAGGATTTGTTGGGGTGCCACCCTTATTTAACCATTTTGGTACCCAAAAAAAATTGATTTAACAAAAAGCTAGCATTGTATTTATTAAAAAATTATAAAAATTTAATTATAATAATTTACACATACACAAAAAAAAATTATTAGAGATTCGAGCAAGAAAAATTAATTAAGTAATATTTAATTAATTAAAAAAGATAAAAAAAACTTATAAAAATATTTACAAGATTATTTAAATAAATTTTTTATAAATAATATTAAAATTTTTAATTTTTAATAAATTTTAATAACGTTATTTAGTTTATCTATTGATTTAATATAATAAAATAAAATAAGATTTTGTGGATTGTTGATATTGAGTGAGTCCGATGTCACCGATCTATTTCGAATTCATTAGCTAGTTCTGGTATCTATTCCCCTATTTTCCTTCATGCTTCTATTCCATTCCGGCAGCCATTAATGGCAGTGTATCATTCCCATTTCATAATGTTATCATCATTTTACACGTCAAACTTGCTCTAAACATTAATCAAGCTTTCTAAAACACAAAATTTGTATAGATGATGAATGAACTTAAGAATTTGTAAAAAAAAAAAATCTATGATTTACATATACATAAATACGAAGATTAAATCCAAATTCAACATGATAACATATTTTTAATAATTTTATAAATATTAAATCTATGATAATTTGTGTGTATTTTTTGAATTTAGTAAAATTATTATATGGGTCTTTAATAATAAAGATAATTACAAAATTACTGTAAAATAAAAATTTCAAAATTCATATATATATATATATTATTTATTATTTTTACTATGACTGCATGATAGTGATTTGGAGTGGTTAAAATAATGGATCTAAATATTATCACATATTTATTTTCATATAATTTTTACTTATAAAATTTAACATTAAATTTAGGTTAAATTACACAATATCCTCTTAAACTATAACCTTGTTCAATTTACTCTCACGTAGTTCTAATTAAACCAATTGACCTTCTTACATTTTTGATTTGTTGCAACTAACTCTTTCCATTATGCCTTCATCCAAATAGATAAATGTTGACGTTTTTCAACATGTTAACCCAACTTACATGCACGTCATATAACTTATTTTATGCATTTTGACTTGTGACTTGATCATAAATCCTAAACATTAAACTCCAAATTTAAAACTCTAAATCCCACACTATAAACCATAAATCTTGAATTCTAAATTATAAAATCTTAAAATTTAAAAATTCAAATCTTAAATTATAAATTTTAAATTTTAAATCTTAAAATTTTAAAAGAGTGTTAGGATTTAAGATTTTAGATTTAGTATTTAGGTTTTAAAATTTAGGGACAAGTCCTATGAGTAGCATGTGACTAGTTAAAATGCATAAGTCATGTGAGGTGCATGTGAGTTGAGTCAACATGCCAAAAAAAATAAATAAATAATAGTTATATATTTGGATGGAGATTTAACGGAAAGGAATTAATTGCAACTAATTACAAGTGTAAAAGGGTTAATTAGGTTAATCAATATCATAGAAGGATAAATTGCATAAAGGCTATAATATAAAAGGATTTTGTGTAATTTATTTTTAGATTTATTCAATTTTATAAATTAAATTTTAAAATTTAACTAATCTAAAAGTTCATACTCATTAAGTATGTGTTTTACGTAATTTTTTTTTAAATTGAGTTTTATGTAAATATAAGCTAGTAAGAATAGATTTTTGGTCAAATAATAACTTATACATTATAAGCTACTCCCTCCGGCCCAATTTAATTATTGTTTTAGAGTCTTTCTTTTGATATTTTTTTAATTGTCACTTTTAAAAAACTATAACAACATTAACTACTTTTTTCTAATTTTATCTGCACTAGAATTATTATTTCTATTAGATTCTCTCTCTTTTGCTTTGAGTCTTTTTATAGAAGGATAATTTTTTTTAAAAAAGAAAAGGTCAAAAACTTTTATATTTTTTTAATTCTTACATATTATTCTTAAACGATAAATGATATAAATCAGAGAAAATAATTACCCAATGACTAAAGGTAGGTGGTTCTGAAATAGTCTTTCAAATTTTTTAATTTTTTTTCTTCCTTCCCATAATAAGGCTATTTATGTAAGTATCACTTTTGATGACCAATTATTGTGGGATGTATAAATAATTCCATAGTGTTCTTCTCTTGGTTTATAAATTATATATTATAAACCAATTAATTTTTTTCTCAGCTCCGTATTTATTCATTTTGAAAAACCTGTCTATGTAACAATGATGTTACACTAAGCCTTTAAAATAAGCAAGACAAACAGTACCTTGGTTTCCAAGTTAGACCCAATAATATGAAAGTTGTAGTGGAGGAAGCTAAGTAGAAGCTTACTTTGCTGCCGTTTTGCCTTTGATACCAATGGAATTGGATCATTTATTTATTTGTTTTAGTGAACTTTTACTTATTTATTATTGTTTTTATTAAATTTTATATATTTTATGAATTATATATTTAATTAATTTTTTTAATTTTATATCTATTTTTCTCTTATTATACTATCTATCTTTAAATCTCAATAATAAAATTTTCAATCGGAGGAACTTTTGGCATGTAAGTATCAAGTAGGGGGATTTGAATTTTTTTAATTTTTTATTAATTATAGTGATTTTTCTTTTATCTCTTTATTCTATCAAGAAAAAGTTTATTACCAAAACAAAGGTATTATCTCTACTTTTTGCTATTTTGTAAATTTAATCTTATTAAATATTTATTTAAAATATAAACTATTGTATTTATTAAATTGTTTAAACTAAGCTGTGAGCTCAACAAATTTGTCATTTGATATAAAAACAATTTATAAAATTAAGATATTAGTAACCCCAATTTAATAAACATCAATAAAAGATTAGGTTTTTTCCTAATTTGTTAGTTATTTTGTTCACATAAATTAAAATTTGTAAAATCTCATTTAAAAGTTTAAATTAATTAAATTTTATGTATTTTAGTACATAATAAATTTTATAAGCTATTAGTTAAATTTCTAACCTATACTCTATTTTCTCATCATATAATTCTGATTGACTATACATACGGATATATCACTTTTTAAGGTGTGTGAGTTTAAGAAAAATAATATTTTATAATTATTTATCTATAATTTATATAAAATAAGAGAAAGAAATAAGTAAAACGAGAAAATAAAAATGATTGTGTGTAGATGGTGAACAAATAATTGTGTAAATATCATTATTTTAAATATATTTGGTTGGTTCATGCATCTTCTTGTATAAGGACCTACTTCTTCTTTTGCAAAGGACATAAACTTAGGGTAAGCCATTAGAATCACGGAACATCAAAATAAAAAATTCAAATATTGAGACTCAACGTATACAATAGTAAATAAAATTTTGTATTTAGGAAAGGAAATGGGGCGAGGTGGGGACGAGAAGTAGTCACTCGCTCTTCAACATTGACAAAAAAATTTCCCCTATCCTTGCCCCGAATTTGAGAATGGGAAAAAATTATTTCCTATTCCCAATCCCTACAAGGGAGTAGGTACCTGTGAGGATCCAAAAATTTTAAAATGTTTTGAATAAAATATTTATAATATTAATAAATGAATATTTTTAATTATATATGTAATTACTAATTTACTCTCCATATTACATATTATTTAAATATTATGCAAGAGTATTATAGCAAATAATTTTTTTTTCAGAAATCCCTATGGTATGGGGAATGAGATCCCTGCTCCCTTTTCGAAATTGTGGCAAGGAAAATTTTTCATTCCCAGCCCCACACAGGAAGAAACTTCCCCCCATACCCTTAGCAATATAGGGGATTCCCCAAGAATCCCCGTCCGGTCGATGGAAATTGCCATCTCTATTTGTATTCTTCCATATCACTTACAAGTACTATGTATCACTAATTAACTACCATTTATGATTATGCGTTTTATACTTTGTGGTATATAAATCATATGAAGAAAATTTAAGTGTGCTTGATCAATCTTTGGATAGATATGGAGACATGCTTAATTGGGCAAACAAATTATTACATTTTAAAGAGTATATGAGCCAAACCTATTAATGTGGCAATGACATCTGTGTTATTGTTTTGGAATTTTTTCTTTAGGAATTTTAGATTTGAACTTATGACCTTATGTGTGTATTAAGAAGCTTGCCCACTTTTCTAGTCACTAAAGAAAGAATATATATATATAAAGTTTTTCATCTAAAGTAAAATAATATGTGTACAGGTATAAGAGTAAGGTGAGATAACAAGTAGAGAAAATAATGTGCTTCTAATAATTTTTGTAGGAAAAGCAATTGCTTAATTCTTTTTGCACATCACTTGGTGTGTAGTTAATTTAAGTCATATATATAATTCAATCTCTCTATTCTTATAAAACTAAATTTTACAAAAATTTTACTTAAATATTATTATTTTAAATATATTTGCTTGGTTCATGCATCTTCTTGTGTAAGGACCAACTTTTTCTTTTGCAAAGGACATAAACTTAGGGAAAGCCATTAGAATCACGGAACATCAAAATAAAAAATTCAAATATTGAGACTCAAGATATACAATAGTAAATAGAACTTTGTGTTCATCCATATCACTTAAAAGTACTATGTATATATCAAAAACAAAAAGTACTATGTATATATGTATCACTAATTAACCATTTATGATTATGTGATTTATGCTATGTGGCATATAAATCATATGAAGAAAATTTAATCGTGCACGCTTGATCAATCTTTGGATAGATATGGAGACATGTTTGATTAGGTAAACAAATTATTGTATTTCAAAGAGTACACGAGCCATAACTATTGATGTTGCAATGACATCCGTGTTATTGTTTTGAATTTTTTTTAAAAAATCTTAGATTTAAAATTGTTATTTTATATGTGTACTAAGTAACTTACTCACTTTTTTAGTCACTAAATATATATATATATATATATATAAAGTTTTTCTTCTAAAGTAAACTTAAATAATGTGTGCAGGTGTAAGAGTAAGGGAGATAACAAGTAGAGGAAATAATGTACCTGTTATAATTCAATACTTTTATATTTATATTTTTATATTTATAATTATTATTTTATTTATTTATTTATTAATTATTTTTATTTTTATTTTTAATTATTTCTGCTTCACCCAGTCAGACGTGGGTGAAGTATTGGAGCAACGTTGTAGTCCCAATATTTCTTTAATAATTTGTGTTAGAGAAGCACTTGGATAATTCTTTTTGTACATCATTTGTTGTGTAGTTAATTTAAGTCATATATATAAAATTTAGTCACTCTATTTTTATAAAATTAAATTTTATAAAAATTTTATTTATTAAATTTAATTATTTAAATTATAATATATTCAACAAATTTAAACCCTGACATTATTTTAATGAGGGCTTCATGATATGCCTATTGTTGGTGTCACTTTCTTTAAGCATTATTATATATAAACATATAAATAGCACAAAAATGTGCAAATAAAATACCTTCACGTGAAACAATTTACTATTTTTAATCCAAGAGTTCTCAATTATTTTTTTTTTTGGTACAGCAAGAGTTCTCAATTATTGTGTACACTCCCAGCTGCATACAACATATATGGTGAATAAGAAGGGTTGCGTGTATCTTCCATCCTCGTGATTGTTTGGGCTAATCATAGAAAGTGTTGACACGTTGACAGTTATGAGAAGATCAGTGTCTGGGCAATTTAAGAGCTTTTACAATCTTGCATGACAACTTGCTTGGAAATGGGGCCTGAGAAGGCATATTTTCACGGTTTCTTATAGTGATCTTGCACTCACAAGGCAACTTCATGAGATGAATATCCAAACTGGGAGCAGTAGCACTCTTCATAAATGCTAAGATCACCAATTAAGATCCAACTGCTTTGGTAGACTCAAGCACAAAATGAGAAGGGAATAGAGGGAAGTATAAACCTATGTTGGAAACTGTTTTGGGATGGGGAAGGTGAAAATTTTTGAAAATGGAAAATGGTACCCAGAGAAGAGAGGTGAGTAGCACTTACAGGTCAGTGCTCCACGGCACTTGAGTTTGATAGGGACGTGTGCAATTGTGTTGCTGGCCTGGGTATATTTGGGGTGACCATAACCAGCAAAGCTTGGACCTCAGATGTCCATTCTGTGGGAACGGGAGGCATCTTATTGAAAGCAAAGTGTAGATTGAATGAAAGAGAATTACTGTTATCACAATATATCGAAAAATTCTGAGAGTAACAATAGTTGGTATGATATTAATTTTGTAAATTTTATAGTTTAATATATAAAATTTAATAAATTTAATATTTTATATTATAAAAATTAAATAAAAAATTATAAAAATAATAAAAACAACTATGAAAAGGCTGTCTTTTTGACAGGTAGAATAAGCAAGTGTTCATGGAAGAAAATAATATGTAGGTGATGAGTCTAGAAACTTATTATTTTTAAATAATTCTTTTTTTTCAAATCTTTTATTCATTTTATATATATATATATATATATATATATATTTTATGGCCTGTGATTTTATGAGACAAAACGTTTAGCATGTGAAGGGAAGAGGATCAAAAAGACGGTAATACGGGCAACTAAAAAGGTTGATTTATGTCAAAAGAAGGATATAGACAGGTAATTAAAGTGGAAAGCTAATAACAGTATGAGTCAAGAAGAGAGAAAAGTCAACCTCCTTGAATGAGAGATTTTGCTAGTTGCACTATACTAAACATTGAATTTTAAAAGCACAAAATTTCTCAATTTCAAAAACAAGAAAAATTAATTAAAAATATATAAAAGCTTTTATTTTAATTTCCTTTCTCGCTCTAGATTCTCTCTCTTTCTCGCTTCATAGATATCCCATTATTCAGTTCCCAACTCCCAACCTTCTCTTCTTCCTTCACATATTCTTGCTTTCTCCCTCTTTCTCTCTCTCTCTTCTTTATAAACCCATCGTACACCAACTCATTAACATCAACGAGTTCTCTACTTTTCTAGCAAAAACGTTGAGAACTCTCCTTAAGTTTCATTTTTTTATGCCTCGTGCTCTCTTCCATTTCACTCTTTCTCGTTTTTGCAGACAAAACAGATATGGTGGCGGCTTCCCCAAACCCAATTCGCAGCGAGAAGAACATACCCATGGTGGACCTTTCGGCGGATAGGTCGGTGGTGTCAAAGGTCATAGTGAAAGCTTGTGAAGACTATGGCTTCTTCAAGGTGATCAACCATGGGGTCCCACAAGAGATTATAGCTCAAATGGAGGAAGCAGGGTTTGATTTCTTTGCCAGACCAGTGTCCCAAAAGAAGCAGGCGGCGCCTGCTAATCCCTTTGGCTATGGTTGCAAGAACATAGGCTTCAATGGAGACATGGGTGAGGTGGAGTACCTTCTGTTAAATGCAAACTCTCCGTTGGCAGCTCAGATGTCGGAGACCATCTCCAATGACCCATCAAAGTTCAGGTGTGTGCATTCATCAGTACGTTTTCTATCTGTCATTGTCTAAAACTTTTACATTTATTGCATGGTTAGCTTCTTTTGTTGGCTTGGTTCAAGAGACCTTCTTGGCCAAAAATGAAAGAGCGTCTGAGAGAGAAAAAAGAGGGATAGAGGGAGAAACCATGGGCAAAGATCTGCCGTAAAAGTAAGTGACAGTTGGGGTGACAAGGTCATGCAGAAATAGGTATTTCTTTTTGAAATGGACCATGCTAGCTAGTAAGTCTTTTGCCAGCGTAGTACCCAGGTGACCCTGATAAGTTCAATGAATTATTTTAACGTCTAGTTTGGAACTACCTTCCTATGAGTTGTATCTGACCAACAAAGGAGGGAGAGAGAAATGGAATTCAGGTTTTGATTGTTTCAACTTTCAACGTTATTCCCTTCTTTAAGTGCTGAAAACTGCACCCATCAACTATTCCTTAAACAACAGTATAATGCTAGTGTGGTCCATTTGCTTTATGCTATAATTTTCAGCTCCTTCTATGCATCATTCTAATTGCGAAATAGCAACATCATTAGGTCTATTACTTATCTATCCGCTCTCTTCTTCTGTTCTTCTGTATGGTGGTTATTATTATTATTATTATTAAATTTCTAATCTTTTCACTTACACCTCCAAATTTTTTGTTTCTTTTGGTAGATAAGTGTTGATAAGTTCACTTGTTGAGTGTTATCTAGGTTGCCCTTACTCTTTGCTTAGGTTTTTTTAGAAAATAAAAATAAGGGAAAAACACTCATTATCCAACAGTTATAATAGGTCTCCTAGCCCTCACCCCACCCCAAGAAATAAAGGTAGCAGTAGGAAATTGACTAGGATTTAGTATGCAACACAATTTTTTTAGTCAAATCTTCATAAGTTAGGAACTAAGCTTTAGTGGCTTTCATTGTCAAATATTGTGATAAAGCTAATTAATACATCATCTGTTCTTGAATAACTCTTCTGTAAGTAAGATGTAAAGAAATTAAGAAAATTATTAAATTATTTTGATATTAAAAAATTGCTTTTTAGTAAAATATCCTACTCATAGAAGAACTAAAATAGTAAAAGTCAATAAAATGAATACTATTTATAAGAGAGGTGAAAGGTAAGAAAATTCTTTTATTGAGCATTTAGTGAAATTTGAATCAAATAAAGGTTAGTTTTAAAAAAATGAAATTTTGGTTTTCAGAAAGTGATAGCTTGAAAAATTAAAATGACAATTATTGAACAACATAGACATTGCAAACTAAGCTTTAGTCATTGGTGGGTTTCATTGTCAAACTTTTAGTTTTTCAACTAAAACATTATGTTTTGTTGTGTTAAGACAGCAATACCACAACTACAATCTAATCTTAATTAAAATAATAATGGTAATGAATAAAGAATAAAACTTGATGGATGCGATGGTTTTAATAGGTCCTTTTAGAAGAGAAAAATTGAACTTCTAAAGAATTTATTAAATTTTCTCTAAAACTAATTAAATTAGTTTATTTGTTAAATTTTATAATTTAATTTATAAAATTTAATAAATGTAATAATTTAAATTTTAATATAAATATTTAATAAAAATTATTATAAAAATAACTAAAAAATATGTAAAGATTAATTTGCAACAAATAAAGAAAAATAAAAACTTCGAAAAAATTATAGGATACACGTGACATTTTAAACTTTAATTCGAGTGGCACATGGGACTATAGGCATTAAGTCCTCCTAGGAGATGGATGGTATGTCAGGGACACTCGGCTCTTCCTACTCTTGAATGACATTCGTGTCATGTCAAACAACTCATAACTGGCAATTGGATACAAAACCGTTCATTCGTAGTTACTTTTTATATAAATTTGGAAATAAAGGTTGAATTGGAGAGGATGGGCAGTGAAAGTACCATCGGATAAGATTGGGGAATCAGAGAATGACATCAGTGATACATCAACAACGTCTAATCAAATCAAAACCCCAGAAAAAAAATAATATGAAAATTTGAAAGAATTTGCCATAAGGTATTTAAAGGCCCCAGTAATTTTGGGTTACTAACTTTCTAAAATGACGAAACCAAACCCAGAAAAGAGAGAGATTGGGAGGCAGACTAGTGTTTATTTAAGCAGTGGCAGCAGCCTCA
This sequence comes from Dicorynia guianensis, assembly GCA_037013595.1. Lineage (NCBI taxonomy): Eukaryota > Viridiplantae > Streptophyta > Magnoliopsida > Fabales > Fabaceae > Dicorynia > Dicorynia guianensis. Next base: position 22,476,499 of record JASUAB010000015.1, read on the forward strand.
GTTCAAAACCCATTCTGCATGTGCCACTCCTTCCATGGTCACAGTTCACATTTCACGGCAAGCAGCATCTAAGTGAAAGGGGCATCTTTATTGATTATTATACTTATATAGCATTTAGGTGTTATTATTTTTATAATTTTATTTAATTAATAAAATTTAATAATTATTATAGTCATTAAACTTCGTATAAAAATTATTAAGTGAAATTAAATTTTTTATAACACTGTAATTAGTTGTTAAATTCCTGCACACAGTCCCATAAAAAAAATTCCTGCGCATTAGTGCCTTGAACTCTACGCTATTAATTTCAATTTTAATTCTACTAATTATTTATATGAATTATTTTTGTTCAAAATTTTAAGTCATTAACAGTGATCTAAACTCAAGTTTCTTTAACTACAAAAGTGAACAGAATCCTTCAAATTGTTAGCTTGTGAGTTTTACTGTTTGATTGTACATGACAGCTCTACTGTGAGTGCTTACACAGAAGCAGTAAGGGAGCTGGCATGTGAGATTTTGGAGCTAATGGCAGAGGGTCTGGAGGTCCCGGACACATCGATTTTCAGCAGGTTGATCAGGGATGTTGATAGTGACTCAGTGCTCAGGCTCAATCACTACCCACCTATACTTAACCACAGCGACTGCAGCAGCAACGATAGGGACAACTCCTGCTCATACAACTGCCATGGTTGCAAGGTTGGCTTTGGGGAACATTCTGACCCTCAGATATTAACCATCTTGAGATCAAACGATGTGGGTGGCCTACAAATCTCTCTTCAACATGGGGTGTGGATCCCAGTCGCCCCTGACCCCTCTGCTTTTTGTGTAAATGTGGGTGATGCACTTGAGGTATGCAAATGTTCCTACACTTACGCACATCACACCACAAACTTGGTTCGTTTTGGGTTGGGGGCTCTGAGGTTGATAAGCAAGAAAAGAAAATTCTTAAATGACTAGCTTGATCTGATAGATAGGAACAGAAGGAAGAATCACTGCAGAATGCAGCTTTTAGGGTCGCTTTTCATTGCAATGAATCTACAGATCACTTCAGAACCAGATAGAAGATTACCGAGTTGAAGTTAGGGTTGGTGTTTTGGAGGCGTTCTTTTTTTTTTAAATCATCCTCAGTTATTTCTCTATCTTTTTTCTCGTTTGAACAATTTTTTTCTCTACTTTTTCCTGAAAAATTCGTCCAAGTTCTAGGTTACATTTCATAAGTTAACTCACTATATTAGTGATTTAGTTAAATTTCTTATGTAAATTTGTAAAGGAAAAAGTAGCACTAAATATATATAAAATTTAAAATAAAATATTAAATTTAGTAAATTCACATCTTAATTGAAAATTTTAATAAATATAATAATTTAAAATTTCAAGTGGATAGTTAATATATGTAAATAGTATCTGGCTTAGTGAGCATATACCATTTCTGTGTAGACAATTATCATTTCTTGGAAAAACATGTACAACAGTTGCACATAAGCAAAGCACGTATGAATGGAATGAGAAATAGAACATGGAGAATCCGGAGGTGGGTTCAACAAGTTAATGCTATCTGACAACTCATTCTTCCATTTATGTGAGCATAAATGGAACTGATACTCATTTTTGGGTGTTCTGTGAAGGTTATGACAAATGGGAGATTTACAAGTGTGAGGCACCGGGCTATGACCAACTCATACAAGCCTAGAATGTCAATGGCATATTTTGGGGCTCCACCTCTGAATGCCGGGATTGTGGCTCCCCCAGATCTGGTTTCACCAGAGAGGCCGTCCCTCTATCACCCATTTACTTGGGCTGAGTACAAGAAAGCTGCGTATTCTTTGAAGCTTGGAGAAAGCCGCATTGACCATTTCAGGAAGGGCAGAGTCACAGAGATGTAGGGTTACAGGTTATGGCAGTCAAAAGTAGAGTCCGTAGCAATACTAAAATCTAAAGAGGTTATCAGCCTTTAATATTTTGGTGCCTTTGAAAGGGTGTTTGCATGCCCGATGTTACAAAAAAATCGCATTGGCTGGGAGTTATCTAGTGAAAGGAGAGAATGTTACTGTTGGATGTTTGTAACAGTTACCAGTTCTGTTGTTCAGTCATCAATGAAAATGTAGTTTTTTGGATTTCTCCGTATTCTGACTGACACAACTTTATACAAAGATAGATGGTCCTTTTTTTTTTTTTGGAACTTGATGGTCTTTTTGCATTTAAGAATAACAAAATATTTTCGGAAAAGATCACGTACCCTCAGATAAAAAAGGTATTGTTTTGCTAATTTTCCTGAATCTCTTCCTAAATAGAAAAGGCAGAGGCCAGAGACCACACCTGACTGATATTCCAAAAACTAAAGGAATAAAAGCTAAATTATGAAAGAATTAACGTGAATCTTGTTCAAATTCTGAAACTTGGCAAACATACGTAACATGATGTTGTTCAGCTGAAAACCCGCAAAGGGGTCAGTTGGCTCTCCCAAAGACAGCCATCTACTAGAAGTTATTCACCGTAAATAATGATACACCAGACCTAACTAATACAGTTAGCTGTTGTCACTAAACAAGAGGGCAACCATCCCAGATTAATTCTGGAAGGAGGTTTTTCTATCATTATATTAATCACCCAGTAATAATCCATTCTAGTATTAAATGATGCCACCTTCATACGGTGACTTTTATTAAAGTGGCCTTTACTGCCTTCCCATAGTCACCACTGTGCCATTACCAGCTTTTACTGGAGCAGCGCCCCATCAAACAAGAGTCTGAGATCTTGCAGCAAAACGCGAACACTTTCTTCTACCAGTTTTGCTAAGCATGCAGACACAAGACTGAAGGACTTCATAATCCTCCTCCCAAAACAACAAGGATGCCTTCTCTGGATTCTCTAGAAGCATCTTTGAGCTCAGGTAACCACTAATAGTCCATGTTTGCATGAGCCGTGATTGCTTCCCTATAAACCTTCCATTGCGGGTGTCATAATACTCTGGCCATCTATCCACGGAAAGCCTTTTCTCTACCATATCAACAGCCTTCTGTGCCAAATCAGGCCTTCCCATCTTGATGCACGCTAATGTGAACTGAGGTTTTATAGATAAAGAGAGTGTTAGCTCACTAAGAGGAAGGCCTACAATAATAGAAAATTTAAAAGCTTTGGTTGACCAAAACGAGAACAGCAAGTAATAACTGTTCCACGATTTTCAATATCAATAATGATAGTCACATACCCAAGATTCAAACATTTAAAAGAAGAAAAGAAAAAAAAAACCATATGCAAACCATTTGATCATCTGCACAGCATAATGATTTCTCATTGGATGAGACTAAACGTTACACATGGAAGATGGGTTTTTATTAATTGAAGTTTTGGATGTGTGAGTAGCATTACTCTTTCGATAAAAAGCATGTTTTGAAGAAGAAAAAAGAAAACAAAGACATGTTAAGTTGTTTCCTGCTTCAGCCAATAAACTATTCTTGAGTGATTAACTTCCAATCGCTATCAGTCCAAAAAAAGTACATTACGAACTTCTTCTGATATTAAATATAAAAATAATTATCTCAAAGATAAATTAATACGAAGAAAAATCAAACTCACCTGCCAGATAAGTGTTGGCCAAGACCCACCATTGTGATATGACCACGGACTGCAAGCAATTACTGAAAATTAGTATTTATATATAACTTAAACCACTGGGTGGGGATGCACTCAAACTACTAATGAAAAAATGACTAGCATCTGGAAAAGAATAAGAGCGCTTCAACAAACATTACGTGTTCTTGGGGTCACTGCCAGTAATTATACGCCATTCCTCGCCCTCCAGAGCAGGGTAACAAATCTTGAGAGGCATCTTTGCAACAAGATCGTCCCATTTGGCCTCTATTAGATTCAAAATACCCCTGTTTTGTTGTGTGGTGCCTAAAGAAGAGACAATGGCCCAAAGATTTCCAAGTGTGAAAAACCTAAAATCCATATGAGCAGGCTGCAGATTGCCAATAAAGTAACCACCTTCTTCAGAGATCCAATCTACTAGCCAAGAAGGAATTTGTTCTGGATAGATGTTAAACTTGTTGACAGCATCAGTAGAATATTCTTCAGTCTTATAACGATAAATCTCATTAACTTTCTTCATATCAACCCAATAATACTCTCTCATGTGGAAAGAGAGTGCACTCAACCGATTGTTAACGGCAGCAACCAGACTCTTGGTCGTATCATTAACCATCAGCATCTCACGAGAGCAGCGTAAAGCTGAGTAAAATAATGCCTGCAAAATTGAAATTGAAAACCACACAAGGAGAAACCTATAAGCAAAGAGTCATATATTCAGACAGGCACAGACAAATACATAATGGAAAAAAATATTGCTTGACATTATAATCCCTAGTACATTGCAGTAGAGAGCATGCTGAATTTAGATTCCAGCCTAAATAATGAAAGAAGATGCCTAACACTCTAGATCTGACTTGTCAATCATCAACAACTTAAGATGAGATGATTGTGCACACCAAGATGAAACCTCTTCCCGTAACACATGAAAAATTTGTGGCAGGAAAACAACTGTGTCACAATCAACCCACAACAATTCAACACATTCTACGAAGAGGATTACTAACTAGTAAGTGGTATGTGACAAACAGCAATGAAAAGCCAGAGCAATACATCAAAGAATTCCAAATCTGTGTAGAAGTAACAACAGGGAAAAAAAAGCTTTCTTGAATAGCAGTGTCATCGCTTGTTCAAGTATACAACTGAAAAGAAAAGTAATGCTGTCTGATAAAGAAGGCACGACTGCATATCATTGCTGCAGTAGAATGCACTTATGATACTGATACACTAATGAAAAAATGATTGCTACCACCTACTTTATTAGTGAGCACTTTTAGCTTACTTGGATCTCAAGAGGGTGACCATGAATGCCCATCCGTCTATCAATCATGCAGGAACCATCAGTTACTAAAAGAGAAGGAAACATGTCGAATCCATCAGTTAGACACAGCTTAAGGATCAGTCTTATGCCTGTCTGGACATCAACTCTTTCTTGCAATGCATAGTCACCCGTGAGCTTCCCATAAGCTCTCAACAAGATAATCCACCATAAACCTGCCAAGAAAGTAATTAACAAAAGCTTTAAACATTTATCCGAGAATTAGATTTCAGGCTAAGAAGCGATATGCCGGCAAATATTGAAAGGGTAACAGATAAGAGACTGTCTATGTAGAACAGGATAACACACACTAATGATGGTGCAGCAACAATTATGCAACAAGCCATGATATCTCAGCTTCCACAGTTATCAAATAATTCCTCACCAGAATCAACAGGTGCAACACGTCCAATGGCTGATTCACCAAAATCAGGATCCAAAACTTCTTCAAATGCTTCATTACTTCCATCAAGAGGAACAGTTCTGACTTTAAAGCTAGCTGGCATTAACCCTTGCCCAGGGCTGTAGCAGTCAACAGTCTTCTCCCAACTCTGACAAATGTTATACCAATTGATTTGGATTAGATGAGGAGCAAACCTCAAGCTGTTTATTGATATCCCTTAAATGCTTAATCAACACATATATCAGTAGTTCCCTGGCCCATTCATATGTCACAAAATATCTAAATAAATTTAAATTTTCAAGAAATTAACTTTATTAAAGATAGACATTTTGTCACCGACAAAGGGAAGTAGAAAAACTTAGCTAAGATGGAAATTACCTAAGAAAAGTTTCATGATGATAGATTTAAACATTTAGATAGAAATAATATCACATTGTTTTCCTCTGTAGTGACAAGTTTATGACTAAAAAGAGAGAAAGGTAACAAAGATAATCAAATACAGAAGGCATCGTCTTTCTTTTATTCACACAGGAGGAAATCTATCCTGAACACCCATTAAACTAAGGAGTAGCCAAATTACAAAAAGGCAAGATCATCATGAGGTAACTGTTAAACTGCACCATGTCATCTGCCTAAAACCAATATAAATAGCAGTTCTTGCAACTAATCAATTTGCCAGTTATAAGATTGTAATAGAAGTACTTGAATCCAAATCCTCAGTCCGAATTGTACGTTAAACAAGAGAAATTGTTACATAATAGACAAGCAGTACCACAAAAAATGAAGGTAATAACAAATGAATCAAGATGTGAAGCCTTAAGACCACAACATACCTGCAACTGCAAAGTGTGAAGTAGAAAATTCTTGACAATCTCCCCTTCACCATTGAGCAGAAAGGCAAGTGCTGATGGAACAAAATCACGGATGAAGACTTGATCATAATTCAGCGGTTGCTTGTCAGCTGAATCATTAGCTGCAACAGTACCCACTGGATTCCCACAGTAAGTGACGACAGCACCTCGAAGCAACTTCCAAGCTTCTTTTTCAATCTCAGTCACTTCCCTCTCGGCCTTACTCTCATTCAAACCTTTTAAATTATCTATATTTACATTTGATCCACTAGTTCTTCCTTCAGATACTTCCTCCAAATTATTTTGACCAGTCTCAATTCGTTCAATCACCAATGGCTTCACATTCAACCCACTTTGAATGTATATTTTCTCAAAGCTTGTCTCATTAACATGAGAATCAACCGATGTAGAATGGTTTCTAATGTCCGAAGCTACATTCGCTATCAATGGAATACCTTTGGGACTACCTATATCGACACAACAACTAGTTCTAAAAAGCCTAGACTGACCCCAATTTGAATCAGAATCTTTAAAATTTCTCCGATTCAAATTGATCACTCGTGTATACCCTACAATATGAGAATCACTATAATAATGATATGTATGGCGATGGACTGATTTGGTATGTGCTCTGGAGAAGGAGTCCATAATTGAATTATTGGACTTGGTTGGGGAAAACGCAAAAAGGGATGAACTTTTATAGCTACTTAGGATTTTACAACAAGGCTTCATGGTAGAGATTCCAATACAGCTACCAGTAGTCATTTGTACAATCAAATAACTTCAGCCCAGTAAAAGAAATTATTTTTTCAAATTAAAAATTAGAACTTTATTTATGTACGACTCTATTAATCTTCAAATATTCAAAACAACTGAGGTTGAATGGAAGAATTGGGCGAATAATATGTGGTGAAAAAATAGGAAAAAAATTAAATATAGAAGGGGAAGATCCTGTATTGATCACTAAGAAGATGGAAATGAAACAGGAAATGGAAATCTACAATAATTTTAGTTTACTTACAGTTTGAAGAGACGATGATCAGATCGAATAGTTTGAATGAAAAGGATCGAAAGCGTTCGCGATTAGCAGAAATAAGCACGGAAGCTCTGAACGCTATTTTATAAGCTTGTGAAGGGAAAGTTCGTAGCAGAGGGAGGGAAGCATCCGAAAGTAGGGAATGGTAGATACGAAAAGCGTGAAGTTACGGCAGTGTCCCCGCACGTGCAAGGTGTTTGATTTTGGGGTCCGGTTGATTGACACTTATAGCCTTTCATTTGGAGAGTCCAATATTCCAATGACAGCTCCCTCTATTTCCATTACATGTGCTTGTAGGGTGATAGAGCATGAAGGTAGGAGAATTTCGAATCTTTATATATATATTTTTTAATTCTAATTTTTGTGTATATATTTAAATTTATATGCAATTTTCTTATTTTTTCAATCTCTTAATTTTATATTTATCTTTTTTTATTATATATTATAATTTTAGACTTTAATTTTAAAGAATCTAAATTTAGGTTAGAGGTGACTTAATCCTTCATAAATTTTTAAAAATTTGTATATATATAAAATGTAAAATTTTAATTTTTTAATGTGATTTTCCTAAATTTTATAAAATATTTTTTAATCTCATTGAATTTTGGAAATTTTCACATGTAATATAAAAAATTATAAATTTTTTCCTAAATTTTATAAAATATTACGTATAATCTATAACAACTTTAAAAATTTTTAAATAACTACTTGTATATATTACTTAATTTTTTTAATTTTTAAAATGACTTTTGAATAATTTAAAATTGTAAAATAGACTCTACACTTTACAACATATAGTAATACTTACGAAAAAAAACAACATATAGTAATACATATAATTTTAATCCCATTGAAGGCAAATTTTGACTCCACCCTTGTGTATTTGAAAAAAAAAATTGAATAATAATTTGATATCTATTTTGACTATTAAAGATTTAAATAATTAATAATTTTAAACTTTAGAGTAAGTTTATATTTATAAATATTTTATTATTTCTCTGATTTATATGTTACATAGATTTTTTTTTAATTTATACTCTTTCAAAAAATATCATGCACAACAAGAAAATAATCTTTTTTTAATGAGTAACATGAAAATAATAATATATAAATGACAACAAATAATTCTTAAATTATATATGAGCTACTTGTTAGGTTAATAAAAAATAATTTTTTAGACTTGAAAAAGGCTTTTAATATTTTTTTTATCTTTAAAAAAGAGTAAATTACACTCCACCATCTTGAGGTTTCTTCAAATGACACTAAGCTCCATTTTTGTTCAAAACATACACTCCACCCTTATTTGACCATGTTAACTAATTTCTATCCCAAAATCTTAATAAAATATTTCTTTTTAAATAATTTGATATAATTCTTACATATATTTTTTAAAATTAAAATTGAATAATGAGAAAATAAATTATAAAAATCAGATGCAATTAAAATTTGTTTGTTTATGGCATTAGTTTAACATTTTAGGGTTTAAGGTATTAAGGTTTTAATATAAAGTTTAGGATGTATTGTTTTAGATTTTAAGGTTTAATGACATATTGTATTTAGAGTTTTAAAGCTTAAGATTTAACATTTTATATTTTAAGATTTCAAATTATGAATTTGACCTTAAATAAACTAAATAAACAATTAAATAGATGATTATTTAATTGGTCTCTTTATTAAAAAAAATTTTAAAGATTTTTTTAGCATGAATGTTAGTAGGTGAGATTCTTATAATTAATTTTTTTAATTTTTAAAGTTTATCTTTTATAAATATATAATAATATGTCAAATTACTTAAAAAAAAGAATATTTTAGCAAAATTTTTAGATGAAAGTAAGTCAATATAATTAATTGGGATGGAGTATAAATTTTAAACAAAAATGAAGCTTGGTATCATTTCAAGAAACCTCGGTGAAGTGTAATTTACTCTTAAAAAAATAATTTGAAGTTACAAAATAGAGTGGGGATAAGGGGCAAATTGGGTAACTCAAGAAAGGGATGACCTGTTCAGTTGGCATGTGGTGAAGGATGTAGGGGTAAGAGCGTCTTCCAGCTGTTTCAGAACTCCAGATATTAGAATGGATCAGAATAGTCGGTAGTGGTCCCCACTCTCCCTTGCAGCGAAAAAAATGTGCGGAAAGTCATAAAAGCGCCCAGTTTGTCATTTCTTTTTGTGTAAAAGCAAATAGAAGGGTGCTTGCTTGCATTGTACCCCACGGTGCACGGCGCGTCCCTGTCTTCGTTTGTACGTGGCCTCTTGTTATTGGCTGTTGTGCTGGCTCCTACAGTAAAAATATCTTATCTCTATCTGCAAGGATTTAGATGCCAATTCTCAGTAGGAGATTTTCCTAAAATATCGTGATATTTTCATTTGTATAATCTGACGCGGACCAGTCGAGGTCCACCATTGTCCATTTAACGTTGTTTGTAAATTTAATAAAAAAATTGAGGGAAAAAAAAAAAAGGAAAAACCGCCTTCGTTTGGGAAGATTGCTTGATTTTCGCCCGAAAGAAAACGCGTGCTTGACCGAAATCTTTGCTGTCTTTCTGGGCAACAAAAAGTCCGCACGTTATCGCTAACAATTTGCTGAAGTGGGCAACGACTACACGTAGCTCCCATAAGATGGCAAAAGGTCGATCCAAGTGTCTACAGCCATGTTGGGCTTGGATCTTTAGAGGGGTTGAAAATACCAAATGTCCTCTTCAATTAAGTGCAAACTTTTTTAGTTGGGCCTATAAAGGGGCCCATCGTAACCATAAGATTTAGGTAGTTTGGGGCATGAGGGTCTGAATCATGGACAGCAATATGAAATATCCATTGCCATAGGCCATTTGTTTTTGGGTCAAGTTCTCATGTTTGAGTAATTAAATTTGTTGAAATGCTAGAATAAGTTGAATTTTATTAAATTTTTATTTAAAATAATTACTTTATTAAATTTTATGACTTAAGAAATTATATAATATAATTTTTATTTTATGAACATTTAGTCACACATATTTAAATAAGCACATTTTGAGAGTTAACTTTTTTTACTTTTTCATTTATTTTTCTCTTTTATGGAGGGTATGATTTAGATCAATTGATTTTTTTTTATTCTTTAATTATAGTAATTTTATATTTTTTAATAATTTAATATAAATCTTATTTTTTATTATTTTTTCTTGATTTTGTATCTCTCTCACCTCATAAGGTTGTGCAATAATCATGGACAAATGACTGGAAAAAAAAATAATTTTCCAAAATGTATATATATATCTATGCTATTTTTCAATGTTGTTGGTAGAGAGACATTTGCACATTACTTATTGGTGAAGTTATTTGATTAAAAGGTTCCAACAATTGAAATTAAGACGGGGTTTATGAAAGATAATTGATGCAGAATATCGATTGATTACGTTGAAACTTGAGACCAATCTCAAAAGGTGGTCATGGCGTTATGCTGAAACTGTCTGACGGTGGCTATGCGAGAGAGAAAGGAAGAAGGCAAAGGAGTTATTTTGGAAGTAGAGCGGCAAAACTGCCTGCGATAATTGAAGCTAAATTAGCGGGGTCAACCTTTTGAGGGGAACGGCTGGGGCTAGGCAGCTAGGCTCTAGCTCTCAACCCGTCAACCTAGCTACCACTAGAAAAGCACAGCACCATCATCTGTCAAATTTTTGGTATGCCAAACCCCATTTGCTCTTTCATGCATTCTCCTTACATTTTCTCTTCACCCTTTGTTGACCTCTCTGAAGCCTGCTCAATTTCTATAGACCTAAGTCATTAGACATTCTATGTAAATAAGGCTATAAAAGAAAAAAATAGTCAAAGAATAAATTTGATTTTTTTCTGGTTATATATTTATAATAAACATCTAAATACGTAAAAATAATATTTTTCTCAATTAATAAACACTTATATATGGCTGTCCTAACCCTCTTTTGTTGGCATCTAAGGGCAAAGGTGAAATTAGGTGGAGGTCATGGTGACTTTGGACATTTCTAAAGTTTCTAAAATACTATATATTATATAAAATTTTTAAGTTTTTTATATAGGTTTCTCTTGAATTTTTTAAAATTTTATATATATACTATAAAATAATTTAAATAACTATTATATTTATTCCAAATATTTCTCAAAATTTTATATTAATCTTAAAATATTTTAAAATTATAAAATTGATACACCTCTTTAACACTTTTTGAACTTAAAATTGAAATATCTTTGTATTTGTAATATTTTTTTTATTGTCATTTTTTTTCATACTAGTGTCTATTTCTCAATTTAGTTGTCATCTATTGAAACTTATTCATTCATCTTTTTTATATTCAAGTTACACTTATTTTTTTGCTCGCTCAAAAAATTTTTAGAAAGGTTGGTATTTTATATTATTATTTTTTGAAATATTAGATACCCATATTTTTAGTTAAATAATATTAAAATTAAATAATATTAGATGTCCATTCTTTCTTGTGTTTCTTAAAATTTGAAGAAATAAATAACATTATGTAATAGTTGTAATTGTTTGATTTTTTTAAATTCTTAAAAAATAAAAAAAATTAAACTTAGAAATAATTATTTTAATTTATTTATTTTTGTAATATATGAAGAATTTAAAATTTTTTATTATATTAGTGAGTAAAATTTAAGGCTCCTCCCCTGTCTGGGAGTAAATGAGAGAAGTCAATGGTCTGCAAATTGAATATGACATTTCAACTTTCTCCCATATTCTTAGTTGAAAAACTCTACTTATGCAAAAAGTCTTTCAAACTCTGTAAAATACATTCGTCATCATTTGGTATTCTGAGTTCTACACAATTATGAATGAACTTTCGTCTTATCCAATAGTAATATATGAGTTTTATCAGCTTTAATTAAGAAATTTTTTTTGTAAGAATTGCATTAATAATCGTATTTACATCAAATTGAGTAAATGTTTTTTTAAAAAGAATTTACTAAATAGTTTATATTAAATATTCAAAAATTTGAAATAAAATAGTCATTTATTAATTCCTGTCATTAAGTTAGTAAAATGTAAAAAAATTAATAATTTAAAATTTTAAAATAAATATTTAGTGACATATTCTGTATGTGGACAGATTTTTTTTTTTTTTTATGGTACATAGAACATTCTAATTGAACCAGACAACATTGGCCTGAAATTAAGAGGGTAGGCCCATTTTGTTATTTGGGCCCTTCGGGTGCTCTGTATTGTTGTCAAGCTCTTACGAGCGACTCACATGGCCACATGGATTTAAAATGAATTAAGGTTGTTATTGATATGAGAAAGTCTATTCCTATATTTTAAATTTCATATAATATTCATATTTTTAATATAAATTTTATAAATTAAATTATAAAATTTAATATTATAAATTTTTATATTATAAAAATTAAATAAAAATAAAATCACAAAACTTTATTAACATTATTGTTTATTGAAAGAATGCACCAAGATTATACCATTAAAATAATGAACCGCGATTGTCTATAATAAGAGCAAACTTAGAGCCCAAGGCAATCACGTTTGTGCTCAATCAAACAACGTGGCTAAATTCAAAGAAATGGAATAATAATCTTTGTCGCTTGAATAAAGTGCATTGTATGGCGTAAGCAGTGATACAATTTCACATCAACCTATACTTATAAAAACATATCAACTGCTTGGCGCGTGTTTCGTGTTTTAACCAAAGCTTCAGACGCGTTTTTTCCTTTTTTTTGTCTTGCTTAGTCAAAGCACTAGACTACTAATCTCACCTGTAATGATTAACTTAGTAAATAAGCAGTGTTTCTGCTGAGACCATCCTAATTTTTTCTATATCCTTTTAATTTTATCAAATGTCCTAGAAGGATAGTGTTTTTGCAAAGAAAATAAAATAATATAAAGCTTTGATTAATTCAACCTTTTTTATTAATTATCTCAATTACATTTATTATAAGAGATTTAAATTTTTTTAACTTTTTTTCTGATTTTAATAACTTTTTTTTATATCTTTATAATTTTATATGTAAATTTTATTTATTTTTTCATTATTTTTTTCTTTTATAATTTTTTTCTCTTATTTACAACCTTCTACCTTAACAGTAAACAACCTGTATCCTGCGTATTAATAGAACTTTGTTTCTTTCACTAATGACTCCATTTTTTTTGTTTGTCAATTAATGACTCCATTTTCATTGACCCTCCTTTGTATATAAACTTGTTCATTTTGACAAATAGAACTAATGTTGAATTTGTTAAACCCTAAATTTTATCAATTTCCTATTTTCCGTAACCTGCCAAAAAAAGGCCAATAAATCATAAAAATTCAAATGCTCATTATAATTGTTTAAATTTTTCAGAAAATAAGAATATATTTTCACATATATAAGAATTATTTTTTATCTTTAATTATTTATGTAAGATTCAAAGGATTAAGATTGAGTCATAACACCACTTAAAATTTACAAGCTTTTAGTGTAATTTATATGTTATATCGGATACTATGAGTGAACGCTTCATTAAATAATAATGGATAAAAAATATCAATTGTTTATTGCAATATTTTTTTAAATAAAAATAGTAGCAAGTCACTTAATGCTCACATAAAATTTTAAATTTAAATTTAAATTAAAAAAAAAGAAAACCCTAATACAAGTACCATTATATTTTTAAAGAAGACTTATCTCTATGTGATCCAACCCAAAAATTAAGCTTCTCTATTTAACCTTTAAGTTTCAAAAAAAAAAAAAACAAACCTGAACCATTAAGTGGTTGAGTAAACAAAGAAATGAAGCCACATATGACGCGTTCATCATTGTGGCTAAATTCATGCACTCAAACAAACACTGGGCATCGCAGCAATGCCCGGTGTGTGGAACTGTACCGTGCAAACTGCTTACCTTTGGAAACAGCTCTCTCGTTTCGAAGCTGATGAGGTTTAGAGAGCATTAGGCAGCAGCAACATCACTTAATCTCTAACCAACCAAATGAAAATGAATCACCAGCCATTATCATCTAACCACGACATCTATTAACGTAAGTGGATAAAAAGCGAGTTGTTTCATTGCGTGATAGAAATTCATTCTTGGCCTTACCATGTTTATGGGAGCCACCAACGTGTCCATGTGCCCATGTTCATAACAACATGGCTTTCTTCATTATTTTTTTATTATAATTTACATTAATTAAGTCATAAATTTTAATAATGTAATAACATTTAATTATTGTTTTTAATATTTTGAATTTAAACTTAGAATATTGTGTTAGTTATGGAGAGTTCGATCTCTTTTTTTTTTTTTTTTAGTATATCAATTAATTAAATTTACTTGAACTTTCTCACACGCCAACTATTTAAAAATTTAAAAATAATAATATTTGCACTACTTTTCTTTTTATAATATTTGTACAAATTATTGTGTTACAATATTTAAATTTTAGTTGTTCCACTAAAATTGGTTTTAAGTAAGGATAGCTGGATTTAAATATTAATTGTGCATGATGATTTATGCACAGATTGAAAAAAAAAATTGTGTATATATTTCACTCTTAAATTAAATATGCTTGACCAAGAAAAGAAAGTTGTTGAGCAAAAAGGGATCCACATTAATTTGTACAGCAATTAAGTGAAATTGAAGAAAAAATTTAAACTAAGAGTATGTAATAAACATTATTTCAAATTACACAATAATTATTCTCAAAACTTTTGCATTGAAAATTTTGGATGATTTGTAATATAATTTTCATTTCAATTACATTGCACACCTTCATTTTTAGGTATTTTGTCATTTTAAATTATTTGCAAAAGAAGAACAAAATTATTCTATTTGAACATAATTTTCATTTTTCAAAGCACAAATATTGACAATCTCTGTTTATAACAATAGAAAAGCTATTCTTACACCAGATGTAATAATAAATGAGTTTTATAAATTAATCGTAACATATAATAAATTTAATTAATTTAAATTTAATAATATAAAAATAAAAATTATGTAAAAATAGAAAAATCGTTATAATAATTATGTTGATAACCCTTTGTCACTCTCAACCTGAGTGTTTGAGCCTGGGAGTCACTTGGATTAGGTCTTTTGATTCATGTTATACACGATTGTCTCTAGTTGATGTCATCATTCCATATTAATTATGGGGCTGAAGTTAATTAACACGAGAGCTCTAGATACTTAGAATTCCCAAACCCATACATCCATATCGTTTCGGCAATATCTGACAGTACTTCTCTCTAACCATTGACAATACAAACCAGAATTTTCTTCCTAAACTTGCAGCTAGGGTTGATTACCATGGTTTCACGTAGGCGAACGTGTGATTGGGTTTCAATTAGCAAAGCATAATCACGGATAAAAAACTTCCATTTAAGTAACTGAATCCCTAAACAGGCCCAAACCCTGAATTAGCAAGAGAAATGGTCGTCTCACATTTGGTGTGTCGTAGATAAGAACGAAGTAAATGCAAAACATGTCTTTGCTCAAAGTGGAAGGCCAGCACAAGCATGCACTTCGTTTGTTACGGGTTGGAAATATCTTCTCTGCATTTTGAGGCAGTGACCTGTGGAAGTTGAAAAGCGACAAGGCCATTAGCTTTTGTCTGCTACACATAATTCTGTAAACTTGTGGCTGTGAGAGGGGCTGGCTGCCATGAGGGCCCCTGGAGAACACCTTAACTAATTGTGACCATGGTTCCTTCGCTCTCATCACAAAGCTTCACGCAAAAGATGAGTGAGAATGAAAAGGATTTTGAATGTGGAAACCATGTCAATTAACGCCACTCTAAATATGGTGCGAAAGAGAGGGATAAAAGTGCACAAAATAGCATGTGGAGACATTGCATTTTCCATTTTTTTGACCATGATTGCTTTCCAGTGGTCCTGTTGGGAAATAGTTTACAAAGAAAAGAACTGTATTGCTTGAAAATACATAATACACCGACTATGATTTATGTTTTAACAAATTTAGATCTTCTCACTTTGTAATATCAAACTTTATATTAATTTTGTACATATTTTTCTCTGGTAATATGAGCGGCTCACATAATAAATGTAATAAATAAGAAAATAAAAAATAAACATCAAATCATCTTAATTTTAATATTCACAAAATTAAAAATATTGTTCCTTTATAAATTATATATATATATATATATTTGTTATCTAAGTTTTCTCTTCCTTGGGTGGTCTAGTTGCCTGTGAATGGTTCCACTGTCTATTCTCATTCTGCCAGAACAACCACCCAATTTGAAGATCGTTTCAAAGAAGCAACCCATGCATGTTTGATTTGGGAAACCCTTTTGACAGTACTATTCAAAGCCGGTGGAAAGTAGCATAGATTGTTTGTTGAGTTTTGCATCCAGCAAGTTATATTAATAACGAAGGTAAAAACCCCAAAAATTGAGTTGATAAATAGCTTCTAAAATTTTAAATTTATTAAATTATATAATTATTGTAAAATTTAATAAATTTAATTATCTTAATTGTTTGGATTCATTTAAATAAAATTGTTATAAGATTTAATTTGTGATAATAAAAAAAACTCAAAATATAGAAGGGCAAAAAAAGTCTAAGAATCAAATACGTATTATTACACATGTACTAAACATTCATGGTATGAGTATAATTTAGAAAAAAAAAATAGAAAGTAATATAATGATGATGTATGGATAATTTAAAATAAAATAGAAAGATACAGCCGTTTATGTATTTCGAAACTGTTATTTTGTGATCATTTAAATTTAATAAATGCCTATATCTGTAAACACATTTCTATTAAAATTAGTTTTGGACACAAACAAGAAAGAGGATGTACCGAAAGGTTAAAATCTTCATTTTATCATGTAATTTAAAAAATATTATCTATATTTGGAAAATCTTTGTGGGTATTTTATAATTTGAAAAAGTAGCAAAAAGAAATCCAGCATATTCATTATTTTTAAATGGGAAGAAAGTATGATGTGGGCTCCTAATGCCACCAATGAACTGCCCAAAAATTATTCCCCAATAACTACAAATAGGACGATCGAGGTGAGATGTTAGGCATAAAAGTCACAAACCCCACCAATAATAATCATAATCTCATTTTTTCTTGACATTTTGGCTCTAAGAAAACAGAAATCAACCTAACTCTATTCTACAATAAATTGGATACTATGCAGTGAAAAAATTCAGAGAAAAGAGAAAAGAAAGTACAAGATTTCTCGTTGAGGACTTTTTCTTTGCAATTTCATGAGTCAAAGGAGAGGAACATGGCCGCAGACCACAGCACTGGCTGGGAGAGTGGGAGGCTTAATTTGTACAGCAGAAGACTGCGCCGGATCCGTGAATAAATTGTGTCAGAGAGCCGAAAACGCGTCGTTTTTTAAGTTCAATTTTATTTTTTTTAATAATAAGAGAGTTACTAAATCGATCAAACACAGAAAGATTTTATTAAAAAAAATCTCAAATAAATATGAAATATTATTACACCGTTAAAATGCACTAATCTTATGCTTTAATTTAATGGAAGACTGAATTAATTCATATCATTTAATGAATGCCGCCGTATCATCAGCGTAGCTAACTTTTATTTAATGCAAATTCTACAATTTTCTTTAACGAAGTTTGAATGACTGCACTACGGGTGGCCAAAAATTGGTCCATTGCACAAGTCCAGCATTTCGATCCAAGAGCTTCCAACCTTGTTCACAACTCATTGCTGTGGGCACTGCACGTCGCCTCAAGCACCACCGTCCACAAAATTGTTGTTCATGGACCCCACACATTCGATGCTTGCACAGCCGCAGCCATCCTCTGGGGAGGACCAATCCTCAAAGCAAAACAACGTAATTTTAAGTTAAATATGACAGATTACAAATCGACGGACCGGCTCATCCCAAACCTGCCGCAAATTGTGCAAATCAATTTATCTATATTTAAACAGGTTGCACGCATTACGTACATTAACCAACAATTCGGCCTTTATGCGAAATTAAACGAATCGACCCGATGGAGCAAACCCGTTTCGACGGCTCCACATATGACCCGCCACATGCTTGGTCCCAGCTCTGGACTAGGAAGTCGGAAGAAGTCGCCTCGCGTGGTCCCCACCACACTACCGGGCCCCGCCAACAGAAAAATCTTTTGACAGAACCAAACGTGGCTCCAGGATAAGAAAAGCAGTCCTCGGACACCTGTGGAGTCCAGTTGTACATTCCCACTTTGTACTCCAGGTGTACCCATCCATTATACATCACTGATAGAGTGGTGGTATTTTACATCTCTCTAGATACATTTTTTATACGTTTTTTTATATTTTATTATTCATTAAATTAAAATTATATTAAAATATATTATTTTAATATTTATTTTATTTTATACATAAAAATTACATCTGTTTAGAGGTATAATTCTATTATTTTTTATTTATATGTGTTTCTATAATAAATAAATAAAATTATTATTAAATTTTTTGATAAATTAGACATTAATGTTGCTATTAAATGAAAAAATTACAACTAAAATCTTCAATTTGTACATAATTTATAAGCAAGTTTTACTGAGTATCATTATCATAATTATCTGTAATTTTATTATTATTTTTCAGTTGATTACATTATATTATTGAAAATTAAAATGTGAAATAATTACTTTTTGGTTTCCAAATCAATGTAGCTCCATTTAATTTTGAATACGTGCCTCTTGATACACTACTTTTAGTTTCACATTTACCCTTTAATTTGAATAATTACAAAATTATAATAAAAGAATATCATTCAAAACTAATTTTTATCACTATTTTCAGGCTAGTAATATAAATTTAATTACAGTTATTGTTATAAAGCCCGAATATTTTAAGAGTATTTTTGAAACTAAAAAAAGAAAAGGGTACCAAATGCCAAAGTTACCTATCTGAAACTCATCCACTTTTTACTAGTAGAATTGAATGCCATTCTCCGCCCCAACTTTTAAATAGAAATAGATAAGGGAACAATTGTTGTAATTAATTAATGGATTGGGGGTGAAGATCACAATTGAGGTAAAATAGTGAGTGGAAATCACAATTTTGTGTACAACCCAGAATTTTTTAAAAAATAATTTATTATTTTGTAACTTAGAGGATTGTATTTAGTCTTTTTTTTTAAAGAAAAAAAGTAGCATAGATACGCTTGTAGAGATATAGGTCATACGTGGACTTACGTATTGGGACGCTGTTTCAAGGGTTGCGGCTGTCAGTGCTTCAGTCCAGGAAGCCTAACCAAGGAATTTCCAATTTTTTTCTTTCATTGAGTTATTCCGAAATTAACACGTGGCGGTCTCTAAACACATCACTCTCCTGGACCACTTCTGGTGGCTTCCCTTATAGGCACGCGGCCTACAAAGATTCCCCGCCGCCATACCCTCTCTTTCTCTCTCTCTCCCCTCTTTCTCTCACTAAACTATTCCATCACGTTTTGCTTTCCTATTACTATTCACTCAGCACGTGCAAGCCCGCCATTTCACAAATCTGGAGCCCACCGACTCTTGTAGTTTTCGGATCCACTGTCAAGGTTCGCGAGGAAATTACGAAAAAACCCATGCACATCAAATTATGGATTAGATTGAAAGCTGGAAACTTTGGATCTTAGTCTCATGTATCCGTACGATTTCCACAAAGCATGCTTAGAATCGTACTGAAGTGGCAAAGTTCTTTATTATTTCATCTAATGTAATATATATTATCTTAACCATGATAAATAATTATTACACTATTTTAATTAATTTGAAATTTATAAATAATAATTATTATAATTTTAGAATTAGATTTTGAAATTATAAAATTAATTTTCTTATATCACTAGTGATTTTAATAAATTAACAATAGTTTTATTTTTGAACTTTTGAAAATTTGTCCCTAATGGCCAACTTGACGAACATTGGGGCTAGCCGTCCAGTAGTATAATACCACGTATGAAAAGAATTATGATTACTCATCAACTTTTTTAACAATCTAGAAACACTTGGGAGGGGGTGGTGGGACTTTAGTTCCCGGTTCAGGTCCCATGGACAAGGTTTCAAAAGTGGGGTTACTAATATAATAACATCTTTAATAGGGACTTGAAAATGAATAAAGCATATATAGCATGGTGGAACCAATTATGCAGAGCCTTCAATTATTATTTTTTAATCATGTACGATCATGCTTCTATAATGCACTCATAGCTTGGGAATTGAAATAGAAATTAAAAAACTAAACTAAAATAAAATAAAACAGAACAAAGTTAATCATTTCAAAGAATGCAATCTTACATAAGCTCAAATTGTAAATCATTTTCAACCCCTTTTAAAAAAAGAAAAATCATAAAAAAAAACGAGTACAAACTGAATAAATATATAATCCACAGTTGTTTCTCTTTTCCCCCTTATCCAGAAATTGAAGCTATGTCCATTACAGATCCTATGTGTTTCCTATACATGAATTTATTCTACTCCATGTTTCAAGCTACTTTGATTTATCTCTCTTGTTTTCACAATAGCCCCCCTGCTTTCTGTAATTTTGTTTTTCTCATCCTCTTTTTTCTCCTATATTCCAATTTTTACATGTTGTCGTTGAGCTGCTGCTGTAAAAACAACATGTTTTCAACGTTCCAGATGTTGTCCGATGTATCCCCACTTTGAATCCACTGGTTGTTTGGCACCATGGCTTGGTAGTCTAGTCCCTGCGGGAAGAATTCAGAGGGGCTGGTGATACAATCCGAGTAGCTAGCCTGATGGTAAGCGGGTTGATAGTATTGATCCGGGTTTGGCTTAGCGTTGTTACTAACCGGGAAACTGTAATAATCGGTTAAATCCGAGACAGGAGAAACCTGGGTCCCAAACGAGTCCGAGGAGGCTGCCGTACTGCTGTTCTCTGGCGTATAGCTTTGGGTAACCTGGGAATTCCTGAAGTCATTGTTTAGAACTGCTGAAGTCAACACCATGTTCCCATTGTGAACCTCAAAACTGTTATTGAGGTTGTTGCTGTAGTTATACGCAGTGTTGGTGGTGACGGTGGTAGTGGTGGATATCGTTGGAGAAGCCGCGGTGGTGGCGGGGGTCGTTGTGGCAGCTGCGGCCGCCGCAGCTTGAATGCGCTCCACCAGTCTCGGCATCCAAAGGTAGCGCATGGTGTCCTTGAATTGCTTGCTATTCACGTCACATTTCAGCTGCTTGGCATGCTTCTGGACCCGGGTTCTCCAATAGTTCTTGATCTCGTTGTCGGTCCTTCCCGGCAAGTACTGGGCGATTTTAGACCATCTGATCAAATCAAGTCAATTAAAATTGAACTCAAATTTCAACAGATTAATTAAAATATTCATAAATTCTGAATGCATGCATATCGATCATTGCTTACCGGTTTCCCCAGCGAGTATGGAGCTCAAGAATCATAAGCTGTTCTTCCAGCGTGATGTTCCCCCGCCGGACATCAGGCCGGAGATAGTTGAGCCACCGCAATCTGCAGCTTTTGCCGGTGCGCTTGAGGCCTGTGTGCACAAAAAGAAAGGACATTAGTAGATAGCTTCAATTGGTAAAGTTCTGTGGGGGAGAACAAAATACTAATGAGAGGAAAGGAAAGAGCATATTTGCCCTTTGTATTACTTCCTTTTTTTTCCTGAAATATATACATGGTTTGGGTTTTGGTATTTATTCATTTCCATTTTTTCCTGATAAAATGGAAATTATGCAGCACCACACAAGTACATGTCATTATTTAAACCCTACATAACTCACTATCATGCTCTTTCGATCCAAAACCGAGAACTTTGGCTTTAGATAATTTGTTCAAATCCTTAATGGGTCACTACCCAATTGATTGGTTCTAAAAGAGAACAAAAGAGAAAGTGGAGTCGTCACGCCACAATTATAGAGGTAGAATGAAAAATAAAAAGAAATTCAGAGGCAACAAATCAAAAAATCATACCGGCAGAACGAGCGAGGGAGTTCCAGCGGCCTTCGCCGTGACTGGCAATGTAATTGATGAGGGTGAGGTCCTCGTCGACGGTCCAAGGGCCTCGCCGGAGGTCCATCTCGTCGTCGCTCGGGAGAGAGGTGGGGGAGGGGATGCTTTTTCTTCCTTTTACATCCATTAACATTCCCTGAAGCGACTGATGGATTGGAACTCAAAACTGACAGCTGAAAAGGGCAGAGATTTGGAGAAGGTAGCTTTGATTTGGTTTAGTTTGGAAGAGAGAGAGACAGAAAGAGAGAGAGTATTTGGATTATTACGGGGAGGATAGAGAGGGGTGGGGCTTTTTATAGATAGAGGGGAAGGGGTTTGAAAAATGAGGGAAAAAAGGGCAAACGAGTTGGCATGAAAATAGGGGCGTAGTAGCACAAATTTAAATGCTTCAATTAAGGAGAATTTGGAAGGTAATTAAGTACTAATAATTATGATGGTTTGGATTTTGGAATTCGGGAGTGAAAGAAAGGCTACGAAGTTTGACGCTTTTGACAGTTTGACTTTCCACTGCTTCGTTGTCGTGCGCGTGCGCGCTAAGTGAGTTTATCTCTCCGCCTACTGCCCAGCCAGGGTGCTCTCTAATCACCACTTTCCTCCCCAGAATAATTAATTAATTGGTAATTTTTAATATTATTAAAATGGTTCGGTGGAAGATAATTCTCCAGTAAACGTTTGCTGAATATTTTCAGAAATCGTTTTTAATCGGAAAAAGGAGTCATTTTTTAAAAAATAATTTAAAGTATTCTCTCGCTTTTTGGAAAAAAAAAAATAATGGCTTTCCTGTGGAAGGATTCAATTGTTTTTTTGGTGATTGAAGGATTCAATTTAAGTTTCATGCAACTGATTTTTGGTAGTGTGAAATTATAATAATTTTAATATAATATATTTTCTGTATCAGGTAAAGAAATTATAAATAGTTGATATTTGGCACAAATAAATATACATAACATTAATAATGCATTTTTCATTTTAAAATTATCATAATCCGTATGTTGTATGAAAAATAAATCAGACGAAACTGTTTTTGGAAATCTTTTCTAACACAAATAATTTTATTATTCATAAAAGTAAAATTTTATGAAATTATCACTTAAAAAATTTTAAACAATTATGTTTATTAAATTTTGTATATTAAACTGCAAAATTGATTAAATTTAACGATAATTCTCTATTATATGACAGTATAATTCTTCATGTTTAGTGGAAGATCTTTTAATCAACTTCAAAATGGCTAGTTGTTTTGCCTTTTGGTCATTTCATTGTATTTTTTCCGTTGTTTACTACTTTTTTTTCTTGGTTGTAAGTTAATTATTTACTGTTTTACTTACAAATGTTAGTTAAAATGGCAAAAATGTTGCTATGTTTCTATATCTTAGTCTAGGAAATTATTATGGCAATTTTAATTTTATATCATTCAAATAATAATTTTATCTTTATAATTTTTATTTATTGAAATTTATTATACAAAATCATTTTAAATAACAAAAAATTAAATCACCGCAATTTAATATAACAAAATCAAATAATCTGAATCCTGATCGCCCTCTGCCATACTACTAACTAGTGCAGAACCACAATGTTTGTTTCTAGACATTTTGTGAGGTTATTGGTCAAAAAATAGAAAAATGCTATTCACATAATATATTTATTATATATTTTTTAATTAAATAATATGATATATTGATTAATTAATTTTATAATTTAATTTATAAAATTTAATAATTTAAGTTATATATTATAAAAATAAAACTAGGAAATATCATGACTCATTAAAAATGTATGGCGCATTAATCTTTCATCTACTTGAGTGGCATTAGAGTTCAGAATTAATCAATTAATGCATTGATTAACATTTTCAATTAGCCACGGTAACCGAGCAGCCCAGGCACCAAGCTTAGATTGTGCGCGCCAGCTGCCGTACGCGCCCTAGATCTCTTTTTTCAAACTATAACTGGTTTATAATTATTCTGTTGACAGGACCCTTGTAAAATAAAATATATAAAGATAATAATTATTAAAAATTTAAAATTATTTTAAATAATTATTTATTTCTTTATTCCCAAATCACTTATATTATTTTTATATCAATGTGCAGAGAAAACCAATTATATTCTAACAATTGTGACATATTTAAAAGTATGATACTTATACATATTTTTTCTATACATTTTTTTATAATTACTCAATTTTTTTGTTTTTTCTAACACTATTCTATATTTAAATGGCCAAGTTTACTTTGTGCCCCCATCTAGGACGGCTAGCTGCAATAAAATTCCCATTTACAATGGAAGACTGGCAAGTGATTGGATTAGTGTAATTTAATTTATAATTAAGACCCCATTGTTGAAAGCACTTTACGTTAATTAATTCTGGCTGCTCTCTGCGAAAAATTGGCCCAAGTTTTCATTTTTTTTTTCTTTTTTCAGAATAATTCATACCAGGGATCATAGCTAGTACCAACTTGGTTTAAATTTTTTGATTGTTTCCTTTATTAGTAAACAACCCCATCAATTTTTGTTACGAATCCCACCCGCTCACAATCGATTGAATTGGACCAACTCGCATGCAGATTGTATAGTTTGGTCCCGAAAGGATAAAAGAAAGATACGCATGACTGTAGATTCTAGCTATATAGATCTCTTATTAATTATTAGCAAATCGCAAACAAATTCATTTTGGCATGTCAGATGGGGTAACAAAGACTTGCAATTTACTTTTAGATCATTTATCTAAAAAACTTGTTAATTTGTTTTTGGTTTTTAAGAAAGTGATTTTAAGATTAAATTTTAAATATATAAAATGTTTCAAGATGATTTAAAAAAATATAAGATTTAATCTCTCAAAATTGAATCATCAATATTTTTTAATTACACATAAATATATTTGAAAGAACAGAAAAAAAAATATTTTATTTTATTCTAATTTTAAGGAGAGATTTAAAAGAATAAATTTTGTTGCGCTTCCTTACAATCACGTCTGTAAAAATTGGATTATATCTGCAAGAATAATTATAAGACTATATATTTAGTCTTACACATTTTTTTTAAAAAAAATCTATAAAATATTGATATTTTATCATATAAAATTATAAATTTTATAAAAAATTAATATTTTATTATTATGTATACAAAATATATAAAAATAAGTATATAAACATAATAGAACTTTGTCTGCAATCTGTGCACATTTTATCTAAATAAGTATATTTCGCTAAATTAGTTATCTATATACACTTTCCTATTTTATGCTTTTCTTTCTGATATATTGGATGGGGTAACGGTGGAAATATTATTTTTCAGCCACAAATGGAATGCAACGATCTACATTCTTTGTATTTAATAAAAGCTGCTGCGATCTAACTGATTAGCTACAAACAATTTTAAATCTAATTAATTGATCAGATGCTGTCGTGGGGAGAAGGGAATTAGCTTTTATTTGCCTTTTATAATAAACAATATTTAATCAAAGCAAAACACCCTCCCTGTATTTCACCGAAAAATAAACCCTTTTATTTTTGCCTAACGTTATTTCTACGCTTTTAGATTTTTATTTTTGCTATATGTTCTCATTTAAAAAAAAAAAAGGAGAATAAATGAGAAAGGAAGAAAGAAACGTAGTTTAAGTATAGCTAAAAGTGTATAAATCTGACAGAATTCTTATTTTTATACTTCATTTTTCTTTGACAAAAAGCAACATGGGTTCTACGAACGTGGACAAGTACTACATTCTTAAAATATTGTCACAATCTGAGGTTTATGTCCTATGCATTGAGCTTGCCACTGAAATTTTGTATGTGGTTGGGGAAAAGAATGAGATTATCCCCGCCGATTCCACATTGCTTTTTCTTAAAAATGATGTGATTTTTTAAACCATTTTCTTTCTTCGGATGAAATTGCACAGCCAAGGTTTAATTGGTGGAATCTAAAATATGGGTCCGCATGTTCATTGTATTTCATTAACAATAATAAAAAAGTATACCATTTTTTCCTTCAACAATATTTTAGTCACACTCTTATATCTATAATTTTATTTATAACTTTCATCTCTTCTATTTAATTTTTTTAATATATTTTTTAAACATCAAGATGTGGTCCAAACGTGAAGCTACAAATATAATTCTACCGTTTCTCTTTTCCTTTTATTTTCAACATGAGAATGGATCCTTTAGGCTTCAAAGCCAATTAATCTTACCACATTAACCACAATTGCGCTAAGAACATACATTTTATACACACACACACGTGGGGTTACACTATAGTTTTATTATTTTAATTTTAGGGTGCCGGTACATGTGAAGTTTGTTAGTAATATTATAATATGTGGCCTGCATTAATATGATTACCTTAATCACTAATTTCACAAGTAATTCTATATTCTATTTTCTTTGTTTCAAAATAATTGTGGTTGTTTTGAAAATTTTTATTGTTTTTTATTGTTTTCATAAAGTTTCCTCTCCCTGTTTAATAAGTGTGACAAAACTTTCGCAAAACTAAAAATGATCATGATATTTATTGTGTTCTTTTCTTTTTTTTTTAGTTACATTGGGGAAACGAACCATTGGAAGAAAGGAAAGAGGAGGAGGCCAATTCACTTGTGTCAACCTCAGTTGATAGGACTTATTGTGTTCTAGTGTTTAGTATGTGCATGACTTGAATATTTTAAGTGTGTAATTAATACAAGATTTAATTTGTAAAAATAATAAAATTATTTTTTAATGCACTTTTGTAAAACCATAATTTTATTATTTTTTTAACTTTATCTTTAGTTGTCCCACTCCTCACTAAATGTTTAACTAAAATAATTTTTCTCTTACCTTAAATATGTCAAAGGACTTTCACCTCTCTACATTAATGAAGAATATGCTATAGTTTATCTTGTTATCTTCTGATATTTGAGTTCTTCTACAAGAATGGTCTTTTGGTTTAAAAATTTTTAATATTAAGAAAATTTAGCCATTTTCTTAATACCATGAATCTTCCTCAAAAGGCAGTTCTTTTGAAACAGATGAAGTATTTTTTTACATTTGTTTTATTACTTTAACATGCATCTTCATGCCATTTGTTCAGTATTTCTCTATTTAATTTGGCACATGCACTCATGTCATATTTCTTTTATTTTCCAATTTTTTATTTTTACTTTGACTAGTATACCCATACTTTCTTTTCCACTTTCTCATCTCTAATTTTTAACTAAAATAATTATTATTACACCTATCAAGTTAAATAATTCAAAAGGTCCTCTAGTTCCAGCCATGAATGTATATGTGGTTTGTGCTACATGCAGCAGAAAGAGGGAACATTTCACTAGTTACGTGATAATCACGTGGCACCAAAAGCTGTATACATATCTTTTGTGCTCGTGAGTACTGTCCACTAATTAGGGTTTTGATAATGCTATACTTTTGTCTCCTTTAGCAAGGAAGACAGCACTCCTTTTTCATTTCCATTTTTTATTTTTCAAAACCTTAGTGTCACTGTGTGGTTGGGCCAGGAACTGTCTCATTGATCAACTTAATTATTCGGACGGTGCAAGACATTACACTTCATTCAACATATATACCAATAAAATGGTGGTGCAATGATAGCTAATTGCATTTCAAAGAATTTTGAGATAATTTGTTAATACAAGTTCATGTTTGGCGTTGCTCTTATTAGAAAAGATTTTTCATTTATAACTTCTGCTCTATAAAAAATTAGTCTTTTACTCAAATGGTAAGAGAATATACTGAAAAAATTAAAAAAAAGTGCCAATATAATAGAGCTTGCATCTTGTAAAGCAATATGGAGACACCCCAAAGAATGAGTGAAGTGTACAGTATACGGTAGAATACATGTAGAGCTAGCTAGCTAGCAGATTAGTATAAAAACCATTGCATACATCCATGCCGTTCATGTGGGATATGTCATGTGTAGAAAAAATCAGGTTGAAGAATCAAGATCAAGAAGCTTAAATTGAGGCTATACAAAATGGAGCACACTATATTTTAATGTAGATAATAAATGGGGCGATTAATCAGCCTACTTCTAGCTAGCTTGTTTCGTTGATTATGGCTTTATTCATTTTCGGGGGCATGAATAAGCCTATTAAAAAGGACGCGGTAGGTAGCTGGGTATAGAAGCTCTGTTTAAACCCCATTTTTTGCTCTCAAAAGAAAATGGGATTCCATAAAGTTGATGGAACACTCCAACTAATCAAATATTCACTGTTCTTCAACAATCTTGGTTTTGGAAAAGGTTTCGGTGTAGTGTTATATTTTTATTAGTAAAATTTTATTAAATATTTATTTAATAAAGTTTAAATTATATATTGTATTTATGAATTTTATAAATAGGACAAGTGTTATTTTATAATTATATATAGAATTAATGCAAAACTCAGAATATTTTTTACTTTTAAATATTCAAAAAAAAAGTTCAAACTAAAAAATTGATCTGTTAAGAAAAATATAAAATTTTTCATAAACGTAAATATCACTTTACAGTGACTTGTAAAATTGATAAGAGACTTAGTAATAATTATAAACTAAAATATAAGATTTAATAAATCTATCTATATTAATTTTGTAAAATATCAATAAAATCTTTTAGTGGACTTGTTGTTAATTCTCCAATTTAGCTAACTAATATGGCAAATTTGTTATCCTCAAGTGAATTCAATAGATAGGGATAACATTCAAGAAAAAGACACTCTCATCCAAAAGCAGTTACTAAAAGTTTTCAACTTTTAATGATGTAAACTGTCAATTTTGTAAATCTGTAGTTAAATTTATGAGACTTTAAATTTTATAATTTAAATTATTTTAAGTAAAATTTTTATAAAATATAATTTATGCTAGAAATAGACGGATTGTGATATACAAGACTACTTCATTATTCATCATACAGGGATAAAATGCTACATAGAGCTATGAAACTAACCCAGTTATTGTTCAAAACAGCTTAACGTTGTCAGATTTACATATGCAGAAACCTAATTATCTGCTGCATATTATATGATTTACAGATAGATCAGGGTACATAATGATTTGCTCTTACAAAGTCGTGTCTGTACACTTCGTGCTAACGATATGCTGGGGTAGAAAACAAGTAACTTGCATTATCAGTTTCAGGTTATAATCAAAGTAAGCAAAGCTTGTAAAGTAATAACAAGAGAAAAGAAACAGTGCACTTATTGTGTCCAGGGATGTTATGCAGTGTGAAAAGGGGTCTGAAACTAAAAAGAGAGAAAGGGTCTAGAGAGATTCTGGAAAGGATCAGTTCCTACTCCCCACAAGGAAACTAGAAGCTCAAAAGCAGAACAAAGTTAGATACCCATTGATCTTTGGCACGTACGTGAGCCCCACCCACTACATGTAATCCTCTCTCAGGAATTAGAAATTCACCACACCAGCAATTGTCAAGACCCACCATAACCCACTACCCGGCCATTACAGGTTCATCAGCATTATTGTAGTAATTCTACTTGGGTTTTGATTTTTCCATCATAATTATCTTCCACATGGCTTTCAGATACAATAGCCCAAAAGAAGGTTTTCGAATTCGTCAACTTCGTTGGCTCTATCCAGTCTTAGGGAAACTTTAGCAAACTTCGTGAAATTAGAGATAAGGAACAAGAAGGAAGAGCAGAAAAGGAGCAGCAACCAAAAAGCAGAGTTAATTAGCAGTACAAGGCAAAAAAGGACGCAGAAAAGTCGTAGGAAGCATCACACTAGAAACTGCCAAAGTGTGACATTAATAAACAGCTTTACTTTTTCTTTTATTTATGAAATTTTCCTCATGCTTTCAAGAAGCTCTAGCTTCTAAACTGTCAATTATGCTCCTAATCCCATTTTAATTAGGGAAAGTATCTTCTCACTGACACACGTATACAAAAATCTTACAATAGAAGTCAATAAAGATGGTTTAATTTATACAGTTTAAATTACTTCACTTGTTTAAGTATCTCTATAAGTCATTGGCCTACGACATACCCTACATACCCTAATCTCTTAAAATAAGATTATTTTCTCTTATTCTAAACTTTTATAATAAAAAAGATCTTACAAAAGAAAAGTAGAAGTAGCCATTAAATTTGTTAAATATTACAACTTAAATTGTGAAAGAAAATTTAATGATTTAAATTTTTTAAGTGATATTTTTATAAGATTTAATTTGTAAGAATAAATAAAATGTTTTAATTTTTGATTTTTTTATTTTTATAAACTGAATCTCATTCAAAAAAAATTTTACTTAAAAAAAGTTTAAATTATCAAATTTTTAGGTATGGCATATCAAATTATGGTAACTAATAGATTTAACACTCCATACTACACTTTGTGAAGATTTAGTGTCTCACTTTGTGTGAAACAATCATTACCCTTTAATTTTATGTCAAACCTCTATATTATCATGGTATTAAAACAAAGGGAAATAAATGAGTGAAAATGAATACAAGGATAATAGCAATAAGAAAAAGGGTGCGAAGCTAAGTGAGAAAAATTTTGATATAACAGCATTCTTGACCATTGATTATACCGTAAGAAGGTATCTACGCCAACCCCAACTCTCTTAGAACTGATCACATTCTAGTTAAGCAATAATTGCTCACAAAATTAAATTTCATATATAAATGTAGTGTGTTATTGGGATCCATGTCACTTTGGAATATTTTGGGTTCAATGAGAGTGACACCATCCATAGTTTCCTGGTCTTTTGTCAAAAGATGGCCGGGTTTTCAGGACCTATGGCGTTGACCTTTCGTTTTGGACGGTGTTCTAATTCTCAATCAAATTGCAAACCTCTGTTTGTGTCTTGTGTGTATTGTTTCAGAATGAGAGCATATAAGTTGATTTAAAATTCTATTATCTTTGGCCTCTTTATATATATAATCTCATGCGTCTTTGACCCAAATTGCCTACAAGTGTTTGTTAGTTACCCTTTTTCTTCTCCCAATCTTTTGACCTCTTTATATGAAGGCAAGCTAGCGTGTGTTTTCGCCCATCTAAAGAAGTATACTTATGTTAGGTATAACAAGTGTAGAAAGGTGTACCATAAGGATTGAACGAATCCATTGTATTAACTATAAATTAGTATTTGTTCCAAGTGATTCATTATAGGTATGATTGCGGGATCTTGAAATACAATCTCATTATTTTTGTACAAGTATTATTTTTTTAGAATTTACACTATTAATTTTATTAAGTAACAAAGACTAAATTGTGAAACTTATAAAAATCATTATGCTTTTATGTAAAGTGGGAACAATATTACCGCTTGAAATATTTCAAATATAAATACCCTAATGAGGTTAGTCAAATCTTTAAGGACAAAATACTAAAGAGGATATTTGATCATAACAAAATTAAGGAAAATGCTAAGAACCGTGTAGACTTTGCACAAAGTCTATACGTGCTCCCACATAAAAAAAGAGAAGAGAAAGAACTAAGTTTAACAGAGAAAAAGAAATGTAGAAAAGTAGGAGCATGTGAATAATCTGTGCCTAGCATTTACGTGGCTTTAGTAGCACTTTAAATTTTTTTAGTAGTTTAACTTTAAACACCTCAAGACTAATGATAATTCAATGTAGGGTCATTAATTTGGGAAATACCAATGCTTCGAGAAAGTAATCGTATGCAATTCATTTGGTAATTTTTTTGAACTTTCTAGTTGTTTAAATGTTTAAATTGAAATTTTGGATATTATTTTGAGACAATTATGTAGACCTAACTTGTATATTTTCAAGAATTCTGAGACCAAACTTAACTGCCTAGTAATTTCATTACATAGTCGTAGCATTATATGATTTATCAGAATGTCAATTGAAATACATATCTGGAATTTTAATTGCGGGACCAACATATATTGTGTTTTGTGAGGTGTTAGCTCATTCATTTTGTAAAGTTTGTTGTAGTTCTTGAAATAATGCAGGCCAAAACTTGCTATTAAATTGTGGAGTGTGTGATCATGGGTTGTTCACACATGCCATGGAATGCATGTTCTGCATTAAAGTTCGATATGGAGACTATCATTAAAGTTCGATATGGAGACTACGGTTCCTCCATGATAACAAGCATGCAGTTTGCAGTAGCATGTATTTATTTGGTGCATAAAAAATATAGAGTCAATACATTGAGCTATTGGACCAATTAATGATATAATTTGAGTAATTTGTAGGATTATATATAGGTTCAAATTAAATTCTATGTTATTATTGTACCAAAAATAAAAGAAAAAACATGTTGTGTAACAATACCAAGTGTTTCATCAGTTTTACTAATGTAAAAGTACAGAAAGCATAATTTTATGCTTTGCCTATAAGAGTAATATTATTTTCACACTTGAGGGTGCGAGAATTCTATATCAAAGTTGCAATGTGACTCTAAAATTACTCAACTCAATTTATACAAGACTCTCATAAATTGAGATGTAGAATGCCCACTCCACTACTACTGCCGCAGAAACTGTGCATGAATTTTGAGATAGAGAACACCCTAATTTATGTGAGATTCACGTAAACGATTTATATTAGAGTAGCCGGACTCCTATTTTATACGTTAAAATTGATTTGACATAATAACGATGCAATATTAATAAAAATAAAGTCCACTTAATCAAAGTAGACTTTGAATTTTGTGTTATAAGTCGCCATAAGTTGGTGAGAAAAATCTTTATATTAGCTTAGACAATTGGTATTTTGTAAGTAGCTAGACTAAAATTCAAACCCCATTAATTTTATAACAAGAAAAATAAGAAGTATGCTATGATGTATATTATATTAAGGAACATGCTTATATAACCCATAACAATTGAACAATTAGTATTAGGTAAAGAGCCAGTAAACAACTTATTCTCTAGCATCTCATCCAACTTTGTTCAACTAAGTATAGTTGCATTTTGGTGTGCTTGATATTTTGTTGTCATTGTCATCTTTCTCCATCCATGACCAGCAATGGGAGAATGAAGTTTGGTACTGTTTTCAATAATGCTAAACTATCCAATTTCAATTAGAAATTGGACACCCTAATGTTAATCTATTCGAATTGAGATCTTCTGTGTATAATAACTTTTTTTGTATATTTTTTTGTTTTATAATATTTTCTCTCATTCCTAATGTAAACTCAACTATAAAATAAAAATATATAAAAAATGTTAAAATTATAAAATAATAAAATCAAAGAATTTAAATTTTTATTTATCCTTTCATGTGCGATTTTACGTATATACAAGAAAATATATCATATCAAACTCTATCGGGCATGCAAAGGTTGACTTGGTTGGACATATGGTACATTACGAAACGCGGCAAAGGCTGAAATTGAAGCAGCTTCTCATTTCACTTTTCTATGCTGTCTACCCAAGCAAAGCCAAGTTTCTAGATTTCCATTTTAAAAAACTACCACATGAAGAAAAACAAAGCAATTAATTAATATTGAAGAAAATAATGGGTCATGCACTAATCTCCTTTTTGTCCCTGCCCTTTGGGTCTGCCTCTAATAGTCTAATACTATGCCACAAGTTCCCTTTCTTGGGTTCTAGATTTTCTCCATTAAATTATATTTCAATGAACTATATATAAAATTAAATCATCCCTTTCAATTAGTATTGTAAAAAATTATTCGTATGTAATGCATTAGTTTCTCATATGTGAGTAAAATCTGATTCGTCTAATATTATTTTTATATAATTTTAAATATATTATTTTTATTAATTATATAGAAATATGAATATATTAAAATTATATAAGTATTATTATCTATCTCATTTATATCAGTGATCGTACGTTTTTTTTTTTTTCAACAAAACAGAAAAGAAGAGTGTTTATACGTTTATCATGTGAAACGGGCTAAAGTTAGAACAAATCCAAGGATGTCTTTAAGAAAAAGCCTAGCCAACAAGTATCGACGTAGAAGAAGCCGCCAAAGCATCTGAGAAAAGGACGACCACCATTGTCTTGTCGCTTGGACGCACGCCTGGAATTTGAAGCCTAAATTATAAGTTAAGAAAGCAATATTATAATTCTAAGCGTGAGTTTGTGTTCCCCATAGTCTTTGCCATTTTTATAAAGCATACGTAACTATGTTGGTTTCTAACTCTACATTTCCAGCATTCCTTTATTATAAAAAACACTTAAAAATAATGCTTCCTCTTATCATTTGCAAACAACCTTCGTGTGGTCTACGAGACCGCACCCCACTACCCAAGAAAAAAAAGGTCCACAACCCACCATCATAATAATAAGCTTGCCTTGGTTAAATTTACATCCTCCTCCTATCCAACCAATTTTGATTGTTCAAAAATGCCTCAAATTGGAGGAGCTGCCATTATCTACTTACCTTTTCAAGTCAGAGTTCACACGGGGGAAGGTGGCTGTGGCCATGGAGGAAGATCCGATTTGGGTGTGACGTGGCCGGTTACATGTCCGGTGGCTTCGCCATTGCTAGACACATGTCCATTGGACCATAGCCTCTCTAGGGGCTCCGGGGGGGACCATAATTCAACTTGGATATCTTTTTAGTAAAACTTCACCTTTGGGTTGGTGACCTTTCAATATATAGGACATGGGTCATGGAGATGATCATGAAAAGTTGGTCTATAATTGGATAACTAAGTAGTTGGATATGGTTTTTGATGAATAAAGTTGGCAAATGATTTTAAACTGAAACCCTAAAACTGATATTCTTGGTGTTCACTTGCATGAGGGCGAGTTTGGAATAATGTCAAGTTTTGATTAGTCCACGCAGGCATGAAGGAATGACAACTTTCTTTGCAATGTATGTGTCTGGTTTTTTGAGAGATTCGTAGGTTTGGATTAAAGATGGAAATATGACAACACTGCGATACAATTATTGATTAGTTAACCGTCCATGGTTACATTCTTACTTGGGAATTTGATCGTGAGTCTCATTATTAATATAATTTTATTTTTATTTAATTCTTATAATAATTATTAAATTTATTAAATTTTATAAATTAAACTTTAAAATTTATATAGATTTTTTTAAATACAAGTTTGAGACTAATTTTTCCCTTTGACTATGTTGCAGTAATGAGATTTGTCGTTTTGCTCGAATCCAATGCAAGGTCAGGTCCCCAAACCCCACATCCCGCTAAACTATAGATTCTCAAAATCCACTATAATAATCTGTAAGATTACCCTCCTGTTTGGTTGTGAGGAGGTTTCTATCAAAGTAACAGATGGAAAACGAAGGTGAAAATTATGAGTGTAAAGGAACTGAAACCACGAAGTGATCACTGATATGTGCTCTTTTTTCATGGAAATTAAGTTGTGACAATGAATGTTTGATGGGTTGCTCGTACACCCATCAATGCTATTGTTTACTTGTTCAGAGGTTTTGCACCTTTATATCACAAAAGAATAATTTTTCTTTTTTTTTTTTTTATGTTTGCTTTTTGAGGCTTTATCTGTGAAAATAAACCCCTCGCGCAAAGAAAGACTACAAATTAACAACATATCTCCTAGATAAATAGCTTGAATGTGAATTAATTACTTTATCTTTTTCTCTTTACTTGGATGGAGCGATTTTGAGAAAAAAAAGAGAAGAATTCAATTTTCTTTAATTTAGAACAAGGAGAGACAATAATAAAAAATATTTTGGAGAGAATATTAATTTTCTATTCAAAATTAGACAAAACACTGTTAGAACTGAAAGTAAGATTATTATCTCAAATTAAATTACGTTCTTCTCTTTCTCTTTCTCTTTTTCAATTAAACCTATCCAAACAAAAAGAATAAAGCTATATACTAATTCTTACACTTCTAGTTCTCTTATTTTCTTTTCTCACGTTTAGTATACACTGCTTTTCCCTCCTTTGTATTGCGCACACTCACCACTTTCATTATCTACTAACAATTTTATTGAAGCGTACGTTTTGATTCTGTTCCTTTTTATCACCGAGAACAGTGCGTGAAAATTGGAAAACATTGTTAATGGTTTCCAAAGTTCTCCAGATGGCGGCAAAAGGTGACGATAAAAATGATGAAGATTATGATGAACCAAATAGATATAAAACAGCACATGTTGACAGTGATTAAGAAAAAAAAAAGCTTTGAGTTAGTGCTGTACGGGACTCTAACGTTATGGTGAGAATTCTGACAAGGACTTGGAGAAAGCTAACTTACCCAGTCTACATTCAATGCATGGCACCTCTAAAATTTAGTCCACCTTGTAAAACGACTAGTCTTTTGGAAGGGTTCCAATTTTCTACTTATGGGTTTATTCAATTCATCACTTGATTATATATATTAATTCTCCTTACAACTCCTCTAATCCTACAAATTAAATTTCAAAAAATATTTAAAAAATTCAATTTATTAAATCTATTAAATTTTCATTTACTAAAGTGTGAAATTTATAAATTTAATAGTTACATTTTACTTTATAAACGTTTAATAACTTTTTTTAATTGGAGGCATCTTGTTCTATTAGACACCTTTCTGCCCCATACTTGGCTCTGGGCAGAAAGTATAATATTATTTTATAAAATGATGGTTTTCTTTTAAATAAAATTGAATTTCTTCAGCATGCGTGCCATTTGTCCTCTTGCATGCATCATAATGCTGGCTTTGAGAAAACTTACCATTCATTTCCAACCTATTGGAAAAATGTACATGAATGTGACTTTAGTGTCAATTCATTTTTTATTTAATTGGTGAAAAGATAGTAGAATTATTATAAACTTTTCAATAACTTTCCACTATTATAAATTATTTAAATTTTAAAATAAACTTTGCATGATGATAAAATACTAAGTGTGTTTTTTTTTTCTATATATATATATATAAATATAAATATATATATATATATATATATATATATATATATATATACATTCATTTTCCTTTTTATCATCTGTTCTCATCAAAGACATATAAACATGTATCTTGTTTCGCCTTTCTAAGAAATATTTTCTTATGATGAATAAAATCTTCTCATTTTGTTGTTATTAGATACCTTTCTTTTTATGTCATTTTACGTTTAATTTTAGATTCATTTTTTTTTTTACTGATTTTTAATTTTCTTTTTTCCTCTCCATTTTCTTTTAACTACATTTCTAACTTCAAATTCTAAAGTCGCAGATCCTTATCGATCTTATCACACTACAATTGTACAATGAATATATGGTGATTTCCCCTGTTTGCTTTGGAAAGCCAGAGCTCAGGACGAGGAACATGGCCAAAAATGTCTGAGACCGTACATAATAACCTGGGATATTATGCACTGTACAAAGCATAGGAACAGAGAACCTAGCTAGCTAGCTCTCGAGTCACAGCCTAGCTAGCTTTGGAGTTTGAAACGCAGCTGCAATATTTCCTCCCAAGTGGAGGGCAAAGCAGACAAAGCAAGCTTCAACTAAATGAAGTAATGACTTTAGATAGCTAGGAACAAAGAACCTTGCCTAGCCTTGGCGTTTCAACTCAGCAGCAATCAGCAACCCCTCTCCAAAAGTGGAAAACAAAGCGCCAGCATCAACCTTACTTTCTCGTGGGAACCTTGGCCGTAGGAGACATCTGGTTTGCTTGAACCCCAACAGCATCATTCATTAAGTCGAATCAAACTTGCTCTTGTCCGTCAATCTCATTCTTAATTGTAACCGAAACGCATGCACGTTTGAAAAACCTTTACCATGTGTAACCACAACCACAACGTTTGTTTGTTCGGGTTATTTAATGACCTGCACTGTTCAATTAAGGGCTTGTCGCAGACGCCTTTCGACTATGCATGTGAAAAGTTGAAGTCTTATTTTTAAAATCTATTCTTTTGCAAAGTGAGCGTGCATGTTTGTCTCTTTTTTGTGTTTTTTAAACACCAAGAGGACAAATCCAACAATATTAAACTAATCGAGCTAGCCATCCCTTGCACTTTGCAGTTTCCACACCTATATGCAGCATAGTCTTTGAAAGCATGTGACACATGCACCATTCGTGCGCTTGCTTAGTGCCTGTCAACAAAGGAATCTTTTTAAGATTAGAATATTATATCCCAAAGAAAGATATATCTCAGTCAAATTGATTGGAAACGAATGTTTTTTTTCTTTGTGCTGGATAATGTAATTAAACTATAAACACACTGTATAACATAATTGGATAGTAAGAAAAATTGGGTCATTTTAATCTTTTACGAGAGTCTCTATTTTTATATTTTTATTTTTATATAATTCTTTTTTAATGTATAAAATTTAAATCAATAAATTTATTTAATTTCTGAAACTAATTGCCAAATCTAACTTATTTAGAAGTAAGCCTTTTATTCCAACAAAAATATGAAAACAACTTATACGCATGCAATGATTTCATTTTATAGGCCACACATTCTCATGAAAGGTATCTTAAACCTGCCACTTAATTCACATTCATCTTTCTCAAAGCTCTCCCAATAATCATGATGGACCCAACACAGAACACAGATCACAAATAGTATTTGGTCTAATTTCCATATATAAGAGGAGACTTTGGTTGTATTCTTGCCAAAAAGTAGTCGAGTTATTCTATTGTTTAATTATTCTACTCTATCTTTCCAAAAAAAAGGTGGATTCAGACAAAATTTAATCTTAGACAAATTACAAAATTAATTGGGACCACATTATAACTATATACAATTTTACATGTAAAAATTAAAAAAAAAAGGAATGGACAAACTAAAATTAAGAATTATTGGGGCTAAAGTCCAATACTCCCATTTGGTCACCATATTACTCCACCACTGCCAACAACTCAACAAGGTTAGCAAGTCCAAAACAAAGTTTTAACCTTGGAAAGAACATACAGTATGGTCAAAATTAACCATAAAGGTCAACAACCAATATATCTTCCTTCATTGTTTAAGGAATACTTCTAGGCCGGAGAGTTAGTGAGTCAGCTGGTTGAGCAATATTGTAGGTTTGAGCTAATTGTTTTGGGGTTGAGATTGCCTTGCCCTTTGAATTGGAACCAACCACTCAAACCTTATTCTATAATAATTTGTCAGTGTTCCACGGTAACACCTAATTAATAGCCATTGACATTATACCATTGATTTATGTTATTATATTTTCTTCACTCAACTTTGACGTTTTACGTTATTAATTATAATTGTAGTCATTTTATTTTTATAAATTAAATTAAAAAACACAACATATTCAATAACCCTACTATTTTTTTTGTGGGCAGTTTATTCCCACTTTTACCTCGGAAATCTTTTTCTCCCACAGAAGACAGTTTTCTGGTGCAAAACTGGCGAATGCTAATGTTTGGAATGAAATTGTCTGCCGCTTAACTCAAGTTGGTGTGCCTACATGCAAGCCATGATTTCTTTTGGGTCTTGAAAGCCCGGTTTTTTTCTTCGTTGGAATGGGCTAGAATTGGGCTTCTTGCCCGGTTACTTGCCTATAGGCCATTTGAGGCCCAATGATCTTACTGG
Source organism: Dicorynia guianensis (assembly GCA_037013595.1). Taxonomy (NCBI): domain Eukaryota; kingdom Viridiplantae; phylum Streptophyta; class Magnoliopsida; order Fabales; family Fabaceae; genus Dicorynia; species Dicorynia guianensis. The sequence continues at coordinate 22,516,013 of JASUAB010000015.1, forward strand.
ATCATATAAAGATAGCCCACGGTGTTGGGACATTTCTCTTCCATCCTGCAATTAAGTATTTCTGTCTATTGGTGTGAGCTAGCTAGCCGGTGGCTTGACAAGGGCTAACACAAAAAGAGTTTCCTAATCTCCTCTTTCCTTGGCGAGGGAGAGATATGACTTTAATGCTTTACCAACTGAGCCAGCTAACCATCACATTCTGAGTTAATGTCATTTTGAATACATACAGTTTATGTTTTGGGAAAATCATAGTATTGATCCCATTCTTGAACCCATTTTCCGGTCACATTAGTAATAAAGTATTTTATTGAGTTGATAACACACTACTCATTGATTAAAAAGTTTAATGTTATTTGTCATTGTAGGTTGGCTCCGTTGATTTGCAAGGTTTTCGACTTTGATCAAAGGGTAATGTTTAAGTCTCAACTTCAGTCAACAGTCCTACTTTGGTGGGCAACCTCTAATCCTTGATGCTTAGAGAGTTAGAGGTTAGTTGAGTAGCCCTTTATAGGGGACCCATTACAATAGACTCACAAAAATAATCCCTTGGGTAGACCTTTATTTGTCCTATCCTTAGCATGCCACTAAAGTTTTACTAACCTATCCCTACTATTATTCTACCTTATCAAAATATATATATATATATATATATTCTAAATTAATATGACCTAAATGAAAATAAGTGTAATAAATTAACTAAATATGTTATTCTTCGTTTAGTTTTTTGGCCTCAAGCGAGAGGTAAGCCGAATGATGATTCAACTTCTTGGTTTTGATTCTAGTAATTATAATTGGATATAGAGATGACAAGATCAAGTTATTATAATTATAAGTTGTCTACTTGCTCTCAATTGAAATTGAATATTTTTGCCATGCACTCAATTTCAGAAGACTTTTTTTTTTTAAAAAAAAAAGAAACATAATTTGCACTGCTAAAACATTTTTAAATGTTAACAAAACAAGCATGAAAGAGATAAATTGAATACTTTAATTTTATATTCTATATATTATATAATTCAGTAATATTATTTCTACATTTTTATATCTATAACTTCACCTACAACTTTCATTCTTAATTTTTTTTAATTTTTGTTTTTTAACAATTTTATCTTATACTACTTCTAAGACATGGCCCAAGATGTGGGGGTATAATCATACCCCCATCATTTCCCTATATAATCCACTTACCAAAATTTGTTTTTACACTTATTATATTTATTGAAGAATAGAACACCACACTTTTTCACCACTCTAATAATTTTTGGTTAAGAATCATCTCATTTTTATCTATCTCTGTATTCAAAAATGAAAATGAAAAATACTCTTAATTATCTTTAAAAAAAATTTCATTTAAAATAACTTACAATATCATCTTGCACATTTTTATATTTTTTCACAATAATAAATAAAAATGAGTCTCTATATTTTATACATGACATTTTTATAAGTTATTTAAAATGAAAATAACAACATTCAAAATTTCAATGCTACTCTTTACAATTTAGTGTCAGCTATTCAGGTTGCTCTATGGTGGCAAGACCAATTCTCATATTTTGACTTCTCAAAATCTTTTAAATTTAGACATCCCATTAAACTAGAAGAGGCTCAATGGGTCATCACGCTTCATCTTCAAACTCAAAAAAATAAATATTAGGTAAATATTAGTTGTTATTCCTATACAATGTTCTTAGTCTCTTGCCTTTCTTAAAAGTGCAATATAATCCTTAATCTTATGATTTGTGCAAATTAATCTATTAAAAAAATATAATTAGGACTTTTCAACAGGCCTAAACATACGCTTTTCGTTTAATCTGTTTGAAGCAACAAAAATTTAATGTGAAAAAGATTAGAGTACAAATATTTTTAGTTCTTTATCTTTTTGCAAAGTATAATTTGGTTTCTGTCTTTTAATTTGAACAAATTAATCATTCCAAAATTGAATGAAAAATGTATACTCCAATGAATCAAGGAGTATTAATACTTAATTAAATTTTTGGCCAAAATGTACAGAACTCCTCTAAATTTTGGGTCGATTTTAAAAAATTTTCCTGAACTTTAAAAGTTTTCAAATAACTCTCTTGAACTATGAAAAATTTTTAAATAACTCATTTCGTCAAATTTTCTGTTAAAATTTAAGAAAATAACAAAAATGACCTTTATTGTAAAGTTGAGAAATTGAAGAAGGTCATAAACAGTAAAATTTGGAGTTTTAGCATTGAACCTTAACCCTAAACCTTAAACCCTTAAAATCCTAAAACCCTAAACTCTAAAATCCTAAACCTTAAACCCTAAATCTTAAATACTAAAATCCTAAAATCCTAAATCTTAAAACCCTAAACCCTAAGCCCTAAACCCTAAGTCCTAAGCCCTAAATCCTAAAGCTTAAAGCCTAAAGCCTAAAACCCTAAACCCTAAGCCCTAAATCCTAAAACTCTAAACCCTAAATCTTAAATTCTAAAACCCTAAACCCTAAAATCCTAAACTATAAATCTTAAATTCCTAAAACCTAAACTCTAAACCCTAAACTACCAATTTACACTAAGTTTTTTTCTTTTGCATTTATGGCATATTTTGAAAATTTATGTACATTTGAAGGATATTTTTGTCTTTTATCAGGACAAATAGAAAGTTGACTAAAAAATATCTAAATCTTAACGAAAAACTTGACAGAAGGAGTTGTTTTAAAAATTTTTCATAATTCAAGAGAGTCATTTTAAAACTTTTAATGTTTAGGAAGATTTTTTTTAACCCAAATTTTTTGAGGAATTAATTTATCTATTTTAAATGATGATACATTTTTTAAAAAAGAAAAAAGACCAAAATTTATAAACACCCTTATTCTTCACATTGTGTACATATTTCTAATAAGAGTTCTGTTATATCTATATTTTTAAAATTACGTATAATAAAAAATAAATAGATTTTACTGACAATTTAATAATTTTATTTAAGTTTAAAAATAAATATTATGCATTTTATAATCCCTCATGCAAACATATCATTTTTTTATTAATTAATAACTATGCTAAATTAGCTTTTGATAGAAATTGTCATTGTGTGGTTGGAAGATCCTCCTCCATCTATTGTGAACCGTCTTGTTTTGAATCTTGTTCAATGATTCTGTCTGGAGATAAAAAAGATGGAGCATCAATTGACAATGAGGCTCATATTGAAAATAGTAGAAAAAATTGAATAATTGTAATTTTATTCTTAATTCATGATACACTTGTATAGTTAAAAGTATTATTTACAGTTAGTTGATTTTAAATAAACTTCGATACAAAATTAAATAAAAAATAATGCAAGAGTAGAATATCACAGTTATTTTTAAAATTAAAGAATAAAATGAAAACCCATAAAATATAAAATAAAAAGTCTCAAAGCATACTTAAAGCATTTTTTGGGATTAAGCCAAAATAGTTGTTTTGGAATATGTACGAAACGTTTCGGCCTACGTTTCGGCCTTACCGTAGGAACAGAGATTCCTCGGTTGCGAGTCTTCTTTTTGTATCGCCCTGCCTATTCCCTCTGCTCACTCATCAGGGACGCTTTACAAGTTTCCAAAGAAGACTTTCCTCATACACAGTCCACCCCAGAAAGTGAGAGAAAGCTCGGGAAAATCCGAAAGATTTTATTTTGCTGCGATAAATATAAAAAGCTCATATTCTATTTCATTTTTATTTCCTTTGTCTCGTGGTCACAATTCTTTTCGCCTTTGGCTTGCCTCCTTGCTTCGTTGAACTTTGCTTCCTAACTTCTCCGATTCTAGGGCAACTTTTGTATGAGAATCCATTTCTTTCAGCCTAAGCGAACTGTCATTGGAAATTAAACAGCCCTTTGCGTGCTGCGGTTTTTGTTCGTATGGAAATTAGGGCGTGAATTGCCGTAGCCGACGCAGAAAATATGTTCTTCTCCGGTGATCCATCTACTCGGAAGCGCGTTGATTTACGTGGACGCAGCTCAAAGGAAAGAGATAGACAGAAGCTTTTGGAGCAGACGAGATTAGAGCGGAACCGGCGCTTGTGGTTGCGCCAGCAGAACTCTGCTGCCGTGAAAATTCAGGTTTGCTTTAAATGCATTCAATTGGTTTTGGTTTCGCAATTTGTTGTTCACTACAATCTCTTAAAACTGGTTTTTGTTAAAAGGCTCATATTACTATCAAGTTTGGAAGCTAGTGAAAACTTGCAACAATGTTCACATGGTAATGCTGTTAAGTGCTAGTCGACTGCATCTGCATTTCAGGGAATTGAACTTTAGGATCTTTGTATAAGGCTTTTCTAGTTTAACTTATAATGAATTGGACTGGTTGTACCATCCGCCATCCCTGTACACAGATAAGAGGTTCTTAGCCAATATAACTGAAGAGTGAAGATTTTCCCTGAGGAGTGAGGAGGATGTTCCTCTATCCTTCTTTCATCGTAGCTCTTTCCCATCCCCCTAGGTTGTAAACTGGTGATATAGTGCCCTCCCCCCAAGGTTTTCCCTGCCATTGGGTCAGCACCAAAGACTTGGGGGAATAATTTGAAGTAGTTTTGCGGTTACACTTTATGAGTCATGTGAATTTGAATAAATTCATGAACTGTATATTGTGTATATTTCAACATGAAAGAGATTGATAACAGTAATATATTACGTCACTGCTTCCCTTCGTTTCATATCTGTAATCGAATTGTAGTATTACATTTGTACCTTATAGCAAGGGTCAGTTGAATCATGCTGTACGTGTTGGTCTAAAATTTATCTTTGTTATATCTAAGATACAACGTTTATTTGAATTTTTTATTTTGGTTGGTGTTCTCCATTTTGTATGCAATGACAATGTTTGTATTACAAATTTATGATTAATTCCAAATGTCCATGCCTATGGGAAATTTAGATTGCACTTCTCCTTACTGTTGAGTTTGATGTGTGTTGTAACTTAATAAAATGCATGCCAACTGCTGGGAAGGTACATCAATCTTGATTATAAATCGACATCATGTTGTAAATTTCTTGCAAATTGTTGACTGATTCTAGCTACAGAAATGCTTCAGAGGGAGAAAAGCTGTCCGAGCTGAACAGTCTAAGGTGCGAGAGCAGTTCCATAAAAGCTATGGAAAGCACTGCCAAAATGTAGACAGGTGAAGTTTAATTTGATAACTAATTTTGTTTTTTTTTTTTAAGCATGAAAGCTGTTCACTTCCTTTTACTCTAAGTTTCTTTAAAACATCAATGATGCTGTTTATTCTGTTATATTCTTACCTGAACATTGCACCATTACTACTTAGATTGGGTTAGTTACTCACCTGATCAGTAGATTAATACCATGTATTGTGCATTCAGGAATGCTTTTGGTCCAGATTCCGATTTCCTCTGCCAGTTCCTCTATTTCTTTAATGCAGAAAATCCTGATGATTTGTCCATTCTTGTGCAAATGTGCCGATTGCTTCAACAGTTTATTCAAGACAGTGGTAATTGTTAATTAGCATTCTGTAGCTGTGGATATTACAATATTTTCTTTATCTACTTGGATGGTATGAAGAATGTTCAGCAATTTGAAATATTGTAAATATCTGCCTGCATCATTGCTGTTTCCATAAATTTTTCATTTGTGCATTGAGGTTACTGTATAGATTTAAAATATATGCAACAGGGGATGTGGTGAGACTTTTTGCTGGTGAAGATTATCCATCCACATTTGCTTTGGTGAACCACCGAGTGAAGCGATTTGTATATGCTTGCATTTGTGCTGTACACCAGAATAGGTTGGGTTCATGGCCTTATTTTAAATTCAGTTTTGTCTGGGACTCTGGATCTTCTAAATCTCTAGCCAATTGTTATTGTTTTCTGAAATCATCTATTGCTATCTTGTGTTTGACACTAAGATGAGTGTCACTTGTAGATTTTATTACTATTGACGTGGGTGTTGCTTGCAGTTATTGTTACATAGGTTCTGATTTTTTTTTTTAATTAATACATCTTTTCTCATATGAGTTCATTTGTGTGACTTTTTGATGTGAGTTAAGTTACTGAAATTGGGCTTGTAATAAGAAAGGGTATCATTGCTTCACTATCATAATAGAGTTAATATTTGGTGATGGCCCTATCTTTGTCTCAATTGATTGAGTTTTTAATGCTTAATGTGGAAAATGTTTGGATTGGTATGTTAACTTGTATGGTGCTAAAATTTGGTTTAATTTGGTAATAACAAAAATTAAATTTCCCTATAGAATCAAGGGTTGACAACTTTGGTTACTAGTCGATAATTGATACCAAGTACAATTTGCGATAAAAAAGTAATTTTTCTTATGATTTTTAATGCACATGACTTGGATACCTGACGTTAGTTGCTTTTTTAATCAATAATTTATCCTTTAGAAGCATGCAGCTGAGTAGTAAGTATGGAGTTTAGACAGGAAATTTTTGTTATAGGAGGTGTAAAATCATTTTCAAAATTTACTCCTTGCTTTAATATGGTTTATTTGGTCAGGCAGAAAAGGTAGAGTGTTTGATGGGGAACAATGCATTTTGGGAGAGTTTGAAATGTAAATACTCACCGACCTTATTCAGCCAAAGTGAAGTTTTCCGTCAATATAACATATGCTGTAACTTTGTCAAAAGTGTCGCATATTGTAACCTTTTTAACTCCAGATTTCATGGTGTCACTCTGGTATATTTCATTTCTGATACATAAAGAGAAAAATATTAACATTGGAACATCATTTAAACAAGCCTGAGCCTTGGGTTAAATGTGCGTCACTTTAACTTCTGTAATGATGGAAGATATTAGTAACCAAAATTGACATCTATATTAGGATCATTAGAAGGTGACTCCGTCCTCAAATGCTTGTGTTTGGGTGATATATATGTATTCTGTTGCCCAAAATAGAAACTTGAATCTGAAGCAGTTTTTTTTTTTCTTAAGCATATGCTGCCTTGGTTTTGATGTTGCTGTGTTATTTAGTTCTAATTTAATAAAAATACATTTAACATCCTTATAACTTTATCACTTTGTATGTTTGGTTAAATTGGTTTAAGTACGAGCTTGCTTATTTAGCTTCTGATTTGACAGATATCAGTTGAAGGATCAGCTTTTATTGACTCCCGGGGAATCTAATGCATCAGTGATTCCTTTATTGGAAGTTTTTGTTTTATTGATAGATCTGAAATTCCCATGGAGTTGTAAGATAGTAGGATATCTCTTTCAAAACAACACATTTGCACTGCTAAGAGAGATTATTCTTACAGGAAAGGTAATGTCTATTTAATGCAGTGATTTTCTTCTTTATTTTTGTTTCTTGTACTCTATAAAATGAATCCTCCTTTTGATGCATCTTTACTTTTACTTTCTGGCTGCTTCTGGGATGTGTAAGTTGTTTAAGAGAAAGGCTGAGAGAGAAAAGGCAATTCACAAAACAAGGGTTAGTCTTAACTTGATTTTAGTTAGGTCCCCACAACTTTATTTATAGTTGACAATTGGTAACACAAGTTACACAATAGGAAACCAAGTTACTTGTATCTTAAGTAATCAAGCCCTGACCCAGAAGTAGTCATGCCCAGCCTACAGAACCGACTGCTACTGTTCCTGTTCCTATCCTATTAACAGGACACAACTCACATTTCAGGTGGTAGTGGTGCAACTGCTTACTTTGATGACTACTTTTATAAAGATTCAAGCCTGCGTTAATTACTTACATAATCAGTTGTTAGTTCAGCTGATAAGTAATTAAGAATTTAATTACATGACTTATTTCATAACATTTAAGATTAGCATGTATCTGAGAATTATGGGAATGAGCATGGGAAATTATGATTTAGTTTGCCTCTGGTTTAGTTCCTCATTGTTTGTTGTAAAAAACGTGCATGGGGTTGTGTAACAAATTATATTTATCTTTAGTTGAAAGGCATTCATTTGGATGCTTTGTTTTGCTTTCTTCTGCCTTCATTCTTTTATTTCTTCTCTGGTATCTTGATTTATTTTTTATTTCCCCTTATTTGCTTATTTTGGGGTGTGGGGCTGCAATACGATGCAGATCAAGTTCATCCCACATCCAATCCTCCTTTCAGGGTTGCTGGGAAAAATTGTACCTAGCAGATACTCTGAAACTCATCATATCATGTATTTTTATCTTAAACAAAAGCTTCTTATATATATTGCTAAAATATAATTATGTATCTGTAAAAAAGAACTTACATTCAGAATATGCCAAAAGCTGTATATTCACTTTTGTGTTGATGTCAACCTTTATGTACAATAATTTATTGAGTAAAAATATGCTAGGCCAGGGGACCCAATAAATATTTGGTGCTAGTTATATACTACATCTTTGTTGTCTTGTCTATCTGACTCTCTCCAGTTCTACTGCTGTATTATTTTTTATCATGTTCCTTTATTTATTGTTTATTCTTCACATAAATGCATAAACTACTTTAATGATCTGCTGTAGGAAAATGCAGAAAATTGTTTCTCCACTGGAAAGGGTTCATCATTGGAGCGTGTGCTTAATGTTCTAATTTGTCACATTGGTCAGAAGCCATGTATCTGCTCAAATATTGATCTAAGATTTAGCTTCTCATCTCAGATCCTTACAATTCCTTTCTTGTGGCATCTTTTCCCATATTTAAGACAGGTATGTATCATACTAATAATATCTGATGGGGCATCTTTTTTCTTTCATAAGTAGTAGTTTTAGACTTGCATCTTTCGCCTTGGATGTATGTCTGTATTGTAAATCATAAGGAAGAACTGCATTGTAAACATATGGAAGAACTAAAAACAGGACAATGTTGTGAAATTCAAAGAATCCAGAAAATCAATGAAGAAATTCTTGTGTGACACAACACTCGAAACAATTAGATTGTATTGACTCACTCAAAATATGTATAGCCGACCTCTTTACGAAGAGGTTGTTACATAGAGTCCTATTTGATCTACAATTCTACTCTTGATACACTTATACTTACAAGTTCCTGGTTAGCTAGGATACAACTATAAAGAACATAAAATAGGATAAGAGATAAAATCGCAATCTTTTCTACACCTTGGATGGTAAAATTGATGATAAACCACGAATGGAAAGTCTGTAGGTGCTGCCCCTCCTGCTTAATTGTGAGCTTTAGGCTCCTGCAAAGCTCCTTTTATTCCTCTCTGTTGTATGAAACGATCTAAAATATTATAGTGCATACATTCATTCAATCCAATCTTTCTTCACACCAATACTTGGCTCTCCAATATCCAAATCAATACGCATAATAACACAAGCAACTGGACAATGCAAAGAAATTGATTTATTTTATCATTAGATGTGCTAAGGAACTTCTGCAAGACTTTATAGACGTGCTTTTAGTTTAGCTGGAACCCACATTTTTTTTTGTGCTGCTTTGTTTTTTTTGGAAGAGGGGGGGGGGGGTGTGTGACTTGTGGTGGTCAGAGAGTGACTGATTAGTTTTTGCTTCTTTTGCACCTTTTGTCCCTAATTAGTGATAGGCCTTTCTAATATTCTCATCTTTCATGCTACAAACCTGTGTGCTTTAGGCTGCTGTAGATGATCTGAATTATTTATTTTCTTTTGCTGATGGTGAGGCTATTAAAAGTTCGATTACTTTTTGGTGTTTCAGGTGTTTGCAACACGGGGCTTGAGCCAGCATTACATTCATCAATTGGCAACATGTGTGCAAAATCAGATTGATGTGCTACCTAAGGATATATCAGTTGAATTCCCTAGCTATGCCTGTCTGCTTGGAAATATATTAGAAACTGCTGGAATTGCTTTGTCTCAGCCTGACTGTTCATTTGATATGGTGAGGAGCTTTTTGATTAAAATATACCATCTTTATTTATTGTCCACAGATTAGCGTGCTTGATATACATTGCTTTATGAGTTATCTATTTGAAGAGATTGATGCCATGATAGCACCCTCAGAATTTATTTTTACTCTCTTTGGGGAAGGTAGAACGTCTTTCTTATCCTCTGTTTTATGAAGATTAAAGGGACAAGGAGGAAAGGTGCAAGGAATGGATAAGATATCCCCTAGAAACGCAAGATTAAAAAGTCTCAAATTGCTTTACACCTTTACCTTTATTGCAGTATGTTTCTTTTGGTTGAAGGCATCGTTTGAGTAATCTTGGGTAGTAATGGCCATTTCACTTGCAACTCAAAGGTGGTAGTTGTGGAGGAAATTATTACTTAAAATTTTCCTTTATTCCTCTATATTTATATCCTTGGCTACCAAAGCCTACATGGTGAAATCTAGCACGAATGGCAGTTTGAGATAAAACCAGGTTTTGCTCTAATAGATTGGGTATTAGGGTTGTAGTAGAGGAAAATCAAATAATGGTCCAGTGTTTAAATTTGATTTGATTAAGTTTCTTGATGCTTGAGTTGATATTTAGTTTTGGACTTTACTTGAGCTCAAACTTTAATCTTTTTAATTATGCTATACAAAGATGTGTTGAATTAGTTTGATGTTTTTGCAAGCAACCTCTATGGATTTAAAGTGTATAAAATTCAATTTGTCTTGAGTTTAATCAAATTTGAGCTTAAATAACTTGAATAGAGAACTGCTCAACTATAGTCCAATTGGTGGGTGGAGAAAAAATTATCTTTAATGACTTTAGCTAGTAGCTTTTGACTATTGTTTTGAGACAAATTGAATACTGAAGTATGGCATTATTAGTTAGTCTGCTGGTTCTTCCCATGCATTTGAAATTTGACTTAGCATTTAAGGGGTTTTATCAAGCATTAGAAAGAAATAATGGAGAACGGCAAATATACAAGTTTGCTAAGGGAAGGGAAAGGAAAGCAAGAGATTTGGATCAAGTGAAATGTATTAAGGATGAATAGGGAAAAGTCTTGGTAGCAAAGGGAGATATCAAAGAAAGATGGAGGAGTTATTTTCACAAACTTTTCAATGAGAAGTAGACAATGAGTATAGACATGGAAGAATTAACTACTCAAGAGGAGAATCAAAACTTTATTTTTTATAGTTGAATTTGGGAAGTTGAGGTAGAGAAAGCATTTAAGAAGATGGACAATGGTAAGGTTATGGGTCCCTGATAACATACCTATTAAGGTTTGAAAGTGTTTTGGAGAAGTATTTTTTGGTTTACCAAGCTGTTCAATGAGATATTGAGATCCAAGAGAATGTCAGATGAATAGAGAAAGAGTACTTTGATACCTATTTACAAGAAGGAGGGGGATATTCAGAATTGTAGGAATTATCCAAGGATCAAACTCTTGAGTTATACTATGAAACTTTAGGAAATAGTGATCGAGTACAGACTAAGAAAAGAGACTACTTATCAGAGAACCACTTTGTTTTATGACCATGTAAGTTATATATCTTTTATAGGGTTTAATGGAAATGTATTGAAGTAGAAAGAGAGAGACTTGCACATGATTTTCATTGACTTGGAAAAAGCTTATGACAAAGTATCAATAGAAGTTCTATGGAAGCTATTGGAAAATAAAGGTGTTCGTATTGCTTACATTCATGCTATAAACGATATGTATGATGAGACAACGACAAGTGTGAGGACTTAGGGATGGATGACAGAAGACTTTTCGATAAAGATCGGTATGCATCAAGGGTTATCCTAAAGTCTATACCTTTTCACTTTAGTGTTGAATGTAATTACTGGATACATCTAAAATGTAGTTCCAAAATGTATGCTTTCTGCTAGTGATATAGTTCTAGTAAAGGGGTTAAGAGAAGATGTTAATTGTAAATTGAACGTGTGGAGAGAAGCCTTGGAATCAAAGGGTTGTCATTTAAGTAGGAGTAAGACAGAGTATATGGAATGTAAAATCAACAAGAGACGAGCAAATAATGATTTGGAAGTAAAAATTGAGAAGCACATTATACCACGTATCAATGTTTCGGTATCTTGGATTTATTTTAGAAAGTGATTGAGAAATTGATGGGGATGTCATATATAGCATTCAAGTTAGGTGGATGAAATGAAGAAATGCCTCGGGGGTTATTTGTGATTACAAAACATCTAGCAAGTTTAAAAGGAAGTTTTACCGAATTGCTATAGGACTGATTATGCTCTATGGTAGTAAGTGTTGGACTTTGAAAGGTCAACAAGGGCAAAAAATGGGAGTAGTAGATATGAGAATGTTGAGATGAATGAGTGAACATATAAGAAAGACAAGATTTGGAATGATTGTATTCAGGAGAGAGTTTGTGTTGCATCTATTGAGGAGAAAATGACGAAAACTCGATTATAATGATTTGAGTATGTGCAAAGAAAATCACTAGAGGTTTCAGTGAGAAAAGTTGATCTTGATTAAATAGTTTTTAATCTAAGAAAGAGAGGTAGAAGAAGATAAAAAATGACACTTGGAGAGGTTATTGAAAGGGATTTTTGGTTAAATGGTATTTCGGAAAACTTGGTTTTGGATAGGGCACAATAGCACTGTTCAATCTATGTAACAAACTCTACCTAGTGGGATAAGATTTTGTTTGTTGTTGGGTTCCAAATAGTAATACTGCTGATCATTGTGTCAAATATATGTATCCTCTTATTATTGTTGTTCTTGTTGTTGTTTACTACTATTTTTTATAAAGAGTTTGGCAAGTTATCAAAAGATTAAATATTTGTCATTTGCAATTGCTGGAGCCTACAAAGGTTGGACTTTTGCACTAAATATGGAAAAGTTTTTATTAATTTTCTTATATTTTGAGTTTTTACAATATTTAGTATTGGTATCATGCAATGCTTTGATTCCTGATGATGTTCTTTGCTTTTATGCTATTTACAAAATATGACTATGTATATATGATGTGCTAAATACATTTTGGAAACTAGAGCAAGGAGAAAAAAACATTTCTCTTGATATGCTTAGTGTTTTCTTGAGGGATAAGGGAAGACGCCCAATACTGCAATATATAAGTATCTTTATGATAAAAATGTTTTGATAAAAAATTATTCTATATTTTTTCAAAAACTAAGCTCAGCGTTTTTCATGTGTTTTAAGATATAGTTATTAAATTTTAGCTTGTCCTTTCTTCCATTTAGTATTCTAGTAACTCTTGAAATGACATTGTAAAAAGCAGAATATGCATCCTTTTATGTCCCTTTATTTAATTATGTTGTGCATGATTGGAACTTTCGCTTCAAAACTCAACTTACTTTGAAGTTGGTTTGTTTGTCCATATGCAGGCCATCGACATTGCTGCTGTTAATACGTTTTTGCTGGAGGCGCTCCCTTCCATGAAAACGTCAAATGCAGAGAGCAGAGAAAGTATGGCTTCTAATCATATGTTTGTGTTGTTTTTATTTAATTGAAGATTTTTGTTTTTGTTGTCTTATCTTATTAGAGAACAAATTCTTAACTTTTTCCTTCAAAATTTTTAAATTATTATTTAAAATTTAGTTTTTAGTAAAAGCGATATGGTTCTCCGAAGTTTTCATTTCCTCTTAAGCTGGTAGAGTGTTAATGGCAGGTTCTATGATTGCTGAGGATGATATGAATGAAAATGATGAGGTTCCGGAAGTAGCTTTGGACAAGAAATTGGAGCAGCAAATTTCCAATGGCATTGATCCGCGCTTTCTTTTGCAACTGGTATACCTATATGGCATATCATAATTGTACCTAGAGCATCATTTGGGTGAAATTTTGCATTGATTTTGAAAAGCTGATGGAGAATTATGACTTCTGGTGCAGACAAGTATACTATTTAGAGAGATAACTGTGGTAAATGGTTTGGAGCATGGGCCAGATGAAAGAGAGGTGGCAGCTATTGGTGCAGTTTGTGGATTTTTACATGTTACCTTCACCACGCTGCCACTTGAACGGATAATGACTGTGCTTGCTTACAGAACTGAACTTGTTCCCATGCTTTGGAATTTTATGAAGCGGTGCCATGAGAATAAAAAATGGTCATCCTTGTCTGAGTGGTTAGCATACCTCTCAGGTGATGCACCTGGTTGGCTGTTACCTCTGGCCGTATTTTGTCCTGTCTACAAGTAAGAGTGTTTTGTACTGGTGATTTGTTTAGTATCTACTTGAATTGATGCATGAGTTTTCTTCTTTGTGCTCACTGTTTTCAGAATTTGTTTGATTTTAGATATATTCTGGTTTGATCTGGATGATTTAAGTAATCCTAATCTATTTTCTATTATCAGGCATATGCTTATGATAGTCGATAATGAGGAATTCTATGAGCAAGAGAAGCCATTATCACTGAAGGATATTAGAAGCCTCATTATTATATTGAGACAGGTAACAATATGGATTCTATTATTTTTTGTCATAAAGATCATTGAGTGATTTGTATGCCCTAATAGAAAAAATGTCTGTCAATGTATTGCTAAAATTGAATGCTGAAAGAATTTAACCTACTTGTATGTACATAAATAAGGTATGTTGAATCTTTGCATGATTGTCTACTTACTTGTATGTTTAAATTCAATTAACTAGAATGTTATATTTGCTGAGTTAAAATGGAAGCTGTTGACAGTAATGGTTAATGATATGAAACTTTGTTGTTTCTGCAGGCTCTTTGGCAGCTTCTGTGGGTGAATCATACCACATCTGCTAATTCAGTGAAATCTGTCCCAGTTACCTCTGTGGGTAAGAGGCATTCTGTTGAAGTCATTCAACAGAGGGTTAGCATTGTAGTCTCTGAGCTCCTGTCCCAGGTTGGAATGATTATATTTGTTGTATATCTTGTTTCCTTTTTTTTTTCCCTTTTACTTTACACTTGGATTCTTGGAAGCTATCATATGATAATTTGAGGCTTTCTTACTAATCTAATCTCAATTTGTATTAGAATATCCTCAGTATTTATTCCCCAAAGAGGCACCCATATGCATTTGCTGCTGAGGACAATATGCATATCTTCTGTTTTGGTTTGTGTTGTTCTAACTTGCTTTTTGAATATTTTTCCCCAGCTGCAAGATTGGAACAACAGACGACAGTTTACATCCCCCAGTGATTTCCATGCAGATGGCGTGAATGACTTCTTTATCTCTCAGGTATTTTCTCTATTTTTGAGTTTTAAGGTTATATGAATGCAAAGTACATCTGTTAGTTATACAATCCCTTATCCACAGGCTGTAATAGAGAACACAAGAGCAAATGAAATTTTAAAGCAGGCCCCTTTCTTGATACCATTTACAAGCAGGGTTAAAATATTCACTGTAAGAATCTCACTCTGTTTGCCTTAGATTTATATCTAGATTTTTTTTTGGTTATTTTGGTTTGCAACGAATAACATCATTACTGAGGGCCAGTTTTTGGCATTTCTGCAATTCATTCACTGGGGCTTATCATAATGCAGTTAACAGTAACTATGTTTATTTATATTCATCAGTCTCAACTAGGTGCAGTTCGGCAAAGACATGGATCTCAAGCTGTATTCACTAGAAACAGGTTTAGAATTAGACGAGATCATATTTTGGAAGATGCTTATAATCAAATGAGTCAGTTGTCAGAAGATGATCTTCGGGGATTGGTAATGCCTCTTTTTCTTATGGCCTATCTACATAAGTTATTATAAATTCCCTCTTTCTGATCTTTTTGGAGAATCAATAAGCCTCCTTCTATGCAAGAGTGATTATTTGAAGCTGTTTTGCAGATTCGTGTAACTTTTGTCAATGAATTTGGAGTTGAAGAGGCTGGAATTGATGGCGGCGGAATTTTCAAAGATTTTATGGAGAACATCACAAGGGCTGCCTTTGATGTGCAGTATGGATTATTTAAGGTTATTTTAATAATTTTCAGTTGTTTATGTGTCATGTCAAAACTACAATTATGATTTAACACCGTAGCTGCACTTGAGCACCTTGTTCAAGCTTATTGACTAACAAACATAAATGGAAGAGGTTGAATGATGTGGACATACTGCACAATAGCATATTTAAGCTTATATTTGTACCTTCTGCTTTATTGATTTCTTGCTTGCTACATATCAATGTATGCAGGAAACATCGGATCACCTGCTTTACCCTAATCCTGGATCAGGGATGATACATGAGCAACATCTTCAATTTTTCCACTTTCTTGGGACTCTTCTGGCAAAGGTATGCATTTTCCCCCTTCCCTTGTCTTTTCATAAAGTGGGATTTGTATTTTAATGATTGAAAATACTACAAGATGATATTTTATCTTCTTTTTAACAAAGTTTGATTGGTATGCATCCTGTTTCCATCTTGTTTATTTGGAGCCATTTATGTTTACATTTGCAGGCTATGTTTGAAGGGATTCTAGTTGATATACCATTTGCTACATTCTTCTTGAGCAAATTGAAACAAAAGTAAGATTTAAGGAGATACTTTAGTCATCTTTATGTATTTTGTTTGCTGATAATTAATGTTCAATGCTCAAATTCCATAATGTTGTGTATTAGTTTAATTACTTAGAGCTGCTTTTGGCTAATATGATATTCTCAAACGAGGATCGAGGACATAGATTGCTGAATCTTGTTGCTTCAGGTCTAGGTTTCTGTTTACTGAAATTTGAATTTCGAGATAATTTTACCTGCTTTTGATATCAAACATTGATATCTACGAAATGAGAAGTAATTAATATTTTGTTACAATGTTACTTGTACATGTGATTCTATATCATGTCTTGAAAGTATTGATGCTAGCAAAAGATATAAATCAAAGCATGATGAATGGAGGAATTATTTATATCCTCTAAGTTGAATCTCTAAGCCATCTAGGTGATTCTTTTCTTGTTTATTTTACGTAGAAGGAGTATTTCCTGATCTTTATCTATTTCCTTCTTCAATAAAAACTTCAGTGATAAAGATCAACATGCTTTACATTAAGTTTGGGCATTGGATCAAATAAAATGAAGAACATCTATTTCCCTTGGATTAGGCTGTACGGTAGCTAACTTCTCTGATCTGATTAGCTGTATCTTATGGTACTACTATGAGTTGCTGTGTACTATGATGATAATATCAGTATTTTCCCATTATTTATTTTGGTTTATCTTGGCTTCTTTTATATATATATAGCTAAGAAACTCATTGGTGAAAATGGAATATATATATATATATATAAAGCTAAGACACTCATTGGTGAAAATGGAATACAACAATGGGCTAATGAACATTTTGTCTTTCTAATATTTTGGTCTGTAAGTGGCCAATCTTTCTGTGGGCCCTTTTAATATTTAAGAAATAATCTTTATACATGTTCAAGACCATAAATTAGTGAAATATGCAGATGGTAAAAAGATTGTGATAGATCTGTGATTCTGTATCAAGGTTCTGCAATTGAAATATGGTTTGTAATTATAAAATTGTTAATTACAAATGCATTTAGCTTGAGCCAAAAAGGGTGATTGGAAAATCTTATAAGATGGACAGTTAACATTTTTCATCGTGTAACTTTCTCAATCTTTCTGTTTGAAGACTAGCTCAAAGGTTTATTTTGCCTTTATAAGACGGTGATGATGACTTAGGAGAAGATATATTTATTATTTCTTTTATGTTATTTTGTAAATTATATAATAAGGTTGTTAACGTAGATTGTGCTAATCCTATATCCTGACTTATTAAAACACATTAGTGGAAAAGAAGATTGAAGTTAAATTGAAATATTGAGGGACGGAGGAAGGGGACTGTTGGCCTAGAAAAAGAAATTTAGAGAGTGGGGGGAATGGCTATAATAGGCAGATTGCTAGCATGGTGTGTTCTTCAGGATCAGTTTAGGATGGGGTGTGGGACTGTAGTTAAGTTTTTAACCCTGAACTTTAGCCACAATGTACGATCGGATGAGTTCACTGTGATTGATGAAGTTCGTGTGTGCTAATCCTGATCTAGATTCTTGATAAACTTGGTTGTCTGTACTGTGTATTTATTGTAAACAGAGATTTGATGAAATGGGGAGCTTACTGACTTGCTGAAATGGTGCAAGCCTTCCTTAATTTAAACTGATCCAGGAATTTACATGATAATTACTGAGTGACCTCATGAGATAAACTACCTCCTAGATGAAACATAATAAGCAATAGACTATCTGTTCTATTTATATCAGATAGGGATACCACTATTGATGATATTCTTTATCCTGTAACACTTTCTTAACAATATGCACTGTGTATTCAAAATTGCTGAAAGTATTTGTTAGTGATATAAAATATAAAACCATTCTTGATCCTTCAACTAATTGTTTAAGCTTTTAGGATAACTGGTTCCTTGATATGATATGAGAGCTTCTATGATCAAGTGGTCAAGAGTTTAATCCTCATTGCCATCCGAAATTTTTAAAAAATGTTCACACTTTAAGCCCAAAAAGAGACTTTCATGTGAGTAACGTAAGCTTTTGGGATGACTGGTCCCTTGATAGCACCAAACAAATATCAGTGGATATAAAAAATTTTGGAGAGAAAAGAGGACAAAAAAGTCTATTGAAAATGGCATTTAGAGGAAGAGAGAGTTAGCAGATTGGGAGAAGCAGTCGCTGAAGTGTTTTCTTCAAGTTATGGTAAGAGTTTGAGATAATATCAAGTATTGCTTTTATATTGACTCTGTTGTTGCTTTAGGCAAGAAGTGTAAATGGTATTGGTCAGCATCAACTGGCTTTCTTTAAATTTTATAAGGATATTGGATCAGGTTTTTGGAGAGTGGTTATAAGTGTTTTGTTTAATAAGAATTTGTAGATTCTAAACTATTAGTAAAATTCAGGTGTAAGGTGTTTTCTTTTGTCTAATGGTACACTTGTGAAGGGACAAATCTAGTTTTCTCCCTCTTCCAATTCTGTCCTTGGATACAGATGCTAACGATAAGCTTATTACTTGAGGAACTGAGTAAATAATGATATAACTCAAGACATTTTTAGATGAAAGAATCAATTTTATCAGGGATTGGGAGGTGAGGATGAGCCATCTTCTGAAAGACCTACGGAAACAATTTGCAAAGGAAATGCAGTAGAACATAAGGTAAAGCAAGCAAATCCAACTCCAACCCAGAAAAGTGGTGGGGAAAGAAACATATTTTGAATAATTTTAGCTTCATGCCCTGTAAAATGTATCAAACAGCTGCACACACAGCGTGAGTTGGACCTAAAAGACTTTGTAAGAATCTCCATGAGGTAAAGTATATAATATAGAAAGTTATTTTACTGAGGACTTATTTAGACATTAAGAACTGCAAATTTCTAGAAACAGATTGTAGAAGGTAATATTATTGAAAAACATGCCAGGGTGCAAACAGAAGGATATAGGTATATACAAGGAGGAATTTCCGAAAGTGGATTGCTGTAGTATATATGGAAGTTGTTTTTCATTATACCCAAAAGTAGATGACATTTAAGGGAAAAAAACAGAATAAAAACTCCTAATGTTAATCAAATGTAGGAATGACAAAGCCAAGAGGTCAATGGGGCAATGAAAATGCTACAAAAATTGGTTGCTTAGTAATAACTGCATTGTGTGATTTGTACTCTATGGTAAGTAAGTTTTTCTATTGGTTTTCTCTTCAAATTCTGCTTAATATTGGAACTGGTATTCAAGGAATAAATTGATTTTGTTTTAATTTGTTTGGTCTATTGTCAAAGGTAAAATTCCAGATGAGAGTAACTTGGTTTACGATTTTCTAAAAGAGCTTGCAGCAAAGTTGTCTCTGATATGCAGAAGTCTTGCTAATTTTTATGCGATAGAGTAGAGTCTGGAGACTGGCATGCAACAGAATGCTACTATTCCTGCTAAAATTTGTTGTTTCTCTTATAACAGGTACAATTATTTGAATGATTTGCCTTCCTTGGACCCAGAATTATATCGTCACCTTATCTTTCTGAAGGTAGTGTTACTTCTATTGGATCTTTTGCTTTCATCTGCCTCTGCCTTATGGCAATTCGTGTTTTTAATTATTTGATGACTAGCAAGAGTTTCATGCAATGTGAATTAAATGTTTGATGTGGCCATTCGTGGAAATGAACAAATTTTCACTTTTTATCATTGTCATTGTGGGGAATTTTCCATGTCCACAAGGGATGTTCACAAATTGTGGAGAGCATATGTTGTACATTCACAACAGCCTTTGAAGACTTATAAAAGGCGTGCAAAAGCTAGCCGATTGTTGGCTTGGTGCATGCCCAAAGATGGGGGGATCCATTTTGTGAGCTTAATTGGATGTTGTTTATTTAATTCTGAATTAGTTGTATATTAGTAATTTTTGTAATTTTTGTAATTTTTTAAATGCATTTTAGCTGTATTTTTTTTTTAGGTTTCTGACGGCACCAAGCCCTGGGACTGTTGGGCTTGGTTTTATGTTATTTTGGTACTTTAGTCCTTATCAGATTTGGGCTTGAATTCTAATCCTGTCCAAATAGGATTAGGGTTTTTACTTGGTGGTTTCCAAATAGTATTGGGATTCTACTTGGAGGTTAAGTTAGGGGAGGCCTATTTAAACACTTTTTTGTACCTTTTCAACACAGTTCAGTTTTATGAGAACTATTCAGAACTTATCTTTGATTGTTTGATGTGATCAAACTCTAACTGCGATGTCTTAGGTCACACCTATCTTCTTCCTTTCTTCTAATTTTCTTATGCACTTTTTACTGTTTATATCTTTTGACTGACAGCATTTTAAGGGTGACGTTTCGGAGTTAGAACTTTACTTTGTTATAGTAAACAATGAATATGGAGAGCAAACAGAAGAGGAGCTGCTTCCAGGTGGAAGGAATTTACGTGTCACTGATGAAAATGTCATAACTTTTATCCATCTCGTGGCCAATCACCGCTTAAATTTTCAGGTAGAGAAAATTTTTATTTAATTTGGCTTGCTCTGGACTGTAAATGAAATATAGTTTCCATTACATGAGAAATAATGATGCTTTCAGATTCGTCAACAAAGTTTACATTTCTTAAGGGGATTTCAGCAACTTATACGGAAGGATTGGATTGATATGTTTGATGAGCATGAACTTCAGGTATTCTGGTGACTGGTCTGCTTTTGGGCCTCAAAAGCTATGCTTTCTATTTCTGATATATTTTGTTCATAATACTTTCTTGGGCATGTTGGTGTCAAGGATATGTGCAATAATAGGTTGTTTGTCATTTTTTCTGATACATAGTATAACAATTCGAGTGTTAAAAAGCACAACAATCATCGGTGTTTTATAAATTAAAAAGTATGGTTTAGCCTCCTTGGCTTGGCTGCTACACTGAACTGATCTAGAGCTGATTTTTTTTCACTGTTCTCTTTTCTTATTCCTTGACTTTCTGGGAGAAAACATTATCCTTTCATCTAGTACTCTATTCTTTAATCAATAGTTCAATACTCCTTTTATTTTTTTGGAAAAACCAGATCATGACATAATTAACCTAACATTTTCTTCGTCATTTGCTGTGTCACTTAATTTTTTTGTTTTTGGCGATCTATTGGTTTTCTCCTCATTTATGTTTGAGTTAACCGTGACAATGAAGCTCTTGCCGTTATGTTTATAATTTTCTTGAACTTGTTTTAAAAAGCATGTAAAATGGAATAATTTTGCCCATATACTAATAACCATAATTGTTTCTGTTAGAACATAAGATAGCATAAAGGCTTGTTTGGTAAATATGAATATAATTTTAGGATTCTCACCAGTAAGAAAAGAATATACTTCCTCCTCCCAGGGGAAGGGAATTTTTGTTTTTTTGGTGGGGGGATCAGCCAGTTTTCTCCAGAGATTGTTTTCATATGTAGTCGTATCTAATGTTTTTCACTAATACACAGTTTGCTTTACATTTTGCTTTCCACAGCTTCTGATATCAGGTTCACTTGACGGCTTGGATGTTGATGATCTGCGGCTGCACACTAACTATGCTGGTGGCTATCATAGTGTAAGCTCCACGGCAAATATTTGGATATAGTCAACATACGCCTTAGCAGGCAACATACAAATTGTAGAATACTTGGGAATGTTTACAAATTGATTACACATTATTTCAAGATGCTTCTTTAGATATATGGTTTATATTTCCTGACACTGTTCTTATTATTTTGAAAAACAGTGTTCTATATTATAAGTATGATTCATGAAGTAGGGTCCAATCCGTGATATTAGCTTCTTACTGAAAAGGAAAGGAAAAACTTACGGACCAATTAAACATGTTAATGGCTTCACTGTAAACTACTACAGGACTGCATGTGGGCTCGTGGATTGTTATAATTTTTCATTTTGTCATTTAGTCAAGATATTGTGGCAGAGTCTCATTGTCCTCACGACGGGAAGGGCCACATGCATTTTTTGCCTTAGGCAATTGCTTAATCTTATTGACTCTTGCATTCTAACGTATGATTTCATCTGATAGGAACATTATGTGATTCAGATGTTTTGGGAAGTTCTCAAAGGCTTTTCATTAGAAAACAAGAAGAAATTTTTGAAGTAAGATATACATGATTTAGTATTTTGTTTTCCTTTTTATGTTACAGATCCGAATGTGGATAATAAATTTATTATACTTCACAGGTTTGTGACAGGTTGCTCTCGAGGACCATTGCTTGGATTCCGATACCTTGAACCTTTGTTTTGCATACAAAGGTGAATGCTTCTGAAGCATTTATGTCTGATATCTAATACTAAAATTGATTTTAGAATATGTCCCACCAAGGTCTCCCCCCTCCGTCCCCTCCCCCCCCCCCCCCTCTGCCCTTTTTACAAGCTATTTTTTTGTATGTTGTTTATAACAAAAGTGAAATGTTTGTTGTCTCTTTCTGTAGGGCTGCTGGTAATGCTTCTGAGGAAGCTCTCGATCGTTTACCAACATCAGCTACTTGTATGAATCTACTTAAGCTTCCACCTTATAGAAGGTTTGTCTTAGTTCCAGCTTATATTTGCAATGCTGACAGGATATTTGATTTTGTAATTAATGTTGTAGAGCCCATAGCAGATATCAGAACTGAAAACACGGACATCACTATATTGTGCACTAAAGTATTTGAAATAGTAAGAAATCATTGACTTGGGCTGCTAGGCTACTCTGAAACTGAAGATGAGACACAGAACAACTGTGACGAGTGAGATTTGTTAAATTTGCATCATTACACTCTTAACTAGTGCTGGAGGCAGCAGTAGTTCTCTGTAAACTATATAAGACATAATAGTACTGGTGCTGTAGGATTAAGTATTATTGATTTCTTTATTTTTTAAATCTAAATCGAATTTCACTGTTGGGCATCTTTTGTTAGTCACTTATAAAAATAATTTATTTTATTGTGTTATAGACTGTTGATGACCATTAAAGGAATTGACTCGTAAGATGTTGTTAGTATGGACTGGGCGTGGCTTGTGATACGTTCATACGTTGTGCAGGCCACTTTTTTCTGTTTTTTTGCCTAGAAAGGAAGGATGTTTTCTATGATTAAGGATTTCGGTTTCATAATTTCTTCACGCATCCAGCCACAGATGTATACACTTTCTTCGTTTGTTATATTGACCTCTCTTTAGAACTGTAGGGCACTGGGTCTGGATGTTATTTTATCCTTTTCATTTCATCCTCTTTTGGTTGCCGTCTTTCATGCTAGTTTAGTTGCTGGATTGGCTTCTGTGGAGTCTTATTTGTTTACTATTTTTCCTGACAAACATTCCGATTTACGCATTAATGGTGCAGTAAGGAGCAAATGGAAACCAAATTATTGTATGCCATCAACGCTGATGCTGGCTTTGATTTGAGCTAAAGGAGCAGTGCCATTCAACTTACTCTTAGCTCCGATACTACTTAAGAGTGGCTCACTGATAGACAACTATCACAGCGAAGTGGGAGAAACGGGTTTACAAATTAACAGTTATTGTAGCGAGAATAGAGATGCCTTGTATATATATATATATCGTATTTATGTATGATTATTAATTTGTGTTATAGATGTACATATATCTAAATTATGAATTGATTTTGTAAAATTTACTCGTTGACAGGATTTTTCCTGATTTTGCATAATCATTATAACAAATTTAACATATTTTATTATTTCGATGATTGTTTATTTATTTATTTCATAATTTTACCACTACAAATTTAACATCAAAAGTATCAAATTGTTACTGTTTTGTATAGAATTATTTGAAAGTTTATTTCTAATTACTCGTATGTTTCGTGGTAGAAATTAAAGTTGGGGACATTAATGGCTCATTTGGGGTCCAAAACAGAGAGGGTTGAATAAAATAAGATATCCCATTGCACTTTAATGACGCCTAGGGAAAGATGGAAAGTTCTAGGAGATAAAAGCTGTCCAATTTGTTCATCTAAATTTGGATTGGGACCTCTTATAGTTGGAAATATCCTACAGTTAAGAATTTCAACTAATTTTTTCATATGGTTTTCAATATTATCTTTCACTTTATAACTCTGAATCTTCTGTTGACATCAATGATGAAGTCGATAAGAAATTGAAGTTTTAGCGACAAAATTCAGAGCGCTTAAGTGCAACCCAAATTATGCCCGTGCGTTATTGAGGGGGAAGCAATGAAGAACCCTGGGCATGCAATGCGAATGGGCTAGGGTAATTATTGGTTTACTACCAAGTTTATTTTCCATTTGCAATTTTTCTTGGCAAATCTTTGGTTATGGTAATTAATGGGCTAGCTCATTTTATTTGGGATATATTAGAGCCGGCCTTGCTATCTTCAGAACTTTATTTTTAATCAATCTTTGTAATATAAGATTAAATTATTAAATTTGTTGATTGAATTATGAAACTCACGTCTCATGAATTATTATCTTATAACTAATTATAAGAGCGTTATAAAACTTTGCTTTCCAGAACTTCTAGGTGACCATTAATCTCAGTCATTAGTAATTGACGTAACCCCTCTGCTTTATTGAAAAATAATTGTTGCCCCTCAACCTTTTTAATTAGGGCTTGACAAGTGGAAAAGACATTGAAACCATTTTAAATGCAAAACAAAGTTGTTTGGCTGATAAGGGCATAATTGACGTTATTTGATTATTAATACATCCAAAAACATAATTGTGAGGGACTAAATTCATTCAATTTCAATGTTAAATAAACTAAATTTGCTTAATTTTTTTTTAAAGGATTGATTTGCCTAGATAAAAAAAATGAGGGATTAATTTAATTTATTTAAAAAATAAAGAAATCGTGAAAAAAATTGAATTAATAATCAACTTATATTTTTATTTTAATATAAAAAATTTTAAATTTTATATTGTGATAAGGACTAAAAGTTTGATAGAGCTCTATTAATCGTACAAAATAATTTTATACTATTTTTACACAATCTTTCACATTCTTACTCTTCTTATTTTTTCTCTAAACATTTCTTGTTTCTATACTTGCCCTCCCACGTTAAGTTTATCTTTTTCCATTTTGATATCACTTAAAAATATTAAATTTCTTATTTATTTATTCATAATTATTCTCAAATCAATAGAAAACAATCATACTTTTATTTTTCCTCTCCCCCTCTATTTTTCTATGTGTGGTTTTACGTCTGTGTACTGGAAGAGGTGGGATGGTGTTCTATGAGACCAGTCCAGCCAGCTAGTTAAAGGTGTGGCTGAATTTGAAGAGAAGTTAACTTACGCTTGCCCAGTCTATGGCAGTATTAGTGGACCTCACCATTCTGCAAATCGCAGTGATAGGGGTACGTTGGTGTTTCTACACTTCACATCTTTTTTTTTTTTTTTCCTTTTGTACGCATTTTCACTCTCATATTTATGATGTGAGGGTCCAACGTGCCTCTAGCTTTTTCCTTCTGCACAACATGAAGCGCAGCGTTATTTGCACTATGCTTCTATTCATGGAGCGCCATAACTTGATTTACGGAACTGTAATAAAGGAGTATTTTCAGCTGGGCAACCGGAATAAAGGAGTGCTGAATGAAAGCATACTTTTGTGTATTCCCTATGGTGCTCCCATGGTGGCCAACTTCTGTGCTGGCGCTTTGCCAGAATCCCATCTAGTTTTTGCAGACCAATGCTTCTGATTTATTTCCTTATTTGTCTTGTTTTCCGATGTTTTTCATTCTTTTTGTAGACTGTCCTTAGTTCTCCGGTAACCTTACGTATTTTGAACAAAAAATTGCCACATGTTTGTCATTTCTTTTGAGTTGTCCTAGATTATCTCGCAATCTTGTGGATTTTGAACGAAGAATTCTATCTTGCCAACTTCACCATTTCTAGTGTCTTCCTGGCAATTGACATTTGAAACTTATATTCGAAAAATCATCTGATTATACTTCATTGCATCTGAATCGAATTGCTTTATCTGTTGATTCTTATTTTCAGTAGTTATTACTTATATACACTTCTCTCAAATGATCTTACTCCCAGTTGCCACAAGAATTGCAATTCTTACTTCTTAGCATTAGACTTGCATCAAAATGCAATTATCTCAATGATGCAACTAAATTAAATATTGTTTTTTGCTCTCAAGAGCTTAGCTAAGCTCATATTCCGGTTTTACATCGTAAGAACTTCGTATGAAAATTGGGTATGTGGGGGTAGAATTTTTTTATTCTCAATTCTTTAAAAAATTATTTATCTTCATTTTTATCGGCCTTTTGCATGAGATATCCAGATTTAATTCATGGTTGAGAATATAAATATTTACTAGAAATATAAAGAAAAGTATATGAAACAAATCTTGTAAAAACACATACATAAATTAGTTAAAATCAAAGAGAGAAGGAAGATAGAAAAAAGAATATTCCAATCAAAGTTGGGTTAATAAAAATTTTAGTTTGATTCAGTTAATAAGTGATTATTTTGTTGAGTGTGATGATAGACTAACACGACTATTATCAAAACATTATATAATTTATATAAAAAAAAATTCTGATTGATTCTATAATTATTGAAGGTGTTAAAGTCTGACTTATTATGTGCCACAAAAAATAAATTTATTATTTATTTATTTTTTAAAAACTGAACTGAAAAAGAGCAACAAAATTTCGACATTGCCACAGGAAACTTACCTTCCATACAATTCCAATGGTGCTACAAACCCGCTGCTCATACGCATTCATGCACTGTGTGCATATTCTGTTTGCAAGCCCCGTAGTATTCTTAGGATAGCTCTCATCATTTTACCGTGCCAAACTGCCAATGTTTCTCTGAGGGGGCTGCTGCTAGGAGAGTTGTGTACATATACCACATATCCCACAAATTTATTTGCCTTCCAATCTTGTTCCAATGTTCTCTAATACTTCTGCACTCTGGAATTCACTCTGAACAGGCCAATTTATCAGAACTGCACTAGCTCACTGAATACTACACCCTTTTTTCCTACATCCTCAGTCCATATACTTGGTTTATTGTAATAATTAGGATCATAATCCATGTCAAGAGAAAGCGAGCAATTTTCCACAGAGATTGTGCAGAGGGGTGTTGAGAACTCTGGCCCAAATGCTGGTTCTTTTTCTTTCTCTGTGAGAGTAAGGCCTAGCCTGCCAGATTTCCTTAGTTCTGTGAATCTGAAATATGTCAAATTGGGTTATGGCTACCTCATTAGCCATCGCTTCTATTTCTTGCTCATAGCACCACTTCTTGCAGCCATAATGAGTGCTCACATAGGAAAATTCACTTGGGAGGATCTCTCTCAGAAATTTGACCTTACTGAGGCTACATGTGTATTAGGACTTTTGGGTCTAATACTATACTTTTATATTGACATGACTCCCCGGCCCACCTATTTGCTTGATTTTACATGCTTTCGTCCTTCAAATGAATTCAAGGTAAAGCCCACTTTTCATAAGTAGCTCTATATCTTCAGAGACTGTGCATGTGTCCAAGTCATTCTTTAACTTCTAGATTGACTAGTTCTTTGGCAGTATGCTTTAGTAGATGTAGGCCTGTTTGTGCATTTTTAATGCTTAACATACATGTAATGTGGTTATGATATGATTCTCCATGTTGGAACTATTTAGTGCAGATCTCCAAGGCAGAGTTCATTGAGTTAGCTAAAAAATCAGGGAATTTCAATGATTCTGCCATTGAGTTTCAAGAGCGAGTTCTCAAGAAATCCGGGATAGGAGATGAGACCTACTTGCCAAAGGTAGTTTTTCGCCCTGGTTACAAAGGCAACCTAAAAGATGGCCGAGAGGAGGTAGCCTTGGTCATGTTTGGGGCAATTAAGGACCTTCTTGCTGCCACAAAAGTCAAACCAAGAGATATCAGAATCCTAGTTGTAAACTGTGGAGTACTCAACACAACCCCATCAATGTCATCAATGATCATAAACCATTTCAAGCTTAGGCATGACATCCAAAGTTTTAACCTTGGTGGCATGGGTTGTGCTGCTGGAGTCATAGCCATTGATCTAGCTAAAGACCTTCTTGATGCCTACCCAAACAATTACGCAGTTGTGGTGAGCACAGAAGCTGTGAGCGGTGCATGGTACAGTGGCAATGACACTGACATGCTTCTTCCCAATTGCTTCTTTAGAATGGGGGCTGCTGCTGTGTTGCTCTCAAATTTTCGCCTTGATAGATGGCGTGCCAAATATGAACTCAAACAGGTATCACTTGTATACTCCAATATTTTTGTTTTTACTAGAAATTGAATCTAATGATAGAACCTAATATCATGATTCATGTAACCACTCCCATCTAATAAGATGATAGTTTATTTGTTGTTTGTTCTTGTAGAGATTGAATCTAATCCCTTTATTTTTACTATTTTAAGCGAAGCCCAGGTGGTCGCTTCGTACTTTTTGTTGTTGATCATTATGGTTTCAGCTGAATTGATAGTATTACTGTGGCAGCTGGTTAGAACTCACAAAGGCATGGATAACAAAAGCTTCAAGAGCATACGTCTATGGGAAGATAGTGAAGGGAGGAGAGCGCTTTCGGTAAGCAAAGATGTGATTGAGGTTGGAGGCCATGCACTTAAGGCCAACATTACCACACTAGGCCCTTTAGTTTTACCAGTTTCAGAGCAGGTTCACTTCTTCACCAATTTGCTCTTCAAGAAAAAGAAAACAAAGCCATATATCCCAGATTACAAGCTTGCTTTCGAGCACGTATGCATTCTGGCAACAAGTAAAAAAGTGCTTGATGAAATTCAGAAGAACTTAGAATTCACAGAGGAGTACATGGAGGCATCAAGGAAGACATTGGAGAGATTTGGGAACACATCTAGCAGCAGCATTTGGTATGAACTAGCCTATCTTGAGGCCAACTCAAGGATCAAGAAGGGTGACCGGGTTTGCCAGATTGCTTTTGGATCAGGCTTCAAGTGTAACACTGTTGTTTGGAAGGCTCTTGGGAATGTTGGAAGACCCAAGCAGAGTCCCTGGCTTGAAGATTAGTGCTCAACCAGCTAGCTTAGTTAAGACCTTATAGAATTCCATGCCATAACCAGAGTACTTCTGTTTCTTTGTTCTTTGGGCAGCCAGGCACAAAAATTTGACAATAGACTTCGTGAGCCTAGCCGAGAGTGATTGGCATATTATGATGTATTTTTCTCCACAAATTATTGGCATAATTAGTGAAATTATATGCTTATTTATGGCTTATCTTTGTTATTTCACTTTTTTATTTTTCAAAACTTTAAGGATTGCATTAATTTTTAGTACACAATCACACAGAAAATTAAATCTCAGCTTATTTGTAAATACTGTCACTACTAAATTACACGTAGTGATTTTGTTATTTTACTTTTAAAAATTATAAAATTACATTATTTAAGACACAAAATTAACACAAAATCTTGTATCCCAAATAGTGTTATAGTAGCAATGCTCACAATATATCATACACTTAAAATGAATAAAATAATTATATTAATATGCTAAATTTAATAATAATAATTTTAATAAAAAATTTATTTAAAATTAACGTTAAATAGCTGTGAATCTTTATTAATTATCACTATATTAAAAAAATGATTCAAATCTCCACTGAATTTGCTATTCGTTGTTCTGAGTGATAAAAAATGTTGTAAACGTTTTGACTTAGATTTATTTTTTGTGAAATTTCTACCTAAAAATTTAATCAAGTAACAACTTTTTTTTTGCTGAAAAAACTGTTAACAACATAACAAGAACAAATATGGGTCGGCCTGGCTTTCGTAGTCCATATTGTTTCCACGGGCCATACCCATCTCTGTTTCTCGTCCGTTCACGGGCGAGCGCGTTCTGTTCCGTGCCTGAAGTTCGTCTTCTTTGTACCACAACGATTTCATTTAGTTCCAGATTAATTCAACATCATCAACCCCAGCTTTTGTCCCGAGGCGAAACCGTTTCACCTTCCACGGACCGCAGAGCAGCAGAGGGAGAGACAGAGATAGAGAAAGATGGTGAAGGTGCGCATGAACACCGCCGATGTGGCGGCGGAGGTGAAATGTTTGCGAAGATTGATTGGAATGCGATGTTCCAATGTCTATGATCTCTCTCCCAAGGTTCTGTTACTTGTTACTGAATTTCGTTCGAATTAAAGATTCAATTGAGTAATTTTGTTCAAATTAAGATTCAATTAGCCCATTGCGAAGACGATGATCATCGAAGTTTTTGTAATGTTCCGTTTGTTATTGCAGACATACGTGTTTAAGCTTATGAACAGTAGTGGAGTCACGGAGTCTGGAGAGAGCGAGAAGGTTTTGTTGTTAATGGAAAGCGGTGTCAGATTGCATACTACTGCATATATGCGGTACGGAAAGTTTCAACAAAATTAATGTTTCACTGATTCTACAAAATGGAAAATTGTGAAAAGGAGCTTTTTCTTACTAGTCAAATAAAGTTGTAAGATTTATAGTTGCCTTTGATCAATTCTGATGAAGGAAAAAAATCAGCAAATGATATGACAATGACCTGAGCTTGATTTTACTGTTTATAGTGACAAAAGCAATACCCCTTCTGGTTTTACTCTTAAATTGAGGAAGCATATCCGGACCAGAAGGCTTGAGGATGTGCGGCAACTGGGGTATGATCGGGTATAGCCTTGTAGCAATTTTCTTGGCTAGGTAACTGATATTCTCTTGGAAATTCAAGATTATTATATTCATATAATTTTTTTAAACTCGTGACAGATTATTCTCTTCCAATTTGGTCTTGGTGAGAGCGCAAACTATGTTATATTGGAGCTATATGCACAGGGGAACATCCTTTTAACAGATTCTAATTTTACTGTAATGACTTTACTTCGATCCCACAGGTGGGTAACATGTTTTTTGCTTTATGGTATTTCTTGTCAATATGCAATTTATGCACACAAATGAAGATTTGCATGCTGGTTGCATTAGGTATATGGATTCCCTTTTTATAGTTTATTTTTTTATAGTTTAAATATTTCTTACCTAGAACTTACGTAGGGTGAAAGTTTTTTTTTTTTTTTTGTGTCATGCTTAAACAAGCAAATTTGCAATTTGGCATACAAGGTTGAACGTTAAGCTAGACCTGGTTTTTAAATGATGGGACTAATGACCTTAGCACTACTTGAGTTTCAGAACTCAAACAACGATGAACCATAGTTTTAGTGGAAATGGTACGGCAACTTGATAAGATAGATGCTGTTTTTAGTAGAATCTCACTTAAATGTTGCATATGGGTTCTAATGGTGGCCATTGATGAATGGATTTTGTCAGGAAGACTGTGGGGGCTAGTGTTAGTATGAATACTTTCTATTGGAGGTGAAAGAAAGATGGGCAGTTGGCAACATTTCGATTGTTTCTTAATTGTTACTATGCTTCTTAGCAGATTATTTATTTTTATATATATTTTGGCTTTATGTTTGTTTTTTAACCCATTATGTGTGTCAATGTTTCATTGTGATAGCTAGAAAACTGCTTATTTAATTTACTTTTACTTATTTATTATCTTATATTCTTGAGTCCTGAGTCATTTGATTAATTCATTTATTGGAATTTAAAAAAAATACATTCAATGTGATGATATCAATCCATCAATTACAGGGATGATGATAAAGGGGTTGCAATCATGTCACGCCATCGTTATCCTACTGAAATTTGCCGAGTTTTTGAGCAAACTACTGTTGCAAAGTTGCAAACAACCCTAACATCTTCTAAGGAACCTGATAATGATGAGGCGGTTAAGGAGAATGGAAATGTAAATAATGTTTCTAATGTTGTGAAAGAGAAGCAGGGAACACGCAGAGGTGGGAAGTCATCTGCCACATTGAAAACTGTTCTAGGCGAGGCATTGGGTTATGGACCTGCCCTTTCTGAACACATAATTTTAGATGCTGGCCTCATCCCCAATACAAAAATTCCCGAAGATAACATGTGGGATGATGCTACCTTTCAGACTTTGTTCCCAGCAGTTGCAAAGTTTGAGGACTGGATGCAGGATATTATATCAGGTGATAGAGTTCCTGAAGGATATATATTAATGCAAAACAAAAGTTCAGGAAAAGATTCTTCCCTACCTGAATCAGGAATTGTTAGCCAGGTGACTATTCTAGTTCTCTATAATTTTTAGCTGCTGTACTAGGCTGAACAGAATGATCTATTTGTGCTAGAAATGATGATGGAACCAAAAAAAAAAAAAAAAAAGTAAAAGAAAAAAGGAGCAAAAAATGCTTACAGGTGGTATCTAGTATTCACATACTTCTTGTATATTTTCCTGCAGATTTATGATGAGTTCTGCCCGCTCTTATTAAACCAGTTTAAGTCAAGGGATTATACAAAGTTTGAGACATTTGATGCTGCTTTGGACGAGTTCTACAGCAAGATTGAGAGTCAAAGGGCTGACCAACAGCAAAAAGCCAAAGAAAACTCAGCGATTCAGAAACTTAATAAAATACGCCAGGATCAGGTTGGTGCCCAGACCACAGTACTTATAGATGTTGCTGTGACTTGAGAATCAACTGAACAAATTGGCTGTTCAAGGCTGGAATATCTCATTCTGACTTATACTTGTGCTCTCTATTTTTGATCTATATGCCACCCTTCTACATGCTGTCACGCCATGCTTTCTATTCAAAAGTTTAAGTTCTTGAATGGGTCAGTCATCCAAACTGTTATTGTGTTGCTGCATTATCTATAGTATATATAGGTTTGGTGTCTTTCCTTGTGAACTTCTTTGTAAGGTTGCAATGGTAGTCTAATTTCTGATCTTTGTAGTTGTGTGGGGTTCAATTGTGTCTTTCAATGAAGCAATGAAAATCATATGTAAATTTGGTTGACTTGCAGAAGTGGGGAGGATTCATCTTCATGTTGTTTTGTGCACTTTTATAATCATTTATAAAAAGAGTCTAACAAGATTACATGTTAGCATTGTCTTTCTATTCAAAGTTTCTAGCAATAGCACGTGATTTTGTTTGTTGGGGTGGTTGGAGGGTCACATATGAATGAATGAAATAAATCTTTGCATCTGAGGACACTTATTACCATAAGTTGCTGCTGTTGGAGGAAAGATGCATTAGTCAAACAAATTTCTATTGAAGTTGTTGATGAATAGGATCCAAAGCAGTCTGGCTGTCAAGCTGGTCTAACAGTGTATATATCATTGTTTTGGTCTGAACTAGATCTCTAATGCTTTGTGTCAAATCCTAGATTGACCACAGAACATGTGAACCCCAAAGAGTGTGGCTGTACACTTGTACTTTGAAAGTTCATTTTTTCAGCTGCAACTTGCAAGGCATAATTGTTTATAACTTATGAAACATAGATTGTGTATGACCACCCATGTTGATATATAGAGGGTCAGATTATCTTCTTACAAATTAAAGATTTCGTGTTACAAAGATCAGGATATACAGTTCTCTACTTCTATTACACAACACAGATAACCTTTTAAATGGATTTATGTGTTCGTGCTGTCTAGAACCTCTATACAGACACATTGACCTTGTGAATTCATATGAACTTAAGAGGACATTGTGTTCTCCTAGTGTTCTTGATATAAACATATGAACCTTTTTGGTTGTTGCTGATATGATGTAAAATTGCTATACATCTATTCCGTGATGTAGGAAAATCGAGTGCATACCTTGAGGAAAGAAGTTGATCACTGTGTTAAAATGGCAGAATTGGTAGAATACAACTTAGAAGATGTTGATGCTGCTATATTAGCTGTTCGTGTAGCTCTGGCAAAGGGTATGAATTGGGATGATCTTGCTAGGATGGTGAAGGAAGAAAAGAAAGCTGGAAACCCAGTGGCTGGTCTCATTGATAAGCTCCATCTTGAGAGGAACTGCATGACTTTACTGTTGAGCAATAACCTTGATGAAATGGATGATGATGAGAAGACACTTCCAGTGGATAAGGTTTTAAGTTACTTTTGTCTATTTTCTGTCTTTGGATATGCACTTTTAGTTTAGTTCATTCTTGGAGATATTCAAATTGTTGACATGTTATGCATAGTGAAAGGTGCACATAGTTTTGTGTATCCAAAATTGTCCACTAGGTTTGCAATTTTCCATCTGCATAAAATGAGGAGAGAAGTGAATAAATATGACTGGAGAAACATCTGATTGGTAGGGTTTTTATTAACCTTTTGCTTATGGGTTGATGTAAGTCAAAACATCAGCATAATCAAATGTTTCATTAACTTACTACTAAATTTTATTGTCATTGTCACTATTGTTGCCTTTTGTTTTCTTGTTTTCTTTTATGTTGTGTGAATTTTTAATATTTTGTATTGGTAATATGCTTAAAGGTTGAAGTTGATTTAGCCCTCTCAGCACATGCCAATGCTCGGAGGTGGTATGAACTGAAGAAAAAGCAGGAGAGCAAACAGGAAAAGACTATTACTGCACATGAGAAGGCTTTCAAAGCTGCAGAGAAAAAAACTCGTCTACAGCTTACACAGGTTGGTAGACATTGGATTTGCAGATCTTTAATATATGGTTCTACATACTTACTGGATTGCTAGCTAATATAAATAGATTGAAAGTACAAACTTGGAAAAAAATTAGTGGTGCTTTAGCATGGGAAGAAATGGATTCAAGATTGGCAGGGTCAACCCAAGCATGATCATGTTATAGCTATTGAGATCAAGTGCATTATAAATCTGTTACTTAGTGGGTTTTTTATTTGGGGTAGGACTTAAAAGTTTAAGTCTGAAGCTTAACACCTTTCCTTGCATTGTATCTCTTTCTTTCTGTTCCTCTGTGACTTCACGAGTTTATCTTGCAAACATTAAAAGATAGACCGATAATATGACACTCATGCTCTCATTCAAAAGCTGACCTTAGGTGATCAATTGCCCCCATCTCTGTCTCTTACTACTTTCTGGTTCTGGGTTGCCTTATTTTGCTCCATTGTATTTTCTTGCGCCTAGATTTTAACATCTAACTTGGTTTGAAAATGATAGCATACATGATAGAAAGCTTTTTTAGTGTATTTTGCACTGAAATTATTGTATTAGCTGTACGAAGGAAATGTCAAGGCTGTGTAGGGCTAGGCTCATTGAACCTTACTAGGTAGTTCCCTTTTCCAAAAGGCAGGAATTAGCCTAGTCTTTATGTTGGGATTACCTTTTTTTGTAATGGTGTTTCATGTAGCTTTTTATCAGTTTGTAGGAGTTGTTTGCTTCTCACAGTTGGCATCAATCTGATGACTGTTTCAGAATGTTTTGGATGTAGAAAAGCAGTTTATAGTGGGGGTACTTAATAAGAGAGGAACGCAAGAATCTTGAAAGGAAAGGTTTTGCTTTCTTATGAGTGCAGGGCCCCCTTTGGTGTTTTTACTGATAGATATGTAGAGGTTTTGGTTTTCTTTATTATAGTTTCTTTACCTAGAAGATAGCTTATCACTGCCCTTTTTTTTTTCTTCTTAAAAACTTCATTCTATGTCATTTATTATGAAATAAAGCTGTCGTTTTGGCCTCCTTATGATGTTAGGCGTATGGCTAATTTCTGAGAATTCCTCTGCGTTTTCCTGCTCTGAGTGTGCCTTATGTTTGAAGGATTGGCTATCCTAAACTTATGCACTTATTCCTTCTCACAAAAACAGCAGACTTTTCATATAAAGTGGTGTGATCTGCAAGTTCTTCTGACAGCTATCAGACTAATTTTTATTCTTGATTGCCTTATTGTCAACTAATTTACATTATGTAATTTTCTCATTTTTTAACTATTTTTTTGCAGGAAAAAGCTGTTGCCACGATTTCACATATGCGCAAAGTTCACTGGTTTGAGAAGTTTAATTGGTTTATCAGCAGTGAGAACTATTTGGTGATCAGTGGACGTGATGCCCAACAGAATGAGATGATAGTAAAGCGTTATATGTCCAAAGGAGATCTGTGAGTATTTCTTGTTACATTACTTGTCTTCTGATCCATCTCAAGCCTCAAGCTCAAGCTTACCTTAAGCATTGACAAAAACAATTATTGGGTAATGAAGAAAACAACATTAATACAGTTGACATGCTCTTTGCTTATATGTGAGTGATGCCTACCTTTTTGCATTTATTCCAATAATTCAAAGCACATTTTTTATATCTGTAATATGAATTAAAACAACAACAATAATAAACAGTCTTATTCCATTATGTGAGGTCGGTTACATGGATGAAACGATATTATTGAGTTTTATTCGAAATTAAGTTTTCAGAAATATCATTTAATTGAAGATCCCTTTTAATAATCTCTTCAAGTATCATTTTTGGTTTTTCTTTATCTCTCTTTATTTGACTAAAATCTATTTGATAAACTTTTCTTATTAGAACCTCTGGTGGTCTTCTTTGCCTGCCCAAACTATCGTAACTGAGTTTTTATCATTTTCTTTTTAATAGATGCAACACCAATTCTCTCCTAAATACAATTTTTCTGAATTTTGTCTTTTTTTGTATGTTCACTTATCCATCTCAACATTCTCATCTCCGCCACCTCCATTTTTTTCTTTTGTTAACCTTTCAAAACTCAACACTCACTATCATAAAACATATCTATAATATGAATTAATTTAATAAAAAATTTCTGTTTGCATGGATCCAGGAACTTTTTATGTATTAGTTTTCAAGGTAGAAGATGCTTTAAGATCTGGCAATGCATAAATGTCTCTTGTATATACTACTATTTCAATGTATGCTTCCTTGTGGAAGCTGAGTTCAACTTTGGGTCAACCATATACGCTGGTTTTCTTTTGCACAAGCTGCCCTTTTTTCTTTTCTTTTCCACTGTTCCAGAAATTCCTTTATCCCCTGGTTAGTCTTGTGGTCCATGTATCAACACATATACTACTAGTTTTTTAATGTTGTGATTGCTTGTTGGTGTTGACAGGCACTTCTAGTTGGTGATGGAAATGAGTTTTACTAGTTTATTGCTAGTGAAGAAACTACAATATTTATTATCAGTAGGGTAGTTGTGCATGGAATATCTGCAGTCAACATTATTATAAAATATCTGTTATGTGCAAAGTTGTTTAATTTTTTTATTCTGAAGTTTGATATGATATCTGCTTCTGTTGATTTGAGCATATAATAGGTATGTACATGCTGATCTACATGGAGCCTCGAGTACTATCATCAAGAATCACAAGCCTGAGCAACCAGTTCCACCTCTGACCCTTAACCAAGCAGGGTGTTTTACAGTATGTTTCTAACCTTTCTGTATTATTATTATTTTTTTTTTAAATTTACTTCAGTTCGGTGTGCTTGATGACCACAAAACACTCACTGTGCTTTCATGACATAAAGCAAATATTAGTGCATTGCAACTCATATATTGGTTTTGTAATGTAGGTATGCCATAGCCAAGCATGGGATTCAAAAATTGTTACCAGTGCCTGGTGGGTTTATCCTCATCAGGTCAGTAAAACTGCTCCGACAGGGGAGTATCTGACAGTTGGGAGTTTTATGATCCGGGGCAAGAAGAATTTTCTTCCACCACACCCCCTTATTATGGGATTTGGCCTGCTATTTCGCTTGGATGAGAGTTCATTGGGATCACATTTAAATGAAAGGAGGGTAAGAGGGGAGGAGGAAGCAATAGATGATTATGAAGAAAATGGCCCTCTTGAAGAAAATTCTGATTCTGAGTCTGAGAAGGAAGTTACTGATGCAAAATCTGCTGTAGAATCTGAAAGGAATGGTAATTTACCTGCAGATTTACACAAAGAATTGCCGAAAGACTTTCCTGCAGGTTCATCTCAGTCTGTTTTGGCTACAGTCAGTCCTGAAACTAAAGTTTTACATGATTTTCCAATAAAAGAGGCGGGTGTGTTGGATATGGTTAATAGAGAGAATTTATCTGATCTAAATGGAAATGGTATAGCATTGGTCACCCCTCAGCTGGAAGAACTTATTGATCGCGCTCTGGGACTTGGTTCTGCTGCTAATTCAGGTACAAGTTATGGAGTCGAAGACTCTCAGGTTGATTTGGGCGGGGAGCACCATCATGAAGAGAGCAAAGTAGCAGTAAGGGATAAACCATATGTATCAAAAGCTGAGAGAAGAAAGCTTAAAAAAGATCAGAAAGGAGGTGTGGCAGATTCAACTATTGAACATGGAAAGGATGATTCAAAGTTGACTGATATCTCTGGCAGTCAACCTGCAAAAGAAGTTAAAAATTCAAAGACAGGAGGTCAAAAGATCAGTCGTGGGCAGAGGGCCAAACTTAAGAAGATAAAGGAGAAGTACGCCGACCAAGACGAGGAAGAAAGAAGCATCCGAATGGCTTTATTGGCCGTGAGTTCAGGAACTTGCACTTTGTTTTATTCATGTTGTGTCCAGAGAAGGAATTAGAATATGTTTTCTATGCTATATTTTCTTTTGCTGAAGGATACATGCATGCATGCATGATTTTGTTCCCAAATGGGACATGCCATGTGTCTGTGATACTTGTGTTATATCTGCTAAGGTGAAGGCACAAACTGTTAAATCAAACTTAAGGTGTAATATTCCAGAGAAAGAAGCTTATGAGATAAAACAGTATAGGAAAAATTATGTATGAAATTACATTACTGACATTCTAGCCAGGTCAAATATTTCTGCTTCCAATACGTTGTAAGTCTAAAGCTGGTTTTATGCGCATATATCTGTTGTAGTCTGCTGGAAAACCAAACACGAAAGAAGAGACCTCAGATGGAAATCCAGCATCAGACAATGGGAAAAAACCTGGTAGTGGTAAGCATTTCCATTAATTCCATGCAGTGGTGGATGTGGTGTGTGTAATTTGACGTTACAACTTAAAGTTCATTAGTCGATGACAGATCAGTTATTCTTTTGTTGCAGAATAGAGATGAAAAGTATTGATATGCCAATTATTGCAATT
Organism: Dicorynia guianensis; assembly: GCA_037013595.1. NCBI lineage: Eukaryota > Viridiplantae > Streptophyta > Magnoliopsida > Fabales > Fabaceae > Dicorynia > Dicorynia guianensis. The sequence goes on from JASUAB010000015.1 coordinate 22,555,076, forward strand.
GTTTAATTCGTGACATTTTATTGATTTCAAATTTTAATTCTGGCAGGTCCTGTAGAAGCTCCAAAAATATGTTACAAGTGTAAGAAGGCAGGCCACCTGTCTCGGGATTGTAAAGAGCAAATTGATGACCTGTTAGGTAGTCAAGCAAGTGGTGGAACTGAAGAAAATTCCAAAATGAATGTTAGCAACACTTCTGATGCTGACCGGGTTGCAATGGAGGAGGAGGATATTCATGAGATAGGTGAAGAGGAGAAAGGGAAACTGAATGACGTGGATTATTTGACAGGGAATCCACTCCCCAATGACATTCTCTTGTATGCTGTGCCCGTCTGCGGTCCTTACAGTGCAGTTCAGTCTTATAAGTATCGTGTGAAGATAATTCCTGGAACAGCAAAGAAAGGGAAAGGTTCAACTTTTTTTATAATTTATTTTGCTTTAGAAAAAAAAGTTGTGGTAATTGTGTGACTTAAAAGAAAAAGTTCTACGATTTTTACCTGGTGCTGTATCTGGATGCATGCTTATTCTAGGATAACTAACAGAAATCCATCTCTCCCCCCCCCCCCCCCCCCCCCATTAATGGATACACTAGAGTCCTTTGCTATCTATGGTCAAGTTTTAGTTATGTTGCAAAATATGACCAGTTTATGATTATCTTATTCCATGAAGTTAATTTTAGTTATTTATTTTTCTAATAGCTGCAAAGACTGCAATGAATTTATTTAGCCACATGCCAGAAGCAACAAGCCGGGAGAAGGAATTGATGAAAGCATGTACAGATCCTGAGCTAGTTGCTGCAATTATTGGTAATGTGAAGATATCAGCGGCTGGCCTTAGTCAATTGAAGCAGAAGCAAAAGAAAGGCAAGAAGAGCAGTAAACAAGCAAGCTAGCCAACTGTGTAGGAAGAACATGTGTGAACGAGCTGATAAGTTTTTTTTTGTAAAATTGTATATCCTTCTATCTGGCACTATAGAGGAAATGTTTGGCCGTCTGGGGCTTAATATTTAGTATATTATGTGCTATTTTTTAGGGAAATAGTACGCTTGGTAATTTTGCGTAGAATTTATATACTATGCTAAAATTTCAGGTAGTGTTTGTTCTCTTTCAAGTAGTAGACCATTCTTTATCAACAGGAGAAAAATTGTCTTGCTGCTTCTGTTACGGGATCCTCTTCCATCACAACCACCTCCTGATTGGAATTTACACCAGAAACTTAAACGACATGGAAGCATTACGCACAATGTCAATTACAGTGTAGTTATACAACAATTCTTAGCGTTTCCCTAAGCACAATGCTTAGCCAGCTTTCCCTCATGGTTAGATGTCTTGTTGTGCTGTTAGTAGATCGTTGAATGTGCAAGCATGGCTGTATCGTAGTTGGGCTAGCAGATATGGGTATAGGTCTTGCAGATTATTCGTAAACCATATACTTGAAGCACCAGTATAATGGATTGCTGGCCTCGATGCAATCTATCTAAACTAAGGAACTTGCTGATCTAACTTTGGATGAACCTTGAAGTTATTTTTAATCTGTTTTTCAAGAATTCAAAATTGTTATTTCTCGTTTTTGTTCCCTTTTTTACAGGGCTACATATGAATTAGTTTTGATTTATATAGTAAGCTTCTTATATGGTAATTAATATGTCTGGCTTTTTTCATCTTGATTATATCTTTAGAGCTAGTTTGGTAAGGCGGTGAGTCTTGATAATATATCTATTGAGGTTTGGAGATGTTTGGGAAAGAAAAATATTTTTTGATTTATCAAATTATTGAATGAGATATTGAAGTTCAAGAGGATAACAGATAAATGGAGGAAGAGTACGTTGATACTCATTTATAAGAATAAGAGAGATATTGATAATTATAAAAACTACCGGAAGATTAAACTCATGAACCATACTATGAAACTTTGAAAAATAGTGATTGAGCGTAAATTAAGAAAAGAAACTCATATCAAAAAATCAATTTTGTTTTATGTCAGGAAGATCAATCATGAAGGTTATATATTTTTTACGGGGTTTGATAGAATGGTATTAAAGTAGAGAAAAGACTTACATATGATTTTTATTAATTTGGAAAAAACTTATGATAGACTGTCAAAAGAAGTCTTATGAAAGGCATCGGAAAAGAAGGGTGTTCGTATTACTTATGTTCTTGCCATAAAAGATATGTATGATGGGGTTACAACAAATGTAAGAACTTAGGAAGGGGTAACAAAAAATTTTTTCATAATGCTTGGTTTGTATCAAGGGTTATCCTTAAGTCTATATCTTTTCACTTTAGTGATAAAATATACTTACTAGACACATCCAAGATGTAGTCCTGAAATGTATGTTTTTTGCAAATGACATAATCCTAATCGGAGAATCAAGAGATGAGGCTAATTGTAAATTGAAAATATGAAGGGAAGCCTTGAAATCAAAGGGTTTTCGTTTAAATAGGAGTAAAATAGAATATATAGAGTATAAATTTTGGAAGAGGCAAGAAAGTAATGATTTAAAAATAAAATTTGGGAGCAAAGTACATCACAAGTGTTTAAGTTTTGGTATCTTGGGTCGATTTTACAAAGTAATAGAGAGATTAATGGGAACGTCATACATAGGATCCAAGCTAGGTAAATGAAATGGAGAAATGTATCAGGAGTCATTTGCGACCGCAAAATATCTAACAAGTTTAAAGAAAAATTTTATCGAACTACTATTAGACTAACTATACTCTATGGTAGTGAGTGCTTGGCTCTAAAGGGTCAACAAGAATAAAAAATGAGAGTAACAGAGATGAGAATATTGAAATGGATAAGTGGCATACAAGAAAAGACAAAATTTGAAATAATTGTATTTGAGAGAGAATTGGCGTGACACCTATTGAGGAGAAAATGATAGAAACTCGATTACAGTAATTTGGACATATACAAAGAAGATCGCAAGAGGTACTAATGAAAAAAGTTGATTAAATAATTTTTAATCTTATGAATAAACATAGAGGAAGATAAAAAAAAAAATACTTAGATAGGTGATTAAAAAAGACCTTTAATTAAATGATATTTTGAATAATTTAGTTTCGAATAGAAGTTTATGACAACGTTTAATTCATGTAACCAACTCTATTTAGTGAGAAAAAGCTCTATGTGTTGTTGTATATCTTTAGAACTAGTTTGGATGAATTTTTTTGAAATTTGAAATGAAAAAAATAATTTTTTTTAAAAAGTAAAAGTGCTTCAAATAAGAAAAATGCATATTTAGTAAACTCTAAACAACAAAAGCATTAAAATTTGACTTTTTTTTAGAAGCCATATAACAAAGACAAGAAAGAGCATGAGAAGGTTCGCCGTTGGTGAGAACGGGGATGGTTGAGTACTCCAACAAGTATTGCTAATTTTGCACTACCGGCTTGATGGCAGCCATGTTCTTAATAGAGAGCTTGCCTCGTCTTCATATTTTACTGTTTCTTTGCCATGAATATAAGCACCCATATCCAGAAGATATGCAGAAATACCATGTAAGACAAAGACCTGCAGAAAAACGTAGTCCACATCCATCCCCAATCTGAATAAGCTCAAAATATTGTCAATTAAACAAAATGTATTAGAATTTAATAATCCAATATCTTGATGATTTAAATAAGAAGTTAAGAGAAGAGTTCCATTTGCCTCAACTTCAATGGTGGGTAATTAAAAGTGAAATAAGTAAAACGGGCATAAATGGTTTCTATATATCTTTTTACTTAAGAATAATTCAATGACATCAGTACATCTGCAACAATGCGGGTAAATTACAAGCAATATCATAAAATAGTGTAAGTAAGAAAAAGGCCATGCAGTTCTCGATCATGAATATTCAGCTAGCGGTACCTCACTCAGGTCCAGTCCCTCTTCAGGCAAGTCTGAAGTAAGTGGTCCCAAGATCCCATCACCACTGAGAGTTAATCCACTCTGCGAATCAAATGATAAGATGAAATAGGTCCAACAGAAGGAACTAACAACATCTCTAACCAACATGCATGAATGCTACAACGTACGTGATCAAAGTAAAATATCGCAACCAAAAATGAAATTTTCAATCGTTGGAAAATGAGAATATCTGCTTATAGTTCGAAAGTTGTAACGTAAGATCACCATAATTTACTAGCATATACTTCTCAAAACTACAAAGAAAATATCAACATCCTGAATAAATAGTTAAAGGGGTTGGGTTGATACGTGAATGTAAAACTAAAAAATTTCCCAAATCAAATATATTAAAAGACCTTATAATTCTACAACATATTTAGCAAAAACATGTTAGCATAAAACCTTATTAATGTGATATAATACATATACACAAAAAAATATTGTATTATAATTGTGTCAGAGAGGCATGTGGCCCATTACTATCTTTGGACTTGTTTAAACTTGAGCAGTTCAATAATCAATAGTACCAACTCGATCATCCTGAGTTTTTTCTTTATTTAAAGCAAAAGCTTTATCTGAAATCACATTAAGGAAATAAATCAAATTAAACAGTAATCTATCTAGGGCCCTACCACGGTTATGCTGACTAAAACTTATCTGTCAAGTTTGAAATGATTAAGCAAATAAATTATTTGCAGTTTAACTGTGAAATTTATTAGATTCTCTAGTAAAATCATATTATCCTTATCCGTCAAGTTTGAAATGATTAGGCAAACAAATGACTTGCAGTTTAACTATGAAATTTCTTAGATTCTCTAGTAAAATCATACTATCCCTGTCATTTTAAAAGTGTTAATATTTTTCATCAGAAGCAGCAAGAACTTACTTTTCAAAACTATGCTTTTTTGTACGGTAGTCTCCTTTAATTACTGGCAGCTCCTTTTTTCACTGAGTTGAAAATTTTTAAGCAAATAATAAACAAATATGTACCTCAGGTTGGAACCTAAGCATGTCTGCACGAGCCATAGCTTCTGCTTGGGCTATTCTCTGCCTGAATGTCTGTGCCATCTCCTCCGCCTATCAGAACAGAATTAGTATTATACGCGCACATTCTCTTTAAAAAATGCTAATATTGATGGAAAAGGTTAAAGTAGGTTATATATCAAAGAAATGAAGAAATGATAAAAATATTATAGATAAAAAAAAGGATCTTCATTACTTTTGCTTTTTCTAGGATCTCAAACTAAGCAGGAAGTGGAAATAAGCCATGACTAGCAAAGTTAATGATATCCTAAACTGTAGTTTCCATATGTAACAAGAAAAATGCTTGAGATCCTTTCTTTGAAATATACCTTCTCAATCACAAGTTTTGGATTGCGAATCATGTCTCCAGGTGTGGGTTCTAACTTCTTTGTGGAAAGACTTACTCGGCCTCTTTCTCGATCATGACTTAAGATCATCACCTATACCAAAAAATAAATAAATAAACTGGACATTTTTATGTCAATAAGATGGCTGCAATTCTAAGTAAATATTCACATTTTTCAAAGAATTACCTTGAGAGTATCACCAGGTTGAAGTACAGTTGCAATATCAGTTACTCGATCATGACTAATCTGACTGACGTGAAGAAGGCCATTGATTCCACCAATGTCAATAAAAGCACCATATGGCTTTAGACTTTGAACAGTGCCTGTAACAACTGATCCAATTCCTAGCTGTGCCTGGCTGTCAGCCATGGCCTTGCGGTTACTGAGAACAAGTCTAGACTGTTCCTCATCAACCTCCACAAACTTTAGTGGAAGCTCCTTCTCAAGTAGCTCCTCCGCAATAGATTTCTGAACAAAAATATTAAAAAGGGACAGTTTGAGTTGGTAGCTGAGTAACAGGAAATTAAATTTTAAGTCTTATGAAGCTAAATGAAAGACAGAAATGAATATGGAAAAAAATAGCGACCCAGAATAATTTATAGATCTCTCTGAAGCATGCAACTTCTAGTAGTAATATTGCACTGCTCAATTGCTACATTAGTGAAAGACATTTTAGAAATTTATAGTCTGTGTCACCAGTACTAGGTTACATTCATCTGACTTTGATTTCCATTGAAAGCCCTCATAGGTCTTTGGCTGGCCATAATGTTAAACCTTGACAGACCACAACCTTAAATCTGACACAAGTTCTTATGTGCCAGCGTACGTTAAAAGCATACCGATGATATCTGTGAGAAAGGAACAAATCCTCTCAGGCCTTCTACCACAGCCACCACACCACCTTTGTTTGCACCAACAACCTGCCACACAAAGTTACATGAGGATGAGAAAGTACGAGAATAGGAGGGCGAGGGAGATGGGTAGAACAATGAGCCACTTTATTTTATTATAGATTAAATTAACCTGTTTGTAAAGGTAAGTGGAATATTTAATGTCATGCCATACTTCGCAATCCTTATTTTAGAAATTACTACAGCCAGGTGTCATGCTATACTAAATTTATGCTGAATTTTTGACACAAAATTTATTGGCATGCTAAACCTACCTTACCCTTGACAACTACATCTTCTGCTTGAAGTTGTCTACAACGTTCCCATGCAAGGTCATACTGGATGGCCCTTAAACTCAAGATCAAGCTATCATCGGCTTCATTTTCACCAATGATTAGAAACTCTTCTCTCAAGCCAGGAACTATACCTGCTTCTTTTACATGTTTGATTTTGTAGATGCATGCCTCTTGGAGGGGCAAGTATGCTGAAGACTTTGCAGTAATGTCGACAAGTGCTCCATTCGTATCTGTATTGAATGCAGTGCCTTTAACCTGAAAGATTAACAATTACGATCAACCTATTCAAATTATCTATAGGAAGAACACATAAAAATACTTAAGTGTACCAGACAACAAGCACCTCGTATTCTCTTACACACGATTAGCATTTAGCGTAGACAATTCTGGGAAACATTCTCAGCTAAGGTGGATGCAGTAATCATCCAGATAAACACCAACAAAATGTTGATATCACCTATTTTCAGCTTCAATTGAAATGTTGATGATATTTAGAGTAAATATGAAGGGAATAAGGTTCCTCAAGAACGCTCATTCTAGTACGTGTTACCCAACAGCAAATTCTAGAGAAAATTTTCAATAGAATTCCTCTCTTAAAATCATGCCATGACCATTTTTGTGCTCAATTGCATACTTCTTTGCAAAGTTAAATAAATTAACCACAAGCTGAACCATAAAGCACAATATCCCACTCTCAATTCGTCACTATTCAGATGTAATTCATCGTTTATGTTGTCAATAAATTAAAAATTACCCAAAAAAAAAGTTGATTCCAGTTTCAGAATTATATAGGCACTGACCTTGGTCCCGACTTCAGAATCGAAATCGTACTTATCAAGAGCGGCGTTGAAGTCTTCAAGCGTAAAAGAAACACCTTCCATGGGAGCGGTACGGCACCTGTCGTACGCTTCCTCGAAGAGCTCCTTGAGCTTGAGCCTTTCTTTGGTCTGGGCATTGGAGATTGCCACTGATGAGACAATAGGAAGCACGCTGCGCTTGTAGTTCGGCCTGGGAGAGAAGGGTTTGGAGAGGCTCGATGAAGACAGTGGAGAGCACTTCAGACAGGTGAAATGCTGAGCAAGAGACGCCATGTCTCCCATCCTCCACGTACCACTTCACACTACAGGTTTATGCCGTTGGGTCAGATAGATAAGGTGTATCCGCAATGTAATGTAAACGGATTATACTTTTATTTTAAAAAATAAAAAATAATCTTTTTAATTTATGTTTTTTTAATTATTCTAAAAATACCTTATTTTCTTTACAATTACATGACTGAATTGTATTTAAAATTAAATGATTTGCAGGCATCACGTTCACATGAACTCGTCAACACAACTTTCAAAGTCGAATCTTGAATTTTCATTCTTATCAAAAATAATTTAATCGTCTTATTTTTTAAATTATTTTTAATTTATCTTTTATAAATTTGTTAATTATTAATTATAACTAATCAACATCTTAAAAAACATAAAAAAATAAATAAAATTTAATTCAAAGGATGAAGTTAAACTTTTTTTTTAGTAACATGAGAAATATTATTTTTATAATTTATTATGAAATTATAAAATTATTAATAATTTATGAGTCAATTTTAATTTATTAAATTTAATAATTAAATTATATTTTACAAAAATTAATAAAAATAAAATTATAAAAATAACAAAATCCTAATAGCCTTAGAGATTTATGCGTGGTTATGATCAATGTAGGGATAGTTGCATGCGGTTTGCAGAGCCAAACGTTTAAGGCTCCTTTATAAACGAAACTTTTTGCTCCGCTTCCCAATTCTTCCATGAACTCATTTGTAGCTTCCTCAAGCTCCTCGTAACTCCAAGCAAGTTGGTTTTAGCAGTATTGTCACGTTGGTTAGCTCTTTTCAGCTTCTTTTTGTACTGGTAAATGAAGAAGAATCTAAGACATAGCTCCGATCAAATGAGGTGAAGAAATGCAGAACCACCCAAAAGCTCAGAGCACAGACCCTTCCAAAATCTAAGTGTTTTCATTCTTTTTAATGATAAGTGGAGGAGAAGCAAATAAGAAGGAATTATCTTTCCTCACTTTGATAAAAGCCTTGGCGCATCAAGTGTCGTGTCAACTTTGCCATTGGAAGGCGGTAGCTTCTTCTTCCTGCAGCTGTCACCTAACCTGAAAATGGCAACCGTACGCGTACAATCTTCAATACATGACTGCTTGCATTTTCCTTCAGTAAAAGGTTTTTGAAGCTCAGAATCTGAAAGAGGCCAATCACTGTTGGTTAACACCTCAAAGTCATACAGATCTGTCCCCTGACTAAGCTTATCTTCTTCACAGCCAGTATGAAATCGGGCACACAACAACCATGCTTATCATTGGGATCAAAGTAGGGAATACCCTTTTGGGCATTTACAAATTGGCCTGCCATAACTGTCCACATCACACAAGCTATCTTATTGGCAAAGGAAAACACTTCTGCCACGCTTTAATTTTCACACTCAAGCATTATACCTTAAATGTGTCTTTAGATTAGGTAGACGTCACATTATATAGTATGGATTCCACCCAATTCAACAATACATTATATGGTGTGGAATCCACTTAATTCAATAGCACATATTTAAAGTATAAGAATAAGATGTAAGAATTAAGATGTGGATATAAAATTACTCATATATAAACACTACAAACATAGATTCAAAATTACATAACCAATTAGAGGTTTTAGGAAAGAAAAATACTACAAATATCTTTCGGGGTGTGCCCAATAATGTATGTTGCAAGAGGTGCAAATAGTATTGTCAAAGCAGATTAGATTGCATCAACATATAGTAACTCGATATTAATTGAGGCAAGGCAAGTTGATTCGCATAATTATAGGTTAAAAAATTTTTAATTTGCCTTATTTTACAATGAGTTCACAAGTTATGTGAACCAACTTCTTAAACTTAAAAAATTACTTAAAATCTACTAAAAAATAATCATAAATATAAATTTTAATTTTAAAATAATAAAATTATCATATTTTAAATAACAACCATAAATAAAAATTTTAAATATTTCATAAATAATATAATTATAAATTATATAATTCTTAACTAATAAATTATGTATAATAATTATAAAAAGAGTTAATTTAATTATTTGATTTTAAGCATAGTAATTATTAGTTTAATAACAAATAATAATTAAGACTTTGATATTTAAAATTACATTATTTTAACATAAATTTTATAATAAAAATATTAAAAATTAAAAATTTTATTAATTTTAAAATTACGAACCAAAAGTCAGCAAGCCAACCTGCCTTGTACTTGTAGGTCAAAGCAAGACAAATTATTTTACTTATATTTAAACAAGTTTTACCTTAACTCTCCTCACATCTTAAACAAGGCAGGTAAGGCCTGGCTTGCGGCCTGAGCCCATTTTGCGAGCTTTACGTGCAAACAACAACACTCCTTCAAAAAATTGGATGTTGATGGTAGAGGAGACTCATGTGCACATAAAATTAGGTGAGCTGGGAGTGATATGAGTGGGAGATTATGGGAATGTGTAAATTGTTTCCATGTGTAAATATAAGAGTATTAATTATTGTGATTCTTTTTAATGTACAATTTTCGATAAAACTCTCAATTGTTGGTATTTTTAAACGTACAATTTGTCAGTTAAAATCTCAATCATTGATTTTTCGAACAAAAAATTTTTGTTTTTATCATTGAACATCAGATATGCTAAAGGGTCTTTTGTTATTTTGTCCAACAGTTAAAACTAATGAATATTATAAGCGAAAAAAATACACAATTTATTTTTGCCACGCTGAAATACAAATTAATCTTCCTAATCATTAAATTAGAGGGGGAAAATAGAGCTTAGCTGAAATATCAAGTGAGCCCGTTTTCAATTCCAAGCCTGCATTATTGGGCTCAAATTAGAATCCGCTAGAAAACTAGCTCAAATTTTCCAATTCACCATTCAGAATAAAGCCCTTTTTTTTATCAGAAATGAAAAAAATAAAACCACCAAATTATGGCAGATTCCTATTTGGGAGGATTAAAAGTTAAATCACACTATTCTCATAAAATTATCACTTTATAAAATATAAATTATTAAATTTATTTAATTATCAAATATAACAAATCTAAAAGTTTACATAAAATTATCAGCAATTAATAAAAATTATTGTATGAAAATAACTTTTTTTCTTAAAAGTTATTGTGTCTTATACTACATTGTGCTTTTGGAAATTTTTTACGTACTCCTTGAGTACTACTTTGAGACATTGGAGATAATAAATTTTTTCATAAATGATATCTTTATTTTATTTATAAATTTTTATTTTTATTTTTGTCTATTTTAATTGATACTATATATAAATGCAAATAAATATTTTATAAAAATATTATTTTTTTTTTCTTCCCCTCGAACAAGCAGAAATCAGGCTTTGAATTTTCTTTTTAATGCTAAAATCACTTCTTCAATATTAAGAGGGGTTGTTTTGGTCATTAAACATTGTAAGAGGTCGTAAGTATGATTCTTTTTCTTTTTAAGTTTAACTTTCAACTAGGTATTCTAAAATTAACTGTCATTTAAAAATAATTTTATTAAATTTATAAATTAAATGATTAAATTTATAAATTTAATAGCCTACCACAATTTATTGGTATCTAATGACAGGGTCCTTCGTTTCTCCTTTTGACTTTAACCTATCACAAGCAATGTGGTTAATTAGATATTTAGAAGCGAATCGGGGGAGAAAAAGCTCAGAACGAAAGAAGACGGAGAAGAAATGGAGGAAGCAAAGGGAGTTGTGAAGCACGTATTGCTTGCAAAGTTCAAGGACGAAATCTCGCCGCAGCAGATTGATCAACTCATCAAGGGCTATGCCAATCTCGTCAGCCTCATCCCTCCCATGAAGTCCTTCCACTGGTACCCTTCGCTATCCCTTTGCTTCAATCTTCTTTTTTCTTTATGTTTCTTAATCCATTTCTATTGCATCTGCACAGATCAGACCAGAATAAAAATGTCAATTAGAAAAAATTTTCACGAAAAAAGAAAAGGACGGCTAGAAAGAGAAACTAAACACGACCCCTGTGACCAAATCTCTGTACCGCGCTTAGGCCCTTAAGAGTTGATGAAGTTCAAGTTTTTCTGAGATTCTTAAAGTTCACAAGTGAAATTACAGGAATCTAAGACCAAATTCTATGTCTTTCTTTATGTTATTTGCACAAGCAAGTGCAATGAGTTTGAGACCTGGAAAATCAATAAATAAGTTGTACATTATCGTGAATTTTGTGACGAGGGTGTTAGTTTTCCTGATCTACGACCGGGGAAAATTTATTTTGTAGTTTTGTTCTTGAGTGTATATGATTGATTCTTTCATTTCTTACTTAGGTTCCTTTAAAAACGATATAAACACTGAAATGCCGAATGCAGGATTGTTAATTAAAAAATTATGCTTCTCCTGTGCGCTATCTAGATTGTTACAATTTTCTTTTTAGGAGTGGTCTCCTTGCTTCCCAAGTTTGTCCTTGGCCGTCGTGCTTTCTAAGACCATTAAAAATTCCCAATAAAGGGGAAGTTTTGACACGGTTTCATCCATTCTTTTAGGAAAGATACAGATTGTTTGTATTGGCAACATATCTCTCCTTTTTTTTTTTTGGTGCAAAACATATATTTCCCTGTCATTTCTATCATTTATACTGTAAAGTCTCGCGTGCCAGCATTCAACCGCAAATAACCTATCGGCAGTGCTTGAATTGTTGAATGCCAATATCAGATGGAAAATACTTTAATTTAATATGGTTTCATATTCCTAGAAGTTATACTGATTGGGGGAATAGATGCCTCTGTTTGGTTTGGCATCTCTCCGAGTTGTAGAGTTTCTTCGTCCTAGGAACAAGTTATCTCGTTTGTGTTCCTCCTTTGATGGTTTTTTCAATTTTAGTTTCTCATGGCCAAGAATGTTAACAAAATCTATTAGTTCTTATTGCTCGGGTAAGGTCTAATGATACAGATATTGATATTTGGATTATGATTTGAACTAATATGTTGTTATGCTAGAAAAGATGGAACTTAATAGGTGCTTAAGTCAACTACTGCATTTCGCACTTCTACCTATAATATATATCTCATATATATGATATCTCTGATATCCTTCAATTTTTTATGCATAAAAGGGGCAAGGATGTAAGTGCTGAAAACATGCATCAAGGTTTTACTCATGTCTTTGAATCAACCTTTGAGAGTATAGAAGGCGTTGCAGAGTATGTCGTTCATCCTGCCCATGTTGAATTTGCAAGTTTATTCCTTCCCTGCTTGGAGAAAGTGATTGTGGTTGACTACAAGCCTACCATAGTTCAACTTTAATTGGATGAGTGATTAGAGCTGGTCACTGCCAGTATTGTTTGTAATAAATATATTGGGGTTTTCCTCTAAACAGCGCTTGGTTGAACTTCAATGTCATATCTGGATGTGATAAACTGTCTTTTATGGTGGCAATTTTATGGCTATCACTTTGTCTACATTACTTTGAGTACTGGTTAATTGTTTTTCTGGCTGGTTAAATTAAATTATTTATTTGATTTTGATTATTGTAAACATATAGTTATTAGGACCATGTATTGATTAATCACTCCATGATTTAAATTTAGTCAATCACTTCACTTTTAATTTTTGAACCTCAACATGGGTTAGCAAGGGCTTGCTTGGGATTTTCTCCAGACATTAGCTTCTTTGTTTTTTGTGGTGGAAGAGGCCAAAGCCTTTACAAGAAGGGATAGATGGATAGGAAAATTTCATTCATCAAGATCGAACCTGCCTCCACCTAGTGAAAACAGGCCCTTTGTAACAAATGAGTCACATGACTCTGGCTTAGCTTTCTACCTTTGAACATTTTGAAATGTACATCAATTTATCTAAAACATTTATTTGATTAATTGTCAGGGACATGAGATTAGTGAAATAAACTAACTTGTATTTTCGAAAACATTAGCAACACCCTTGATGATGCTACTCATTAGTTCTTATTATTTTTTGGGTGTCGAGATGGATCGGCCGTTCACTTCAAATTCACAATCATCAATTTTTGGCATAACTGCCAATAAGTATTATTTAGCCTGTTTGAAAAATGATATTTATACTTGAGAGAAAAGTATACACTCCTTTCATACCCTCTCATAATAACAAAAAAATTTTGTCCCAACATTTAATCAAAATAGCTAAAATGCCATTTCTTTATTAGAGTATGAGAGGAGTGTGTAATCTTCTTAAAGTGCAAATATCATTTTTAAAAAAATTCAAGGTCACCCAAGACATTATCTTAACAGTCATTTCATTTGTATACATTTTTCCCATATAAAAGTTTAAACTATTAATTTATTAGGTTTTACAAGTTAAATTGAAAAATACAAAATCTTAATACACACATAATTTGATATGAGCATTTTATGGAATCTGAATTGTGAAAATATATTTTACCTTGTCATAATGCTCAGAAAATGATTAATGTAGTATCTGAGGTTCACTAGTCCGTTTGATGAGGGACTGGGTTAGGTTGAGAATGTTGGAATGGAAACATTGGCATGAGCCATGTGAATGGCGTACTGGGCTAGGCTTGGGGTATCAGCAGCTGATTTGGAGTCTAGAATAGCAAAACAGAAGGACAAGTTTTTGGTTTTTGAGCAAATGCTATCTACATTCACATTTGTCATTGAAGAGACCCGTTAGTCCAGTCCAGTGGGACATGATTTCACACGGACGGAATCCGTATCCCACCGATTGTGAGACTATACTTTTCGGTCACTGAAAGGCGGCAGAAGCAAAAGAATGATAAGTCAGGAAAAGGGACGAGATAAAGGAAGTTCTGGAAATGGGGTAAACGATTGCAATTTTTGTCGCTTGGCCTTTCTTTCTGTTCTTAGTTTGGAATCGGCAAGAATGACGTTTCATAGTCCAAGTGGAAAGGATTTGCATGGGTTTAAAAGGATTAGTTTTGGCTCGACTCGTTTATTATAAGAAAAAAGTACAATTTAAAATAAATAAAAAATACCCATTCACATTCAACAATAATTCAATAAGGTTTTGGAAATTTTCATTTCCTGTTTTGCTCTTCAAAAATTATTCCACTTCCATTGCTAACCACAACTCCCCCATTCCGGCCACCTTCCTGCAGTTTCACTTCTCCCCCATTCCGACCACCTTCCTGCTGTTTCACTTCTCCGCCTTTCGTCGCCGGGGTTGTCATGGAACTGCAACACGGTGGTAACGTTCCATTTAAGAGCTTCGGGTCCCATTTTTATTGTTGTTTCTCTTACCAATTTCTTGGTAAGGCTCTGCTAAATTATCACTTGATTTCACCTAATGTACAGTGATTATATCATAACAAATCAATTGTCTTACATATTCATGTTTTAAGCTAATATGTCTAGACTTTTTATTATATATTTTGCTAATTGCTTTAAACATGGTAGTTGTACTATTGCAGTGTAAAGATATGATTGATATTACTTGTGGATACAATACTATTTTCAATAATAAAATTTTCAATTATTTTACATTTTTAACTATAGATGCCAAGTCAACAAATTCAAATTTCATAGTAAATTAATTATATATGCTTATTTAAAACCTTTACAATGTGCTGCCATTAAGTCAAGGAAAAATTACCACCAGACTTTCTTACTTTAATTTCTAAAATAGTATCTATTTTACTAAGATTTTTCATCTTAAATTTGATGATAAAATTTTTTCAGTTTCTTTCAATTCTCACCAAACATATTTGTCCCAATTATTAGCATATCATTCACATATAAACACATAATAACACTATGTTCATATGTATATTTAGAGTAAATATATTTATCACTACTATTATAGTTAAAATTATGAGACAAAATCATAAAATAAAAATTTTCATATCATTACTTTAGAGTTTATTTTATACCATACAAAGATCTAATTTGTTTATATACTTTCATTTCAGAAAATTCTTTTCATCTAATTCACCATTTGAAAATAATGTTTTAACATTCATTGCTAAAGGGAGTTTACTTATACATAATTTTTTTTGGGATTGTTCTATAGTATCTTGCTAACTAGTAATTAAGAGATTAATTTCTTGAAAAATAAAGAATGTTGAAGCAAACAATTTTACTTTTTAATGAATTTTTTTATATACATAATTTGAATCAAATTTAAAATAACATATTTAAAGAATTCAGATATCTATAATATAAACTAACTTGTATTTATAACTTATACATAATTCTACACAATAAAAGCATGCAGGATATCTGGGTATAGTGCATTAATAAATGAGTTGTTTTTAGTGAATGAAAGCGGCAATTCCTTTTTATTTAAATTAAACTTTGCCAATTTTTGACATCTTTCCTTATGAAATTAATTATGAACTATTCGGCAAACCCTTTTTATTTGAGATTGATTAATTTGTTTTCTCATAATTGTTTAATTTATGAAAATTTTCTGACATTTGGAAAATAATGCTAAGTGAATTTCTATGTAAGTGAGTTGTATTTGTTTGCCGAAATTGTGTCTGCTAATTAAGTTTATACTTAATTAATTTATCCGAAGGATTTTATCTTCAAGTGAACTTGCCTGAACGATATAGGATTGTTCGTTTTGGTGATATGAAATGTATACCACCATAACATGGGACAAGGGTGTATTTTGTGTGGAGTAATGCTAATAGTATATTTATGGGATTAATTCGTTGGTTACATTCTCTCTCATTTCAATTTTTTCAATATGTCTTTAAGTAATAATATATTCATTGTAATGAAATGAAGTATGAAACAATCATTTTTCTTTGTATTTGAGGCCTTTTTTTTTTTTTTTAATCCTCTTACAATCAATTAATGAGTGTGAGTTTTTTTGTAAGATTTTATGTGTCCAACTCTTTATGCAAGGAAATCACACAATAAAAAATCATAACCATTAATTAGTTGTGTGGGGTTCAATAATATAGGTCCTGCACAGCTAATTTATGTGTATTTTTTTCCTATGCTTTATGTAATGAGTGTTGATATTTGTATAAATTAAAATAATATAAATTTTATATAATTTTTCATATTTTTTTCTTTTCTTTCTTTTTCCTCTAAAAAGATATTTCAAGTTATACTCTCTTTATACATTAATTTTATGTAGAACTAGTATTATTCATACGTAATCAAGTCCTCATTGGATGATTGTTTAATTGACTTTAAGACTCAAAATTAAGGTTATAAATTGATAGAAAAGCAATAGAGCTTAAAAATTAGTGAAAAATAGAACTTATAAATAGGTATCGTTTTTTATTTTTATTATTTTATCAAAAGTTACTAAAATAAGAAAGTATCAAACTTAAAGAATTTAATTTCACTAAAACATTTAAGATAATCTTTCTCGCTCAAAGTTTTTATCCTTCAGATTAATGCACAAAAATTAAAAAAAATATTAAATAATCTTAAATATTTGTTTATTTTTTTTTAAATATTCTTCTATAAAAAACTTACTAAATAAAAAAAAGAAATAAATTTAATTAAATATTTAATAAAAATAATAGTTATGATAAATATTACTTTGATTCAAAAAAATAACAATTAAAAAAAATTTTAAAATATTAATTATTTTAGACCAAAAGGAGTATGTAATGTTATTTGCCTAATGATACGTACACAAAATTAAAACGCATTTGAGAGCACTTACTATGCGTGACGTTAGGTCTAGTAAATGTATTTTAGTGCATATTCTTTATTTATAATGCTATTTTCACAATAATATGAGTAGAAATTAAGAATGCATTCAAGTGGATTTACTGCATCTAATTTATTTTTATTTCATCAGCTTTTATTACACCGGTGAAATGCTGAGCCAGGCACGCCATGTCTCCCTTCCTCCACGTACCACTTCACACAATAGGTTTATGCCGCCAGGTCAGATAGATCCGCAATGTAATGTATACGGATTATATTTTTATTTTAAAAAATAAAAAAAATCTTTTTAATTTATTTTTTTAATTATTCTAGAAATACCTTATTTTCTTTACAATTAGGTGACTGAATTGTATTCAAAATTAAATGATTTGCAGGCATCACATTCACATGAACTTCCAAATCACTTTAAATAGTCTCGAATCTCGAATTCTCATTCTTATCGAAAACAATTTAATCGTCTTATTTTCAAATTATTTTTAATTTATCTTTTATAAATTTGTTAATTATTAATTATAACTAATCAGCATCTTGAAAAACATAAGAAAAATAATAAAATTCAATTCAAAGAATCTAAAAGAGGCCAATCGGTGTTGGTTAACACCTCAAAGTCATACAGATCTGTCCCCTGAATAAGCTTATCTTCTTCACAGCCAGTATGAAATCGGGCACACAACTACCATGCTTAGCATTGGGATCAAAGTAGAGAACACCCTTTTGGGCATTTATAAATTGGCCGGCCATAACTATCCACATCACACAAGCTATTATATTGGCAAAGGAACACTTCTGTCACGCTCTAATTTTCACACTCAAGCATTATACCTTAAGTGTGTCTCATTAGATTAGGTGGACTCCACATTATATGGTGTGGAGTCCACTCAATTCAACAGCATATATATCTAAAGTGTGAAAATTAGATGTAAGAATTAAGATGTGGATATAGAATTACTCATATGCAAACACTACAAACATAGGTTCAAAATTGCTTAACCAATTGGAAGTTTTGGAAAAAAAACATATTAGGTGTATATTTCAGTGTGTCCTACAATATATGTTGCAAGAAGTGCAAATAATACTCTCAAAGCGCCTCAACCAATGGTAGCTTGTTATTAATTGGGACAAGACAAGTTGATTCGCATAATTATGAATTAAAAAAATTTCAACCTGCCTTGTCTCGTAAGAGGTTAGCGGGTTATACAGTCAACTTGTTAAATTAAAAATAATTAGTTAAAATCTATAAAAAATAATCATAAATATAAATTTTAATTTTAAAATAATAAAATTATCTGATTTCAAATAACAACTATAAATAAAAGTCTTAAATATTTCATAAATAATATAACTATAAATTATATAAGTCTTCACTAATAAATTGAACATGTATAATAATTAAAAAAATAGAGTTGACTTAATTATTTAATTTTAAGTACAGTGATTACTAGCTTATTAATAAATAACAATTAGTATCTTGATAATTCAAAATTCTTTTAATTACATTATTCTAACATAAATCTTATGATACAAAAATATAAAAGGATTAAAAAATTTAAATTTAATTAATTTTAAAATTACTGGTCAAAAGCAACAACCCGACGTGCTCTCCACCTATAGGTCAAAGTAAGAAGGATTAGTTTATCTACATTTAAATGAGCTATAAATACTTTAACTCGCCCCACACCTTAAACAAGGTGGGTAGGGCATGGCTGGTGGGCGTAGCCCATTTTGCGAGCTTTACATGAAAATAACAACACTCTTTTAAAAAAATTGGGGATGATAGTAAAGGAGATATGTGTACACATAAAATTAGGTGAGCCGTGAATGATATAATTAGGAGATTATGGGAATGTGTGAATTGTTTCAATGTGTAAATGTAAGAGTATTAATTATCGTAATTGAAAGTGCAACAAAATATTTTTTTTAAAAAGGCCTAAGCGCAAAAAGCTTTTATATTTTAGCCAAACTTAAAATATGATTGTGATTCTTTTTAATGTATAATTTGTCAATAAAACTCTCAATTGTTGGTATTTTTTAATGTACAATTTGCCACTTAAAATCTCAATCATTGATTTTTCTAACGAAAAATTTTAGTTTTTATAATTGAACACCAAATATGCTGAAGGGTCTCTTCTTATTTTGTCAAACAGTCAACACTAATGAGTATTTTAAGCGAGAAAATTACACTATTTAATTTTGCCACGCTGAAACACAAATTAATCTTCCAAATCATTAAATTAGCGGGGGAAAAAAAGAGCTTAGCTGAAATATCAAAGTAAGCCCGTTTTCAATTCCAAGCCTGCATTATTGGGCTCAAATTAGAATCCCTTAGAAAACTAGCCCAAATTTTCCAATCCACCATTCAGAATAAAGGCACTTTTTTCCAAAAAAAGAAAAAAAAAAGAAGACAAAACCAGCAAATTATGACATATTCCTACTGGGGAGAATTAAAAGTTAAATCACACTATTATCATAAAATTATTACTTTATAGAATACAAATTATTAAATTTATTTAATTATCAAATATAACAAATCTAAAAATTTACATAAAATTATGAGCAATTAATAAAAATTATTATATGAAAATAACTTTTTTTCTTAAAAGTGATCGAGCGTTATATTATATTGTGCTTTTGGAAATTTTTTACATACTCCCTGAATAGTACCTTGACACATGAGAGATTATAAATTTTTTCATAAATGATACTTTTATTTTATTTATAACTTATTATTTATATTTTTCTCTATTTTAATTGATACTATATATAAATGCAAATAAATATCTTATAAAAATATTTTTTTTTCTCGCCCTCGAACAAGCAGAAATGAGGCTTTGAATTTTTTTTAATGCTAAAATCAGTTCTTCAATATTAAGAAGGGTTGTTTGGGTCATTAAAAATTGTAAGAGGTCGTAAGTATGATTTTTTTCTTTTAAGTTTAACTTTCAACTAAGTATTCTAAAATTAAATGTCATTTAAGAAACCTTAGACAAATAATTTTATTAAATTTATAAATTAAATTATAAAGACGGCGCGACGACAGCCATGCACCACCTGCGTCCGCGTTCCCGAAGGCACCCCTCTCTTTCAAGGGGATTCACGTCATGGCATCTTCTCTTCTAGAAGAGAAAGTCCTATAATGAATTCAATTTCCAATTTTCATTCCTATAATTAGTAAATTTAATAGCCTACCACAATTTAAGAATATTTAATGACACAATTTATTGGTATCTAATGACAGGTCCTTTTTTTTCCTTTTAACTTCTACCGATCATAAGCAGCGTCGTCAATTAGAAATTTAGAAGCGAATCGGGGGAGAAATAGCTCAGAACTAAAGAAGACGGAGAAGAAATGGAGGAAGCAAAGGGAGTTGTGAAGCACGTATTGCTTGCAAAGTTCAAGGACGAAATCTCGCCGCAGCAGATTGATCAACTCATCAAGGACTATGCCAATCTCGTCGACGTCATCCCTCCCATGAAGTCCTTCCACTGGTACCCTTCGCTATCCGTTTGCTTCAGTCTTCTTTTTTCTTTATGTTTCTTAATCCATTTCTATTGCATCTGCACAGGTCAGACCAGAATAAAAATGTCAATTAGAAAAAATTTTCAGGAAAAAAGAAAAAGACGGCTAGAAAGAGAAACTAAATACGAGCCATATGACCAAATCTCTATACTGTGCTTAGGTCCTTGAGAGTTGATGAAGTTCAAGTTTTTCTGAGATTCTTAAAGTTCACAAGTGAAATTACAGGAATCTAAGACCAAATTCTATGTCTTTCTTATGTTATTTGCACAAGCAAGTGCTATGAGTTTGAGACCAGGAAAATCTATACATAAGTTGTACATTACTATGAATTTTGTGACGGGGGTGTTAGTTTTCCTGATCTACAACCAGGGAGAATTTATTTTGTAGTTTTGTTCTTGGGTGTGTATGATTGATTCTTTCATTTCTTTCTTAGGTTCCTTTAAAAATGATATAAACACTGGAATGCCGAATGCAGGTTTTTTAATTAAAAAATTATGCTTCTCCTGCGCGCTATCTAAATTGTTACAATTATCTTTTTAGGAGTGGTCTCCTTGCTTCCCAAGTTTGTCCTTGACCATCGTGCTTTCTAAGACCATTAAAAATTCCCAACAAAGGGGAAGTTTTGACACTGTTTCATCCATTCTTTGAGGAAAGATACAGATTGTTTGTATTGGCAACATATCTTTCCCTTTTTTTTTTGTGGTGGAAAACATAACTTTCCCTGTCATTTGTATCATTTATACTGTAAAGTCTCACGTGCCAGCATTCAACCACAAATAACCTACAGGCAGTGCTTGAATTGATGAATGCCAATATCAGATGGAAAATAGTTTCATTTAATATGGTTTCACATTCCTAGAAGTTATACTGATTGGGGGAATAGATGCCTCTGTTTGGTTTGGCATCTCTCCGAGTTGTAAAGTTTCTTCGGCCTAGGAATAGGTTATCTCGTTTATGTTCCTCCTTTGATGGTTTTTTCAATTTTAGTTTCTCATGGCCAAAATCTAATAGTGCTTATGGCTAGGGTAAGGTCTAATGACACAGATATGGATATTTGGATTATGATTTGAACTAATATGTTGTTATGCTAGAAAAGATGGAACTTAATAGGTGCTTAAGAAATATTAAACAACCACTGCATTTTACACTTCTACCCGTAATATATATCTCAGATATCTGATATCTCTGATACCCTTCAATTTTTTATGCATAAAAGGGGCAAGGATGTAAGTGCTGAAAACATGCATCAAGGTTTTACTCATGTCTTTGAATCAACCTTTGAAAGTATGGAAGGCGTTGCAGAGTATATCGTTCATCCAGCCCATATTGAATTTGCAAATTTATTCCTTCCCTACTTGGAGAAAGTGATTATGGTTGACTACAAGCCTACCATAGTTCAACTTTAATTGGATGAGTGATTAGAGTTGGTCACTGCCAGTATTGTTTGTAATAAATAAATTGGGGTTTTCCTCTAAACAGGACTTGATTGAACTTCAATGTCATTTCTGTACGTTATAAACTGTCTCTGCTGGTGGCAATTTCAATGCTATCTCTTTGTCTACATTACTTTGAGTTCTGGCTAATTGTTTTTCTGTCTGGTTAAATCAAAATTATTTATTTAATTTTGATAATTGTAAACATATAGTTATTAGGACCATGTATTGATTAATCACTCCATGATTTAAATTTAGTCAATCACTTCACTTTTAATTTTTGAACGTCAACATGGGTCAGCAAGGGCTTGCTTGCTTGGAATTTAAATTTAGTCAATCACTTCACAATCATCAACTTCTGGCATGACTGCCAATAAGTATTGCTTAGTCTCCTTGAAAAATGATATTTATACTTGAGAGAAGTATATACACTCCTGTCACACCCTTTCATAATAACAAAAAAATTTTGTCCCAACATTTAATCAAAATAGCTAAAATGACATTTCTTTGTTAGAGAGTATGAGAGGAGTGTGTAATCTTCTTGAAGTGCAAATATCATTTTTTAAAAAATTCAAGGTCCCTCTAGACATTGTCATAATAGTCATTTTACTTTTACACATTTTTCAAGTATAAAATTTTAAACTATTAATTTATTAAGTTTTACAAATTAAACTAAAAAATTCAAAATTTAAAAGCTTACATCATTTGATATGAGCATTTTATGAAATTTGACTTGTGGAAATATATTTTTCCTTGTCATAATGCTCAGAACATGATTAATGTAGTATCTGAGCTTCACTAGTCCGTTTGATGAGGGACTGGGCTCGGTTGAGAATGTTGGAATGGAAAAATTGGCATGAGCTATGTGAATGGCATACTGGGCTAGGCTTGGAGTATCAGCAGCTGATTTTGAGTCCAGAATAGCAAAACAGAAGGACAGGTTTTTGGTTTTTGAGCAAGTGGTATCTACATTCACACTTGTCATTGAAGAGACCCGTTAGTCCCGTATTCAGGGGGACATGATTTCACACGGACGGAATCCGTATCCCACCGATTGTGAGACTAGACTTTTCGGTCACTGAAAGGCGGCGGAAGCAAAAGGATGATGAGTGCTGATCCACCTACATCGTTAGAGCAACATTTGGTTTAGGTATAGGTATTGCCTAGCAATGAAATGCATCATTCTAATTTAGAGTTTGAAAATGATAATAGTACGTCTTTACACTTATGTGTAAGGGTTACGTCTGTTATAATTTATTAAAATAAAATAATATATTTTATTAATTTATGAATAAGTATAAAAAATTTGTGACTTGAAAATGTAAGCTTGGCACCGCCCTTTAGAGTCATTGTCACCAAGTACGGTTTTGTATTGTGCGTAAGCAAAACGTGGTATAAAAATGTAAAAATGTAAGTCTATCTTTTTTCAAAATGAGAAATCGGGAAAAGGGCCGAGATAAAGGAAGTTCTGGAAATGGGGTCAACGATGGCAATTTGTGTCGCTTGGCCTTTCTTTCTGTTCTTAGCTTGGAATCGGCAAGAGTGACGTTTCATAGTCCAAGTAGAAAGGATTTGCATGGGTTTAAAGGGATTAGTTTTGGCTCGACTTGTTTATTATAAGAAAAAAGTACAATTTAAAATAAATAAAAAATACCCATTCACATTCAACATTAATTCAATAAGGTTTAGGATATTTTCATTTCCTGTTTTGCTCTTCAAAAATGATTCCACTTCCTTTGCTAACCACAACTCCCCCATTCCGGCCACCTTCTTGCAGTTTCACTTCTCCACCTTTCTTCGCCGGGGTTGTCATGGAACTGCAACACGGTGGTAACGTTCCATTTAAGAGCTTCGGGTCCCATTTTTATTGTTGTTTCTCTTACCAATTTCTTGGTAAGGTTCTGCTAAATTATCACTTGATTTCAACTAATGTACTGTGATGATATCATAACAAATCAATTGTCTCACATATTCATATTTTAAGCTACTATGTCTAAACTTTCTATTATATATTTTGCTAAATGCATTAAACATAGTAGTTGTACTATGACAAAGTAAAAATATGATTGATACTAGTTGTGGATACAATACTATTTTTAATAATAAATTTCTCAATTATTTTGCATTTTTAACTATAGATGCCAAATCAACAAATTCAAATTTCATAGTAAATTAATTATATATGCTTATTTAAAACCTTTTCAATGTGCTGACATTGAGTCAAGGAAAAATTACCACTAGACTTTCTTACTTTAATTTCTAAAATAGTATCTATTTTACTAAGATCTTTCATCTTAAATTTGATGATATAAATTTTTTAGTTTCTTTCAATTCACACCAAACATATTTGTCCCAATTATTAGCATATCATTCACATATAAACACATAATAACACCATATTCATATGTATATTTGGAGAAAATATATTTATCAGCACTATTATGATTAAAATTATAAGATAAAATCATAAAATAAAAATTTTCATGCCATTACTTTGTTTTGTACCATACAAAGATTTAATTTGTCTATGTACTTTCTTTTCATTTCATTTCAGGTAATTCTCTTCATCTAATTTACCATTTAAAAATAGTATTTTTACATTTAGTGGCAAAGAGAGCATACTTATATGTAATTTTTTTAAATTATTTATAATATTCTTTTAGCCAACAGTTAAGAAACTAATCTCTTAAAAAATAATGAATTGTCATAAATTATCCAAGTGAATAGTTTTCTCTTTTTCATTTATATAATTTAAATTAAATTTAAAATAACATATTTAAAAAATTCATATATCTATTATACGTACCAACTTTTATTTATAAGTTACACATAATTCTACCCAAATAAAAGCATGTAGTATATCTAGGTATAGTGCACTAATAAATGAGTTGTTTTGAGTGGATGAAAGAGGCAATTTTTTTTTTTTACTTAATGAATATATGACCAAAATTAAACTTCGCCAATTTTTTACATCTTTCCTTATGAGATTAATTATGAACTATTCGGCAAATCCTTTTTATTTCAGATTGATTAATTTGTTTTCTCAAAATTGTTTAATTTATGAAATTTTTCTGACATTTGGAAAATAATGCTAAGTGATTGCCTATGTGAGTTTTATTTGTTTGCTGAAATTGTGCCTGCTAATTAAGCTTATACTTAATTAATTTATCTGAATTATTTTATATTCAAGTGAACTTGCCTGATTGATACAGGATTGTTCGTTTTGGTAATATGAAATATATAGCACCATAAGATGAGACAAGCCAATTGGCTAGTATGTATTTTGTATTGATTAATGTTAATAGTACATTTGCGGGATTAATTCATTGGTTGCATTCTCTCTCATTTCAATTTTTTTAATATATCTTTAACTAATAATATATTCATATTGTACTGAAATGAAGTGTGAAATAATCATTTTTCTTTATATTTGGGTCCTTTTTTTTTTTATGCTCTTACAATCAACTAATAAGTGTGATTTTTTTGTGAGATTTTACGTGTCCAACTCTTTATTCAAGGAAATCACCCAATAGAAAATCATAACCATTTATTAGTTGTGTGGGGTCCAATAATATAGGTCTAACATAGCTAATGCATGTGTTTTTTTTTTTCTTTTTTTCCTGTGGTTTATGTAATGAGTGTTGATATTCGTATAAATTAAAATGATATAAATTTTGTATGATCTTTCATCTTTTTGCCTTCCCTTTCCTTATTTTCTAAAAAGATGTTTTAAGTTATACTCTTTTATATATTAATTTTATGTAAAATTAGTATTATCGACACGTAACCAAGTCCCCATTGGATGAGTGTTTAATTGACTTTGATATTCAAAATTAAGGTTATTACTTGAAAGAAAAGCAATAGAGTTTAAAAATTAGTGAAAAATAGAGCTTATCAATAGATATTAATTTTTATTTTTATTATCTTACCACAAGTTACTAAAGTATGAAGGTATCAAGTCAAAGAATTTAATTCCAATAAAACATTTAAGATAATCTTTCTCGCTCAAAATTTTTATCCTTAAGATTAATGCATGAGAATTAGAAAAATTATTAAATATTCTTAAATATCTATTTTTTAAAATATTTTCATATAAAAAAATTTACTAAATCAAGAAAGAGAAATAAATTTAGTTAAATATTTAATAAAAATAATAATTATAATAGGGGTAAAGTTAGAAAAAATAATTAATATTACTTTGATTTAAAAAAATAATTAAAAAGAATAAAAAATTCTAAAACATTAATTATTTTAGACTAGAAGGAGTATGTAACGTTATTTGCCTAGTGATACGTACACAAAATTAAAACGCATTTAAGAGCACTTACTATGCTAGACGTTAGGTGTAGTAAATGTATTTTAGTGCATATTCTTTATTTATAATGCTATTTTCACAATAATATGAGTAGAAATTAAGAATGCATTAAAATGGATTTACTGCATTTAATTTATTTTATTTCATAAGCTTTTATTACACCTGACTATTATCAAATACATTTTAATATATTTTTGGTGTAGTAAATATATTTTAATGCATATTCCTTATGTATAATGCTATTTTCACAATAATATGAGTAGAAATTAAGAATGCATTCAAGTGCATTTACTACATCTAATTTATTTTAATATATTATTGTGATTGCCTTGAATTTACATCTGACTAATATATCATTGTGCAAGCAAGTTACTCCATACATTTTAATATATTATTATTATTATTATTATTATTATTATTATTATTATTATTATTGACTAAGATTATCCCCTCATATGTCTATTTGAAAATTTAATTCAATGTTTCCAAAAAAAATGTAATGCAATTTGATGAAAATAATGACTGAAAATAGACATATAAATAATTAGATAATCAATTGTATAAGATTTGCTATTTAAATTTCCTTGTAAGCGAATTGTGCAATTGAGCTTTTGTCATCTTAAGATTGAACTGTAATCTCAATTTTCACAAATATAATATCTCAATTTGTTTTCTTTTCTTTTACAAATAAAGCTTGTTTTATTTCCTTGCTTTAATATGCGCAATTTGTAAACCATGAACGTTAATATAAAATATTGATTAGTTTTGATATTTTTAATTGTGCAATAATATTTATTATTAAATTAATTATTTCGTTTAAAATTTTGAATTTGATAAAAAAAATTACGCCATTAAATATGATTTATCACTTCCTCTTTTACCAAAAAAACATTGAGAAGCAATAGAACCTTTTTGATACCATTTATTATATTCGAAATTTATCAGAAACATAATTAAGCCATGAGAAGCGGCTAACGAATTAATTATTAGCCAATTAACAAATTAGCTATAACCAAAATGATATCAACAACATCCATGACAACCGCTCCATATTTTGGAAGTTGGGAGGGATCATGTATGGGTGGATCAGATGGACTCTCACCGGACTTGCAGGAGTCAGCGTCCGCCATAACGGCTGACGCCGCCGTTGTCAGGCCTTGATAATCACCGGCCTTCAAATACCCTTGAGCGTTCTCAAGATCACCCTTGGCGCCCTCCTCATCATACTGATCTAAGCAATCTTCGTAGTGCTGTTTTAATGGGGCGTCCTTGGTGGTTTGGATCAGTGACTGTATGAGCTGGATGGTGTTTGAAATGTTGCCACCGGCTACCTCTATGGTGTAGAGGCCAAGGCTAACCAGATCTGCACCTGCTGCTCCCCCTGGCTTCGAGTTTAGAACAGCTGAGCAAAAGGAAGGGTTTGGGGATTTTTTGCAGATGACATTCACTTCAACAACTTCTGCTGAATGGGAAGAGAGAGCAGAAGAGAGGAACACAAGCAGTAGCAGCATAAGGGAAGAGATAAAGGTTGGTCTAACAAAAGAGTGAAGAAGCATTTTGTTTTGTATACTATTGTTCAAAACACTTCTCTTTCGTTGGCCTTTTCTCTATGGAAAAGTACTGCTTGGTAATTTTGGGTCACCCTGCTGAGAGTCCATTTATATATAATTCTACGCCATTCGGTCCAAAATATTTGTAGTTTAAGGTTAATGTATAAAAATTAAAAAAGTTATTAAATAGATTTAATTATTATTTATCTTCCTAATTTACTCTTCTATGAAAAAACTTAAATTAAGAAAGAAAAATAAATTTAATTAAATATTTAATAGAGATAATAATTATGATAAAGGTAAAATTGAAAAAAAGTAATTAATATGATTTTAGTTTTGAGAAAGTGATAATTAAAAATGACAATAAAAAGGCTCTAAAAGGATAATAATTTTGGACTGGAGAAAATACGTTTTTAGTGAATTAAAGATGCAATTAATGTTTTTAGACCTTGAAATCTTTCTTTTAATTTACCATTAATGAGTTTGACTTTAGTGATTTTGTTTGAAATCATTATTTCTCATTAATTTTGCTGATTCGTGGTTATGATATTTGCATCCTCTTCTGCGAATCTCGCAGGTTCACAGTTCTATGTTTCTTTGTTAGGTATACAAAGTTCTTTTTTTTTATATATTAATTAATTTGTTTTCTCATATAATTTTGTTGAGTTCATTAATATTTCTTTCCGGTCTCTTAGAAAATAAAGGTAATTGAATTTTTATTTAAGTCAGCTTTATTTGTTTGCTGAAATTGGGCCTGCTATTTAAGCATTTGTAATTGTTTATTGAGTTTATACTAATTAATTTATGTGAAGTATTTTATTTTCTAGTGAACTTGCTTGAACAATATCGGATCATTAGTCTTGGTGATCTGGGGTGTATGCCACTCTAATAGAGGTCAAGCCAACTAGATTATATTTTGTATTTTTTAGTTTAAAATATCTGTCATTTAATATAAATATACTTGTAGATATTTAATTTTATCTTAATCTTAAAAATAAAAAAAATTAAAATTAAAAAAATCAAAAATCAAGAAAAATATCAAAAAATTAAAATATAAATATAAAAAAATAAATAGAACTAACCAAAAGGTCCAAAGCAAACTAAAACCAAATCAAAAAGCCTAAAACAAAACAAGCCCAAGGATGAAAAATAAAAATCAGAAAAAAATAAAAAAAGAAAGAAATGAATGAATAAAAGTAAAAAAAAAAAATGTGAAGATGATGAAGAAATGAATGAATGAAAGTAATAAAAAAAAAAGATGTGAAAATGTTGAAAAAAGTAGGAAAATGATGAAGATGTGAAAATGTTGAAGAAAGTAGGAAAATGATAAAGAAGAGGAGAAATTGTTGAAAGAAGAGAAGAAAATATTGAAGAAAGTAAGAAAATGATGAAGAAGAGGAGAAATTATTGAAAGAAGAGAAGAAAATGTTGAAGAAAGTAGGAAAATGATGAATAAGAGGAGAAATTGTTGAAAGAAGAGAAGAAAATATTGAAGAAGAGAAGAAAATGATGAATAAGAGGAGAAATTATTGAAAGAAGAGAAAAAAATGTTGAAGAAAGTAGGAAAATGATGAATAAGAGGAGAAATTGTTGAAAGAAGAGAAGAAAATATTGAAGAAGAGAAGAAAATGATGAAGAAGAGGAGAAATTGTTAAAAGAAGAGAAGAAAATATTGAAGAAAGTAGGAAAATGATGAAAGAAGGGAAGAAAATGTTGAAGAAGGGAAAAAAATGAGAAAAAAAAAAGAAGATGATGAATAAAGTCAATAAAGATTAGGTAGAAAGATGAAAATTAAACCAAAAAAAAGAAAAATTTACAATTAAACTATTATAAATAGCTCATATCAATCTCTCTTGAGATACACAACAAAACCTAGACACTTAGAGAACAAGAGGAGAAAGTGAGGAAGAAGAGAAGAAGAGAGCAAGAGGAGAAAGTGTGGAAGAAAAGAAGAAGAGAGGGAGAGGAGAAGAAGAGAGAAAAAGAGAAAGATAGGAGTAAAGAAAAGGGTTAGAAAGAAAAAAATTTAAATCCCCTTAATTCTTCTTATTTCCCTTGAACAAGCTTATCATACTGATCTTAAAAAGTTCAACTTTGCCTTTGGAAGTCATCCTCATTCATATTTTGAAGATCATATTTTCAATCCTTGTTAGGCCATTCAATCACTCTAAATACAGGTTTCACTTATTTCTTTATATTTTCCCATTGTTGACATATTGTTTTGTTGAATAATTGTATGTTATTACAATTTTGCTTATACTTTTTCTACAAGTAAGTAAGTATTGAAGTATTGGTTATTTAGAGTTGTTAAGAATAGTTATGGTTTTGCTCCAACCACTTTACAACGTTCTATTTAGTTATAATTTTTCAACTATTTTGATCCATTATCTTGGTTAGAAAGAATTTTCGACGATGGATAAATATAGTTATCAGTTAATTGGCCGCTATTAAATTATCCTAAGAAAAATTATATTATGAACCTAGTCAGTTAACTGGTATGGTACTATTAATACATTTTTAACAGATCCTGACAATGGATAAAGAGGGTTGACAGTCAACTGGTCGCTATCAAATTATCTTGAGGGATGTTATGTTACGAACCTAATAAGTTAACTGGCATGATTCCATTAATGTATTTTTGAAAAATCTCGACGACGGAATAAAAATAGTTGTCAGTTAACTGACCGCTATCAAACTATCTTGAGAGAAATTACATTATGAGTTTAGCTAGTTAACTGGCATAACTCCATTGATGTATTTAAAAATATCCTAAATCATAATTACATGTTAAAATAAATTTATTTGACAATAGACAAAATATATTTTTAAAATTAATAATAGCAAACACTAATGTGGTAACAAAAGGGCGTTGTAAGGGTGCTAATACATTTTCTACATGTAACTAACCTCCGAATCTATTTTTCTGTAACGTAGGCCATACTATTCGGTATCCAACTTCACCATTTCAATTTAAGTCGGTGGCGATTTTATTTTTTTTATCATTTTCTAAAACCTTACCTAAATCTATTTTTTTATCACCTCGGGATCGCCGCTCCGCATCGCGTGTCAACAATACTAAAAATAAAGAAGTCATTAGATAATTTTTAATATATTTTTATTTTATTTGGTCCACAATATGTCAATATCTGTTCTTTAAAGAATATACACAAGAAATAAAAAATTTATTAATGGTTTGTTTATATAGGCTTATTTTTTAAATAAGTCATTTTTTTCAGAAATAAAGTGCTTTTAATATAATATTTTGTATTTAGATGGACTTTAAAAAAAAAAAAGCAAAAGCAAGAAAAAAGTCAAAACTAATCTTTTTTCTAAAATTAAAAATTTTAATTTATAAAAAAAATTCGATAGATAAGAAAAGATGTGACCAGCGAGTGTTAATGAAAACGATTTAGACAGTATCCCTTCATTATTTCAATATGACACCCATTACTCTCTTCTCCCTAGTTGAACATGTCCTTTTTTCTTCAAAACCAAGCCGTTGCAAGTGCTGCAACACTCCTTCTTTCTCGTTCAAACTTCATTTAGTGTTTGAAGTTCGAAGTTCGAACTGTCTCAACGCTTCAATGGCTTTTGGGTCAATTTCTCTAATGTGGTTCTGATAATGAGGTCAGAGGCAGCTAAGAATAGCTGATTTACGAATTCAAGTTTTCGGGGGGATGGAGAGGGTAGCTTGGAGATGAATAATGGAGGTAATCGAAAGGTTTAATAGAGTGTAATCTCCAATTCAGATTGGTCATTACCCAGATCTCCATTCTCTAAGTGGTCTAGGGTTCAAAATCGAATCTCGATTCTAACAATTGTACGTCCAGCAAGGGTGGGACTTGGGGCTCCTCCATTTTCGCTGCTAAAGACAAATAAGCCATTGACTTTTTGTGTGACAGTATCATATGGTAAGAAAGAGAATGCAACGTCTCTCTTTCTTATTTGTGAGTTTATAGTTGTCAAGCAAAGACAAGTCAGAGAAGGAAAGGAGAAGGATTGTCCAAAGAATAAGGTGTGTTTTTAGAGATAAAATGTAAGTCGATAATTATTAATTAAAAAATTAATAATTATAATTATTTTATGTTTGTGACTTATAATTTATTTATTTATATTACATAATAATTATAATTATTAATTTTTTTATTAATAAATATTTATTTATACTTTATTTTTTAAAATACATTTTATACTTTAGATATCTCAATTCGGGGAGAGAAGAAAGAAAGTGGGAGTGTCACTCAAAGCTGCGAATCAATGCTAATAAAATCAGATGCAATGATTTATGTCGCTACTCAATGGATTATTATGCCAAATCAGTTATTAATTGTTCCTAAAGATGTATATTAGCATAAATGTTGTTTAGTCTGCAATTCTAATGAAATATCAGTTTTCTTTAGAATAAAAGTGTGGATTTAGCTAAAGTGGCAAGTGAAGTATTGCTTCTTATTGATCCTAACAAAAGCAAGGCTTACTCAGCCCTTGCTAACACGCTTTGAATTGAAAGATTTTAGAAAATATTTTTATTTAAATGTTATATAAAAAAATATTGATATATGTCTTTTAAGTAATATTATAAATTAAAAATGTTTTTTATTTTAACATTCAAATGATTTTTTATCCAAGAGTAATTTTGATAGGGATAAAATTAATAAAAGATAGTTAATGTTACTATAATTTTGAAAAAGTGACAATCAAAAATAAAAAAAATTAAAACAACAGTTATTATGAATCAGATGAAGTATTTTCTTAAATTATCTTTTTATAAAAAGGTCAAAGCAAGAGAAAATAATTAAGTTTAGTTAAGTATTTAATAAAAATGGTGACTATGCTAAAGATTAAATTAAAAAAATTAATTAATGTTTCTTTTAATTTAATGAATATAATAGTTATAAAGAATAAAAAAGACAATTATTTTGAACCAAAAAGAGAATTTGACCTATTTTTATACCAAAACTGATGCAATTCAGGGTCTACATAAAGTTTATGGAGTAATGTTAATAGGAAATATTTGTCGGTGGGATTAAGGTGTGGAAGGAATTCACCTCCTGGTCAGAATCTGATGTTTCAGAATTCTAGCAAAACCTTCTAAAAAAACAGAAGATAGTAAAGACTGAATTCTTTTATATTAATCTCCATTACGAGCTTAGAAGTACGTAAGAAGGGAAATGATCTTAGTAATGGGGAGGTATTCAAAGATGAAAATTTTAGGGCTGAGTGAGAAAGAAAAGAGAGAAAGTGAAAAATTGTATTATCAGAGTGCAAAATTTATTTGTACCTATATCATTACTCACATAAAAGTCCCTAATCTCTACGCAAGATGATACTAATATCCTCCAAATTCTTATTGTTCAGTGGGAGTGAGGATGGATCGGCTGGTTGGTACAAGTCACAATCATCGGCATCTGTCAAGACAGCTGAACCAGCAGAGCTCAAGCCATTGTGGTCACCAGAGTTCAAGTACTATTTGGCCTCTACAAGGTCATGGCATCATAGTTCTTGGAACATGGTGTGCAATGTTGTTTCAACTGGGGCTCATTGGTTTGGTTGATGAGGGATCGAGCAAGTTGGGAGGGTTAAGTGTGATAAGTGTGTGCACTCTAAAAGAGTGTTATATACTCATAGAATATTATGTGAAGAAAATTATCATACAAAATATTTTTATGAAGTTTAATAAAGTTGAAGGAGTGAATAATGTGTGTAAACATGTCGTAGTAAAATTTGTTATTACTAATAAGTTAAAAAAAATCCAAAAATTATTAAAAAACGAATGAGAAATTGGAGACCCATTTTAATTTGAGAATTTATATAAAAGAATGTACATAGATTAGCATAATAAATTTATAAAACACGATAAATTGCTGGTACACAAATTAAAAAAGCCTAGTTATAATGTGAAATAAATCTAAAAGTACTGATAAATATATTTATCAAATATGTAGTCTCTTCAGGAAAATATTACTGATATATATTTATCTAAAAGAAAGTGGGAGAATTTATTATTTTTATTGATTAAAAAAATCCCTTTTTACTTCAATTGAAAGAATTGTGTCGCTGTATTATTCTCTTTTTTACTATTTTTTGTATTTAAAGATAAATATGGTTAGTCATGTCATTCATTTTATATAAAAAAATGATTGAATATAAAATAATATGTAAAAAAA
Organism: Dicorynia guianensis; assembly: GCA_037013595.1. Lineage (NCBI taxonomy): Eukaryota > Viridiplantae > Streptophyta > Magnoliopsida > Fabales > Fabaceae > Dicorynia > Dicorynia guianensis. The sequence continues at coordinate 22,589,183 of JASUAB010000015.1, forward strand.
GAATAGCATAACAACAGTTTGAAAAATTCAATTCATTTTAAAAAAAATAAGAATAGGCATACAATTAGATTTCAATTGTACAAAACTTAATTGCTGTTTGAATTCCTGTCTGAATTGTGCAATTGAACTTTTGTCATCTTAAGACAAAATTGAAATTTCAATTTTTACAAATATAATATTTTAATTTGTTTTCTTTCCTTTTAAAAACTATTATTTAATTTCTTTTTTTAGTAGATAAGCCTAATGGTCGTAACAACCATTTATAATTTCCCTTTTTTGTAATTTTTTTTGTTTCATTACTTCATCATTTCCTAATTTTACCTTTTTTTAAATTATTCTAATGTATCTTTTCAATTAATAATTAAAAGATTAATTTTTTGAGAAATAGAGATCATTGAAGAGAGCAATTCTCTTTTAAATAAATGTTCTCTAAATACATAATTTAGATTAAGATTAAGACAAAATATTTAAATGATAAAAATATTTATTACTTATGCCAACTCATATTGGTTACATTATTTTTTTAATATGCACAATTTGCAATCCATGAACGTTAGAGAAGTAATGGAACCTTTTTATTTCCATTTATTATATCCAAGATTTACCAGAAACATAAGCCATTAAAAGCAGCTGACGAATTAATTATTAGCCAACAAATTTGCTATAACCACAATGATATCAGCAATATTCTTGACAACCGCTCCATACTTGGGAAGCTGGGAGGGATCATGTATGGGTGGATCAGATGGACTCTCACCGGAGTTGCATGTTTCAGCCTCCGTCATAACGGCTGACGCCGCCGTATTCAGGCCTTGATAATCACCGGCCTTTAAATACCTTTGAGCATTCTTAATATCACCGCCGCCCGCGTCCTCATACATCGATAAGCAATCTTGGTAGTGTTGCTTTAATTTGGCGTCCTTAGTGGTCTGGATCAGTGACTTTATGATCTGGATGGTGTTTGAAATGTTGCCACCGGCTACCTCTATGGTATAGAGGCCAAGGCTAACCAGATCTGCACCTGCTGCTCCGCCTGGCTTTGAGTTTAGAACAGCTGAACAAAAGGAAGGGGTTTCGGTTTTTTGGCAGATGACATCCACTTCAACAACTTTTGCTGAATGCGAAGAGAGAGCCGAAGAGAGGATCACTAGCAGTAGCAGCATAAGGGAAGTTATAATGGATGGTCCAAGAAAGGAGTACAGAAGCATTTTGTATTGTATGTTATGCTGCAAATCGCTTCTCTTTCTTTGGCCTTTTCTCTATGGAAAAATACTGCTTGGCAATTTCGAGTCACCCTGAGATAATGCAGGAAGGATATCTGGCTACAATTAAGATGATTTAATATGTAGCTTGTTTTTAGGGAATAATTAAGAAGTCAATTAAATATTCCTTTTTAGCCTTTCATTTAGTTCAGTATTTAATGAGTTTTTTTTTTGAGTAAAATACAAGATATCTCTTATCAAGTAGGTGAAAGTTAATTTTTTTTAAAATAGAGAAATCGTGAACATAATTTTTTTAAATAATTTTTTTTTATATATACAACTTAAATCAAATTTAAGATAACATAATTAAGAAACTCAGCTATCTGTTAATTATACTGTGCTTTGTTGTTTTTGTTTTAAATGAATTTAATGAGATTATTTGAAAAATATATTTCTCATTTTGCTTAATTTTTGGTTATGATATTTAATTTCATCCTCATCTGCCAATTCAACAAGTGCAAAGTTCTTAATTTTTTTGTTGATACTAATTAATTTATTATCTCATATATATATTTGTTGAATTTATAGATTTTTTAATTTCTGTCTTCTAGAAAATAATGGTTAATGAATTTCTATTTAATTCATTTTATTTGTTTGCTAAAATTGAGCCTGCTATTTAAGTTGATTTTTATTATTTTTTTACTGAGGTTATACTAATTAATTTATGTGAAGGATTTTATTTTCAAGTGAACTTGTCTGAACAACATCGGATGGTTAGTTTAGGTGCGCTGAGGTGTACGCCACTCTACGCAGGACAAGCCAACTAATTTATATTTTGTATTTGACCTCCATTTTTTATTAAATTAGTGTTGCTATTTCATCAACTTTATTTTTATTTAATTTTTATAATACAAAACTTATATTATTAAATTTATTAATTATGTCTTACAAATATAATTAAGATAAAATATATTAAACTCTCTTATACTTTAACTCTGTGTAAGAAATTTTTATGTAATATTAATTGAGATAAATAATTTTTTATATTTTAAAAATTATATAAATTATTTTTATATACCCTAATTTAAAGATAATTTGAGAGTAATATAGGATATATGAGGATAATTTAGGATACATAAAAATAATTTGAGAATAATTAAAATAATTGAGAGTAATTTAAAATATATGAAGATAATTTACACAAAATTTAAAGTGTAGATGATTTGTTTTAATTAATACCATGAAAAATTTTTTGTATATGACTTAAAGTGTAAAGAAATTTTAGACATTTTGCTCCTTAAATTATAGGACCTAACTTTTTTATTGGCTGAAACAAGGTGTTCAATTATAGGAGAATTAAAGTTTAAATTTTATATCACATTTATATTAAAAAATTAATGTTCCTAATTTTAGATACTTTATAAATATATGAATATTGGTTCTTGAATTAATCATTTTAAAAGTTTAAATAATTGAAACAAAAAAATTGAACAATTAGATAAAGATTAATAATTTGTATTTCATATTTTTCCTAATGAATATTTTATATTTCTCCAAAGAATGGGATCTTGTTCTATTCTTTTAGAAATTAATTGCAGTAATTATTAATTATTATAAAAGACTTTCACCCTTATTTTGGCGTATAATATTGGTATGGAATGATCATTTATAATTATGGACGATCAGAAAAAGATTTAAATAACCACATCAAGCAATTCATTTAGTTCAGTGTTTTAATTAAAGCCTTTGTGTAATATAACATTTCTTTTCATGATTGACAAATGGTAATCCTCTTAAAAATTGAGGTCTAAGGAAATTAAATGCTTAGTTTCATGTGTTCTCATTAAGTGTTCAATCAAAAGCATACATTCTTCGAGTTCATCAATAACACACAGACAGATATAAGATATTAAACCAAGCTAATTATAATTTCCTGCTAGGAGATTAGCTATAATCACAATGATAATACTAATATACTCCAAATTCTAATTGTTCTGTGGGAGGGAGGATGCCAGGATGGGGCAGCTGGTTGGACCGACTCACAGTCATCAGCATCTGTCAAGACAGCTGAACCAGCAGAGCCCATGTCCTCGTAGTATAAAAAATCTCAATTTTTTGTTGATATTAATAGAAAGAGGTGGAGAAATGAGAAAAAAAAAAAAAGATATTTGATGAAGTTATTAAAAAGATATTTTTGGATAAATAGAATTTTTAATAATATAATTTTTAATAAAATTTAATAATATTTTTAAAAATATAAGTTTTGATAAAATTTAATAATATTATTTAATTTATATAATTAATATTATTTAATAAAATAAAATTTTATTTATTATTATCTTCGTTGTGTAAATAAATGCTAATTCTTGCTAAAAATGAATAAAATCTGGTTTTATTCAAGATTTTAGTTACCGTGACATACACCTTGCCACGTGGATCAAGTTAACTTTATTGCTTGAATCAATCTTTAGCATCGATCTGCTTAGCTATCCTGTTCGGGAAATGCTTTTCTCATGAAAACTTTTTGCATGGATGAGTCACGAATTGCATTTAATGTATTATATGTATTAAATTTTATAATATAAAAATTAATAAATTTAATAATTTAAATTTTTTATTATAAAAATTATATAAAAATATAATTATAAAAATAACAATAACAATCTAGCAAATGAATAAATCATCTGTCCACAAATAAATTGACACATCAAAATAACTAATTATTATTAGAAAAAGATTGTGCCTATTTAATCGTGGATACTAAAATGACATAAATAAAAAAAAGTGATTAAATTTATTGTGTCTTATAATTTAATATATAAATTAAAAAAATTTAATAATATAAATATTTTAAATAAATATTTTAAATAAATATTTAATAAAATTTTATTAATAAAAATAACAAGACTCTTATTATTTTCAAGTTAAAAGGTGATGTTTCATGTAGCGACAGATTGACAAGAAAATAATATGTGTATTAATTTTGTCCAATATATATAAATAGATTTAAAAAAAATAAAAATACCAGAAAATATAAATAAATATATAGAATTTATATCATAACGGGACCGAGCGTAATATATCTACCAAATCATATATATATATATATATATAGCAAATTTTAGAAAATAAAAGAAATATCCTTTTCCTTTTTTGGTACATAAGAAATATACCTTTTACTCTAACCAATAATTGACGGCAAAAAAAATAGTCTATTGCAGTCCAACACCAAACAAGTGTCCACATTCATTACGGACATCACGGAAGGAAACGACCCAAAGACGATTTGGGCAAAGCTGCAAGCAAGCTACCTTACTAGTAAAGAGGCGTGTGATTTTTTCTTATGTGTTTTGGACTCACCCGTGCCCTGTCGCGTTTTGCACCCTCCACAATATGCCATTCCACCCATGTTAGACGACTGGTGCTTAGATATTTGATTAGCACATGCGTACAATTGGAGAAGACAAATAGCAGTGCCGTTGGTGAGCTTCAATTTTCGGTGATCGGAGAAGATGTCTAGCCGCTAGCGTAAGGCTTGCGCAGGTTGCTACAGCCTACAGCTGAGAGCTTGAGAGTTGATACCAAAAACCAAATCTTTATCCTGAAATCCCTAGTCACATTTGAGGTCAAAGGTTAAAGAACACGAGCTACTATAACCGCTAAAGGATGGGTGGGTTTGAATCGGCACTGTTTTTGGGCAACAAAGCAAAAAAATATATATTTTCTCAAATTTGGAGGATTCAATTGGTTTTGCACAAATTGTTCTTTCACAAATTTAATTTGAATAATTACTCGGGCCAATTTGAAGTAGACTAGTTAAAATATATTGGATGTGCTGAGTTAGTCTATTTTTTTTTTTATTTAAGAAGTGAGGTATGTTTGTATTTTTTAATATTTTTAAAATTATAAATTAATTTATCTTATCTTATTTAATTGATAAGTTAACATAAATTAATATGAATTAATATATTTGTGTAAAAATGCAATAACTGATGAACCAACCATAACTTAATATTTTTTTAATCTATCATAATTACAAATTATTTTTTTTATCTTGTTTAATCACAAACTAATGTAAGATAGGTCAATCATTTCAATATTTCTAGTTTAAAATTTAATTCTCAGTTGAATATAGATTTGATTTGATGTTTAAAAACATTCATCATATAATTGAATTTAAATTTTTTGATTTTTTTAATTTTAATAATTTCTTTTATCTTTTTAAAATTTAATAAATAAAACTTTTTTTTCTATTAATTTTATTCTTCTCCCACTTTTAAGAACATCTACCTTTGCAGAAGAGAATCCGAATCCCGTATTATTCCGTGTGTAGAGATTAAACTGTCGAAAAGTGATATTAATCTTTAAGACTACAATTGAACCAGGAGCAGTGGTGAAGGGCGCGACTTATTAAATTTTAGAATATAGGGTCAATATAAGAATACAAAAAATAAAGGGCATATTATTAAAAAGAGAAAATAGACACTTATAAAGACTAAAGGGAATCAACAAGGGCAAAAAGGACAAAAGCGCTCTCTTCTTCCGCCATCCCGAATTCCTTCGCGTCGTCGATTTCAAGGTCGGAAGCAGCGGGAGATGAGTTCTGTTGGTAAGGCATTGCGCGCCTTTTTTCTCTTCATGTTTCGATTTTGACTCTTGATTGAATCTGGTTCCTGCTGCCGTTTCTTCTTCATGTAGTCTTTGTGTTCTTTCTCCGTGTTTTTAATTGCGTGTTTGCGACTGAATGTTTCGTTCTTGTTAGAAGGGAATTGGATTTAGAATTCAAACCTGAGATAGATTGAAACAGAAAATTTTAGTTTGATGCTCTACAGATGACTTCAATAGAGATTGGTTTGATTTGGTTTTTATTTATTTATTTATTTTTATACAGTAACATGTTAGTCTAGATAGATTTTTAAAAATCTGAATTTCAAAGAAAACCCTGATTTGCAACAACTTTTTTTTTTGGCTTTAATAAAACGCTTATCTATTGGTGCTTTTTTCTTTGGTTTCTTGCTGTAAATGGGTTAAGTATTTTGTTAGCTCCTATTAGACACTCCTCTTTTACTTTGGGAAAAGGTGAACTGGAATTAGATACAAGCTCGTTAGTAGTTTCCTCTTTCCAATTGCTATTATAATTTGAAAATGTAAGTAATATTTGATTAATGTAGTACTCAGCTCAGTTCAGTCCACTTAAGTACTACATTGTCCTCTTATTTGGCCCAAAAAGATGTTTCAACAGAGTTATTTTTGTGCCTGGCCTACAGTAATTAACCCTTCATAGGATCTTTGTGCGGGTGTAGGTGGTTGAATGAATATATTGTTTTCTTGAGTCTTTCATATGGTACATATGAATGGTACAAATGAAGTAGCCAAGCAAATCTTGTGGGTGAAAATCTATGAAGTTAACTGGTTCAAGAAGCATTCCTAGATGATGGTTATCTTTCCTGGATGGTTTGAGTTGTTTCATCAATAATGTTGTCCTCTTATTTCTCTATGGATATAAGCTGGAGTTGCTTTGAATAACAATTTAAAGTTGATGGTTCAGATACTATCCATGGGGAGAATGGCTTTTCTACTGAGTCTGTCCAAGAATCTGTTCCGGGGTCAAACCTAGAGGCAGAACAGGAAAAGACTGGTGAGGATATGGCATATTTGGTCATCAAGTTCCTTGTTTGCAATATTGTTCTTGTGTAATGGCTATTTCATTATGGAGATTAATGAATATGTCTGCAAAGGAACTGCTAATTTGCTCTTTTGCCTTGCTAGAAATAAAGGCTCAAGTTGATGCCATGTGGGAACGAATGAATAAAGGAGTATCTAAGGAAATCCTCAGAAGTTTTACAAGCAAGCCTAGTTCCTCTCAGAAAAAAACTGCAAAGAAGAGATCTTCTGTGAGACCTTCTTTCTGAAATTTTCTTTTTGATAGTATTTTTCTTTGTTGGTGTTAACAGAAACTCTTTTTACAGTTAGCTTGAGTTTAATTTTGATTAACCTAATGTTTTGGACATAGAACTGGATGACATATTTGGGCTTGGCATCAAAGACAACTGGATCCCTTGGGCAAGATGCATCCCAGAAAGGACCGGACATTGTGCAGAACAGTACAAGTGATGAAGCCAAGAAGCTTGCTGCTGCTGCTCTTGCAGCCGTTAAAGATGATGCTGCTGCTTCTGCATTAGGCAGAGGGAAAGTTGCAGTAAGCACATTACTTTCTGGTGTGCCTATTTTTGGTGTTCTGTTGTATTTATGGGTGTGTAGATGCACTAATCTGGCAAAAGTGAGCAATGGTATATGCAATCAGTAGAAAGAAAGAAGAAATAGAGGAATAGTTTGTCTTAATACTAATTTATTATTTCATTTTCAAATTCAATGCATACGCATGGATGTCTAAATTTTGTCAGGAAACTATGACATAGGACATAGAGCAATTCAAATTTTTGCTTGCTTATTGGAACTTGCATTTTGTTAAATCCAGCACCAATTTTGGTATACTTAGGTAGCTTCTTGAAATGCTAATGTCAAAAGTGGTGAATGACTGACCATACACAATATATGTAAGCCATTTAAGTGTCAATCTTTGGTCATTTGATTCCTTTACAGATTACTGAGGTTCGAGACTTTGCTGGTCAAGAAATTGAAGTTAAAAAACTTGTAGATGCTGATTCAAAGGAGGCAATAGAAAGAGCTAAAGTTGCCGCACCTTCTGCTGTGGATGCTATGCTTGAACAAATCAAGAAGAAACAAAAGCTTAGTGTGCTTGATAAGACGAAAAAAGATTGGGGAGAATTTAAGGAAGAAAATAAGGGACTGGAAGATGAGCTTGATGCTTACAAGAAGAGTTCAAACCAGTATCTGGATAAGGTTTCCTTCTTGCAGCGGGCAGATTATCGTGAGTTTGAGCGAGAAAGAGATGCACGCCTGGCTTTGCAAGCCAGGAGACGGCCAGACATGCGAGAAGAACCATATGACTGAGTCATTCTGGAGTTGCTACATTTGGGCGATTATTTATTATGGCTTTGTCGATAGGTGATTTTGGAAGTGCGATCTATGGTCTCGTAATGGGAGAAAGACCTTTGATAACATTGTTGGAAATACGATGTATTTGATGAGGTCTAAGATTGGGAGTGTTTCTGAATTGCGTGGTACAAGATGTGGATGAAAGGAATAGAGAGGACTAAAAAGAAACGGGTGTTAAATTTTTACTGGCAGTTACATGTTTCCATTTTTCCTCATGCCTTTGGAAGTTTGTTTTCGTCTTCCTTAAACCAGAATTGTACACTCCCACCTTATTCAAAGTATGCAAACGCACTGAATAAATTGAAGTATATCTGCTTTGCGCACTCTTTAACTGCTTTGAAATTTTCCGTAACACAAGTTTTCCCCGGAATTATTTTCTTTTTCAGTTTAATATACTTATTTTGGGAATTGTGAATTTGGTATCTTACTCCCTTTATCTCATATTCTCTCCACCACTATGATATTATTGTATAAGGCATTTTTTTATTTCTTTTTATTTCACCATTCTTTCGTATATTATTAAGTTACATTTTTTTATAAAAGCAGTTGACGTGATTAATAATTTTTTTATGTAACATGAAAAGTTCAGAGTGGGGGATAAGAAAATACATAGAATAGAATGGCAAGACCCTTAATTTTTTGGCACATAATATCCTAACTAACCTTACGTAACATCAACGACATAATCTTTACAAAAATTACTCTGAAATATGTATCAGGATTCAGGAAACCAGGGCCACGATAATGTGATTACAACATTCGTGACTCACCAAGATTATTGACCTTGACTTCCGTAATGTACAACAGCAAATGAAAAGCCATAGATGGAGTTTGATTTTCGCCTGCTTTATAATTTTCTAGAATTAGAATGAAAAATGCCTTAGCTAGAAAGCTTTCAACAAATGTGGGGCAGTGAGAAAATTGATTAGCTACAAATGATTAATCAAGTGAAGAAATAGTTAATTATTAACCACTTATTGACTTCATTAACCATTAATCATTTAACATTACCTGATTCCTCCGACATTCAACCTGTGGTGATGCCTTTCGAACCAGGTATTTTTTTTTTAAAATTAAAAGCTACCTCAAGATGACCTGTTGTCACTGTAGCCGAATTCACAATTGTACAAGCAAACTTGCCTGAGAAAATTATAAATTTAGACGGCAGAAAAATTTCATACAAGGATAAAAAAGCAACACAAAAAATCCTATTATTATGCCAATGAGGTAAATAAAGAGCTAATTTCTATTTAAACACCTGAGAATTTGCTTGGAACACAAAAGATGGAATCCTCTCCAAGTCATCGTAAAATTGTTGTTCAAAATTGAAAACAAGAATAAATTAGTAACTAGCTTTTCAAATGTGAATGGGCTTGTCAAAAGTGGCCATTGCAGCTTCTTTAACCGCCTCGCTCATTGTTGGATGTGCATGGCAAACACGTGCTATGTCCTCACTCGATGCATCGTAGTGCAAAGCTATTGCTGCTTCGTGAATGAGCTCTCCAGCATTAGGCGCCATAATATGCACTCCCAATATTTTGTCTGTCTCCTTTTCAGCCAATATTTTAACTAGTCCTTCAGCATCATCGATTGCCTTAGCCCTGCTATTAGCCAGGAAAGGAAATTTCCCAACACGGTAATCAACACCAGTGGCCTTCACCTGCTCCTCAGTTTTCCCAACGTATGCAACCTCAGGGTGTGTATAGACAACCCCAGGGACTTTGTCGTAGTCTACATGGCCAACCTTACCAGCAATGTACTCTACACAAGCAACCCCATCTTCTTCTGCCTTGTGCGCCAACATTGGGCCAGGAATTACGTCTCCAATTGCATAAACACCAGGGACATTTGTTGCGAATCTTTCATTCACTAAAATTCGTCCTGCCTTGTCAGTCTCAACTCCAATCTTGTCTAACCCAAGTCCTGCTGTAAATGGAATCCTACCAGCTGATACAAGAACAACATCTGCTTCGATTGTGGTCTGGTCACCCCCAGCTGCAGGTTCAACAGTCAGCTTCACACCATCCCCAGATGTATCAACTCCTAGCACCTTAGTCTTCAGCTTGAATTTCATGCCTTGCTTCTCAAGAGCACGCTGAAACTGTTTCCGGACTTCTGCATCCATGGTTGGAACAATATCTGGTGCAAACTCAACAACAGTTACCTCAGAGCCAAGTCGGCCCCATACTGAGCCCATTTCTAGCCCAATATAGCCTGCCCCAATGACCACAAGTCTCTTGGGGATCGATGACAAAGCAAGAGCCCCTGTTGATGATACTATTTTCTTTTCGTCAATAGGAACACCAGGCAGAGACTTCACATCTGAACCAGTGGCAATTATGATATTCTTGCCCTTCACAACAGTATTTCCACCTTCAACAGCGTCCACAGAGACTTCAGATGGGGAAACAAATTTGCCATATCCTTTGACATAGGTTACCTTGTTTTTTTTGAACAGGCCTTCAATACCCCGAGTAAGATTCGACACAGCTTTATCCTTTTGGGCCATCATGGCTGGCAAATCTACCTCAACAGATGGAAACTTGACTCCATGGCTGGGGAATGAATGTTTGGCCTCATGGTACATATGGGAAGAATGCAGGAGTGCCTGAACCAAAACGGGGATAAAGAGTTGAAGATATGCTGAAGTTTAGTCTGTTGGATAGATAACGATAAATTATGACAAACTAAGTAGACCACAAGGAAACAAATGCATATTGTTAGACCAAAAATTAGAAAGATAGGTTAGTTCAGACTTGAGTCCTCTTGTCCAGCTAATAAATCTGTTAATATCTATTATAATATGAGGCAACACTAGAGCTCACACTTAATTATAATCGTGATGAATGAAATCCACGCATTTGTGCAGGAGGTGGAAGACAATGTAAAATCCAAATCAAAAGCAGTGCAGAAATAACAAAAATTGTTCAAAATGTGTTTATATTCATATTCAGTTCTAGGATAGAAGAAGAAAAGAAGAGAAGGCCGATCAGAGCATCAAAATGAGAAAGAGGGGATTTGTATTCATACTTGTTCAAGTTCTCACCACCTGACCTACTTACTCCATTTTTAAGTAGCACCTCATCTAAAATCCGAGAGTCTAAAGGTTGAAAGTAATAAAAGGCCACTGCTTATTTATTCATCAATTGTTTATAAACTCTAATCCTCTGATTTGGTAACAACTGATATGACTAATTTTCGGTGGCAACTCCAATTAAGCCACAGGTAAACTAGAAATGATGTTCTTTTCCGTCTTCAATTTGTAAAAATAAAATGCAACAACCAGAAATGCTTTAAACTATTTAGTGGACCACTATGAACCAATATCAGTAATTTAAACGAACTAGAAACTGATCCACATATATGCCAAAAGGAATATTGTTGTAACATTTTTTATTAAAAAAAAAAAAAAGGATAAGCGAATTGGTTGAGTTCTACATCAAATTCAAACAAAATTGTGGTCAAATAAACACACAGCTTAACACAAAAAATTTATCCAAATAATTTGGAAATTCCTATCTACTTCATACTGTCTAGAAATGAAATAGCAAAACCTATGAATCCTAATCGAAAATTCTTCTAGAAAGAGTCAAAAAAGGGTTTACCTTGGAGGGGATGCAACCAACGTTGAGGCAGGTACCACCAAGGGTGCCACGCTTCTCGATACAAGTGGTCTTGAGACCCAGCTGAGCAGCTTTAATGGCGGCCACATAGCCACCGGGGCCACCACCGATGACGACGACGTCGTTTTCGTCAGATCCAGAAGCGAATCCCCTAGAGAAGGAGGCAAGGGAAAGGGAATACCTGAGCGTCTCCGAGGAGAGATTCCTCAACAGAAGGTAACCCTTCCGTCTTGCAAAACTTGCCATAGCCATTGCTCCTTCGCGTTTCTTCTTCTTCTTCTTTCTCTTCGACCTCTCTCAGATCAAAATGCCCTCGCTTGTTCGATTCTAACACCACCACCACCACCTACTCAGTTGCCCTTTCTCCAATACGAACCAACAGTGACCAGAAAATGATCTATTCCTCCACCTCTCTTCTAAAAAAATTAATTAATTATAATTTTTTATTCTGTATATAACTATTTTTCCAGTGGGATCTACTCTAGCTTCAGTCATAATTCAGTTTCTGGCTTTCCAATAAATGTTTGACACTTCATCTGTTCCAGCCCCTGTCTGATATGATTTGAGCCGTTTATAATCGGCATGGTGCTCTTAACCGTTGATTTATATGAAAAATTCCTTTGGTTTTCTTGTGAGCAAATTCACCCTTCACCTGGACCGTTGATGTTGTTCTGTTGGTCTCTTGTAGAATGATCATGTTTACTTTTATCTTAAGGGCGTGTTTAACATGTGAAATTTTGAGAGATTTTTTAGATGTGAAGATTAAAACGTTTAATTTTTATATTTAATACAAAATTTAAAAATTAATTATAAAATTCCCACGTTTGGAGATGGCAATGGAATACATTCTCATAGATTAAAAATGAATTATAATTTATTTAAAAAATTTTATATTATTAAATCTCATAGATTATCTATTTAATAAATTTAATATTTTATATTAATTTTATAAAAATTAAGTGAGAATTGATTTTGTAAAATGTAATAGACCCTCCTTAAAGAAGTAAAATATAATAAAATATGGAAATAATTTGTGTTCTTTTTTACCTAATATAATATGTTATTATTTATATTTTATATATAGGCTAAAATATATGAAATTATTTTTATTTTTACTTTATTGTAAAATGTTTTTTATATTTTTAATTATAACAATAAATATACTATGTTTTAAAATTTTAACAATTTATTCTTTTTGTTAAAGAATCATTCAAATTTTAACAAAATATATGATTCATTATTTAAAATTGGAACTCCTCCCATAGAAACAAAATCAATTAAATTGTCAACATATCATTTGAATTACAAATAAAATTTCATTGTCAGATATTTATTTGATTGTGACTTTTGCAAGTGATGGCATGAAATTTCATTTTTTTAACAAAAATAGATGAGACATGTTTCAATTTTTAACAATGAATTATGTACTCCGTTAAAATTTAGATAATTTTTTAATATAATAATAAATTATTATAATTTTAAAATATTGTATATTTATTATTATAATTAAAAGTATATAAAATTTTTTATAATAAAAAAAAGTATAAGAGTATTTTATATATTTTAACCTTATATATATATATATATATATTATAACTTATAAGAGGACTCTTAAATATATTTTTTTGAGTATATATTACTATAATAAGTTTTTAATTTAATTAAAAAATTAAATTTATTAATATTAAATACTATGAACTAAAGAAAAGTAAAAATTTAAAGTTCAATAATATTAAATAATTATAAAAAATTAGAATAATTTATCATTAAATGCTCTGTAACCAAAAAAAAAAGTTATTAATTTTATAAGCTAAATTTATATGTTAGAGTTGATTTTTGTCATTGATTATTAAAAATTATTAATTACTACAATAAATATTAACATATGAAAGTATTATAATGTTTAAGTTTGAATAATATTAACTAAATTTATAAAATTAAAAATATCTATCATTAAATATTCAGTAATCAATGAATAAATAAAAAGGAAGTTGCTTGTTTATAAGTTAAATTTATTATTTAAAATTAATAGTCAAATAAAAGCACTCATTAATTGTTAAAAAATACTAATTACAAATAAATATTAATACATGAATTATTACATAGTTTAAATTATGAGTTATCAAGAATTTATGAATTTTAATTTTATAAAATTTAATTTATGAAAATAAAAGAATTATTATTGTTTTAGCAAAGCCGACCAGACTTAATGATTTAATAAAACTGTAACTCACATTTTGGATTTAGATTAATTATTACAAATTTACAACCAGTAACAAATTGTCTCTTCTTCTATTTCTTTTTTTTTTTTTTCATTTTTCTTAGGGAAGAAACATGCCAATTATTTAGGATCTGGAAAGGCAGCCCAACAACGTAGATTGGAAGCTTTGTCTCGGTTCCAACTTCCTAGAATACGAGGCATAGCGCACACATTTTCCCGGGTCATTCGTTCCCAAATTCTGGATAGAGAACAAATGACGGCCTTACAAACCTTACCACGGCATGGATAATTGGTGGCCAAGAGCAACCGACATGCTACACGCACCTTCCAACAAAAAACAGAAAAAAAAAAAAAAGATAGATAAAACTCATCACAGGCTATAAGTGATAAGGTTTCTGCTATAATGCGAATGCAACTATCTTTGTCTCGGAACATCAATGGCTATAGTCATAAGATGAGCCAAGACAAAGAACATACATCCCTCAAATTTGGAGGATCCAAATTCCAAAGTCAAACGACAAAAGCAAACGAGTAGAAAAGACAAGAGAGGTTCAAACGTCTACTCAACTATTCTATATAATCAAACAAACTACAACTAAATTGATGGATAAGATAAATAAAATGACTACTTAGCAATCAGAGATCATTGAAAAAAAAAAGTCTGAATCTGTTCTCTTATTTACAGAAGTGTCGACAATGAGAAATTGAATGGAACAAGGAAGGGACCGATCTATTTCGCCAAAATTAGCTACACAAATGCCTCTACATAAAACCAAATTAACCCAGGACAGCATCAAATTAAATAATTCTAAGCTCTTTCACCCACTATCCTCTTCTATCCCTACAAAACTGCTGGCTGCTTTTTCTCTAAAGTCCCTGAAACAGCCTCCAACAGATATTAATCTTTTCATGAAACAAACATTTGTGAATCATGAGAATTGTATTTACAATCAATTCCCCTCCAGCAAGCTCTTCAATTTGTTACGGGCCTCTGCAGACAGGCTGCAAGCTCTGAATCTTCGCCTTTGTGGTGGACATGATTCAACAATGCTTTCAATGGGGGACAAGCATATAACAATTACAGTTAGATTATCAGAAGTGTTTAGGCGCAAAGCTTCCTTGACTAGTTCTCTGGCACATTGCTGTGGGTCATCATGCCTTCTTAACCCACGTCGGACAAGACTAACTGCATGCTGGCTTGACATAACATCCCAAATCCCATCACACCCAATGATCAAGAACTCATCATCCTCTGTCAATGTAAACCGTTGAACATCTGGCTCAGCAATAAGAGGAGATGCAGAACCAAGTGGAAATTTCAGGTCCCAATCCCCTAGGGCTCGAGTGACTGAAAGATAACCATTGAGATACCCATCATCAATGAAACCACCTAACTCCTCCACTCTCCTCCGTTCTGGCAAATAACTAGGTCTATGATCTTGAGACATCTTGACAGCCGCTCCTCTCCTGCAGAGAACTGCTCGGCAATCACCAGCATTTGCAACAAGTAAATGCCTTCCAAGTATCAAAGCAGTCAATGCTGTTGTCCCACAGGAACTACTAACAGTTTCTTCATCAGCCAAGGCAAGGTCTGCAAGTAAAAATGCTCTCCGATGAGAATCCTCCAACTTCTTCAGAAAAACTGCATCACTGTCACATGATTGCAGCAGACTAGTGTCTTTAAAAAATAATGTCATGGCGTTCTTCTTAATAAAAGCAGCTGCATCAGGTCCCCCATGGCCATCAAAAACTGCATAAAATGCACTTGGTATGGGGTACTTGAACACAAATCCAAGGTGAGCAGCTAGATCATCAATTTGGATGTGCTCATCATCCATCGATCCCCGGGGTCCAATTTCAGCATAGCTACCAGAACGTACATTTGGAATAAACTCAGTTGCAGAAGTCTCTAAAATGGGATCTTTAATGATCTCAGAGCAACTCACAGCCTAACACACACATGAGAGGGAATATTAGTGCATTGAAATCCGTGGGCAATAAATATAAATTAGATATCAATCAGCTCATCAACACAAAAGCAATCCACTTAAAAAAAGGGGGCAAACAGACAGACCAAAGGCCGGATCACTAAGCCCTAACTGGATCTTATTAACATCACGGCCATCTGTTCCAACTGATTTTTTTTAGAGAAAACGTTTCAGCCAGCTCTTTTTTTCTTTGGGAAAAAGAAAGGGGGGAGATATAAAATGGAAACCATAGACACTAAGCTTTCTTTTTCTTTTCTTTTTTTCCTTCTCTGACAACCACCATAGACTCTAAACTAGAGGCATATGAAAACATAAAATTCCAAACAAGTTACAAAATTCAGCTACCGCGGTCCACAATCCCAGAAACACAATAGGAGCATTAGGCCTTCCCAACATTGATCACTCAAGAAACCAAAATTATCAATTGCAAAACATCAGATGCAGATTTGAAATTTAAAGAACACTTAAATCCAGCCTAACTGAAACAAAATTATAAAAAATACCACGCCAATATAAGCCCAAAACAAACCCTGTGAGAGACATTAATTCTTTCGCAGGCCAATTATATTTCGTGTAAGAATCTCAATTCAAACAAAAACCCAGAGCTAAAAAATAACCAAAATCCATGAAGAAGTGCATACCGATTCAAAGGAAGATGTGTCAGTCGAAATCGATTCAGACGAAACACGTATTTCACCGAAGATCGGGACAGAAGGCGAGGAGGGTGAAACCTCAACCTTGATGTTGTGTTCTTGTGCTACACAAAGATGATACTTCACATCCAACATAGGAATGCTCTGCTGACACATGATTTCCGCCTCGGTCACCATCTTCTGGCTCACAATCATCCTGAAACGCCGCTTAGTCACTTTCACCAAGCTTTACTCTTCCAAAATCAGCAGAAAGATAAACTAGGGTTTCAGATTCAGAAACTGAAGCGCTGAATAATGGGAAATTTTGGGGTTTCGTTGAGAAGAAAGATAGAAGAAGAACAATAAGCCAATTAGGGTTTCTTTTCCCTCAACAGTGCGCGTGTATTTTTCTCACCGCGTTGTGGCTCTGACCCGAAGGAATTCGAGGAACCACTTTTAAGGAGGTCCACTCCGACGCGCTGATTGAAATTCATCGTGTGAATAGGAAGAGACAATAATACCTTTAAAGGGAGCAAAAATCCCTTCTTTCAGAAAGCTGGAAACCTCTATGCAGAAGGGTAAAACTGAGAAACAAGGAAAAGACCATGGGATCGCCACGCTTCCGCTCAACAGCCAAGTAGATTCCTACCTGTGGCTGGAAGGTGAAATGACAAAAACACCCAACCATGCCCCCAATCAAAGGCAGGTTAATTAAAAATATAATTTTTATTTTTATATTCTTATATTTATAATTTTTATTCCTTTTATTTAATTTTATTATTAATATTTTAAAAATAATAATTAAACTACATTTAAAAATATGACTCAATTATATACCACCAAACATGAGTTTAAAATTGTTCAATTAGAAATTACCCACCGATTAGTTAAATAGGGCATAAGTATACTTTTGCGGCTAAGCTTGTGGCGGTGCGTGTCTTGTCCCGATGGATTTTGAATATTCTGAGGGTATCAAATCAATCTACTTTTCCTTCAAGGAGTAGATTTCTTGAGTATGCGTACACTTCAAGTCATCGTTGCCAAACATTATAATAACTTCCCATAACAATAAAAAAATTAATAAAATAATATTTTTATTTTTACATATAAAAAAAATGGAAAAAAATGGTTAAAATAAAATTAAATAAAATGATATATTTTACCTAATATCTTTTTTTGATTGTACACTATGCCTATTACCTCTAAATATATTAATAAATTTTTTATATTTAACTAATTTTATGATATCTTAGCCTGCAAATTTAAACTAAGGAAGTTTTGTGGGAATGACATGATAATTGAATATTTAGTGTTCGAATGCTGCCGTGAGCAATTCTTATCCACTCATTGTGCTTGTGATTGAGGAAAAAGCACTTGATAGTTGAGACTTGCACAATATCCTTTTACATGAGATAAGGAAGAAGCTATTTTATTCTTGTCCCGTATTCGCTTTCTTTCTTGTCCCCTCCGTTCTTTAAAACCAAATAAGGCCCATGTAATGATTAATCTGAATAAGGCAGCAAAGGCCAATATAAACTTTTGAGAAATACTTTTGAAAACAAACAAAAAGTGTAGGAGAAACCACGTCAAAGTGTGAAAACTCAAATTTGAGAAATTTTCCAATATCATTTCAAAAGGCAAGACAATCTCAAGCCAACCTAATTAACCCCAACATTAAAAATAAAGAACAAAAAGACAACCATGAGTCAAGGACTTATCACAAAATGTTTTCTTGGTAGACTTATATTCCGTTCGAATTACTTATAAGAAGAATTAATTTTAAATTAAATTATTAAAAATATGTATATAAAATATATAAAACCCCACTAAATAAAAGAAATCATAATTTTTTTTTTATAGAAAATACTAAAACTCATGTACATTTTTTATTTTGTAAATTAATTTTGTCAAATATCCAAACAGACATGAATAAACAATCAAGGAAATGGGGAATGAGGTCATGGTAGGTAATAAGCTCAAGACGAATTTGAATTGCTCCCCATTTTGCCACATGATTTAAGTGGAGGGTGCATTGGCTAATGTATGCTCCACACAAATATTGTTATTTATTCATTGTATTAAGTCATCCGCAATTTCCTAAGAAGGATCTTTTGTCATGGAAGCGCCCATCTTTATCCCTTCCATGTCAGTTCTTATTCTATACAATTCATCAAAGTACCTTTCTATCAGTGCTGCACTTAGTCAAATTCCTATTGCGTACGTGGTGTAATTAGCTGCTGATAAACCATTCCATTCCTATTCATTGATTGGTGCAAAGACAAAGTAGCCATTGCCTCCCACTTTTTGCATCTTTTAATCATTTAAAACACTTCTTTTTTTTTAAACAGAAATGAAAGAGTAGTAGTTTTGTTCCACAGGATAACCATCAAGAATCTGAACTCCGAATTCATGACAAAAATATATGCATAAAATATGAATAAAATAATGCCAACCCAAAGATGTGGTGGAAAACTTGTAGACCCTTTGATAACTGCTTGCATCTTATTTGTATATAATGTAAAATTACACATAAGGTTGAATGGATGAAACTAGCTAATTGCAAGTGTATATAATGTAGAATGCAGATTTCACAAGACATTCAAATGGCAGCAAAATTCCACAATCTGCTGTATGAAAATTTTATAATGGGAGAAAAGGTAGCCAAAAGCAAAATTGTTATGGGCTTCTAAATCTATTAGAATATTAAATTTTACAATTGAGTCTGATTCAATAAATTAAAAATTAAAAATTTTTAAATAAATATTTAATAAAATTTTATTTATAAAAATAAAAAAATCAATTTGTAAAGCGTACGTGTCTCCTAAAGTGGCACTTCATCAACCAGCTTGCAGGCTGTTATGTGAAGGCTTAGCGGTGAGTAACCCCTTTAAGCGTGGGGGGAGCATTCTAGTATACTCAGCTTCCAGTTTACGCCTTATGTTACCAAGTTTCTGATTTCTCCCTTTTACTCGGTTCGATACCAAAATTTCTTAAGAGCTCTCATTTTGAGGACTTTTCCAGTAGTAGAACCTATTGATACTTGAACGTTATAAAAGAAAAACAAAATCTCATTGCGTTTTTCCTCTAGTTTGGACGGTGGGTGTGGGATGTAAAGTACTATATACCGTGATAAACCAATGACTAATGTGTTGAGGTTTATAAATTGGGATGGGAATTACCAGTGATGATAGATGATTGGGGTGCAAAGTACAGTGGACCCAAAATAAAAATAAGTTCAAGTGCAATAAAACTATATTTAATTAAAAGCAGGAGTATTTTCTAATTAGAAAGTTATTATGGCTTTTTTTTTTTAAAAAAAAAAATCATTATGTAACATTTTTTCAATTCTATACACCATCTGTATGAAAGATCAAGAATATCATTGCCCAGAATATTAATGCCAGAAAGAAAAAGCCATGAAAATACATTGTATTTCATGAGAAACAGGTTTAAAGAGGAAAAATAAACCTTTCTAAGACTAAGACAATTGAAAAGAATGAATAAATCAATGAATTAACATACCAAGAAAAGAAAACAACAGTCGACCGTTGACAGCTAACAGCCTAATAACCCTAAAAATATTTATATACTCAAGTATGGTCAATCCACACAGTTGGAAATCAGAAATATTGATATCTACTCGCAGCATGCTGGCTGATGTTCTTTCTGCAGCTTCTCCCAAAGGCATAGCACCATCCTTGGGTTTTGATAATGGGCAAGCACATAATTTGATTCACATCCAGCATTGTAAAACTTCTCATCATTCACGTAATGTACTTCTTTACCACTTTTCTTGAACTGTTCAATCCATATGCCCATGGCAACATCTTCTAATTTGAACAGCTGGGTGTAAAAAGGCATTGTTAGGTTAGGATAATACAACCATACTTAAGTACCGAGAGTAACGTGCAGAATAGAAACAAGTAATTAAGTTGTTTAATGTCCAAAAAAAAAAAATCCGCATCAATGGCCACATAGATATATATATATATATATATATATATATATAATAAATACAAATAAAAGTAACATGAATGGCTGCTTAATTAACCATTCTTCAACAGAACCCCAAATAACAGAGGTGGCTATTACTAATTAAGCTTCCCGTAAACACACCTCTATCTTATATAGATTATACTTCGAATTGATTTTAGTTTAGAGTTCCAGAACTGTTTTCAAATAACCGTGATCCCTGGCAATTGTTAATAAATGCTTGAGGTTTTAGAGTTTCCAAATCTCCATAATCAAAACAAAAACAGGGTAATGTTTAATACCTGGTATGTAAAAGAGAAATTGACCATTAAGGATATCCTAGCAAAAGTATTTCTAATTTAGAACACATTGACCAAAAAGTGGTTGACATGAGTTAACGATATGTTGATATGATTAATCACTCATTTGGTCAAATCATTTAATAAATTGAAATTATTTTGCCAGGATATCCTTAATCATTGTTCACATCTTGGGGAAGCATATGCTTGAAAGTATTAAAATGATCCTCAACTCAAAAAGCATGTACATTTACATTTCCCACTATTGAAGGGAGAGAAAAAAAATCTTACATTGAGTTTTCTTTCCTGGTGGCTGTTAACAATGAATTTTGCTATATCTCTAGAGATGACATAACCTGGACCATGTGCCCATGGTGGGTATGAAGCATGAGGCCATTCCTACCCAATACAAAAAACATCAAATTTAAAGCCCAAAAAAATGCTGTAGTCATCAATTAACAGGAATTTACAGAGATTAATACCTTCTCGCTGATGTACCATTTGCTGCCTTCATCCCTATGAGGTGACGATTTGAAGGATATGAGACCATACAAGAGGCCCTCGGATGGCTTCCCTTTGAGGCTAGATAGAACTTCGTCAATCCTAACAAAAGCATCATCATCTGTTTTCATGATGTATTTAGCAGGGAGGATTTTGGTCTGCAAATTTAATACAAAAGCTTAATCAGTAAGTAGCACATAGAAAGTAAAGGCCACAAAAAAGTGCATAGAAAGTTGATACAGAAGACTTGCAGAGCAAAAACAAAAAATATCATGCAGACCAATAAATTTTAATAATTTTTTTTTTAAAAAATTGACAGAACCCATGATGCCACTATGATCAAGGGAGATCAAAACATCGTTTAAACTTCAGATAGAAGATAACACAAGGGATTCCCAATTATAGAGCAAAAAGGGCAAAACAAGGAAATATTGTTTTGGACCAAGATCATTGAGTCTGTACAGTCAAAAATTGTAACTTACAAATCACTTTTCATGATAGGTTAGTCCCAGCGTAAATTTCTCCAAAAGCACAGAGAAATGCTTGTATTTGTCGAGAGTGAGAAGTTCATAACTGAGCCTTATTATGGTTTCCACAAATACATACTAACGTATACTCTTCCTCCAAAGTCCGAAGTCATGGTAAATATGATCGAGAACTGGGGTTTTTACAGCAACCTAGTGACAATAAGGAATGGACAAGACCAAAATAGAAGCACATTTCTGACAGAATGGAATTCTCAAACTCTAAATCAAATTATGATGGAATAAAGATTATTTCCATTTTCCTCCTCCTCTCTCTTGTTTCTGTGTTTCTTAAGAGTGATGCATAATAAAAATTATTGATTACTGTAAAAGATTCCAAATAGAACTTTTTAGTATTCTTAGCAGTTGTCTCTGAGAACAGTGTGGCTAGCAAATATGTGACGGGTTTTTGACCCCAATAGATTCTTTTCGGAAAAATTTTATCCAAATGGGGTGAGTCTGAAAATATTTCCCTTAGGGGCTTTTTTTACCACATTGGACACCTTGTCAATTGTTAAGAACCAATTATCCCAAAAGGTTAATCTATTACATATAAAACAAAGAATGATTTTATATTTCTGACACACCCCCTAACATGAGCTGTGGCAAGAATTGAACTCTTCACCATTTGATTAGAGGCTTTGAGACCCTGTCATACACCAATTATAAAGCTTCAGCTACTAGGTGTAGATCCAAAACTAGTTTTATATTTCTAACATCAGCATTTCTCAATATTTTACTAGGACCAGCACAAAACTGGCATTCCAAGTGACATTTTTGCGCTGTTCCTAATACAAATTTAAGAGATGCTGATGTGGTGTTCGATGATATACTGTCAAAGCTTCACCCTCTGGGTAAATATTTTCCAAAATTGGCCTATGGGGACCAGAAGGCCTATCCAACAGCAATCCCATTATATTCCTAGCAAAATATCTTCATCTACTTACCCCCATAATGCATATTGCAATTGTTTTCAAGGTTATCAAACTGTAGTAATCAACAAAAGGCATTAACTGTATGTCTCCATATGCTTGGGCTTCTCTCCATAGCTCAAAATTTACTCTATTCTTCTTGTGCTGCAACAAGAGAAATTGAAAGGGTCACCCAAGTTACCCAACAATTTTTGATTAAGGGAAGAAAGTAACAACAACACAAACAACAAGAATGCAGAATTCTTGGACGAAAAATATTATATTAACCCAAACAACAGAGTGTGGCAGTTTTGCTTTTGGTGTCCACTGTCCGACTTGTTTTTTGTGACTAAAAGAAGGGAACATAAATTCTCTTACCAACAGATGCAAACTTTTCAGTTCAAATATAAAAAATTTCTTCTCATTCAGTTCATACACTTCTTCTACTCAACGGACAATCTTCAATCAATTTCTCAACTATGACTCCACCTAGCACTCACCACAGTGTGAGAAAAGTTTTAAAACAAAAAGATCCTAAATTAAATGAGTTTACCTTCTTAGTTAATTGAATAAAAGCTATAACATAACACCACAGGCTAGCTTTAGAAAATGGCATTTATTGACAGAATATACATAAACCCTCACTCAACTATGATGAGTGATAATTTGAATTATAGTACACTAATATTATTGAAAAACGTGCAAACTTCATCCAGATTTCTGTCAAACGAGGGAAGGGGTAAAGGCAACTAGGAAAGCAGAACGCAAGCTTCAACAAGATTCTTCATCTTGGCAAATTAGAGCATATATAACAAATTATATTAGTATATATATTCACTTTACCAAGTCTGCAGTTTATCATGGTACCCAAAAAGAAGGTCTGCAATTAATCACTTACAAGCCCAATGAAAAATCGGACAGCTACTCCCCCAGAACGTACAGCCTCATATTGCATCCAAGACCTCCTGAGGGCCATTCGACGTTGAAAGTTATTTCCGGTAGAAAATACTCCAATCAACATAAGAAGCCTTTTTCTGGGGATGAAAGGAGCTTTCAATTTTTCAGCATCAACAACTATATCATTATCTTCAGTAACAGGTAAACCTTTAGCCAGGGCAGATAAAAGATTTAATCCACCTGCTACTTTGATGCTGCTAACTAACCACGGTTCAAGTCTCTGCATCCACAGAAATCATACAAGGTTGCAGGAGGCCATTCCTATTAAAAGTTTTAACTTCTAGCAGTAGTTATCTTCCCAAACCTTACCTCCCTAAATGCAAAAGACGTTTCATGCCTTCCATTTACAGTCATATGATATCCCTCTGAACCAACCCATAATGTGGTAGTGAAAGGATTCTTCTCAGCAAAGGGGAAGTTAGAAGTTCTATGTGCACTTTCCCAGGAAATATTAGTGCGTATATCACTGGTAGGTTGACCCACATTTAAATTTTCTTGGTTGTTGCTTTTGACAACTTGTACATTGCAGAGAACAAGTCCCTCAACTGAAACATATAGTTTAATGATTTAGAATGTATGGCAACACCCCGTTTTGAAACACTGCCTTAAAAAATTGTAAAAAAATTGAAAAACGTTATATTAATACACAAGATGAAAACAGCTTTTGTTTACTATGTGGTCAGGTGTTCCAAACTTGGCTGCTTACCTATAAAGTGGAGTGGCACCACTGCAGATATAGCTTATCAATGGGGCAAAAGTGGTGTTTTTACAAGCAAAAGCATAGTAGTATGCAAATCCAAATCAAATTATTAAAATGATTAATATGCTTTATAGTTATATCCAGTAAATCACCGCTATGTATGTGGAACACATTTTAACATATCAAGACTCATAATAGCTCATCACTTCGTGTTAGAATATGATAGTTGCAAAACTTTGAGGCGCTGGGAACAGAATTGGACCCTGCTAGTCACACTGCATCAATTATTAAATGATGGAAACTCCATAAATCTTGATTAAAATTGAAAGTTTTATTAAAGTATACCTGTCTGTATGTTAGCAGAACCATGCGCAGGACACCTTTCCTCTCTACCCCACCCAAGGTCATTAGTCCATGTGTTTTGAACTATAAAAGGTTCCTCAGTCATATTTTCTCCTGGAAGACTCACATTGTAATGTAAGATGATTGGAGGATCTGGCTCCCCATCTAGTTGTTGGCCAACAAGGTCAATCTGAAAGCTTCTGTTCAAGCCATTAGGAATGCCAATCAGTGTGATAGAAGAATCTACAACCAGACCACAGGGGAGATCAAGAATGACTCCACTGCTTGCTACTGTTTTACCAAGTGTGTTCACAGAGAATGGGCAGTTTTGATTATCTAGCATCCTTGAGGCTTTGTCCTTCTTAATTGTGGACAATAACTCTTTCCATGCTACAGAAGCCTCTTTAACTCCTTGAACTGTTTCAGGTAAAGCATCTGACCTGGAAAGCAGAGAACGCAAGGAAGCCCATACAAGCATGGCCTTCAATTCTCCTGCAGAAAAATTTTTCATGTTGTATAGATCATCGAGCCCTTCAACATGTACAAATTGTGGTCTTTTTGTTGGTCTTGGTACTCCTTTTAATTCCATCTCAGAAGAGTTCACAGAAAGATGGTTTGTTGCAGTAGAATCATTTGACGGATGGTTATTAAAGAAACTGTATGCTGACTGTTTTACTGACTGTTTCTGTGGCTGAATTCCAATGGAGCTGTAAAGGAGAACCAGGATCATACCCAGAGCCATGATCAAGAAGCCCCCATACCACTTCTTCATTTTCCGTAAACCTTGAAGTAAATATAGCCGTTTCTGAAGTCACAAAAATTGTATTACTCTTTCAGGACAAGATGTATCAAAAGGAGTCGCCACCTAATGAGTAAAGAAAGAATGAAAACTGATTTACTGAGTTTTGTTCACATGATCTACTTTGTAGAGACAATGCACTACAAGTGCCGAGACACCATGAGAATCACCCCCCTCCCTCTTTCAGGCGGTTTTTAGCCCTTTTTGCCACAGGTAATGGGGAAGAGCAGGATCTGGGATTTATACTATATGATAGGGCATGGTAGACATGAGAGTTACTTATTCAGATACCAAAATGTATAGAAACCATTAATGATTTGTTTGCAAGGCAGTGTTCGTTAGGAAAGAAATTGAAAGAATAATAGATACTAGGTTTAGGGACTTGAGCTTGGCTCAAATGTAACTTTCCCAGTACTTAAAAAGAAAAAAAATAGATACTAGGTTTAAAAAATCTAAAAACTACAATGGTACTTTTAGTCGAGTTACCCACTTATTTATTGCAAAAGTGCAAAAAGAGTATAAGCTACTTTAGTTTGAAATCCAATTGCCCAAGTTGGGGAATATTATGGCATGCAAGAATAACTCTCATATTGATTTTCACGGGAAATTTGACAGCCATTAAGGCTATACTTGGTAGGCAAGGCAGAAGATAGAGAGGGAAGTTAAAAGGGGTTGAAATTGGAAGGTTTTTATTTTCTTTCCTTGGTGTTTCTTAGGGGGTGGAAAAAGGGTGAAAAATTATTTTCAGCTCACTTTCATGCTGTGTAAGGAGAAGCCACAACTGAACTGGAAATCAGTTGCGTTCACTTTCAACCATTCCACATTTTTATACCAAGCATATGTAATTAATTTTCTCCGCAAATTTTGCACTTGCCTACTTTCTACTCAATCAATTACAACTTAAAACTTTTAATAAGCTCCTTCTTTTAAGGCTAAGCTCACTCCAATTGGCTTTTCTCTATCTTAAAAGCGGAAAAAAGGAAAAAAAAAAAGAAAAAGAAAAATAACTACGGAAGAATGGAGATGGCCCATATACTATAGTGTACCTAACTTTTTTATGAACATAAATGAGAGACCTTAAACGATGTTCTAATCGAATGCATACTATTCTTTAGGCCATGAGAAATTTTCTCATAAGTCCACATTTTTATCCTAAAAGCACAGCTTGGACATGGTCAAGGAAAGGAAAACGCAAGACCCATGTCACGTTCCGCACATTGCGAAGCAAATTCCACCTGCTTCAAAGCAATTTCAACCCAGACCAACCCAAAGCAATTGCCGACAAAAAGCATGAAAGGCACATCATATGATCCCAAAATAAAGTTAGAGGAAGAATACTCCGAATCGAAACTAGCATACAAGTTTTGAAGTTACTCAACACACAGATTTAACTGAATCTCACCATTTTAAGCTGCGAAATGCTCCAACTTTGAAGCTTCACTTCTTGGTAGCTACAACAGGAACCAGTGCTACTGCTCGAATTTTCTGTTCCCAAATAATTTACTTTACTTGATTTAATTATTATTTTTTCTCGCCGCTATTTAACACAGTAGTTTTTGTTAGCTAGTTCTTGCCACCAAACTTACAGATTTCAGACATTTAAGATAACTACCACCGTAGGCCGTTGAGCGACTCAGATGACGTCGTGTTATGCGGGTCCGTTTGGGATTTATCCGTTTCCGAGAACAGAAACAATCTGCTGTATAAAAGTGTTTTTATATATTTTTTAAAACATTTTATAAAATAAGCATACAAATAATTTTTCAAAACAAAGCATAAATAAAATCAGAGTATCTTACAAATAATTTTAAAAATAAAAAGATAATAAATTGTTTAAAATTGGGTTAGATTTTTTTTACAAGAAATGAAAGGATAAGATTCGACAATATTAACAAAGATTTGGTGAGTTAAATTTTGTAATTTACAATTTTTCATTAATGAATTAAATTATTTACCAAGTATTACCGTAAAAACAATTATTTAAAAAATAAAAAGTCTGAATTATTATGAATTTTTAGTTCTAAAATTAATGTTTTGTCAAAATATTTTAAAAACTAAAGCTTAAAACACCTTTTGCCGAGCGAATTTTTCTATTTTCTAATTTTTGAAGACAGAAAACAGCTCTTCCAAACAGTTTGAACAGCCCCTTAGTCTCACGCCCTCAGTCACTTATAACAACCCTTTCTTTGTAATTATGGATGAGTCAGGATTATTATTTTTAGGGAAGGTCAAGACTAAAATTTATAAGATAAAAAAAAATTTAAATCATTATATAAGATATACATACTAAGTAAATTAAAGTTAAATAATATTTAAATGATACTTTAATTTTACTCTATATATAAAGTTAGAGTAAGTTTTGAAAATAAAATTTTAAATAAATAAAAATAATATTTTAAAGTAAGTTTTAAAAATTTATAAACGTGCTATTTGTGATATGTAAAATGAAGTTTGAAATGAGTTGAAAATTTTGATAAGTATTACTAGATTAAATTAAAAAGTTTTAAAATTTTTAATAATATATATAAAATTTTCAAAAGTTTAGGCTTAGCCTCCGCCTAATTCCTCCCCTGTCTGTAATCTAATCAAATAGAAGGTTATGTGAGAGTTAGATACCTATTTAAATCTAATTTATACTGGGTCTAGTTTCGACAAACATGGGAGCAAAGACATGCATAAGATGACCGGAGTGAAACTCTTGAAATGCACGTGACTAAAATGAATGTCACCAAAATCACATTTGAATAGATTATAAGCATTTTGAAATAGATACAGGCCACACCTGAGGCAGTGGTGAATTTTGGAGGAAATTTTTTGTGGGAGTCACCAAAGTGTATTTATTAATTTATAAAAAAAATTATGGTGATATAATAACTTTTAAAATATTCAGGATTACAAAAATAATACTCACAATTTTAATATAAAAGATAACATACAATTTTTTTTTTTGGGGTATAAATATCATATCAATTAGGAGAAAAAAGTATCATAGAAGATAGTCTACTGTATACAATATATTAATAAATATTAAAAAAGAACAATGTAATTTATAATACAAAATTAATCAAACACTACAGTAAATAAAATAATTAAAAATTACCTTCAAGTAATGTTATTCGTTTTTTTAAAATTATTTTTCTCTTTCAATTTGAATTATCATATTATACGCCAAAGAAAACTTTCTTCTATTTTGTTAGGCAATTTTATTTTGGCTATTTTCATTTATTTATGTAGAGTTTTAACATAATTCGAGTTGATGTATTCTTCAAATTTAGATGACTACAAACATCAATAATAAAATGTTAAAACATTAGAGCTTTAAAATTATCTTCTCTTACTCAATAAATTAAGAAGATAATATTTTGCAACAAATGAGTAAATATTATCAATGTTAAAAGTTTTATAAACATCCTTAAAAATCAAAAGAGCTAATTAAGTGTCAAAAGCTCCAAATTTTTGTCACTAAACTTACTATTCAATTCTTGAAATTGTTTATCAATTGTAACTAAAAATATTTCCTTTTATAATAATGCTCTATTTAAGTTTTAGTTTAAATGTTTAATATGACTCGTACTATTATGGGTTTAAAAATTATAGGTTTTAATTTGATAATTTTATAAACTAATTTTAAATCCCTTATATTAATTTGCAAACAAAAAATAATTAGGTGCCAACCTTTAATTTTAACTCTATATCAAACTTAAAAAAAATATTTTTTTCTCCCTTAAAAGATCCGCCATTGACCTGAGGACCCTTGAAAAATCAAGAGCTCCTTCTAAAGGATTGGAGTGTTTCAATTTGTGCACTCAAACTGGGAACTGACACTTGATTTGACACTTTTTAATTGAGTCCCACCATGCAGCTTCTTTGTATCTGGTCTAGTGTATTTACAAACCGAATGTACATATGTGCACTGGATTCTAAGGAAACTGTCGGAAAAACTCTTAACTGAGAGAAATTCAGATGTACTCCTACATATGCAAAAGAGGAGTATATCACTGGCTTCCTTTCTAAGATCAATAAATAATAAGGACATAACGAGGACAATTTAGGTCCCCAT
Source organism: Dicorynia guianensis (assembly GCA_037013595.1). Taxonomy (NCBI): domain Eukaryota; kingdom Viridiplantae; phylum Streptophyta; class Magnoliopsida; order Fabales; family Fabaceae; genus Dicorynia; species Dicorynia guianensis. The sequence continues at coordinate 22,618,934 of JASUAB010000015.1, forward strand.
TTGGCTTAGTGACTTTCTATATGCGCAATGAAAGGGATGCCAAGAAAAAACAAAGGGACAATAGCGGGGAATTGAATGAGAAAAATCTGGATAAACAAGATAGATACGTTTTCTGATGCACGCCAGAAAGGTCAGTAATCCTCCATGAAAGGTCACATAGTTGAAAGTCCCAGCAGAAACTGCATCCTCACTGATTCTAGTACCTGATGAAGAGAACAAATATATATATATATATATATATGAGATAATTGAAGCCAATCGCTTGTAAGATAATTATGAGATTCACAAATTAAAGCCAATCTCCTCTGGCCATTCACTTATAAGATAATAATTACATGCATCCAGAAACCAACATTACCATTCCTATTCTCCCAACATAATTAGAAATTATTTATAAATGTTTCAAAGAAAACTGCATATAAATTATAAAGATATTTGAAACTGATAAAGGCCAACTTAAAATTTAAAAACATCAATCAAAATGTAAGTTATACACCATTAAAACTCAGTCTCGAATAGCAAAGGTGAAAAAAGGTGGAACAACCTGCAACTGTTACCAAGATAACCTACATGCATATTTATATCAAAATTAGTTTATTATATTATTTGTGACACTAAACTCCCTCATGATTTGCTGTGCCAAGAAATATTCGAAAATCTAACATCAGAGCCTATAAGCATGCGCTAATTTCAATTTGGTACTTTTCCTCCCTGGTTTTTGGGCCATTCCAACATTAAAATGAGATGTACAGAAACTGGGGGCATTATGTAAATTTAAAGAAGAAATACAGGCATTTGATAGTTCAATGAAGGATTTGGTTTGGGTATAAAACATACTTCTGAGTTCTATCATCATGTATATGTGACTTATCGATAAATAATGTTGTTTGTGTTTGTGAATCTGTCTAATGAATTAGTCACTGTTATAGCAATGTAAACCTCAACGTACTACAGGGAATCTTGGCATCGAATAAAAAAATTAAATAAGTTCCACAAGCCTAAACCACATTGTGTTCAAGATTGAATAGCATCCTGCTCAGTCCCATTAAGCCACCCCGCCCCCCCAAAAAAAGGAGAAAAGAAATAGAAAATGAGAAAGCAAATGAATCGACTGAAAATGCAAACAACGGTACCTTTTAGACTCAAGGGCAAGTGGGCTTAACTCTTCAAATGATGCAATTCCAACACAGAATGGGATAAACTTTCGCTCCTAATGATCAGTACTGCTTCCCAAATTTGAACCGAGGGAGGCTAATCCAGGCATCTGTTGGGGGACCCAGGGACAAACCCCTTCTTTTGGTGTTAACTCAACACCAGGGCCATCAACAATTGGTGAATATGGCTTTGTTGCTTTACTTTTCAGTATTCCCTAAATATCATTGCAAAAATAACTTCGTTATACAAGACAATCAAGCTTTTTGTATGACCACATGAAGCTATTTAACCAAAAAAAAAAAAAAAAGTGTTTCAACAAAAAGAAGAGAAAGAGAAGAAAGACAAGGATCAATAGAAAATATAAGAAGTCAAGATTTAAAACTGAAAAGAGCTAATGTTTAGAAACTGCAAAGTGGAAACAATACAATAGATGCACAAGCTTATCTATATTTTTCTTGTGTTTCAGATAAAGATTTCTAGCATCACTTTTTCGATGCACAGGATGCTCAATTGTCAATAAATTGCAGAAAGGTCCAATGATAACCAGTGATTACATGAATGTTCGAGAGAACCTGAGAATTAGAAAGGAAAAAGAAATATACCTTTGATGCATTCGGGCCATAAGTGTTCATTGCATGCTCAATTGAAGCATAAGCTTCAAGAGCTTGATGGGATTCAGGTCTACATTTTATGATGCGAACATTTTCTTTTAAATCTGACATTCTAGATTGCAAATATAAAATAAGCCGTGAGTGGGGAGATTTTGGGATGTCTTTCTTTCCATGTGTCAGTTCCATTGTTGCGAGGTCATCCCACAATACATCCCACAAGATTGAACATGGATCTCTTGCTGGGCTGAACTTCCTCTGGGCAATAATATTGGATGGTTGCTGGCATTGACAAAAAATTACTAAATAACAGTGAATGGGAGAATATGATTTGTTATTCATTGTTCATTATCATATATACATACTTGCAACAGTATGACTCTTCGATGAGTGACCATGAGGATTTTCCCTTTTGGGAGCAGAAAGTGATCTTCGTAAGCATCTGACAAAGCAAACTTACCACGAACTTTAAACAGATCAACCTGGCCAAAAAATGACCCTGATTCTGCCAGCTGTAGTATGACCTTCATTACCAAAATGTGGCAAGCGTGATCATTTTGGAAACCAAGCACACCGTAAAGAAAGCAAAACCATATTAAAGAACAAAAGAAAGAAAAAAGAAGTGTTAGTGAATCGAAAATCTATAATGCAATATGTTTTGGGAGACTGCAAACTAGTTCCATCAAAATGTTCAGATATACATTAGCACATAGAGGGTTTAAATCAGGTACAGTACTAAAAGTCCTAGGCATCTCTTTACTGAAGTTTATGGTCAGTGTACCTAAATGATTAAACAATTGTATGCAAAATAATGGTAATAACTAAAGGTGCTAGAGTATGACTAGAAGTATATGGATATAGATTTCAATAGTTGGTATAACACCAAATTCTGTTTCACAGTCTTAGCCTACATTAGAAATCGCCAGTAAAACAGGCAAGATAGAAGAGGAGTTGAACCCCAAAGCTCTAATGAAACAACAAGTACCAGTCTCAAGCAAGATTCTCAATAATATTATATCTTCTACAACCCAGCTTTCAGCCCAATAGCATAACATCTTTCAACATTGTACATCTTAGAAGTAAATTATATAATTTAAATTGTTAAGAGATAAAACATGTGCCTAGGCTTGAACCTGACAGCTTCGCTTTTCAAAAGATCGATTCCTTCTCATGCTTTTCAGGAACCAGTCAAGAAACCTGGCTCCAATACCATGTTAATGAACTATTCATCCTAAAAACTTATGCTCTTAGGGGTAGACTCAGAATGTTTTATCAAACATTTCTTTCTTCGTGGGAAATAAAAGGCATAACCTCTTCTCCGTATTGTCCTGAACTAGGGAAGTGGAAACAAACAATTTAGTGACAAGGACTTAAATGAGCATGGCTTACTTTGTTTAAAGAGAAGGTGTTTACAATTGAAAGTTGAGTTGTATAAATAATAAAAGGCACTTCAGGTCTGTGATCTATTAAAATATTAACCAATAGTACCTGTCCTTGAGCTTTGTATTCATCATATGGTCGAAGCAAATTATCACCGCTTATCACACGAGGCAGTCTCCTCCGGAGAAGTTGCTCATCAGATGTTATAGCAGATGCAATTTTCATTCTCATAGCATTGGCACCTTCTGTCGTTTTCGACAGAAGATCCAGAACACCACTCACTGGTTGTGCAGCTGCACCAATAATCCCCTTTCCAACGCCCTGAACAAAACCCTCAACACCAGAAGTTTTTGCTCCTTCAAGAGGCTTTGTTAAAATACCAGTTACACCTCTGAATAAACCTTTAGCTAATGCTCCACCTCCCTCTCTGATAACATCACCAATGTCCTCCACACCTTTGCTTTCCTGTCATACGAAGTTACATTAAATGTAAATATCAACATCCTATTAGATCACTACGGATGCTTTGCCCACAAATGACCAGCAGTGCCTTTCAACATGGAAAAAGAAAAAAATGCAATAATTCTTTTTTTTAATTTTTTTCTAGGAATTTATAATGCTGGATTACAATAACCCAAAAGACAGATTTTAAGAGTAATGATAACTGCTTTATTAAATCTGTGCATTAAAATTAATAAAGTAATTCTTAGACTCTTGCTTAGTAGGTCATGTCTATTAAACCGATGGCTTTTTGACAATTTTCTTCCAAATGGCAGACACACTACAGGAAATGCGTCACATGCATGAAGCCCCATCCAAGTATAGGTTGGTTATTGTCTCAAAGAAATAAAGTCCTTCTTCCAAACAGTGGGGTAAAAAACTGAAATCATTGTCATTTTCAAATTCATGATGATTAAACCAATGGCTTTTTGACAATTTTCTTCCGAATGACAGACACACTACAGGACATGCATCACATGCATGAAGCCCCATCCAAGTATAAGTTGGTTATTATCTCAAAGAAATAAAGTCCTCCTTCCAAGCGGTGGGGAAAAAAACTGAAATCATTGTCATTTTCAAATTCATGATGATGTATCACAATACATTGAACTTTATTATGTGAAGATAATAGGCTTAATAAAGCATGCAGTAAACAGCCCTTGAGCAGTTTTACCCATATATATGAATGCAAAAGGAAGAGCGGCATATTGCAGTTCTCATGTATTTATTTAAATGCAGGACAGATCACTCAGAAAAACAATCTTTAAACTAACCTGTCTCTGCCGACTTTGAATGAACTTCTTATCCATCGACAATGCAGCCACACCTTTACTCATATGTCCAAGTGCACTACTTGCATTGCCCAATATATCAACACCTGATAGAAGTTGAAGTGGTTGGCCTAGAAGATCCTTCCTGATATTTGAAATAGCCATGCTAATCATAGAACTCTGCCTCATGCATACATTCTCATGAAACCTCTGATTTATTCTGACCTGGTTGAGCAGTACAACATTCTTTGTATTAGCATTGTTTTACCATATTCCTCAAAACATAAGATTGGGTAAATAATAAACATAATATCTCAGGATTTGTTTCGTCAAAAATCACCCAACATTTCTTGGTATATATCTATGATGCTAGAGCCAGTCAAATACATGAAATTTAGATGAATTGCATAACTTTGACAGCCTTGTGTTGTGTTTTGACTGAACATGCCAAGGTTAAGTATGGAAGTGAAAAAGAAAAACTTTCATGGAGTATCATAAGCTCATATTTCACCACTGCAAAATCAATAACTGAATAAAGCACAACAACCAGATGGATGTGATGATCAGTTGCAAAAAGAATGAAAGAGTGGAAGGCACAGATGAAAAGATTTGAAGAGGGTTAATATGAAATAACTATTTTTTGAAATAGTAAAATAACTGGTTGCTTCTCCTAGAGAAAATGCCTTCATTTGACTTTCATCATGTGCTCCAAATTTGAAACCAAATGAAAGCTAAGTCTCATAGTCTGACACTCGGCAAGAAAGCAATTAAAACACTTACTGGCATATTTTCTGTGTTCCCCAATGCAGTCATTAAGGATGCCCAGAACCCAAGCACACCCCTTGGCCTTTGACTGGGAGACATAGCCATTGACACTTTGAGTCGAACTTCCGAAATGTTAAGGACACTGTAATTTCAGGTTATGTTAAAAAATTTAAAGGAACCCAACACAGATAACCATGAATTTCCAAAACAAAGGTTATTGCGTACCCAATTTGAATGATTGGATCAACTGAAGCAGCAGTTGTTTGAGAATCATACAACCTACTGAGCTTCACCTGCTGGATCATTTCATGAAGGCGCCAAATAATAGGTTCATGAATGTTTATCAAAAAGGCGGAAGAACTTTCTGGTCCCTGCTTACGAGAAACCAGTAACAAATGATAACATGGTCATCAAACAAATAAGAGTTTCATTCTTCATAAAGAACAAAATATTGAAACCCTTTTTGCTGAATAATAACTAAAAATTGGAGATGCTCACATGGAGACCTATATATGGATAGACACAGAGATCGAATGACCCATTTGACTGCATTGTCATGGAAAATTTCAGGATATATTCAGTTTCGGTAACCGCTCTTTGTGGCCTAAAGAGAACTGGCATTGGAGTTAATGGCAACTGGTTGTCCAATTGTAGCCCCTGCATTCTGACTTTGAATCTGAAATGGAAAAATATATAGCATTTCCAAAATTAGTTGACTCTGGATCACCAGAAAACAACACAAAAATAAATAATTTATAGCTGGTTAAACTAAATCTTTTAGACAAGTGGCCAAATAGTATTGGTTGACAGGAAAATAACTTGGGATTATATTTCCAACAGAAACTTGAGACTGTGAAATACCAGGTACAATAAAATTTTTACCCTCTAAATTAAAACATACAGCTGTTAACTAAATGCAACTCCTACCTACTAATTCCAGAGCCCAAACCAGTAGAATATGCCACAACAAGATTCTGAACAGACAGGTAAGATATTTCCTCAGGTGTATGATCAATCACAGATATCCCAAGCTCGGCAAGCTCAAAAATGATGTGGAATTCACAATCTGTCAAAGACTTTGGTTGATGCTTTTGAGAGTCGCCTTTTAAGATATCAGACAATGATGTTGTATATCTTCTGCTAAGATCCCCAGGAGCACCAGAGACTGGCATCCAATCACTGATCTTAACAACGTTGATTTTCTCTTCCCTTACAACAGTAACACGCAAAGCTCTGCTTGGTCCATCCGCCACATAGATGGGCTGGTGATCAGAAATTTCATCAATATCATATTTCAGTGATTTTATTGGGTCAGTTCCATCTACTAAGAGTTCCAATAAATGTCTTCTACCAAGATCTTCCCACAGAAATGAAGCAGCAGCGTTAGGAAGGAGAAGCTGCCAAGAATCACCAGTACCATCAACTTGACGAAAGCGGATGGGCAAGAACATGGAACGATTTTCAATCCTGTTAGCTGAAAGTTAGTTAATTATACAAGGGAAAATCTCCAAGAAGTCTTACAAATGTTAATACTGATGAAGAAAGAAAAAAGGAATAGTTCCTAACATTGTCAAGATTTCAAATTCAAAATTGTAAGGAGCATTGTGATAGTTACTAATTCCTAAGGGAAGATATCTGAGGACGAGAGAACAAAAACCTGTAAGGACTTGATAATGATTTTGGACGAAAAACAACTTCAAAGCGTGATCTCTTGGCACCACTTCTTACTGCTACCCATAGTTGTATTTGATCATCTCCAACATCTTTTTTTAAGTTAATGCGCATTACACCTTCATTGCTAACACTAAATGGCATACTCCATTTGTACCCATCCATGCGCAACTGAATGAAAATCAACAAGATATGAAAGCTAGAGAAAAAAAATTATGCCAAGTTAAATAAATTAAGAAAAAAAGAATATTAATGCACACACCTTCAGAAGCTCAACTTTGGCAGATGACTGCCACAAAAAGGGTTTTGGAGGATCAGTGGGATGAATCCACACAGGTGACTGAGAATCACATTGCTGCAGGCAAAGACTACATCCAACTCTATTAATGAACAGTGTGTGTGGCTGGAAATGAACTACCTGAACATCAAATAGCTTGACCAATTTAGTTATTCGTAACAAAATAAAATTCCAAAGATTACAAAAGAGCTTCTTAAAGTCAGTATTTTAATCTTTAATATAGAAAAGGTATGAAGAGGGCCACACTTAATGAAATTTTGTTAATGTTGTGTAGGACAAGCATCTAATATCCTCTAAATTCCAAAATCAAATATCTATTTTTTATCCAGTGTAAACCCCAGATCAAGAATTATAATGTGATGATACAGTCATTTTTATCATTCTCAAACTAATAGGGAAGTGTCATGAAAATGCAAAGTGAAGAGTAAGAGGGAAGACAAAAATGTTCAGAGATTCAAACTGTATACATAATACTGACCTTTAATCCTTCTTTGGATGAGACTACGACTACATGTTGATACTTTGGGTGCACCGCAAGTAACTACTTTCTTACTTTCGTAAAATTTTCCTAAATACTTCCCATAATGCTGAACAGGAAGATTGACATCTAATAACACCTTTCAAGTAATGAAGAACGAATGAAATGCTAAGTTTAAGAGGGCACCCTTGGTCTTTTTTCATTTAACCACCCTTCTTAGACAATGAATCTAATTTGGTGCTGTAACCCAGCTTTAACGTAAACTGTGGTTTGAAGGATACATATCCATGAGAAGTCTTGAGGGAAACAGCAAAGCCAGCTCCAATGTGTTAGAAGTCAGGTCAGATCGTTGTTACTTGCTGAGTTAGTTTCTTAGTTAGGCACAGATTGCTTGGAGTACAAGTAGCCTAATCATATTGTGATATTTATTGTTCTAGTATCAATAAAAGAGCATGGTACCTAACTATAATCAAGCTAGAGTAATCCTTTGACAGAGTTTTCTCTGTTTCTCTCTCTGAACTGCTATCATGGTAACAGAGCCTAACCCCAATTTTTGAAAATCCTAACCCTAATTTCTTCCCTCTATTTTAATCGGCCCTTAAGCTTCCTTCCTTCTCTTCTACTCCTTGTTCATGGCCAGGAAAGCCACAGCTTTTGGTGAGGAATGAGGATGCATGACCTGGAGAGTCGCAGGTGAGTGGAGATTCACAACTTGGGGAGTCACGCATGGCCTAACTAGGTACGGAAATCATGATTTTGATGCAATTCTCAGGATTGCGATGTATTTCTGTCCTGGTTGGCGTGACAGATTTCAATGATTTAGGTGCGATTTGGTGTGTTTCTGACCTGGTTGGGTGCAATTTTGGCTGGGAAAGTCTGGAACATCCTGATTCTGGCTGGGTTGGGTGTGGTTCTGGCTGGGCAAGGTTGGAACAGAGCGATTTTGGCTTGGTCAGGTGCAGATTTTGTTGGGCAAGGCTTGAACAGTGAGGTTTTGGCAGGGATGTGGTGAGATAGACGTTTTTGAGCCCTGTTGGAACTTGTAACTATTGCTTGACAAGAGTTGGGGACATAAAATTTGTTCTAATGGACTGTGTTGACATATTTAGCATTTGCTCTAATTGGTTGTATGGACCTATTATGCTGATCTATTTGTGGTGAATGATGGCTGGAGAGGTGTCATCATCCAAAAGAATTGTAACTGAGTTTATGTCCAATTCTGAAATCACAGATCTATTCTTAAATGGAAGATAGAACTATAGACAACTTTTGAATCAAAGGTTTGCGAATACTTCCCCAAAGAGGGTATTTTGCCTAAAGCTCTGTCTATCACTCTACCTTTGGCAATACCAGTGTCAAAATTGTGACCATGACAGTTGATAAAGTTAGCAAGCGCACACAGATTCAGGCCTCTCAAGGTTTTGGACTCTTACCCATGGCTACTTTGGTTCAGTCAGGTGATCACATCACTTCTCTCAACTCTTCCTCTTGAAACTAGGTCTGGAAATACAGGTATCTTCTCTTCATTTCATCCCTCTTTGACATTACCTAAAGTTATTTCAGCCAATGGTTCAACCACTACGATTATTGGGAATGATTGTTAATCTTTTACCTTCACTTTCATTAAAGTCTCTGTTATGTTTACCCCAATTTCCTTTCCATCTCTTGTTTGTTAGTGAGAGTACCCAAACACTTAACTGTAGTGTTCATTTCTTTCCTGGCAATTGTCTCTTTCAAGATCTTGCAGAAAGTGACAGTTCCAGCATTGGTGACCTTAAATCTTTCCTATAGTCATAGTTTAATACAAGGGAATTTAGTGGCCTAGGCTATTTCTTAGGTGTTGAGGTCGCTCATAGCAACAAAGGTATCTACCTTTCACAGAGGAAGTATAATTTAGATTTGCTTACTAAAAGTGGCTTTTCGGGGGCCAAACCTTGTGACACTCCAATGGCTCCTAATGTTAAGTTGATAGCAGATGACGGGGAATTTCTCCTGAACTTAAGCGATATTGGAGATTCATTGGAAAGCTTAATTATTTGACAGTGACTCAACCTGATTCTACTATTTGCAGTGAGTGCTGTAAATCAGTTTATGTCCTCTCCTAAAGCAACTCATCTATATGCTGTTTTGCATATTTTAGAGTGGTAGAGAGCTTCACCTAGGTATGCATACTCTACAGTGATTATGGGCACTGTGAAGTGGAGGGGTTCTCAGGTGTAGACTTGGCTAGTTCTTTGACTGGCAAGCATTCCATGACAGGTTATTGTGTTTTTGGTGGAGGGAATCTGATGTCTTGGAAGAGTAAGAAGCAAAGTATTATAGCACATTTTAGTTTGGAGTCAGAATGCAGAGAAATGATACAAACAACTTGTGAGTTAGTGTAGATCTGTCATTTACTAGATGAGATTTGTTTAGGAAGTAGACAGCTATCATACTACGGTGCTTTAATTATGTTACCCTGTATATAGCGTTGAATCCAGTCTTTCACAAAAGAATGAAGCACCCTGAAGTAGATTGTCATTTTCTGAGGTAAAAGCTTCAACATGGAGTTATCTCTACCAGTCATGAGTGAACAGGAGAATAGTTGGCAGACTTCTTTACTAAGGTGCTTAGTAGAGTCAGGGTGAACACATTTGTAACAAGTTGGGAATGATTAACATCTATGCCATAGCTTGAGGGGGAGTGTGAGAAGCCAGATTCAAACATGATGACTTGCTGAGTTTGTTTCCCAGTTGTAATTAGTCTCCTAGATGTAACTTAGTTTCCTAGTTAGACATAGATTGCTTGGAGTACAGGTAGCTGGAATCCTATTGTGATATTTATTCTTCTAGCATAAATAGAAGTGCAGGGCAAAGAACCATAATCAAGTTAGAGTAACACTTTAAAAGAGTTTTATCTATTTCTCTCTCAGTTCTCTAACTGTTAACAAATTGAAAGCAATATTTCCAGGCACCAAATCAAAGCCACATGAGGCTTTCCATCGAAAGGAAGTCCTAGATAAGTAAAAGACTGCAGAAGAATCATGAATCCTACCACATTAACCAAAGAATTAAGAGTCTGATTTTCCAAATTAATACCAACCAAACCACACTATGCAATATTGATTGTTGATCCAGATGTCAGGAAAAAAGTATTCACACAATTGACAGCACTAGTGTACAGGACACTTAAAGCATGCCCCTAAGGCACCATTTCGATGGCTTTGCTGTGATACTTCATGTCCTTAAAAAAGCTTTAGATCCATACAGATACAGAAGTCTGGTGCAGTTCGCATCAGTTCACAATTTCCCTTTCCTTATTTCACAGATTGTGTTAGGATCCGAGGCAAACCTACAACAACACTAACACACCAAGCCTTATCCCACTAGGTGAGAGCAGCTACATGGATCAAACAAAAATTTAGGATCCACGGCAAGCCTCAACCAAGAAAATATAGGAAATCAAATGTAAATGCCTTCAATAACAGAAATGGAAAACTGAACACAAGGAATCCTTCGCTCCCACGAATGAGTCCTTGCACAGGGAGGTAATCCCTAGCCCAAGCTACAGCTTACAAAAGCATAACTAACTTCTATTCTGGTCACTCCCCACTATTTACAATGATTTCCCTCAGCAGACCCCTTTTCCCCAAATTGGCCTCTAACTAACTGTCACTCTCCTTTTCCTAACATAAACTTTCCATTTTGGGCTTTCCTTTGGAGCGTACCCTCTTCAGCTCTATCAGATTGTGTCTGCATCAGCACCCAATGCACTAATTTGGACAGTAGGGTGGATAGTGGTGGTAAATTAGCCAAATCCACATGACACAGCATCACAACTTCTGACAGTCTTCCAAACAGCATATCCAGCCATAATTCTCTAATGTTAAAACATTGATAGATATGCATTTGTATATACTTTTTCCCAGAAACTAGTGCACCTATAAAGTATCATAGATGATCATTCAAATTTAGCCTATCTTCACACGGCACAATTTTGCACAAAACACAATTATTTTTAGAGAAAAGCATATACAACACAAATGAGGGGTGAAATAGCCATGTGATAGAGTTGACCACAGACACTACCACAAAGAACATTAGATAATACTACAAGTAATACTTTACTACCAATAAGTAAGAAACAGTATAAATTCTCCAACCTTTGTTCTGTCTGACGTCATGTTCAATAATGCTGAAAGCTTGTAGTAAGATCCATCTGAATTGAAAGCCTTGACATCAACACGTTCCTAAAAGAGATATATTCAATGAACATCATAAAGTATAAATCAAACATGAGAAATTCAAATGCATCGCAGCTGTAAAAAGTGAACCACACATAGGTGTATTTGGCACAACAATATTAACCATTTAGTTATCAACATCACCTTGTTCTCCAGCTCAAGCAAAGAAATCCCAGAACCGTAAACTTCAGAGCGGCACATAGAAACAGCAATGCCCACCCGTGGTGACAGGTAAGAATCTTTTTGAGATTGAAACATAGTAACTCCACCACGTCCAGCATAATCTTGGGGTGAAAGCATGCTAGGAAATGGACTGTTGTCTTCAATTGCTTCAAGTACTTGAAGATTTCTCCTTGCACTAGAATGCCTTTTATCCATTGAGCTTAGAGAATTTTTCAAGGTTATTTTAGTAGATTTAGCTCTAGAGAGTAGGACAGAATCCATATCAGCACTCTCTGAAGGTTCCACTTCCACCATACGATATGCCAACGGTAAAGATGACTCATTGACAATCCAATAAGGAACAAAAAGTCTCAACGTTTTTGGGGCAGCAGTTGTCCCACCCATGTCACGCTCAATTCTCACACGCAATTTCCTGCAAATATGATCACAGATGCTACCATGAACATAATGGCACAAGAATCTATCTTAAATTATAGAATATGATTTGCCAACTAAATATAAACCAGTAGGTATAAATATAATATATAATTAAGAGCAGTATTGTAATTACTACAAAAGAAAAATATATCCCTCTCCTCATTACTATTTGCAACCAGTAACAAGCACAAGGGGATATTACATTTGAGTACTACCTAAGCATGCGGCCAGAACCATCAATCTTGAGAAAATAATTCTAAAATCGGAATTATAAAGATGAGAATATAAATAATAAAGACCTTTAGTGTAGGAAAATAGCATCCATGGTTGTTAAACTAAAAAAAAATATAATGTTAATACCTCAATGAATATAAGTAAGAACCTATTAAGATTTGGTAACATGACATTCAAGAAATCACATTCCTCAACTTCATGGTGAAACTAGTTTAATTCTGAGGACAAATCTTTGAAAGAATATCATATTTGATTTAGGAAGGGTATTTAGTATGACACCATTGCCACCAGTGAGTTGAAGAAAATTTGATCAATCTAATCTTTATAGATTTTTCTTTTGTTTTCTCAAATTTTGAGAACAGACCTTCCACTTTGCTGGTTGACCATCCAGAAAGAGGAGACATGATTGGAGAAAGAAGGATCCAGTACAAGAACAGGGTCCTGAACCAAGAAAGCAAGAAAAAATGAAGACAAATCAACAGCTATTACCAAACAAAACCAATCCAAATAACATAGTTCTTAGAAATAAGATTAAATGCATGCGATATAGACTGAGTCATCACCTTTTCCATAACCCAACCACCCTGCACAAACAAAGTAAAATACACAGGTTTCTGAATATCTGCTGAATAGATATGTGCACTCTGGCGAGAAGATATGACATCATGATGACGTTCAACACAATTTCCTTCCTTTGTTTTCTCCCAGATTGTAAATTCAGCAGGACAGGGAAGCCGGTTTTCCAACTTCAGTGGAGAGTTAACAGATATTTTCCAATCATATACAGGTGCATTTAGTTCAGTATTAAGAACTGATGCATCCGTATCCAGGCTAAACCAGAATAGTTTACTTCCACTACTTGGATAACAGCAAAGAAGTATATCCTTCTTCTCAAGCTGATTTAGCTTCAAAGAGCAGTTGAGTGTCACAGAATTATGTCTAGCTCCTTGATCTAATAGTAGCTGATCTTTGCTATATATATAACTTGAACCAACAAGTACAACACAACCCCATGAGTATGAGGGCTGTGTGTTATCAAAATTAGGTCGAACTTGCAAACATTGATCAGAGTCCTTCGATGTACTTCTCCAAGATAAAACAGCAGAAGCACCAGGATATACAGCACTGGCCTCGCTCTGCATACAATCCACACCATCCTCGGAAACTTTTTGTCTTGGACGAATCCATCGCCTTCTACGTACAACATCAGAGGCAGATTTTGTTGAAAACTTTGAAGAATTAGGAGGCCATTTGAAGCTTTTAAGGTCAGGTCCATATGCCCAGCCATCGTTGTCAACAAACTGACATTTATCTACAGTCCACCCTGACACCCATTTCCACCCAGAAGGTAGTGGAGGTTCAAAGAAGTCCTTCAAAATGACACAAGCAATTGAAATTACGATCATTATGAAGCTAAAACTTAATTTCAGAAACAGAAAAAAAAAACATATATAAGATACTGACCTTAGATGAGTATGAAAAGTCCCTTGTACTCCAGTGGCCAGGATTTTCATTGTGAACATCAGGCCATTTGTTACCCCAACCAGACGTTGGCTGATAATACTGATTTTGAAAGATCTCTTCAACTGCTGTATTAATACTGCTCAATCCAAATGAGGGACCAGTACCATGACTTAAAGATGCCGGACATGTAGAAATAGTTAACCCAACATCTGAATCATTGACTAGTGTAACAAGACCCCTGAAAATTGCATGCTTTCTCCCATTTTTTATGACAACTTCCATTGCAATGAATTCATTTCCTAATGATTTTGGAACCACTGAAAGTGGAAGCAATGATCGAATACTCTCCCAGTCACCCTCTGGGCCAAGCCCTACCCAGAAACCTATATCTTTATCACCAATATTCTCACTTACAATATCTTTTTGAAGGTTTGCAATTGTATTTCTTTCAAAATAAGAAGTTGACACTAAGAGGCATCCATCATGCATCTCTTCAACATTGTTTTGTTGAACCTGAAAAAATGAAGAATAAAGAAGCAATTAAATTCTCGTATCTACCAGAAGATCACATTCAGTATAAATGATGTGAAATATAGTACTGACCAGTGTCCTAATTGGGTATATTCTAATATTCTGAAGATCATAAGGTTGATTAGCCATTCTCACAGATGGAACCTTTCTTAAAGTATTTGCACCATGTCCAACAGAGAAAGAAAGTGCTCCCACAACATCACCTGCTTGATGAATACACATGTTCTTACTAAAAAAATTAACAAAATAAAAAGCAAAATAGGCTTGTCACATCCTTTTAGAAAAATTTTGATGCCAAACGGGACCTTAAAGATCTAAGCATTCTTTTCAATCCAAACATACCAGAATATAGAAAGCAAAACACCACGCCTCCCTTCATATAAAAAGAAGGACAAACCTGCACTTCCCCCTAAGAGATATTCCAAGCTACTAAAAATGTAAAAGTTAATGAGGAGGTCTTTGAAAAGCTAAAGCACAAGATGAATATATCAGAAGCTTTAGCGTTTGGAGGTCTTCCACTCATTTTATTCTCAATACTGCTTAAAAATATAATGAGGAAGAAGGATAAGACATCCTCCTTAACAGAGAAACTTTTTTCTGATATAAAAAAAAGGCTAAAATGCAATAACGCTGTTCAATTTCTGTGCATTTCAGATAGGGATACTCCCAGACATACCTTTTCCAGCTTTTGCAGAAAGATTTGTAACCTCTATTTCCAACTTAGCAGGGACCTGTTACAAGTTTCTCAATTGAACGGTAAACAAAACAAATTCCATACGTAAAGAATCTCAAGTTGATAAAACAGTAACCTATGCTGAAGAAAAGAGGGTATTACATATGCATATAAATGGGAAGAAAACTGCATAAAACATTTCAGAAAGACAAATTAAAAAAGGAGGCAAGGTTACATTGAAGCTGGTAGACTTATCTAAACATTATATAGTTTAAATTATACCATAAAAAATTAACACAAAATATTTCAAGTAAAAAAAAAAAAAAGTTACAGAACATAAGGCAAAGCACTGAACTGAAAGTATCTCACTTTTATAAATAATAAAGAAACCAGCAAGCCACATTTTTTATAAAGAAATGCGTTATTATCTTCTTCCGTACACTAAACTTCATCTGATCAGAGTATACTTTCTCCTAAAGATGTCTTAAAACTTATCTCACCTAAAAAGCATATAAGAATAGATGAGTGAAGTTGAAGTACAAAAATAAACAACCCTTGCTGTACCTTTTTAGGAACTTCAAATATGAAAATCTCATTCCATTTCACTGTTCCTTCATCCAAATCATTAATTCTTGAAACTATAGGCTTCACACACTTTGTCCTTGCAGTCTGAGGAAAAAGCTTTTGTTGTTCTGTTGCCTGACTGTCAATGACAAGACGCAATGCACAGAAGAAATTATGGCTGTTACCATCATCAATGATAGGTAAACCCTACCAAAATCAGAAGAAATCAATTCAATTTTCTAGGTGGATAGGTGAATATTGATTGAAACTTGATAAACCATTTCAACAGATTATGACCTTGGCTTCAAGTATCTGTACAGCAATATAACAACGTGCTTCCCTAGATTCATTTGCAACATTTAACCTATCTGAAAACCTTGGAGGTGGAATCCACACAGAAGCACAGTCACCGTGATGTAACTTATCAACTGTGTCAACATCTTGCTCAGCTTTTTTGACAAAAATATCACAGCCAAGTTTATTTTCAACTATCACAGTCTGCAAGTCATCCTCATCCAGAGCTGAAAAAGTTGTATCCTCGCCATTGCTTTCTTGACCACCAACCTCCTGCAAAAAGAACGAGTTTGGAAGGCATTGGAAAGCATCTGCTTTGAAGGGTAAATGGAAAAAAGGTTCTGAATTTTTAAACTTGTTTACCTTAGTTGCTTTCTGCTCAAGCTCTAACTGTCTTCTCCAAGAAATTATGCTACCCACTAGGGATTCAAGATTTGCTGCGCTGACATTTACATTCAGGATACTGGTAGCTGAAATGCGAACTCTCTTTCCAAGTCCTGATGGTGAGTGTGCATTGGTATCATAAGTTTCAAACCTAAACAAGTTGAAAAGGAAATATTTAATTGATGATGTATATGCACTAAAAGGCTTATGATCAACATAGAAAAAAAGCAGACGAGTACAGATTAATAATTTGAAATATGTTAATAACTGATATATTACTTGAATATTCCATCAAAAGGCTCCACAAGTGGCTCCCATGCCTCTAATTGTGCATTGAAGGTTGATGCAGCAATTGAAGAAACCAGTACTGCATTCATTGCTTCCAATCGACCATGTGTTGCAAGCTTAATATTGGTAATTGTCATGTCAATGAGGGGTGTCATCTGTAAGGGTAGCCCACTATATCATTGGTTTTATATATTAAAAAGAAAGGACACTATTTCCATATCAGGCATAGAACAAACCATTCCACATAAGCTGTCCAAAATTGTCAGAGAAAACCATCTTAGCTTCAGCTCAGCAGTTATGTTTTCTCGAGTCTTTGGCTTCACTGAATCACCGATTATGTAGGCCAATCGGCTTGATGGCTTTTTGAGATCAGAACGAGCCAGAAAAGTGCAGGCCTTCATAGAGATAGGATAATACATAAAAAAATGTTGTTCTTTTGACATATGTCACAAAACCATAACAATCAAGAGCCTTCCAAAGCACATGAATCAATTCATAACACACCTAGCTATCAGCATAATAAAGAAACTTCCACAGACCAGAAAAGTGTAAAAAAACTTCAGATGACATAAATAAGAAACTTTTTGAGTAAGCTTAGTGCAAAGCGACTTAAGATTACCTGATTTTCAACTTTCCAAATGCTCCAGCATTGAAGTGCTCTTGAACTTGAAGATCTTGAAAGCGGCACCTCATGGATATTTGCTTGGCTAACAAGATCCATTCTTGGGCAACAAAACAGATCCACACGTGGAGCTTCATCTGTTCTAGAGACAACACATCCTAGAGAAACATAACCAGGAGGAGCTATAGGGTACCAGAAGAAAACTTCCTCGATTCCTTTCACCACAATCTGGGCAACTTTGGTAAATTGAGCAGGTTTTGCAGAGACATCAAGATTGTCATTCTTGAAAATAATCCCCAGTGCAGGAGGTTCTAGGCTGAAAACAAGGGCAAGAGACAAGATATTAATGCCAACAAAATTTGAAGCAGCTTAACTCAAAAGATATATAATGGCCAAAGGGTTAAGAAAAAGCCTCCAAGATAACAAGCTCTAACCCTTCAGTGATGCAATCACCCAAGACAGCATAGCCAAGACGTGCAATAGGTCGCCAAATAGAGACTGGACGACGGAGGTCACTACCTTTGTCCCACCAAATTCTCTCAAAGTTAGGTGTTGACATATAACAGTTTGACGCTTTTGAAATGGACCTGAGAATATCCCATCCAGATGTATTCACACCCTTACTTGTCTGCTGATTTTCAATGTCATGATCAGGGATAAAATCTGAGACTGGATCTATCAAAGAAGGTTGAGTTCGATTAGAATTCCAGAGTAGCAGATGATTTAGGTCATAACATCTGTCCCTGGGGGGGCACTCAGTCGAAGAATGGGCAAAAAATGAGCCAATAACATTATCAAGACGCCATATGCTAAATCCAGAGTCAAAGTGAATGCTTGATGGACCAATAAACAAGCAATCTGAATATGTCGTCGATTTTACAAGATCAGAACGTAAACAATGGATGACATGATTTGGCGGTGGTTGGCTCCCTTCATGTGCTACACAACCCAATGCTGTGTATCCTGGGGGTGCAATTGGCATCCAAAGAGAGCAATCAATGCCAGGATCAGAGTACACTTCATCTTCTCCTAGCCCTAGAATACTCATAAACGATCCAATTAGGTTGAAACCAACTGGCTTCCTTACACGGCCATATGTGTTACTGACTGCCATTACTGCCTGTGAAGGAGGAATTGGCCTGACAGGACATTACAACAGAAATTAATGACTTAAAGTAGCAAGGCATATATAAAATGGTTCACTACCAACAAATTAAAGCACATACAAAAAAGTGAATATGATATTTCTTTTTGGTAAACAAAGGGGGCCTAAGCCCCAAAGTGAGTACGATATTGTGTTAAAAGAAAATAAGTAAGTACTATAGGTTTCATATCCTGATATTCAAATGCAGGAAATTAACCTATTATAAGCCTTGCCCAAAAAGGTTAAAGATTGATATTTTTGTGACAGATAAGGTACCCTCCTTAAACAGAGAAGAAGGAGAATAAAAGAAACAACAATGAAAACACATAAAGCCTTATCTTATTAGGTGGAGTCGCCTTCATGAATCAAACAATACTATTGAGTTCTATAATAAAGTAGAATAAAAGAAAGAGACAAAAAAATGGCTTTCAATTTAGCTCATGTTGACCTAAGACACTTGCCTAAAAAATCCTAATGTGGAAACACCACTAGTAATAAACAAGCTAAAAAAATAAGAAGCTGGTCAATGACCAGGATTGATTCAGACAAGAGGATTTAGCCTTCGGGAGTCCTCTTTACCTGTAAACCCATTTTTCAGCTGTGAAATGGACAAGAAATTCTGTTATTGAATCAATTCCCTATAAGCCAGAAGAAATCTATCAGACTTCCTTTATCTGCATATGAAATGCTGACATGTAGGTATCCTGCCTATGTTACAAAACTAGAAACCAACCAGAATGCACTTTCCTTTCATAAAA
This sequence comes from Dicorynia guianensis, assembly GCA_037013595.1. Classification (NCBI taxonomy): domain Eukaryota; kingdom Viridiplantae; phylum Streptophyta; class Magnoliopsida; order Fabales; family Fabaceae; genus Dicorynia; species Dicorynia guianensis. The sequence goes on from JASUAB010000015.1 coordinate 22,638,338, forward strand.
TGATTGTTTGAAAAAAACTATGACACCATGTGGTAATAATTAAGTGAAATAAATTACCTCCTACCTCACATCGAACAATAAAGTCTTGGCCTCAATAGCTACCCTTTCCATACCACATTCAGTAATGTTTAAACCAAAAAATGGCCTCCTTCCTCAAACTAAAAACAAAACTCTCAGCCTTAAAGCCCAAAACTTAATATTGCTATAAGAAACTTAGAACTACAATGATCACTTTGTTTTAGGATTAGGGTTAAGACAATAGAGCATCCAAGGACAGAATTCTGATGCAGCCAATAGGAAAATATTTCATTATTAATTTCCATAACAGCAACTACCAATTTTGCTCACGAAATCACTATAAAACTATGCCAAACCTCAGAAAAGCCAAAGCAACTGCCACAGATTCTATCAGAGGTAATAACACGAACATCAAATGTCAAGGAATACTTTTTATACACTCATTTCCAAGGTTTCTTAAGAAGTAAGGACAAACAGTTTTACGGAAGAAGGCCATTTTGGTTGAGATGGTGCATCTTAATAAAAATGTGACACTAGAGTCTTTAGCCAGATACTTTTGCTTACAAAGACATGATTGTCTATTTGTCTTTTTGAGCTACTTGTTTTCTTCAGCTAATGGTTCCCTTGGAGGGCATCCTTGTAAAATGTGCAAATGGTTACAAAGCTGTATTGAGATGATGCTCTTTATCTTTTTCTTATTGGTTCCATGAATCCATAGGAAGTCTATCTTTGAACTGTCATATTCTGGGGTTACATAATTTTCCAAGTGCCTATGTTTACATAAGTTGCACTTCCCATGGTAATAAAGAAATTTCCCTTCAGTCTCTCAACAACACTAGAAAAAATATGAGAACAGGCAAACAGGGATGCTAAAGAAGCTAACCCCAACAAAGCTAATGCAACTTTCTCAAGGAAAAAAAATCACAATTCTAGAAACATTGGAATGAAGATTACCTCATAGTCCAAAGTGAACACCAAAATAAGTTTTGGGCTAGTAAATTCTTGTAAATCACATATATACCACTAAATGTGCAGTGCAAAGATTGAACTCGCTCAAGAGAACTTGCTTCCCACAAGGGATGGTACAAAGTTAGCCCAGTGCGATTATCTTTCCCATTATGGAAAGTATCAAACCTCAGTCTAGGTGAACTGGAATCCTTTATTTTGTTGAAAACTTGGAATGAATGAGACTTTTTGATAATGGATTGTTGTATACAGTATTGGGTTTTGGCCAGTCAATTATATTTATGAGAATACAAGCCTTTGCCTTTTCTTTACCAGATATATGCTATGTATCAGGTTGACTCCATTCGTCCTTGTTGTTTGATATGGAAAGCACTATGCTGACTAATTTTAAAGGATTTACAAGTCAGCTAGCAATGAAACGAAGAGATGGAAGAACTATATTCACATGTTTCTTATATGCTAGAACTGGTTATTGAATGTGAGTTAATCTAGCAGAATTTCTCCCCCCTTAAAATTCTTCCCTTTGGATAAAAAGTTGATGGCTTCATCGCATGCCATCCCTGCTTTTCAAAACCAGAAGCATTTAGATTTTTAGCATTTGGTATACTACAGTTCAAGAAAAAAAAAGAAATAAGCCAGTTGGAAGTAAAGTTAGCATTGCAACAATGGCACTGTCTCTTACTAAGTCTGAGAGCACTTCATTGAGCTAGCCAACTTATTTCAAGTCTTTTTCTTTTCCTCACAAATGAAGAAATGTTATTCAAGAAGAAGAGTAGAACAGTACAAATGAAGAAGTTAAGTCATCCTCTTAAATGATATATCATGAAACTTTGTTCCCAACGTTATGCAGTGTTGATTATGGTTAAGAGCGATGACCAAGATAATATAACAAGGTGGATCTTAAAAGTCTGAGATATAGAAGTACCTTGATGTGACACAATCTCCGAGTACAACGTAATTTGCTGGAGCTCTAGGCCTCCAAAAGGTAATATTGTTTTGGGGAGCGATCTCTGTAGAGTATAAAAGACCAAATATTTTATAAAGAATCAGAGAACATGTTCTTTCAGCTATATACAAAAGTCATCACTAATAAATCAAACACAGAAAGAGAAATATGAAAAAAAATTGACATCAGGATGTTCCACTTAGTAATAGAGAGACCTTTCTGAGACACCCAAATTCGATCAAAGTTGGTACATGGAACCAGTGGTGTTGCATTTCCAAAATTCAATGCAGCAGTTGCCTGACTTAGTAGATTTAGTATAAGGGAAACAGCGCTAAGTGAAAGATGGATACATATGTCTGTTGATAGCAAAGAAATGTTTGTTTTGTCCTTCACAGAAGTATATCCCCCTGAAATATCCACTGGATCCAGAATGATAAGCCCAGAACCAGCCTCAACTGTAAAATCCTTAACCATTGCTCTAATCCAAGTGTCTTTTTCCTTGGAGGCATACCTGCTCATATTAAGAGAAGAAACTTACAGGTCAAAAGCTTGTTTTGCTACATTCTTTCTTTTAAAAAACAGCACACAAAAGATAAGAGAGTGTTAGGAAGAGAAAAAAGGGGGGGGGGGGGGGTAGATGACATACAAGGAAGGTTAAGGATAATGATTTTCCCTTCATATGACAGGCATTTCACCCCAGCCAAAGACACCGAAGAACGGTGTACACAGCCCATTATTATAATACTTTTCTCTCCTCACTTGGACCATAACCTCCACTTAAATAAAACAAAAGTGTCCAAGTTTTGAGGCCTTACCCAATATTCACGTAAGACATCACAAAGCATGTTCCAAATGTAACTAGCAACTGAACCATGTTGAAAGAGTGGCTAATCAGTAATCACTTAATAACTTAACTAAGCACTTGTCCAGTCAATTGTTCCTGAACATGAAGTAAAATTTCCAAGAATTCCTAAATTGCAACTCCCCCAATTTTCATCCTTTTAAATTCTCAAGTTCCTTGATAATCACATTTTCAATATTCAAGCATACAAGTAGTTTCAATACAAAAAATTAACTGCAATGATAAGGCATATAAAAAGGGAAAACTTTGAAATAGGGACCAATGTCAGTGGTTATTTTTGCCCAAGGACTAATAACCAATCATAGTGGTTGTTCAGCTTAATGCTAAAAACTGAATGACCACACAATGTGGTTACCCGTCTTTATGCCTAAATAACTTGACAGGCTGGCCCCTATCTCTAATTTTCTACAGACCCATTTCTTACAAAAACTAAACAGGAACTATAAGTATAGATAATCACACAAGAAAAGTGGGAATACTTACATGAAGCTCAGATCCAATTTTGCACGAATAAGCTTCTCACCGTATGATGAATCATCTAGAGATGACTTTGAACCATCATAGAAGGTGAGCTCAGGAGAAACAACCTTCCAACAAATTCAATAGCCATCAGAGGGAAATCACAAAAGAGTAAACAGAAAAACAATAATTAGAGCTTTTTTAAATTGTGATGGTTGTTCTTTTTTGTTTCATGCAGATTCATCTCTCAGAACAGGATAATTTAACATTCAATAACAGGGGAGTCTATTAATTAAGTAATGGTGTAAAATTTCTGCATTCTTTTTTTTTTTTTTTACTTGTATGCACTGCCTGGCACAGTTGGTCTAGTTCGGGAAACCTTCTGTATAAATAAGGACCGCCATTTTTTTCATTTTTTTGATTTAATAGTGCCACTGCTTTTCATTTCTACTGCTCTGCAATAAGATCTGGCCCATCTGAGGGTGCAGCTTGTCTCAAACATCTCACTGAGGGGAGGTGTTACCAAGTGTGCCATGAGCAATATTTTCAGAAAACAGTGACAAGACAATTGTTGAATACTAAGGAAGAGAATTATTTTACAGTTGGAATTTAGAGAGAGAAACAAGAGAGAGAAGTAGGTGAAGGAAGAAGGAAGAAGGAAGAAGGAAGAAGATAATTTTGTCTGAAGCTTGTGTAGTCATCAAACTACAGCAAACACCTTATATTCATAATATTTAGACATTTACAAATAAAGCCCTCACTGATTACAATACACAACTGAAAGAGAAGAAACAAAACAGCTCCCTATTAGCTATAACATAGCTTGCTAAGAGATGCAATATAGCCGCCTAAGAGATTTCATTATTCAACACCCCCCCCCCCCTTCAAGATGATGCATCGATATCCCTCATGCCCATCTTGCAAATCATACAATGAAAATCTTTGCTAGGCAGCCCCTTTGTCAAGACATCTGCAATCTGATCTCCAGATCTTACAAAGGGTATTCTTACTGACTCACAGTTCAACTTTCTTTTATGAAGTGCCTGTGGATTTCAATATACTTTTTTTCTGTCATGTTGCACTAGGTTGTGGGAAACATTTATTGCAGTCTTGTTGTCATAGTATAGATTGAATGGTGAACTATCGCATAGTCCAGGTTCCTGGACTAATTTTCTCAATCATAAAGCTTCACATAATCCATGTGCCATGGCTCTATATTCTGCTTCAACACTAGACCTTGAAACAATGGACTGTTTCTTATTCCTCTGGTTGACAAGGTTTCCTCCAAAGAAAGATGCATAGCCAATGGTCAACCTCCTATAATCCTGAGAACCTACCCAATCTGCATTGGTATAAATTTCAATTTTAGTGTTTCCACTCTATCCAAAAAGTAGTCCCTTTCTTGGTGCACATTTTAAGTATCTCAGGATTCTAAACACAACCTTTAGTCTGCTAACTAACCTCTGGTATCTCCTTACATTAACCACATCTCCAACTCCATTTTTTAATTAACGAATGATGATTATGCACAATAAGAGAATCTTCATGTGTACATATTTCCTAGAGAAAATCAATAACGTACTTCCTTGGGTAGATAAAAATCCCTTTATTGGACCTTGCAACTTCTATTTCGAGGAGGTAGCTCAATTTTCCCAAATCTTTAATCTCAAATTCTTCTACTAGACAAGTTTCTAAATTGTTTATTTCACTTATGAAATTTTCAGCAATCATAATATCATCAACGTATACAATGAGAGTTATGTTATTGCTACATCTTGTAAAAACTAAAGTGCAATAAGCATTGCTCTTGCTATACCCAAAGTCTTTGATTGCTTTGCTAAACCTATTAAACCACGCTCTTGGGAACTGTCTTTGGCCATACAAGGCCCTTTTTAGTTCGCATACTTTCCCTTGAGTTTTGTGACAACTGAAAATGGGTGGGATGTCCATATAGACTTCTTCTAAGTTTCCATGAAGGAAAGCATTTTTAATGTTCAGTTGTTGTAATTCTGATCCAAATTTGCTACACATGAAAGAGCTCTAATGAAAATCATTTTTGCCATCGGTGTAAATGTTTCTTGATAATCAATTCCACAAGTTTGAGTGTATCTTTTCGCCACTAGTCTAGCTTTATATCTCTCAATCTATCCATCAAATTTGTGTTTGACAGTGAATACCCATTTACAGCCAATAGTTTTCTTCCTTGGTCAAAGAGAAGTGAGTTCCCGTGTCTCATTTTTCTTTAAGGCTGACATTTCCTCTATCATTGCATTCTTCCATTTTAGATCTGCGAGAGCATCTTTCAAACAAGATGGAATGCTGCTAGACGAAACTGAATAAACAAAGAATATGTATCAAGGAGTTAGTGCTTTGTAGGACAGAAAGTTAGATATAGGATAGAGTACAATTTCTAACACCTTTCCTAATAGATATAGGAAGATCAATATCATTAATATAGGGAGAAGAAAGTAGAGGGATACACTCATTGGTTGATGATAGATAGCTTCTATTTATTGGAAGACAGCCATGGTCCAGGAAAATTTCTTAAAGACTTAGTATGTGATGCATGAATATTCGCAAAACATACTAGAACCTCTTATCCTGCCATTAATAATAGCATTCATTTTCTTTTTATGACTACTCATTCAAATGTATAAGGTCCTAGTCATACCACTTCACAATATGGACATAGGTGGTTAGTGACTCTATTGATTGCTTTAGTCGCACTACCAAGGTTTACTCATTTGAAGAATAAAGTGTTCTCTTGCTTCAAGTAATTCCATGCTATGATTTGTGCTGAAATTGATACTACAGTCAAGTTCTTTAGAACTGATAACAGCTTGGAATATATGAATTGTGAGTTCCCACAATACTTGGATGGAAATGGGATTATCCACCAAATCAGCTAGGTTAATACACCTGCTCAAAATGGAGTTGTTGAAAGAACGAATAGACTCTTATTAAAGGTTGTTGAGTCCTTGTTATTCACCATGAATGTTCCCAAGACATATTAGGGAGAAGCAGTCTTATCTACCACCTAACTTATTAATAGAGTGCTAGTAGAACTTGAATTCAAGTCTCCTTGGAACCTACTTCAAGGATCCAATCCCTATTTGATGTACCCTAAACTTTTTGAATGTGTATACTTTGTCCATGATCATAGAAACAATGTGTGAAAGTTAGATCATAGGGCTTTTAAATGTGTTTATTGGTCATTCTCCTATGCAAAAAGGGCACAAGTGCTCTTGCTACCATCCCCACTAAAAGAAGACGTTTGTAAGTAAGAATGCCACACTCCACGAGGAAGAATCCTATTTCATTTCTCTTCATTCACCTCCTTAGGGGGTGACCAGAAAGGAAGAGGTTAGAAAGACTGGACCTCTTACTTGTGCTCCTTTCCATATGTAAGTGCAGAGGGCCCACACATATAGAAGAAAGGGGGAGAACCAAGCTGATAAGGAAGGAGCAGGAAATGGCTAAGAGGAAATGGAAATCAAAACCTTGACATACTATGGTGAAGTTGTTGAAGAACGATAAGGAGAAAAACCATATGAACATAGGGAACTTCACACTTATTCTAAGTGCAATAAACAACTAGGGAAAGCCATTGCACACTCCGCGCATAGCTAAGAGCCATATCCAATTCCAGTTTCTCCTCATTCTTCTCTTCATGGTATGTGTCCTATTGCTAAAACGAAGGGAGTTAGACAATGTAAGAAGTACCCAATTTCAAATTATAGCGCTCTCTCTCTCTCTCTCTCTCTCTCTCTCTCTCTCTCTCTCTCTCTCTCTCTCTCTCTCTCTCCCCTTCATATAGATCCTTTACCTATTCCACAAAATTGGAAAGAAGTGCTTGCTAATCATAAGTGGAAGGAGGCAATGATTGAAGAGATGAGAGTCTAACTAAGAATGGCACATGGGAACTACTCCTCTTCTAACTGGTAATGAAACAGTTAGTTGTAAATGGGTGTTTACCATAAAGCATAAATCCAATATATCAATTGACAAATACAAGGCTAGACTAGTGACCAAAGGGTTTACTCAGACCTATGGAATTGATTATTAAGAAACCTTTGTTTCAATAGCAAAGATGAATACCATTAAGAGTGATTTTGTTTTATTTCATAAAATTTTGAATGAGAACTACAACTTAATGTTAAGAATGCATTTCTTCATGGAGGCCTCAAAGAAGAAGTGCATATCAAGATCTTACCTAGTTTTATTTGTGAAAAAACTAAAGGGAAGGTCTACAAATTAAAGAAGGCTCTTTATGGACTGAGCAGTCATCTAGAGACTAATTTGACAAATTTAGGAAAGCAATCAGTGTGATTGCAATCAAAGTATGCAGATCATACTTTGTTCTTTAAGAGGTGTGGAAACAAAATCACAATTTTGTTATATATGTTGATGACATTGTGTTGACTGATAATGATCCTAGAGAAATTGAAGACCCTAAAGGTCACTTGTCCAAGGAATTAAAAATCAAAGATTTGGGAAGCTAAGTTACTTCCCAAATTGAACTCACAAAAGGAGAAAAAGGCATCTTAACTTGTAGAAGGAAACATATCATAGATCTTCTCCAAGAAATAGGCATGTTGGGATGTTGACCAACAGACTCTCCTATTGTAGACATCCATCAAAGTGAAACAGAGAGCCTTATTAATGTGACTTTATGGCTTACTAGCTTAAACAAGTGATCCAAGCCTATTTTTATAGAGAGCAAAGAACCTGAATACAAGCTTAAGTAAAATAAACTACTTACAACAACAAACTAAGCCTTTTCCCACTAGGTGGGGTCGGCTACATGGATCAAACGACGCCATAAACTTCTATCCAAAACCAAATTTTCGGATATACCATTTAACCAAAGATCTCTTTTAATCACCTCTCCAAGTGTCCTTTTTGGTCTTCCTCTACATCTCCTCACAGGACTAAACACCATTTGGTCAACCTTTCTCACTGGTGCCTCTCGCGGTCTTCTTTGTACATGCCCAAACCACCGTAACCGGGTTTCTGTTATTTTCTCCTCAATAGGTGCCACCCCAACTCTCTCCCGAATATAATCATTTCGAATTTTGTCTTTTCTTGTATGTCCACACATCCATCTCAGCATTCTCATTTCTGCCACCCCCATTTTTTGCTCTTGTTGACCCTTCAAAGCCCAACACTCACTTCCATAAAGCATAGCTGGTCTAATAGCAGTTCGATAAAACTTCCCTTTAAGCTTGGTAGATATTTTACGATCACAAATAACCCCCGATGCATTTCTCCATTTCATCCATCCAGCTTGGATCCTATGAGAGACATCCCCATCAATCTCTCCATTACTTTGTAAAATGGACCCAAGGTACCGAAACTTGGACACCTGCGGTATTCTCTGCTCCCCAATTTTAATCTCCAAATCTCTGTTTTCTCGCCTCTTGCTGAAATTACACTCCATATACTCTGTTTTATTCCGACTTAAACGAAAACCCTTTGATTCCAAGGCTTCTCTCCATAATTCCACTTTACAATTCAACCCCTCTTTTGTTTCCCCTACTAAGACAATGTCATCAGCAAACAACATACATTTCGGGACTGCATCTTGGATGTGTCCAGTAAGTACATCCATCACTAAAGTGAAAAGGTATGGACTTAAGGACGACCCTTGATGCAGACCGATCCTTATGGGAAAATCTTCTGTTACCCCTCCTTGAGTCCGCACATTTGTTGTAACTCTATCATACATATCCTTTATGGCAAGAATATAAGCAATACGAACACCCTTCTTTTCCAATACTTTCCATAGGACTTCTCTTGGCACTCTGTCATAAGCTTTTTCCAAATCAATGAAGACCATATGCAAATCTTTTCCTCTACTTCGGTACCGTTCCATCAAACTTCGTAGAAGATAAATAGCCTCTGTGGTGGATCTTCCTGGCATAAAACCAAATTGGTTCTCTGATATTTGAGTCTCTTTTCTTAATCTCTGTTCAATCACTCTTTCCCAAAGTTTCATAGTATGGCTCATGAGTTTAATCCCCCGGTAGTTCCCACAATTTTGAATATCTCCTTTATTCTTGTAAATGGGTATCAACGTACTCTTCCTCCATTCATCTGGCATCCTCTTGGACCTTAGTATCTCATTCAATAATTTGGTGAGCCAAGAAATACCTTTCTCTCCCAAACACCTCCAAACCTCAATAGGTATGTTATCAGGACCCAAGGCCTTACCATTACCCATTTTCTTAAGTGCCTCCTTCACCTCCACTTCTCGAATTCTACGATAAAAAGCAAAATTTTGATCCTCCTCCCGAGTACTTAAACTTTCCATGTCTATATTTGTTGACTGCCCCTCATTGAAAAGCTTGTGAAAATAACTTCTCCACCTTTCTGTGATATCTCCTTCTGTTACCAAGACTTTTCCTTCTTCATCCTTAATGCATTTCACTTGATCCAAATCTCTTGTTTTCCTTTCCCTTCCCTTAGCAAGCTTGTATATTTGCCGTTCTCCATTCTTTGTTCCCAAAGCTTGGTAAAATCCATCCAACGCTTTAGATCTTGCCTCACTAACTGCTTTCTTTGTCTCATTTCTAGCTAACCGATACTTCTTCCAATTTTCTTCCTTGTTATCAAGATGTAAAGCTTTGAAACACTCTCTCTTATATTTAATCTTCGCTTGAATATTCTCATCCCACCACCAAGATTCTTTATCTTTAGGGCCAAATCCTTTTGATTCCCCTAAAACTTCTTTAGCTACCTTTCGGATCCCATTTGCCATCTCTTCCCACATAAGGTTAGCACAATCTTGTGTCTCCCAAACTCTCTCTTCTATTAGCTTTCTCTGAAAAATTAACTGCTTTTCACCCTTTAGTTGCCACCACCTGATTCTTGGGTTTATAACTCTTCTGTTTCGCTGTTTCCGACTCTTTACTTGCATGTCAAGAACCAAAATCCTATGTTGTGTGGTCAAACTCTCCCCTGGTATAACTTTACAGTCCTTATACATCCTTTGATCCGTATTCTGTACCAAAAAGAAATCTATTTGTGAACTTGAAGCCCCACTCCTGTATGTGATTAGGTGCTCCTCCCGCTTCTTAAAACAAGTATTTGCAATCTTAAAGTCATAAGCCATTGCGAAGTCCAAAATTGATCTACCTTCTTCATTTAGTTCTCCTATACCAAAACCCCCATGAAATCCTGCATATTGCCCTGCATCCTTTCCAACATGACCATTAAGATCTCCACCTAAGACAATCTTTTCATTGTGGGGAGTTCCTTGGACTAAACCCTCCAAATCTTCCCAAAACTTTACCTTTTCTTGTTCTTCCAACCCCACTTGTGGTGCGTAAGCACTTATGATGCTAAAGGTCTCCTGTCCCACTACCATCTTAAGGGATAAAATCCTATCCCCTATCCTTTTAACATCCACCACATTACTCTTCCAAGTCTTATCCACAATAATACCAACTCCATTCTTTGCTCTAGTCTTCCCTGTATACCAAAGCTTGAATCCTGAAGTATCCAATTCCTTAGCCTTTGCTCCAACCCATTTGGTTTCCTGAAGACACATAATGTTAACTCTTCTTCTAATCATAGTATCCACAACCTCCATAGACTTCCCAGTCAAAGTTCCAATATTCCAAGTGCCAAAACCTCCATAAACTACTTAATAACCTAATAAAAATAAACTCCTACAGCTGTGATACATTAATTCTAGATGGACTAAACCACTATGATCCAGATAGAATACCAGATTTACTAGACAACATAAACTAGAAAAGCTACTTTGCAGTGTTGTATATGAATTAGCCTGCTCTTGCTAGCTGAATAAAGATACAGCTTGTATGTCACTTGCCTTTACACTATAACATTATTATACTTCTTAACAAAAGCACTGCCCACAATCTTGCTCAACATGATAGAACCAAACAAAGAGATTGACAGACATTTCATTAAGGAGAAACAGTTTGAGGAATTGGTAAATGTACCATTTGTTAGATCTAAAGATCAATTACCAGATGTTCTCACGAAGGGAGTGAATAGTAGGAAGTTTCATTCTATTGAATACAAGAAGGGCATGGGGGACATATATGCATCATCTTGAGAGGGAGTGTTGAATACTAAGGAAGGCTATTATTGTACATATGGGTGACTTTGTGTATTGTTGTACATATGGGCATCCTTGTATTTTTTAACTTACCAAAATCACTTGTAAGTGTTTTAGTAAGGTCCATGTAATAATAATACAGCAAATATTCACATTCCTTTTGTCAAGAACCAACTCTTTTAAAAGCTTAAGCTATTAAGTTATGGCGAAGGCTCATGAATAGTTTTATATCTCTAACACACTTCCTCACACAAAAGCTCTTTGGCTATAAATGTAGACAACCCACTAGTCTTCCAGTACACACAAGCCCACCAAACCTTGTGTCGAAATTCTACTTAAATTTTTCCAAGTGTGGAGGTGACAAGCATCAAACTCTTGACTACAAGTTCTAATACTATGTCAAGAACTAACTCTCCAAAAAGTTTAAGCTATTAGGTGAAGGCCCATAAATAGTTTTATATCTCTAACACCTTTCTTTCAGTCTCTCTCTTCTCTCTTCTTTCCTTTTATTTCGAACTACAACAATTCTGCAACAACAACAATAAACTAAATCTTATCCCACTAGGTAGAATCAGCTACATAGATCAAACAAAGCAATTATGTTCGATTAAAACCAATTCTTCAAAGATTGTGTTTAGAAGGAGGTCTTTTTTAATAGTTTCTACTAAAATCTTCTTAGGTTTTCCTCTACCCCTTTTAATTGGACTAGTCTCCATGTGAAACTACAACAACTATGCAAAAGACCCAAAATTGTATGTAGACTTTCCATACAGCAAGAGCCTAGATGGTGGCTGTTCCATCTCTCTCCTATCTCAAACAAAGATGCAGGATCAGAGACCTTCTACCAATTACAGAATTGAAATGAGTTTTTAAGCTACCAAGCAACCTTTCGACCAGGAATTTCCAAAATAATTGGAAAAATATAACATTGAATAGGGTAGCTATACAGATTGAGAGGATTATTCCTCAGGCAGTATATCCACACTAATCTGAGGTGAGATTTGTCGCACAGTGGCTACAGATCATTATTCCACCAATCATGCAAATTGTAACCTGCCATTGCTGGAAAAAAGATTTTAGTGGGCTAAAATCTGTTTCGCAATGTGGTATAAACACACAGGAGATACACTGAACATCAATATAAATTATTAATAGACATGTAATATCTGGGCGTATGTGTTTCAGCTGTGGACATATGATTCTTACACACCTACCTGGGTTTCGAAGGTGAAACTTTGAATTTCATTTGAATCACTTTCAGAATATATACTCAAAGTATCTGATGATTGATGCACGTGATCAAGGCTCTTCTTGTCACCAGATGAAGAATTGTCAAGCAACACAATGTCAACACCATCATCAGCAGAGATTGAGTAACTGCTATCATTATTCAGGTATGTATACTTCCTTAAAAGCGAACCATTCTGGTAAATGAATAAATGACAAAGATGTAAGCACCTAACATGCAGCTAGTCTGGAGAAAAAAAAAATGATAAACATTTTTTTGCATTGCTCACGCAACAGAAGTTATGCATAAATTCCCTATTTCCTTTTTGGTTAAAAAACTTCTATTCTAAGAGAGGAAAACACTATCAAACCCCAAAAAAAGAACATAAAAGAAGAGGAAGACAAGATACACTGCTTAACAAAGTCGCAAAAACAAAGCACAACTGAGATAAACAAGCTCAGTGAACAGCAAATAGCACTATTCACATACTTATGGGTCGTTACCAACCCTAGCATTCGACTGCAGCCAAAAAGTAATACATCAGTGAACAGCATAAAAAGCACACCAACTCAGCCTCTCTCCCTTGTTCAACCAAAACCTATCCTTCAGTCTTTCACAAATTACTTTTTCTCATTATTCACACAATTATCTTCTCCTGATTTTACATTTAAACAGATAGAAAGTGCCCTAAGAATATCATCAATTGTGTCAGGTGTTGCCTAATTACAGATAGAAGGGAAGCATATTACCTCAATTTTTACATTAACAAATCGCAATCTCTTCCCACGTCCAATGACTATAATTGGCCGAAGCCTTTTATTAGCATCTGTTTCAACACTTAAACAGATAACCTTTCCGCAACCATCATATGTGTATTCATCAATGCCTACATAATCTGCGACTAACTGTTTAGATGGGGAGAGGTGCACCACATCTTCTGTCTGCTTGTAAACAGGTTCCATCAGCACTATGCTATGTTTTCCACTGATAGGATCATTCTTTGGATCCATGGCTTCCTCTCTTCCGGTTAATACTCCCAAAGCAGGCACAAAAAATTCAGCTAATGCAACAAGAAAATCTGGCACAACAAGAACCCGGGGTTGCTGCACACGAATCACAAATGATTGCGATGACACCCGCCATCTGTAATCCATCAAGAACATTGTTGAAATGGGCATATCAATGTCAACTCTAGCTACACTTCTTGTCCTCCTGTGGCTGCTCTTGCTAAAGGAAAAGGGAGCTTTCCCAGTAACTGCTTGTTTGGAAGCATCGGTAGATGATCCTAGCATCAGCCGCATTTCAGGTTTTGTGTTAGAGCGGACATCTAGTATGGAGAATTTGGGAATTGTCACATGGAGGTCTGTTTCTGATAAAGAAGTCATACGATATGAAACCCAAAGACCTTCCAGCTGCAAAAAAAGCAACAGAACAAAAGAAATGGATCTGGAAGTTAAGCATATACCATTCAAAACCAATATGAATTTTTAAATGCCTAATATCAAGCTTAAAACAAGTTTAATAAATTAAAAAGGGTATCTATATGGTAAAAGGAGAAATAGCACACAAATGATTTCCAATCAATATACAGCTATCTGAATCATCCAATCATGACAGAAATACTTACAGCTATATAAGCCAATGGTGAATCCTCATCAGTGCAATTACACAATTCTAGGAAGGCATTGTCAACCACAACAGCCACAATTGTAACTGTCTGGGACAGCAAAAGTTGACCGTTCATGTTCACCTTATCAACGAGAAGCCGAATAGTATCCTTCGAACCAGAATTTCCACCACGAAAGCTTGGAGGAAGCCTTGGTACTTCAGATAAATTCATGTACATACAATCCAAAATCACTTTATACTCTTTATCAGACATTATACCATGCAATATCTCCACCTGCTCAAGGGATTCTAAAATTAATTGAAGATGGCGGTGTATAGTGTTAAAGTGAGATACATGATTTTACAAGCAGAAATGTAACCATTTGAAAATTGCAACTAATCATGATATGTCAAAAAACCACATGCCCAGGAAGTATAAGTATAAAGCAAGGGCTTAAGAATCATTTTTGTAAGTCCTATGTGCCTCCTCACATAAACAGGATGAACAACTATCTTATACATATTACATAAACTAAACACTGAGTTAATGTAAAATTTCACCAGCAAGGATCAAAGTCTAGACCACTTTATTAAGTAGGTTAAACCATGTCAAAGAATCACTTGTCTAGAAAACTACAACTGTTAATTAAAGGCCCAAGAGTTCTTTTTGTAACTCCAAATGGTGACATTGTAAGATTCGTGCTGAAATGAAATCTACTTTAATTACTCGTATGCCAAAAAGGGATCAGTCTAAGGCCAAATATATTTGGCCTTTCAGCCTGGCACTAGTGAAAATAGGATCAACATAAAGAATTTATCTTGCAGGCCTCGTGACATTCTACAAAGTACCATTTATGAATACAAGAAAGCTTCTGCGGGAGGAAGGCAAAATTTGAATGCTGCAGTAGTGGTCAATGAAAAACTTATGATTAGAAAAGCCAGGGTTTCCTCAAAAAGCTATCAGCTATATAGGTTTCAAGCTGAGCAACAGGATTTCACAAGGTAGTGTCATGGACAGCAGATCGGTCTGCAATTTGATAAATCCCAAGCAGATTAGGCAGTAATCCACAGACTAACAATCTGCAACTCATGAATTAATATTCTCCAGTCCATCAGTTAGTAAAATCTGAACTGTGTGGGTAGCTTGCAAAGCACAATTGGTATTTACATTTGCGAGTCTAACCATAATAATGCAGTATCCAATATTTGACTTCAGTGGGACATGTAAAAGTATGATGTGTTAGGCCACAGTATTTTTAACATAATTGTCAAATACTGTCAAAATATAACAAGAAATTATGAAAATTATAAAAGACCAATTAAAGGCATCTAAAGTAATTCCTAGCTCATAAAATTAAGATGTATTCATTCTTATTTATTAAAATATGGCACTTTGATTATTAAATAGTTTTATAAATTTTTCTAAAAAATTCTTTGTACATAGTTTATAAATATGTATGCACGTTACACATAGATGCCCCTGCATCCACACAATGAGATTTATTAAATTTTATGCTGTTGTGTATTCGCGCACACACATGCATGACACACATGCATGATGCACCACACTTTTGTGACCTAGATGAAGACAACCAATTTGAGGATGCTCTTCTTCCACGGTGCTTCCTGTTATCATTAATGATGAGGCAAACCCTTTTTTTGGGGTGAACAAGGACTGACAGGGTGATCCAAGCCTGAGTTGTATGTTTATGTATGTTCATAGTTATTTGTTTGAGAAAACATCAGAGAGAGGGTTAGTCAAAGTTGATTTGTCTTTCCTTCAGGTCTTTGACTTGCATGTTTTGCACATTTTGACACAAACAGAAGAAAATTCTACTCATCAAGTTACCTTCACTTCAAGTGAAAAAGTTGGGACTTTCCTGAAGACATCCCTCAAGCTTCGACGAACAAATATATCAAGTCCTTGACCTTCCCGTATCATTGGTTTCCCAAGACAACCATCAATTCCTACAGACATGTTGATACCAAGAATCTGCAACTCATTTGGAGTCAGCAATATGTCAAGAGATTTTAATTGTCAAAGCCTCAATAACAAGTAATATGTACCTGAGCATGAAGAAGATCAATATGTACAGCTGAAGGATCTTTTTCTCGAGAACCGTGCCAACTAAATTCATTTTTGATCCATAGCTGGCCCAGATCCAGTTGAATAAAACTGCAGATTTACAAGGTAAGAACAAATTTAACAGCATCCCAAAACATAACATATCATATCATGAGGAAAGTAAGCAGGAAAAGACAGGAAACTGCAAGAAAGACCACTGGGCAAGGTGGACCTAAATAGTTAGAACTGGACTCTGCCATATGTACTTGACAGCAAGTAAGCAAAGCTCACGATTCTCAGAGCATATAGTCCCGATGAGCATATAGTCCCTCTAAATAACCCAATAGCTCAGCACCATAAAGATTCCCCAAAAAAATAAAAAAGAAAAATCACTTTATCATATAAAAGATGCAGAGACAAAGACTTATGTCTAAAAATTCTGGCATTTTTCACAAACCATAAACACCAACTAGTGCATATATTGCACAATGCCATCAGGCTTTGACCTCATTGCTCCTGCCAAAGCAATTTAAGACATGAAAGATATTATTCCAAACTTGCAGAACAGGTCCAGCATCCCCAAAAATACAAGAGTCTGAAGTGCAGATATCTAGCGCCTGATAGTATAATATATGGCTAATAGAGTCAATCAGAAAAACATAATGAAACAAACACTAGGATAAAGTGTTTTGTGTGGCTAACAAACTAGCAGCAAATCAATTATATTAATGCTATATTTTTACCAAAGAAGAGATTTAAATTAGAAGAGAAAGAAAATAAATAGGAGGATGAGATATCCTTCAAAAACAAAGGATACAAACAAGAAAAAAGAGCAACTCAATAAAACAAGAGAGCTCCACAATCACTCCACATATCTTTGTTAAGAAGACTCCGTCAAAGAACCCATGTGCCAAGTACCAAAGAGAAGCCCTAACATCTTATTCCATAATAAACCTGAGAAATATTCTTATATTAAATCCAAGGTTCACCAAAACACACCACAGATATTATTTCGCAAGGAAAAGGCTAAAAACAAATGTGCCACCATTTGAATTAGTACAAAACATCACAGACATATCAGGAGACAAAGCATTATTAGGTCTTCTAATCAGCAACAAGTCATTATTGTTAATTCTATTGATTATCACTGTCCAAACAAAAAGCTTGACATTTTGTGGAGCTTTATATTTCCAAATGGTTTTATCATGAAGGAAATTTTATTGATTTTAAGAATGGGTTTAGAAAAGAAAATTTACAAAAATACACTCGAGAAAAATCAAGAGCCCAAATCTTCCCATCTAAAATGAAGTCAAATGAATAGAGTCAAGCAATATTAAGGAGATTCTAGCTCAGAAGTATCTCCATCATTAAGGTTTTGGAAAAGATGGAAGTTCCAAAAAGTGTTGGAACTTCGAGTGCAACATAAATTGATGGGGGAAGTGACCAAGTGAAGAAAGACAAAGAAGGTGAGAAAAAGCTACGAAAAGGGGACATTCCCTGCCTCATCCAAAAATCTAGTCAGAGAACAAGCACCTTCCTTTCAGAAAGCAAGGGCATTAAAGAAATATTTTTTTCAAAGATGAATTTCCCAAAACTTAAGTTACTTACAGAGATTGCTTGATTTACTTCCCATCCATTCAGGTGCAAACCATATTTACACTTTACAACCTGAAGCCATAAGCCAAAAGCCTCTAAAGAGAAATGCCCAAGCCATTTAACAGCCAAAGCATATTCTGGGGCACTAAACTACCACCTCCCAAACCACCACTCCTAGGATTTACAATAAGTCTCTTAAATGAAGAGTCTAAATGACATGTTTCTGGTGTAATCCATTAAGTCCCACATCAAGTAGTATGGGATGCTTGAGTGAGCTTATAAAGCTTTGGGCTATTCCCCTTCAACAACTAGCTTTTAAAGGTGGGTTCTCCCAAAAGTTTGTCACAATTGGTATTAGAGCCTACCATTATGTCTCTCAGTTGCAATTGTGTGGCACAGGTGGCAACGCTGGCATCGCAGTGTTTACCTGAGTCTAGATTGCTAGTACAAAGCCATAAGGCGGTGACACCAGAAAGCCAAGACCAAGGTCTAGTGCAAAGCCAGTCCACATGAGTGCTGAGGCTGCAGAGTGTAGTGATATGTTACAACCCATTGAGTCCCACATCGAGCAGGTTGGAATGCTTGAGTAGTCTTATAAAACTTTGAACTCATCCCCCTTAATGGCCAGCTTTTACAAGTAGGTTCTCCCAAAGGTTTGTAACAGTTTCACATTTGAGGGAGCCTTAAATTTTGACAACGAGTTAGCAAGAGGAAACTTGTCCCCTTTTGGGATTGAGTAAAGAATTGAATAAAGCATTTATAAGTTTAACTT
This sequence comes from Dicorynia guianensis, assembly GCA_037013595.1. NCBI lineage: Eukaryota > Viridiplantae > Streptophyta > Magnoliopsida > Fabales > Fabaceae > Dicorynia > Dicorynia guianensis. The sequence continues at coordinate 22,656,947 of JASUAB010000015.1, forward strand.
TAGAATAGTCAACACTCCAAATCCTTACATCCAAAGAAAGAGCGGTGGGCGAGATCAAGCAATCCAAGAAGCATCTCTAGCTCCAAAGTTTCTCTAAAACTACAATTTATTAATAAATGAAAATCTGATCAGGAGGTAGGATCCTGCAAATGGGTGGTTTAGAGAGAAAACCCATATTTGGGGATAAGAAATGAATAAGGAACATCCTCAACCCAAAATTCTCCCCAAATCTTAATTGCGACCAGCCACCAAAACGAACACTACCAAACAAAGGGAAAACAGCACTTATGTCAGAAGCTCCCAGACTTGTTACAATCATTGCCTGTGTCACTGCCATCACCATCTTGACTGCCCAGCAGTTGTCTTCACCAACACAAGTCCTATTTGATAAAACCAGCATGCTAACACTCAACTATATAATTCACTGTTCAGGTGATGCAGTTTTAATCCTTTCTTTTTTTTTTGCACGAAAGAAAAAAGAACAGGTGTGAAAAGCACCTATGGCACCACTCAAAATCACCACATATATAGGGAAAAGAAATTTCGGTATTGCAATAAACAAACAGGTTAAAAAATTTACTTACTCTTTGCTTAGTGAATTTCTTGGAACAATGATAATTGGAGTGTCAAGTGCAAGATCCAGCTTCAGTGCAGTAGCTCCATCAATTTCATATTTCTGAATTAACCATTCAAATCCTCCAACTTTATCAACAAGTTTGATTGCTTCTTCAGTATGGGGGGAGGCAAGTTCCATAAAATACACTGTTATCTGGAGAAGCAAAATCTCATCAAATATGGAAATGAGCTAATCATTCAGTTTCAATATCAGTAAGAAATGGTAGCTGGGAGAAAAAGACAGCCAAAAATCAAATGCTAAATGAATTACCCAGAGACCCTGTGAATCTCAAATTCAATACAAAACAGAGTGTAAGAAACTGTATCTCAAATGCAAAATTGCATTAATAGGCCAACCAAAAACATACCAAAATTGATTACTGAAATCATATCTACAGAGTTTTTGAGCATACCTCCTGGACAAATCTATAAAGGAGAACAATCCGAACAGCAGAAAGTTGACCTTGCAAGCTGTAGTCATATCCTTCATAGTCATCATCCTCAGCGCTATAAGAATTAAATTTGAACTGAAAAAGGAAATTGGAAGAATAAACTTCAAGAAAACAACTGAAAGAAGTAAAAAGACACACTGAACAAGTCTCCAAAGGTTGGTTCATTCAAACGTTTAAGCACCTTTATGAAGGAGTCAACACCAGGATTACGTATGTCACAAAGCCAAGCCCAACAGTGGTCCATTCCAAGGGATGTATCACAAAGTCTTAAATTGCCTAAGGTGCCTTCAATGGAAAGACAACTTGGGTGAACCTTGAAAAGAAAATAATAAATTTCAGAGTTTGGTACACAAATGAAAGCAAATAATTGAAGCATCAATCTTTTGACCATGAATGAAAACCAAAAAGAAAAAGGGTCTAATGAAGCAATAGAATATAAACCTTAGACATGGATGAAACCACAAAGGAAAGAGGAAGAAGTGCTCTAGGCCTATTAAAGAGAAGAATTCCATTACCTTAAGATCCAATAGAAAATTTTCTTGTACCAATGTGGCAAGTTGAGAACCATCCTCCTTGTTAAGAAACATAGTTACACTGTCCACATTCATGTTTAAATAAAATACTACGCGTTCTTTACCAAAGCCCAACAATCCTTTGACACGCCCTTGTTCATCTGTTCTCTCCTTGTTCACCGATGACTTCTCCTGAGAAACTGCTGCTGTATCAGTATGATTTGTTGCATAATTCACAGAGCTTATATCCAAGCCAAAACTAATTAACGCAACAATAGTGGGCCGGTTGCAGTAGAATTCCAATTTGGACATGCGCACACTCATCTGAAAATCATCAATCAGAAATGTAAACACAGCATGTTAACATAGGAGTAGACTAGAAACTTTTAGTCCATGTTACCAATCCTCCAATTAAGTACCTGTGTGTCTATACCATCATAATCAGGTGAGCTAGAACTCCTAGTTGAGAAGATGACTGATACAAAGTCTGAATTATCACTTCCTAAGGCCTCATAAAATTCCTCACGAGGAGTGCCCCTTCCCTTTTCAACTTCCTTATCATGAATAAAGGAATCAAGAGACTCAAAATCAGATGCATTCCCCATAAATAAATGCTGATCCAAATCCATGAAATCAGACAATGCATCCTTAAAACTATCATCTTCCTCGGGGAATCCAACAGACATATCCTTCCCATGAGAATCAGATGAGCCAGCAGAGGTATAAAATGTTTCATTCTGCAGCACTGAAACTGCCAGATAATGTGGAGCCACAGATAAACGACCCTGAAGTTCATCCTTAATTTTCAAAGAATGCAATTTCATCTTGACAGTTAGGTCACCATCTGCAAGACTGACATGAACCTGTTAAGCAAGAAAGTTTCAATGGCTACTCAAATAAAATAATTTTTAGTAAAAAAAGTTAAAAGCATCCCTCTTATTAACACAATACAATAATACAAATTACACATGACCTGCACACACGGATTACATAATACAACACATAATCTATCCTAAAATTAGGATAGCCCAATCTATCTCATAAACATAGGATAACCCAATCTACCCTAAAATTAGAGTAGCCCACTCTAGTTTCAAGGACCAAAGACTTCCGAAGTTTCCACACAATTCCCAACTCTATCCTTATATTACGGTATTTATAATAACAATACAGATAACAGCTAATAACTGCCTACATATGAATCAGCCACATATGTTGCCACATGTCAAGTATCTGGTTGCCTACCAAAAGCACTAATAATTCACAGCACTTAGAAACTCAATTTAGAAGACTCTGCATTTTTTATTTTTTATTTGTTACAAGATAAAAACAAAAGTTCATTGTAAGTGAAATGGAGTACAAGCTGAAAAATTAGGAATCCTCCAAGGGCAACCAAAAACACAATGAAAGTTAACCAAGAAAAAGGAAAATAGATCATCTCAAAAGACCACACCAGTCCCTTGCATATCAAACAAGGAAACACCCTCCAGAAAGGCTAAAAGGAGGGATATACACTAGGGACTCACCACTCATCAGCAGCTTTAGCTCCAAGCTTCGTATTCCAAACACTTTGATGAAAAACAAGGCACCAAAAACCATGTAGCCACTAAAGCAATTTTCTAAAATACCAAATTCCTCGTCCTAGACCGCACTCCTTCATAGGTATACAGCTAGAACATTTCATTTCTCTTCAGTAATCGCACCCTCTTTGGTTTTGGGATGACATGTGGGCCGGGGACATTCCTTTTTATAAGGCTTATCAGCATCATTATTAACTGTCTTGAACATAAATAGCCTATTTCTATCATGTAATTGATACTCATAAATTTTATGCAGTTGGGTCTGAATATGGGGATTGCTAGAGGGATCTGTCTTCAGGTCTTGGTCTTTTCTGCTATGACTTCTCCAGATCTAGGTCTGAACAATATACTACCCACCCCATCCTGTATTCACTTATAATACACACACACTAACATAAACTCCATTGACTAAGTCAGTAAGTCCTAAATTTAACTTCTTAACTAGACTTGATTTTTAAATCTTAAGATAATATTTATCATCCAAGAGTAAAGTTTGAACAAATTAACCTTAAATTTTTGCATTGTAAGACAGCTACTAATTTATAGAATCACCTGTTTGGGGTTCTCAAGGAACAATGGGTTTGCCCTTCCTCTTTGGAACAGTTTCTATTGATTTCTTTCAAGGGTTTTGGTAGAAATAAGGAGACCAAAATTCTGTGGCAGTGTTTAGCGTTTGCAATTGTTTGGTGTATTTAGTTAAGGGGGAATGTTCCTACCTTTGTTTTAAGGGGGTCTATTATTTTCTAAATTTGGCATGGGATAGTATTGTGTCTATGACTTCTATCTGGTGCTTTCTACAATGTTTGTTCGGGGGAGTTTCCATTTCAGATATGCAGTGAAACTTAACGGCCTTGCTACATTCTTGATTTTGCCTTGTACCTCATTATTTATAATGTCTCTGTTCTAGAAGATTTCTTATCCTCCCCCTAGTTGCACTTCCCCTCTTACTCACAAATATAATTTCTTTCTCAAAACCAAAAAAAAAAAAAAAAAGACCAACTATTTTCTAATAACTACGTTCAAATTTGTTGTTTGGGCATTATTTTGAGATGTTTAATAAAAACATTAGTAGTCATAATCGTAATCACAGTAATTGTTATTTGAGGAGTTTGTATTTCTGTTAAAGATATAAAATGATTCATGAGTCTTCACTTGATAGCTTAATCTTTTGGAATAACTGATTCCTTGATATCATATCAGAGCTTTTATGACCAAACTGTCAAGAGTTCAATTCTTGCCACTCCTATTTCTCAAATTAAAATTGATTTTCAGCACAAGGTTTGGTGAGTTTGAGCATTTATCCACATTTCAAGCCCAAAGTACTTTCATATGATGGGGAGTGTTAAAAATATAAACCCTTTATGGGTCTCCATCTAACAATTTAAGCTTTTGAGAGAAATGGTTCTCAACAATTCATACATAAAAGAATTGAGGAAACAGGTCTGGGTCCAAAGATTTGGACATCGAACAGGTACCGGGATAAGTGATAAATTTTTAATTTTTCTACCCACCTAGATCAGGATCCAAATCTGGACCTAATTTTTTGTCCAAGTCTGGGTCTGGGCACTGTAGTCCCTGCCTCATACCCAGCCCATTGCCATTCAAATCTTGTATAGTTTACAGAATTCAAGCAATTCTGGGAATATTAATTTTGTTCAGAATCTTAATGATAAAAGAACTTCAGAAGACGCAATCTCCCTGTTGTAACACTTCATTCTGCTCAAAGGATATTTAATTCCAATCTTATTTTATCACCATGATGAACAGAAAACTGAAATCCAGAGATGAAAGAACACTGAAAATTGAAAACATTGCAAACACAAGAACTATGACAAGAAGAGAGCAATGGAGACATGAAATAGAACACTATTACACGTGTTTATTGGTTTAGTTCCAAACTACAGTTCATTGGTGTTTTGACTGCTGATAGTACCTTTCAATTGGTAGACACATTCAAAAGATATTTGCCACTAGCGACAACAATGTAATAACAACATTTATGAGAAATGATAGTATATCACTCAGTTTCAAACCACCATTCATGGTTTTGTTCAGTTCCAAACCATGTTTTCATTCACATTTCAAGTCCTACTAATATTTTTCCAATGTTTAACAACACGTGTAAATAACAACAATTATAAGAACAACAGCATACAACTCAGTTCCAAATTCTTACATTGTCAAATAACAAGTGTATATCAAGATAACAATGCATATGGTGTTATACGTTCATTTTAATCCTCTAAACCATGGACCGAATGTACTAATTTTTTTTTTGGTAAATTGAATCAAACCAAATTGCATAGAAATGAAACCAGGCTAAACCAACATTTGGCTCAAATTAACAGATTAGGTCAGTTCAGTTTGGTTTCCTAAATGCCCGTACACTAAAAATTGAAAAAATAAAATATATATAAACCTTTCCACCACCAGCAAGAACCTCCAGAATTATAGATTCTTCAAGTTTCCGATCATCAATATCTCCAGCCTGCACAAACATAAACACAAATACCTCATCCTTAACCTGTGGACATAAACCAAAATAACAATTGTATCGTACTAGAAAGGAAAACACAAATGAGATCAACAAGAGACTATAAACCACATAATATCTACCAAGCATAAGATGGGAGATGTGGGAAGAACAAGCATCAGATGAGAGGAATGACAATATTTATGAAAACAATGCATGTGTCTCAATACATTACACAATTTTATTCCCCACCCCCATACCAAACAAAGCCTTAGAGTGAGGAATGCATCCAACCTTTCCATATATGAATAGTTTTGTTTCCACCAATGCCCCATTAATAACAAGGTCAGCTACTTTTAGACTTGAGGTATTAAGAATACCGTAGACAGCTGCATCATTCTTTGAGTCACCAAGCACATCAACTGATAGAGGAGCCTATATGGAGCATGCATGTTCAAATTTATTCATTAAAACAATCAAGGAAATTATAAATGCAAAAAGTGACGAGTTGGGAAGGGGGGATCAGATTATGAATGTCATACAGAAGCTTGATATGTGGCCTGTATTAGTCCTTTAAGCCAGATAGCCTTCTCCTCTTCTTCTCGAAAATCTAAGATCAACGTGCTAGAAGATTCCACAGCCTGCAAGGAAATTCACATTTCAGGGAAAAAAGAAAACAGCAAAAAAGATATTCCCAACATATAACCAATAATAAGAATTTAGAGGCTTAATAGAATTTCATTGATATAGTCCCTCATCATATTCACATTGTTGTTGCTGTCATCATAACATTGAATTTGACTTTGGCCAAAACTCTTATATGGCTATATCAAGCGTTGTTCAGGAAACCATGCACTTTGCTGAGACTAAAATCCCTACTGTAAAGCCTGCAACATCTCATCCTCCTTCCCATAACAAAACTCACCATGTCCAAATCACCACCATCCATTTGAATGGTGACAACTTCCTTTGTTGGTCCCAATCAGTCTGGATGTATATCCGTGGATACGGCAAAATTGGATATTTAACTGGAGATTCAAAGGAACTGGATCCTAAGGACTCTGCCCATGCAGTTTGGGATGCAGAGAACTCCATGGTGATGACTTAGCTCGTCAGCTCCATGGAAGAGGACATTAGTTCTAACTATTTATGCTACTCCATAGCCAAAGAACAATCGGATAATGTATCCTAAATGTACTTAGACTTAGGCTCATAAGTCTATTAACTAACCTTGAAGCTAGGCTCGATCAAGCAAGGCACTAATTTCGTCAACAAGTACTTAAATTCCCTGAAAGACTGAGAACTATACATAGACCATGAATGGAAGTTTACTGCTGACAACACCAAGTTTAAAACTATTGTGGACACTAATCGTGTGTTCACATTCCTTGCTGGACTGAATGTGGAGTTTGATGAGGTAAGAGATAGTATAATTAGTCGAAATCCCCTCCTTTCTATTAATACTGTGTTTTCAGATGTACACAGTGAAGAAACCCGAAGGAATGCTATGCTGGGTATAACCATAACCAGTACCAATGCAGCACCTAAAAATAGAGGAGAAACCATGTCTATGGTGTGACCACTGTAATAAGCCCTGCCACACTAGAGAAACTTGTCCACAGCTTCATAGCAAGCCTCCAAATTGGAAGCCCAAGCAAAAGTCCCAACACACTGCCAATGAGGCTGACACAAGCGACAAGCCCATTTAGTAAGGAGCAGATGGAGCATCTTCTGAAACTTTTAAAAGTCAATCCAACACCTGGCATACCTAATGGCTCATTGGCTCATATAGGTACACACTCCTTCGTCATTACCACTGCCTTGGATTACATCCCCTGGATCATTCATCCAGGGGCCTCCATTCACATGACCAGCCTTTATAATTCACTTCATTCTTGCATACCTTGTCCTAGAAATGATAAAATAAGAATTGTGGGTGGAAGCTTTTCCTCTATTGCAAGCAAGGGTCATATTAAAAAATGACAGAAACCCAGTTACGGTGGTTTGGGCATGTACAAAGAAGACCGCGAGAGGCACCAGTGAGAAAGGTTGACCAAATGGTATTTAGTCCTGTGAGGAGATGTAGAGGAAGACCAAAAAGAATACTTGGAGAGGTGATTAAAAGAGATCTTTGGTTAAATGGTATATCCGAAAATTTGGTTTTGGATAGAAGTTTATGGCGTCGTTTGATCCATGTAGCCGACCCCACCTAGTGGGAAAAGGCTTGGTTTGTTGTTATGTTCTAAAAAAGAAAAAATGCTTCATGTCCCTATGCTTGCCTGCAACCTTTATCTTTCCATAAACTTTCAAAGGACCCTTACTACTCAATCACCTTCTTTGATTCTCATTGTATTTTTCAGGATAAGAGCTTGAGGGAAGATGATTGGCAGCGTCTGCAAAATAGATGGCTTGTATTACTTCGAGGAGACACCCCACAATAAAGAAGCTAGTGGATACAGAGGTACTAGTTCAACATTGCCGTCACGAAATTCATGCAGTGGCATCTTAGATTAGGACAACCTAGTTTTCCTTATTAAAAGCATTTATTTCCTGACTTGTTTAGACTTTAGATGAGTATATTGTACTTCCCTTCATTATGAAATTTGTCATTTAGCTGAAGACCAACATGTTAAATTTGCATCTAAACCTTCTTCTTACACCAAGCCTTTTAATTTAATACATAGTGATGTTTGGGCCACTCTAAGGTTAACACTTTATCTAGAAAACGATGGTTTGCAATGTTCATTGATAATCACACTAGACTTTGTTGGCTATATCTAATGAACTAAAAATCAGAGGTAGAGGGACAATTTGAGGATTTTAACAGTATGGTAGAGACTTAATTTAAAACTAAAATTTGCATAGCGCAATCAAACAATGGCACAAAATACTTCAATGAGTGTTTGGGCAGTTGTTTGAAGGAACAAAGAATTATGCACCACTCTACGTGTCGTCAAAAACTTCAGCAAAATGGTATTGCTGAGCGTAAAAATAGGCATCTTCTTTAAGTAGCTAGGACACTCACGTTTTCAATGAATGTGCCCAAATACTTGTTGGGGGAGGCTATGCTTACTGCACTATTCCTGATTAACAGGATGCCTAGCCAAGTCTTGCAATTCAAGAGTCCCTTACACAGTCTTCAAAAATATTTTGCAACTTTCAGAATTTCTACCATACCCCTTAAGATTTTCAGATGCACTTGCACCATTTATATCCCCCATAACTTTTAACAAAACTAGATCCAAATTTGAAAAGTTCTCTTATAAGGTACAGACCTAACAAATGGGTATAAAAGTTTCAATCCTACCAGAAATAAAATTTATATAAACAAGGATGATTCCTTCCTAGAAACACAAGCGTATTTTTCCAACAATTCTCTTCAGGAGAAGAGAAACAAGAAGACAATTTTTGGCAAGTTTCAGACCCTTTCTCAAAGTTAGTCCTGTACCCAAATCAGGATCAAGAAATAAATGCTAACCTAGACCAGGAAAAAAGTATTAATGTCCCTGATCAAGAAATGCCAATCATGGAGGAATCAAAGACAGGAGGAAAAATAATACCAGAGAATCCAGGAAATCAAAGTTTGAAATTCTGGTATATGCCAAAAGGAAACCTCACAAAAACAAAACTGCCCCATCTATCTCCCCAGCCACTGCCAGCATCAGATCAAGAAAAGTTCAGGAAAACACTCAGGTCAACTCCATTCCTAACCATACACCTGCAATCTAATTCTGATCCAATGGATACATCCTCTAATCCTGATTTAGGAATTCCAATTGCACTTAGAAAAGGAAGGAGGTCCTGCACCATCCATCCAAACACAAATTCCCTTTCATATTACAATCTGTCTCATAAACACAACTTACTTGTCCAATCTGTCGAACACATATGCACCAAGAACCATTCAGGACTTGAGTGATGGTTGAGTTACCAAAAGATAAGCATTCTAGAGGGTGCAAGTGGATTTTTACTATGATGTGTAAGGTGGATGAAAATGTGGAAAGGTATAAGGCTAGACTTGTAGCCAAAGGGTTCACTCAAATCCAAGGGCTAGATTACCAAGAAATGTTGACCCCTGTTGCATAAATTAATTCAATTCAGATTGTGCTCTCTATTGCTATGACGCTATGACAAAGAACTGGCCTTTACATCAACTTGATGTAAAGAACACATTCTTAAATGGGAATTTGGAAGAGGAGGTTTTCATGGATCCTCCACCTGAATTTAAAGAAGATTTGGGAAAAGGCAACGTGTGTAAACTGAAAAGGTCACTCTAAGCAGTCTCCACGGGCCTGGTTTGAGAGATTTGGAAAAGTGATAAAGAGCAATGGTTACTCACAAAGTCAGCCTGATCATACTATGTTCTACAATCACTCTAGAAATGGTAGTTTGATAAGATGGAAAACTTGAAAAGGAAACTAAAAAGGGAATTTTAGTTCAAAGATCTTGGTACTTTGAAGTACTTTTTGGAATGGAGTTTGCTAAATCCAAAGAAGGGATTTTTGTAAACTGTTACAGAACCTATATATTTGCTGTATATGTTCTGTATAGTTGACTTTCCTAAGTTAGTTAACATGATTATAGGGGCAGATTTGTAACGATTATATGGGCAGATTTGTAGGGCATATTTTTGATTTATTTCCTTAGTCAGTCTTCTTGTAAGTGTATATATATAGGCCTTTTCTATTTGAATATAATCATCAAAAAGTATTCTTTCTGTTCTATATTTTCTATCTTTTTCATGGTATCAAAGCCTTAGGCTCATTTCCTTTTTTTCTGGTTATTCTAGGTTCACTGGTTTTCAAGTTTTTGAACTGTTTACCTAGGGTCACCATCTCCGGTGACAATTACCTCTCGCTGCCACCTTGGGAAAGTGTGCAATCTTATTTCCAACCGGTCCTCAAAGTTTGGTGACTAGGTTGTTCGCAAGTGGGCTTCACGCGCCATCATCTTCGGTCTGACTCTGGTGGTGTTGTGGACATACAACATCAGTTTGGTGATGTTGTGGTCATACAGCATCAATTTGAGGGTTCTCCTATTCTTGTTGCTTCAAAAGTCCAGGTACTGTTTTACTGTTTTGAGTGGTTAGGCTTGTTTGAGTACTTAGAATATTGCATCAGCCTTGAACTTGAAGTTTTTTGCATCTTTTGTTTGAAGAACTTTCAGGGTGAGAAACTTATCTAATATGGGTGATATTAAGGCTGAATTGGTTCCTACTATGTCTAAAATCACTAAGCATAAACTAAATGGCACTAATTATTTGGAGTGGAGTAGAACTGTTAGGTTTATCTACGAAGTGTTGAAAAAGATGATCATTTGATTCAAGATCCCCCAATTGACAATACTAGACAAACTTGGCTTAAAGATGATGCTAAATTGTTCTTGCAAATTATAAATTCTATTGAAAATAAAGTTGTTGGTTTGGTTAATCATTGTGAGTTTGTTAAGGAGTTGATGGAATATTTGGAGTTCTTATATTTTGGTAAAGGAAATGTGTCTAGAATTTATGATGTATGCAAAGCTTTTTATCGTGCTGAGAAATAAACTAAGCCCCTCACAGCATACTTTATGGAATTCAAAAAGACTTATGAGGAACTGAATATGATCTTGCCATTTAGTACTGATATCCAGGTGCAGCAAGCTCAAAGGGAACAAATGGCAATAATGAGTTTTTTAGTTGGCCTTCCCTCTAAATTTGAAACTGCCAAATCCCAAATTCTTTCTAGTTTTGAGGTTACCTCTCTCCAAGAGGTCTTTAGTCGAGTACTACACACAAAGAATACTCCATCCAATCAATAATCCAATGCTCTTGTTGCTAAAGGAGGAAGGGGAAATAATGCTGGAAAAAGGAATAATAACAGAAGAGAAAATAGTAATAATGTTTGCTATTACTGCAAGGAAGGGCACACGAAACGGTACTATAAAAAATTACAAAATCACAATCACAAGACTCAAACTGCTATTGTAGCTATTGCGGCTTCTAGCTCTTCTTTCTATCACCATCTCAACTTACGAGTATGCCAAATTCTCCCAATATCAAGAATCAATGAAAGCATCCCTATCAATCGCTGTTCTTGCTGAATCAAGTAAAAAATGCCTTATTTCCTCCTCAAACAAATGGGTTATTGATTTTGATGCCACAGATCACATGACAGGTAATCCTAAACTCTTTTCTAGCTTTCAGTCTCATAAAACACCATCTTCTGTAACTATAGCCGATGGCTCGAATTATAACGCTGAGGGGTTTGGAATTGTTAAACCCACTTCATCCATTACCTTGTCCTCTGTACTATGTTTACCCAGTCTTGCTTTCAATTTAATTTTTGTGAGTAAACTTACCAAAGACATAAACTGCTATATCTCATTTTTTTCCTGACCATTGTCTTTTTCAGGATCTTATGACGAAGCAGATTATTGGTAAGGGGCATGTATTGAATGGTCTCTATGTTCTTGATGCATGGGTGCCTAAGTTAGCTGCATGCTCTAGTGTCGTCTCTCTGTTTGAAGCACACTGTAGATTAGGACATCCTTCTCTACCTGTTTTGAAGAAGTTGTGCCCCCAGTTTCATAATGTAACTTCAGTGGAGTGTGAATCATAATGTAACTTCAGTGGAGTGTGAATCTTGTCATTTTGCCAAACATCATCATAGTGCATTGAGTCCCAGAATAAATAAATAAGATGAATTTGCTTTTGAATTAGTTCATTCGGATATTTGGGGTCCATGTCCAGTCTTGTCTAAAATAGGATTTAGATACTTTGCTACTTTTGTGGATGATTTTTCTAGAATGACTTGAATTTATTTTATGAAGAATTGTTCAGAGGTGTTTTCTCATTTCTCTGCTTTCTGTGCTGAAATTAAGACCCAGTTCAATGTTTCTATATATATATTAAGATGTGATAATGCTAAAAAATGTCAAAAATATTTCAGAATTACTTAACTCAACAAGGGATTCTTCATCAATCTTCCTGTGTTGACACACCAACATAAAATGGGATGGCAAAGGGGAAGAACAGGCACCTTCGGGAGACTACTCATGCTTTGCTGTTCCAGATGAAAGTCCCTAAGCAATTTTGGGCGAATGCTGTTTTTATAGCCAGCTTTCTAATTAATCATATGCCTTCTCAAGTTCTTAGTGGAGATATTCCCTGCAATGTTTTGTTTCCTAACAAAATATTGTTTCCAGTCGAGTCACGAGTGTTTGGTAGCACATGTTATATTCGTGATGTACGGCCCCACATTACTAAATTGGATCCCAAAGCATTAAAGTGTGTATTCCTGGGATACTCTCGTCTCCAAAAAGGTTATAGGTGCTATTCTCCAAAACTTAACAGATACTTGGTCTCAACTGACGTGATCTTTTCTAAGACAACACCATTCTTCTCCTCACTGACCACGCCTCTAAGTCAAGGGGAGTAAGAAGAATGGCTAATCTACACAATCACATTACCAAAAATGCAATCAAAGGTGGCACCTCTAGCTGAGCAGTCAATTGTTGAAGTGTCTTCTATTAAGCAGTCAGTTGATGAACAACCTCCAGTTCCAGCAAGACCACCAATTGTTTAAGTCTATTTTAAGAGACAAGAGGCCAATGATACATATCCTGCACCAGCTCATTTGTCATCTGATCCTTCACCAAATGACCTTGATAAATCTATTGGTCTTTGTAAAGGTACACGTCAATGCACCCTTCCTAGACCTAATTATTCCACTGCTAATTTTGTTTCCTATGATCACTTATCTCCTTCATCTAGATCTTTGAATACCTCTCTAGACTCTGTTTCAATTCCTAATATAGTGAAAGAGGCCTTATCTCATCCTGGTTGGTATAATGCTATGATTGAGGAGATAAAAGCTCTTGATGACAATCATACATGGGACTTGGTGGATTTATCCAAAAGCAAGAAGGCTGTGGGATGCAAATGGATCTTTGCAATTAAATGTAATGCAAATGACTCAGTAGCTCGACTTAAAGCTAGATTGGTGGCTAAAGGCTATGCACAAACTTATGGAGTGGATTACTCTGATACTTTCTCCCCGATTGCCAAGCTCACTTCTATTTGCTTATTCATTTCTATGGCTACCTCTTAGAATTGGCCCTTGCACCAGTTGGATATCAAGAATGCCTTTCTGCATGGTGACCTCCAAGACGAAGTATATATGGAGCAACCACCTGGTTTTCTTGCTCAAGGGGAGTATGGGAAGCTCTGTCATCCAAAAAAATCTTTGTATGGTTTGAAGCAAAGTCCCCGTGCTTTGTTTGGCAAGTTTAGTGAGGTAGTTCAGGAGTTTGGATTGAAGAAGAGCAAATGTGATCAATCAGTTTTTCACAGACAATCAACAACTGGCATTATTCTCCCCGTCGTGTATGTAGATGACATTGTCATTACAGGTAGTGATGATGCAGGAATTTCTTCTCTCAAGTCTTTCTTGCATTCTAGATTTCACACGAAAGACTTAGGCCAGTTGAAATAGTTCTTGGGAATTGAAGTAACAAGAAGCAAGAAGGGTATTTTTCTATCTCAGAAAAAGTATGTCCTTGATCTGCTTGCAGAAACTGAAAAATTGGCAGCTAAGCCTTGTAGTACTCCGATGATTCCCAATATACATCTGACAAAAGATGATGGTGATCCTTTTGATAATCCAGAGAGATATAGGAGGCTAGTGGGAAAATTAAATTATCTCACTGTGATGACTCAACCGGAAATTGCTTTTGCAGTAAGCATTATTAGTCAGTTTATGCTTGCACTTATAGTCAAACATTAGGAAGCTTTGGAGCAAATCTTATGTTACTTGAAAGGAGCACCTGGACTTGGTATATTGTATAGCAAACATGGGCATACTAGCATTGAGTGTTTTGTAGATGCAGATGCAGATTGGATCCAAGATTGATAAGAAATTCACTACTGGCTATTGTGTCTTTGTAGGAGGGAACTTATATCATGGAAGAGTATGAAGTAGAATGTTGTATCTCGATCGAGTACAGAATCTGAGTATAGGGCTATGGCACAGTCTACGTGTGAAATCATGTAGATACATCATCTTTTGACTGAAGTTGGGATGAAGCATTCTGTACTAACAAAACTATGGTGCGATAATCAAGTTGCTCTTCACATTGCCTCGAATCCAGTGTATCATGAGAGAACTAAACACATCGAGGTAGACTGTCATTTTATTCGTGAAAAGATTCAGGAGCACTTGATTTCCACTAGAAACGTGAAGACATGAGAACAATTAGCTGATTTATTCACAAAGGCTTTAAATGGGACCCGAGTTGATTATCTTTGTAACAAGCTGGGCATGATCAATATCTATGCTCAAGCTTGAGAGAGAGTGTTACAGAATCTGTACATTTACTGTATATGTTCTATATAGTTGACTTTCCTAAGTTAGCTAGCATGATTATAGGGGCAGATTTGTAAGGCATTTTTTTGATTTATTTCCTTAATTAGTCTTCTTGTAAGTGCATATATATATAGGCCTTTTCTATTTGAATATAATCATCAAAAAGTATTCTTCTTTCTATTCTATATTTTCTGTCTTTTTCATAAACCAACTTAAGTATGTTTTAGACTTGCTCCAAAAGACAAGGATGCATGGTTGTAGAGTAGCTAAGACACCTATTGAGCCTAATTTGAAGTTACTATCAACTAGGGAGGTAAATATGGAGAAAGCAGCATCAAAATCTAGTTGGAAAATTGATTTATTGATCCCACATTTGTCCTGCCATAGCGCTTGTAGTCAACGTGGTAAGTCAATTCATGCATTCACTGAGCCCAAAGCACTTTGAAGCTGCATTTTGCAGTTTGAGATACCCATAGGGCACACCTAGCAAAGGGTTACTCTAGGGGCCATGGACACCTACAAATTGAGGCTTATACAGATGTGGACTGGGCCGGGAATACTATAGACAGAAGGTTAGTATCCGGGTATTGTACTTTTGTAGGAGGTAATTTGGTCACTTGGAGGAGTAAAATACAAAGTGTGGTAACAAGAAGCAGTGAGTTTCGAGCAACAGCCCATCAAGTGTGTGAAGTGATGTGGATGAGGAGGTTATTAGAAGAGCTGAAGGTTCCTATGTCCTTACCAATCAATAATCTATAGTGACAATAAGGCTGCCATTGCCATCTCACATAACCTTGTCCTTCATGATAGGACAAAGCATGTTGAAGTTGATAAGCACTTCATTAAGGAGAAAATAGATAAAGGATTAATCTGTATGCCCTAGATCCCTCAATGCAATCAAGTAGCTGATATTCTAACTAAAGGGCTGCACAAGAAGCAAATTGACCATCTAGTGAGCAAGCTGCCCATGGAAGACATATTTAGACCAGCTTGAGGGGGAATGCGAGAAGTAAGGTCATGGATTACTTGCCTAATCCGAAGTTATCGAAATTTCAGGATTATTAGTTTTGTAGAAGAATAGGATAGTTGTAGATAATATCAGTATTAGAGTTTTTATATGTTGGGAGTCTTTGTAAATATCTAAAAGTCCCAAATCTTTTCTATAAAGAGAAGACAATGTATTGTATTTTATACATACAGAATAATAAAATTCATATTCTGTTTTCACCTTCTCTCATTTTTCTCCCGCTTCAACATCCACAGACTCATCTGTTTATATGCTATCTTGTACATTATTAACTAGTTCACTTCTGTAAGCCCAAAACCAAAGGTGGCACATGAAGGGAGGGTTCAATCATTTGAGAAGAAAATAGTAAATGAAGCGAGAAACATAATATAGATATCATTCAAACCAATGAAGTCAAATATATGAAATTATCTTATCAGAATTTACACAATTCTAGAGCTTACACTCCAAAAACAAATTTAGAAGTATACATGTTTCAAGTCCAAGGCATGAGTATATTGGCAAATGTTCAGTTAAGGCCAAACAGCAATAGCAAGGCGATGAGAAATAGAACCAATTGTTAAATGATGAAAAGAAACAGATAATACTGTAAATGATATAACATGCTATTCCTTGCAACCTGAAACAAATCATGCACAAGTGCTGTCAACAACTATAACCAAAAAATAGTCAAGTCTTGACAAAGACATATGAACAATTGAAAGCAGGAGCCTAGAACCAACGGCAGTGGAATAATATGGGATAATGTCAAAATAAAATGTCATGCTAATTACAAGATTAAGACATGACTTCGGTAGACTTGCCTTTTGAATGTCCATTCCCCTGAAACTTACAGCAAGACAAAATGGGGAACCACCAATGTTTGTTGGAGGAACCTCAATGACTTGTCTACCTGCCATGCTGCAGAATCCAAAGATTCAATTTTACATAACTATCTATAATATTAAATTTACAAACAAATCCATCCAAAGATATAACCACCAAAAATCACTTAATTGTTAAAGGCAAGTAAAAAAGTTGGGAAATTTGATAAGCTAGAAAGAGATGGAAGATTGGGTCTTCACAATTTGGTGTCTAAAAAACTTTGCTCTAGTGGCACAGTATTTATGATGGTTTCCCGTGGTTCCATTAAAGGATATGGTCATTGTATTCCTCTGGTTCTTAGTTCCTAGTAAACACTTTTGGACATCCATCTAAATAGAATTACTACAAAAAATCTTAGTACAGACTCATAAGACTCACAAGGCTATTTCTCATGATGTTTATGTTGTGAAGTTTGAGTCCCAAGACAAACAATCATTGATTCTACAGATACAGAAACCATTTGCCTGGCAACTTTGCAACAGGTATTCTGGCCTTCTGACGAGCACTGAGTTTGTCGAGCCTCTTGAGAGAGGCTTTGACAGAAGAAAGGCGTATAAGATCATTTGGCAGTGAGATACATTTTCAGGTGTATGGTGTTTATGGCTGGAGTGAAATTTCAGAATTTTAAATCGGACATTTCTTCCATTGCATTTTTAAAGTTATATAGTCTTTTGGGCTTCACTATGGGTCTCCCCTCACGGTTTTCATTGGGGGAATTTCTCTGACAAATTTATTCTAATTTTTTTCTATTTGTCTCTTGGATATCTAAATTTTTTGAAGACGATTTCTTAATCTCCTTCCTTGTCTTCTTTCTCTCAATCAATTCTTCTTCTATCAAAACAGGAGAGGAAAAAAGTATAATTGAGAAAACTTCCAAAACAAATTAGTGAATTTAACATCAAAGAATAAAACTGGGGAGGAACGATGTACAAGACCTCAGGTATCGCTGGTAACTCTGAGACTTTTCAGATTCAAGAACATAAAGGTATGGTCCCAAAAGAACCAGGAAACAAGGCTGCCATGTCGCTATAGAATTGCCTATTCCCTGCAAGTCGAAATTTATTTTCAACAACAAAAAGGGCAAACAAAAGAAAATATCTCATAAAAAAATATTATACAGGGAACTGAGGTCATACCCTCCAAACAAGGATTCTACAATCAGCAGCAAGATCTGCACTACTCCAAGGGGTAAGTTCATCTTGGAAATTATCATCACTAGGCTGACCACAGGTTTCCATTGTCCCATATAATATGTTCACAAGTTCCATGACTCTGCAAAATCTCTCTGGAGAGAAGTGAATGCCAAGGTTTGGCACTTGAACCGTTATACGAGTTGATGGGTAACTTGGATGTGGCACTTTGATCTTGAATAATTAGAGCAGAAACCACGATTATAACAAATTTTTCATCACTTAAAAATTATGATTAAATGGTTATAAGGAGCATGCAAATAATCAGATAACAACATACCTGATCAACAAGTACTGCCATTCCACACCTATCAATGAGAGAGTAGAAGTTTTCAACCTTTTCAGCAGAGGGTGAAGGCATCACTTGACTATCATAATTTGGTTTCACTAAATTGCAACTGCCAAAGTCAGAGCCACAATCCGTAAAAAACGCAGCAATATCTCGTCCAGAGATATAAAACCGAGAATAAAGACTCTGCCTTTGTTCATCAGACTGACTTTCCTGTGAGAACACTAAATCAATTTAGACAAGGCCAAGCTGAATAAATTTAACTCAAAACTTCATATCTCAAAAAGCATACCGCAGTGTGCAACGTAAAATGACCAAAATCCAATAGAAAATTACTATCACATTGGGAAGAGCCGCTACTTCTGAGAGGAATTCTAACTTTTGGAGCATCAAGATCAATGTCAAATGCAAATCTGAAAAGCAGTCAGAAAGACCATGTAAGTGAGGCATTATACTTCATTTCCATTTAACAGGAAAGGAAATCATAACTGAATATGTACACCCTCAAGAAACCTACTCCAGATTAGGGCCTATCAAAACCACACAAAGATCAGCAGAGTATAAAACACAAAATAATAATTCAGTTAAGGCCAAAGTAAGTCACAGCCACCGGCATCACTACAGGATAACTTGTGTCCATCAATTTCCATTGTAAAGAAAGGGCATAAGGATTTGAAGTGATGTTTAAAGCTTCAATTTTGAGGATTGTCTTGGAAAGAATGCAAAAAACCTTAACTGCAAGGAGATTCCCATGGATGATATCAAGAGCTCATATAGAATTGCTTATTCTGTTCAGTCTGTGTACTATCCGCTCCACTACATCTTGTTGGGATTTTTTTACCTCAATAACTTTTAGGTAAGTCATGTAACTTTATGAATACTTATTGAGTACTTGGGTCATGAAAACACTTCATTCAATCTCAAAGAAAGAATCCTAGTGATAATCCTATAAACACTAGCAACCAAGCTCATGAACTGATAGTCCTTCACTTGAACAAACCTTACTTTCTCAGGCGAAAGAGTGGTGAAAGTAGAATTCATACTCACACCAATCTTACCAAGTTACCTTTACAACAGAATTAGCAAAATACCATTACAAGGTCCTCCTTCATAATATCTAGAAATTCTGAAAAAGGTAACAATAGCCTAAAGAGATTTTTCCTCAACGCCTTTCCAACCAACAAGCTTTATCCTGAGGAATAGGACACAAATATAGGCCATCAAAAAATGTTCAAAACTCATTTTCCTCAGCATACAAAGCAGTATAGTTACAAGTGATTACATCTCCAATCAAACCTTCTAACCTGACTCCCAACCCCTTGCACCAGCTTCAGCTCCTTAATGATGTTATCCCTCTTCAGATCATGGCCGCTCTATGAAAATTTAAAGTTAGCATCTCCATCCGTGAACTAAAGAAGCCTGATTTCTCCCTCAAACCAGTTTCCTCCCTAATAAGAATTTCTTCAAACTTTTGCTCATGCTATATCTCCCAACTTTTCATTACAAAGGAAGAACCCCTTCCATTTCCAACCAATCTATATAATCAATCTCTCTCCTGATTTCCTCTTTTCTAGTCCTTAGAATCCCAAAAACCAATCTTCTTCCACTCTTTTAACCTCTTCTTCGGGAACTTTAGCCTCTTCGTAAACTTGAAACCTTCCCACCCTTCTACTTTGAAGCTTCCCATCCTCCTTTAACAAATATACGAAACAAAATGGCGATTAATCCACATATTCTCAAAACAGGAAGGGATAGGGCCCCACCTAACTGTACAAGACTCCAAAACAATACGAAATGGATCAGAAGCAGAACGTGGAAATCTGCTAAAGCTTAACCAGCCAGATTTCATTTATACCACAACATTTGCAGTGAAATGTACGCCTAAATTGAAAAGTACTGAAATATTTAGTAATTATGAAGGCAGGAAACAAAAGAAGTTCCAAATAACAAGCAATGACATAGATAAACTGAACACAAAAAGAATGAGAGAGTAGAAATTTAAAATAAAATGGGTGATCACCTGCTTTGTTCCTCTAAAACCATTTGAAACTGCTCCTGTGCTCTACGAGTAACTTTCTCAAACTTCATCTGCCCTTGCATTTAACAAATAATAATCATTAGCACAAAAAATCATAAAACTACAATGGGTTTCCACTCTGCCACTGCTAGGAAAAATACAATTCCCAACTATACTTCTCAAACTGATATCTGAAATGTAGATCTCTACTTTTTTACCTTTTCTTTTATTATTTCCTTTTTCCCCTATTTACTTTCCATTCTTATAGAGAACATAGTACCAAAAATATAAATCGTTAAAAAAAAAAACTCAAGTGCAGTGAAGCAATTCAATCCCTCTGCATATCTAACAGAAAAAACATAAAGGAATTAATTATTCATCAAAATTCAAATGAAGAAATAAAAAAGAAATAAAGCTAGATTACACATTTTTCCCATGAATAGGCTCGTTTCAATTCTGTTCCAGTACTAGTTATTACATGAATTTATTCCCAATTTCCCACTTTCATTTTCAGTACCAATATTAATTTTTATACGGATAGCTTTTTTATCTGGCATCAGTTTTGCCTTTGGCTGCATAACAATTAACATAAGTGATAGTTGTTTTAAGTGAATCCCACGCATCAAATAATACTATTACACAGCCAATAAAATTAATACAAAATCCATCTATATTAAATCTTAATATTCAATCCCTTACACTATCATCTCACTAGTATTTTTCAATACCACATCTCACCTATTGCTCAATTTAAAACAACATCATACCATTTTTGGCAAGAATTGACAAGTTTTAAGGCTTTTGCTTAATATGTAAGTAGTAAGCCCAAAACAATTAAACTACCTTCATTTATACAAAAATAAATTAATTATTGTACTTTGAACCAAGCTAATGTGAAATACGAGGAAAAAGAAAATTCAGGAATGAAAACTGTATCTCAGCCAAAATTTAAATGAGGGGAAAAACATTACCTGCAGGGCAGTAGCAGTCTCCATTGCAACAGTAGGACTGACTGCATTACTCCTCTTAAAAAACTCAAGGACACGGTTAATACTTTCCATCAAAACCTGCAAGCAAGAAGTCAGAAAATTTCCAAAATTAAATATAATGACAAATACGTTCCTTCTAAATTAAACAATTTGATTTTTCTCTCAAGCCTTTAAAGATGATTAGTTTTTGTCTATTCATTATGTATATGGGTCCATTTCCTTTTCCTTTTCAAGAACCTTAATATTACCAAAATATAAATCAGCAAAAAAGTAAAGAAGTGTCTAAGGATAAACTTATTTCCCATTTGGAATACACGTTTGGCAGGTTTGGTGAGTCTTGGAAGTGCCTCGGAACTCATGCCAACTTCTTTTTATTAGTTTCAGCAGTTTTAGTAGGAGCAAGGAAGGCAAAGTTATCTGACTGAGCAATGTGTGCTATTCTTTGGTGTACTTGGCTGGGGTAAAATGCTCAGTTCTAAAAGGAAATATCTTGCCCTATATTTATTAGTGGATTGGATTGTATTTTAGAGCTTCCCTTTGATGCTCTGCATATGATTTCTTTTAGGAAATCTCTTTGACAAATAAGCGATGAATTAGAGAGCACTCCTATTAATTGACTTGCCTTTTATTCTTCTTTTGTATTCTACACTTCATGAGGATTTCAGATCCACTTCTTTCTTTGTACTTCTCTCTATTAATAAAAAGATAAATATTCTTCTTGTAAAACTTATACTGCCCATTAGACATTAATTAAAATGTGGACATATCCACATCACAAGTTTTTGAATGTCATTGGAGATTTGGCATATGGTTAACAACAGATTGCCAAATATTGGATAATAGTAGGAAAAAATTATGGAATTTTTGCACATTTCCTCATTTTCTCCTTTAACATTTTTGTTGCCTTTATAACAAAGAAAGAAATGACAAACGAAGGACTACAATTCTGTCTTTGTTGTTGGACCCACCTTTCCCTATCAATCCCACTATTCCCATAATCTTATTCTCACTTAATTCTCACAATACAAAAACCAGACCATTAAATTTATTTGACGCCACAAATTAAAATGTGGAACCCAGTAGGTAAAAAGGCTCACACCTTGTGGAAAAAGTTTTTCCAATTTCCTATACCTCTGCCTTAGATAAAACCAAAAAAAAAATACATACCAAATAGATTGCAATTGAAGACAATGTTCAATAGAGAAAGATAAATTAGTTTTATATTTCTTGCCCATTAAGTTTTATTTTTCTGGACTTAGAGGAAATCCTTTCAACACAGTTGGGAGAGGAGATAATGGAAGATTCACAAAAAAGATATGGGAAAACAGAATGCTGTCTAGAAAGAGAGAGAGAGAGAGAGGATGAAGAAAGAGAAATAGGAGCATTCCATCCTCCCTGCCAATCCGAAGTAAACACAATTGATTAGGGGATTCTTATTCAAATCTTTTTCCTCACCTTTACCATCTACCAACTTTGCATCTGATCCCTCTTTTAAGTATCTTCACTCAACAAGGTCCCCACTCATCATGCTTGGAAGTTGGAACTTACAATAGATAAAAAACCTTAATGATAAAGAGCTACAGACTAAATTTCCTTGCTTGGATGCCCAGATGCTATCTATTGGTCATATCTTCCCAATAGAAGGTTGTGCTCCTAGAATTCCTCAGCTTCCTTTACTTATCATAAATCTATCTTCCAACATTTGACAAGAAGACCTTTCTTTCACAAACACTATTAGGAAGGTTAAAGCTCTTTCCAAGGTGAATACAATTTTTTGGATAATGGTAATAAGTTAATATATATGATCTTGCATTCATGACTTCTTACAAGTGTGCAGGCATCCTGGCCCTTTCTCCTCATATTGGTGTTAAGTGATTCAGAAGTTTTGTATTAACTAGTAATATCTTTTTGCATTGTAATGTAGCATGGCAACTTTAGAGCTGTTCTCTTTCCATGTCAGAAGACTATTGGATCTGTCAGCCAAATTTGGAACTCTTTCTGTTACAGAGGTTTTGAAAGTAAGAACTCAAGGTTCCTTAGAGTTGTCCTTTTTTGCTAGAATGAGGTGTATTTGGCTGATGCATAATTGCAGAATTTTTAGTCACAGATTTCCACCTCAAAATCTTCCATGGAAAACACTTGTTTCCTTAGCTTCCTAGTGAGTTTCTACTAATGAGGATTTTGGGGGTGTTTTCTTGTCTGATATCACCTGTGTCCATTGTTGCTTTAGGAGGATTCCAAATCCTCGTTTTGTAATTGTACACCTTTTTTCCTCTTAGTGAATTTTTTTTTTTTTTCAAAACACAACAGAATCATCCATTAAAGGTAAGAAGGGCCCTAAAGAATCTTTCTCCTATGTTTCTGTCATGTTCCTTGAACTTTCAAAAACTAGAACTTCATTTCTTTGTACATTGTCAGGTTGCTTGGCAGCTCTGAAATAGGCCTTTTAGCATATTTGATGAGCATTAGCAATCAGATTGCCCAGCCTCTTTTAGACAATTATTGTTAGCTCACTTTAGAGGCCTTGGAAGGAGGAAGGAGTGTGAAGCCCCAGGGAAGTGTGTTATGTTTGAAAGGTTGAGGTGCATTTGTCAAACATATAAAGCCTCAGTTCTTAACAACAGATAGAGACTACTTCCATTGCAACTCTTATGGGATAAAGTTGGTTTTCTGGCTTCATTTTGGGACTTAGTTCACAGATTTTCTTGGGTGAACATCATTTTAAAGCCTGCAGAGAACCTGGAGAGCACTTATGAGCTAATGGCCACTATTCACAGGTTTTTTCATCTTGATCTTGATGTCCACAAACCCCCCCCCCCCCCCCCCGGGGGGTTTTTTCCCCCGAAAAAATGTTGGGCACCCAAAAAAATAATAGTAGAAACAAGAAAATGAGCAAACCAAACATGAATTCACTTATGAAAATCTAGTTTCACTGTTTTGGAACATCTTCAAGTCAACCTTGTTTTGCACTATTGAGTATATAAAATAAATGAAAATTTATCAATTGCACATTGAGGTTTATGACACTTCTATTCAAACTTGTTAAGTAAAAAGTTTTAGAGAGTCAGGCAGGTTTTAACTCTAGCTGATGTTTCTTCTGGCCCAACATACCCCGTGAATAAAAGACAGCAAATAGCAGCATGAATATGAAAAGGTAGTTCCATTTTGGTTGTACACTTTCAGGGGACCAACCCAAACAGCAATTTCCCCTAGATCAACAAACCGGTATCAGGGCTAGGAAGATATCAGAATAAATAACACAGGACCAACAGAAAATTCTCCAAAACACAGACGCTTCAGAAGAAGTGGGGAGGCCAAGGTTCTAAGGTAATGAGCTGTGTATGCAGTCAATTGGTGCTTTGAGTCGACCAGCAGAGATTTATGTCTGCCTATTTGATTGATTGGTTTTCTTGGCTTCTCTTCACTATATGGGTTTATTTTTTTCCTGGGAACCTTCTGCAGGAAATGAGTGCCTATAATTATTGATGAGGAATTCTTTCTTTCAGTGTTTACATTTCTTGGTTTGTTTAGGAGAGTCACTCGTCCTACTTCTTTATACTACTTTCTTTCTTTCTGGCGTAATTTCTTCCCTTCTCCACCCAGAGGAAGGGGGATTTTTTTATATTAAAAAACTCATCTTGTTAAAAAACCAAATATGCTATCAGATCAGAAAGGAATGGACACAGCAAAGGGTACAAGAAATCTATATATCAATTTGTCCAAAAAAAAAGAGCATGTGATTATCAGTCCTCTTTCACTCTACTTAAGATTGAGGATTCACCGTAACATGGCAGGGAGAGATTCTAGCTGACAGTCTCCAGTCAATGTTCTCCCCAATAGGCAAGTGCACGAAAGTAGCAGCTAATGCATTCACCTTCTGCTCACTGCAGACACTCTGCACATTGAGTTGCCAAGAAGTGAGCAACATAAAAATCTTTCTTAAGGAGAATTTTTAGACTTTAACAATATTATCAACTGAGACATAAGACACAGGACTTCTAATAACTCTCACAACAAAGAAGCTTGGAAAAATATTAAAGCAGGATGCAAAGGAGACAAAACTAGTTCAACTTTCAAGTTAAACAAAAGAAAAGACAGCACATGAGACGCAGAGAGAGATAAAAAAAAAACTGAAAAATATCCAATCCTGCATAATAGTCAACTATCCTATAATAATATAAGCTACTTTAGAAACATGCCTTACACAGAATCAAACCTGGGTAAGTGAACCTTCAGGAGCAGATAATCCATAAAATTTTAGTAACACATCACAATAAACACTGCGATGCTTAAACTTGGTTGATACATTAAGTTGCTCACATCGACCACAGACAATTTCCATCTGATTCACATTGATAATTCTAGCAGCCGCCTGACCAATCGATATGGTTACCATAAACTGGATCATACTCTGCATGTCCTTTGCTGAAGTTGGCATCAACTCTTCATCAGGCTGGTAACTTAGTAACTTATTAATTGCCTGCCATTCTTCTTTAGTCAGTTTTTCCTCCATCAATTGGGCTCCCTCAGGAGCATCTATAAGAGAGCCTTCTTCTGCACCAGCACGCCTATATAAAAAGCAACCACAGTAAATTTCCATACAAAATCCAAGGAAGACCTTCAGTCAGACCCACCTGGAGATATTCATCAATTTATTCCACCAAAAGCAGAATAACAACACAACCGCAGGTGATAAGTAAAATAGAAATAACAAAGTCGTCATATACCACTTAAATGGAAACCAGCTTCTTTTCTTAAGTCTCCTTTGCTCAGCTGCTTCCTTTGACTTGACAGATTCAACCTTGGCATGAGCTAGTAACCTGATTGCATGAGAAAAATTTGGTACCAATGTTGTCAAATCCGAAAAGCAGTGTGAAGTGTTAAACCCTAAAATGCCTAAGCAGCAAAGCAGTGAAGTGGAGCGGCAGCTTCACAAACAAAAATAAAAATGCAGATAATAGATATAACTTAAAAATCATCATGAAATTAAGAATAGTTACAGAGTAAGTCTCAATAAAACATCAAAATTATATAAAGTAACAATAAAAATTCAGAACATAACATAAGAATATTTTACTCCCCAAAAAAAAAATGATAGCAGATTAAGAATCATTAAACATGCTATTTATCCTAAGATAATTTAAAATGGAAAAAATTAAAACTTAAAAAACAGAATTTATAAAATAAAAAAAAGATGCAACCTATGAAAATTTAAGAAAAAATATAAAATGAAAATAAGATACAATTTAAAAGAATAGTAATATAGTATTTAAAATTTTAAATGTAGTAAAACAGGGCAACAAGAGCTCATAAGCAGGACTTAAATCAAATTGCATTAGAAAAGACACCTAAACTCTAAATTCAGAGTATGCCAAAACAATAAAAAAAAAAAATGCTTTATCACCCATTGGACTGTCCACTGCATTCACAATTATTAAAAAGAAAGAGCTGTCATTCCAATTTAAATTGCACTAGAAAAGACACACCTAAACTCTAAAATTCAGAGTATGCTAAAATAATTTAAAAAAAATGCTTTGTAACCATTGGACTGTCCACTGCATTCAAAGTTATTAAAATGGGAGAGATGTCATTCCAACCTCTACTATTACACAAAAACAATTCATTGGACTATCCACCGATTATTCTGATTGAATTAAACAGCATATAGAGAGCAATTGCTGGTCACTGAAGCAGTGCTCTCCACCGCATCAGGCTTTACTCCGCTTCACCACATATTAGCACATCAAGGGCACATCTATGAAGTAGGGCACTTCAGCCCTAGTACAAGTGGACTCCTCCATTGGCGCTCTACTTCACCGCTAAAGCGGTGTGGGGCGCCGCATTTAACAACATTGTTTGGTACACATATAAATTATCTTTCTTTCATAAATAAAGATTGATTAATGGAATAACATAAAGACAGTACAACCCAAATATATATATATATATATATATATATATATTCTCAGTTAACTAAGAGAAAGAAACAAAGACCAAAAAATAAATCAGAATGAAATGAATCAACATAGCTAAATACATATAGCACCTTGTCTACTTGACAGTTTGGAAAGAATGACTACTTCTACAACTGCATGCTCTACTTCTGCTTATGTTCTAGCATAATTATGAGTTTGTAACAACCAAAGCAGTGATGCTTACCTTTTTAAATATAGGTGTTTTTTTCTTATAAATTTGTCTATTTTATTGAATTGTGTATATATACATATTAGTATCCTAGCCATAACTTATCCTAGTTTTCTAAGAATTTTCCATGTCTCTGTATCTGTAAGATATTATTACCAACCATATGATATTGTACATTTTAATTTGGGAAAAATGGAATTCATAGAATCTTGACGAAGATATTCCCAATTTAGGACAAATTAACCAAATAAGTGGTCAATCAAGCATTAACAAATTAACTGCTCAACAGTGTTAACCACATTTTGATTAGTATGTTCTAAACAAGAAATGCCTCAGCCAGGATGCCCGTTCTCATAATTTTCCTTTGAATTTATGCGTAACATGTACTCAATCAAATTATTACATAAAGTTGTACAAAAAAATTACTTACCAATCAATTTATATAAACAAAAACATGTTAATAATAAACTGTGCAGGTAAGCATGATATTTAGGCCTGGCAATAAAATGCATTTCCATGTTACGTATAGATCTTATTCTGATGATTTAAGTCCCACTAATCAATACTAGCTAGAAATAAAAATAAAGGGCATGATTTTGAAAATGATATAAGAACTATCTCTAGTTTGGTATAAACTTGACAGTTTAGCAATCACAAACTATGCATAACGAAATGTTAAACAAAAACAAAATATAGAATTTTAACAGACTACAAAATTATGAGTAAATGACGCATACTAATGCATATGACTAACCATAAACTCATTATGGTTCTTCAGAAATCACCTATCCCAGTGAACCTTCCATGCACAGAAATCTAAGCATGCGTACAATTTGCATATAAAATAAAATAAAAGGAAATATTTTGGCTACTTTATAAAAGAGGACAAACTTGGTCATCAATGTATAGTATTAAAGTATGAAAATTTCAAAACAATCA
The DNA here is from genome assembly GCA_037013595.1 of Dicorynia guianensis. NCBI lineage: Eukaryota > Viridiplantae > Streptophyta > Magnoliopsida > Fabales > Fabaceae > Dicorynia > Dicorynia guianensis. The sequence continues at coordinate 22,685,382 of JASUAB010000015.1, forward strand.
TAGCTAGTTACAATGGTCAGAGAAAGCAATATACCTCCATAAGAGAATCACTTTGGAATCAAGATCCCTTTCTATTTCTCTGATTTCTGGATGGTTAACATGTGATGAATGTTGAAGAGAAGCCACATACAACTGAATATAACGCCGCCGATGCTGACAAAGATCACGAATTTGATCCCATGACAAGCGGTAACTGATTTAGGACAGCATCTATAGAGTCAGCCTAATTCCCAGATTGAGTATAGCACAGAGTGTATATTATTAAACACTCCTTGTTAAAAGTTAAAAGTCAACAGTTTCATTTAAATCAATAAAATAAAAGTTACCACATCTTCTTCTGCAGCCCAGCTTGAGCAGCATACTGCCACCACAAATAAGGAGCCTCTGAAACTGGAACTGCAGGTCTTAAATGAGAAACTTCCATGTATGTCTTGTATCTCGACACAGCTTCAAAAAATTTAATCCAATCACGATATTGGGCCTAAAAATTCATGGAAAAAATTGAAACAAACAATTTATTAGCAGAGACAGAAATCCTCTACTTCTTCCCATAGAGTTCAACAAAGAGTTCAGTTTTGCAAACTATATGATAACAAAGGAAGTATCCAATATGGAGGTAAAAGAACAAAAAATTTTTATCTTCCAAATTATAAGGAGCCGGGAGAAGGTGATCATAGTTGACAACAAAACATATTGAAAGGCAAAAAATGAAAATAGAATTGTTCAGTACAAGGTTTCTTTCAGGGGTTTCTTTGGTACTCGTGCTGAGGGATTGTAGAGCTCTGTTGTATTAGCTGTCACTTTTTTTTTTTTTTTTGGTTTAAGGAGAATATCTCATCATTTTTCCCTGAAATCCTTATTTCCTTCTAATATAATTTCTTCTAATATTCATTGCTTTGCTCCTATGCATCCATCTATTTACCAGCATATTAAAGGAAAGTCTTTTGATAAGTCTAGTTCTTATACTGGGAAGTAGTTTTCCAGATACCTTGTTTGTGATCCCACCACTCATTGTTTTCATCTTGATAAGTTTACTTGGAAGTAAAAGGGCCCTTTTGAAAATTATTTTCATTAGGTTTGGGTTAAAACTCATGCCTTGTTGCATTTAAGTAGACCTTATAACACATCAATGTTTGCTCTATGTGCTGGAATAGTTTAGACAAAGCAGTCATTGGTTTCTGCATTGTGTGCTGCTTGGTCTTAGTGGTGTTGGCTTTGTTTACTTTCTGGAGAGGAATGGACTCTTTCTCCTACAACAGATGGTCTATAGTTGACTGGATGTTGAACTTTAAAATTAAAATGTGGAGGTGTGCTATATTTCCTGTTATGTGCTCTATTTAAATAAAAGAAAAGCCAGAATCTTTGAAGGGAAATAGAACATTCCAGTTAGCTCCAATATGGCGCCCTGCCCAGAGTCATTCTAGGAGTTTATATTATCAATGTTCAAAAGCCAGAGAGATTGCAAAGCTTTACTGCCAGATTCTTTAGATAAATAAAAGAAGGATACATTAAAAGTAAATAACAGAGTAATAATCCTGCTAAGATAGCCCAAACGCACACTGGGGCATATGAAGACATCAACTCAATAGAGATCTCAAATACTCCATTAATCCAAGAATCAAACTCCTCTTAAAAATTATTAAAAGAAAAATGCATAATTCCAAAGAAGCTAAAGAAACAATGTTATGCCGTAAAAGTAGTAAGCCATCTCATTTGAACAATCCTCACATTAAGTTCCATCCAGATACAACAGACTGCAAAGGAAGCACAATTTCATAGAGCTTTATGTTTTTTTTCTCCTTTCAAAACCTCAAAAATGGATAAAGAGAAAGTGTTCCAAGGCACCTAAGCAAAATTACTGCCCACCTTATACTTCCAAAAGTCTAATCCCTTGAAGCCAACCCAAGCAACATCAGAATGTAAAGAAAACTGAATGCTACTCCAATAAGCTACGTAAACTCTTCTGATTTGCTTCCTATATTGTTATAAAGAATTGCTTATCCTCTCACTTGTGACTTATTTTCCTTTTTATCCTTAAAAGCGGTGTTCGAGTCTCTAGAAATAAATCAATAAATTGATTAATCAGTAAAAAAATACCTCTGTAACAGTGAGGGAGACATCACTGAGGACAAGGGAAACTTTCTCAAATGGAATTTCTGGATTATTTCTTTCTTGATTTCCAAGACGATGATACTGTAGGACTGCATTAATAGGATAAACCATATATGTACGGTTCATAGCCCACTTGGACACTGATTTATGGCTATCAGACGGTTCATTTATGCCATCTTCAAATATCTAGCAAACAACAAATATGAGAAGACACATGAGGAGGAGAGTAAGACTCATGCATTAAATAAAAAATTGCACTTAACAGTAAAATGAATGTAACACAGAGAATGAAAAGAGGGATTTCATCCAATTACAATATACCTTGATCCATTCCTTTGGACTCACATCCTCCCATCCTTTGTCAATCTCCCAGGGAAGGCTGTCAGAATCATGATAAAGAGCTAGCCTCTCAAGTTGCAGTGACTGCAAGAGAAAATATATTTATCAGGCCAAAATAACAAATGTTACCATCGTATTCAGAACTATAAGGTGAGTGCAACCATATACAAAAATTAGTTAATTAATTAATTTAAAAAAAAAAGTCAGGCAAGTATACTTCAGAACTACACAACATAAAAGATCATGTTCATCTATGATGCACTCAGGAGAGGTGCCGTGCTGCATTTTGGACATGTACCAGGCACTGAGACTTCCCCTTTTTGCGGTGGACAAACATACATTTTTTTAACAAAAGACACAGCTCCAACACTTTACAGCCATACCTATTTTGAAGACTTCTCTCAGTTTGGCATGCAGGAAGATAAGTAATAACTTGTATATATAATATTTTATGCATATAAAATCTAAATAATTTCATTAACTACATATTTATTCTCCATAGTTTGGGAATGAAATTCAAATCATTGATCTTATTCAAATACATATTTCTGTTGACTACATTTACTGCCGGCCAAAGTCAGTAAGGCAAACCTTTACAGCAGGATGCTACATATATTGTGCTTTGGTGACTTCAGTTGGAGCAGAATGCACAGATTTTTAAAGCTTTGACTGGATGGAGAATTTTGGAGGGGAGGGTTAAATGAAGCCATCCCCATGCTTAGGAGTTATTTTTAAATAGGGAAGGGAAATGAGGAACTTCTTCACGGAGAAACAGTCACCATTTAACTCCCCATTCCATTCCCTTCTTTTTCCTCTAGTCTCTTCCCTTCCCTTCCCTAGCTAAAAATTGGTCATTGTCCATAGATTTTTGTATTCAATATACATCACCAAGCATGTACTATTTTCTAAATTTTGCCGTCTACCCAGTCTCATGTTGTTTAGCATTCCATCTTCCATGAAATATCTCCCTATCAACTCTTTTTCACATTAGATAAATCATAAGAATATTCTCATTGAATTTGATCTAACAATTAACATACAATACAGAGTGGGATCATTTAAAGGAAAAAACATAAGTGAAACTGTCATATGAGATATATAAAAGAAGTCAGACCTCCTGAGTAAGGCTTAAGAAAATTATTCAAATTAAGACTAAATTTAAAAGCATTCAAAAGTTTAAAGAATTTTCCCACCAAGTGAAAGGTGAATATATCCATACCCCCAAAGTAGGAACAAAACGAAAAAATTAGCTATTGAGTTTGTTGTTATAAAAGCCACAACAAAACAACCAGAAATTGCCCTTGAAGCTACCAGACTCCTATCCAAGGACCACCTATCTTGGTGTCCATACAAATGCATTTAAATTTGAGGCATCATCCACAGAACTTCTACTTGTTTGACAGTGCTCTCCTCATTATGGAACTAAGAAGACCACCCACCTTGGTATTATTATTCTGTTTTGGTGGTCCACTTAAGTTTCAAATCATTCCAAAATGTTATGTGTAAGTGTGTAATCAAACAATGCAAAAGTAAAACCACTCAAGTGTCTGAATTACAAACTCATATAAGAGGCTAAGACATACATACAGCATTAAAGCTTTATTTGACCAAAGAGAACCTTAACATTTTTCACTTGGTTTGCCTCATTGGACTGATCATAAGATTATCTTCAACAGGAAATATTTACCTTCCGCAATTTATCTAAAGCACCACTAGTATCAAAGGTTTCATTCCCCTGCTCATCCATTGTAACAGCAGCAAGCTTAGCCAAAGTTACACCCGAAGAAAATGGATGGCCTGGATTACTGCAAACAAAACTATTTCACATAAGCAGCAAACAAAAAAACAAGACAAAAAACTGTCACGAATCTAGGAACAGAAAACTTGAAATAAGTGCAGGACCATATATGCATACTCATATGTACACTCCAAAGGAATTTAAGCAGCATTCATCTACTAACCTGACTGAATCTTCATATCTGATATGTACATTGCTAATAGATATCTTAAGATTTCCAACAATAGTAGCAATTAGAGAACTCAGCCATGAATTTCCAGATGGTGGCTGCAAAACAATTGGCAATCAGTCATGCTCTTTCAAGGGTAACAAAATCATAGAACCAAATAAACTGCAAAGTAAATAGATAGATTGTATTGAAATCATACGCTTCCCAGTTTTGACTTAGATATTGCATCAAGTGTAGCTGACTCTGCTTCCTGCAAAGTTTAAATTAAAAGAAAAAAAAATCAGAAGTAAAAAAATTCAAGAAAGGCTTTATTAGACAGGCCTATAAAGGTGCCATGAAGATAACTTTCACCCATATATCTTAAAGTTAAACAGTTTTCTGCAGATAACAAAGAAGATAGAACAAAGAAAGTTTGCAGATTTATATCTTCCATGTGTTTCTTCCTTTCCTCTTTTTATTCAAAAGAATACGTCTGTGTAAAGAAAGATTCTAAATGAATCTAATAATAAGGAAAAGAAAAACTTGTTACCCTGCTAAATTTGAACATGAAACTAGACAATCAACATTTAGAAGAAAATACAACATAAATTTAAGAACATTTTTAACATTTTGCGGAGCCAAAGAACAATAGTTCAGCTATACTTCACAGCTCTCTCACGTAAACAAGGTTCAATGTGCAATAAAGTGAACAAAATCAATAAAATAAAACATATGAAGAGCAGTCAAACACACAAACATCTACTTAACATAAGTGAAGAAGATATACAGGCAAAACTGTCATGAAAGCTCACCTCAATCTGCTGAAGCTTGGCTTCAAAAAGTTTTTCTCTGTCCTCCTCCTGTAACAAAACAAGCTTAACTTAGGAAAAGATAGATTTACTTCAAAACCAAACGCATGTTATTGTTTTACCTTTATAGTCCGACCATCAGGAGCAGGATGAGCAAGAACAAAGACACGATCGATCAGAACAATCACAGGTTCATTGCCCAAACTTTTCCAAGGAACCTGTATCATATTTAAAAAATGAAATGAAAGAAATCAGATAAATGCCCAATTTAAATGCACACTGTATAAGTCCAGACGAAGTTAAATAAGTCAAAATGATAACAAGATAAATGACATTGCAGACCAAAAAGCATTGACCAAAATGCTATAAAAATAATGTATCAAATTTATATACTGTTACATCTAAGCATGTATGCAGTATGTTTGCATTTTTAATTGTGCATACACATTTATACATACATATATCTGCATAAATTGCAATTATCAAATGCTTAAAGGTGTTTTTATAACTTCAGATATGTATATAACTATCAAACTCCAGGCAATGATCCAAAACTGGCAATGTACAATCAGTAATAGCAAATGCTACCTTTAGAGTAATGCTACCAACAAAGCCAGCTTTGACAGTAACAGGAAGTTTTAGTGCATTTAGTGCCTCTGCTTTCAATTTTAAATCTTTGAGAACAACATCTCCTGCAGAGATCAAGTGGTTGGTTTGCAAAACAAAGATGATGAAATCTAAATCAAATTTAAAAGAAATAAATCTAGATTGCTATGTAGCATAGACACCAACAAAGAACACAGTAAGCCCCAGATACAGAGATATAGCACAATCTGAACAAAAGGAAATGGCACATCATAGATATATACATTTAAAAAAATCCATACAAACATTAATACGTTAGCAAAAAAATTCATCAACAGGAATATGAAACTGTGTCTAAGATATAACTGGAATGTGCTTTAACATATTAAGAAAGTACCTAAGAATTTTTAAAATAAAATTCAATACTTTGTATTCCCAATAGTATTTTACATCTGTATTAGAATGGCATACCATGTGTCAATGTCCAACACCCTGAGAAAATACACCACCTGTGTTATAAATTGTTGGTGCTTCACAGCTAGTATCACATGCTATTAGTCGCAAATGGTTACACAAGAATAATAAGAAAACAAGAACACCCCACAAAAGATGAGGAGGAAGAATCTCTGGCTAATGATTCACACTCCAGCCAAACTGCAACTTCAGAAAACGATGACAATTGCACAGCACCTTACTCTCCTCTACTCCCAAAACCACTAAACCCAATGAAAAAGAAGACCTCTACATTAGGTGTACAGATACAACGCCCTCCAAATAGCCCAAAAACTTACTCCATAACTGCCAATGTACCTTACAGTGCTAGAAGTTATACCAGCTTTTAGCACTTGTAAGCTATTTAAACTATATACTAGTCCTAGTCAATCTTATAGGAATTATAGAGAACTGATTAGCATAGGCCACTTAACCAAGTTCACCCAAAAAAAAAGAAAGGAGAAGGGAGAGTCTTACTCGCGTAGCATTATGGCAAATAGACATAAAGAGAAAACCCATAAACAAATAGAAAACATAATTCAAATTTATGCTTTAACCCAGCACACACAATTAGAAAACTGTGACTGGAAGCTGAGGAAATATTAGAAAACGAACCCTTCCAGACACTTATTCTTAACGCCTCTGAAGAGAGCCCATGCACATATTCGCCCAAATATCTTCGAAGCAAATGCAACACCTGTCAGAAAAGCACCAATAAAAACTCGTTTGATCAGGTGATTCTACAGTAAAGGGTGCCACCAAATATATAACAGTTATTGAATGGCATGAATATGGTCAGACTTAGATATGCAACTATAGATTTGCAGCAACACAAATAACTGAAATAGAGCATATATATAGAGGCAATGAGGCACAGTCCAAACCAGCTCTAGTTAATTGTCAGAACAATTCAAACAAAAAAAAAGGGTCCAGATGCGTTGTTGAAACATTAGAAATTATGCAAAGAGAACCACAACAAGCGCTAAAGTCAAAAAACTCTAATCGGATAGGAGTCTTACGTGAGCTTCGAACATGGTGAAGAACCGCACCAAATACTTATCTGGAACAATCCGAACAAGCTTACCGTCCGATTAATCCGCAAATTAGCGATGATCGCTGTCAAGAATTTGGCATTCTGAGACAAAAAGGTTGTAGAGGGGACAGAAGTTGAGAATTCGATAGAAATTTAGGGTTTGATCGAAGCTCGAATCCTTCGACACCCTGAGAAGCGGACGGTTTCTAAATCAATGGCGTAAAAGAGAGGAAATGGAATGCTGGGATGTGCTCCTGTGAGCTTTATAGGTCTCGGTCATTCGCGAGTTCGAGTGGGGACATGCCACACTAAGACCTGGTAGTACGGACAGACAGGATTTGTGGTCCAGTTCACAGTTAGTACATTTATAACTAAAATCTCACCTGGTTTTTTTTATTTTGTTTTAACTTTTTTTTTAAGCTTTTATATTTAGTCTTGCCTCGTCACCTCTCAGAAAGATTTTTTTACTAATAGAAATGTTCATTCAATAAAATGCAAGCATGTCCTCGCTCGTTGCTTAATATCGAAAACTTTGACCGGGTTTTTTTTTGCAATTTTTAAATAATATTATATTTACAATATACATATTACTTTATTTAACTTAACTATTTTATTTCTTATTTAACTTCCTTTACTTTGAGTGAGATTGTATATAAATTACAGATAAATGATTTTTAAAGTATTTTTATTTATGTGAGTCATTTTTTTAAAAAAAATTATAATTAATGTGATAAGTTTAAGGTTTGATGCAAAAATAATTTTATTTTTAGTATATTATAAAAAAATTCTTGATTTAAATTTAAAATTAAATTCTCAATCTGAAACTCTCCAATTTTTTTTAACTCGAAGAAGGTGGCCCAAGTCCACAATTCTTTAATGAAAAAACATAAATACAAATTTGATAGAAAAATATATCTGTGACACTCAAGATGAAATGTATCCCTTTTTTCTATTTAAAATAACACCAACCACGTAGGCATATAGAGCCTAACATTAGAGGTGCACTCTATAAGTTCGATGTGTCCAAGGTAGGTGAATTGTTGTCCATTGCGTTTGGGGGTATAGGATTTTGTTTCTCTCAGATGCCGGCCACAAGCGTTTGTTTGTTGGTCGTTTTAGGAATAAACAATAAATTGGGTGATATATTTTAAAATTATTTCAAGCGGTCCAATAAGAAAAATATGCATTTGCATAACTTTTTCTCATTTATTCTGTTTTATGTGATGGACCAACAATAACAACTTCGTACAAAACATTACTCATTAGCAATGGATTTTATTTGAGTAATATTAAAATTATGTATTTATTTATATTTATATTTTTTATAAAATACATGATTTAAGATTAATTTTTTATTTTAAAAAGTTTTATAATTATTTGAGACAAGTTTAAATCATGCATTATATAAAAAATATAAAAATAAATATATAATTCTAATATTACTTTTTTATTTCCTTCAAGTATATAACTCTTTATGAACTACTTATTTAAAATAATTTAAATTATTAAATTTATTAAATTAAAATATAAATTTGAAAAAATTTAATGACTTACAAGCTTATATGAAAAGATTTAGTTTGTCTCACTTAAGTGTAAAGAAATTTTTCGTTTTCCTTTTCTTTTTTTCGATAGCAATTTTAGCTGCCTACATCCTTCATAGTGTAGAAAAAATGATTATTGTTTAAAATTTTCTCTTTTCCAAATTTTAAATTTAAATTTGGTATTTTATACATATTAAATAAATTATCACTTTTTTTGTTATTTAAAAAATTCTTAGCATATTATTTAACTAGATTATAATAAAAAATATATAACACTCACACTACATAATTAATTTTTAGTTCATTTTTATATGAAGTGTCTCAAATTTAATTTTAACTTAAGTTAAAAATTTGCAAAATTATTAAAAATTAATAATCTCATAAATGTTTTATTAAAAAAAATACTTAATATTGTCTGACAATTTTCCTTTTCACTCTTTTTTTCTTCTTTTATTGTCTGTTATTTATGAAATTTACGTGTGTGAAATTTATATATATTTGGCCTTGCTGTGAATCATTATCCAGCACAGTTTGAAAACTTTGATCATAATTCAACTTGCTATAATTAGACAATATTTTTCTTTTTTTGGAAAATAAATATGTCTTGCTCGAAGACAGGCATCGCCCAATCAACAACTATTACGTATAAATATAAGAGAATTATATTATTTTATTTTATATTCTTTTTTATTTTGATATTTTATAAAAAAATTATAATTTTAATCTTATTATTTCTTTATTTTATATTTTTATAAAAATATATAACATGATTAATAATCTCTTTTTATAATTAAAAAATTTTAAAATAAGATAATAAAATAGAAGAATAGAATAGCAAGACGTTAAATACAAAGCCGCAATTAATTATTACATACTGTAGTCTCATTTACAGCCACAGTCCAATGTCTCCTATGTACATCAACAGGCCAACGTCGGCTATGTAAAATCAAAGGCCGTTTGATATTTTTTATATGAACATATTTGTCTCTTTCCATCTTTCTTTTGCTTTTGTTACCTCTGGATCTATGTATTTTCTTTTTTTTTTTTAATTTTAGTAATTTTTATTTTCTATTTTCTGCATATAAATTTAACTTGTAAATTTTGTTTTTCTATTTTATTAATCGTTTATTTTTCAATTATATTTCTTTCATTCTTATTATATAAATTGACTCTCATTTAAAAAATTAGACGATTTTATGTCATTTTATTTATATATATATTTTGTTAATGGTGTTAACTTATGAATGATTTTTTACTTATAATAATTACATAATTTGAGTTTAGATTTTTTACTTATAATAATTACATAATTTGAATTTAGATTGAAAGATTCTTATGAATAAACAATTTATAATTTATCTTTACGTTAAAATGAAAAATACTTTTCTTATTTTAAACTTTTTTCTAAAAAGGTATTTTAATTGAAACTTTAATCCTTTTGGGGTTCTTATGTGTCTTTTGTTACCCGCCAAGGCGGTCCAATAGCCTGTGGGCTTGTCCGCCCTTTTTGGGCTAATGGAATGGGCTTCTTACTACTGTTTCAGCAACGTAACTACTCTCTTGTTATACCAAACGAGCCGGTCTTTGCCATTTTATTTATTTGTTAGAAATAGAATTACAATTTCCTAAAGAATGAGTTGAGTAAAGTGTTCCTAGTAAATACAATAATTTAGGATTAAATTCTATTTTTTATCAAAATAAAAAACATCTCTTTTTTTTCTTTTACATAGGGGAAGTCTAGTTTTCAATAAAACAAAAGATAAAAGATACTCTTCTCTCTTAAAAAATTGTAAAATAATTGTTTATATAATGATATATCTCTATCGTTTTTAGAAATGGTTGATGGTTTTGAATCACGATATAAAATTTGGCAATCTCAATTAGACTCAAGCATTCGACAGTGTCCCACGCTACCTTAAAAAAGGCCAAAACATGAAAAGAAATTACAATAATTTCGAAATAATTTTAGGATTTGCGGAAGCATTAGTATGGAAGGAGACGATCGCTTGTCCGAAGCATTGTGGCAGATGATATTAGGCTATGAGAGTTGTTTGTCTGGTGTTTATGGCATGGTAGTTTTTCTGACTTCAACCCCTTCGTCACACACTAAACTTTGACCTCAATTTAAGTAAACACAAAAGGAAAGGAACAAATAAAGAAGAAGAAAACCCTAGACATGCACGTAACAGTTACTTCAGGAAGCAGGCCCTAGTTACACCTTCGTGCAGCTAAGGAAAGCATTCTTTCGTCTCGTCATCAGGGTTGATTCAAACAGATGGACGCCAGGAAACAAATGCAAGAGACAAGCAAAAGAAAGAAAAAGCGAAAACTTTGACAATGATTTTTTTAAGAAAAAAGAGTGATTATTAGGTATATAAATTGTTGACTTAAATAGTTACCTCGAATAATTATAGCTTATTTTAGATAATTATTTTTAAAGATTTTTTTTGTTTGAATTCTCCCAAAGAAAAACTAGAAGTGCTAATTACATTACATAGTAACATATACATGTTAGAATAATTCATAAATCGGACTGATATTGATTGATTATTTTTAATTTGACAAAATAAAATTGAATGCATATCTCAATTAACTACTATACATGTTAAGTATTTCTTTTAGGTTTGTTTTTGTTGTATTTTATTAAATTGTTTATAAGGTTTACTTGAATTTATAACTAACAATATACTTTTGCATTTATAACTATCTATATTCTTATTTATAACTATAGAAATATGGTGCTAGAGAGTGAGAGAAAAACTTGTATTATGGAAAAAATTATATTGAGTTAAAACCAATTTTTTCTTATTTGTCAAATGATTGCTCTCATATATTAATATACTATCTCTATTTGTTTTATTTTTTAATTATAAGTGTACATAATCAAAAAAGTTAATTAAATATTAAAAGATTGTTGTATTTAACATTTTTATATTTAGAGAATGATAAAATAATCCTTAAAAATAAATATTTTTATAATATATCTCAAACTATAAATTTAAAATTCGTATAATTAACTAGAGTTATAATATATCTCAAACTTTTTTATAATATATCTCAAACTATAAATTTATTAAATGTAATAAAGAAATATAAATTATGAATATAATAATTAAATAAAAATAATAAAATTTTAATTAAGTAGAGTTATTAAACTTTTTTTTGATATTACATAAGTTTAGATAATTTTAAAAATGTAGAAGACAAGGATCGAACCAACAATTGAGTTCGGAAAAGTCCAACAACTGTGCCACCAGAGAGTTGTTAAACTTTCTTTCCAATATGAATGCATTAATATATTATTCATACCGCAAGCCTTTTAAATGGATTTAAATTGTGTAGTATTAAATATATACAAAAAAATTTAGAATCATAAAAATTTTAAATTTTATAATTTAATTTATAAATTTTAATAAATTTTATAATTTAAATTTTAATAAATAAATAATTAAATTTAATTTATAAAAATAGTATGGTCCAAAAAATAAAATTTCATAAACCAATTAAATAACTACTTTTTTTGAAAAAATTTGAATAAGTACTTTGATTGGTCAATATCTTCGTTTGCCACTCTTCCTATAATAGGCAAAAAAGCCTGTGACTTAGAATACCCTGCAGCATTTCATCAAACTGGTCCATACCACCTTGCAGCATTTCATCAAACTGGTCCATACCAATGTTGGTGTCTGCGTTTGATTAGAACCATCAACAACACAAACACAAACAAGATTAAGCATAAAAAAAGGGATCATTAACAACGTCACAGAATCAGACACCAAAACTGCTCTGTTTTATTCCTAATCTTCATATGCTGTCCTCATAAGAACAGCCACTGCAACCAAAAAGAAAGCCATTAATAATGCATTTAACTTTATAAGCCCGTGACTCACCCAAAAGAAAGAAGAAAACACTGCCCCGTGAATTCCTAACTTACACGTGTCCCCTCTCCCTCTTCTCCTTCGCATGGAAATGAACAGAGTCAGCAAGATTGGGAGCGGCTATCTCGGATTTCGGCGACATGGCCATAGATAGAGCTGCATGTGACTGAAAATCTTGTGTTGGAGCATGATGACTGATCCTGGGCCCAGCATTGAAGCAGTGCACCACTAACTTTGCCCGTGAGGCGCGTGCATTTGGGCAGGTGCCACGTTTCGTAGCTGAGAACCACAAACACTGCCATCACCATATTCTGCGTCAGGGCACAACAAAGTGCATCCAGAATCTCCCTCAGTCAGAGTCCTTTTTCTTCTGTTGTTGAAATCTCACCCGTGAGAGTACACACGTGACAGGTTAAGACAAACGCTCATGCATGCTCACCGATTTTAATTCCCACGTTTTGTCCTACTTCTATTATCGACCCCTCTATTATATAAAAGCCCCCTCGGGCCCTTATTTTACAGAGCAATTCACCCTTTTTGCACCGTAATTTGCTTGGACACGCCGTGTCACGAACTGCGCGTTTAAGTTTATTTCCTTTGCATGGAAGCTCAAACTCTCTGACCTTAAATTAGAGAGAAGTCCAGCATCAAAAGCCTCATCATTCAGGTGAAGTCACCAAGACAAAATCTCATTGCTTCTCAATGTTTCATTTTTTGTGTGAATTTAACGTAGAATGTGGAAGTTGGTTTTCATGTATATCTAACAGTGTCTCTGTCTTTATAAATGTCTCCCTATTATTATTTCCTTTTTATGAAGGTCGCTCACACAAAATGTGAGAGCACCTATCAGTAATGGTTTGTGGAAACCTGGCTCTCATAAATTTTTTTAAAGAAAGTTAAGATGTAGGAAAAAATAAATCTAACATATTAAATTTTAAAAAGAGATAGATAAAATTATTACAATCAGTGAAAAAGAAAGTAAAAAAATTTAAATTTCAGTGCATGGACTATTATATGTTTTGATTTTATAATTTAGTTTATAAAATTTAATAAATTTAATATTACATATTTTTTTAAGTAAGATTTAATAATTTTTTTGTTAGAATATTAAAATTGTTCTTCTTCATTATTTTTTTTTTTTAGAAAAAATTGGTTCCCACGTAACCCATATAAAATATAAGAAGAGTTATAGAATAGTTGAATTTTATAATAATTAATAAAGTTTAATAATATTTTTTAATGAATTAGAGTTTCTAGGAATATATAGACCTTTTTCTTTATTGGACTCAATCAAACAGGATTTTGATTCCACCCGTGAGTGGTTTAATTCTGTTGTCGTGCCCCTATACTTCCATGGCCACAAGGTGCAAAACAACAAACAAGAGTCACGAGACGGATGTTGCTCTTACATCAAAACCACAATCACACAATTTGACACTTGCTTTCTTTATTCCTTTCTAGTTGCAAGCCCTACATTTGCCAAACTATTTAATGAAGGATCATCCACTCTCTGTGGCCTACGTGTGGACTTGTGAGCGAGACATCACAGCAGAACAGGCACATATATTGGTATAATAATAACTGGGAGTGTTAGCAGATGATGCAAGTGATATCTAAATAGAATCAAGTTCAATGCCTAATGATGAGGTAATAGAACATCCTTGTTTAATCTAGCTAGCAAGGGAAAGCGTTTTAGTTTAAACTTGGTTCAACACAGACAACGGTGGTTGGTTCATGATTCTGTTGTCTATATTTTACATTTATATAAAAATTAGATGTTAAAACTGCTAAATATGGTAAATTTTTGTTAGCCCCCATTCCTTTTCTTATAATAAAATTATTGCTACATGCAACAATATGGGCCTCGTGCCAGGTGCAGAAGGCAACCGTGTCAATAAAAAAAGAGTCATATTATTCACGCCTGATACGTAGTGAAACTATAAATTTTTAAAATATTATATAATATTTTAAAAATTTATAATTTTAATACACATATAAAAATAATAGGGTTCGTCAATAAATAGGGGATCGGTACCAGCTGCCCATGATGCTTCTTACCTTGCTATTCTGTCACATGCAGATCTGGCTATGTTAAAAAAAACAATTTCAATATCTTATATACTATTATTAATTTTTCAAAAGCTTCATATGTCGGCCGGCCACTTCCCAGGTAAAAGCCACAAAATGATATGCCACGTAATTGGACAAAGTTGATGCTAAAGTCACCAACATGTAGAAAGGTTTTGTTCATTTCTTGAAAAGTGTTTATGTATATGACTTTTCCTGCCTTGCTTTTCTCTGGGCTAATTTTTATCCGAACATTGATATGCTCATACTATAAAAAAAATGTTATAAAGAGATGTAAAATTGTTATATTATTTTGTATCTTCTTTTAAATTAGATAGAACTCAGACCATTGTAAGTCCTACTTAGTTTAAGGCGAGACACAAAATGATACGAGAATTTTGTGTCCCTTCATAATGTAAGAGTAAAGTTTTTGTTTTTGTTCAGCAACTACAAACAGTCTTCAAGTTTTCTTCAAAAGGTTAAATACTTTTTATCTAGCTACTGCTAAGGAACGTGTTAATCATGTACTTTTACCAATATTATCTATTACAGCATCTTGTCCAAACAGTCATAAGATGCAGAGAGAGAGTTCCTCTTTCCTCGTTTTCTATAGTAGTGTTGAAAGTGATTAAGCATCTCAATATAACTACAAACCTGCCACTCCTAAGTAAAAATCATTCATCACTCTCTCAGGTAAATGACTTTACATATGAGTATATTTTTCCACATAATTAGGGCAAGCTGCAAGCCAATGAACTCAAGTTAGTCCATAGGTTCTACGAGTTCAATTCTTTGTATGGTAGGTTAAACTAGAGAAGATATAGTTAACATAGTTAGGAGAAAAAAAAGGAATAAGAAACAAGGAAAATTTGGGGCGCATAGCAGCTGAGCAATTGAACGTTGCTCGAATTCAGGGTGCAATTTTTCTGAAAACAAAACTGAACATTTATAGAAAGAAAAGCGACAACCTTATCAGAAAAATAAGCTCGAAGAGAGCAAAGAAACTCTGCTGGAGTTGCTACGGAACATTAGCCCCCAAAATGGCCTTCGAAAGCATCAACAGTTTCCTTGAGACACTCACACTTTTAATCAACCAGGACTCGACACGTGTCAATGTTATGTTGTAGAATTATTTTCTAAGCCGTCTACGGTTTTAACTTTTGATCTATAAATAAGAACCTTTGCTTCAAGATGGTCATTGCTTGGCCAATTAGTTTTAAACCCTCTCTCGGTTAGACCTTAGTCATTCTTATTTATTCTAGTTTAGTATCCTTCACTTCTCTGAAAGTAGTATTTCTGAAGCTGAAGTTTTTGGTCTCAGGAGCATTGCGTGGTCGGCTCCATATTGGCACAGACATTGGTTCTATTCAGTTCCAAAAATTCAGACTCAGCTCCCCATGGATCTCGTTCGCTGCTTTTTGGTGATCTGGATTAGTGTTATTCTTCTCATCCATAATTTGGGAAATGTGGAAGGAAGATACCATCATCACAAGACGCAAAAGGGAATTTCCCCTGTTCCTGAGCCTCCTCCTGCAGCGTCCCCCGAGCCAGAAGAACCGTCACCCCCTGAGCCAGAAAAACCTTCACCCCCTTCCAAATCTCCTTCTGTTCCTTCTGCCCCATATCCAAATCATCCTGGGGAGTCCTCTTCAGACTGTGTTTTTGATGTAAGATCCTATGGGGCAGTTGGAGACGGTGCAGCTGATGACACTGCTGCATTCAGGGAAGCATGGAAAGCAGCATGTGCAGTAGAATCAGGAGTTGTCTTAGCACCAGCAAATTACAACTTCAAAATCACTTCTACTATATTTTCAGGTCCCTGCAAGCCAGGACTTGTATTTCAAGTAAGTGTGCTTATTGTATTCAATCTCCTAGCTCTCCTCTTCTTTCTTCTGCTATTAGACCTATAGGAATTTTATGCATATGTAGTCCAGCAATAATAAAGATTAAAAATGTGAACAGGTGGACGGTACAGTCATGCCACCAGATGGACCAGATTCATGGCCAAAAGCAGATAGCCGCAAGCAGTGGCTAGTGTTCTATCGACTTGACCAAATGACTCTTAATGGGACAGGGACCATAGAAGGCAATGGGGAACAGTGGTGGGATCTCCCCTGCAAACCACACAGGGTAATCAACTTATCCAACCCATAACACCTGGTCCTCTTATTAACTCTTCCCCAACGATTGCTGCATTATTTCTCCTGTAAATTGAAAAGTCAATACCAAATATTGAACGTAGGACCTAATAAAGTCTCCTGTCTCTACTCATTTCAACTAGAGCTAAACCCAAGTGGCCAGTTACAGATGAGTCTGGCTATTCCTAAAATTTTTTACTCACGAAACTTCTATGAGTTCCTATTTGTGGTTTTGTAAAATAACAAATAGAGACCAGTCTTTATATGTGCTTTATGAGAGTTTCTTGAGTTCAAATTCATAGGAGTATACTTTCCCGTAACAAATACAACTTTATCCTGTTTAAATTTGAGTGTTCTATTTATTTGAATTTGATTCAAATCCTAGAAAAATGATATTTCAGGGTCCCAATTGGAACACGGTGCCAGGACCATGTGAAAGCCCAACAGTGAGTATAGCTATTTAAGTTTCGATTCAAGCTTGTTGTTTCGGTAATCAATTGTCTTATTGTTTCTCACTTCATGTTTACAGATGATACGGTTCTTCATGAGCTCCAATTTGGTTGTCAGTGGGCTAAGAATTCAAAATAGTCCCGAGTTCCACATGAAATTCGATGGCTGCGAAGGAGTACTGATAGACAAGCTGTCCATTTCTTCACCCAAACTTAGCCCCAACACCGATGGAATCCATGTTGAGAACACAAAGTCTGTTGGGATTTACAACACCATGATAAGCAATGGTGAAGACTAAAGAACAATGTCCTTCTTACCCAATATGACAATTTTTGGTTCTGTTTTTTTCTTTATATCATATGCTAGATGTGTAATTTAGCATAACATGATTTGTACAGGTGATGACTGCATTTCAGTTGGACCCGGGTGCTCAAATGTGGACATACAGGGTGTAACTTGTGCTCCTAGCCATGGGATTAGGTACATAATCTTCTCTGAACTAAAGTTAAATCTTGGTTGTTAGCTACCAACTGATGATAATTAGTAAAGGATTAAAAAAAGTACCAATTAATGGTTGTTTTCTTACACATTCATTCTCTCTGTCAATCATTATTCTTGCTAGAATTCATTCATACTATGACATTAGATCAATTTGTAAAGGCGAAA
Source organism: Dicorynia guianensis (assembly GCA_037013595.1). Taxonomy (NCBI): domain Eukaryota; kingdom Viridiplantae; phylum Streptophyta; class Magnoliopsida; order Fabales; family Fabaceae; genus Dicorynia; species Dicorynia guianensis. Next base: position 22,703,438 of record JASUAB010000015.1, read on the forward strand.
TGAATCAAGAGTGACTTCAACCACAGGCAAGTCTAGCATGAGTGTAATAACTGTCAAAGGGGTATCCAACTCATTCAAAAAACCTGGATCTAGAATTCAACTTTTGTGTAAGACCATGATAAATGCTTCAACCTTCAAATGGTCCTCACTGTTTTCTCCTAAAAGGTAGCAGGTAGGATATTTATTTTTTCAGGTCATTTTAACAGTTGGAACGGTTGAAAACTTTGGTCCCAATCAGATACAACAACAATTCTTCTATTTTAACAAATTAAACTTCATAAATATTTATTTAAAAAATTTAAATTATTAAATTTACTGAATCTTATATATTAAATTATACTACCTTATGTTTCTTTTGATAAACTTTTTGTAACTCTTTTTTTTAAGTGAAAACATCTTTTTTCTTATTATAACAAAGCTAGGACTAATTAGAACCAGAACAGTAAAACATAGGGAACCCAAAAGAAATATTGTTGGGAGTTGAAACCAGAACTGAATGACCGTAAGAGTGCTGTGTTTTCTGCAGCATTGGAAGCCTAGGGGTACACAATTCTCGGGCATGTGTCTCTAACTTAACTGTTCGCAACACTGTCATAAGGGAATCAGACAACGGGCTGAGGATCAAGACATGGCAAGGGGGAACGGGTTCTGTAACGGGGTTGAGATTTGAGAACATCCAAATGGAGAACGTTAGGAACTGCATCATCATAGACCAGTACTATTGCTTGTCAAAGGAATGTTTAAACCAAACTTCAGCTGTGCGTGTAAACGAGGTGTCGTACAGGAACATAAAGGGCACATACGATGTGCGAACCCCTCCTATCCACTTTGCCTGCAGTGACAGCATTGCCTGCACAAACATAACACTCTCTGAAGTTGAGCTTTTGCCCTATGAAGGGGAATTACTGGATGACCCATTTTGCTGGAATGCTTATGGAACTCAGGAGACCTTGACCATACCTCCCATTAATTGCTTAAGAGATGGGGAGCCTGAGACTGTGGGAGAGCTCTCAGCATATGAGTGCAGTTATAGATAAGGTACTAGTCCTAGAATTTTGGTTGAATAATTATATATAGAAGAAAATATATCATATACACGATAGATATAGAGCCAAGAGAACCATTATTGTGCGCTGATGAAATTGGTTCTATATTTGTCACTTAGGATTCATCCCTTTTTGGGAGTATTATTTTATTCCCTCATTGTGTGATGAAATGTAGAATTGGGTCTAGTTTTTCGGATCCACATTTTAATAGTTCGATTGGACATTTATGTCATATAAGCGGATTTCAAATACCATCTTGGATTTCATTTCAATCATGGCTCCAAGTACGTATTCCATTGCTTGAATTGAGTTTTAACATTGAGCTATAATAGTTTGTGTGAAGCATAATGAATTTGTGGTATATGATAACTTGATAAGAACTCACATAAAATTGCACCCTGTTAGCGGGGCAAGAGAAAGAAACATGACAAGGTATGATATATGTTCCCTCGCTTATGCTATTCTACTAAGAATTTTATCAAATTTTTATTTAAAAATTTAAATTATTAAATTTATTAAGTCTTTAACACATTTTTAAATTTATAAAAAATTTTGGGCATCACCTTTTCCATATTCTCTTGCCTTTTGAAATTCCAAAAATGGTTAAGAGATCTTATTGAGCTAATTATATCACATAATAAGATTGATGTGATATGTCAATTTAATAGTAAATTACCATTAATATTATTTTGTTACTGTAATCTTTCATTAATAGTAAATTACCATTTGCATTATTTTGTTACAATAATCTTTCATTAAATATGTAAATGGCAAATACAGGCTGAAAAAATTGCATAAATAATAGTTTATTATTGAATTAATATATTACATCAATTATGTCATGTATAGATTTGGATCTTTGCAACTTTTTGAGTGAAACTTAGGGAATTAAAAATTAATCTTTTTAAAAATAGAGAAATTATTAAAATATATATGACTTCTTTCAATAAAAATTTTTTTATATACATAATTTAGATTAAATTTAAAATAATATACTTAAAAAATTTAATTATCTGTCAACTGTACCGAATTTTATTAATAAATCCTTGCATTTTTATTCATTGACTTAGCTATTTTTTCTTTATCCCTTTTCAATCTATATTTAAATTTAATTTATAAGTTACATTATTTTTTTTCAATAACTTTTCACCTTTTTGAAAAATATTTCTATATCACATCAACTTCACCTTTTACTGTTAGGTCGCCAATTACAAATAATCTTAATTTGTCATATAATATAATCAGTTTATTGAATAATCACTTGTTCAGAAAAACAAACTCAAAGAAGATTTTGTAATAGTTTGATTGAATCTATACTAATCTAAAACTAAATAATTATACAATTAATTAAGAATCAAGAATGAGACACTTATCTCTTGATTCTATAACAGCAAATTAATTTGACACCAAACTTTTACCAAACAATCTCTGCCAAAAGAAGATTTTTAAGCATCTGTATCAATGCTGAAAAGGTCTTGAACACATACTTGAGATCAGACTTTTATTCTCCTTTTCTTTATATTAAATGACCTTGTAGAGAAAACATCAATAGATGATACATAATATATAAAAAATCATGCATACCCTTAATTAACATGTCTAAATCAAAAGGTAAAACAACTCATTGATCAATTTATTAAATCAAATATCAGGTAATTATGCTACACATTCAACTTATTTTATAACCAAAATGCAACCAATAATAACAGCTCAAATTCAGAAATTATTCTAACAAATTTTGGTTTGTGTTGGCTTGTCTCATTCCCATCTATTAACACAAGGGACAAAGCCACTAAACATTCGCCGGCACTCTTATTTTTCTTGGGGCTTATTTTAGATTTCATAAATCTTTCGTTGAAAATTAACTGTATAAGCATTTTCTGGTAATTAAAACTGAAATAATATCTTGATGACCTTAAAATATATATATATATATATATATATATTTCTGAAAACGCCGAGTCCTGTTGCTTTCTCTTGTTTAACTTCCTTCCATTGTGGTTCGGTGTACTGTGTATGCTGCCACACTGCCGTTCGGTCGCTGCGGTATTCGTTGTTGATTTTGCATCTTCAGTTTCATATCCTCAATCAGGAAAGCAATCGTTTCGCAAGGCAGACACTGCATCTTTTTGGTTGATTTTTTCAGTTAAATTTATCTATAAAATCTACAAATCAAAGAATTCCCTCATTTAGATGCCTCGTGGACAATTTTAGGAAAGAAAGAATCTATAATGCCTCTACAATTTCTTACACTGTTGAGAACTGAACGTTAACAATTCTTACAAAATATTTGGAAAAAAATTGTTGTTAAAATGAGTAATGGACATACAATATAATAAAGAATAATGTTAGAGTTATCTATTTATGTTTATATTTTAAATATAAAGTACGTTTTGACACTAAACTTACATGCAATATGAAATTTTACATAATAAAAAATGAGCCTCAAATCATGCCATGCATAAAACATATAAAGATAAACACATAATTCTAATATTACACTACAGTAAGTAAGAGCGTGCAAAAAATTTGTATCAAACCCAAACCCATGACATGTCCGGCTTACATGGATAGGTGACGAATTATATTTTTGTTAAAATTGATCTAAATCTGAATTAATTGCACAAATTATATGTATAATTTGTTTATGCATATAATTAGTTAGATTCAGATAAGATTTCTAAAAATGATTTTTACCCAAATTTTTTATTCAAACTCAACTTATGCGCGCCTCCACTATATGGCAGTGCTTGCCTTTGTTAACAATGGGATAATTAAAATGAGTGAACGACATGCCACCAAAGGCATCCTGATTTCTTTTGCTGGCAGTCCTTGCAAAATTAGTTACAATTAATTATAGGCCATATGTGTACTAGTCATAATATATATCAAGGTTCAACCAGTTTTCCTCAAATTGGATGGCCTTGCTTCTGCTGGTCTTGGACCAAATGATCTACTTGCAGTTCGGTTACACTAGGGCTGTACACTTTATCCGTGAACCTTGGGCTCTGTAGACTTATGAACTCTTTGGATGGCGTTGCAGTAGAGCTCATGACCTTTGGACTGCAGACACGTCTAATCTCACCCCGGCTTCTAGTAATTATTCCATCAAGAATCTCTCCATCCTCTGCAACAGATGCTGTTCTACCCAAGTCCCCCTCCTGCATGCAACATAGCAAGCATGGAAGATAGGAAGCAAAATAAGTGTCATGGATGATGGATTGGCATCAATATGGTTACGCCAACAGCCAAAACACTTGATAACAGATATTCCTAAGCAATCTGATTCATTCAAGGGTTACTCACAAATATCGCTTTTAATATCATTAATCTCAGCCCCGCTACTCACATTTATTCCCATACTGTTATGCAATCTCGCAAACTGAATTATGAAACTCAGCTCATTTAATGGTTCCACGCGAAATATCAGCATTTTGTTCCCATTCTACAGCTTTTCTCCTTGAATGTTCTATGGTTCACAATCTCTATATAATATTTCATGGCACAGGACAAGTAGTTTGCATGCATTTATTCATCTATTACCATTGAATGCGGCTCTATTCCGGCGGATAGTTCCCTTTTTGGCTGAAAAGTCTAGTCAATGATTAATGATTGCAAAATTGTAATCGATGTCTTACAGTAGCAAGGTCGAATGGTAAAGCAGGTACTTCTTCATACTCTGCCGCATCTAAATCTTGAAGGTGTGCCCCTTTGAAAAACTTGGGCAGAATGTACTGTCTTACAGGAACCAGAAGCATGATCATCAGCGGGAAAAGAACCCCAGCCATTGGAATCCACGTAATCCCAAAACAAACCAGCAAGTAAGTGGTTTGGAACAGTGTAAATGCTGCAATTGTCTTGAAAGGTACGGTCTCCACGTAAGTTGCATGGCACTCCTCCAAAACTCTTGAAACACAAAAGGCAGGAAGAGGGAGGTGGGAAGCAGCAGCAGGTGAGTGAATGAAGCTTATTAGTTTCTTTGAAAAGAGAAGAAGAAAAAAAAAAAAAAAAGTGAAAATGTAGCTCAAGAGAATACGTGTATCTTCTGCTTTGAGCTGTGAAAAGTAATAAAATCCGTTCCCAGAACTGGTTGCCTGGTAAGCTTTCAATGGCCATGAAAGCAAAATAGCCACATAGTACTGAAGTGGGAATCCTTTTCAGGAAAGGCATTGCTGCAACGCATGCTCCTACCATCACAGACTGGAGAAAGTTGCTCACTCTTTGTTCTTTAACCTCCACTGGCAATAAATCATCAATTTCCTTCTGAACATCGAAAATCGACTCATCAACTGGAGCATTTATATTCCCCTTGCTTGATGCCAGTTGAACAGTTGACGCTTTCAACTCTTTCAATCCCTGTCAAAACAAAGGTTGGATGAATTATGGTACTGGACTCGAATTGTTGAAGAGAATTTCAGATTAAAGTCCATTTGTTAAACCATGATGGCATGATAAGAGACTCCTTTGCATCCATCTTAGATAAGGGCACTTTCAAAACTCAAAGCAGAAGTTTGAAATCAAAGGACAGACATTGTTATCAACTTCTGATCTGTCTAGTCTTGAAGAGTAATAATGTTGAAAAAAACATGATCAACAAGAACGAATTCTCTAGAACATAATAGGTGAAAGGAAGCGTGATAAAAAGTCCACAATTCCACATACCCGAGAGGAAGGTTCCCGGTGAAATAGAGGGGTTTGCATCTGCTGGTAAGCTTCCTGCATGCTTCCATATACTTGTCCCAAGCTGGCTTGCTTTCTCATACAACTTCGAGCTATCGCAACAAGCCGGTTTCTAAGTAACTGCGAATCAACTAGATATCATGATGAAGTAACATATAAACACCATTAAGTGCAGAGCACATGTCATCTGTATATTTTCTGTTTCAACTTTTGCTGTAAGGTTCTTGGCCTAAAACTGCCAATGCATGTTACGCAGGAAATTTTACACCAATCATGTGACGTGGAGAATATAGTCCGCCGACTAGCAATTTATATTCCTTGCAGTCTAGCCAAGCTCTATATAAAAGAAGAAAACAGGAAGCCTGTATTGCCCACCTGGTGCTTCAATGTGGCCAAACTTTTGGTATGCATTGGAGATTGGGGAATGACACCATTTGATGGGGGAATCCCAATGAGGCCGCATAATATAACCTGTCATTCAGTCACCAAAGCAGATACAGATCACATTTAGTTCAAGGGAAGAACAAGGAGTATACTATGTTCCAAGTTGGAAGGGGGAAAACACAACATATGGTAAGAGGGTAAAGGCAAAGAGCCAACAGCATTTTACGTGAGAGTAATGATAAGAGTACAAGTGGGAGTGTACAAAGTAAGTACATTTAGATAGAAAAAAATCTAGAAGGAAAATAATTTGAATATAAAAGAGAATAAAACTTAAAAATGTGAGAGTGTGTGTAAAGAGTATATAGAGTCACTTTGTACTATTCTCATTACTCTTACATAAAGGAAAACAAATAAACAAGGAATTTAAGGTACCATGAATCCCAAAAGAAGTAAATCATAATGGAAAGAAGATGGCTTTCTTAAATTGAACTCTTTCTGCTGAGCCAGCTGAGACGCTACACTATGGTCAAAATAATAGAGCACGGCAATCATTGTTGCTGGAATAAAAGCACCAATAATATAGACAACTGGCACATTCAGCATGTCCTGTCAGAGTTTGTGAATTATGCATAAGAAGTTTCCATGGAAGAATTAAAAATATAAAAAAAAAAAAAGATAACCTTAATCATCATATCTCCTATTAATAAAATAATTTGAAGTTCTTAACTAGACATGCCTCTGTGACCGTCCAGCTTTGGTATGCACGCGGTGACCATGGATTTGGACTAAAAAGGCGCCTTGGGATTCCTTTTGGAATACTTCCAGCTGGTATATAAGAAACTGCAGTCCATAATAGAACCATTAATGGCACGCCATAATCTGCTACAAAACCCCGTAACCATCCTGCATGGAGGTGAAACCAATCATAAATACTACTGAAAATAATAATCCAACTTGGTCAAAAAATGAGTTCAATCGCCTAGATTACACTTATTTTGAAGTAATAAGCATATCCTTAGCCATTGTTGATCAGATTTAACCACCAGAAAATCCTCTTTCCTTAAGGAGGTTGGCATCTTAACTTATGCCTCCAAGGTTGAACTAAGTTTCATGGCTCTCTAGAACTTTATAAGGCTGAAACTGTTATTGGTTTAAGGGTTGTTTCATGAAAAACTCTTTCCTAATGCGACGCTCTATGAACCCCTTAAGAGCATCATATCTACTGTGTTTTTATCTCTCTTACAGCCAGCATTTCTATATAATATCTCTTTCAAGAAGAATATATATCATAATACAAGGACTAAGCCAAAGTATTTCTGCAACTTTTGTCAACAGTTCAGAAATTGACTGGAAGGGGAAGAACATTCTATGCTTTCTGCCTTGTTGATTATGGTAATACATGACTGTGTTTGGGAACCTCTTTAGAATTAAGTCTGACCTGATCCGTAATACCAGAACCTTGCTTTTCGGCTTCTCAATGCTGTAAGCAGGAGGCCGAATGACAGAACCACAGCAAACATTCCATTTCCAAATCTCCATGAAGCTTGAAACTCAGTTAATGTTGAATTTGCTCTCTCAGGTATACTAAACTCATCAATAAGTCCCTGTTAAACCCAATTTGACAGCATGTCTATCAATTAAACTAAATGCCAACAATAATTTATAATTTCATCATATTTTTACTATGTTTAATACAAAAATTTTAAAAGAAAAAAATTGCTTTAGAACATTTCCATAATCAATACAATTACTGTACGGTGAAAACAGAAAGATGCCTCTTACTTTAATAGCCTGTTGCATAAAGAGCATTGCAATAAGAAGGCCAAACAATTCCCCTGCTAGGCGAGTAAACCGGTTGATGATGGAACAAGCTCCTAAGATAGCCAGTAGGAACAACAAGATGGCAGTCCATATGCATACCCTGCTCATACATACAGAGTCATTATGCGCACTGAAGGTAGGAACACTATAGGTATCTAAGTTGGTTATATATTCACAACAAATTACAGACAGTAAATTGTCACAAAGATTAAAGCCAACAGTTTAGATTCTTGTAGCAGTTCCAAATTTAAGCATGAAGAGAATACCATCCAGCCCATGCTAGGAAGAGCTTTGAACCCAAATCTGATCTACTTTGAGCAAAGTTGAACATGAAAGTGTACATAATTACAGTTGGCTCCGCCACTCCTAGAATCAACAAAGGTTGGCCTCCTATAATAGAGTGTATAATTCCACACAATGCTGTAGAAGCTAGAGTTTGAACAGCAGTGAGGACTCCATCTGAAGATTGTAGGTATACAGCTCATCATATTTTAGATGCATTATAACAATATATCTGCATTTACTAATCAGCTATCTTATCATCCCAAAAATCTCATGCATGGCTGAAGATCCCAAGGAACTTACAGGATGCGTAACAAAATCTTATATAGCATAAATTTGAACTCTGTCATGTACCTGTATCTCTTTCCAATTGTTCTCCGAATGAAATAACTGGAATTGCTGATGCAAAAAATATATATGTGGTAGGGGCTAATATCCTACGAAACAGCAATTCAAACACCAAGTTAACATGGTCATCATTACATACTTATCTAAATTCGTCAAATTTCAATTCCAAAGATAGAAAATAAGCGAGTGCTTTCCAGAATAAGGAAAATGTACCTGAAACCTGCCCTGAGACCACCAGACCAGTCTTGCTTGTAACACATTAGTCTCCCATGAAGATCATTTTTAATCCCACGAAATGGAACAAATGTCTCCTCCATAGTTTCTTACTTAGCAAAGAGTTGAATTTTCTTTTATGCTTAAACAACCAAAGAAAGTTGTTGAAACAGCCCTCAAGTAACCAGGACTGCTAATAATGCATGTGATTTGGGCAACGGAGAAATAGCGGAGTAATATTTTCGTAACTATGATGAATGAGCAAGCAACTAATCATCATTTTAATTTAAAAGGTGCCATAAGCCGTCCCATGTGGAGAAGCCAGATTATGTAATTAAAGCCCACTAATATAACCAAAATGGCAACTACCCGACTTCAACTAGACCAAGCTGATACCCATTTGGGAGGCATAGAAAATTATCAAAATGAAATAAGACGGGAAGACTAAACAGCAAACAAGAGGGCCTTCACACAATGAGGATATTGAGAAATGTTGAGATGAAAACTCCAAATATATAACCGCGAGGAGTACCCAAAATGGGGTCTTAGATTTGATACCAAGGGCAATGTGAGTCAAAGGGGAATGAAAGGAACGTCGTTAGTGAGGGCAAAACAGCAAACTTAGTAGAAAATAACTTCTAAAATTAAAAGGAGCCGAAAGGGGAAGAATGCATGAGAAAGGAGCACACAAATTAAAACTAACAATCAAAAAAGAAAAAGAAAAATGTTGATGAGTATTTGGAATGAGGGATATTTCCTGCAAATGCAATGTAAAATTTCTGGTCTCAGTCAAAGTACTGAAAATGAAGGGAGAAAGAATCAAAATATTGGCACTCCCAAAAATATAAATATATATATATATATATATATATGTATATATCGGCACTCTGTCTGTGTAATTGAGCTATAAATGGGTGAGTGATAGTGAAAGGTAATAAAATGAAAGTTTCAATTAAAGTATCCTTGTTTTAATATACATCTGAATGGCTCCCTGTACACAAAACAGACTACTTTTTTTCTTGATTGATTAAATGAGCCATTCACGGTACACATGATTAGGGGTGAGGGCCAAAATTTGCCTGTCCATGACAAACTGGCGTGAAAAAAGACGAGTCTGTATTGTTTCCCTGGTCTGAACAACTTACTGTTAAATATTAGCACAGTTTGGTATTTCAATATTTACCCGCAGAGAGAGGATTTCGACATGTCTTCTTACAGAGGACTAATTTGTCTAAAACATTAACGACATGTCTCATCAAATCTAAGAGGGAACAAATTCTTATCGAATTCATTTGTCTAGATCTGAATGCTGTTATTTTGCATTCTTATAATTATATTTTATTCAAAGTGTAAAATTTTATATAAATTAATATTAAATTAAACATTCTACAAAAAATATAGGCATAAATATGTTGGTGTACCATTTTCTAGATCTCTTACTTGATGTATTGTAATTAATCTAATATTTATATGTAATATTTTTTTTATTTTCTTAAAATATCTTTTGTTTAATAAATAAAAATTATTTTTTTTTAAATATTAAAAGTGTCAATTAAGATAAATTTTTTCTAAATATAAAGTTTAAATTAAATATAAATAACTTATTTAAAATATTTAAATTTTTATCGCTTAAATGAACTCCCGTTGATATTTATATATAAAATTGGTGGCAAAAAGTTTTTCGCATGATTATCAAACTATCCTTTAAAATACGTGTCTGGACCGCAGGGATGAATTTAGACAGAAAAATGCAAAGCATGCACGGAGCAGAAATGTGCTAACTGCTTGAGCTACGGCATTGCAGATTCATTGAAATATTGTTGTATATTTGCTAAAATAAAATTGCTTTCCTCTTCTTTTGGCTTAAAAAAGAGAAATTATTAAATTTAGCATGCAATCAATAAATTTGTTTTCCTCTTTTGTTGGTACTAAAATACATCTATAATTTAGTAACCAAAGTTATGGTCTATCTCCAAAAAAGTTTGGTTCACCTATATTCATGAGTACAGAACATAAAGAGACAGCAACTATGGATCTATCTTTTCCCTTTTTCTGTATATGTGTATATATACCTTTGTCTGCTAAATCTACATATTATGTATGGCCTGTATTCTATCACAATAAAGGCTACCTCTAATTAATATCTTTTAACTACCAAGCTTGAGGGAAAATAAATGAGAAAACTCAAGTCCCAAGGGGCTCTCACCACACAAACAGATATTTTCTGATTTCATTTCTTAACACTAACCATGACTGTGATTGAAGCATAATACTCTCCACAACCAAGTAAAGTTAAAAAACAAGTATTCTTTTGCATAAATCACTACCTCTCTTTCCTTCCCATATTAGTCACATTTTGAAGATGTCAAATTAATTATCACAAAAACTTAAGTTATTAAATTAAATTAAACTTATATAGTTTTTAAATTTGGATGGCTATATTATGGAGACATGGATAGTTTATTAATGATTTTGTCTTGCATAATACTGAACTCTTACGCTTCACTCAATTCATGAACCGCATTAAAGTATTTCAGAGCAAAAGATAACCCTTTGCCCATGTATTTTCGGCAGTGCCTACAATATGGGCATTGATTGAATTGGCGGGTCCTTTGTTGATAATTGCATCATGGAGTTTGGCAATTGCTGATCGCCAATGGCCCCTCTTCCATTTTTCCCCGAAGGCAGTGGAGGATAGGGATCCAAAGGAGGAGGAATATATGCTTTACGGGGGCATTTTGTGGATACAAACTGTGACGCTTGGCTTCAAAAGACTCAAAATGAGGCTGTGGGAGGGACCACATGATCATAAACTAGTATTGTGTAAATTCATTCCATTGCTTCAGTTATAACTCAATTATTTTGTTACCCTCCAACCCCTTTATCCAAAAAAAAAGTTTCAAAAAATTCAAGAATCAGTCTTCTTTTTCTGCAAATTAAATTTTACCCAATTTCACTTAAAAGTTTTAAATCATTTAATTTATTAAATTTTATAATTCATTTAATCTAACAATTTTTACTACTTTTTAAAAAAAATTTATTAATCTCATTTTGTGAGAATAATTTTTTTCCTTAAGATGAATTTCTGTATCTCTTATACCTAACTTTCTCAATACGTCCTCACTCCCTAAATCCATCCATGTCATTTTCTACTTTTCGTTTGCCATTCGTTCGCTGAATAAGCAATCCCCATGTGGTTAAGACTGACGATATTGTTAAGTATAATGACAATCAAGTTGATCAAATTGTTGAGACCAACCCAAGCTGCAAAGGGCCGATTCAGTCTGCAGGTTTCCTAGAAATGAAGGTCCAGTTTGGTATATTGTACAATTATTTCAAACTGAATGCAACTCGAACCGAACCAAAGTCATAAGTCATTGTCAAAATAATTCCCATCTTATAACCCTCTTAAAACTTTTGTTTTATTCAAACTAAAACTATACCAGTTTAATGCAAACCCACTGCATCCTCCCCTTCCAATTATGATTAATCTTCACATATCTCTTAATTTATGTTGGACTAAGGTTGATTTGATTTACGAATATGTTACGTTAATGCTATTTTGGTTACAAAAAGTTTGCATTTAATAGTGAGTTGATAGATTTGTGAAATTTAATATATTGAATTATTTATATTATAAATTATAAAAATTGAGTGAGAATAAAATTATAAAAATAATAAAACTTTTTAATTTATGCCAAGTTTAATTGCTTGAATTAAAAAAAAAAAGAAAATCTTGCAACATAAATAATAGAAGTGATACTGAATGTAAGTATAAATGGTGACTTTTATTGTATGAGAAAGTATGCCGCACAATAAGGAATGTCAGGCTTCTATGTGTACTAAAATATGGTTGCATTAATTTGTTTCTGTTTAATTAATTTATTTATTTTTGCTTGTTAATACTCCTGAGATAATTTTTTAATAATTTACTAGGCCATGAGAATCATTCCAACTTGAAATTTAACCAATTGAATTGGGTTGGTCATTTTCATATAGCTGTTTATTTGGACTGCTGATGTTGTTACCATAAGAATCATTGATAACAAGGAAATCCCAGTGTTGGAAGATTTTATAATAGCTTAAGGAGATTGAATCTAATGATTGACAACTTGATGTGAGTTGTTTTGATGGCTAAGATTTTAGAAAATTATACTCTCACGTCTTCTTTTTTATACAATAACTATACCTTTTAGTTTAAGTCTTTAGATCTATTGAGTTTTATAATTTAGCCTCTAAAATTCAATAAATTTTAATGACAGATTTAATATTATAAAAATTAAATAAAAACAAAGTTGTAAGAACAAATGATTTTAAGATTTGTTATCACATTTGCCTTGACGACACCTAGTATGAATGCATGATCCCTGATAAGAATGAGCAATGGATCAGCCAAATTGATGCTTGCTTGTTCAGGTATTAGAGCAAGCTGTAGATAGGAGAGTGACAATCTTCTTTCTATAGTGATTCTACGTCAAGTGACTTGAGTCATGAGATAGGAAAGTGACAAAACACCCGTTAGGTTATGTGTGAATTGTAAAAAAAATCTGTCGTTGTGACCTAAGTGTGCCCAAGAAAATCTTTATAGAGACGTCATCTTTGAAACGTGCCAAGAATCACTTATTCGGTCAATCTTTCAAATTTCAATTGTCGAATCAGCAAAACCAAATTCTGTTAGTGTCAAAAAAGCATATGATCTTTCTTGGATTATGGCAACCTGCCTGCCCTCCTGCACTAAGTTGATAAAATGCGGCTCTAGAACTCTCGCTTCTGGTTAGTGGTGATTTCTAGTTTCTTTGTAGGAAAATGCTTAAATTGTATGAAGAGTTATTGGGTGTAATTTTAGGAAATGTTACTGCCACAACCCTTCCTTGTGTGCTTTTGAGAGGTTGTCTCTAATGCCCCTAGTTTTTAGGTTCGTCCTCATTCCTCTGTAGAACTGTTATCTTTTTTCAAAACAAAATCCAATATAGTTTTCAAATTAACCTTATTGAACTCAGAACGCAACAACTCATCCCATACACACCCTTTATTAACTTAATAACCAATAACTAGACGTTTTTAACAATTTTTTATAAATGCATCAACTAAGCTTTACTAAATGAATACATAATTTACCATGCAATAAACAGACGAGTATAAAATCCGGTCCCAAACTGGATTGGATGATCTTCAAGACAGCTGGAAATTTCAACGGTAATGAAGGAATCCATCAATTAATACATAATTTACCAGTACAAAAAGGCCGTAACGCAGTGTCACCTCCTTTCACAGAGACTCCTTACACGTTGCAAAACACGAACAAATTCATAAAACAACGAAAAATCAAAAGCTGTAACAGTTTCAGCTGCTTGAGTTCTGGGACTTGTGTAGGTATGAGGGTTCTGACAAATCACAAGGTCAAAGCCACCAAATTTTTTAATCAGACTCTCAAGCCTATTACTAGTTAGTTTTTGAATGTCTTCAATCTGCACTAACTCGCCGGTTTGTCCAGAATTATGCCACCACCTCCTAAGAATCTTCCTCTTTGCCTCAGAAGTCTCAACTGAGACAACAGCTTTCATCTTAATCCCAAGACGGTGTAGAGCAACTTCTGCTCCGCCAATCCCACTAAAAACCGATAACACAGTCAATCCACCTGGGAACATGGGCTTCAACACGGAAAGATGATACCCCAATGTGTCTGTCTGGAAGCAGTATTTTAGTGTTCTAATTCTTTCTATCGTACTGCTCTCAGCAGCTCGGGTGTGATTCAGAGGATACCCCAAGATAAGCTCCCATTGTTCAGGCTCTACGGGACCAAGTTTGTACTTACCAATCCAGATAAGATTTAGTGTACGACAATGATGAATGATGTTTTTCTGCTGTTCAGACGTTAGTACTCCACCAGAATCAGCTAGCATCCTTCCTAACCTATCACAGAGCTGTAATACTCCGCTACTTTCACAATTTATGCAGCTCAGCTGCTTCCTCGAATCCCAAGATGCCCACCATTTCTTTGTGTGCGGTATTGCATCTTCAATAGTCATAGGTGGCCTTGGGACAATGTGGAACCTGTTTTCAGCTGGAAGATTGTGTACATAACCTTCTCTTCTACTTAAGGCTGAAAAGAATTGAGTATTCACAAACTCTGGTTCCAGAGCATATAAAAACTGAGAAATTTTTTTCCATGAGTCGTAAGATATATTTGAAATATTTCCATAAAAGAAAAATGGAGGCTTTGCTACCACTCTATTAAGAGACCTTGATGGATTGGATTTGTTAAGTGTTGACAGTTCAGCAATGTTAGCATCAACTTTCTCCTCCACCCAATAAGGATCAAAAGAAGAACTGAAATCATCATAATATTCCTGCTTGGGCCTTTTACCTATATGATTCTCCTCAAAGCTGGAATATCTAGCACTGAAAACGGCATCAGGAATTTCATCATCGCACTCTTCCTTCACCCTTTTACCTCTGCGAATTTCCTCGAAGTTGGCATTCCTTAATTGTGAATGATCATTGCTAATATTCTCAGTTTTTACTTCTGCTGTACCATGTAAGTGCCAGTGTGGGTCATTTTTGATCCCCAAAGAACATGAAGTGGAAGCGGAAGGATACTAGACAAACAAGAAATTCCATTATTCAGCAACCAATTGAATAGTCATCGATGAATGAATGTTAAAAGTAGCACCATAAGCAGAAAATAGACCAAATATCTCTTTCATAGTTATTAAGACATTCTAATAATTTGTCCAGTTGAATTACCAAATTATTTATTTCGTGTACTCAGATTATTAAAATGAAGCAATAACCAATCACATAATGTGGGAAAATTTATGTCAAGCAAAAGAAACACACTAATCTGTAATTAGAAAGACATGGATTTTGTAAAGATTAATTTATCACTGTAAACTCTTATATCATTTTATCAGCAACAAAGAAAGGACTACATAATTGCAATATGTAGAGAATGATGATTATTGAAGATCAAACTTTAAAACAAAACAAAACATATGAATCAGAAGATTGAGGACATTAACATGATCAACCTGCTTTTCTTTTGAAGTTATATGTTACTGTCATTTGTCATACTGATATAATTAAAAAAAATTCAGAATAGATCAAAGATTTACAAGTTAAGAAAAACAAAGGCTAATTGCTACACAGTAGCAAACCTGTAATACAAAGACTGCCATGGTTCTGATAATCTTAGGTTTTGAAGAAATTGGTTTGGCCATCCTGCCAGATAAGCCTTTAACTCTGCTGGGACAGGAAAGCATCTTGGAGGAAGACGGGACAAAATATGGATCTGGTTTTAGTAGCTGAACAAGTTACATCTATTTAACATTATCATGGGTGTAAGTTTGTGGGTGAATATCTGCATGAAAAGAGATTTTGTAACTCACACTGCTGTTTAGAGAGTGGAGAATGACAATGACACCTATGTCAGTTATTGGTGTAATCTGTGGTATTATGGACTTCCTCTGAAGTTTCCATTTGTTGATTATTATTCTGCAGCTCAAATGAATTAGATTTTTATGGCAGATTTTTGCTGATGACAGTGATCAATGTGGCATGAGAGCTTCATTTTGTGAGAACACCACAGCATCAGATTGTGGGTGCTACAGTGGCCTTCATTTGTTTGTTAGATTTGGTATATTGAAGCTGGATGAGGGGAATAGTACATAGTGGATATATGATTATAAAGATTGCCAGAAAATCTCAACCAAAAAAAAATTCCTTTCAGTTAAAGGACATCAAATAAGTAGGTATCAAGTGGGTCATTTTACTTCCTTTGCTTTGTTACCCAACAGTGTGTTGCCCCACCAAACAACAATTACTTCAGCTGGAGTGCAGTCATTGATTGCAAATCTAAAGCTGAGAATCTAATAGTAGTATCTATCAGTGGATGCACCATGAATAATATTAGCGAGGGAACTACTAACCAATTTCTTCTTCATTGACCAATAGCCACGCTGTTGTGTGACTTGCCAATTGTGCCTTTTCTTACAAGGATAATTTGGTAAAAGAGGCTGAAGCCCCAACAGAAACAGGCAATAGTAGATACAAAGTAGCTTTCTCATTCCTATTGTTTTGTGTGGTTTAAAAGAACAAAGTGTTTAGGTTGAGGACAGCCAGCTGGAAATTTTTTATTTTTGTGACTTCTGTCCATGTTCAATTGGAAATGGAAGCACAGCTTCTTGATAGTTTTATTTGGACAGATTTTTTCTTACAGTCTTGTCTTCATGCTTTTCTCTGAATCTTTTGCTTGCCCTGTAAGAACTAATTTAACCTTAAATGTTCACTTTTGTTTTAAAGCAGTTGAGTTCATTTTCACATACAGCCTGAATGTCACTCAGCACATGACGTAGATTAGTTATATGCTGTACAGTGTTTAAAGAGTCATGTAGATCTGATTGTATCAGGTAATGCTCATTATTGGGTATCATATAGTACAACCTAAGTCATAAAGGACGAAACAGATGTTAAATTGAAAATACTATTGACATAAATTAATTAAAAAAATAACAAGTAGAATAAAGTATAACCTTATATTCCGGAACATAGTTGATGCCACTTTGCAATGCAAAAATACAGTTCGCAAGCTCTGAAATTGGGAACTCCGAACCTAAAAGATAACAATATCAGTAAGCCAAACATGCAGAAGCTAAGGCAAGCTGTAAGCCTCCATAAAGGAAAAGAACCAGTAAGAATAAACATGACATTTGGAAATCAACAGGCCAAAGCATAAGGAGAAGACAACAAGTTGGATACATGGTGCAAGTTAAAAAAATAAAGGGCTAACTCACCACTCCGTGATTTATACAAGGCAAAGTCAGTCTACTCCAATAATGGCATCTTACAGCCCTAAAGATGATCAAAGAATAGTTTCCAAAGGCAAGACTGCAAACCCAATATATGGGATGCTACAGTAACAGTACACCAAAGTTTTTATACATTTACTCACCTAATCTCTCAATTGCTGATGATACTTCACTCTCAGAGAAGCCCATTTCAAGCAGTTGAAGTGTTTTCTCCATGGTTCCAAACAACTTTTCATTATTAGTCTGAGATCCCAAGGATTCAAAATGTATTAGATGCATGACAAAGAAATAGGATAATAATATAAATTAATGAATAAGAGGATATGTATTATTTAAGGAACCAAAAGCGCTTGCATGAAAGGAGTATGAGCTATCCTCCTAGATAGAAAAGCAGAAATACAGTTCATGAGTAAAGGAAAAACTGCTCTTCTACAATGAAGCTCTCCAATCCCTCGGCATATCAGCCAAAAAGTACCCTTGAAAAACCATGAGAGCAAGTAAAAGTTCCTCTGGAGGTAAACTCTGTAACGTTCGAGTCATATTTAAGTTTTAAATGAGAAAGTAGAAGCTAATGCTGCCTTTTTATCATATGTCCACTTATTATACTTACCTTGTCTTCAGGATTGCTGTATATATTTTTTAGAGAAAAAGAATCATTAGAAAGGAAAGACATCATAGACACAGAGGATAAGGCATCCTCCTAGACCAAGGTGCAAAAAAGAAAAGAAGTTAACGTAAAAGGAGAGAAAAAAAAAAAAATAGAGTACAGAAAGCATTAAAGTAACAGCTGACAGTGTCCAATCCCTTTGCAGATTTGACAAGTACACCCGCTTCAAGATAGCTATTAACCTATTACGAAAACCCACAAAGTAGCCAAGAAAGTAATTTTGTGCCAAAGATAATGTATCAAGCCATATCTATTGCTAAAAATTATGGGATTACCTCCTTTACAAATACATTATATGGTTATATTTACACAGATATCTAAAGACAACAGATATTAGAAACCTTCTCGCTACAAAATTTCTTTCACCAAAATACAATGCAATAATTTAGAAGAGAAAAGGGTGGCTAAATTTCAGTATACGCTTCCTGAGATTTGTGGAAAACAGCAAGCATTTGGCTATTTTGAGATGGCAAGAAGAACTACGGTTTAGAGGGGTAAAACCCCGAGGGTTTCTAATGGGCAAAACGCTGAACATTAATTGGGGTTATACAAAAGCAAGAGAGAGTTCACAGAGCTGTTATATGGCCATCAATAGTAAAAGAATAGAGCCCAAGAATGAAAAAGGAAAAGTAAAAGAGAAAATTCCTAAGTCACAAGAAAAAAAAAGAAGAAAAACACACTAGCTCAATCAGCAACAAAAATATAAGTGAAAGAATCTGAAAAATTCAGATGTACTTAATGTCAAGTTGAGAGCATGCAGAAACATGATTCATTTTGTCTAACAAACGGCAAGTTGAGGTTGAACTTAAGAAATGTTGATTGGCCCAATCATAGTAACTATACAGAATAATCTCTCTAACTAGGCATCAAGACCACATTTTTTATGTCATCACTGGCAATCTGATCTTGAAGGACATAAAGTAAAAAAAATTCCTAAGTCACAAGAAAAAAAAAAAAAGCACACACTATCTCAATCAACAACAAGAATATAAGTGAATGAAGCTGAAAAAATTCAGATGTACTTAATGTCAATTTGAGAGCATGCAGAATCATGATTCACTTCGTCTACCAAACAGAAAGTTGAGATTGAACTTAATAAATGTTGATTGGCCCAACCAATCACAGTAAGCATGCTGAATAGTCTCTCTAACTAGGTCAAATATCAAGACCTCATTTTTTATGTTATCACTAGCAATATCATCTGTCTCCTTTCCAAATTTTTCAGCAATCTGAGCTGCAACAATAAAGTTCACCAGCTCATTAAGTGAAGCATCTTCACCTGACATGAAACAAGAAAACAAGAAATTAATGTTAAAATAAGTAATCTGTATGTAGATAAACAACTTCTGAACCAAAATAAATACTACGCTAAGCCAAGATGGAACACTCAGTAGTGCCAAGCAACAGCGTTTCAAAGCAGTATACAAGTAGTTCCTTAAAGAAGTACCAGCCTAGACAGAGCACACAGTGGTACCAAGTACCAGCACAAACACACAGAGGAAGAAGGGGTTTAGGTGGAATGGGCTCTGATACCATGAAAAATCTTTTGTGGTAAAACATAAACTGAGAGCAAAGGACTTGATCAACATGATTTAAACCTCTCTCCAAAGATAGGGACCACAGAACCTGAATACAAGTTTCATTAAACTAATTGACTAATAACCTGATGAATATAAACCTCCTGCAGCTGTGATAGACGAATACTAGATGGACTAAACTAGACTACTTAGCCTGCTAGCTGTAACAGAAGATAAATGAGATACATATAACAACATGTAGTATACTGTAACAGTTCATTTTTAGAAGAATGCTTTCAAATTTATGTCAGGTGACAAACATTGGTCAGAACCATAGAGCAAACGTAGTTAGTTAAAATCATATCATAGATCACTTGACATTTTCTTCACATTATACAATGTGGATCCACAAACACCATAGACGCACATGTCAGCAAAACTACCCACATGTCTAATGAGTTTCTTTACTTCCTTTAAATAAACAACTTGACACACCAATTCATGTATGACAAACTTCAACTTCTTGTTCAGTTACTTTGTCCCGGTATCTTCTAGCATGTCCACAATATAATTTAAAGAAAATTATGTATTAGTCAATGTCTTGCACCATCTCCTTAGCAATTCATAGAAACCCCAACATCATGACTTTTGACCAATTAAGACAACATAAACGAACAAGAAACTAATGTACCCCAATACTGTTGTTTGGAATTGATTAAATAGAAACAGCTGTGCAGGTCAAGACGCACATTTACTTACATACCAAGCTTATGGATAGCAAACTCTACTTCCTTCAAAGAGAAGTTCATCATCAGTAAGGATGCTCTTTTATCATCACTGACTTCACTAAATTCATCAAGCTCCTGCAAGAGAGATTATCCCAAACCAAAATCAAAATGAATTAGGAAAAACATGTTCTGGAGCCTGAAGAAACTAGAAACTGAACTTTACAGCCAAGTACAACCAAACTAATCTTGATCAAAATTTTAATTTGGAAAAGAGAGTCACAGATCCAATGCCAAAGACACCAAGGGCAAGGTGATATATTATTAGAGAGTCAATTGGCATAGTAGGGCCTAGACAGAAACAGCAGTGGTATTAATGCAGAATACGATCTTGAAACTTATATCATATGTAATTATTAATTAATTTGGAATTTAGGGTCTATAATTTGGAAATTTAATTAGGGATTTGAAATTATTGGGGATTTATCATTTTAAAAGTTTATTAGTATTTATTTGGCTTTAGGTTATCCTATTCTCATAAGGAATAAGATTTATTTAGTTTAGAATTTTTATTCAGTTGTAATTTAATTCTAATAGGATTAAAATATAAGGTCTATTTAAGGCATTGTTTCCATCACCAATAATCAGACTTTAATATTAAATTTTGATTATTCCAAGAATAGACTTTGAGTATCTTATTTTCTGTCCCTGTTCTACATCAAGCATACTTGTCAACATATATGGTAAAGTTTGTCATGCATGTGGTTGAATAAGTTGACGGAGAGATGAAGGAAAATCTTAAAAGCTATACTAACAGGCAAAGGAAAACCTCAGGATGATACAGGGGCACATCCCAATTTCCCTTCAGAATAAAACAAAACAAGTTCTGCGTTTAAGACAGACAATATTAAGCAGAAGAAGTTGTGGCAGCTACCAATAGAAGGTTCAAGCAAGGATTACAGCTTGCACCAAAACAATAATATTCTTTACTATTTAATTTTTAGTTTAGGGATTCAACTCATAGTGTAAAGTCCCAACCTAGCGTCAAGACGACTTAACCGTTTGGGGCTAAAACTCTCACGGTTATATCACTTTGAGATGTTACTCCCAAAACGCATGTCTTAACTAAAGCTTCTCAAGTTTACACTTATTTGGCCTTTACCAAGTGCTACCCTTTTTGATGTAAGATTTGCATTCCCCTACTTCCACTAGGGGCACTATGAGCTTTTTCCCCCCCTAGAGCTGGTCCCTTAATGATGCTGGATTAGGGTCATCACAGACCCACCAACTTCTGTAGGTTCGTCCTCAAACCCAACATCTACAAGAGGGGATCAGTTCTGATACCACGTGTAAATGCTTGACCTAGTATCAAGATGAATTGTCCATTTTGGGCCAAAGCCCTCACAGTTCTGTCGCTTTGAGATGTTACTTTCAAAACGCACATCTTGACCAAAACTTCTCAAGTCCACACTTTATGGCCTTCATCGAGTGCTACCCTTTTTGATGTGGAACTTGGATTCCTCTCCTTCCACTAGGGATGCTATGAACTTGTTTTCCCCCAAAGCTGGTCTCTTAACGATGCTAGATTAGGGTCTTCATAAATAGGTACTATGATAATGTACCAAGAGTTAGTATAGTTAACTTTGTCTCATATTGATAAAATTCCGTTGAGTTGCATTCATTCAACAATCATTGACCCATTTTTGTAAGGAAAAATACTAAAAGTAAGAAGCACTTACCTCTTTGGGTTTGACAACTGTGGAAACCTCCGGAGGATCCTTATCATTAAATAAGCTATCTAGAGAATCTGAAGATTGTGAATGTGATATTTGAAGTCCCTATATAATTGCAGAACAAGTTGAATAGCAGTCAAAACTATAATGCTATAGAAAGAGTTAATCCTCAACACAATTAGAGATTTTCTTGAAAATTGCTTTTTCATTACATGAAATAAAAAAATATATATATCAAGATAATCATCAATTTATTGCAATTCCTGCCTCAGTGGAGCACTTTGGCATTTCTAAGGATTTTGCAACCTTGCAATCAGATATATTCATATGAATAACATTATTCACATTCATGTTCAATTTGTACAATGGTGAAAACACAAAACAAAATATACTTATACAATTGCTTTCAGGATTCAGAAGCTGAAACATTCTCCTCAGTTTACATGGTTGCAAAAGTCAAATGGCAATATTATAAAAATTAGAGTTTCTATCCTAAAGGCTACAAATTTATTTTTAAAGATAAATAAAAATGAAGGGAAAAAAAGGCAAGTTACTTCTTCTGAATGACCATCTGTACAGAAATTTGGAGCACCGCTCCTACCCCTCCTTGTATAAAGTGAGCCATCCAAAGAATCTGGTGAATCAGAATTTTGAAGAGCCTAATCCGTTGAAGACCAATAGTCAGCATAATCTCATGGAAAGTTAGAACAACACATTAAATGCAACTCAAAAATCTGAGCAGCTAATATAAAATGCAAAAAATATTAATACAATTTTGTTTTATTTCAAATGATCAAGAGTTAAAACAGAATTTCATACTTATTCCTACTCTCCAGAAGTATATATTCACCATAAAGTATCTACATCTGCTGACCCAAGAATAAATAAATAGGAAAAAAATGACATAGCAAACAAGTTAATCTATCCTCATTTTAGCATAAGGTGAAGATAGTGCTAGTCTAAATCCTTCATTTAATAGCATACTGATTAGCAGAAACTAACAATTCTCAGCCAATGGCCATGCAGAATAACATTGGTGATTTTTCTACTTACACTTAGTGTTAAGAGAGTCTCCAATAACACGTCAGTGTCATCTCCACCTATAAATTTAAAAGAAAATGTTAAATCAAACAAAACTTTTGTGTCCAACTGAAATACATTAGATGTGCATCACGTGTCATTTTATGCAAGCTGAAAACATCCTGCTCATGCACATAGTACCATTTTCCTCAATTACTTTATCCACAAGAGATGGTAAGAATCCCATTCCAATAAAGGACGCTCTTAGTTCACTTTCAGATGAACTTGCAACATTATCCTGTTGATTTGTAAGAAGAAATTAAATAATAATAATAAATAATAATAAAACTCATCCCAGACAATTATAAATGCTATAACATATTGAACATGGAGGAATAAATGCCCATTTGCTTTATAAAGCATGCTATACATGTAGAAGTACATAAGACTGGTGTGGAAAAGGCACAATCAAGAAACATCGCTGAATCATTGCCAGACTTGAACAGAAAATACACTACTTCTCCCTCACAGATGGACTGTGTCACACAGTGCTAACATATGTTCACATTTATACTGCATTGATCCTTCTGATGTTCCTTTTAATTATCATTCAGCTATTCACCATTTATAACAGAAAATAGTTTTCAAACTTTACATCAACTATAAGACAAAGGTGAAGAAAATGGGCACAGAACCAAAAAATATTAGAGTACAGATATCACAAGATACAGTTAACAGCGTAGAGGATCCAAAATGTGTGTGTGTGTTCACTAATCTGCAGCATACCCCAACATTTCTTGAGAATGTGGTACAAGCTGGCAATTCATAATCCAAAACCTCAGTCTTTGGAACCACATCTTTTTCACCTTCCTGGCCTGAGGAACGATTTCCATTCAAATTCCTTGCCATTTTACCTGTACATTTGAGCAACAATTTATGAATGCATAATTACTTTCAGTACTCTTCTAACAGCATGACTTGCATAAATCATTGAAAGTGAAACATAACTGGAAAATCTGGAAGGTTAATATTTGAGAAAACCACAAACTTTGCATATATGCTCTTTCATAAAGCAGGAATTAAAGTGAGACTGGCTAAACAGCAATATACAACATGGTGCTTCAGTTTATATCTCTATTAACTTGCACAAGTCAATCGTGAACAAAGGCTAACACTGCAGCCCCACCACAGCAAATTATGAAATTTCCTCTTGTTCTTGTTGCACTGAAATTATAATTTGAAAATGTTAACAGTCATTCCCAGTAGATGCACTGTCACATCCCAAGTATTTGGTCACAGAGCATGTAACGGAAACTGAACACCAGTAACCCAAAGAAAGAAGCAGCTCTGAGGATTTAAACCCAAAAACACATAAAGATCAGCGATATACCGTCCTCACAAACTTATATAGCGTCCTTCAACCTTATAATGTCCAGCACAATCCTCTTTCACTTAAATCCTTGACATTTATGTCCAGAGCCACAGAATTCTGAAAATTGTTGAAGGAAATCTTAAATGACCATAAGAAGGCATTAACCACGTGATCATGATGCTAGAAAGTACTGGTGCAACTTAATACTAGGCTCCCCACATACACTTATACGACAGAGTTCACAACCCCACACATCTTATTTGGGACTGTGGATCTCAAGATATCTGCCCCCTTAAATTCCCATCCTCCATCAGGTCCAGTCAATACTAAAGAAAAATAAAAAGCACCCCATGCTACAGCCATTGTCTTCACCAATATTCTTTCACAACTGAAAAATGGTATGACTGCAGGGTTAGCTTTTTGATACCATCTTGATTGACCAAGGTTCTGGTGAAGTTTCTAAATAGACCCCGCCCCACTCATATAGGACAATTCAATCCGTAAGAAAGACTTCGGATTTTATAAACAGACAACATTGACGTTGCAGAAAACACAATTAAATTTGGCAGCAGGATTTTCCTAGCCGTTATCCAGGGTAAAATTGTCGCTCTCAATTCAGAGGATATGTCTACAGTCCAAGAGCTGCACACCCGTTCTTTACATTTTTAGAAAAATGCTATGGCTGCAAAGTACCAAATTTCAATTTGAAATTAACTGAATTGAAGTTACAAACCAATCTAATACTGACAGTCATATAATAAATTCATAATTCACGTCATCTACAATGCTATACCAACTCAACCAACCAATGTTTTTTTTTTTTCCAAGAAGAGAAAAATCCTTTTCAATCTAATGTCAAGAGTCAAAATGATCCAAAATTTAGATAACTTGTAAATGAAAAGTAATATATAACAGTTTTTGAAATTTGCAAGATACACGCTCAATAGTGGGTCACACAGATTATACAAATGTTAAAGAATCGTTCCGGAAATTCATCAATTTCCAGTTAAATTAAGAAGGCTCCATTGCTATTATACCTTCTTTCCAGCATTCAAGTCCAACCAGATGTAGCCCGAGCTGTGAAACTGCAAGAAAATATAGAAATATCAGGACCCAAACTCCCAATGCACGAGCCGACCAGATCACCAGGTTCAAGTTCAACTTCATGCATGAAACCAGAGAACATCAAGATCTTAGAAATCACGTGCAATCGGCGATTCGGCTTACCTGATCGGAGCTCGAACCGGAGATTGAGCCGGAGAACAGTGCCAAGACTCAGAAGCTGAGTAGGCGGCGCGTCGATTACACTGGACGCGCGGTCAAGATTCGTCGACAAGTAGCAGGAGAATTTACAGTGGCAGTGATTAAATTTACTAAAATACACTCCATTAAGTTCTTCTAAGTTTTTGCAAAAGCCTTAACTTTATTTTTGTTAAAAAATTATATTCTTACTTAATTTGAGTATGTTAACTATTTTTTATTAAACAATTTAATAAAATATTTTTATTTTAAATAATTTAATATTATTTTTACATATAATTTTAAAAATAAACCTTAAATGCTAAGAAAAATAAAGTTGGTTGTACTCTTACTAATATTTATATTAAAAAATTTTCAAAATTATTATTATAAACAACAAATAAAATAACTATATATTGAATTAATTATTAATTACTTAATTTAAATTTTATAAAATTTAAAATTTTAATTCGTAAAATTTAAAACTCTATATATAACATGTTATTAAATTTTAAGATTTAAAATATTATTTCTTGAATCTTAAATATGAAAATTTTAATATGTAAAATTCTAAAATTTAAAATCTAAAATCATATAATCACACAAATCTTTAAATCTATATCCTAAACTCTTGAAGTACAAAAATATATTACATCCTAAATTTTTAAACTAATAAATTTAAATTTTAAAACTTTAAACTTTAAATTATAAATTCTAAGATCCTAAAATGTTTAACCAAACTTAACATAGTATTAAACCTTAAACTCAAACTCTAAACAATAAACTCTAAAATTAAAAGCATTACTTCTAATAACTCTATATTTTAAATCCTAAAAATTTTAACCTTATAGTCATAAATATGATGTAGTATAAATACTAAAATATTCAAACTTTAGTTCCTTATACCCTAAAATATAAAATTTAAAACTATAAACTCAAAAACCTTAAGCCCTAAAGTCAAATAAAAAATTATAAATTTTACATCTTAAATCTTAAAATTTTTAACTATAAATATGATATTAAACCTTAAACCCTAAATACTAAAATTTAAATTTTAAAGCCATAAATTTTAAAATTTAAAAAAACCCTAATAAAGTTTTATTATTTTAGATTTAGGATTTTATAGTTTATGATTTAGTATTTAAATTTTATTTTAAGATTTTTTATTTTGGGTTTAGAGTAAATGGTTGCAAGTTTTAGGATTTAAATTTCAAGTTAGAGTTTAATGTCATATCATATTTAGAGTTAGGGTTTAGGACTTACAATTTTAAAATTTAAAATTTTAAGGTTTTAGTTTATAATTTTAAGATTTAATATTTAATATCATGTCATTGTTAAAATTTAGGTTTAAGATCTAACATTTTTAAGTTAAAACTTTGCATTTTAGTATTTAGTATTTAATTTAAGATTTAAACCTTTATAAATTTTAGCCTCAAATTAATTAATTAAATATATTAAATCAATAATTATTTGATTAATAGTTCATAAATAAAAAAGATTTTTAGCGTAAGTATTAATTGTCTAGGATCTTTATAAGTAATTCTTTTTTATTTTTAAAGTTTAAATTTCAAAAATAAATATAAAAATTATATTAAATTACTTGTAAAAGAATGTTTCATAAATACGGTCAAATTAAATTTTATGAAAAAAAAATTAATGTAACTTAAAAAACTTTATGAGATTGAAGTATATTTTACTTTTACCTTTTTTTGATCAATGACATTTATATATTTTTATATATATACTTTTTAGAGAAAAGATACTTTTAATCCCTCAATTTTTTAAAAAAAATAATTTAATTTTTTATATTTTAAGTGAAATAAATTTAATCTCTTTATAATTATAATTAAAATAATTTAATTCATCTACAAGTATAATTAAAGTAATTTAATCTCTTTATAAATTAATTAAAATAATTTAGTCTCTTATTCATCAAATTTTTTTTCTTTAGTATTATATAATTAGTCTATGGTGACTGAATTTTATTTTTATTATAAAAATTTAAATACTTATCTTCTAGCGTGAAGTTATTTTTTTTATTAAGTTTAAAATTTTAATTTTATGTATCTTTATAATTTTTTAATTAAAAAAATTTATATAATAATCATATTATATTATAATAAAAAAATTAAATTTAGTTATTATCAATAAGTTATATCATATTAAAAAAATTTGATAAATAAAAAATTATATTATTCTAACTATAATTATAAAAAAAATTAAATTTATCGTATTTAATAAATTACTCTTTTAAAAATATTAAGAAATTAAAGATTAAAGTACGTTCCCTCCATATTTTTTCACACGTTTATCTTTTTTTTATTTTATATTTACACAAGGCCTTCTCTTTTAAACATTGTATTTCTTTCAGGCAAGAAAAAATGTTACTAAAAATATAAATAATAGTACATTGATTGTATCTTAGTCTCACCGTATCTTACTCATGGACACGTCATATACAGCTCGGACGCAAAGGTTGCATATGCTCTAATCTCTTTATTGTTTCAATTTTATCGTATATCTTAGGGGTGAGCATTGGATAGGGCAGTTTAAGTCAGAGTAAAATTTTTTCAATCCAATTGAATTTAATTCCTCATTTAGTTGGTTTAACTTCAATCAAAATAATAATTCAAATCAAGATTTTTGAGTTAAAATAATTCAGTTTTATTTGGGTGGGTTAGTTTGAATTAGGATGGGTCAAAGACCGGAAGCTTAGGGATAGCTGAACGTGAGGCAAGCGGGAGCGAGCTAATAAGATTCAGTCGACTATTGAAAACTCAAAGTCTCGAAGTGTGACGACTAAACGAGAGAGGGATTAAAACGGCTCAAAAGAGGTGGGAGGAGGTGAGAGGGTCAACATCGACTGTCAGAGACGATGAGATAACAAACAAGACTCGTCACTCGCGAGGAAAAGAGGACCAAAGAGTGGCACTGGAATCGTGGAGCTACTTAGGGAAGATTTAGGACAAGTTACGAAACAATATCATTTTATAACATTATAAAAGAAATATATATTATGTACAAAACAATGTCATTTTGTAATAGTAAGAAAATATATATATGTAATTTTTATTAGGTTACCGTGATAACCCAACGAAGAGAGGACAAAAATTTAGTTTCACCTAATTTATTTCATCTTAAATTAAAATATTATATTATATTTATTTTATCCCATCTTAACCTAGTTCAATTTTTTTTTTTTTATGATTTGAGATGGATTAAAATGATTTAACTTAAGACAATACCCACTCCTAATATATCCCCGAAGGGACCATATGCTCTAATCTCAACTCCATAACATTTCACGTTCTATTATTGATCAATGTTTTTGACTAAATTGGGTCTTTTGTGCTACAAATAGTTACAACCACATTTTAAGATGGATACAACCTTTCTTAAAATTTCAATTTTTATAATTTTATTTTTATTTGATTTTTATAATATAAAATTTAAATTATTAATTTTATAAATTTTATAAATCTAACAAATCATCATAAATTTTACAAAATCTAACAAATCGACACGCCACGTATCACATTATTTAATTATACAAGATAATAAAAATAACATTTTTCAATGCTAAAATGAACCAGCCATACAGGTAACGTTAACAACCAAACAGCAATCAGTGAAAGCAATGAATTTATTTCAGGTTTTGCAGGAGATTAGATGTTGAAACACATGCGACTTCTTTGTACAAAACTTTGGGTTGCGTTTTGGTTATGAATGACTGATCAACAAATAAATTCACATGAACATTGCTTTCATCAGGAGAAGGATTGATGAATAAGTAGTCCTTGTATTCAAAAGAAACGAAACAAACCAACAAATAACAACCCCGAGCCTTTTGGCGGGAAATCATATTAACCTAAACAATAAAAAAGGAATAAATCCAGAAATGAAAATATTGTTTTCTTGGACTGAATCTCTCTTTCTTTACACTCCCTAATCTTCATAACCAAATCAGAAGGAAATACATTCTAAACAACATAACACAGTGGATATCTTCCAAATACTAAGTACAGAAAACACACGTTGCATAAAGTTTAAACAGGCTTCATTGTATAGATCGGACGAAATCTGCAATGTAAAAAACTCCCTTGCAACTTGATTGCTCGAAGGGGAAATGTAAAAGGAATACACTATCTCAATAGTTTTCAGACGCAACACCATTAACACCGCGCAAAAACCCCCTGTATGTCCTTGTATCAAAGCATCAATAGATATCGAACTGGAGAATGTGGACAAAGCGATAATTGATAGAAAAGGAAGAAACATTTCCCAACACCTTTGACCATGCCGGATAAAATCGGGCAGACCTTAATCCATCTTCACCAAGGCAGCTTAACATCCCACAAAATAGCTAGAAATGCATACAAAATATTAGCGTTGAGATGCATTCTTAGCAGAAGTACCTCCTTTGTCCAGCTGTAGTGCTCTTGGGTTAAGTGGGATGCTCCCAACCTTCAAGAGTCCTGAAGACTCTGCAAATCCATTAACTTTGACTTGCATTGAGCCTACTGTGAGAACATCAATTGGTTCCTTCTTAGCAACACTAATGGAAGACGGTTTAGTCTCAGCCTGTTTTGGGGTAATAGTGACAGAACCAATCTTTAAGGTTGAAGAAATATCATCTTTGTCAACTGTAGTTTTCTCAGCCTTCTCATCCATAGAATTTGTGCTGGTGACATCAGAATTACTAACAATCTGCTCAGGAGTTGAAATCAAAGTCTGTTTTACGGAATCAGAATCATCATTGAGCTTAGATATGTTCTCATCTTTGCCTGTAGGTATGTCAACAACAAAATTTAATTTCCGAGGAGGTTCCAATGGCGTGAATAGTGGACTTCCAAAACTTTTGATAAGCAACTTGGCCTTCTCCTCCTGCATGATTTTCTGACGATTTTCATAGTACAGAAAGTCATCAAGCAAAGATGTCTTCAAAGTATGACTTTTGAATATTTTCAGCATTTCCAGACCTTTTTTATACATTATCTGCACAAGAGCAAGCAACATTTAAGAGTTCAATTCATCGACAAGTAATAAAATCAGAAAAAGAGAATTAACAAAATTTGTGATGAAAAAGGGAATTTGAAAATATAAGTTTCCCCACTTAAAGATAACAAAATAGAATCATTATAGATACCACAATAGAAAGATTAAAATAAAGCCAAATACCCAGATGCAAGGTTGTTGGATTTGAAGAGGATATTTGAGTATTTCTTACACAAGAAACAAGTAATTATAGAATCAATAACCCATATAACACAATTGCCACATTGTTTTAGAAAGCACGCTGCACTCAAACTGCAATGAATAGTTCACAGAGCAAACAGGTGAACACATCCATACAGTTCAAATAACCAACTCAAATGAAAATATGTGGAGACAACGTAAATGCCTTAAATGCCAATTCCACACTATTTCATTAAAGCAATTGATGACTTGTAAAACACTTACCTCTTGTGTGTCTCTGCTGTTAGTCACCGGCTTGTTCTCATTGTTCTCCAGTATAATGTGCCTAAAATTTGCATTTGGCACATCTTTTACGAAGTGCCACTTTACAGGGAAGCTCCCACTCCATTTATCTTGCTGCCAGAAGTCCATATCCTTATTAAAGTCAACCGGACCCACCATCTCTGCTACACCACAGAATTGGGCACTAGCATTAACCTGCATAAAAAAATTAGAAGTAAAAGAAAAAAGGGTGAGAAGATAATACTAAGCTTAACAAAAGATGGGGACAAACTTGCACTTT
Source organism: Dicorynia guianensis (assembly GCA_037013595.1). Lineage (NCBI taxonomy): Eukaryota > Viridiplantae > Streptophyta > Magnoliopsida > Fabales > Fabaceae > Dicorynia > Dicorynia guianensis. Next base: position 22,735,050 of record JASUAB010000015.1, read on the forward strand.
GCAAATTATTATATGGAACAATAAGAACTATAATCAGAACACAATGAATATATCAGCAGCAAGATATAACTCACAGAAAAGAACAGAAAGATAGGGCAGCCTCCAGATTTTTCTGCAGCTATTTTCTTTGCATCTTCATAAGCACTCTCCAGCTTCTTGTTTCCATGAGGTGTAGAAGACCAGACATTATATTTGATGCTTTTGTGCACATCATCCTCACTGTATGATTTTATAACAAAAAACTTTGCATTTTCGTAGTTAAGAGGGAAATCCTCCCTGTTATATTGATCAGTATAGATGATAATGTTTCCCTGTGCATTACCATCTCCTGCCTTGCTCGTATAAGCTTTCACAGCCAGCTGATGTTTTGATCTATTAATTCTAGGGCCTCGATTTTGCTCACCCAATGCATCAGAGGATCCATGTAAGTCACTCAGCATTTTGCCCACGGGAATCTTTGGTCTAAGTTTATCAGGTGCAGGCTGTCCATTGGCACTAGACCCAAAGTCAGAAAATCCACTATTTGAAGAAGTTACTTTCAGTTGATTATGATGAGACAAAACATTCCCACTGGAATTATTATCTACATGTTGGATTGAGGCACCACCACTTCTAGCCTACAAAACAGAAAGGCAAACACAACCATGAACTCAAGAAAATTTTCAAAGCAGAATAGTGATTCAATCCAACCAGCAGAAATCATTAACAAATATTTTTACAGATTTAAAAATTAAAGACCTACAAAGACGCCAACATCTAGTATCCATCTAACCATCCCCTCCACAGAGGGTATATCCTTGTTAAAGAAAGATGCCATGTAGGTGGGAAAAATTTTTAAATCATTATGAGAGTGCTACTAACGTTCATCACAGGAACACTGACTCTCTTCGCAAACAATGGAGGTGGGGCTAATCACACAAATCTTACCAAAAAAAGGGGAGAATACCTACCTGATGAGCAGGTGTTGAAGCCAAGTTGAGAAAGCCACTACCAGAAACACTCCCGCGTGTCCCAACTTGCTTCCCCCCAGCACTAGCTCTAGGCGCTTCTGATAACCTGGCCAAGGAACTAGTTTCACTTGAAAAAGGTTTTGAAGAGTTCCTGGGAAAGGCACCAGAAGCTGAATTGAACTTATGTTTCAAACCTCTTCCATCAGGTCTACTGACAGAAGCACTGGTATCAAACGAGGAGTCAACAGAATTATCTGGTAAAATGTCCGGCTGAACAACAAAGGGAATATAAGCAGGTGAAGAAACAGGTGATTGATAATTGGGGAGGGTGTAATACTGTTGTGCCCCTCCAAATGGGCCATCAACTCCTATCATGGCACCAGGAATGTAAGGGTTGTATGGATTGTATGGAGACTGTGCATACCCATAGCTAGGTGTATAATATACATATGGCATACTTTCATTTTGTGCACCCTGTAACATAAGCACAAGCATTAAGATGAGCCACCGATCCAAAATAAAATTAGAAAGGCTAGAGATACACACACAAAGGAACTCCACTCACCGTGTACTGGATATCAGGACCATCTACACCAAAAATCCTAGGGTGGTCCTCCCATTCTCCAGGTGATTCAAATCCTAACCATCAATAATAACATATAATCTTATATGCATGCATAAAATACCATCAATGCAAAAGCACTAACATATAAGACTTCTAAATCTACCTGTGCAGTAATATCCATAATTGGTGGCAGCAGGATAATACATGTTCTGATCAACAACAAACTCAGGGGCTCCTTCGTTATACATGAATTCAATTTGTTCTAGATTTGGGCTCGTCAGATGAGAGTTTAAATCAGCACCTTCAATCTAAAAGTCAAGTGACAAAAACATCAAAGACAGTTTGATGATAAAACAAAAAGGAATGCCTAGATTCAGCAGAATGTCATAATGTTCAGGCACACAAGATACGACAACAATCAAAGGAATACCAAAAACTTATATATTACCAGGTAAGCATCTGGGTTCCTACTTTCAGAAACATCATACATTTCCATATCAGAACTGCCACCACTGCAGAAAACCATAAACTGAAGTATAAGCACAAACAATTTTCAATGTAGCACCCGAAAGCAATAATATGATTGGATAGAAATCATGTTTACATAAATTAAACAATAGATTTCAAAGCCTATAATATGTAGAAGCACTCATAAAGGACTATGAATTTATCTTATGCTTGGTAGTGTATCCAGTTAAACTAATGTTAAGTCTGAATGCACATATTCTAACTGTTTCTAAGTTGCGCTAAGATAACATTGAATTCCTGCCATTTCTGATACTTAAACATGATAACACAGCAACCTGCAGTAGCACACATACATCAAAGCGATAACCTCGTTGCCACCCATGCAAAGCAACTTCAAGCTTGAGACTCCCAAGAGCAAAATAAATGATTTCAATAAAAGCCTTGAACAAAAATAAGAAGTAGAACGCCCTCAGATTCAAGTCAGGAAATGCAAAACTAATGAGATATTTTCCAGTTGGAGAACCATATTGAGGCTTACATTTGACACCCAAATCAACCACAGGAGTGGGTTTACAAATTCAGAACAACTCATCATTGAAAAGTGGGAGAACAATATTAACAAATAGACAACAGCAAAACCTGACTGCTCAGCAGGTGACAATCGCTAATACCCGGAACAAATATCAACAACAGCTATCCACTACCTAGCTACCATTTAATAACATAAAGTTACAATACTCTTATCTCGAGCACAACTCTTCAACCCTAACATCTGAAAAACCCAAATATAAGGTGGTTTGACCTTCAAGTTGGAAATACCTCAGTAACTTACAAATTAAGAAATCAACTCCCCAACTCAGAGGAAAAACTAACCCACCACAAGCCTGAAAACAAGAATTTCCACTCCCAAATGCACCACCCATCCAGTAGTCGGAGAACACAAAACAAACAAATAAATAAGACTGAAAACCCCAAATAATAAGCATTCCTTACTTGACCTTGCATTCAGGAATTGGAACTTCAATCGCCAATCATAGAAAAAAGAATCGACAAACAGGAAGAAAGAACAAGGAAATATCAAATGGAGAAGCGAGGAATTACCCGAAAAGTAAAACAAAAATTAATCAAGCCATGGTTGGCTTGGAGCCTAGTCGCAGATTGGAATTGAAAAGTCCAAAGAGCGAAAGAGGAGCTTGCTGCAACATTCTGTTGGCAAAGCAGACGCACCTAAGAAACCCTAACCATCAACTGAAACGAGGGAGAAAGCCTTTTGCCTTGAAAAGGGCGGTTTTTGTGTGTAAGACAGAAACCAGAAGAGAGTGTATGAGAGAGAGAAAGAGACGCGCAAATAGAGATTCCAACAAATAAAAAGATACGAGGCGTTTCGATGGATTTTTTGCAGATTACCGAAAATGACCCTCAGTTTCTTCGGAGACAGCGAAAGCACCACTGGCCTTTTGATCCACAACATTCGAATGGGTACGTGAGAAAATGCCAACAAGTCAAAACGGCGACGTTATGACTGCTTGCCGCATACGCATGGTGGAGTTACGATGAACGTCATTTGGTTGCAAGAATTCTCCAAATCGACAAATCGTTGAATTTACCCATAATACCCTTCTCGCTGCTCCACCGACAACGGCAGTGGGAGCAAAGACAGGCGAAGGGTCTATGTACCGACCAGCGTCGGCCGAGAGGATAGCCTAGCTCCAAATGCCCTGCCCACGTAGCCCGAAACGGGCGATGATTCCCCTCGCTCTCTTCCCCCAGAGATAAATCTACCCCTTTTCTGGCGCTAATGGTTTGCGAGGATTCTTTCCTTTTTTAATATTTTAAATTAAAAATACTCCATATATGAAATATCACTTTCAATTAGTCAATGAATAAGTTGCGTAGTATAGCGGCATGGCATTGAACAATTTCTGAAATAAATTAGTGGAAAAAAATGTTCTCCCAAACCCCCTCCCAAGACTTCTCTTTTAAGGAACTTGTCTTGCAAGGTCCGACATATATTTAAGAAAGATGAAAAAAAAAAAAGCACCGTAAATTACTGAAAAATGAAATAAGAATTTTTCTAGCAGGAGAAAACTCTGGAAATGTCAATTCTTGATTTTTTTTTTCCATTTATTCACTATTATAGTCAAATTCAAATGACAATTTATGTAGAATATTCCCGTTACTAAATTGTATAGTTACGACTAATTACAGATCATTTGATATCTAAATTTTATATTTTAATTTATAAAGTTTTATAAATTTAATAATTTAAATTTGTTTACAATGTGAGAATTTAAGATGATTAACATCGTCTTTTTTATGAAATTCAAGGTTATATGATGTTATTTTGTTATTTGGCCAAGTTATCCAATGACATGTTTTTTCTTTAAAAAATAAAATTGACTGCTTTTTAGTTTTTTGGGCTACCTTTTGTTGATTTTTTAGTGGAGAAAAGTTATCTACTAGCTCATCTGTTTTGGTTGACAATTTCTGAATTTGTTTGGTTCAGTCTATTTCACTGCTGCAAGGGATGCAACTACACAAGGGCCATTTTCTTTCTCCAAGAGAGGAAAAAAAAAACGGAAAATTACTATGGCTATAAGTCAGCCAATTATGTCTTTTGTTAAATGTTTTCTTTCTCTTTCTCTTTTTTTTTTTTTTCTTGGTGGAGTTGGGAAAGTATTTCCTTTTCTCTTAAATAATTGCACTTCTTTTTATTAAAACAAAGAAAAATCAGTTAGTACATATTTAATATAAAATCTTACATAATTTTTTGAAAAACAAATTTAGAAACTTTTTTGTTAAAAAATTTTGATTTTTATAATTGAGTTGTGTTTGTATATGTTATTTTTAAAATTTTTTTATGATAATTGATTATATTTAGATCAAGTTTAAATGTTACTTTTAATGTTAATCGAAAGAAATAATGAAAACGATTTCAGTGTAAAATTGAATGTTATTAAATAAGTGTGATATATTAAATTCATATATAGCATTTGTGTAATTATTTTTACCAAAAAAAAATAAGTTTTTGGTCACTTCTAAATCAAAGTCAAATGCACAAGGCCAAAATTAATTTTAATTACGACCAAAATTCAATAAAATATACACAATTATTATACAAATTGATTTTGAGCTGTTATGCTACTAATATTATTTTATTTTGATGTTGGATCAAACTCATAAACCATTTTTTTTTTTTAAACATTTTTCAGTAATGGAAGCACATTTGTATTTTTTTTATAAGAGAATTAATAAATCACTTAAATGTACATAAATAAAATTTAAAATTTAAATTTAAAATTTTAAAAAATAAAGTTTTAAGTAAAGAAGTGTCACTGACACATTTGTTTTACTAATTAAAAGTTTAAATTATGATCCTCGAAATTAAGATAATATAAATTATAACATATTTTTTAGATTTTTTAAAAATATTTTTCTTCTGACAAATAACGAGTAATCTCCTCAAAATTTTGGTCAAAAACCTAACTCCAAAGCCAATCATGCCAATTTAATAAAAATCATAACACATTTTAAACATTATAATACTTCTCTCTTTATTCCTCACATTTACTCATTCAAGTAATTTAATATAATGGAATGGAATTTGCATGACTTTTTAACGATGACAAGTTAGGAATAACGTCTTCAATTGCAATGAAAAGTGAAACTTCTTAAATACTTCAGCACATAAATTAATGGGTTTGATTTTTCAATTGTAGATTTAATTTTACCTATTGTTTGTAGGTCATTGGAAATCATATTATGGATATTAAAAAAAAATCTTTTTTTTTAAATGCAGCCAAATCATATATCAGAAAAGCTAAGAAAAACGTAAATTGATACACAAATTAAATAAAGAATTTTTTTCTTAATGATAAAGTAGGAGGTGCACTATGAAGCAAAACTAAGAAAGGTGGTTACTGGTCATAAAAATAAAAAAGGTGGGTACTTTTTCTTTAACACTGGGGATACTTGGAAGCACTTAGAAAAAGTAGCATGTGCCTTGCTTTGTACCAGATGAATATCTTTGCCGCCACTCCTGTTATCTGCGTTTATCAAGGCAACGCTATGATGCTTAATCTTCAGAAAAATCGAAAAGAGAAGCATGTGTTTACTCAAAGGTAAGATCTAATATTTACTGTAGTAACAAAAATCCATAACATTCTTATTGTTTCTTTTTCTGGTTACATTCTTATTTAAAAAAGGAAAAGAAAAGGAGGGGGGAGGGTATTTCAAAAGATATTGTGGATCGATTGTACGTAGATCGTGACATTTTTATTTCCCTAAAGGGTTCGGTTGGTTCTGGGAGTTAAGCTTTGAATTGGAAGTGGGCATTTTAATTTCAAATGTTATGTTTGCCATGTCTTGTAGAATTAGAATTTCATAAAATTGAAAAAAATCTAAAAAAATTATTATTCTTGATTTCTTAAAGAGGTGAAAATTAAGAAAGTTGTCACAACTCATAATCCCTCTTCATAATTACTACAATGTTGCCACCATCATTATTGTTGTAATTTACATTGTCACAATCATTATAATTATTACTACAACTTAAAATCTTTTTTTACCATAATCATCATTGTTGTTATCATTATTATTGTCATTGTCACCATTATCTCTACTATCATTGTCATCAAACTACCATCATCATCTCTTTTATCATCAATACTATTGTTATTATTAAACTACCACTATTATTACCATTATCATTATCATCAGACTACTACTACCATTGTCGTCTCTGGCTTATCACTTCCTTTGTTGCCTTTAACGTCTCAAAACCACCACTGTCACCATTATTCTCATTGTCAGAACGTTATCCCCTTTGTCATTAGACTACCATTGTTACCTTATTGCTGTCACCTCCTCCATCGTCATATGTTGGACAACTATTGTTTTTACTATAATTGCCATTGTTGCTATCATCACTATATTACTAGTATCATAGTTATTAAACTACTATCCTATTTAGGGGTGGCAGGTATGATAGGTTAAAATTATGATAAGTTAAGAAAATATTAACTAAACCCATCTTTTAGATAGGATGAGATAGATCAACTTACAAGTTAAGATATTTTGATACATAAAAATGTGAATTGACTTACTTTACATTGACTCGTAGGTTAAATGGAACAAGTCAATTTATTAGCATTTGTATGAATTTTATATATATATATATATATATGTATGTATATATGAACCTCGCGAATTAGTCATGTTTGTGTCCATAGAAGCAACTGTTAGTTTCCTTACATCAGAGTTGGTTGGGCTGATTTATTAGCCATGTTAATACTGAGTTTCCTTTTCTTGTCAATTTCAATGTGCTTTCTTGTAATCTAAATGGCTTCGCATCAGGTTGGATAAGACCAAGTTTCATATCATTGGTGCCATACTTTTTTCTGCTCAATCAGCCTTGCTTCATCCAACAGCAGTTGGTGAAGACAAGAATGCAAGTGGCTGGGTCTGGACTCGCCACATGCGAGAAGCATCACTATTTACTCACATTTTAAAAAATGAAAAAATTTCCTGGCATCTTCAGAGGTTGTGGCACTTCTGCTATTGGATCTATGCCTGGTAGAGTCCTAGCATTGACATCACTGGAGATGTCAAAAGAGATTATGTTAAACTACACTGATGGACTTCATATGCCGGAAGCATCTGCATTGGTCAGTAGCAGGCATGTTCTCAAATCTAGTCTCTTGTGTATACTTTGTGCCTTTGAATGTGGTATGTAATCTTACTCCGAAAGTCAAACTTCCTTTCCTTTTTACCCCTTTCTCTTTTTTTTTTTTTTTTTGTGATAGAACGTGAATTTTTTTTTACACCTTAAGTGGAAAAAATATTCTGGAAGTAATATTGAGAGTGGAAACAGTGTATTAATAAAAGGCTTAGACAATGAAATGCCAGCAAATTGGTCAGTCAGCAATTGTTTTTCTAGCATCTTAACAATTTGAAACAAATTGCTTTTCATACACTTTTTATACACTTGTGTTGATTAATGTTTATACCTGAGTGGTGATTAGACCAATTTTATGTTGGTCTACTGAAGAATGATTAATGGATCATTTTTTCATTTTTCTGTTATTCTGCTTTGTTCATCTCATTTTTCTGATGGCGGGTTTTCACAAAGGCTAGTTGGGTGTAAACAAATAAATAGTACCTTTACAGTTGCCAAAATCTTTTCAGTTCATTTATTTACAAATATTAAAGCTAAAATCTGTGTTAGAAATTATAATGGCTAACTCATGTCTTCTTTCTTTTCTCTCTCTCTCTAGCATGGGCCATGTGCTATGTATGTTTGAGCAAATTTCTGACCTATATTGTTTCATAGAAATTTCATGGCCATGCATCCCTGAATCTCGATCATTTCTTAAGATTTTTGTTCTTGTTTGTTTCCTTTCTCATTTGTTATTTATGTATGCTCATTGCCTGGGAGTTTGGGCTAAAGAGATGACAGAGAAAAAGCCTTAGCCTATGAAATGGTGACAGTTCAGGCCACATCAGGGATGGTGGCTGGTGCTTGTTCCTCTGTTATTACTTCCCCCGTAGACACTGTAAAAACATGTCTTCAGGTATATTAAACTTCCTGTTTTTTGGCATGGCTATTGCAGCAAGAAGGAAGAGATTAGTAGTTATTTGATATCGCTATTGTTCTGTGAAGCAGTTGGATGGATATATCAAGTAAATGCTTCTTTTTTCCTTTTTGGTTTTGATTGTAATTGGTTATTTTGCATTTTTCTCTTCTGATTAGCACAAAGGTGATGGACAACTATGATGTTGGGAGAGCATCAGTACTGAAGACAGCAAAGACACTCCTTGAGGTAGATGGGTGGTGGGGATTTTACAGGGGTTTTGGTATGTCACTTTATGGAACGACAATGATTGTCACTTATGAACTGATAAGTTAGTAACATCTTTGTTTGAATTCCCTACTTTTCTTGAGTATAGATTCTTTTTTGAAATGTTGATACCTGAAAAAAGAAAAACATATTTTACTCAAACAAATTGATAAAAAAAGTTTTAATAATGTTGTCCAAACCTAATTAATCCAAAAGTTTAACTTATAAAAATAGTCTTAGAAATAATTTTTATATTTAACAGTATGTATAAGTAATTTCATCAATTGATAAATGAAGACAAAGTTTTTTACTTCCATTGAATAAATCTCAACATAAAATTTTAAAATTATATATTTATATGCAAAAACCTCCTGATTGAAATTATGAAAAACTTGTTATTATTAGTCTTTATACATATGAGTGGTATGTAAATTTGAGAAATTAACAATAAAATAATATAACATTTTAAAAAAATTATTATTTTTATATCAAATATTCAATAAAATAAAAGTAATAAATATAAAAAAATTATAAAATAAAATGAGAGTGAAGAGAACATATTTAAAAATTAATTTTTTAAAAAATACTTGTTATAATTGTTTAGTTAATATAATTGATGTTATTTTTAATATATATATAAGAAAATATTAAATGCTGAAAATTTATAAAATTTAAATTTATTTTTTAATGGGACACTTCATCTATAATAAAGATAAAGATAATAATTTTAAATTTATTTTCCATAAAAATATTATTATTTAAATTTTAAGGTAATATAAATTTATAATAAAATAATATTTTAATGAATAAAACTTTAAAAAGAATATTCTAATACTTATCAATTAATATATAATATAGATGAGAAAACCAATTGCAGTGGTAGCGTGTAGAACTTTCAGGTAATAGGTAATATTGCAAGTTGGTACGTGGGAATCTTCGGAATAACATGGTACCGACCTGGTCATGCATAAGACGTCGACGCCATTTTTTTTCTTTTTCTAGAAAATTTCATTTCTACATTTGAAGTCCGTTTTGTGCGTGGCCTTTTATAGGAAGGGAGGGAAAGGCTCCTGAATGTGAATCTAGGCTAGTGGTAAACGACGGCCCCTGTTCGGTTTCTCCCCATTTGCCCACTCAATTGCCATCACCGTAAGTTCCTTTCTTTCAATTCTGGGCTCAATATCGTTTTGACGATTTGTTCTCTTGTTGATTACTGTTGAATTTTATCTGGATCTGTTTTGCAATAAAAAAAAATTGGAGCTTCATTTATTGCCTCTCTTGCTTGATCTAAGAAAGGGCCAAAGGTTTTAAATTTCATATTCATTTTCTTGATCTTCTGGTTGGTTGCTGAGGGGAAGAAGAAGAAGACTTTGGACTGAATTCATTTTCTTGATAAAATTGAATGGACTTGAACCAAATTTGGCTCCTTTTTAAATTGGGCTTTCTAAATCTAATGCTGACCTTACATTAATTCTACAGCATCTAAATGGTGCAGTGGGTGTGCTGCAGGGGGCGGGGGGAGTTTATTTTGTGATGATAATATTGTTATTATTTTTCTTGATTCAACATGTTCAATTTCTTCATTTTGAAATTTTTGTATTCCTTGCAAATCACGGTAATGTGAGTGACTCAAGAAAATTCAGTTTTTTTTTTTTTGTTTCTCTAATCAATTTTATGCATACCTTCTTGCTACAACAAGGCAGCCCTTGTGGAATTTCCAGAAAACGGCCTCTATGATGTGGCTTGAGAATCATATCAACTGAAAATTCATTGGACACTCATGCCATGCTCAATAGTCAGTACCGTTGATTATCATTTTTTTTTTTCATAAAGAAAAAAGAGAGCTTAGTAAATTGTGAATGCTTTCTTGCAAATCCCGCATCACAGGATCAACTGAACAACTACTATGCTTTGTTATGTTATCATTAGGCCATTCCTTTTGCAACTTGTCCCTTGAAGCTTGTGATTTAAAATTATAAAATTTCTTTTTTCTAGCATAATATTCCTTACTCCAGTTTGGACTATTTGAAATGCCAGATACACAATGGGGTTGTCTTTTACCAAGCTTTTTTCTCGCCTCTTTGCTAAGAAGGAGATGCGAATACTTATGGTTGGTCTTGATGCTGCTGGTAAAACCACGATATTGTACAAACTCAAGTTGGGGGAGATTGTCACCACCATTCCCACCATCGGTATGAATTTCCTTTAATCATTTCCAGAATGAATTAGCCTTTGATAAATATATAAACCAGACGTAGAAAGAAAGTAGTCTGACTTTTTCTTGGGAATGTATACTTTTATAAATGAATTTCTCTGCTATAATCTTTGTGATAAATTATATAAAATCTGTAGTATTGATGATTATTTGTTGCTCTCTCCGTGCTCTTCAAGCTCACTGGCTTTTGCGACTAGTTGTTTACTTAATCATCTTTGCAGGATTTAATGTGGAGACCGTAGAATATAAGAACATTAGCTTCACTGTGTGGGATGTTGGTGGTCAGGATAAGGTGAGTTACATGATTACATCTCCTATGAAAATTTCACTCCTCAGTTCTTCTTGTAGTTTGAACGCTTTTTAAACTGCTTGAGTTGTTGAGCTGTGGTCCCCTCCCAACAGAGAGCAGACAGGGAGGGGGGGGTGGGAATTACACAAAGGACCATCCTCTAGTGATTTATTAAAAAAAAGGGACTCATCCAGTGTGATTAATCCTGCTATGGAGTCATGGTCATTTGTGGCTTTTTTGTAAAGTGAGGTTGGTCCTTATATATTTCCTCAAGTGTGTCATGTCACGTCGATGTCTATGCTTCCTAATGTGGGTACTCTTGCCAGACTATAGTAGATTATGCTTTGTCACTGATTCAGTAGCAGAGCCATAACAGAAGTTAAGTTGGCGTACTTGAAGAAGAGAAGATGAAGTGGTGGAAATGAAAGAGTTAATCAAAGTGAAAGAGGGCAGGCATGAAAGAATCAAGTGAAAAAAATTGAGGGAATTTCGGCATTCAAAGGGAGAAAAACAGGAGGGGACCACCGTGGCTCACTCTGGTCTCCGCCAATCGGCCCTACATCGTTCTCCTAAATCTGTACAGATGGATTCAAGTATTAAGTAGTGTGACTCTTGTTTTTAGTTTGTTACTGGAATGTTTTGGTGCTTGTTAGGTACCCTCTTGTTGAAATTTAGCATGGTCTTGTTGTTGAATTCACTCACACATGCACGCCATATATTGCTCTGGGAAGCATACAATATGTTTAGTTGAAAATTTTGAAACTGAATTAACAAAATAAGGGCTCTTTCTCATTTGTTTATATCTATAACTGACTATACTGTTGTGAATGTAGTTCAAGACGTTTTACCAAGAATTGGTTGTAATTTCAAGTCTTTGCTTCGGTTTCAAATTTATAATATTTTTACATGGGTGGTTTCAGATTCGACCTTTGTGGAGACACTACTTCCAAAATACGCAAGGGCTTATCTTTGTGGTGGACAGCAATGATCGAGATCGTGTTGTTGAGGCTAGAAATGAGTTGCACAGGATGCTGAATGAGGTAAGAGAGAGATTTGGTATCTATATTCTTTTGTTCATGTAATACTTTTGTCAATAATGTGCTCCCTATAACTGGTTAAGTAACTGTTTATAAAGATTGTCCTGTTTGACTTCTGCTCATGGATAGGATGAGTTAAGGGATGCTGTATTGCTTGTTTTTGCAAATAAGCAAGATCTTCCTAATGCAATGAATGCTGCTGAGATCACAGATAAGCTTGGTCTGCATTCTCTTCGACAGCGCCACTGGTAAAGTTTACAAACAAGGACCCACTTTACTCCTCTACACCCATCTATCAAGGTGGAGTGGAACGGATTTAATGAAAGTGGAAATGTGCGTAACGGCATATATTTTTTTTCCAGGTATATCCAAAGTACATGTGCTACTTCTGGGGAAGGATTATACGAGGGTCTGGACTGGCTTTCAAACAACATTTCTAACAAGGTTCCCATTTTCGTTTTCTTTCGGTTTCATTACAGTGAGATTGCCTGTTGTATACTTTAGTTTGTGATTAATTCTTTCTGTTATGACTTTTTCTCATTCATCATTTCCCATTGTATCAGGCTTAGATGATCGGCTGCTGATTTTTTTATAAATGTATGGCGCATGTGGGTATCAATGCTGTTGCAATTTTTTGCTCCATTTTCCTTTTAATTTATTATTATTATTATTATTATTATTATTATCATATATATTGTAATCCTGTGCAATCCAATTTTGTTTTAAATGAACATTACTCATATAAAATATGTATTCAAGTATGCACTTATTTTTTGTACACTATTAACTTCAACGTCTTTAGCCGTACAATTTATCTATTTGCAGTGCGTTTCTGAGGATTTAGTCAAATATAGAAAATTAGTTTGAAAACTATGGTCTTGAAGCAAAAGATCTTCTAAAGTGAGAAGCACTCTTTGAGAATAAAGTGTGGAGTTATCTCAAGTTGCTGTCATGTTCTGATGGTTCTGCACATTTAGCTGTACTTAGAGCTTCACTAGATGGAGAGATTTTAATGCGCCTCTAACTACCCGGATGAATACATCTGTTTAAAATAGTTGAGTATAACTGATTTCGAATACAATTATTAAAAAATATGTATATAAAATATTCGGACTCGCTTGATAGAAGGAATAATAATAAAATTTTTAAAAGAAATTGTGGGAGCTATACCCACTTTTACTTGTAAGAATTGACAAATGCCACCTCAAACAGGCCTACGTTGATGCTTGGTAATAAATAAAGAAGGGGTTTGGCAACAGAGGGGTCTTTTCAAATGATCCTGTGATATCTTATATGGCAATGCATTTCTTCAATTATTAAGACAGTGACATTTTAGGTGCTCGCGGAAATGTTATTGAGTTAACAAATTCTTCATGAAATTCAGTCTGGTTGAAACGGCTCACATATAGTTTGCTTCCTATGGACTCCATATGCTTAAGCATCCTCTCTATAATCACTTATTAAGTATGCTAAATATGACAAAAGCAATGTCATTAAGCCACGCCATTTTTCGGTTTTCACGCTTCCAAGAGGGCACCGGATTTGGTAATTGCATAGACTGATTTGTGCAATCATTTGTCATCTTCGTAGCATCATTCAGGCAGTTAATCATACCCATATAATCCTTCTTGTCTGATAATCGGTTGGCACTCTGTAACTTGTCCACAGTGGCCTCGTAATCTTTCTGACATTGTTCAAGGTGGGACTTTGTTGTGGGATCAAGCACGGTTTGGGCAAGTTGTTGAACAACGTCCTTGTTTACTCGAGCTTGAGCTGTGGCCAAAAGCACTGAAATGATGCCAAGTTCATTCATATCTGCTTCTTTGGTCCCAGAATAACTCTCTAGAGTGGTTATACAGAAGTCTGGATTTTGAGTTCTCCCGCAGATTGCATTAATTTTCTTGTGAGAGACATTGATAATGATTGACGCAGGAGAGCTGCTGAGCAGCAAAAAGGTCGACTATGAAAGGCCATTATTTTCCTTCAGTTTGATAGGTAATGTGGGAAATTTTGTTTCTATTTATACATGAGTGACCCACGAAACATGCTTAAGAATTGGGTAGTCCAAAATTCAGAACTGTGTCATGCATATGCTGCCTATTCTGTCGTCAAGATAATGACGACTTTTTAAAGGGTTTCACTCTTTCTAGTGGTTAGATGAATTTGTATAGAGAAAAGTTGGTCTCACATCTGGAATAGGAATAGTTCAATTTTTGTGATATAATAAATTTAATAATATAAATTATTTTAAATGTGGATTGTATAAGAATAGATGGACCGATTTGAATATCCCAACTCAGCTGGACTGTCTGTTTTCATGTATGACATGCAACCAGGCACTTGCGTACATACACAGTGGGTGTGTCAAATACGTGACAAGAAGTTGAGTATTCTATTGCGTATGACTTCTCAATTTTTGTAGTCACCCCCATCTTTAGTGACGGCAGGGTCTGATATTAGACTCAGACGTGAAAGAACAAAATAATCAAGTATCCTCTAAGCATTTTTGGAGACTAGTCTACACATACTATATATGGTAACTTCGTTACAGATATTTTAGAGGACTTTGCATGGATATTGCTTGTGTGCTTACATTAATATGGTATTATAGAAAATAGATCCATGTAACTGGTGAAATAGCTAGCAGCTTGGAAACAAGCAGTTGTAAGTTACAACTTGTAACCATCACATTATAGAATGAGACCACATAATGGAAATACCCAGTGCAAGATGCACCACTACCATGAGTCAATCATCATGCTATCTATTTTGATAGAACATACATAGTTTCCAACTTGCTTTTGGGTACACAATAACAAATCATATATGTATATATATGAAAGATGCAGGACAAGGTACAACTCACAGACATCAACGTCGTCAGTATGTGCAATTACAGAACTTGGAGAACCCACCTGCAAAAGTTAACTGATAATGGAAAAAAGTTAGAACTATTATAAGTCTGTTCAACTATCTCACATTTGGTAAAATTCTATAGGTCTTAGCTGATTGGACAATGAAAATGGACAAACATCCAGTTGTCTGTCAGATCAAAATCCAACAAACCAAAAGCGTTTAGGCAGGCTGCTATAATGGTCTTCCATTCTAACATTTTGGTCCGTCAGATCATATCAAGGAAGATGGGAAAAAAGCATGACATAATCGGAAAATAAAAAGTGTGAAAACAACTTGGCTCTGGAGATGCGGGGTATCGAACCCCGTACCTCTCGCATGCAAAGCGAGCGCTCTACCGTTTGAGCTACATCCCCTTGTCTTGTGTAGTGCGTTCAATGCACCTAAAATGAATTGAATTATTGCCCAAACACATCCCTTTACATGCCATGACAGATTTTCTCACCGACGAAAAAGGTGTTCTAGTCTTCTAGATTTACTTTTTTTTTTGGGGATGGAAAAGGAATTTACAGATTTACTTTTCAACTTGTCAAAAGTAGTGGTTTAAAACTGATATAATTCAACTTAAATCCATATAATGTCAATCCAATTAAGATTGATTATATAATAGGATTCATTAGACGATTTATTTTAAAAAATTAATCAATTTAATTTAGTTATTAAATTTAAAACTTTTTTTGAGAGGAATTAAAAAGAAGATTAAGATCAGAAAAGAAAAAGAAAATGGTGAGGAAACGTCAAAGTAGGTAAACGTGGAGAAAACTGTAGCAGTCCAATGACATGCAAACAACTGCTCAGTTCACTGCTCAGCCACGAACATGCCACGTTCTCTGCATGCAATGAACCCTCCCTTCTTTATAATCCCAGTTGCAAACATTCTAATTCATGACAAAAAGGAAAACGTAAGAAAGTTGAATACTGACACAGAAACCTCTTTGCTCTGTCATCGTCATAATTAGGTTTCTTCTTTTACTGCGAAAATGCCAGGCCTTACCATCGGTGACACAATCCCTGACCTTGAAGTTGAAACCAACCATGGCAGCATCAAGCTTCACCAGTTCTGCACTGATAGCTGGACCATCTTCTTCTCTCACCCAGGTTGCCATTGCCATTAATAGATTATACGGTCTCTTTTCTTTTAATTGTGTTTTCTGTCTTCTTATAATTAAATCTCTTATGATGAAACTAGGTGATTTCACCCCGGTTTGCACCACGGAACTTGGTATGATGGCTAAGTATGCTCAGCAGTTTTATCAGCGAGGAGTGAAGCTATTGGGTCTGTCCTGTG
The DNA here is from genome assembly GCA_037013595.1 of Dicorynia guianensis. Taxonomy (NCBI): domain Eukaryota; kingdom Viridiplantae; phylum Streptophyta; class Magnoliopsida; order Fabales; family Fabaceae; genus Dicorynia; species Dicorynia guianensis. The sequence goes on from JASUAB010000015.1 coordinate 22,751,614, forward strand.
ATGACTTGAATTCCCACAATGAATGGATCAAGGACATTGAAGCCTATACTGTGAGTTTTCTCGTATCATTCACCCAATCACCCCCACATCCAGAGCATGCCTTGTTTCATCCACCCCAAATTCGTCTAGGCCAATTTTGGGTTTTTAACAAAGTATCTAACTTGTTTTTGTACTTATATGTAGCCTGGTGCTAAGGTGGACTATCCCATCATTGCTGATCCCAACGGAGAAGTCATCAGGCAACTTAACATGGTGGACCCTGATGAGAAAGACTGCAATGGCAGCCAACTACCCTCCAGGGCTCTTCATATTGTGGGCCCAGATAAGAAGGTACCAGCTTTGGATTTCTTTTTATTAAATAAAGTTGCAGAGGAACCTGGTATAGTTTTGGAGGCTAATGTGCTTGCGGATTCTCTGCAGATCAAGCTGAGTTTTCTGTACCCTGCAACGACTGGCCGGAACATGGACGAAGTTCTGAGGGTGTTAGAGTCTCTGCAGAAGGCCTCAAAGTTCAAGGTGGCAACCCCAGCAAGCTGGAAGCCAGGGGACCCAGTTGTAATTTCGCCTAGTGTGACTAATGAGGAAGCCAAGGCCATGTTCTCCCAAGGATACCAGACTGTGGAACTCCCATCAAAGAAAGAGTATCTGCGTTTCACCAAAGTTTGATGATAAGAGTCTTACTCAGCTGCACAAGTTTAAAGCTCAATGTCTAATCTATGCTAGATTGTTTTGTCGTTCTGTGTAAACAGTATATATATACATATATAATGTCTCTTTTTGATGGCCATAGACTCCATGTCTACGGTTTTGATGTGAGTTTATTAAATAGAAGTGTACTAACAGTATTAGAAGAGCTCTTTTGTGCCTCCAAAAGGTATTTCCACTTACGGAAAATCCTCGGAAAAAGTATGCAAAACTCTCAAAAACATTAGAGTTTATGTTACATGTTTTAATGCATTACACCAGAAGTAAACAAATAAAAATGTTAGACATTTTCTTTCGTAAATGGTATGTTTATATGCTGAGAAATGCCTTCTTTTATACTCTCTTAAATCTCTTACATAAATTAGCTGTTAGTTATAGGTCTCACGCCATTTTGTTGACTTATAATTATTGGGTCAAAAATTATATATGAACCTTGTAATATATCCTTAGATGCCCAATCAAATATGAGCAGTACTATTTGTACTAATATTTTTTACTCACTCACTGCACAAAGCTTTTTCAAATTAATAAGGGTGAATATTTTTCAAAAATTCATTTATTTATTTATTAACATGACTTGCTTAAAAAACATTTTAATACAATGCTTGTATTCTTCATCAAATTTATATACACACAATTTTTGTCTCTCTAAAATGTATTTGGATTCAGCTTAATTACCTTTTGTATTTCTTTTTTAAAAAAGTTGACTGATCTTGCCACCCAATTAGGAGGGAAGAGCCCCAGGCTTACAAACTAAATCATTTCTTACCATGTGTTTTTTTTTTTTACTTGAATCTAATTGATCTAGGATTAAATGGGGTTGATCCGAACTGATCCAGTCCGAACCCGGAGCCAACCCTCAACCAGCATTTTTTTTTTTTGTTTTACTTGCCTTAACCTCAATTTCAATATTTTCTTCTTGCTACTGAAATACCCGAAGTGATTTGCCCCATCCTCTTCGCTGTAGCCTCTGACAGTGCGTCAGTGCCGTCATGGCTCCCGGTGGTCACCACCAGCCCGTTGCCCAGGCACCAGACGCCAACGTTGGAGTTGTCGCTGTCCCAGCTCCGCTCCCGGTCCCCACCGATGGCTTGTAAAAAAGGGCAAAGAAAAATGACCAAAAATCAAATAATTAATGTGTCCAATTCCTTTTGTTAACCACTAATTATTTAACTAATTGCGTCTAGTTTCTCTTTATTTTTTTCTTTAGATTATAAAGCAATATCCAAACCCACCTTTGTAAAAGTGCCAGTGGCTTCATTCTCATAGCAAGTTCAAACTTCAAATTGACGCCCGTAGCTTATCATTGACATGTTGCAGATCGGTAGGCCGCTTATGTCCTACGCAAACTTTTCATCCAGATAGTACGGATCAAACTTAAATCCCGCCAATAATCATTAACGGTCATCTTACTAATCTTACTAACAACAACTTTTTTTTGGAAAGGAATTACACTAATAATAATGAAGATGGTGTACAGAAGAAAGCTTTCCCACCAACTACCTCTTCTTTTTTTAAAAAAAAAAAAAAATATATATATATATATATATATATATATATATATATATATAGTTGTAGAAAGTGAGATCATGCCTGTATGAGATTGAAGGGTTAAGGGAGTAAAATTGAGGAGGAAAAAATGCTATTTGCAGGTTGACATGATTGGATCGAATCAATTTAATTGGATTTAGATTTTTTTAAATATAAGTAAATAATTATTAATAAAAAAGTTAATAATTATAATTATTTAAGTCTATATATTATAATTAATTACTTGATTTAATAATAATTATGATTATTAATTTTTTTTATTAAAATCATTCATTTATATTTTGTTCTCTAAAATACACTCTAAATTTTAAAGGATTCCTATTTAATTTAATTTAGTTATAGGTTAATGGAGTAATACAAAAAGAATGTTAGATTTCCAATCTTTTCTAAAGTGATTGAATGAATCTTTCTTGGAGTTATAAGAATTAACATTGTTTTTTCACCCTTATCACAAGATTTGAGTATTATCTAATCATCCATTTTTGCCATCTTTTATTTATTAGTAAAGTCAAAGTTATAAATACTAACTATTTCTTCTTTTGTTACAAGAGATATGGCAAAGCCAAACATATGTAACATTTAGAAGTGATGGATTATTTTTTTTTATTTTTATAGATTAGATTCAGATTATATGATATTTGATAAAGTTAATTATAAACTGATATAATTACTCAAATAAATAAAGAAAATAATTTATAATAATAGAATTTAATTTTGTTAAGATATTATTTGATTTAAAAACTTGAAAATTTAACTATAAAATAGGTTTGTTAAAGAAATTTATGTAAATGAAATAAAAGAGTTTAGGAAAGAAACTTTAATAAATTGATAAGAATATTTTAGATAAATATAGCATTTTTGAATTATTTTTTTAAATAAAGCATATAAATATAAAATACATGGTTAAAGGATATTTCAAAACAGTATCTATAAGTATCACCTTAAATTGCTTTTTTATAAAAACATAATTAATTTTAGTATGCATAGTATGCAATCATTAGAAAAAAAAATTTCAGTACTTATGGTGTAGGCACTCTTTCCACTTAAATAAAAATATACTTTCAATTTTATTAATAATTTTAAATTGAGAACAATATTAATTTAAAAATTAATGAATTTTAAACTAAGTCTTTCTTAATTGAAAATTTGTGCTCGCAATCAGTGGACAGTGGGCCTTACTCTGTACGTTCCCAATAATAATGTCCTTTTCGTGTCTTTAATTAGTGCTCTCTGTATTAACCACAACTAGGCCAAGACATCAATGGGCTCCTGCCTCGAATTGAAATTTAAAATTTCAAATCTGTGTGGGGTCATGTTGGTATTTATATATTGTCGAAGGGCACGTTTTCTAAATACTTCCTTTTATTTGAAAACAAGCGGGCCTATATAGCATCCGCTGCTTCCCTGAGCTTCATCTTTCGGTTCCGACTGTCTGACACACTCTCACCTTCAAATCTCGAAGCAGCTCCTTGCCCTAAGCTCGCCTCAATCTCTTCTTCTTCTCCATGGATTAAAACCTTCCTCAGTTTGGGTAAAATCGAAGCTCCTCCCTCCAAGCAATTTTGAGTCTCAGAATGTTCAAGGAAAGCTCCACTTCTCGCAATTTAGGTCGAAGCATGCAGAGGAACCCTCATCCCGAAGCAAGCGAGAATGAATTCGAAGCATCGCAGAACCCGATCAACTATCCACCTCCGAGAACTCCTTTGAATTCTATACCCGATCCATCTCAGTATCAAAAGGAATCTCAAGAACCCGATTTTGATTCCCATCACAAGCTTGAAGCTATTCGACCGGGTCGCTCTTCAGATAAAAGGTTTGAAGCTTCATCTGATAGGTTTGGGAATGCTGGTCTTTACTATGGCACTCCCAGATTTCCAGGTCGCAGCGGAAAGGCATACTCGGAGCCGAACTCGGCGCAAAGCACGCCGTCGAGAAATTCCTCGAGAGTTTCACTTGGTGGAGCATCGGGAGCTTTCGCTGGAAGCAGAGTTACACAGCTAAGTGGAGGAAGAGGAGGGACTTCAGGTGCATTTTCTAAAGGAGTTTCGTTTGCGAACTCGGAGATGTGTATGGAGGTTCCATATTTTGAGCTCAAAGAAGATCGTTCGTTTTGGATGGACCATAATGTGCAGGTTTTGGGGACTGTATTTTCTTGTCTTGTTTTAAATTTCTTATTCTTATTCCATCGAGGTTAGTTACTGTTAGTTGTGGCTGTTGCATTCAGGTGCTTATAAGAATCCGACCTTTAAGTACTACGGAGAAGCTTTCACAAGGATACGGCCGGTGCTTGAGGCAGGAAAGTGCGCAGACTTTGGTCTGGCTTGGTCATCCTGAAACTAGGTTCACCTTCGACCATATAGCGTGTGAGACTTTATCACAGGTATGTAATGTTAACAGAAACTTTGCTTGGCTTAATGTCTTAGAATTTTTGTTCTTTCGGTTTTGGAAGTGGACAGTAACGCTCAATAGGGCCAACTGTTGTATTGGCTTAATGACTTCATGATTGTGGTTGATGAGTTCAGAATAAATATTTAGTTCAAATACTTGTTGTTGTATTCAGCCAAATGGTCTAAATTTTTACTGCAAATGCTTAGAGCATGAATTTATGAAATTGGTGTAGGGAAACTTGTTCAATGTTGCTGGGGTGCCCATGGTCGAGAATTGCTTGTCTGGTTACAACAGTTGTATGTTTGCTTATGGTCAGGTATGACAGGCAGGGACTTTTAGTTGTTCGTTTAAAATAGATATTTACTTGTGTGCTTGTTGTTGAAGTTGAAGCTACTTTTTGCAGACTGGTAGTGGCAAGACATATACCATGATGGGTGAGATAAAAGAGACAGAAGGGCATCTTAATGATTATAGCGGCATAACACCGAGAGTTTTTGATTATTTATTCAGGAGGATTAAGGCGGTGTGATGTTTAGAATGCCTTTCTTTTTTCCCATATGAGCAAATTGGTCACATCAAATTAATTTGGTTTTAAGATAGGCATTCTTTCCATAGATGGTTTTCTCAAGGAAGTTCTTTACGCAGGAAGAAGAGAGCAGGAGGGATGACAAGCTGAAATACAGTTGCAAATGTTCCTTTTTGGAGATATACAATGAGCAAATAACAGATCTTTTAGATCCTTCATCAACTAATCTACAAGTAATCTAGAATTTCATATCTTTGATATTTTCCTAATGTTCTTTGCATTCTGTATGTCACAGTTTATTAATTTAATATTCTCTCTGTAGCTCAGAGAAGATATGAAGAAGGGGGTATACGTTGAAAACCTTACTGAACATAGTGTCGGAACTGTAAATGATGTCCTCAAGCTTTTGTTACAGGTTGGGTCCGTGATCAAATGTTTGTATGCTTATAACTCAACATAATACCATATATCAGTGCTTAATCTTGTTTGGCACGCTTTTATGATCTTTACAGGGCACTGCAAACAGAAAGGTGGCTGCAACCTATATGAATTGTGAGAGCAGTAGGTCTCACAGTGTTTTCGCTTGTATCATTGAAAGTAAATGGGAGAAAGATTCTATGACTCACTTTAGATTTGCAAGATTAAATTTAGTAGATCTAGCTGGTTCTGAAAGGTAACTAAAGATTTTTTATTCAGAATACTCTTGTCTGTACACACCTTTGCTTTTTTTTTTTCTTTTTTTCTTTTTCCCTGAAGCTGGTTAAAATTGCATGTTCATTTAGGCAGAAAAGCTCTGGTGCAGATAGTGAACGTCTTAAAGAAGCAGCGAATATAAATAAATCCTTGTCAACTCTTGGGTAACTTAAGGGGCTTGTTTATCCATTTATTTGCTGTTGATATGCTGCAGTTAAATGTTGATGAAAGGTTGAATGATATCAAATTCAATTGATTAACCTTTATTATTTGATTATTTGGTGTGGTTAGCTTGGTCATAATGACTTTGGTGGACCTAGCACATGGAAAACCAAGGCATGTCCCCTACAGAGACTCAAGGCTTACATTTCTTCTTCAGGTTAGAATCCTTAGATACATAAAGCTTAGAAAATTGGAAGGTTCTTTCACAATGCATAAAATCTTTTACATTCTTGTTTGGATTAAGATGATTGTATTATCTGAAACTCTATATGCAGGATTCTCTAGGTGGAAACTCAAAAACAATGATAATTGCAAATGTCAGCCCATCCATTTGGTTTGTATAAGCTTATTGCTAGAATTAAATGACGGTCTTTGCGACTTCTTTTCTTTTCTTAAATCCTTAATGTAGCTTTACTTCCCGTGTAGCTCTGCAAATGAAACGCTAAGCACTCTGAAGTTTGCCCAGCGAGCCAAGCTCATCCAGAACAATGTACTCACTCTGAAATTTTATCCATGTGCAAGCATATCATTTTTCTTTTCTTATTTCTTTTGTTATCAGATAATGTTTTGTACAATTGTGTGTGTATATACATATTTAAGTACGTGTACGTATATTAAGTTGTTTTTTGAGTGATATGATATGATTTATTGATTTTCTTGCTCCTCTCCGAAAAGGCAAAAGTGAATGAAGATGCTTCGGGTGACATAAGTGCACTGCAGTGGCAAATTCAACAGTTGAAGGTATTGATTAGAGTTGCCATGTTGTGGACACTTCCACAGAGATAAATTAGCGAATGATGCTGACGTGTTTACTGAAATTGAGCAGGGTCAATTGTCCTTTCTGATGAAACAAAATTTCCGAAGTCCTATATCAAATTTGGAGCCAAATTCTGAACTCTGTAGGTTGACTGAATTGTCAGGAGGATATGAATCTTTCCCCAAAAGAGTCACAGCTGGTCACAAGCTAAACCTCCAAAACAGGGAGGTAAGTTGCATGGCATTTTTGTGCGTTGTTTGGGTGTAGAATTAAGGATTGTATAAGCTCGTCAAGAGAATTTTTATCCACAAAAACCAATGGAAAAAAGTCATGAAAGTTTAGAGCTGGTATATAATCTGGCAGATCAAATGCATAAAGGCTGCTTTGGTTGGTGCCTTGAGGAGAGAAAAAATGGCTGAGACCACAATCCAGAATTTGCAGGCTGAAATTGAACGCATGAATTGCTTGGTATGTCTGATTTTGACAAGAATTATAATTATCAGCTTTCCACCCTTCTTGTAGACTTGCAAAAATTTTATTATATTAGAATATGTATGAACCCAATATTTCCACCAATGATGTTTAACTTCACGAGTTTAAAATACCTTATGGCTTCATCTGCAGGCTCGACAAAGAGAAGAGGATTCTCAACAGACTGCGATGAGGCTAAGGCTTTGTGAGGAGAAAATTAAACAACTTGAATTGTTGGCAGATGGTTCACTGTCAGCTGAGAAATATCTCTTGGAGGAAAACAGGGCTCTACAGGAGGAGATTCAGCTGCTTCAAGAAAGCATAGATAGAAATGCTGGATCAACGAGGCTTGCTTTGGAGAACGATAGACTTTCACGACAACTGCAAGTGTAAGTTGAGAGGATAAAACGTTCTTATCCTCTTTCCGGTTTTCAGTGATTGATTTTGCATTAATGATTTCTTACTAGGTTTCAAAACTTCTATGATCATGGAGAGCGGGATAGAATGCTGACTGAACTTTCTGAATTACGTGATCAGGTTCGATAGATTCCGAAGTTATCTCCTCCCTCTTTTGAAAGATTAAACTCTCACATGGTCTATACTATGGAAATTCAAAATTTGTTTTTCACCTGCAGCTCCTTGTCACGCTTCAAGAAAAAATCACGTTCTCTATGAAGAATGAAAACCAGGTGAAGTGCATTTATTAATTATTCAGCCAGTGTTTGTTTCTAAGATTTCCTTCTTTTACTAGGCAAGCTTTTTGATGTTTCAGGATAATATTAATGATACAAAGCAGGAGTTGGAAGATTGCCAGCATATGAATTCCAAATTGCTAAGGTAGCAAGCGCCACCGTAGGCATATGTTCATAATCTTCTTCTTAAACAAACGAAACCTGATTTTCTTTTCTGTATGGCTACTGTCTCTGTCGAAAATTGTTTAATAATTCACACACCATGTTACACTAGAGAATGAAGCTTCTGAGCTTCAAAGCACGGCAAGTTTCAACTTTTATACCAATTTGTTAATTATGTATTTTGTTGAAGCTTATTACTGGAGTAGATTTCTCATGGAGAAATCATAAACTGATCGTTTGGATCTTCCATACCATAGTTTTGTTTGTTATTATTTTCCTTATTGGAACTTCGGGTGGTGGTGATGCTAATATTTTGACCCTAAACAATCTAATATCTAAATACTGACAAATTTCTTCTCGATATCTTCCTTTTCTCTTGCTTGTAATTTGTGCTGCAGAAGAGTAGACAGATTACAAACAGAACTTGGAAAGCATTTACACTACAATCAAGTTAAGTCTGATTATGTAAGGGTAGCTTATGAAATAGACAGTTCCTGTCAACATGTGGCTGAACCTAGGTTATTTGATTTAATATTTATTCATTTTCCTTCCATGCAGGTTCTGGATTCATTTGAGCATCCCGATGAACTTCAGAAGACAGATAAATGTTCATCGGTGAGAAAAGTTACAAATTCGTTTTCTGCCTAGCATCCATTTAGTTACACTTGAACCTTTAACAGAAATCTGTATACTCTGCAGTCTGCATATCATAGCAGTTGTCATCTGCCGTTGCATGTATTGGTTTTTTCAATATGACTAACGCTGAAGCTATTTGTCATGAAAGTTGAAAAGCAAAGAAAAAAAGGTTTCTCTTAGAAAATAAATAAAACAATTCCACGCTAATAAAATTAGGAATTTTCTTCTTCCACAAGAATTCATCTTATGCATCGAGCAATATGAAATCATCTGTAAACCATTATTTGTTGACTGTATTAGCCCTGGGAAGAAATTTTTCCTTTTGGATTTGAAAGTTATTAAATGGATCTACAGCAGACACTTATTATAGGATTTTTTAACAATTTACATATGTGTGGCTTGTTCTTTACATCTTTTGTAATGAGTTTCATAGTCAGTTGAATATTACAGGTTGAAACAATATCCATAAGAAGTGATTCTGGAGATGAGATATCATCCTCTACCTGGACAGCTGATGATGCGTTGGCTAATATAATTGAAGGGAATGGTTTTGGTGCCTCAGTCATGCTGGCTAATAGTGAAGATGACAAAAAAAATGTGTTGGAAGCCAAATTGGAAAAGATGAGTAAGGATCTTGAAGAGGTTAAGTTACTTAATGAGCAATATCAAGAGAAATGGGCATTACAGTTGTCTAAAAAACACCAGATTGAATCAGTCTGTGAAGAGGTTGAGATGGAAACAACCAGAACTATTCTTCATTTGCAGGAAGAGGTTGCTGGTCTTCAATCTGAGTTAGAAGGTAGGTTATGCAACATTGCACAAGAAAATACAGAGCTAAGAAATACAATAGCAGCAAAAGAAGAGGAAATCAAGACAATGTGTTTGGAGTGGGAAAGAGCAATCTTGGAATTAACAACCTTCCTTCTAGATGGCTCTAGATCTCTCAAAGATGCCTGTGGCCAAGTAGAAAGCATCACCTGTTCATTTCCCCAAGTCAATGCTTGGATAAGTGAACATGTTGGCTTGGCTGTCAAAAGCTATATTGAGAAGGAGGAAACAATTGAGCAACTTCAAAATAGCTTGGAAGATGCACAACAGATGGTATCGGACATGGAGTCCAAGATAAGTTCCTTGAAGGAAGCAACAGTAGCGCTAAGTGCATTTCATCAACTAGACCAGAATGAAGGCCCTGAAGAGGCAGATCAACTAAGAATGTTGTTGAATGAAAAGACCAATATGGTTAAGAATCTTGAAAGTGAAATCAGGTACAAAAACAATCAGCTCATCAAAGCAGATAAAAGAGCTGACGCAGCCTTCCTTGTAGTGAAATGGCTTTATGATAGTCATAAAGTAGCTTACTCGGATGATGTTGGAGAAAATATTTCCATCCCTGAAGCTGACGTGCATACTATACTGAGCAGTCATTGTAGTACAGAGAATCAAGGAGTCGGAAATTATCTGACACTGAACAATTTTATGGGTCAAGTTGAGTCGACAGAATTAGAAGTCCTGGAGATGGAGAGAGCTATTAATGCCTTTCAGGTAGATACAGAAATGCACAGACAAGCTTTCCAAACTGGTGTCTACAATCTTTTTTCTTCTCACAGGGATTTGATTAAGGACTTGATCAAAGAAATTCAGGACTTGAGGATTGAAGTAAGGGACTTTAAGATGCATACTAAAAGTTCCGAGTGTCATAAGATTGGCTCCTTTCAGGATCAGTGTCATGCACTGCATCAAATTAAAACGGAACTTGTTAAAATGAATCAACGATTGAAATTCTTAGAGAATTGCAATAGCACAAAAGTAGATATGTGTAGCTACCCATTGATGGATGGAGATCTCATAGATGCTGATGCGTTGAGTATTGAAAGTTCTTCCGTCTCTGATTCATCAACTGAAACTGGGAGTGTTACTTCTGGAAACAAATTGCATGGATCCTTGGATACTTGCAGCTTTAAGTTTCCAGGAAAAATAACTGAACTAATGGTTGACCTGAAATCTGAAAGTGGCTTTGAAACTCAAGCTGGAAACACAGAAAAACTCATGAAAAGGTCAATCAGAAAAGAAGCAGCAGTAGGCTGTCTGGGAAATGAATTAGATGCCACATATGATGCTTTCAGTAAACTTTACGTTCATTTCTCTGAACTTCTCAAAGAAATGGATAATGGAGCTTGTTTTTACAGAGAAGGTATGGTTTCACTTATACTTCCTTTTTCCATCTGTAAATATTATACATTAAAAAAATGTCCATTTGTGTTTTGTCATCTGAAATGTGCTGGAAAATGCCTAAATTATGTTATGATGAATGATAGAACTGAACATGGTGGATCAGTCGTTTGAGTTGGGGATGCAGAGAGATGAAGCACTCCCCAAGAATGATACTGAGGTATGTAACTTCTCATCTGGTGGCCAAACTTGCATAAAGTGACTGCACAACAGTAACATTTGATTCTTATATTCTCTGGTCTGTACCCATAATCCAGGTATCTGGCAACAGGGTAATTAAACATGCAGATAACTTCTTCAAGAAATTTGCGGAAGCCCATGAAACAGTTAAAGAAGCAGATTTCACGCTAAATGCTTTGATACAAGCATATGAAGAGGCAAAGCAGTTGAGTGTTATGTGGAAGCAAGCTGGTGAGAACTCGATGATAGAGAGAGCAAGCCTGGCAGATGAGATTCAAGAACTTAAAACTTCAATATGTCATAAAGAAGAAGAGAATCAATTACTTAAGGATCACATTCGTTTCAGTTTGACAGAAATGGAAAAGTCATTTTCTATACTTGAAGAGTGTTTCTTGCAAGTGCAGACTGATGTGGAGAAGAGATTCGAGGTATTATATTCTGATTTTTTTCTGTTGGGGAAGGAGATGGTATACTTTATGAATAGCATGAGATCATCATTAGAAGATACTTGCACTCAGGTTATGGAGGAAGGACTTGCATCTTTTTTTTTGTATAAATACTATGTAACGGAGCTTTTGAGTAAATTCCAATGCTTTAGTGTAAATTATGATTCTCAATCCGCCAGACAAGCTGAATTGTACAATTTGCCCTCAAGTGGTGCAAAACCTGTCGTTAACACAGTCAAGGAAGGCATGTGGAAAAGAGATTTAAGTGTAGTAGTCCAAAATCTGGAAGAGGAGCAGGACTTACACAATGTTAAAGTAACATATGAAAATTTGGCTCTTAGGAAGGAATTACAGAGGAAGGAAGAGTTACTGGAGGGTTTGCTTTTTGACTTCAAGTTGTTGCAGGAATCAGCTTCCAACAGCAAAGACATAAAAGATGAGACTGAGAAAATAATATTTTCTTTAAGCCAAGTTCGATATGAGCTAGAGATTAAAACAAGTCAGCTTGAAGATATTCTGATCAAAAACCAAAAACTAGAAGGTTGTCTTGCTGAAACTGAAAAGGATTTATCTACTTCAAATTATGAGCTTAGGCTTGCTAAAGAATCAATAGACAAACTTTCAGATCAAAATGTGGAATTACGGGAGCTTTTGAGAGAATTCTATGCAAAAAAATTTGAAGCTGAAGAGCAATTGCATGAACAGAAAGAGGTGATCAAATGTTTGGAAAAGGAAATACTTAATTTGACTGAATCACTGGAAAAAAAATCACTTTCCTTGATTGAAGGCACTGAAGATGAATTAAGGAAGGTGATCATAGAGAGAGACAAACTCCATGAAGAAGTTTGTATCTTGAATGATAAGATTGAGATGGCTTATTCATTGGTAGATGAAAAGGAAGCAATCGCCATGGAAGCTCGCCAGGTAGCTATCTGCTGATTTTTTTGGGTCCTTCTACTGTCAAGTAGTTATTATAGGTGGAATTGCCTTCTATGAAACTGAATTCTTTTCTGTAGGAGTCAGAAGCTTGCAAGCTTTATGCTGAACAAAAGGAAGAGGAAGTAAAGATTTTAGAGCATTCTGTTGAGGAGCTTGAATGTACCATAAATGTTTTAGAGAAAAAGGTTAGTTGCATGTAATTCTTCATCTTTTTTACATGGAAGCTTTTAGGTCTCTTATTAAAAACATGTTAAAGTTAAGCGTTTTACAAGTATTCAGTACTTTACATGCTTGATGCTTGTAATGGCTCAGTAAAATAAATGAACATGGGCTTTAAATGTGCTTTTTGGTTCTGGGCACTGGTATCAGATAATCTTTTCCCTGACTATAATGCATTCTTTCTCCATAGGCGAGTGAGATGGATGAGGAGGTGGGAAGACATCGATTAGTTAGGGATTCACTGGAAATTGAACTTCAAGCTTTGCAAGAGAGATTGCTGGCAGTTGACAGCTTACCTCAGTATTCAGATTCAGAGAGCACTAGTGTTCTGCAAACAGAAGGGCAGATATCTAGGTTAGAGCAATTCCCATTTTCACCATTTGTATTTATGGTTTTATTTTACATTTTTCCCCAAAGCCCAACAAAATATTTCTGATGTAGGCAACTGCCAAGTAAAACAATGGAACTTCATGATGCACTTAATCGGATAAAACTTCTTGAAGAGGAAAAAGCAGAACTAGAGAAAGAGGTAGCATCCTTCTTCTTTTTACACAAATCAATAAAAAAAGCTGTAAAGTGTAAACTGACATGGTTCAGTTATTGATTTTGACATTTTGTCCATCTTTTGGAAGATTAAACAATGCAAAGAGTACATCTCTGAAGTCGTATTGCATGCTGAAGCCCAGGCATTTCAATACCAACAAAAGGTTCAACCTACAATTCGATTTCATGTTCCTTTAACTTGTTTTCTTGGTCCCATTGTGTTGACAACCAAGTTTGATTTTTCTCTTTTCGTTCTAAATATGAAACTTGATATTATGTGTTATTCTTGCACTGCCGTCTCTTGCTTCAACATCCTTTATAACAGTACAAGAGCCTTGAGTCCATGTTTCGAGAAGTGAAAACAGAAATGTCAAATTCAATGCCGGCAGCAACAACAGGGGAGAGGATGGAGAAAAGCTCAATGAGGACAAGAGGTTCCAGCTCACCATTCAGATGCATTGCAAATCTTGTTCAGCAAATGAATCTGGAGAAAGATCAGGAATTGTCAATGGCAAGGCTCCGTGTGGAGGAACTAGAAGCACTAGCAGCTAGCCGGCAGAAGGAGGTCTGTAACCTTTTGTCGGTCAAATCAAAGTCCAATATGTAGATGCTTTCACTTCAATATAGTTTTGATATGAAGATGATAAGAACTTTATCAACTAAAAGAATGAGAGAAGTCTAGTTTGATAACTCTGCTGCAGTTCTCATGATGGCGTCATGGCTAAAATAATTATGCTTACGTTCTGGATGTAACTTAGTAGTTATTCCTCCGAATTCTGTTACGTTCTCCGTTTGTTTTGTGTTGCATATCATTCGAATAGATTCTTAAGCCCTGGTTAAAGGAATTGGCACAATTGCATATTATATAATTTGTATCTGTTGATTGAAATTGTCGATTGAATCAGGTATGCATGTTACAAACAAGGCTTGCAGCTGCTGAGAACATGACCCATGATGTCATTCGGGACCTTCTTGGCGTCAAACTGGACATCACTAACTATGCAGTAAGTTTTATCTTCACTTTCAAAACAAGGGGCTTTCATGGTTGTAATTTCTCATTGCCTTGCATTTTTGTTTGTGTTATAACGTAGAATTTGATAGACCAAAGCCAAATTCTAAAATTAGTGGAGGAAGCTCATCATCATAAGGAGGAGTTCTCTGCAAAGGTACTTAATGCCAGGTTTATGATCTGTTGTCTATTTTATCACATTTGTTATTCCAAATGATCATTTGTTTCCATTAGGAAAGAGAGATTGTCAGCCTACGGATGCAGATTAATGATCTCATCGAAGAAAGAGAGAGGTTAGTACCCTTCTGACACCTTGATTGATCAATTTGTTTCTCTTAGGTGATAATGCGGTACTAATTTTTCGACGTTTATATTATTGCTGCTCTTGCCTGCTGTGTCACCGCCTTTGGCTAAGAATTTTAAATAACTTACTATCAAGGCCTCTCTCTTGCCTATGGCCGTATTCACATCTATCAATGAGTAGGATCAGAATTTCCTGCCTTTTATTCACATGTATCGCTGGCATGATTACCTTGACAGTTTACGGTATCCGTTTAAATGGCTTGAGTAATACCAATTCTTTGTCACAGTAGAGGCTTCCAAATTGTAATAATATATCACTAGCTTCTTGGCAGAAACTTTTATCTGTCAAATCACTCTTTTAAAAAAGAAAAATAAAAAACTTTCAAAGTAATAATTAGTCACTAATTACAATTTATTTTTAAGATAAAATTTATATTATAAGAAGAGACCAAACACAAAAATGGAAAATTTGACGTCATATATTCGTATAGATAAATAATGATGCATATATCTTCTTTTTCATAAAGTGCTTCATCACTTCTCTTGTTTCACATTACCTTCGCCTTCCTCTTTACTATATACGTCCATGCCATATCAAGTTGCCTCTTGACCCCTCGGTTATTTTTAAAAAAATCACCCAAATGGTTTTGTTAAAAACAATTTTTCTAGGGTTAAAATTGCCCATGTTGGGAGCTACCTCAGTGTCAGTTGGCAATATGTTTTTCCCGTCTTTGTATGAACTCATGATTTTTGAAGTCATAATCTCAGCAAATAAAAAGCCGTTACTTGAAGTCAGCTTTTAGGAAAGAAGTCGATAGTGTCTTATTTCATAAATAATCTGGCTCAAATCACAATTAAGACGTTTTGTTGATGAGTTGTTCTTGTATTTGTCTTTGCTTGATATATTTACTTGTGTGCTTAAAAATCCTAAATTTTATTTTTTTCTGTAGAGTGTAAAAACAAATAATTGATATAAAATTTAGGCAGAATGTAGTCATGTAAATTATGTAATGGTGTAGTAGTGTTTTACAATTGAGTATAAGCACAAAAATGCTAGTGCATTGAGTTTTGTTCTTAAATATCGGTATGGTGTATGAAAAATTAAAAAGCATACAGTAGAATTGTTTGTTAGAATTGTGAATGTGTTGATAATGGACTCTTATTGTAAGGGCTCATGAGTATTTTCATGGGCAAATTATTGTTTACCATATGTCAATGATCACTTTACAATAAAGGTTAGCTATCAATACACTCAATTCTAACAAAGTTTTTAATCTCATTTTTAATTTTTCATAAACCATATCAATATTTCAAAACAAAATTCAGTTTACTATGCTTATACTCAATTGTGAGACACAGGAGAACCACTTCATTAAAAAAAAAAAAAAGATATGGGAAAACAAATAACGCTATAGCTGATATGGTGTAAAAAGTGAACAATTTTACCGCAAGGAAATTGTTTCCCATGAAACTCATTTGAGTATATATATTTATTGAAATAATGCTTGAGGGAACAAAAGGCCGTATGAAGTTAATACTAGAAAATAGGTTATAATTGTTCTCGGCACTTCTCCGTTACCCTGAATATATTTATTTTGGGTGTCATAGCTGCAAATCGGAACTGAAAACCAAATTGGCAGATATACTTGCTACCCAGATAGCCATGCAGCAACTCCAAGAGCGAGATCAATTGCTTTCTGCACAGAATGAAATGTTGAAGGTAGAATAAGTCACATATGATAATACTTCTAAATAGTAAGAGGCCAAGTGTCTCCGCAAAACTTCAGAAGTTATCTGAGAATGAAGTACTATTGGTGATTTTCCCTTTTTTCAGATGGATAAGACCAATCTGTTGAAGAAGGTTTCAGAACTGGATGATATGGTGAAAACACTTTCAGTCATGCGAGATGCCCAACATGTCCAACAGTCATCAAAGATGAAGGCATGTTGACATCACCAGAAGGCTAATCTCTTTATAATGCAAACCGTATTTTTTTCACTCAGGTGCCTTCAACACATGTTACAGGATAGAGGCTCCCTAAAATTGGGCGATGTTGACATCACCAGAAGGCTGTCACAATCTGAGCGGGTTCTTTCTCGCGTGAATGACGAGCTTGCTCGGTATCGTAAATCTGCTGGCAATAATTCACATGGCTACACTACCGGTTCAGATCATTAAAATCACCACCTACGTCACAGGATTTCGTGGGTTGTCCCCAAAAATGGAGGTCCACCTTATAATCGATCATAAGCACCTTTCATTGTCTTTACAATGTACATACATATACTTGCCCTTCTTGAAAAAAAAAAAAGTTGGGTACTTGAATTTTAAGCAATACGTTTGTGGAATAGGGGTTTTTACCATAGCATCCTTGACGGATCATCTGAGATTACTGTTTTATTGGCAAGGTCAATGAGAGCCTTTTTTTCCTGCTAACCTTAGAGATGATAAGCAGGACTTGGTGATTTGGGATTTTTCTCCAGGAGAACTTTTATCAGGATTTACTGGTTGATAGGAAGGGTTTTCTTTTTGTGCCTTGGCTTTTTCTTTCCTTCCTTTCTTGTTTCTTGAGCTTCCATCGTAACAAAGAAAAAAAAAAGGGACAAAATTTGCAGATTTGATACATAAAAACCAAGCGAGCAATATATACTAAATATAAAAATAAAAGAATGTGGAATAAATATTATTTAGGGTCAGCTTTCGTATTATAGGTTTCAGAACGGAAGTAAACTACTTAAGCATGTAATAAGCGGAAACGAAGGTACAAATTTCTTTGAATAAAATGAATAATGTTAGGCATATATTTATTTATATTTATCAATAAAAAATTAATTTTAAATTAGTTATAAAAATTTATACTATTTGAGATTGATATTTTATAAAAATTTGTACAAAAACATACAAAAATATATGTATAGATAACACATTACACAACAAATTTCTGTTTTATCCATTCGAACAGCCACATATCTCCGATTGGAACAGTGCATAGTATTTTTAACCATTGTTCAGTAATTGCACGTGTAATTTAGATATCTTATGATCTCCCTCTGTACTAACCAAAACTGCTATCCTAGTGAATACAAAACCACATTTCAAAATGGGGAATAAAGAAGAAAAATGCACCCACTCAAAAAGGAACTATTAGAAATTTTAAAAACATAAATTATTAAATTTATGAGTTTTATGATTTAATAAAATTTAATAAATTTAATAATTTAAATTTTTAAATAAATCTATTATAAAATTCAGATTGTAAAAATAAGAAATTGATAGGAAAAGGTGCTGCCTTTCTCAAGGGAAAAATCCATCCTAAATCAAACTCTTGAAAGAGAAACTTCAATGGCTCTTTATTTGGTCAAAGTATGCCATCGGGATTCTACAAACAGTGATATATTACTTCATAAGCACAGAGGAATCACAAAATAATGAGTTGAAGTGAAATTTAAAATCTCAACATACTTTGGGGCAATCAGAATACAATCAACTTTCATTTTCCAAGTCTAAAAGCCACCCAAAATAATAATCAATAAATAAATAAAGACCCAGTCTAAGCATCCTTGAGAAATCAGAGGAAAAGGACATTTCAAAACTACAAATAAATGGTTCAATTTACAAACACCACCTCAAATCAGAGAAATCAGAAATAAGAGAAAATGAAGTCTTCTGGTAAGGACACAAACTGAGGGGCTACCATAATACATGTGAAGAAAAGCTTGTTAACTTAGAAGATATAACATCACAAAAGTTAAAGTTCAACCACAGAAAAAAGAATTGTAACACAAATTTGAAGAATAAAGATGCGTTGTTTCTCCACTGAACGGTCCCACTCATGCTTTTGGGCTTGGTTTCAAAGAATTGTCCTGGAAAAAATGATTTCAATAAAAAAGATAAGTTCAAACGAGCAGACGAAAGGATACATATAAACTCAACAGCTTCTCTAAGATGCATGACCGATTCTTTCCCAGTGCTTCCTCCACAAAAGGACACCAAATAGAGAGAAGTTACCAAGATAGAATTGATTACCTTAGTACAAATATAAATATAATGAACATCAGGATTCTTTCCCAGTGCTCCCTCCACGGAGCTTCCATCATCATTAAGAGGAACGGGATTAGTCAGCTCCCAGATTGGAACATCAGATTTCTCGTCGGTGGCAAGTTTTCCTACATATATATGTTGTACTGGGCATTGAATATTCCATCCTTGAATGCATAAGGCTTAAAGTACCCACTACACTAGTTCATAGGATAGCAATTTACCAGAGATGGACTAAACAAGATGTTTCAAGTAAAAAAAAAGAAAAGAAAAGAAAGAAAAAAAAAATAAAAAAGATACATTACATTCAACAGCTTGAGCATCTAACCAATATCCCAGTAGTTCCTCATTACCCAATCCCAATAACTAAAATGCATCTGAATTTGTTCATCTAATGCTTATATAAAACTCAGGTTTGCTTCAACTTATGCTATTAGGGATTCCTTGCCCCAGGCTTAGAGAAGGCAATAAGAAACAATAGAACTGGAAATGAGGCACAACTAGCAGTCTGAAGACTTGGATCTCAGTTATTATACAAAATATGAAAACTATAACAGCGTTCATAAAATTTGGAATGGAGCCTGATAAGGACAATAGAATTTAAACTGACCTATCACATGGAGTTTTATTGTCCACAAACATGAATCCCTTAGCAAACGCAGCCGGTATGGTGGAGCTCCATATGTTACCTACAGTGTTTGTCCAAGCAGACAAGGCTGGTTAAGTGAAATGCAAAGACACGTTTCATCTTTGTACTAGAAGTAATGCAAGTACAAGTTGAGGAATTCTGATTGCAGAATGAAACATAAGAAGAGATATAGTTACCAGTATATAAACTCCTTTATCCTTGAGGACCCTATAGTGTGTCATTAACTGCGTCAATAATGGTGAACAGATCAAGAATAAAAAATATAAAATAAAACAAGAGTCCAAACAAAATATACACTTTTGTCCATGGTTTTATTATACCTCCAAACTTCCTCAAGCATCATTGTAGCATTTTGCCGTGAATTATTCCCACACTACACACAAAATATATGCAATAAGCTAACTATAACTGAACTTATAAGTGTTTCAACAGGCGACACTTACCAAGATAGAGTCAAGAGTCCCTGAAACACAACATAAAACATCATCAGTCAAATTGTTTGTTGTCCAATACCTGTTTCATTGATTAAAAGCAAAATACTAAAAACAGGTAAGCATACCTTTGTCAACAATGGCACCAAAGGACTCTGATTCAAAGGCATTCATTTCTCGGACATCCATTTTCATATCTGCCTAATTATTAAGGAAAGTACAACCTTAACATACCAACTCTTCGTTGCAATACTAAAGCCATAATTTTACTAATTTTGTGGTTTCATAAGAAATGAGTCAATATGTTAAGCACTAATCATCCAATTTTGACACCCCAACTCGTTTTTGAAACTAATAAACAAGCTCATCATCCAATGACAAATTCTATTATTGATCCATGGCCAAGCTCTCAAACTGAAAAGGTGCTTCTTTAGACAAATCTCCTTCAAAGGCTAGCCGTGCAGTCCTTGAACATACCATTTTGTTAGATCTTATTCCTTTCTTATATGAATCCATATGAAGCCCAGATAATACCAAAAGCCCGGCACGCCCCCCTGCGGGTGTTTGAAGGGGGGGGGGGGGGGGGGTTTGGTTAGGATACATTTCAGCTGGGAACGATCTTGGTATTTCTTCTGCATAGCTTCAATTACCACCGAGGATATGTCAATATTAACAACATCTTCGTAACCATCATCAACCATGCCTTCGCTGAAAGCTGTAAATTAATGTAATATCACCATAGCTAGCTAAACATCATTTTCCTAGAATAGTGAAGCTAATCATTTCCAGCTAGAATTCAATCAGCAATTCACAAAGTATAAACCCAATTGAAAAAATGAGAACCAAAAAATGAAAATTTTCCTAGAGTCAGATATGCATCCAATAAAAGAAAGGGACAAAATATAAAAGATGGAAAATTCCTCCTTTGGTATTCAACATTGCGTTCTACAACCCTCCTTTGCAAAGACTCTACTCGACCTTTCAAATTATAATAAGCATGTAATGGCAGATATGCTGGATTTGACATTTGGAGATCTGAGACAACAAATAAGAAAAAGTATGCACGCAAATTGGTTTGGCGTTTAGGCAAGTTACCTGAGTTCCCGCAACCGACAACGAGAATGCGGTGGTTACGAGGGACGTAAAGGTTGATGATGGGGGCTAAAGTTTGGTACTTCTGGTACCAATCAAATGGCCCTGGTTCGTTGGAATAGCGATTGTCCCAGTACCATGGCTCGCCGTATGCTTGTGTCGCCGTCGTCATCGTCATCAACGCCGTCTCTCTCTTTCTCAGAATAACTGCGAAGGCGATGGTAGAAGAGTAGAAGTTGCAGTCGTTCCAAATCTGTAGGGAAAGAAAGAAGATGATGTAATGGGGGCACTATGGTCTTTGCGGAAGCCAGGTGAGGTGGTGTTTTGGGCATATCATATTATCATTGATTGCAAATATACATAATTAAAAAATTAATTTTTTATTAATAATTATTTGCTCCATATTTTGGGAAAATTGTTGTGCTGCAGCGATGCACAAAGCACAAGTCTGTGATTAACGTGGTGGGAAGCCAGGTAATTAGGGACCACTGTTGACGGATTGATCGATATTTTGAGAGACAGGTTTGGTTCGAGCCAAGTGTCTAACAGCCACGGTGGAAGGTGTTGAGCACACTGATCATTTTCCGGGAAGATGGCAGTGTTTTTCATGTGTCGGGCCGACAGAAAAAAGCAACGCAAATAGATGCCCATAAGTGCAAATTAGGAATTCGATGATGTAGGCGGCGGAAGGTAAAGACATATATATATATATATATATATATATATATATATATAAAAGAACAAAATATATATGTATATATTTACGTTGAAAAATATATTATTTATATATATATTTTTTTTCTGACGTTGTAATATTGTAAGTCAGACTTAGTAACTCCCATATATATACGCTGTATTTGCTTCTCTGTTAGGTGGAGAAATTTTTCCACCTAACGTTTGGGAGCCTGGTTGTACAGTAATATTTTCTCCACTGAATTAGTTGAAATGAAAGAAAATAGTTAGAGAAATATATAAATAAAAATAATTAAAAATAAAATATATATCAAAATTAATAAAAAAGGGCAAATAATTTAAATCCCTACGGAATTATATGGAAATCAAAGTTCTCGAATGATTAACCCGTAATGTACTTGTATGAAAATTTTAGAAATCTCTTATTTTATTCTTCATATATAAATTATTTTTTTAATTTTATAATATATTATACATTTGTAATGACTTATCAATAATATTCTTAATTAAATAATGAATCTGCTATAATTTACTAAAAATTATTTTTATTAATTAAATCTTAAAATTTTCTTTTATAGTTAGCAAAAATTGTCTCTAGTAAAATTTTTTTATAATTTATAAATTTTTTTAAGAAATACAAATATTAAAATTATTTTTTAACATTTTACATAAAATACAGTAAAAATATTATAAATACATTTTAAGTATTTTTATATTTTGTAAAAATTATTCACAAATTCTAAAATAAAATCTCAAGAAAAAAAAAAGACATTGCAAGTGTTAAAAATAACTAATCGGATTACACATACGTCTAACCCTCTATGAGAACAAATATAAGAAAAAGATTACATTGACACAAGATAAAAAAGGATGATTAGAGCTGTTTTATTCCATAATTTAATTTGTAAATTTTAATATATAATTTTTTTAAAATTTTATTTATGAAAATAGAATACCTAAAATATAATATCACATCTTGCACCTAAAAATAATTATTCTGCTCAAAATTTGGAAAGTTAAAATTCAACTAGGGAACTTTCGCAGGAGCAACCATGTTCACATTATGGGAACAATAAGAATAACCGGGACAGATCCTCCTTAAAAAGTTTTTATATTCATTTGGGCTTCTGCCCCCATTAATGTGAGATCATGCTATGGTACACGACTATCTCTTCTTTTTTCCACCCTTCCCGGATTTGTTGGAAGGTCCAGTGCCTGATGTTGATGCAGCAGGCTCTTGCTTCTTAGTCCTTCCATGATGTCTAGGTACCATCTCTGCAACACGAAGCATTAGTTGTTTTCCTGCAACACAATCACAGCAAAATTGATAACGTGAGACAGGTTTCAAAGTTGACCAATTAGGCTTCTGCGATATTTGCATGAGTGTAGGAACTGTTTCTGCCTTAGGGTTAATTAAAAACCCTTATCTTTCACCCGCATTCAACAGGTATAATTTCTTCTAATCCCCACAGATTAAACTTCTAAGTTGGATTTTACATTAACTAGCCATTTGTGCTTGTTCATTCACACTAGAGCTCGACAACCCTTCTTCACATGAGGGGCTGTGGGTAGCAATGTCCTACATGGATTTAATGCTACATTTAAGTAACCACAGAATAGCAGGAGAAACGTCTATTAAGATGACATTACTTGATTGATATTATTTCTCCAAAATTTTATTTCAAAACATTCAAAATTTCTTGATCAATATTGACTCAGATGCTAGTATCAAGATAAACAATGTCCAGGATAATTGAATATTGCCAAAAAACCCATTCATGATAAGCTTTAATTTAACTAGATCTAAAGATCAAGACTTGTCAACCATTCAGCTCATACACATAACTTGAGTATGAACAAGACAAAGAGACATCCTATTGGCAACACCTGCCCCAAACTAAGAGTTACTAACAACCCAACTCTGATTAGTCTACAATCATGCTTACCAAATTTCTATGTTTTGAATTTACCCCTAAAAAGGATGCATTTTATCAAACCTCTATAAATATAAGGTTTATCAAATCAACTAATCGAATTCATCTCCATGGGCAGACAGAAAAAAGTTAGAGAAGACACAAAACAAGTAGATGGATTGGATTGCTAGCAATTCTCAGAAGAACTTCATTTGAACAACTTGGCTAGAAATGGCTGAATATTTGAGAAGTAGAATTTGATTTATGGAAATTTTGAGATAAGGACCAACTTGATGGTTATTTCTGTCTAAGGACCAGCAGTAATTTTTCAGCTTTAAACATTAAAACTAAATAACCACTCTAAGGGGTTATAGGTCCTTGGATAAAACTAAACACTCGGGTTGGGCCTTATCTCAAAATTTCCCTGTTTTCAGTGGTAAGAGAAGTAAACTGATAAAATAAAAAGAAATTTTAGTATTTAAGTGGATGACGTTAAAAAGAAATTATATGATAGGCAGCCCAGTGAGGTACTCAATCAATGGATCATCAGACTTTCATCAAGAAGTGTAGGGAACACTCCAGCAAACTTTGTAACATATACAAATTGCCAATTTTAAGTAGAACCAGAATCATTTTACTAAATCTTTAAAACTATAGCCTTGCAGTGATACATTCATTCTTAAAATACTACCGTTATTGTACATCTCAATCAAATTCCCTTTGAAACACACCTTTCAGGACAACAATCAAATTCAAAGGATCTGCAATCTTTGAAAAAAGTTATCATGTTGTAATTGTTACACACAATCATTCATAAATAGTGCATGGTGACTTAAGAAAATAGGAACTAATGCAGTTACTGAGTATAAGTTCTATCCTCCACCCTACAAAAGCAAAGAGAAACACCTGTCACATTAGAATTGAGAACAAGTTACTTTATTTATTTATTTGGTTTTCCTTTTTCGTGCTAATGTTAATGGGAGAATTTTTCTATAATAATTTTATTTTATTTTAGAACACTTTTTGAATCAGCATTGCACTTAATTGTGGAATTACTAGTATGAAAGGGCTTTCTGGAAATTTTTATCCTTTTCCTCATTTTTAGTGTTTTAATTCATAGTTCCATGGAAACCCTTATTTTCATTCTTTTCTTCTCCCTTCAATTTTTTACAGTACTATTATCTATAATTTCCATATAAACCCGATAAAATAGACTCCTAAGATAAACATATCAAGCTTGGCAATCATAATATTGGTAACTGGTTGGAACAATATTCTGTCTATGAAGTATAACCACATTTTTGCTAGGAGTAATTCAAAAACCTAAGACAAGATATGCTGTAAGCTCCAATAGGAGAGATGTTTCAAAGATAAAATATCAGATTACTGTGTGGGTTCAGATTCATAAAAGGTAATAAAAATTGTTAACTGAGAAGGAGTATAAGATTGTATGCATAGCAAAAGATATATAATTATATAGAGAGAGACTACAGTTCTGGATGAGATGGAATGATTACAAAGAGACACATAATATGCTGTAGGCTCCTATAGGAGATATATTTAAAAGAAAATAATATCAGATTACTCTGTGGGTTCAGATCCATAAAAGATATATGGAATTGTTAACTGAGAAGGGTATAATATTAAACACATAGCAAACAATAATTATCTATTGAGAGATTATCTTACTGGATGAGATGGAAGGATTGTAAAGAGTCCCATCCTCCTTTTTCAGTAATACCCTTACTCTCCCTCGTTGCATGAAATCACGTGGGTAAGCCTTGTCTATCTGTGATTATCAAGAAAATCATATGAATCCACTTCCACCAGTCCAGCCCACAGAAATTGATTGAAGATAGCATGCTAAGACATGGCCAGAAAAAAATAGGATAAATCCAAACTAAAATAGAAAACTCTAAACTATTTGATAACCAACCTCAATTGCAAACGGAACTTTAAGATAGCTGCAGCAATCACCAATTTCAGCACAAGTTGGATTTTCACATGCCTTACTCTGGCCAATTCGCCTTCCTTCAGCTACTGTCTTCTTCGAATTCAGGTAAACAGGGTACAACACAACCCACTTTTTTATATTGGGTAACTCTCCATCCATATTCCTGGTTAAAATTTCACAAGACCATAATTAAGATGGCTAAGACAGACCAATGTATACCGCAGTTTTGTAACAATTGACCATAATTTGTAAGAACCATTCTTTTCCACCTACTTCCCAAACAATTAAACATAAATTAAAAAAAAAAAAATTATGATGCAAAGATGGGAAGTAGGGATCAAAGCGGAAGCAGTTAGAGGACCGAGGACCTTATTTCTGGTAAGGGCATTGCCACTGTCCATGGATATTAACGAAGAAAAAGCAATTTAGGTAGTGAGATCCAACACGAAATCATTTACTATTTGATGGAATTAGAGAACGCAGTAGAAGCAAAACAACGGGAGAAGAGCACTCCATTAATGGATAAAACAACGCAACAACCAAGAGAACAAAACATCTTGATTCTTAGCAAAAGTTTATATAAATAAAAATAAGAAAATTCACTGTATTTGATGTGGATGCTAACGTCTACATAGTTTTACTTGTAAGAAGGTCTGAACTCCAAACATTAGCCAACCAAAATTGAACATAAGGTCAATAATCGATAACACCCAAAACATCCAGAAAAGCGAAACACAGATCGACAAAACTAATGCAGAAAAGATTGCACTCTTCTGAGAATAACAATATAGAAAGAAAAATGGCATCATATGCTGCGTCTTGCCAGAAGGTAGCGTACGACCACTGATCTAGCGCAGTCGTCAACCGGTGACAATGGGGGATGGGGAAAAAGGGAAGAGAGAGAAAAATAAATGAGTAAAGGGACAAGTAGGAAGAGAAGGAGTTATTACCTCGACGTTGATGTCCAACAGGATCTGCTACCGGCGGCCGATGATGGAATGGGTGTTGATGCGTGCGGAGGGGGATGTTACCTGCTATGTTGCTCGGATCTTTGGAACGGAACTCGCTCTAACGACAATTTTGGTTTGCGTTTTAAGTTTTAACTCTCCTTCGGGTCGATTCGATTGTTACCGGGCTAATCTCAAACTGCGTATTTTATCTGGTTGGACAATTGGAATAGATATGATTGTGGATTCGGTATTTTTGGAAATTTAAAGAAATAATTTGTAATAAAAGTCAAATACATATAAAATTAAAAAATTAATAAAAAATAAAATTTATACTTAAATATAAATTAAAAGAAAATAAATAAAATATTAAAATTAAGAATAATAAAATTATAAAATTAATAAAAAATAAAATTTATACTTAAATATAAATTAAAAGAAAATAAATAAAATATTAAAATTAAGAATAATAAAAAGTAGAAGATTTATATTCATTTTAAAATTTTTTTTGTAATTTTACTTGTTTAATTCTTAAAATTTAAATTCTTAAATAAATTAAATTTTAAAATTTAATAAATTAATACTTTCTATTATGCAATTATCAAAAAAATGTAAAAATGTAAAGCATGAAATTACAGATAGCATTTTTCGTATTCCCATACGCACAAATGTAATTAGTATAAAGCCAACCTTCAACCTTGTAATTTCGTACTCCCATGCGCATGAAATTACAAATAGCATTTTTCTTCTTCTATTTACTGTTATTCAGGAATCATTAGTAAATTAGCATCACTTTCTTTAGTTTTAAAAATGTAAATAAGCTTTGGCATTATTGTCTCCCAAAAAAATAAGGAAATATAGAAATTAAATCTACTAAATTTTTGGAACTCAAGCTATATAAATATAAAGCCAACCTTGAATTTTTCCATCGATCCCTCTGTAACATTTGAAATTTATAACATAAATAAATCTATATATATCATTTTTTTTAAATAATTTTCCTGTGGCTTTAATAATTTTCCTTCTGTCCTTCTAACATGTTACTGGATAGATGTGGTAAGCTCCCAGCCATTTCCAACTCTAAATTGGTGCCTCGGGCAAGGCGTCTGAATGCTTAAAGAGCTTGTTTGTAAAATCAAAGCGTTTCGATTCCCAGGAATGTAGCAGACATGTACGAGTTCTCTCCCTTAATCTCCTTACCCTTGACACTAAGGAGATTAATGTTGAGATAGAATCTTGTCTAGGAAGGCTTCTGGAACTGTAAATATATTCTAATAAGAAGCACTAAGCGCAAGTCTGAATAACAACTCAGAACGGCTACCGTCACAGAATTCGTAACACTATCTTTTTTGTAACAACTCATCATGTACAATCACCCAGAAAAAAATCATGTATACAAAATTCCCCTTTCCCCAGGCAGACATAAGGAAAACAATGAAATATATCTAACAACAGATTCTCAGATAACCATCTTCTGTTCCAACAAGAAACAGTCGAGAGTAAGGGAGAATACTAATACTTGATAATGCTGACAAGCTTTTCGTTCCGTTATCTGATACGTAAAGTTTTTGGGGAATGATTTGATGCTGCCCATCCTGTCCCACGGAAAACAATAGTCATGATACTAAAGAAAATTCGGAAAATTGTGCATAAGTGAATAAATAGTCACCAATGAAATTAGGACAAGTGAGGAACATATGGGTGAATTTATCTTTTGCTATGAACCTAAGTGACCAAAATAACAGATGCTGTATGCCTTTCATACCAAGAGTACTAACTTATCACTCTTTTCAAAAACATTTGCATTCCTAATTTACAACAGAAATTTGTTATTTACATATAAAAAAAAATAGGAAATATACAATCATATCGCCCAAGAGTATGCATACCCACCTACTATAAAAGCTTTCTAATTTACATCAATGAAAATCCTCAATGTATTAGACCAAGATTTGTTGTCTTCAACCAGAAAACTGCCACAAAGTTTGGGCGAAATAGTTGCAAATTGATGCATATCATGCATACATAAGTAATACCTTTCTTCCATGGATAACGAAAAGTTTGCTTTGGTAATAGAAAATGCAGGAGGTTAAGAGGAAGCAACTCATGCAACCAAATATGGATAAAAGCATTGCCTATTATGCAGAGTTGATGGGTAGGAAAGGATGGAAACTTGAACAATTGTTATTTTTAGTACATTCATATATAATTAAAGAGCAGACTCTATATGAAGAAGCAGAGAATAAAACAATATGCATAGATATGTACATATGTATTATATCCAGCAACAGCAATACAAATAATGAACACAGCAAAAATGAACATTTTGAGCTATTTCGACAACTTAATTTAGGTGCTGGACATGCAAAATATGAAGACCCTTTCTATTCTCATCATTCTAGTAAGTCAAGCTCAAACAGAGAAAATGAGAAGCATACTGTTTCATCAGCAGATTTAGATAAAGAGAGAAGCCCAATCCTATTTCTGGAAATTGAAATAACATCTTGGCCCCAAATAGAGAAACTGCATATGCCATCTGAAAGACCTCTGAAAATAATGGGCTGTGATGGCAAATTCCTGCAATGAGCAAAATATAATACTTTTCAGAAATGAGGAAGAAAGCTTCTCATTTCTATAATTATCTTGCCATAAACAGATGAAATATATAATGCACAGATTCACACACATACAATGTGCACAAGCAGAGAGGACTCGTCCTAAACCTGGCTCTGATATCAAGCAATCAGATCAGATTGGGGAGGTGGGGGGGGGGTGCAGAGAGAGAATTCTCATAAAGGGTTTCCCTAACTCAAATCTTATTTAGGCATCCACAGAATATACATACTGAGTATTCAGTTGAATATAAAGAACTAGTAACCCCAGCCCAGCGGCCCCAGCCCATAATACAGTCATATACATAGCTACTCCTAACAAGACATCTAAACATAAAAAAAGTATAGTTAAAACAGGTTGTCATCATATGTTTTTAAGAATCCTTCATTTCCTTGAGCAACATTATATGCACCTAGAGCTTGCAACAACACAATTGCAATATGGAAATTGTGAACTCCTTGCAAACACATGTGCTCAACCTTCCAGAGTTAATGCATTTAAATTTATGATCTCTCAATAAACTCATGCGAGACCGTTCTTAATAGTGCTAATGAATTACAGATTGAAAGAGGGATAACGCTTACATTCTTAAGTCCCAGACTCGTAAAGTTCTGTCAAGGGAGCTGGAAATGAGCAGATGGTCCTCAGGTGCTGCCAGCTATAGACAAGAACATCAATGAAGCTCCATGTAAAATTGAAAAATCAAATTCAGTATTCCCTGAGATTTGGAACGCACCTTTGTCACATATCCATCATGAGCTCGCCAAGAGGCAATGACAGTCCCACTCTTTGCGTCAAATAACTTACAATGACCAGAACTAAGTCCAGTTGCAATCATAGATGGCAATGTGGAAACTCCACCAACTTGACTTCTGTCAGACCCAGAGGAACAAATGGCAGAAATAAGAGAAGGAAAACTAGATTCATTAGACTCCCCTCTCCAGATATGAAGCTTTTGACCTTGAGCAACATCAATGAACCTATATGGAACAGCAAAAGCTCATTAGTTTAATGGCATCAAGCCATCAACAGAGTGTCATGGATATCTGCTTCAAATAGAAATAAAATCAGGGGTTTTTACCTGAGAGAACCATTTCCAGTGCCAACTACAATAATTTCAGCAAACTCTAATAGATGCATGCAAGTATAAAGGCTTGAATCAAAGGCACTAGACAATATTCCATTTGATAGTGAATTCAAATTAAGCACGTTAGCCTGGTCACTGTTAATCTTTGACAGCGAGGATAGATGGCTTGTTAAATGGGCAGATTCTGTTTGGGACTCAGCATATACAGATAATTGCTTCCCTGTTTGACTGTTCCAAATGTGAATTGTTCCATCACAAGATGCCACCCTTCCACTTGATGACAAGATGCAAATATCATTCACAACCTAACATTTGAAATAAATTATAAGTGACAAATGCATAAGCAGAACTGCCACCTTAAATTATACATTAAATCACATAAAATTATACATCACATGTAATATGCCAATTGAAAAGTAAATAAATTAAAATGCACAGCTCAACTAACTGGTAATTGTTATATATGATTATACTGAATTGCTGTATTGTATTGCACTACATCTTACCAAACCCAGTCACACCCTTTATTACGGCCATCATTCAGTCACCCTTCACTTTAAAATATTTCCCATATAATACCATTGTATATTATAGTAAACTCTGCTATGGCAAAATATACACTTCTACATGAAGCAGCATTAAAAAATACTTCTGCATGGTCAAAGGGTATCATTTAGCACAAAATAGAAGCACACCTCCTCATGACCATAATAGCCAGACAGGCAGTTACTTCGGCTCAGTTCCCACTTCTGAACAGTTCCTTTATAGCCATGACCAATTCCTGCAGTGAAAACAGTACATTCGTCTTGACAAACAGCTAAAGACCTTACTGTTCCATGATGTGCACGAATAGAATATATGACAGATGCTCTGATCTTCCATGGAATGTCATCTTTCTGAACCCCTACACGCCCAAGAAATTCAGGCCCATCCCAAATAGTGGCTGGACTAGGGAACCAAAACCAAGGTTCATGATTCATTTGGTATGACATTCCTTCGTGTGTTAACATTGAACTTTGATGAACTTTATATGATCGCCTTTTACGGATCAAATTTTTGGAACTTCTACTTCCTTGGGATTGGGGAATTGACCATCCAACCCCATTAAGCAACAGCTTTGCAGGATTGTGCTCAGATGTAAAGCCCTTGCCAACTGTAAGTCTTCTTACAACATTATTTTCTGAACCACTTTTAGGTGATTCTCGTGCATATTCCCACTGAATCATGACAGATTTAGAAGTAAGAATCAGTAATATATATATATATATATATATATATATATATATATGAGACTTTAACAGAATTCTTTATTTAAACAAATACATAAAAATCCCTGCTAAGAGGGGCCAAAAGGAAAAAAGAAGGTGCAGAAGAGAACACCTAGCATACCTTCCAATTATGATGACGTAGAAGAAATTGTTCAAGAAGCAACCATGTAGCACAACATTGACGAAGTTTCTCTATCCCAAGAAGTGATGCAAAAGAGGGATAGAGAAGCAACCTGCATATGCCCCAGCATATTACATACACGAAGGAACAAATTAGCAGAAAAGGCTAATTTCAACGAAAAGTCAGCAACAGTATAATACAAACTTGATAGTGAAGCTCAGGAGAAACAGCCTACTTATACTGGTTGTATGCACAAGTAAATGCTCAAGAAACTTGCCATTATCTTTTTCATGTTGTAAAGGACTTTAAACTGCCAATTTTGTTTTGATCAATAGGATTTCCTAACCTAGGTATTGTAATAAGTTAATTCAGATTTGAAAATTTCAAACCATCAAAAACAATTTCAATGTCATGTACTTCTGTTTTCTCTTAATACCTTCCCCTTCTACTTTTCTCACTTCTTGTTCTCTCTTCTCCCCTCTCCAGATGTCAATTCCCAGGTCTGGCAATAGATAGGCAGCAAACTAAGTCTTGTCAGTAGATTCGACACTTACACTAGATCCATACGACTTTCAATCTGTAACTCCCCACCAATTTTAAATTTGGCAACCCTCAAGCTTCTGCCAACAGCAGCAGAACCTTTAGCAATTTCCTGGGAAAATGCAAGCTCATCAAATAGTTCTTTAAGTTTTGGCAAAATATGCAAGGCTGTCAGATCTGGTCCAATTCTCTGACAAATTCCATAGAGAGAAGTAGCAGCAACCTAAGCAACAGAAGGCATGTAGCATTACTTGACAGTCTACCTGATTAGCTCATGAATAAGATGCATGACAGTAAAGATATGGAATTGGCATACATCATTACACTGTCAGGATGATAAGAGCTAAATATAAGCAGGAGACCAACTCATGGGAATGGTGTTTAGAATATCTCCATGGAATTGCACATTCACATTGCACTCAAGCAATATGGACAGGAAGCCTAGTTATTTTCAGTTGTATGCCTTTGCAACACTTTGCTTTGACGCCAAGAGGCACAAAGCTCAATCATACAGAATTCTACATTATCTGCAACGCTTTTTATTTAAAATGAATTTGATCAATTCAAAAGATGAAACATCCTAAGCTAAAGGGAAAGCCAAAAGCCTAGATACCATTGGAGCCAATGGAACAACAAAATGGGTGATAGATTAAAACAAATGAATAAATAATTTCAAGAACCTGTAGCACTGCAATTTCCATATGTTTCTGCATAAGAACCTCAATGTGAAGGCAACTCTGATCCTGTGTATTTATGAAAGATTAAAAGTGAATTGTTAGACATTATTTTACTGTCAAATTAAATTACTGTGAAGCCAAAAAAGAATAAGAATCATACTTCAAGCAGCACTTTTACAATAACCTCTTCAGGCAAGAAAGCTAAAAGGCTATCTAATGTCGTGATACAATCTACGAGTGCCAAAGCACTCCAGCTCTGGACAGGATCAGGCTTATTCATGCATGACACATCAATGAAAGAACGAACAGCGTTTTTTAGTAATGGCAGCATCTGTTTGACAATGAAGGATTCCCCAAAAACGCCACCTGAGAAGGAAAACAATGAAAGTGAGTTACAAGCTAAAAGTCTCAGTTTCTAGAAAGATACCAAATCTGCAAACCAAGAATACCAATTCTGATCAGCACATCAATGCCATCAGCACATAGTCCTTTCCCAAAGCAGTGAACCAGAGGCAAGATTGTCTGATAAAAGGTTTGAAGGTTACTAAAAAAATACTAATTCTTATAGGTACATAGGAGTATATGCAAAGGCAGAGAGGTGAACATAGTACTGCAAACAAACCTGATGGATGGTAACAGGTACACCAAGCTCCTCACTAGAGCCAATCAGCAGCACTGAAGCAGAAGCAGCTGAACTTTTATGAGGGGAGTTATACAAGTTTGACAAGACCAATGGGTGAATAGTTTCCAAATATACTTGTTTACCAACTCGATTCCATATTTCACGTACAAATGAATCTTGTAGAAGAGAAACCTTCAAATGAGAATAACCAGTTGTCTGCAAAAAAAAAAAAAAAGTCTAAATAAGTTGGAAGTCAAGTAAAACAGAATTAAAAGACTCACTTCAAACTTAATGAAATTCATAACTAGCCTGTAAAATCCTCTGGATGGTTGGCAAGATTAATGTTTTCACTGCTTCTACTGTCAAGCACTTTATGAATTCTTTCAGTAGTATATATGCCCATTCAGCTTCAGTATCAGTTACAGAATTCACTACAAGTGGTAAGCAATACGGAGCACACATCTCAGCAGCAAACATGCCCATTGCCCTGAAGGCTCCTTGCTTTGCAAAATTTGCAACATAGCGAAGACGGGTTTCATCTTTAGCCAGAAGCTGAAGTGGAGCAAGAAACAAGTAGCAGGACTTGACTGTTTTTGGAAAATAAGGTGATTCTAGAAGAGTTTTGGCTGAAGGCCTCCTATTCAGAAAGAAAGAAAAAAAAAAAAAGGAATACTTCAATAGGATGATACAGAAGAAAACTAGGTCCACAAACATGAAGATATGTGAGAATACCACATATGTACACAGACAGCATCTTTACAGCAACACCTTAAGTAGGTTGAAACACTTGTACTTGCATAAATGCACACGCACACACACACACCCCAACACAGAGACAAACTGATACCTCATCAAGTCCTTCTGGATGCATGCTTCCACAAGTAATCTAGCATCAGGAGGTAGTCCTTGCAGATAGCCTGGTAAGGAGCCATCCTCCAAGTATGTTGCCAATGAGGTTGGATCAAATATTGGCTTGCAAAGATGAAGTTCAGCTATGAGACAACCAATAGAAAATATGTCATTTGCAACATCTTCAGAAACTTGTTTTGAACAGGACAATTTCTGCTTCCAAAGCAACAACTCTGGAAATCCTGAAAATCCTTCATCCTCCTCCTTTATGTGCTGGAGAAAATAAACTAGATCTAATTTAGATCGGGCCCGGTAATTTCCATCAATCAGAGTTAGGCTACATCTACTTTTACTAAATGTCTCAGTTGGTGGCTCCCCCAAAGATAAGTCGTCCCCCTCCAGTTGATTTAATGGATGACAGTAACGAGCACTCAAATGCCTGGCATGTTCAGAAAATGCAGATGCTCCTTCCAATTCTTGTAGATAAGCAGCCCCTAAAAGGAGACGTGTCTTGCTCTGCATTCCGTCCACTTGGCTCCTAACCTTGTCATGATTGTTTGCAGCATGATATGTTCTTCTGGCAGTGCCACGACAAATGGGGTGTGGTTGTGTAAAGAGTTGACGGCGTCCTGTTGATCTTGGCATCATTGGTTCTGATGGAGGCAGCATGACATTCTTGGCAGTAATTGCTGCCTGACCTGACATTTTGTACCCAAAGGTTATATCTATCCATTGATGTAGTTGATATGAGACCCTATTACTTTCTAATGCATCGCGATGCAACTTTATGAAATCCTCAGGACTCTCTGCCCATGATGGTACAGCCAAATCAGCCATACCAGTATGTATTGACGTAAAAATGTGGGGATCACAATAAAACTCTGGAATGCACTCATCAGGGGTCCATTGGTAGAGCCTCTGCATGGTTGAAGGATATTCATTAGGCTCATATACTGTACGAACAGCCATACGGAGAACGCTCAAAGGTAGCCTTCTTGCTTTATAACTGCAGACAGCCAATTCAGACAGGCATTCATCTGAAACATGATGGGGAATTTCAGATGATGAATAGGTGAAATCCAACTGTTCGTCACCTTTTGCCAATCGCCATTTGCTCTTGCTTAAGTCTCGCCATCCAGCATCACAATCTTCATTGGGTTTTGTGCTGAAGTCTATTACCCAAGGCATTACTGGATGAAATGTGTGGTCTCCCCACCTTCTTCCCGCTAATCTATTTAAGACAAGTAAGTACTCAAAATTACTTAGCTCTCCTCTCCACCACTGATTAAAGCTAGAATGCCAATCGATTGAACGATTAAGCTTTAGATCAGCATAAAGGCTACTGGAATGACAATCCACATTGAAGCAACTAAGTTTTTCAGGGGTAAAATTATTGCTTTCAATCTTTCGTGGAGTTAAATTAGATTCCAGTAGAGGTTCATTACACAATCTCAGCCAAGACCATAATGAATCAGTCAACATGACATTAGATGGGTATATATTGCCATGCGAAACCCCTAAACCATGTAGGAATGACAATGCTGAGAGTAACTGATACATAAGAAATCTTTTATGCCAATCAGACTTTAAGGCATTGGGGTTATAGTGAAGAATACTCTCCAATGTGTATGGAGTCTTTGGAAGAACTATGTTGACATGATTGGATGTCCTAAACATTGCAAGGACAGGAGCTATGTTTGGATGCCTCAGGGAACCTGGAAAAGTATCTTCCTCAAATGATGGCAACCCAAGCAAACTAAGGAAATTTATACTGTCCCGGCCTGATGATTTCCCCTCGATCAAGCGACCAAGTGAATCTAATACATGATCTTCTAGTGATCCAGACACAAAATTAGTGGCAACCTCTTCAAAAGCAGAATAAGAAGAAATTCCCACATGAGCAAAAGGGGCCAGTGAAGTGATTGTCCTCAAGCAAGAAAATTTTTTAGAATGATTACAAGTTGAATTTTTAAAAGAAGCTTTCGTGCTTCCGCAATCTGATGAAGTGATTCCATCTCTTGAAACTCCATTGTTAACGTCATTATTTAATTGATTTCCTCCAGCAATAGTAATACCAGGATCATTACTCTTACTGTCTTCACCATTATCCAAAATATATTCATTGCTGCAACGAGGAAAGTAATTTAATGCTTATAAGTTATAACTCTTAAGTATTCATCAACATGATCCAACAAAAATGAACAGGGTAAGAAAAAACCAAAACAAAAAAGTCCCCTACTGAAATTTTAAGAAATGCCCAAAACCATCATCAGAACTTGAATCTTACACGTATTTGGTGAAACAATTCTGCTCATGACTGGGCATGTATACCAATATAAATTGACCAGCAGCTGAAGCCTCACCGCCTGTACCAGAAATCTATTTCCAGACAAAAAAAAAAATTAAATTTATGCTAATAAACTCAAGTAGAAAATCAAATTGAGAGAGAGAAACCTTGACGACAGCCGAGGATCCAAAAGGAAAAGCGGAACCAGAGATGCCATAATCGAAAACGAGTTGGTCCGAGAAATCGGACTTGATTCGAAGTTGGAGGCACTCGAAGCAGAAAGTCGGTTCCTCCATTTCGGTATCCTCCAATAGCTTCGGCGACTCACGTTCCCTCCATTTTCAAAGGAATTTATTCAGGTGCGTCTGTGAGTTCTGGAAGTAACATAGTCCACTCCACTCCCATTTTGATTGATAGTTGCACCGGAAGTCCCAGAACCGCAAATAGCTTCGCAAATACGGCTAATTAAGTAATTAAGTAATACTGTTATTTTCATCCACCATAAATATAAAAAAATTGTATACTATTAATCAGTTTTCTATAATTAAAATTATTAAACAAATTTATTACTGATAAAATACTTCAATTATAAATAATTATAAAATAATTAATTTTAATAAAATAATTTTATTTTTATAAATTAAATTTTATTCATATTTATTTAAAAATTTTAATTTATTAATTTATTAAATTTTATAACTTAATTTATAAAATTTTAAATTTTAAATGTTAAATAAATTTTTGTAAATATTTGATAATTTTTATCAAAAAAGAGTTATGAGAAATTAATTTTAGAGTAAGATTAAGTTAAAAATATTTAATGTTAAAATAATATGATTTTAAAATTATACTAAATTTTAAATTTAAACTAGAACGGCTAAACGACCGTATGATCCAACAAAGGACCCATCGCCCAAACCTTACAGCCGATGCATTGAAGTGAGGCCCTTATTCACGCGGCTTAGGGCTAAAACTGGTCTCTCTTCTTGGAAACGACTAGTCGTATTATTCTTTGGTAAAAAGTTCTTCTTGTTAGAGTACTGGGGCTTTTGGGTTTTGCTTCTGTCTGAAAGAGTAAAAAAAAAAAAAGGCCGGTGTTTTTATCAGTGTGGAGATCGAATATGGAGTCTGAAGCGTTGGAGAAGGAGATTAAGGACTTGAAATTGAAGGATGCTGCTATGAACTCTGCGCAGTTCGACAGGGAAAATCAAGGGGCTGGGGATGATGTTGGGTTGCAGGTCACTTGCTTCACTGAAGTCCTCAACGATGTTAACTTCCACTTTCAGATCATTCGCTTTCCTAAGCAGGTTTCTCTCTCTATCTAAAAGTTAGTTTTTAATCATTTATGTTGATTAGTATGGTTTTTCTTTGTATTCTTCTAAATCAAGCAGATAATCGAGGGGTTCAGTTGACAAACAAAATGGGTCTTTACAAAGTTGTTTTGGTTTTCATATATGTGTAGAAGAGATTCTGATTGTGCAAGTTCCATTTTTTTTTCTTTTCTGCTTACGTTTACGGGCATCAAAAAGTTTGATTTGGGGGACCGGGGACCTACCTTGATGTTCAGTTTTGGGGTGATTGCAAATTTAATCTGCAAACCAGTTGAGATTGGTTGGAATAATCTGACTAGAGGCTTTTTACTAATGGAAGTGGGGATTTGAATATGAAATTTTTTCTGTTGTTTCAATTGGAAAATTGTGATATCCTTGTTTGTAATAAAATACCAAAATACTGCAGTACCCAAAAAAATATACTAAAATACCTGCCTGGTTTTATGGTGACAACAGTCAACAGGGGAGAATTTCAGGCCAAAAGAAAGGCATAAAATGTTAAGTGATCTGAAGAAATTTCCCCTAGACACCTTCTAGCCTCCATTTGGATCGTATAAAAGGAGGGAAAATTATATGGGAGGAGCACTGTCTCAACAAGATAAATGATTTGGACCAAGAGAAGAAGATAGCAAGATGAATGTCTTGATATAAGCCATGTGTATATCATGTATCCGTAGTTCTCAAACAAAGCTTTAAAACCTCTCTGTGAATTATCCCTTTTTCAGACTTTGTTCCAATGTTAACTAGTAGTGCAAATTAAGGATGTCTCCATGACTGTCTATTTACACGATTATAATAAGGATTTATAATCTTGAAATGCAGATGATTGTGTAGCCTAAAAATATTACTTGAATATGTAATTTTCTCCCTAGCTTAGGTTAATCTTATTGAGCTGAGAAAGATTATTTTCGTTATGGTATTCCCTCTATATTTTCGTCTCTATTTTCATTTCCTCCACACTTCTGAATCAAACTCTTGAGTTTTAGCGAGATTTCACTTTTTCAGACTTCTCGGCTAGCATGGCTTGCTGCTGTAACTTCTCACTTTTATATTAGAAGTGGAATTTACTGGCTGTGTCAATAATTATACTTGTTCATTTTTTAACTACCCGGCAGGACAACTCAGAATTTAGTTTAGTGATTACTTTTAGAAAACTGAAATAGATTAGAATGTGTAATAGAATAATCTTCTAATTTGTACTATGATGAAACTTATTATCTTTCATTTGTTTGATACTTTGATGTTATTCACTTTTTGCCATTCACTTGATGTCAATGGTTCCGATAGATATATGTGTGGATTGGTTACAACTCTGCTAAATTTGGACACATGTATGCAGCAGCTCCCACTTGCCCTGTAAGATTTCTTATTTCTTTACCTTAAGCTCGTTATGTTACTTGCTCACTCCTGTTGCTCATCATTATAATTGCTACATTTGTCAATTACAAATTACAAGATTAATGTAGATCTTGATATGTTGTGGTTAACTCAGAACAATGTGGTGTCTGTCACTTCCATTCTTGGGGGGGCTTCTGATAATACAGGAACTGGTATTGCTCGTCGACTAGGTAATCATAATCATATTTGATTATTCAAAAAAAAATATATATATATTTCCCTGGTTCATGAATTAACATTCTCTCTTTCTCACAGTGTTAAAGACTGGTCTCAATATAATTTTGGCATGCAATATTCCAAAAAATAACCCCATGCTTGAGGTCTGATGTCTCTCACTCTCTGTGCCTCTCTCACAAGTGCACACACTGTCACAGTGTAGCTTTTAATTTTGTAATATTGAAGTTAGTGAATCTTTCACTTTTTTTTTTTTTTTTTTTGCTAAAAGTTATATTATTGTCTTGATTTCTAAAATGTTCTGTTAATAGAAAAAAATTGTAATTGTATTTG
Source organism: Dicorynia guianensis (assembly GCA_037013595.1). NCBI lineage: Eukaryota > Viridiplantae > Streptophyta > Magnoliopsida > Fabales > Fabaceae > Dicorynia > Dicorynia guianensis. Next base: position 22,791,303 of record JASUAB010000015.1, read on the forward strand.
TATTTAAGTCAACATCTGAACAAGAAAATACTATCCCTTCAAGCATGCGTATAACTATCAGTAAAGCTATATATAATGAAAGAGAGAAATACTTTACAAAGTTATAAGCATATAATTATTATTTTAAATTTCTTGTTTCTTAATTTATCTTACTAATGGATAATACTAAAATCAGTATATAGTACTGCCAATACCTACCAGAATCTTCTAGTACAGCTGGTGCCTTCTGTTTTACAAAGTAAAACAGAATGGTACTCCCACTGTCTCCCTTTCACGGAATGCTCACAACATACCTCTGTGGCCTGTTGATTTTTGGGCCTACAGTTGAGTTTGTGAGATCCACTAAATTTAATGGTTTGGATTTTATAGAGTGAGAATTCTGTGAGAATAAAGTTGTAGCAATAGAGGGACTGAAAGCATCATTTTCTTTACTTACTTATCTGTTTGTCTTGTAATTTTTATGGGTTTCAGGCAGATGCTGAGAAAATTTTGGTTCAGAGGCTCATAAGTCTGGGTTATACCAAATTAAGATGAGAAGGATCATCTTCATACCATAGGTGGGTTACTTGTCATGCGTACTAAAGTTGCATTGTTCAAATCCTAATTGCAGAGTTTGGCATTGTCATGCATGCCTACAGTTGCCCTGGAAATCATCCTTATTTAAAGGATGTTGTTGGGGCTTTTCTTTCTCAAATCTGTATCCTTTTTTCTTTTCACTTTTTGTTTTCACCATTTAGTCTTTTCTTTTTGGGTGAAATTTCACCATTTAGTTTTACTAGTTGTAATAGTTGATTCAAGCATCAGGGTGCAGACTGAACACAGAGCCTGCCAATTGTAACATGTGATTTAGAACTCTAACAAATGTAGATGGGATTCTGTTTTAATTCACAATGGAAACACATTGCAACAGTTATAGTTTGAGTTAAATTGTTGGCATGAGGGTTGTAAAACATGACTAGGGGATTTCTATAAAACCACTTTGTATAGGCTTACATATAAAGTTGAGTTTCTCCACATAAAATGAGTTAGGCAAAACTCGTAAATAATATAAAGAATGGGATGCAGGCTCCACGTATCTTATTATTTATATTGTTTGTGAGTTTTATGTAAATCATTTTATGTGAAATTTACGTGAGTTAAGTTTATCTATAAAATTAATTGCTTGCTTTGGTTAACCCATTGTTATCGAATTTAGAAGCTCTGATGGCTTTTGGCTATTAAATACTTTAACTTTCGTAGACAAAATATGTGTGATGAATGATAGTATTTGGTGTGATAATGCATCATTTGAAGCGAAGATCTCTGGCCTTTCTCTGTTGTTTTTCTGCGTGTTTTTTCTTGAATGTTGAACGGACTAGCTGCGGGTGGAGTGTCAAAATTAGAGAATATTGGTGGACACTATGAAGGACGGAAGAAGGCTAAATACGTTTCAATCAAGATTGGAAAAAATTGTTCAGCATTACTAATATCTAAATAGAAATTATAATTCATGAAACACTGCTGTTATAAAAAATCATTTTAATGTTTTGGTTATGTGTGCAAGGACGTTAACTAGCGTTTTTTCTAATTTGGGAAAATCATCAAGTCAGAAGGTCAACATAAAATGTCGAATTTAGAGGGATTTGGTTATTATATTTGTGGATTTAGATAGGGAGTTGTTCATCAATTAATTGCATATTCTCTGTTAATTATTCATAAATAATTAATTCTCTTAGTGTCTAATAAAGAAAGATAGAAAAATATTAAAAAATATATTTTAAAAAATTATTAAAATAAATATTTAATTAAATGATATTTTTAAAATTTTAATTTTAAATAAAATTTAATAATGTTAATTTTATTTTATAAAATAAAATTTTATTTATTATTATTATAACCAATTTTCTTGGCGTGCAATATCTGTTTATGGCTTGACCTTTCGATAATTGTCTTTTGAATTTTTCTTGATGCAACAGGCAACTAAATTCATCAGGGATGATTTACCAAAAAAAAATTGTTAGGGATAAGATGCAGCGAAGGAAATACAAAAAGGTATCTTATTGTCATAACAAATTTTTTTTAAAAAAGAAATGTAGCAAAGCAATCATAATTCTTAAGAAAAGGGAGCTTCTTAAAGAATGGCGGAGGGCAAAGATTTTCTTATGACGTGCATGTACCTTAACTTAGAATGCAATCACTCATTAAGCAAATGACTTATTTTTTTATTTTTGAAAAGTTGAGTGTTTTTTTAAATGGTAATAGATGAGTACTAAGTCATTTAATATAAAATTATATAAATTTAGAAAATTAAAAAAAAAAAGCTTAAAACAATAACCGAATATCAATACCTTATTAAAAGTCTTGAAAAAAAAAAAAGTAGAGTTTATGATACGTGCAGTACCACCAACATATTTGCACAGGTGTTAGGTTCTATATAACCTTCTTCTCCTGCAATCATGGTATTTTCATGGCGGCAGAAAATGTATGCTTATTTTTCATAAACCATAAGCAATCGTCTTCGAGGAAGCGTATGCGAACAGCTAGCTGCTATTCTATTCATACGAATGATAACTCCAATGTGATAGTTTGAACACAAAATAGTCGAGGGATATCTTCCTCACATTGCATGTCACACCATGGATGTCCAATATGGTCTCTCACCTTACTCTTTAATTTTTGTGAATTTTATAATTTAATTTATAAAATTTAATAAATTGTGTAATTTAAATTTTATAAAATAAAAAATATGTGATAATAACATTAATCATTTTAAAATGTCAAAAATACACTTTTTTATGAAATGATAACATTTTGCTGATCATTGATTATTAGCAATTGTTATTGTCTTTATATTTTTTCAACAATGTATAGTTATTAAAATGTCTTCAATTCTTGAATAATCTCAACGGAGAGAATGCTTAAATAACAAAATTATTAAAATTTAAGAGTAAATGTAGTCTTATATAACGTAAGAGTAGCTAACTCTCATAAATAATGAATTTATCATTAGATTAATGAATTTTATAATTAAAATATAAAATTTAATAAATTTTATAATTCATATTATTCCATTATCAACTTATTAAGACTTAAATCTTTAACCAATTTCAGTCTTTGGTAAATATCAAATTTAAATTTTTTAATTTTGATGATTTTCTCTTTAACTCTTTTTATAATTTAATATATAAATTATACTTTTTTCTCTCACTATTTTGTTTCTTTATTAACTTTAATGACTTTTTTTTTTAATTCTCTCTATAATTTAATATATATAAATCATATTTTTTCTCACACTATTTTTTATCTCTTTTAATTTTACATTTTTCTCTCTTTAACTCTCCTTTACCTTAAAAGCAAAGGTTCTCAATCCATAAATACCCCAACTTTCCGCTTGGAATACCAAATTCAATTCACAATCTTGATAGAACCCAGCTATCCATTTTTCCTCTTCGTCTCCACAACCAAACCTCCCTTTGGCACCTTTTGAGCCATCAGTCTTGGTGAGGGAGTTTATCAAAGCTTCTAAGATCAAGCGTTCAAGAATTTAATCTGATTTAAGGGATTTGTACATAAATATTTTATACTTAAGATGTTATTATATGAAAAAATTTTTATTTAACAGATTAAATTTTTAAAATAATTAATTCTTTATATTTTTATTATACTTTTGCAACTGCCCTCAAGCTATAAACATGGTTGGTCTAGATTTATTTTGCTAAGTAATTTTGACGGTTTAATTAATAAGATTCAATAAATATAATATTTCAAATTTTTTAATAAAATATTTAGTAAAATTGAATAGCAAGACTCTCATAATTGCAGCAAAAATCCATGTGAGCAGGTTCTGACTCTAAATAGTCTTATTCACGCAATGCACAAACTAGTTTATATAGAGATTTTGTGCATGAGGTCCAGCTAGATTTCTTTACAAACACCCGCAAGTAGAGAATAAAATTAGAAATGCCTATTCCTCGAACGAGGAAGCAATCTTCTTCAAACAAAGCATAATAGAATGATCCGCATTGAAGGGTTAACAGAACCTTTTTGCCTTTAGCCATGCAAAAAGCGCAGAGAATGGATTCCTATTCCCTGAACCAGTGGCAGGTCTTCTTCAAGGAAGGCACATGAGAACGAAATCCTGTTTATGCATATATATAGCATAACTTCTAATTTGTGGCGACACCAAGGAGTTGAGGTTTCGGATCTTGTGGTCGTAGGCTGTCTTATCATGGATGTCCAAGATGGTTTGTTCCCCACCTCTCCCTGCATCTCTACAGGAATATCTGTTTAAGAGTTTGTGTATGCGTGTCTATTCAATCTATGATATCTGGTTAGAACAACGATGAATAGTAGATTTGACTTATACTTTATGGAAAAGTTTTTTTTTTTACCTTAAATCTTTATATATGTATGTGTGTGTATGTGTGTGTGTGTGTATATATATATATATATATATATATTATACACATGCATGCTCGAGTTTCAAAGCATGTTTTTGCCATAATTAGAGGAGAACATAGAGTCAAACATTTGACTCTTTATTTTCTTTCTTTAATTGTATTAAAAAGGTATTTCGCAAGTTTAACTTTTTTTTTTATCTTAGTAGAAGCTAAGAAATCTTATAAGAAGTATTTTTATTATTAATTATTTTGAATTTCATCATTAATTTATAAAATATAATAAATTTATTAATATTAATTTTTTATATGAAAATTTAATAAAATAATTTATAAAAATAACAAAACTCTATTTTAATGCATAATAAATAACCATCAACTTTAAGAAATGGGTGTTGAAACATTTTTATTAGGGAAAAAATAACCCCATTTAGTGAATAATACACAAAGCTCACAAAAAAAATTGTGAATTGATAAATTATATGAATTTTTAAATAAATTGTCATGAGTGTTAGTATATAAATAGAGAACTGTTTTTGTTAATTATGCCTACTATTGCTTGGAAAACTAAACCTATAAAATTTGTAATGGGATTAGAAAAGGGATAAAAAAATTTTACAAGTAATGTAGTACATCTCGCAAGAAACATGAACTGAGGGCAAGTATATGTCTTACACAAGGGACTCTGACCTCTTGTATTCTTTAATGTTATGTTAATAATGACCAGTACATATGTGCAGGGACTTTACAATATACATCAGATGCTCCTCCAGCTCATTACGTGGTGAAAATACAGTCATTCTCACTTCTTACAAAGTATTCCATAGAAAAATATGAATCAGGAGAGTTTGAAGCTGGAGGCTACAAGTGGTATATATCATTATCATGACATCCGTTACAGGGGCTAATCCATTTTCTTCACCATTTTCCCGTATTTATATTTATAAAATTCTCACATCATATAATAAATAAAGATGAATTTTTATAAAATATTATAAGAAATATATAGAAATACAGTTTTTTATTTATTATACATGAGAATATACTTTTTATTTTCGAAGAGGTATATAAGGAATTCCTTAATATGAAGAACAAATGGTCTCTACCAAAATACCCACCCACCCCAACCACTTGAGCATTGTGCAAGTGGCCGCTAGTCTCTTCTTTCTGACTATAACTGTCGTTGATGCATTTTACTAACCATAATATGGTTTTCTCATGGGTGATAATATTACCCTCCTCTTTAAAGTGGGTGACCTTGCCGTATATGTGCTCACAGGAAACTGGTTTTGTACCCAAGTGGAAACAAGAGCAAGAATGTGAAGGACCATGTTTCACTATATCTGGCGTTGGATGAAGGAACCAATTCCCTTCGTCCAGGTTGGGAAATCTATGTCACTTTCCGATTCTTTTTGCTTGATCAGAACAATGACAACTACTTAGTGGTCCAAGGTTATTTCTCATCTCTTTCCCCTTTCTTTCTTTTACCAAATTGCATTTACAGTATTTGCTTTTCATGATATAATACTCGGCACATTTCTTGCTATCTCGTACTTCATTAGTGTTATGTGTTCCATACAAGTCCTTCCTTTATTGTTGTTTTCTGTTGTTGCTGGAATAGTTCAGTTTGACGTGCAAAAGCATTGGTCTCGCGCTAACTCTTTGTTGGGGCACTACATATGATAGATGCCTTGGGAAAGGAGAGGCGATTTTATAAAATGAAAGTTCAATGGGGATTTGACAAGTTCATTCCTCTCATAGCTTTCAATGATGAATCTAAAGGGTTTCTAGTGGACGATGCATGTATGTTTGGAGCAGAGGTCTTTGTGTGCAGGGAAAGAAGCACAGGCAAAGGAGACTCTTTAGTAATGATCAAGAATGCCTTCAAATACAAGCATGTCTGGCACATCGACAACTTCTCAGAGATGGATGCAGAATGCTATGATTCTAAACCATTCAATGCTGGAAACCATCAATGGTACAGAACCAACCCTAATTTGATATTGATGTTTTAAAAAGTTGCTCGCCCATCCCATTTGGTTCTCTATTTCATTTTGAACTCGACATGAAGATGAACCTCCTACTTCTTCCGGAGTAACAGTTTATTAGCTTGCACTCATAAATGCTCTAAAAAACTTTCCAGGATGATACGACTCTATCCCAAGGGTAAAGACACTGGATTGGGCAGTTATCTTTCTCTATTTGTGGCCCTAGCTGACCCAACAACCCTTTCTTCTGGCTCAAAAATATATACAGAGATAACATTACGGATCCTTGACCAAAGGCAAGCCAAGCATCACGCTAAAGAAGGTAAAAGTTGCTATTTTTATAAGTGGTAGACCAAAAGAAGGCAAATCATTCAATAGCAATGAAATTTTATTCTCTACTTGCAGCTAATTTCTGGTTCAGTTACACTAGCCATGAACATGGAGGAACCAGATTTCTTTTGCTTAGTACTTTTAAAAGTCCATACATGGGTTTTCTGGTGAAGGATAGTTGCTTGATCGAAGCAGAGGTTACAGTCCTCGGAGTGGTTAACGCATTCTCCTAAGTTTGTGCCAGATTTGGGTGTAAAAGTTTGAACAATGTGAGGTATTTGGTGGATACAATGCTCTGTGGGTGCACCAATCATCATGTCAATGTCGCTTCCTAAGGGTGTGCAATAGGTTCAGTTTATATGTATATCGTATCTGGCTGAGACACAGGCACTTCAGTCTTCTACTTCTACCATAGAAAAGATACGGCACTGTTCAGCTGTTTCAATTGTACATTTCATTGAAATTACAATGAACAAATAATTTATTTACACAGTCATACAAATTGATTTAATACTAAAATGAATTACATTTACTGACAAGGAATACACAGATTATGGCCAGTTTGTCTTGTGCCTCATTGGTTAAGGAGTCTTACTTATAACCAAAAAGCCAAGGCTCGAACCAGCACCCAACAAGGAATACACAGATTATGAACACTTACAAATTGCAAGGATTAACAATCATACATGATAGAACTAACTTGGCCAAATGTTTTCTCACTGCTGTAACACATGTACAAAAATCCATCATCTTCCTTGTAAGATTTGTAGACGGATTCCATAAGACTTGCTGTGAATGAAAATCATAGAGAAAACATATTAGCTTTGATGAAACAAAGAGAGAATCTGAATCAATCTGGGAATATTTACTAAATGGTCCAATGCGTTTACCAGTCTGAGGTAATGTGTTCTTCACGAAGATAAACAGCGCTTTCCCAGGAGTCAACTGCAGCCGGCTACTTAAAATGTGGATAAACTGCCCAATAGACATATCTCGAGGAACCAGATATCTAAAATAGACAAAGTAATAAGAAATCAGAGAGCTCAGGACAAGATTGTGCTTAAACTTATCAATTATACAGTGGCAAACAATTTGTGCCAACACAATTTGGGACCCCCTGGGCGCATTATAACTCAATCTCCAGTTCAATAAATGAATAAGTATCAAGAATATTAGAAAACTGTTGGGGGGGGGGGGGGGAGAGGGGGAACTATTGTCAAAGACTCTATATAGGGAAAGAACAGACAAAGATCCAAATTTTCTAGATAACCAAGAGAAGCCATCGGTGGAATTAATGGTCCATTTCAGATCATAATATTAGTCGGCAATATTAGCAAAATGAAACTGAATACAAAGCACTAGAGAGAATGAAGATGTGGATTGTCCTCAAATGACTAATTGAAATAAACTCTTGAACTCCATTCGAGGTGATAGTTAATGCAAGTTAGTATTTTGGTAGAACATACATTGCCCTTAGAAAATATTAACCCAACTATATAGCTAGAACCTACTTCTTCTTGTCCAATTCCGGCAGGTCTGTCCTAGAATATTTCTCAATGATGACCTGCAACACATCATGTATAAAGAAAATAGTTATGAGACAGCTTAAAAGTTCCACTCGTTAAAAACGGAAGGAAAAGCCGTAGTTGTATTGGTTCCATTCATGCCCTTTTTAGTAACTATGCTGTAGGATATACAATTGTAACGACGTGATGTCCACTCAGAGATTCATGATTTTTCTTCTTTCCTTTCCCTGGGGAAATTGAAAGAATAAAATCCCTTATCCAAGTTGAAACAGCGAAGATTTTAGTTTTCAAAAGCTTTATTTACACCAAATAATGCCAAAGGCGGACAGTCAAACTGCTAGATGCAATATGTTCATATAGGAATAGACCAGAAAATAAGGTGCAGTTTTGAAATCAAATCCAGTTTCTGTGACTCTTCTAAGATAAAATCCAAACGGAAAGCCCTTGGGCAGAAACTTGCTCGTTCCACAAAGAAAAAGTAAAATTGAACAAAGGGAGCATTGTCTAGGGGAATGCTATGCAAAGACAAAAATGGATGAATCCAGCTAACTGAGTTAAAATTGAAAATGGTGAAACAGAAATTATCCATGCAAGACAAACAAATGAACTCAAATTCCCAGAATATTGAACAAAAACTGAAGAAATTAAGCAAAAGCATACAGGAACTCGATCTGGGTATTTCATTATGATACTTTGGGACTCCTTCAGTCGTTCATCTGCCACCGAAACCAAAACGAATCAAATCAAGTACATTATTACAGAATTGAAAGACGAGATTGTTTCTATATAAAACAAACCGAATGAGAACTCGGCCTTGAAAGACTTAATCTTCCCCATTAATCTCTTGCTGGTTGCTGCTTTGAGCTCTATGAACGAGAGGAAATTGGAGAAACAATTCAGAGAATTGGAAGGGAAAAACTTTCCTGGAAGAAAATGGAACTTCTGTGGAAAACCTGGAAGAGGGGACAGGTACGTCAACTGGAAGAGAAGGAAGACGATTTCGACTGTACGAAATCGTTTTTCTGTTGCGTACCCCGTGAGTTTTGGGATTTAATAGAATAATACAGTCCTTTTTTTTTTTTATTTGTCATTAGGCCGAAAAGAAAAAAGCAAGTCAATGAACGCTAGCACGTTAAGAAGCAGACCCAGGACATATGGAAGGCTGCAAATTTACAATGACGAGCCTTTGTATGGCCCTGAGCCCGTTAGAGGGTTTAGAGCCCGGGCCACCTGAAGAGTGAGGCCCAATTTAAATCAGAGTGGGCCTCGGTTTCCTAAGTGAGCTAGTGTTTACATCCAACAAAACACATAGTGGGAAAGGGGAACTAGTGTAGACAAAATATAGGAAACTGAAACTGCATCACATCATATTGGGCCCACCTGCCATATCTTTTTCTACAAAACTTCCAATTAGGCGGCCCTTTCTCTTTCGTCTTTTTGGTGAGTAATTGACACTTCAAACAGGAGTTAACAACAACCAAGAAAAAAAAAATTATTATCCTACTCTTTTATCTGATATCTTTTCTTTTGTTTTGATGCTACTTTATAACAAATAATTTTTCTTTTAGAAATTATGTTATACTCATAATTTTTTTAATAAAAAGTTCACAGGCTATTAAAATTTGTTATATTGTATATTTTATTTATGAAAATTTAAAAATTTTAATAATTTTAATTATAAATTATAAAAATAAAATAAAAATAAAATTATAATAATAATGTTACGCTTTTATTATGACTTTGAAATTTCAAATTGCATTTAGACTTATCAACATAAGGACTATAAAATTTGTGAGTTTAAGATCATAATAACAATTTTTTTTTTATTTGTATGTGGGCTGGTTTACAACAATTTCACTTCTTTAAATTAGTGGTGTTTGCTGAGGAAGTACTTGTTTCATTTTACTCTAATTTTGTATCCAAGCTTAGAATAAGAACTTTTTTTAAGAAAAATTGCTTTTACTTTGATAAACAATTACACCTATAATAACTGTGCACATAGCATTTTCCTGCTGCTTGAGCTAACATGAGAATACGACTTTGACTGAGGAATCTATGGTGGGCCAACGGGAAACGTTTTGTTGACACGTGTAGTACAGGTAGAGAGATTTCTCCCACCGTTACGCACAGATGCTGAAAAATCCAAATACAATTCCCGTCTTAATAGTCCCACTTTGAATTTGACCGCGGCGCATGATACGCTTATCTCACGGATTTTTTTTTGCGAGAAAATATATATATCTTTTCAATATTAAATTTAAATATTTTAAAAAATTTCAAAATAATAATTAATATATTACTATAACTTATTTTCATAATTATTAGATAATATCATTACTTAATTACCAACTTAATTGAAAAGATAATTACAAAATATATTATATACTAAATTATTATTAACAGAGTTAGAGTTATAAATTTATTAAGTTTATAATTTGTAAAATTTATTAAATTTAATATTTAAATAAAATTTTAATAAAATTTTATTTATAAAAAATATTATTACCAGAATAATTAACTAGTTATGTAATAAAAGGAAATATTAAAAAACAAATTAACAAATGTGTTTAATGGAAAATACACCAAGTTCGTGTTATGTATTATATAATTAATAATTAAATATTATGGGTTAACGGACTAACGACAGTGTGATAGGTTGAATTAGGTAGATGGGGAAGAGGGGTAGCTCCTAAATGAGCACATGTTGTTGCTTTAAATCCCCCCATTGTTGAATGCAAGCGACAAAGTATGCATACATCAGACGCCAATGTATTAATTTGGTGCATATGTTTGACTCGTTGGCTTCTGACTCAAAGCAAGAACGCTTCAGTCTTACCATGTTAGATTATTTTCTCTTCGCACAGAATTTATAGTAAATTAAATAACTTTGATTAAAAAAATGGATAAGATACATAGAGACTATGGAGCACCTTAAGTGAAGTGAGATGAATTAGGTATTGATATAGTAAAAATTAATATATTTTTAGTTGAAATTTAAATTAAATGTCTAGATTTAAATATTAAAAATTATTTTTATTAAGAGAAATAAAACTATTCAGTTGTAAATATTGACAAAAATTCAACCTCATGATGTTCCACCAAAAATAATATAAGAGAAAAAATTTTGGAATTCTAACTCTCTCATTTACCGTCATTAATTAATAATAATGATCAATAAGACATCACTCTATTAATTCTTATTTTTTATACTTTAAAATAAAATAATATATTTTTTTAAAATTTCTTTTAACATTCTCTTAACTCCATAACTCCATGTCTTTTGAAACATATAATATATTTTCATAAATTTTAATTAACATATAATTCATTTATACATCTTAAATTTTAAAATTTTAAATACTAAATTTTAAAACTTTAAATATATATTTAAAGTTTAATAACATGTAATAGTTATGATTTAAAATTTTAAAATTTAAAATATTTAAAATGTAAAACTTTAGGATTTAGTTAATTAGGTATTAGAATTTGAGATTTTAAATTTTAAAATTTTAAAATGTAGAAATTATAATATATTTATAAAAATTTAAAGAAGTATATTACGTTTTTCAAAAGACTTACGTCAGTAAAAATTTAAGAAATATATCGCTACATTTTAAAATATAAAAAAATTGTACATCAAAACAATTTTTTTTTTTTTAAAAAAAAAGTCCCATACATTTGGGTCAAATAAAATTGTAAAGTTTCTAATTAATAATATGCTTCAAATCATTCCGTAATTAAGAAATGTGTCAATTTCAGTGGGGGTTGGTTTGACGAGGATGTAGTACCATAATTCACCTACCCTCCATTTAGTGCTATATACTAATTTAGTAATATATTTAATGAGGATTTGAATTTTTGACTTTTTTTATAATTTAATATATAACTATTTTTTTACTTACAATTCTTTGCTTAACAGTAGAAGATTTATATTTATTTAATATGAGATAAAAGATTCTCTATCTTTAAATTCTTTAAAATAAAAAATTGGATAAATATAAAATTAAGAAAAATTAATTAATTAAGAAATAAATTTTTAAAATAAATTTTAATATAAATTAAAAATAAATAATTAATTATTAAAATAAAAAAATAAAAGCAGACAGCCAGAATTCGTTTAATATGTTGTGCGGTCAATCTTGGTGGGAATTTTCAACTGTGAGTTCCCTTTCAAAACTGATGACGTTTCAAATTTCATACTTTGCTTCCGTGTCACTTGACTTGAATAGCGTATCAAAATAAAAGAGCTGACTTTTTTTATTGTTTAAACTTAAATTTTTCTAATACTGCTCAAATATCCCGCAACTAGACCATACCCAATGGCTTAAAAAAGAGGAAGATGTGATTTGATTGTTATCTACCCAATTATACTAATACTGGCCACTCAATTTGACGCTCCCAAAAGTCAAATGGATTTTGTAAGATCCGTATTTGGATGGGTTTGTTTATGTATTTTTGAAACATGAAAGTATTTTGAATATATTATTAATATATTTATATAAAATATTTCAATAATTTATCTAGATATTAATATTTCAACTATTTTTATGACATAAAAAATACATGTTGCTTATCACAAGGTTCAAAATTTAAACTCATAACTTTTAAAAAAATATTAAAATTGTAATTAAGTGGCATTACATTATTAAAAATGTTGGTATTATAAAAAAAAAAAAAGTCGTGATTAAGTTACAAAGTACCAAATTCTAGTAAGTGCAGATCTACCTAAGCCTGAAGTTGGGTTTGCTTACCCATTTACAGGATCTGGATATCTGTCGGAATTTAAAAATAAGAAAAAAAAGTAAAAAATAAATATAAAATTAAAAAATTTTATAAAATATATTTTTATATAAATTTAAAAAAATAAATAAATAAATTATTAATTTTAAAAAATATTAAAAACAAAAGATGTAAATCCTCCGCTGCTACAGAAGCACATAACTTTTGTTAGGCTAAGGCTATTATCAACTGTATGGTTTTGAACTTAAGTTAGTTTTACTTTCACATTATAATTCTTTAGAAACATTTATATTCTTTCATAATATTAGAAAAAGATTGTCAAAAAAAAAAGAATAAAAAAGATTTTTTATTCTTGACGTGATACATAAAACTTAGCAATTTACGATAAAAATGTTCAAAAATATGTGACGTGTGTTCCTATATGTGTATATATATATATATATATATATATATATATATATATATATATAAATTTAAATTAAAACATGAAAGTTTTTTTCCCAGTGGCAGCAATTAAAAAGAAAAAGGAGGCCGGCCTGATTAAATCCATAATGAAAAATATAATGAATTTGGTATACTAACAATTTCAATAAATAATTATTATTTAAATTTAATATATAAAACAGTTTTAAAAGTTTTATTTATAGAATATAAGTTTTATTAGATCGTTCATTTACAAAAATATATTTAAATTAAATAATAAAATAAAGTGACCTTTAAAACACGCGTTCAAACTCGTAAGAAAATAGAAGAGGGGCTTTGATGAGTCAAAAGAAGAGTACCAATCAGAAGGTGGCCACTGGCCAAGTATGCATTTTTAAGTCAAAATCAAAATGTAGAGCACAACAACAACCAAGAAGGGGTAGGTGTGATGTTACGTGGAAACGCGTGGTGTACAAAGCGCGTGGCCTGTGCTATCATCTTAACCCCCTTACCGACTCCTTGCTAAGGCAGTGACGGCTTAGATCAAATCAATATGGCAATCTCAGCCGTTGATGCAAATCGCACATGCAAGAAGATGAATCTAACTCGAATTTACATCTTTTGTTTTTATTTTTATGATTTTAATTATTTTTAAATTTTAGTAAAATATAATTTATAAATCATATTTTTTAATTTATTTTATTACTTTTCTATTTTTAAACGTCAAAGATAGAAGGTTTGAAACCAATCTAACCCACATCTTGCTGAATGGGGGCTACAACGTTTGACACCACCTCACACTTGCCCTATAAATTGGCACCCCGAGGCAACGTTTGGACTCGCACCGCTTGAGCAGGCCCAAGGAGAAGGATCCTTCTGTTCGAGCAAAGCAACCACCAACCACCACCTTCTTCTTCGGGGGTTGGCGTCTCTCTGTCTCTCTGCTTCTACCTCACAAGGTAGTTTGCTGTTTCTCTTTCGAATCTCTGTTGCTGCTTTCATTGTTTTTGTGCTAGCTAGCTTCTGTACTTCGTTGCTGGAAAATGAGTTAATAGTTCATAATATGAAGCGTGGGGCGAAATTCTCATCATGGATCTGAACATTTAGTTTGGGATCTTGAAGTTCTGGGTTTGTTAATTTTGCTTTTTCTCAAAAGTGTAGATCTTAGTGTTCGGAAACAATTTTAGCCAATGAGTTTATGTTAACTTCTTTTCTATTGCTAATCGAAATTTGAACTGCATTATGTCTACCAGATTATTTGCGAAGATGGTTTTTGAAATTCGCTTTAGGCTCTCAGATCTGGTGAAATTAATCGGCTAATTGCGTTTTTCCTCATTTATCTTGTGACAATTATGGAGCGTAGTTTGGATTTTCCTTGTTTTGCTTTAATTAACCGCCAAGTATGGTAGTCTGACCCGCAAAGCGAGCCTGGTTTTAGATACTACGTCATAATTGAATAGCTTTTCTGTCAGATTTGGTAAATTAGTGAACTTTGACCCTGGACTGAAGTGGGATTTCGTAGTTAGAGCTTTTAAGTTGCTTTTGGTTGTTGGGGCGAGTTCAAAATGGGATTTCTTTTAGGTTCCTTCGCTTACTTTTATGCGTGATGTTGGTTTGCCTGTTGTGAATATTTGTTAACGTGCTAGTATTTATAATATTTTTGTGGTGGATGTAATGTTGCAGCATCTAAGATGGATACTTTCCTATTCACCTCCGAATCAGTGAACGAGGGACACCCTGACAAGCTCTGTGACCAGATCTCCGATGCTGTGCTTGATGCGTGCTTGGCACAGGACCCAGATAGCAAGGTTGCCTGTGAAACTTGCACCAAGACCAACATGGTCATGGTCTTTGGAGAGATCTCAACCAAAGCCAATGTAGACTACGAGAAGATTGTGCGTGACACTTGCAGGAACATCGGTTTTGTCTCAGACGATGTGGGCCTTGATGCTGACAACTGCAAGGTCCTAGTCAACATTGAGCAACAGAGTCCTGATATTGCTCAGGGTGTGCATGGCCATCTCACCAAAAGACCTGAGGAAATCGGTGCTGGTGATCAGGGTCACATGTTTGGCTATGCCACAGATGAGACCCCTGAACTGATGCCCTTGAGCCACGTTCTTGCAACCAAGCTCGGTGCTCGTCTCACTGAAGTGCGCAAGAATGGCACTTGCTCCTGGTTGAGGCCTGATGGGAAGACCCAAGTTACTGTTGAGTATTACAATGACAAGGGTGCAATGGTTCCAATTCGTGTCCACACTGTACTTATCTCAACCCAGCACGATGAGACTGTCACCAACGATGAAATTGCTGCTGATCTCAAGGAGCATGTTATCAAGCCTGTAATTCCCGAAAAGTACCTTGATGAAAAGACCATCTTCCATTTGAACCCCTCTGGCCGTTTTGTCATTGGTGGCCCTCACGGTGATGCTGGTCTCACTGGTCGCAAGATCATCATTGACACTTACGGTGGATGGGGTGCCCATGGTGGTGGTGCCTTCTCTGGAAAGGACCCCACTAAGGTGGACAGGAGTGGAGCTTACATTGTGAGGCAGGCTGCCAAGAGCATTGTTGCTAATGGACTAGCTAGGAGGTGCATCGTGCAAGTGTCCTATGCCATTGGTGTGCCTGAGCCTTTGTCTATACATGTTGACACTTTCGGTACAGGAAAGATCCCTGACAAAGAGATCCTCAAGATTGTGAAGGAGAACTTCGATTTCAGGCCTGGCATGATCTCTATCAACCTTGATCTCAAGAGGGGTGGCAATGGCAGGTTCTTGAAGACTGCTGCCTATGGACATTTTGGCAGAGATGACGCCGATTTCACATGGGAGGTGGTGAAGCCCCTTAAGTGGGAGAAGGTTCCAGCCTAAATGGTTCCACCACTGCTTTTTGCTGGGAGTTTGGCCCGTTGCCACTACTTAATATGTAATCGTTAAATTTCAGTGTTCTACTTTCCCTTCCCTCCATCTGGCTTTTAATTTTTTTTTTTTTTCTTATGTTCTTGTATGTGTTCTTTTAGAACATAATTTTTACATGATCATCAACCCAAAAACCGAAAAGAACTGTGCTATCAGGTTGTATGGCCAGATACGTAATAATTTCAAATTAAAGAGAATATACGATATATCCTAAGTTGTAGTTCTCAAAAATTGCCTGCATTTCTTTTTGTTTTTTTGGTGATTGCTTACATTTCTGTTTTGAATCTTTGCTATGCGAGCAAAATGCATTTCACCAAACACGTAAGAGGTATGATGAAGCTTTTGAGCTTTTGCTTAATTAATGTTATATAAATTTTCCTTAAAGGAATTGGATTGAATTTTATATAAGTTTCATTTAAAGAAATTAAAGAGTATTTTTGGTTTTTTTATTATTTTTAAAAATTAATTTTTTAACTTTTAATATAAATGACATCATTTTTTATTTGTGCAATTAACATAAAATTATCGCCAAATCACTAAAATACTTAATTTTTGATCTAACGGGACTTTTCAATAGGTATACTTCCATTTCTTCTGTTATATTTTGATATTATGTTGTCACGAGATTAATTTTTACTATGGTTTTGACATTTGACATTCTTAACTTTTTACCATAATTGCATAGTTTGGCAAATAAATTACATGGAAGAAATAAATTACATGTAATCACCAACAAGTTATGTAAGACAAAAAGTTAGGAATTTAATAATACACAAAATTGTCAAAAATTAAGGCAATAAATAACTCTTTTCAAAATGTAAAAAATTAAAAGTATTATTACTTAAAAAATTAAATTATTAAATTAATTAATTTTACAATAAATTTATAAGATTAAATTAAATATCCTAAGATTTTATAAAAAAGAGTTTGTGGGATTTATAATGTTAAGTGCTATAATGTAAATGCTGACATGATTTGAGCATTCAACTACAGATACCAAGAGGAAAATGTAGAGTTAGGACGTCAGTGATAAATGCTATTTGATGATTGCGTGTCAACCACCCAAGATCTGTGCTGTCACTCATCCTGTTGAGTGCTAATTGTTGATTGCCCCGATAATGCGGCAGCAGATAACGGGGAAATTGTTTGGTGCCATAGACTGTGGAGTGTTATTAAAAAGGGTGATCGGATTAGCTCTAAAATAGATTAAATTGAAATTTTAGTGATTTTTGATAGCATCTTATATTATTTTAAAATAAATTATATATTTAAAATTTAATTTTAAAATTATATTTATTAAAAAATTTATTATTTAATTTTTATATCAAATGAAGAATTAATTTTACTTAAAAAATAGACTCGTGAAATTGTCCAAAAAAAAAAAAATTTCCAGTGCAAGATGAGAAGTTGAAGTTAGAACTTTAAAACAATATTTTACGGCAATAAAGATTCAACCTAATTGATGTTATTGCTGTAAGAAGTTTGGCGTTATTCACCTTATAAGCTAATTGCTAAAAGAGAAAAATCCCAAATTTTATGAGTTTATTTAAGCAACTCATATTATTCAATGTAAAATTTAAAATTGAAAAAGAAAAAGGTCAAATTTATAAGCTCAAGATTAATCAATGTTTTTCATTTTGATGATTACAAATCTTGATTGTTATTAATGGTGATTAGCATTTTTTAAGAAAATGTTTTATGGAAATAATTTTTATTAGGCAATGATTCAAAATAACATTGCATTGATATCTTTCTAATTAAAGACTGATTTATAATTATATATTGATTAAAGAAATATTGGCAAGAAACGACTTGATCTGAGATAGTATTCTTACTATATATATTTTCCTTATTTTAGACTTATTGAAAAAAAATGTATCTGAAATCAGTTTGCTTCCCACTAATTGTGGATATGAACCATTTCATTCCCAAAGGAATTGTGAAGCTAATGCTACTCAAATTAAGTCAAAAGCGCAAAAAAATGATAATCAAACCAAGTTTCCATAATTTCATTAAGTGTATTTTAAAGTAATGTTAAAGTTACACGTTTAAAATTATATATGTATGCAAATTTTAATTTAAGATCAATTTCAAATGGTTTACAAAATTTTGGTCAAACTAATCTCAAATTAGTATTTACAAAAAAATATATATAACTATAAATATGAACCAATTAAGCTCTCAAAATTAAAGGTCAAATCAGCTAAAAAAAACTTGAAAAAGGAAACAAAATACAATCGGTGATTATGCTGAATTAAAAATTTATTGGGTTGGTTGAAGAATTAAAGAAATCAGAGACAATTATGAATCTACGATGATCACAGAGCTCCCATGAAATCCAATGAAGAGAATTAGGAGATGACTGTGTGAAGAACAATATATGAAAGGGCTGAGAAGAATCGACGAAAAGGGATCTCTTCCGTTCTTTGAGAAAACACTATACACTTTGTATTGAATTGAGTTCTATTAGTGAGCATAAAAAGGCTTTGTATCAAACAATACTCGTATAAAAATTTAGAAAAATTTGTACAAAATCAATTCGTCGTATAGTAAAATCTCATATGTTATTTGGAGACTGAACGCAGAGATACATTGTTAACGAGCCAATATAAATATTATTGTGTTCAATCTCTCTTTTCTTATTCTTTTATTTTACATATATTATTTTTGAGTAACTACACATTTTTTAGGCACTTCAAATTTCTCATATACTCTTTTAAAAATTTGAAAAAGTTTTTAGAGACAATTCTCTCCTCTCATGTGTGCCTTTTCTATCATGATTAACAACTGATATTATTAAAATGATTCAGTTCTAAAATGGTAAATCATTCACCACTTCTAAAATGTCTTTTTTTTCTAAATTTTTTTTGTGATCCCTAAAATCAGTTATCCTCTTCGGCTCCATGATAAGGGGTGGCATATCAATGGCCCATCCCACCCTTTAAAGGTTATAAATAGGAAAGACGGGTTTAAAAAATATTTATTTAATTTTTCTTTTAAGTAGAATAAAAAGAAATAATTAATTTATAAATTAATATATTTTTACACATAAAAATATAAATTAATTTATTAAATCTTTTTTGCATTGATCCGTCAATTAAATAGAATAAACCAACTTATTTGTATTTATACAATTTATATATATATGTGGACCTATTTCACATGGCATCAATATTGTTTAAAATGTTAAAGTAAGTTAATCCACATGAGTCGTGGTAACCTATGAACGAAGATAAACTTAGCTATTTCATAATTTTGACAAGTAAAAAATTATCAACTAAACATGCCCCTTAAATGAGTGGATAAGCCAATTAAATAAATTAATATATTTTTATATATAAATATATTAACTCATTTTATTTTATCATAATGCAAATTAATTGATGTAAAACATAACTTATTTTTAACAACTCTAACTACACTCCAGATATTACTATAAGATTCAACCTTTTTTTCTTCATCTGAAAGATACAACTTTTTTTTTTTTTTTGGAAAGGCTAAAAGATTCAACTTTACGTAAGGCCTATTTTGTCATTTTCAGAATTTATTCAATAGTGCATATAAAATTTCAACTAATGATGATAGGAGACTTGTTGAGGAAGAAAGAAAAAGTGGTAGCTACAGGAGTACATTGACTTTTTTACTAAAATTCTATTTTAATTTTTCACATATAAATAATTTTTCATTTTAATCTTTTATTTTTTAAAATTTTTAATTTAATTCTCTATAAATTAAAATTATATCTAATTAAATTTATTTGTTATATTATTATTAACAATATTAAAATTTTTGTTAATGTAATATATTAAATATTAATATGATATTCATATATCAAATATATTGTTATATAAGTATATGATATAGTATTCACGTGTCATCTCATCTAATAATTTATGTTATCATGATATTTATGTGTTATTTAACTTAATACAATTTTAAACATATAAATATTATGTTAGTATTAAACATGCTATATTAATAAAAAAATTTAACATCATTAATGACAATATTATAAAATGATTTAATTAAGATTGATTTTAATATGTGTATAACTAAATTAAAAATTTTAAAGAATAAAAAGCCAAAATAGGAGAACCCCATCAAAATGTGGTTTTAGTCTTCTTCTTTTTTTTTTCATTTTTCTTGAAGATTAGCCACATTTAATTCTTTTTAAAATTTACAATCATATAACTACAAAAGCAAAGAAAAAAAATTACATATGCACATGACTAGCTCATCAGAATTACGTTAAAATTTTTAACACATGAAATAAAGTGTACATGCTTTAAATAAAAATGATACCTCCATCATCATTTATTTGTAACTTGTACACAAATTTATTTAAAATAAAAAATAAAAATAAAACAAAAAGTTGACTCAACAAAATTTACTTATTTAAGTAAAGTTATGCGGAGGTGGTGGATAAATAATTGTAAGATATCATTATCCGTAATTAAAGTTGAAAAGTATTTTGTGTGTTCTAATTTTTATTTAAAAATATTTTCACAACATTTATTAATAATTTGTACATGATTTCATTTAAAGTAAAGTAAATAAAATAGAAAATATGAATAACTGACTCAATGAAATTCTTTCTTTTAAGTAATATTGTGTGCTGTTTATGAATAATCATTATGAAATATCTTTATTTTCTTTAAATTACCCAAATTGAATATCAAACTTTTTTTTAAATATCTTTTATTCATTAAGTAAGAAAATAATTCTCTTCAAGATAAAAGTATTAAATGATAAATTTTTTTAACAAAAATAAATTTATATTTATATTAATAAATTATCTTAAAATTTCTTTAAACACATTCAATTTTTACTGCAAAAATGAATATCAACCTCTTTGCATATTTATAAAATATCATGACTTTCGTCAAAAGACTCAAAACTAATGTCTGCTTATCCGTCCATAAACAGTAATAGGGGGGTGTTTCTGGCACCATTATTGGCCTGGACTTAGGCCCACATGCCTACAGTTAATGGCAAACCGTTTCTGAATGCAATGCACATGTGATCGGTACTTTTGTTAACTTACCCTTTGTCCCCATTATTCCCAAATCGTACCATCTATTCTGTGATTTGGACCTGTGGACCGAAGCCCGACAACCAACGCTCCTTTTCATCTTCCTCGGTACATGATTATGATATGTCTTTGCCGTAAGAACATGTCCCCTTAAAACAGGTGGAGCTACAAAAACCTCATGTTTTTGATTCATGGCGAAGAAAGGAGCAAAGTTGTTGGATTTGTCAAGAAATAAAGCATTTGCCTCTTTTGTCAATGATTTTGCAGAGTGCCATGATTTTAAGCCATTTGTGCACAGTTGGAGCTCCCTAATCTGCAGGTTTGGACCACCATCAACTAATCTATCAACTCCTATGTCATTATTCTACAGACTAATGAACCTTCTGGACGAATCACGCAGGTTGGTTCTCCGAAAGTGCAATGTTGGTAGCCGCCCAGAGAGTTGTGATTGCACAAAAGAGAGAAGAATCCAAAATTTTATGAGCCAACTCAAGTATTTCACTCTATTTGATATGAGTCCCAATAAATGGTAACATATCACCATGTTCGGTAGCCTTAATAAATTTTAATTTTGACATTTTAGCATCATCATTCTATAATTTTGTACTAACGATTTAACTCCGAGGGAACATTACAATATCAATGTCACTATCTGCACTACATGATTTTTACTGAAAGACATGGTGTTGGGCACTAATGCCAATTGTCCTAAATCTTTGAGAAAATTTATCCTTAAAAATTAGTCATAAAAAGAGAATAATCCATAACTTCATAAATTTACCTAAACATCTCATATTACTTGATATAAACCTCAATTGATTATGATGACAACATTGTTCCGTTTCCCAATTTCTTAATTTTTGATGCCATGAAATTAAAAATTTATTATGATAAATTGGATCATTCATTTAAAAATATTATTTCTTTCGTGTGGTCATAAAAACTAAATTATTCATTTGAAAATATCATTTCCTCCTTGTGGTCATAAAAACTGAAGTTAGAACGATATAGTTGTGAGTATTAACAACTTATTGGGAATATGGTCATATTCAAGCATACATGCATAGATGATCAAGAAATGGACTGCCGAGGGCAACTTCACCCCCGTTCTCTCTCTCTCTCTCTCTCTCTCTCTCATGTAACAAGCAGGTAGGCATTCTTCTGCTGCCTTAATGATTGACTACTGAGGGCAACTTCCCCCATCCCCCCTCCCCCACTTCTCTCTCTCCATCTCTCTGTATCATGTAACAAGCATGTAGGCATTCTTCTGCCGCCTTAATGATTCTTTCAAGCTTAGCGTCTAATACTTGGCTTCCAAAATGTGCAACAGCATGACATTAGATAACATGGATCAGATTGTCACCAAAAAAGAAAACAACATGGGTCAGATATTCTTTAAAAAAAGAATAACATAAAGTTGAACAAAAGAAAACATTTAAATCTTCCTTTTTCAGGTTATATATTTTCGGTGAAGTTTTTATTCTTTTGGGCCAGAACTTGCAACCCCCATACGCAGATAGAATATAATTGGCAAATTGGAAGACTGGGCCCTTAACCAAAAAATTTTATTATTTTACAAAAAAAACCTTACCCATCACCAAACATTTAAGTAATGCCATTCCTACGCCCACGAGTTCCACATGGAATCCCATGTCTTGAGGGTATAAGAAGAGATTAATAGCATATATTTTTTTTTAGATAAATTAGAAGGTATTCTTACTCGAAATATGAACTTTTAAATTTTTAAATTCTTTAATTTAGATAGACTTAATTCTTAGATAATATTATAAATTTTTAATCTTAAAAATCTCTTTAAAAATTAAAGTTACAGTTGTCAAGAAATCTAAAATGTTAAAATCAATTATGCCAACTCTTTGAAATTAATGGCATACCTTTTAAGTTAAACATCCAATCATCTATATCTAATCTGAACTTTTAAAAACATATCTTCTTCAATTCTTTGACATCTATTCTTTTATTTTTATATAAAAATTTGAAATAATGTTCAAACATTTACTAAAAGTTATGTAAAATAATTTGAAGAGATTAAAATTGTAAATATGTAAATTATTAATTTTAAAAAATGAGACATGTTCAAAACTGTTTTCTCAATTTTTTAAAAAATAAATATAACTTTTAGAGAAATTGTGTACGTAATTCTTTTATATGCTTTTGGTAAAATATGAAAGATATATTTGCTGTTTGCATATCAATGAATGGAGTGTTAAAAAATTATTCAAGCTAAAAATCTATAATATATATATTTATGTAGAAGTCAAATTTCTTTTTTTTTTTTGGCTTAAAATACCTTTCTATAAATTTTTTTATTAAAATAGCTTTTTATTATGAATATGAATTATTTTAAATTTAAGCCGTAATTTTGTTAAGAATTAAACTTAATGACTGACTGTTTTTATTATCATTACAAATGTTTGTCACATTAAAAATAAATTTTATTTTTATATTTTAATATTTACTGCTTTATTTAATATTAATTATCTTGTTAAAATTGTTTTACAACTTTTTTGTATTTATTATTTTTATTATGTATTTAATATATATTAATTAATTTTTTAAAGATAATTTATTTTATTGTATAATTAATTTTTTCAAATTCACATATAATATGTATTTAGTTGCTAATCGTATAAAAATCGTAAATGATTGTTATGCAATTGTAATAGAAAAAGAATAATTATAGTTTTATAATAATATTTATTTTATATAAAATTTATTCAACAAAATCAGATTTTATTTTATTATTTTAAATAAAATTAAGTATAAATGATGTATAAATAGTTATAATAATACGGTTTCCTTATTTAAAAAAAACAATAACATTGTTCCGCAGTCTCAAAATTGGTGGGAAAAGGAGGGAAGCTGAACCAACAGATATGCACTTAAAAACCCTAATACCATGTAGCAGATGAAATTCTTCTCTTGTTTTACGTTCAGAAACTGACATTCAAATATCAATTTATTTCTTGGAAAAACGGATGCAAATGCAATCTCAAGGACTACCATCAGTGATAACTTTGCCAAAAGTATCTGCCACTAAATTAATGTCACGAAGATTTCTTAGGGGAATGAGTAAGGAAGGAGATTATGGAACAGAAGAAGGACCGAAGACAGCAACAATTACCCATGTGGACGAAACAGAACATCTTCCATGGCTATTGTTTGAATGTTTTAAGACTAAAAACAACATCAGATTACTGCCATAACAAGGGCACACTCGTCGTAACTCCGAACAGAGATGTCGCAATTATAACATTCCCATTCTTCATTTAATTATCTGGGTTTTTCTTTTTCATACATGTTGTTGGAGCTTCACCCAAATTTCTATCTAGAAACAAGTTTCTGGTTTTAATTTTGTTCGTGTTTATATTGTCAATTTTGATTGCTGCTTCTAACTTCTAAACTAGTCTTGTAGATTATAATTACGTGATATGTGAATGCGAGGCAGTCTATCAAACTGTTGTTGGGTAAGTAGAGATGTAAAATAATTTATCCTAGCAAGTTATGCGTTTGAGTGCGCCACGAACATTACAAAGTAATTCCACTTTATTATTGGGGATTTTCTCTGCTCATATGTAGGGAAAGTGGGGAACCATGTTAGGTATTTATTTGTCTGTCTCTTGTGTAGTTACTTTTTTATCTTATTTTATTTTGCTGCATATTTATAACACATACACTTATTCTCTAAGAGTTACTCAGACAATCTCTAGTCTGCCTTATATTTGTAAGGAAGTTCATGTTTAACATCAATTTCAATGGAGACAACAAGAATAGGAAGAAATACTGAGCCATCGTTTCAACACCATACTCTAAACTCTGGCAGTGGTTCAGATTCTGTTCTGGAGGAAGATGGGGAACTACAGTTGCAGTGGGCTGCAACAGAGAAACCACCAACCTATAAACTGATTAAAACTTCAATCATTGATGTCAATCATGAGAGTGGTGATATCAGGAGAGAATCGGAGGGTAAAAGGATGGTTGTTGTTTCTAAGCTGAAATCACAGGAGAGGCGACTGATAATTGAAAAACTCATAAAGCACATTGAGAGTGATAATCTCCGGTTACTGCACAAACTAAGAGAAAGGACTGAGAGGTATCAGTTTGATAGATTAATCCTTGATCACCCAACAAAAGTCCCTTAAGTTCATTTGCTGCTCAGTCATGAAGTTTATCTGTATTTTTCCATGTTGTCATTGTGTTGGTTGGTTGTTTCCTCTGTAGTGTACATTGTACTCAATAAAATGAAATCCTAGTGAAAAATAATTTAGTCTTACATCATTTTATAGTTCTTGCAGAGTAGTATCTGACTAACTTGAATATGTCTGTGCCGTCCTGATCACAAGAAGAAAAGAAAAGGAAAAAAAAAAAAAAAAGGAAAAGTGTATTTTTAAGGGAGATATATAAAATTCTCAAGAATTGACAAATAGGTTTTTCTTCTAAAGTGAATGTGAAGTTACCTAATGTATAGGTTAAGTACAAGAACTTGCATGTAGAAGCAGAATGCGAGGTGGTTCATGGGAAGCCACTCCCTACTCTATGGAACTCTCTTGTTAGCTTCTTTTCAGTAAGTATGCTTTCCCCCTGAACCTACTAGTGGAAAGATTGAGGCTAATTTTCTACTCAACTGAGTAGTGGCAGATATATAAAGAGATATAAAAAACAAAAGTTAAGTTTACAAAGATTACTTTTTGCATCTATACATGTACACTTGGCTATAAATATTACTTGGGCAGGCTTGTATGAAGGTGATATGGTGTAACTTTCGAGAAACCAAGACAAGCATTCTGAAAGATGTCAGCAGCATTATAAAGCCATCAAGGTAATCAAAATTCATTTTTATTTGGGGGCAACCTCAGAACTCACACACAAAGTTAGACAGATATTTCAATAAAGTATGAAGTGTGCTCAAGTGCAAGAAATGTGTTGCAGAGCTCTTTCTAACATCATTTTCTTAATATCCTAAGGTAGATGGTGTTTTTAATGGTGAAGTTAGTAGGACTTATAATGAAAACTGACTTCATATCCATAGACATTCAACTTTTAACAATGCATATCAAAGTCTAGCTGTAATGAAAAGGGACCAAATTGTTGACATAGTTGTGAGTGCAGGCTGACTCTTCTACTTGGTCCACCTGGTTCTGGGAAAACCACCTTGTTATTGGCATTGGCTGGACAACTAGAGCGTTCTCTCAAGGTCAGATTTTAAAATACAATTTAAATATTTAAATAGAGTGAAATATCTCAAAAACAAAAATTCACAATGCAACAATTCAGATCACTTTCTGTCCTTTGATCCCTCTAATATTCTTTAGTTTCTTCAGGTGGCAGGGGGAATTTCTTACAATGGTCACATGCTAGATGAGTTTATTCCTCAAAAAACATCAGTTTATATAAGCCAGAATGACCTGCATATACCTGAGATGACAGTGAGGGAAACAATTGACTTTTCAGCACGCTGCCAGGGGGATGGAAGCAGAGTTGGTAAGGCTTTTTATACAAACCTATGCTAGCAGCTAACTTTCTAATAAATAGTAATAGTTAAAGCCTTAACATGCAGATATAATGACTGAAGTCAGCGTGAGAGAAAAGAAGCTGGAATCATCCCTGACCCAGAAATTGACACTTACATGAAGGTACTCAACATTAGGACTACTGAAATGTCATAATAACTAAGAATCAACTTGCTATTCTAAGGGTGAGGGAACTTTTGCAGGCAATTTCAGTTGATGGACAAAGAAGAAATATACAAACTGATTATATTTTAAAGGTATTCCTCTTCAAGCAGAGATAAATTAGAGTATATAGTTATTGAGTAGATCAACTATTAAGTTCCTAATGGATTTGGCTCTTCAAATTACTACATTTTGGCCCCTTAGATTCTTGGGCTGGATATCTGTGCTGATGTAAGGGCAGGAGATGCATTGAGAAGAGGCATTTCAGGTGGGCAGAAGAAAAGGCTAACTACAGGTATTTAGACATCCTCACACACACAGATACATATAAAATTTGCTTTGCTATTATATTTCAATTCAAAAATCTCCATTTTTAGTGTACCAATATTTATGTCAAAACTTCCCTTCAGAGCTTAAAATAGGAGAAAGAAACTTTTACATATAAAACACACTCCTATGCCTCCACCTAACAACTTAAGCTTTTGGGTTAGATTGGTTCTTATCATGGTATCAAAACCTTTGTGACCAAGTGGTCAGGAGTTCTATGATCTATCCTTTCTGCACCCAGTCTTCAAAGTGTAATTAATTTCACCACATGGTATCTTTTCCCAGGCTGAATGGAAAAATTTCCCTGAATGCACTTTTTCTTCATATTGTACAATTTAATATTGTAGGAGAGATGATTGTGGGTCCAGCAAAAGTTCTTTTTATGGATGAGATATCAACTGGCTTGGATAGCTCCACAACCTTTCAGATAGTGACCTTTCTCCAGCAAATGGTGAAGACCACAGATGCGACTGCATTGGTTTCACTTCTTCAGCCAGCGCCTGAGACCTTTGAACTATTTGATGATCTTATGTTAATGGCAGAGGGGAAGATAGTATAACATGGACCCCGCAGTCAAGTGCTCCAATTTTTTGAGGATTGTGGTTTCAAGTGCCCAGAAAGAATAGGAGTAGCAGACTTTCTTCAGGAGGTGAGAGAACAAACTATATTTGTCCTGTTGTTTGATCAAGCTTCATAGCCTAAAATGTTTCAAATATTTACAGGTAATCTCAAAGAAGGATCAAGAAAAAT
Source organism: Dicorynia guianensis (assembly GCA_037013595.1). Taxonomy (NCBI): domain Eukaryota; kingdom Viridiplantae; phylum Streptophyta; class Magnoliopsida; order Fabales; family Fabaceae; genus Dicorynia; species Dicorynia guianensis. Next base: position 22,819,406 of record JASUAB010000015.1, read on the forward strand.
ACTGGTACCGCACAGATTTTCCTTACCAATATATTTCAGTGGACCAGTTCTCTGATGTGTTATTCAAAGCAAGTTATTGGGGTCAAAAATTAAATGATGAGATCTCACAGCCTTATGATATATCACAATCTCATAGAAATGCATTTGCATTTAGCAAGTACTCCTTGAGTGTTACAGAATCTGTGTAAATGTTGTACAGCTGACTTTCCTAAATTAACTAGCATAATTGTAGGGACAGATTTGCAGCAGATTTGTAGGGATTAGTAGTCCTAATTTGTAGGGATTATAGGAGCAATTTTCGATTTATTTCCCTAGATAAACTTCCAGTAATTGTATATATTGGCCTCTTCTGTTTGAATAAGATCAAAAGACAGCATTCTTCCTGTTTTCATGGTATCAGAGCAAGGTTCGGTTTAGGTTCAACCTAGGGCCACCATCTCCGGTCACTTTTGCTGGTGATAGCCGCTGAGTCGACAGTTTCAATCATAGTTTCAAGTTTCCTAGGTTGGGTCGGCGAAGTCTGGGTTGCTAACGGCATTTGGTGACTCTTGGAGTTGGTCTGACGCTGGGTTGGTGAAGTTTGGCCTGGTAACAGCGTTGTGAGGGGCGAAAGTCGAAGAAGATGGCCTTGTGAGGAGTGAAGGTCGAAGGATTGTTTCTGAGTTGCTCGATTCGTGGATCTCGGTGGTGAGACACTCACGGACAGCAGCGAAGGTCAAAGAAGAAGACGAAACAGGCGCAGCATTGGTGAGGCACAGTGTTGGTGTTTTCCTTCAGCTGTTGCGGAGCCAGGACTCGAAGGCGGGTTCGGGAACGCTGAGAGCAAAGGGATTGGACGAGAACACCATCGTGTAAGGCAATGAGCTCGTGAATCCTTTCCTTTTTCCCTTCAAGGCAGACGGTGTCCAACGTGTTTTTGGGTGCAGTTTTTGGCTGAGTTGTTTCTGGGCTGCAGTTTTTTGGCTAAGTTGTTTCTGGGCTGCAGTTTTTGGGCTTTCAGCAGTCAACGTGTTTCTGGGCTGCAGTTTTTGGCTGAGTTGTGTTGTTTCAGCAGTCCTGGTATGCTATAAGTTCTGGGCTGACTTGTTTACTGTTTGCATCTTTTAGAACCTTTTAGGAAGAGAAATTTATTATCTAATATGGGTGATATTAAGACTGAATTGGTTCCTACTATGTCTAAAATTACTGAGCATAAATTAAATGGCACTAATTATTTGGAGTGGAGTAGGACTGTTAGAATATATCTACGAAGTGTTGAAAAGGATGATCATTTGCTTCAAGATCCCCCAAATGACTATGCTAGACAAACTTGGCTTAGAGACGATGCTAAATTGTTCTTGCAAATTATAAATTCTATTGAAACAGAAGTTGTTGGTTTGGTTAATCATTGTGAGTTTGTTAAGGAGTTGATGGAATATTTAGAGTTTTTATACTCTGGTAAAGGAAATATGTCTAGAATTTATGATGTTTGCAAGGCCTTTTATCGAACTGAGAAAGAAACTAAGTCACTCACAGCATATTTTATGGAATTCAAAAAAACTTATGAGGAATTGAATATGCTCTTGCCATTTAGTACTGATATCAAGGTGCAGCAGGCTCAGAGGGAACAAATGGCAATAATGAGTTTTTTGGGTGGTCTTCCCTCTGAATTTGACACTGCTAAATCCCAGATTCTTTCTAGTTCTGAAGTCACTTCTCTCCAAGAGGTCTTTAGTCGAGTACTACGCACAGAGAATACTCCATCTAATCAGCAACCCAGTGCCTTTGTTGTTAAAGGAGGAAGGGGGAATGATGCTGAAAAAAGGAATAATAACAGAAGGGGAAGCAGTGATATTGTTTGCTATTATTGCAAGGAATTGGGACACACAAAGCGATTCTGTAAGAAATTACAGAATCGTAATCAGAGGACTCCAACAGCTACCGTAGCTGCTGCTGCTTCTAGCTCATCTTCTGAAAAGACTGTCACCATCTCAGCTGATGAGTATGCCAAATTCTCCCAGTATCAAGAAACAATGAAAGAATCCTCATCAGTTGCTGAGTCAGGTAAAAAATGCCTTATTTCCTCAACCAAATGGGTCATTGATTCTGGTGCCACGGATCACATGACAGGTAATGATAAACTATTTTCTAGCTTTCGGTCTCACAAAACACCATCTCATGTAACTATAGCCGATGGCTCGAACTATGATATTGAGGGGTCTGGAACTGTTAAACCCACTTCATCTATTACCTTGTCCTCTGTACTAAGTTTACCTAGTCTTGCCTTCAATTTAATTTCTGTGAGTAAACTTACCAAAGACTTAAGCTGCTGTATCTCATTCTTTCCTGACCATTGCCTTTTTCAGGATCTTATGACGAAGCAGATTATTGGTAAGGGACATGTATTGAACGGTCTCTATGTTCTTGATGCATGGGTGCCTAAGTCCGTGGCATGCTCTAGTGTTGTCTCTCCGTTTGAAGCACACTGTAGATTGGGACATCCTTCTCTACCTGTTTTGAAGAAGTTGTGCCCCCAGTTTCATGATGTAACTTCAGTGGAGTGTGAATCTTGTCATTTTGCCAAACATCATCGTAGTACATTGAGTCCTAGAATAAATAAACGGGCTGAATTTGCTTTTGAATTAGTTCATTCGGATATTTGGGGTCCATGTCCAGTCTTGTCTAAAACTGGGTTCAGATACTTTGTTACTTTTGTAGATAATTTTTCTCGAATGACTTGGATTTATTTTATGAAGAATCGTTCAGAGGTGTTTTCTCATTTCTCTACTTTCTGTGCTGAAATTAAGACTCAGTTTAATGTTTCTATACATATATTAAGAAGTGACAATGCTAAAGAATATATGTCAGAAACCCTTCAGAATTTCATGACTCAAACAAGGGATTATTCATCAATCTTCCTGTGTTGACACACCAGCACAAAATGGGGTGGCAGAAAGGAAGAACAGGCACCTTCTGGAGACTGCTCGTGCTTTGCTGTTCCAGATGAAAGTTCCTAAGCAATTTTGGGCGGATGCTATTTCTACAGCCAGTTTTTTGATTAATCGTATGCCTTCTACTGTTCTTGGTGGAGATATTCCCTTCCATGTTTTGTTTCCTAACAAGACATTGTTTCCAGTCGAACCACGGGTGTTTGGTAGTACATGCTATGTTCGTGATGTACGGCCGCACATTACTAAACTGGATCCCAAAGCATTAAAGTGTGTATTCCGGGGATACTCTCGTCTCCAAAAAGGTTATCGGTGTTATTCTCCAGAACTTAACAGATACTTGGTCTCAACTGATGTGGCCTTTTCTGAGACAACACCATTCTTCTCCTCATTGATCACGCCTTCAAGCCAGGGGGAGGAAGAAGAATGGTTAATTTACACAATTACATCACCAAATAAGCAATCAGAGGTGGCACCTCTAGCTGAGCAATCAACTGTTGAAGTATCTCCAGCTCCGACAAGACCACCAATCATTCAAGTCTATTCCAGGAGGCAAGCGGCCAATGATACATGTCCTGCACCAGCTCCTTCGTCATCTGATCCTTTACCAAATGATCTTGATAAACCTATTGGTCTTCGTAAAGGTACACGTCAATGCACCCTTCCTCGACCTAATTATTCTATTGCCAATTTTGTTTCCTATGATCACTTATCTCCTTCATCTAGATCTTTAATTACCTCTCTAGACTCTGTTTCAATTCCTAAGACAGTGAAAGAGGCCTTATCTCATCCTGGTTGGTATGATGCTATGATTGAGGAGATAAATGCTCTTGATGACAATCATACATGGGACGTGGTGGATCTACCCAAAGGAAAAAAGGCTGTGGGATGTAAATGGATCTTTGCAGTTAAATATAATGCAAATGGCTCAGTAGCTCGACTTAAAGCTAGATTGGTGGTTAAAGGCTATGCACAAACTTATGGAGTGGATTACTTTGATACTTTCTCCCCGGTTGCCAAGCTTACTTCAGTTCGCTTATTCATTTCTATGGCTACCTCTCAGAATTGGCCCCTGCACCAGTTGGATATCAAGAATGCCTTTTTGCATGGTGATCTCCAAGAAGAAGTGTCTATGGAGCAACCACCTGGTTTTGTTGCTCAGGGGGAGTATGGGAAGGTTTGTCATTTAAAAAAATCTTTATATGGTTTGAAGCAAAGTCCCCGTGCTTGGTTTGGCAAGTTCAGTGAGATAGTTCAAGAGTTTGGGCTAAAAAAAAGCAAATGTGATCATTCAGTTTTTTACAGACAATCAGCAACTGGCATTATTCTCCTTGTCGTGTATGTAGATGATATTGTCATTACAGGCAATGATGGTGTGGGGATTTCTTCTCTCAAGTCTTTCTTGCATTCCAAATTTCACACAAAAGACTTAGGCCAGTTGAAATACTTCTTGGGAGTGGAAGTAACAAGAAGCAAGAAGGGTATTTTTCTATCTCAGAGAAAATATGTCCTAGATCTGCTTGCAGAAACTGGAAAATTGGCAGCTAAACCTTGCAGTACTCCAATGATTCCCAATGTACATTTGTCAAAAGATGATGGTGATCCTTTTGATAATCCAGAAAGATACAGGAGACTAGTGGGAAAATTAAATTATCTCACTGTGATGACTCGACCAGACATTGCTTTTGCAGTAAGCATTGTTAGTCAGTTTATGTCTGCACCTACAGTTAAACATTGGGAAGCTTTGGAGCAAATCTTATGTTACTTGAAAGGAGCACTTGGACTTGGTATATTGTATAGCAATCATGGGCATACTAGTATTGAGTGTTTTGCAGATGCAGATTGGGCTGGATCCAAGACTGATAGAAAATCCACTACTGGCTACTGTGTCTTTGTAGGAGGAAACTTAGTATCATGGAAAAGTAAGAAACAAAATGTTGTATCTCGATCGAGTGTAGAATCTGAGTACAGAGCTATGGCACAGTCTACGTGTGAAATCATATGGATACATCATCTTTTGACTGAAGTTGGGATGACGCACTCTATACCGGCAAAATTGTGGTGTGATAACCAAGCTGCTCTTCACATAGCCTCAAATCCAGTATATCATGAGAGAACTAAACACATTGAGGTTGATTGTCACTTTATTCGTGAAAAGATTCAAGAGAACTTGATCTCAACTGGATACGTGAAGACAGGAGAACAATTAGCTGATCTGTTCACAAAGGCTTTAAATGGGACCCGAGTTGATTATCTTTGTAACAAGTTGGGCATGATCAATATCTATGCTCCAACTTGAGGGGGAGTGTTACAGAATCTGTGTAAATGTTGTACAGCTGACTTTCCTAAATTAACTAGCATAATTGTAGGGACAGATTTGTAGCAGATTTGTAGGGATTAGTAGTCCTAATTTGTAGGGATTATAGGAGCAATTTTCGATTTATTTCCCTAGATAAACTTCCAGTAATTGTATATATTGGCCTCTTCTGTTTGAATAAGATCAAAAGACAGCATTCTTCCTGTTTTCATTGAGCAAATGGGATTTGTTCAACTCTAGCATGTCAAGGGAGCTGATTCTCATGAAAGGAAATTCATTTGTCTATGCATTTAAAACTGGGCAGGTAAATATACTCAGGTGACTAAATATGGTTGTACCTGGTGAGCTGAATCAATCGCTTCAAGCTTACTTGTTTTTTCTCCCGCAGTTTATATTCGCTGCCTGCATAACAATGACTGTATTTATACATACTAAGTTGGATGTGGACTTGGTGAGTGCAAACTGTTTAATGGGCTCATGGTTAAATATACTCAGCTGACCTCCTGTTGTCTACAAGCAGAAGGCATTCTATCTGTATCGTGCATGGACTTACTGTGTTCCTGCTTCTGTATTAAAAATCCCATTTTCAGTTGCTGATTCCCTGGTCTGGACATCAATAACTTATTATGTTATAGGCTACAGCCCTGAAGTAATAAGGCAAGCAACTTCTTTAATCCCTTGCACAAAAGTACCAAAGTTTTTCTATACTTTACATAGTTGTCTAATTCTTCTATGACTTATGAATTTAGGTTCTTCCGCCAGTTTCTTTTGCTTTTCACTCTGCATCAGGCATCAACATCCATGTGCCGTTTCCTGGCCTCAATTTTCCAAACTATGTTTCTAGCTACAACTTCGTTTTCCTTGGCCACTGCCCTGATGTTCATGTTTGGAGGATTCATTCTTCCTCAATGTAAGTCAGTCCATAACTTTTAGCTATAAGGTGTAGAAAAAAGCTACTGATAGAGTTCATTCATTGCAGCATCTTTACCATGGTGTTTGAGATGGGGCTTTTGGTTTTCTCCCTTGAGATATGGGGAAATAGGATTAACACTAAATGAATTTCTTGCTCCCCGCTGGCAGAAGGTATCTGCAAGATAATTTGTTTGGCTCCCTAATAGTCACTGTCATGTGTAAATAGCTACCGTTCAATTTTAATTTTACAGGTCCTGGAGGGAAACATGACCATGGGGAGTGCAATTTTGATTAGTCATGGTTTAGACTTCGATGGCAACTTCTACTGGTTATCAGTCGGGGTGCTGCTTGGATTTACGCTACTTTTTGATCTTGGATTTATCTTAGCATTGACTTACTTAAAGAGTAAGTGCTTTATGATATTTTTAATGGCATGAAGTCAGATTAATTTTTCATCCAAAATTTACTTATTAAATGGAATAAGTATACAGCTCCAAACATTTCTTGAGCTCTTGTTTCAAAGAAGAGGTTCTCTTTCATACCTAGAAGAGAAAGTGGCAATGGCCCGCAGCAAGAAAATCAATCAACTACAGTTGCCTTTAATCAGAATAAAATTAAAACAAGAAACACAGGTGAGCAAAATTATGAACTGACAGCTAAGATGACGTCTGACTTTCAATAAATGAGTGAGAGTTTTGGTATCCCTTATGTGGTAGGTTCTACAGGGCAATTGGTCTTGCCTTTTGAGCCACTTACAATAGTATTTAAGGATCTACAGTATTTTGTTGACACTCCTCTGGTAAACAAGTTCAAAAATATAATTTGAAATAATCATCTTTATCATTCACAACCTCGCCAATTAAAATGTGAATTTTATTCTTGCACACTGGATATGAGAAAGCTTGATCAAGTGGGAGCAAACTTCAATTGCTCCATGATATTACAGGAGCATTCAGACCTGAAATTCTCACAGCACTGACGGGAGTCAGTGGAGCAGGGAAGACAACTCTCATGGATGTTCTTGCAGGTAGAAAAACTGGAGGTATTATTGAAGGAGATATAAGAATAGGAGGATACCCCAAAGTGCCGAAGACATTTGCAAGAATTCTAGGTTACTGTGAGCAGACTGACATACATTCTCCCCTTATAACAGTTGAAGAATCTGTGACATACTCAGCTTGGTTGTGTTTGCCGGGGGAAATTGATTCAGTCACAAAAGGGGTATGAAATCCTCCTCGCAGGCAGCACTTTTTTGTTCAAATTATCAACTTATTCAGTAACATTCTCATAATATGCGTCCAGAAATTTATAGAAGAAGTCATTCAAACAATTGACTTGTTGATATAAAAGATTGTTTAGTTGGCATGCCTGGCCAAAGTGGCTTATCTATGGAACAATGGAAAAGGCTCACCATTGCAGTGGAGCTTATTTCCAATCCATCAATAATCTTTATGGATGAACCGACATCAGGTCTGGATGCTTGAGCAGCTGCAGTTGTTATGCATGTGGTGCAAAATGTGGTTGCTGTGGGCAGGACCACAGTTTGCACCATACACCAGCCAAGCATTTGACATATTTGAGACTTTTGATGAGGTAGTCACTATGGTACCAACTATCTATTTGCATGAAATTTCTGCTTTTACTATGTGTAATATATCTCTATCTTAATAGAAAATAAATCTTTTAATTGTAAAATAAGTGGACCATAATTGCTTTTGTGTAGATTTAACCATCCACTTTTATGTGGATGTATAATAGTCCATCCTCTACTTTTTCTCAATATTTACGATTTAGAAAGCAGTTTGTTGGGTCAAGCTTGTCTATTCAACTTCTCATTGTGCTAACATTCTTATCATATTGAATATAACTCTGTCAAGGTAAGTGACACATTTCCAGGAAGCATTGCTGAATTTATAACTAATTCTACAAGTCTTCTCTAATGTAATTATGGATAAAAAGAAAAAGAAAACATCATTGACATTTCTGATATAATGCGTGGGATTATCTTCTCACTCATGTTGGTGATTGATAAAGTACAGTTGAACGAAGGATGACTTGTTGTTCTTGCAGTTGATTTTGTTGAAACTTGGAGGACAGATTATATATAATGGAAAGCTAGGTCATCATTCAAAAAAACTTATAGAATATCTTGAGGTATGCTTATATTGTCAGTGAAGTTTCAAGCCCTTTTCTTGCGTTAGTTGAAGATGTGAATGACTGCTAATGGATACATTTGTAATGGTGGAACTGCATGGGGGCGAAATTTTGATTAATTCCATTATCATCCAATGAGGAACAGAACAAAACTGTTCATTAAATATCAGATGTCGTGGAGCTAGTAACTTATGAATATCTAAATCTCAATCAGCAACTAGGCCTTTGGATCCTGGGAGATCCAATTACTTATCTAAACTGTTCAAATTTTAGACTGCATATAAAACCAGTGTCCTTCCCTGCACGGAATTTTTATTTCTTTATAGGTGTTATTTCTTTTTGTTTTTTCTTTCTAGAAAATATAGCAAGTGAAATAAAATGCAACAAGAAAACTTCTTTTAGAAAGGTTCCCCTCTATTAATTTTGTTGATATGAAATAATTTTACTGTCCATCAGAGTATCCCTGGAGTGCCAAAGATCAAAGAGAATTATAATCCTGCAACCTGGATGTTGGAAGCTACCTCTGCATCTGTAGAAACAGAACTTCAAATTGATGTTGCAGACATATATAAACAGTCACCTCTTTATCAGTGAGTACGAAGTTAACTAGCAATGGCTTGGCAAGAAATATGTTGTCTGAACTTCAATTTTACAGCATGTGAGCCCTAATTGGTTCATGTTAGAGTAGTGCTTGCACATGGTAATTGATTATATATATAAAAAAGAACTGAATCCAGGTTTTGAATTTTTAATACATCTTTAGGGATACCCTTGAATTGGTGAGACAGTTAAGTGAGCCATTGCCAAGTTAAAAAGACTTACACTTTTCCACTCGTTTCCTGCAAAATAACTTGGAGCAGTTTATGGCATGCCTATGGAAACAACACTTGTCATATTAGAGATGTCCTGAGTACAACTTAACACGTTTCATAACCACAATTGTTAAAGCAATGTTGTTTGGGGCAATATTTTGGAAGAAAGGGAAGGAAATGTAAGTCCTTTTTCAATACACAGAGATAATATGTGTAAAATCTTACCTTGCGAACTCATTTACTCATTCAATCAAGAATTAATAAGAAGAAATGCAAGATTCTTAGTAAAATTTTCCTGTTGGTTCTTCAAGGTGGTTTTTTCTTATAATAGAATTAGGATTTTTAGTAATAAATAATTAGTATTCATGTAGTCAACCTCACTTAATGGGATAAGACTTTATTTTTTGCTGTTGTTATTGTAGTAATAAATTATTAATGTGGCATGAAGAGAAAAATTTCATCAAAACCAACCCCTAGCCTTCTTTGTCTTCAAATAGATTCAGTATGGTAAGTATTAGCTATTTATTTCAATCATTACATTCTTCAGTTAACAATATCTGAAATCCTCTGTAGCACATTACTTTTGATGCCTTCATAGTGTACACTACAGACAGAAACAAGTTATATAATTCGATCATGTCCAATAATAATCATGTGTTGTACGTACATTATAACCACAGAAGACAATGAGGATCACATTATCAAATAATATGCATGTTAGACATACTTAGATAGTGGCTTTTTTCATAATAAATGCCACTTGTCAATCAATGGACTCCTTTCACTTTATGATGCACTTGGTATTCGTTAGTTTGGCATCACTTCATATATCTCTAGTGTTATGTTCCAAATTGTGTAGAAAAAAAAAGTTTACTTATTCTTCTTTTTTGGGTTAAAGAAATAATGAGCAGGATTTGTTCAACGTTCTTGGATCAATGCATGTTAGTACACTACTTGTGGGCTTAGATAACTGTTCAACAGTTCTACCATATGTGTTATTTGAGGTCACTGTCTTGTATCGTGAAAGATTTACTGGAATGTATTCTTCCCTAGCTTATTCATTTGCACAGGTAACAAATTATTTCCATCAACTTAAAGTGGTTTTTATTTGACTGAAAAACATGTTCAATATTATTAAAATCAATGTTTCTTTTTGTATGTGGTCATAACATGTCCGACAATAGGTTACTATTGGTCAGTTTACAAGGTCTTTTGGTACTTATATGCTACATTCTGTACATTTTTGTACATAGTATATGTTGGAATGCTGATGGCTTCAGTGAGCTCCAATGTCAATATAGCTTCCATATTAGTGGCTGCAGTCTACACCATATTCAATCTCTTCTCTGGATTCCTCATTCCAGGACCGGTATGTCTTCTAGCTTCCCTAAACATTAGTTTTGTCAGGTTAGTTGATATAATAGTGCAAAGGGAGCCTAAATTTGTTTGCTTGAATCTTCATATTTAGAGTTGACTTTGAGGCAGAAAGCATAAACGTGAATACAACAACAGTATGTAGTCATTATAAAACAGAAAAACATAGTTCTTTCTGAAGAGTCTCCCTAATAAGTTTAGTTACAGTGGTCTGTGGTGAAAATGACATTCATCATTTGTTTTCATGTGAAAGGTGACTTGAAATTCATAAATAAAAAGCTTTTGTGAAATAACAAGTTAAGAACTAACTTTTCTCCAATATTTGTTCTCAAATACTTTCTTTAAAAGAAATTTCAACATTCACCAAAATACTGGATTTCACTTTAATCATATGGTATCTCAAGATCCCATTTCATCTTCTAAGGAACATACTTTGAAAATTAAAAATTAAAATCAAACTGGTTTCATTTGTATTATTGGATTTTTCTCAACCATTATACTACCCAGATGGATATTTATGAATTAGGAAGTGCCACAAAACCTGGCAAATATGCAGAATCAGATCTGTATCATGAATAACTTTTAATAATTTTAATAAATCTCATAAACGTATGACTTTTTAAATCAATTAGGAGTGGATGTATTCAGCTATGCCTTCTTTCATGTGCAGAAAATTCCTAACTGGTGGATTTGGTGCTATTGGCTTTGCCCCACATCTTGGTCCTTGAATGGCCTCTTTACTTCACAATATGGAGACATAAACGAAGAGATACTCATATTCGGAGAGAGAAAAACTGTCAGTTCCTTTCTACAAGATTATTATGGCTTCCAGCATGATCGACTAAGCTTTGTTGCTATTGTTCTCATTGCTTTCCCAATTGCTTATGCATCTCTTTTTGCTTATTGCATTGGGAAATTGAATCTCCAAAAGAGATAGACAGATACGGGTTGTTCCTTCAGCAGAGCTGTGGATGGAAGCCAACAAGTTTCCCATTCAGAAATGAAAAAGGATGAATATACTAATGCATGTTGTCTTACTATTTTGTTTTTCCTCTTGTTGAAACTTTTCTACTTTCTAGATTTGTTATGTCATAAACTTACAGAAGAACATTTCTGTGGTTAAATCGCACAATTAGTTTAGATATTTATGACCTTACGATTAAATTTTCATCCCACCTCTTTGAATAGCACCACATGCATACAGAAGTGGCAAGTACCAACGTGGTGCATTATAATTGCAACCTCTTCACCTTTATCAAAAGGCACAGCTTTCACCTTTCAGAACACCGTTCTTAATGAATATGACTTGCCGAGTGCAAAGGCTCATTAAATAATTTAGATGGGAACATTGGAAGGACGGTGATTGTGGACCACCATGTAAGATTCCTGGAGGTTGAGTTTCTAGTGGGATTCAACATCATTATCCTGTTTTCCGTATTACTTGCTAGGCCAGTAGATATGATTTAAGAGGTGAACGCTTGATATCATTATAGAACTGGTGTTGTGTTTGATTATCAATTGTGAGTAGCTTGTACTGCCTGCCTATATGGAATACAAAATGAGGTGAGGTCATTTATTTTTATCATCAGATTGATCAAAGATTTTTTTTTGAATCATTGGTTAGTAGTGGACAGACAGCGGCCTTCAAATTTAAGATCACAATTTTTTCTGTTATTCAAATCCGAATTTGAGAATAACCCTCTTTTTCTTATTCGAAAAGTTGATATTTTTGTTCAAAGTCACATGTATAATAATAAAGACATAAAATTAAAAGAATTAAAAATATAAGGGAAAAAAATAAAATACTTTTGTTAAGTTTAAATGTAAAATAAAAAAAGTTATCAAATAACAAAAAAAAAAACAGCCCATTTAATTGCCATTATTACAACAACTGACAACAGAACTCATTTTTATTGCAAAATTTTGCTGCGAATAAAAGTTAGAGAAATGTTATCCTATCATTTTATTCACGTTTTTTGACATGAGTAAAATAAAAAATATTAGAAATAAAATAAAAAATTAAAAAATAAATAAAAATATTGATAAAATAAAAAATAAAAAATAATAATTATGAATAAAATTATAAATATAAAAATAAAAGCGTGAAAAAAATTGCCACCAATATAAGATGTGCTAAGTCATACAATGGACTGAGCGACAGGCTACAAGATTAGGCCCATAGTGATAGTGTGAAGTTTGATAGCCTACAATGAACCTTTAAACAGGCATTATTGCCGGTCAATAATAATGCGTTACAGCTAGTGTTTTAATAAGTGAACTGATTTTGAAGGATAAACAGTTTAATTGATTCAACTATTACACGATATTATAAATTTAATTTGTATATAAATAATATTTATTAATAAAAGTATTTTAAAATATTATATAAATCAGTATTTATTTTATTAAATTAATATAAATTTTAATTCAAAAAAATATATAATTTATAAAAATTATAAATTTTATTATTATTTTAAAAAAATATTAATTTAAAAATTATATGTGTGACTGAGATAATAAACTTTATAATTATAAATAATCTTTTTAATATATCTTTTTAAGTTTTGATGAATTTATCAGTTTTAATCAATTTTAACCTTTTTTTTTATTGACTTTGACCAACAGCAATTATAAGTATTGATTCTATTGAATCAAACCAATTATAAGTTGTTGACATTAATTTTGAAGACATCGCTGCTATGTCCATTGATCCTAAACAGAATAGGAGGCCCAAACAAAAGTGGAAACCCCTCTACAAGAAAAAAATTCTGCACTTTCTAAAGCATCAAGACAAAATGCTACAACTTGTTTGAATGCTATTCATTCTTGAATTACATTCTCTGACATTCCATAATCCATAAAATGGTATTTAAAAATCACAAACAGAACAAACCCCATATATTTGAGTGACTGAATGGGATAATCCTCAAGTGACTTTTCCCAACCTGATGTGCCTTACAATCACATATCTTTCTTTCTTAATGGCCAAAGTGGCATATCCTACTACAGTGTGAAACCACACTTGTTGGCAAAGTTTTGTGGAGTTTACATTGATGTGTGCCTGCTAAATTCAAGTAAATTAAAGCAAACAAAGCTTATCACATCATGCATATCTTTAACTCATCTTTCTATCCATACTTTCCATTTGAAAGCAACTGATTGTTTGATAAATGGTTTTTATAGTTTAGTTTATAAAATTTAATAGTGTAAATATTTATAAGTGAATATTTAACGAAAGTCAATTTATAAAAATAGTAAAATTATTTCCATTTCTTGAAAATTTGGAACATGCTTTAAAGGTCTCTTAATGCCTTCTTATTTGCAAATGCGATACAGAGAATTTAAATCTAAATCTTCTTTGATACTACTCAACCTCTCCACTTATAAACTACCTAGTAACTTTCTTAAGGCCTTCTTCTTCTTCCTTTTTTTTTTTTCTTTTTTTTTAGAATGATTCTTAACTTCCTTTGTTAAAGAAAAGATGAACGGAAGGATTGAGATCCTAAGTTAGAAATATATTTTGTAAAGAGTAAATAGATGATTATTAATAAAAAATTAATGATAACAATTATTATAAAACATAAATAAATAAATAATAGTTTATATTATTAATTTTTTTAATAATTATTTATTTATATTTTATTATATAAAGTATACAAATTAAAAAACGAAAGGGTTGCACACATAGGACACTTAATGATGACTATGTGTGGTGTGAACGGGTTGACAAATGGTCAGATCATACTTTTTTTTTTTCTTGTTTGAACTATCATATTATTATGTTTCAGGATATTATTATATTAATTATGCATATATATAAAAAAAACTTGGGAGTAATTTTTTATATCAATTTAATATTACTTCATCTGCTTCAAAACATATATTTTTTATTTTTTTTTATTTATATGTTTCTTTCTTAGATGACAGGTAAAAAATAATAATTAATGACTCAGTTGATTAAATGACATTTTCTTTAATTTCAAATATAATTTTTTTTCTCCACGTTTTTAGCTTGTTTCTATTAAAAAATCATTTATTACTTACTTATCTATGGATGAAATCTACTGAAATAAATTAGAAGTCAGCAAAATCATGCGAACACATGGCACTTGAGATGAGTATTCAAAGATGGCACAAATGGAGCTTTGAAGGAAGTTTGATCCACTTATAAATCACATACAAATCCACTTAAAACATATGGTAAACCTGCAGGCTGCCGCACTTCTGTTCAACGAGTCTCATTGAAAACTACGTAACAATTTGATAATAGAATAGAGGAAAGAGCCAAGAAACAGCTAGGCGGCTAGGCCTATGCATTCATTGCAGCTGCATGCACCATTCAAATAACAAAGGCACTCGTCTAACAAAAGAAATCTCACACCCCACAAGGGGATAGTGCTTTCACTATTTTTTTCTTTTTTTCAAAAATTTTGTAGTATTATTATAAAAATTTAAATAGCAAGGGGAAGTGATACAGGGGACTGCACTTAATGTACATTTGTTTTACACCAAAAATTAAAATATATATAAAATTTATCTATAGAAATATCACCCTCAAATGAATAGACAAAGACAGCAGTTTGTTACGGTGGGCCCCATGAGACAGTCCTATTCCTATACGACACGAAAAAAGAGTTGAAAAATGTTCTTCGAAATCTGTCCGTTTTCAGACCAGCAAGATGCTGAAATTATTTTTTAATTAAATTTTCTCAGTTCAACTTGGGAATCCTCGATCTCGATAGTATTTTTTCAACTTTCTAATTCAAGTAAATCCAAAGTTATTTCAGCCTTGCTTTCAATACAAGCTTTTTCCACAGGCTATGACATCAGGTAGAATATAATATTTTTAATATAATTAAGATATATATATATATATTTACTAATTTTTTAAATTTTAACAATATTTGTAAATATTAATGGATAAATAGATTTGAATGCTGTTGAAGTTGGAGATTCGTCGTGTCAGTAATTTTAATTATATTTTACAAATTAAAAATAATCTCTAATTTATAAAACATATTCTTTTAATTTATTTTAAATATATATTGCATACAACGATAAAAGATCCGAAGTCATGTGAGAAATAATACAGGCATGATATGATGTAATCCTGAAATAAAAAAATAAATAAAATAATATATTTTATGTTTTCCTCTTTGAAAATATATATCTTGCATACGAAATTTGCGTACAAATATCACCTCTCGGCCATGTCACGATCGTGGCTGTCCCATAAATCCCCCGACTTTTTGTAAATTAAAGTGTTTAAGGATGAGTCTTAATAACTTAGGAAACAAAAGAAGTAATAAAAGCTTTTTCAGCGCATCTTTTATTCCATCAGCCGCCGGGTGGACTTTGAATGTCCACATGCAAAAATATAAGTTTATTATTTTTTTCTAAAAATATATTTTTTTAATCAATAAAATATTTATATGGTAAAAATTGATTGTAGTTTAAATTAAAATTTAGATTAAATATTTAAATTTAAATTTTAAAAATTATTTTTTAAAAAAGGATAAAATTATTAAATTTTAAATTCTGATGAAAATTAATCTTGTGATATTTAAAAAAATATTTCTTACCTCATTTAAAATAATATTAATTGTTCAAATTTGTTTTTTTATGCAGACTGTGAGAAATTTGAACACAAGCTCTGCACAAATTTTCATGTGGCCTACCAACATTGAATTTAGATGAGTTCTTAAATTTCAAACTTAGTCGTATGGTCAATTTCTATAAAATTGGTCTCAAACAATTTCTGTTATATTTCATGCAGGAAGTCATAATTATTCATATGAATACTCTATATTTAGTTACTATACACTTGAATAAATTTTGAACTCTTCTATTCTCGTTAAGAGCTGGCCACGAAAACTTTTTTTTTTGATAAAATTTAATAATATTGTTTAATTTACATAACAAACTTTATTTAAGAAAATAAAATTTTATTTATTATTATTATTAATTCATCAATTTTTAATTTTTTGATTGAAATTGATTGAAACAAACATTTCAAATACAAATTTTCTTTCAACCATAATAAGATAATTTAGAATTGATCTCAATGTTAAAACCAACCTTTATAATTCACAAATATCTGCTCTATTGTAAAATCCAGAATACATCAGTGTAAAGTCAAAGAGAAATACTCTTGGCACATGATGCACATCTACAAAAAACATTTCTCAAGCTCCTCTTTGGCACCCTTCTCTGCAGAAGAGCTCTTTGATTTGCTAGGCATATCTATCTTTTTGGGGGCAAAAGCAACAACAAGAAGAAGTGGGATAAGAGATTGACGCTAACCTGCAAGCAAGAGACAAATCTGGATCTATCCCTGCAAAGTTAAAAGTAGTGCACTTTCTTTTTCGTTAGAAAACTTTGGTTAAAAAAATACAAAGTAACACTGTTTCAACTACCCTTGCTAGCAATGACTTTTCCACCTTCGTTCAAGAATAATGACATGTTATTTATTATAACTATTAAAAAAATTATTAGAGGATAAAATAGTTGTCCAAGGACTTCCCGTGTCTGGTCAATGAATGAGTGAGCAGATTATAAAATATAGAAAAGGACGAAGCTCCAAATTCCAACAAACAAAACAGCTCTACCCTCTGGTGATGAAAATTTACGGAATGTTTTTACAGTCAAATTAACAGGTTGGATTGTTTCCCATTTAAGCAGCCATACTCATTTTGTGCCACCGGAGAGAGAGAAGGGTGGCTGTTCTAGGAACTTGATAGGTGGCTTTCTGAGTGATGAAGGAGAAGGAGATTCAAATTTTCTCTTTCTCAGAATCATTGAGAGTAGCTGTAGTTACGTCATATTTGTGAGGAACAAGCAAAACCTAGTTCATCAATTCCAATGGCGTTAACTCCAAGAGGAAGAAATCAGACACCTCCTTTGAGCTTTGAGAGAGATGCAGATTCCGTTGTGGAGGAAGAAAGGGAGCTTCAGTTCAAGTGGGCTGCAATAGAGAAACTACCCACTTTTAAAAGGATTAAAACTTCATTTATTGATGTCAATCAGGACAGCGGAAGCAGCAGCAGAAAATCAGAGAGTAAAACGGTGGTTGATGTTACCAAGCTTGGAGCAGTGCCAAGATCAGAAAGTAAAAGGGTGGTTGATGTTACCAAGCTTGATGCAGTGGAAAGGCGTCTGCTAATTGACAAGCTCATAAAGCACATTGAGAATGATAACCATCAATTACTGCTGAAACTAAGAGAAAGGATTGAAAGGTACCTGCAATTGACTTAGCCATCCCGCGAATGAAGTCTTCTGTGTTACACAGAGTACATTTTCTGTGAACAAATAGTCAAAATGGCATGTTAAGAATTATGAAATGAAATTGCTATTTAGAATCAAATTATGAAATCAGATTGCTTTCTACATGTTTTCAGTTTTATAGACGCAGTCTTGATCTTTGCAGTTCCCATAAGAGTGCACTCATCTGTCATTCAGTGAAGTTTAAAATCTTCATTTTCTGTTTTCCTTCCTGCCATTCTGTTTATTCAGTGAAGTTTACAATCTTCATTTTCTGTTTTCCTTCCTTCCATTCTGTTTATTCCTTGGTTTTGTCCATTATTTTGCTTCTCACTTTCGTCATGGAGAGGCATAGACTTCCAATTTTAGTGAGCGCAGCAGTAGGGTCTATGACAAAAAATTGTTTTCCTTTCTAACTTTTTTTTTTGCTTTTT
Organism: Dicorynia guianensis; assembly: GCA_037013595.1. NCBI lineage: Eukaryota > Viridiplantae > Streptophyta > Magnoliopsida > Fabales > Fabaceae > Dicorynia > Dicorynia guianensis. The sequence continues at coordinate 22,837,596 of JASUAB010000015.1, forward strand.
CTTTTCAGAGTGAATGTGAAGTTACCCACTGTGGAGGTCAGGTACAACAACCTGCGTGTGGAAGCAGAATGCGAAGTTGTTCAAGGGAAGCCACTCCCTACTTTATGGAACTCTTTTGTCAGCTTCTTTTCAGTAAGGATGCTTCCTCCCTAAACCTATTAAAAAAACTTAACAGGCCAATAACATGCATAACAGGGTAATGTAATACAATATAAAATACAGAAAGCTAATATTTGAACAGAAAGGTTTACATTTATACATGCAAAAAGTGAGTTTATATCATAATTGAACAGGGTTTTAAGAAGGTGATATGGTGTAATCCTCAAGAAACGAAGATCAGCATTCTGAAGGATGTAAGTGGCATCATAAAGCCATCAAGGTAAGCAAATGACTTTTATGTGGGCAAATTTAGAACACTAAACAGTTTTACACTTAGACAATGACATATTGAAAAAAATTGTATGCATGTAACTAAAGCGCTAGAGATATGTTTCAGAGCTCACAGGCTCTAGTCCCTAAAAATTTGTATGTAAAGAAAAATTCAGTTAAGCTGGCTCCTCACTAAGTCATTGAAGTACTCAAAACGGGATATTTATGAATAGTTGTTAAGGAAAACATAAAGGATCAGTTCAAAGTGTTAGGGACTTAACTCATAAAAAATGGTTGAGTGCAGGCTTACTCTTCTTCTTGGTCCGCCTGGCTGTGGAAAAACAACCCTGTTACTGGCACTGGCTGGAAAACTAGATCAATCTCTCAAGGTTAGTCTTTGACGACAAGTTATCATAATTTTTAATTGAGCATGGCATGAACCAATAGAGAGCATAACAAGCAGTGCCATTAATGCGTCTTAATCCCCAATATAATTCCTAGAGTAGTCTTCCAGAAATGAGTTATGATTCAGTTGAAGTGATTTATACTGCAGTCCACTTTGACATTGATCAGCTTTTGCTTCTCTTCAGGTTTCTGGGCAAATATCTTACAATGGTCACATGCTAGATGAATTTGTTCCTCAAAAAACATCGGCTTATATAAGCCAGTATGACCTGCACATACCTGAGATGACAGTAAGGGAAACTATGGACTTTTCAGCTCGCTGCCAAGGTGTTGGAAACAGAGCTGGTAAGATTTCTTTTATAATCAAACCTAGATTATCAGTTGATTTGTTAACTAATACTATATTAGTTGGCCTTACAAGTATCCTTTGTCACACAGATTTGGTGGCTGAAGTCATACGGAGAGAAAAAGAAGCAGGAATCATGCCTGACCCAGATATTGACACCTATATGAAGGTAATCTCTTACTAAGGACAACTTATACGTCATAATGTCAAAGAAACAAGATAACAAGTTAACATAGAACATAACAACACTTTTCAGGCAATTTCAGTTGAAGGACGAAAAGAAAATCTACAAACAGATTATGTTTTGAAGGTACACCCCCTTCAAGTGAAGCTAAATTAAAGTGTGTAGTTGTTGAGGCATAATTAAGCTGTTTCTATTCTTTTTGACATGTTAAACTATAAACTGTTGACTCCCAAGATTCTTGGACTGGATATATGTGCCGACACAATGGTTGGTGATGCATTAGATAGAGGCATTTCAGGTGGACAGAAGAAAAGGCTAACTACAGGTTTTTCTGAAAAGACATAAATAAATGTTGCTATACCATTTTGTTTCAATGAAAAATTCATCCTTCAATTTATCAACATTTGCCTTTAACATGACAGGAGAGATGATTGTGGGTCCTATTAAAACTCTTCTTATGGATGAAATATCAACTGGCTTGGACAGCTCCACAACCTTTCAAATAATTACCTGTCTCCAGCAACTGGCGCACATCACAGATGCAACTGCAATGGTTTCACTTCTTCAGCCAGCACCTGAAACCTTTGAACTGTTTGATGATCTTATATTAATGGCAGAAGGGAAGATAGTCTACCATGGTCCCCGTAGTCAAGCACTCCAATTTTTTGAGGAATGTGGCTTCAAGTGCCCAGAAAGAAAAGGAGTGGCAGACTTTCTTCAGGAGGTGAGAGAACATATTACTTCTCCCTGTTGTTTAATCCTAACTTGTAGTCTCACAGCTCACAGATTTCAACTATGTACAGGTGATCTCTAAGAAGGATCAAGGGCAATACTGGTACCGTACAGATATTCCTTACAATTATGTTTCAGCAGATGAATTCTCTCAAATTTTCAAAACAAGTTATTGGGGACAAAGTTTAAATGAAGAACTCTCACAGCCATATGATAAATCTCAATCCCCTAAACATTCATTATCATTTAGCAAGTACTCCCTGAGTAAATGGGAATTGTTCAAAGCTTGCATGGGGAGGGAGCTGCTTCTCATGAAAAGAAACTCATTTATCTATGTATTCAAAACTGCACAGGTGAATATCTACTCAGATGTGTGCTACTTGAACACTTCAATCAACCGCTTCTCTTATTTTTCTTGTTCTTATTCTGCAGCTTGCAATCACTGCATTCATAACAATGACAGTCTTTATACGTACTCAGTTGGATGTGGATTTGATGAGTGCAAACTATTTACTGGGCTCATTGTACTATACACTTGTCCGCCTTATAACTAATGGAGTTGCTGAGCTGATCATGACTATTACTAGACTTCCTGTTGCGTACAAGCAGAAGGAATTCTATCTTTATCCAGCCTGGGCTTACTGTCTTCCAGCTTCAATTCTAAAGATTCCATTTTCAGTTCTTGATTCTATGGTCTGGACATCAGTGACTTATTATGTTATAGGCTACAGCCCTGAAGTAGAAAGGCAAGCAGCTTGTTTGATCCTATCCACAAAAACAATGTACCTTCTATAGTTTATATGCTTTTCTAATTCCTTCTAACTTATGGATATAGGTTCTTCCGCCAGTTTCTTTTGCTTTTCACTCTGCACCTATCATCAACCTCCCTGTGTCGTTTCCTTGCCTCAGTTTTCCAAACTGATGTCGCAGCTACAACTGTTGGCTCCTTGTTCTTAGTTTTGATGTTCTTGTTTGGAGGCTTCATTATCCCTCGACGTAAGCCAACTAATAATTTTTTACTATAAGATCTTAAAAGAAAAGGCTACTAATGGATTTCATTGACTGCAGCATCATTACCACAGTGGTTGAGGTGGGGATTTTGGGTTTCACCTATGACTTATGGGGAAATAGGAATAACTCTTAATGAATTTCTTGCTCCCCGCTGGCAAAAGGTACTGCAAAAAATTTGTTGTTTCTCTTCGTGATAGATCACATTGATGTTTTGTTTTAGACCGGACACGTTGATGTTTATAGCTACATTCTATTTTTCATTTGCAGGTACTAGACGGGAACATGACCATAGGGAGGAAGGTTCTAAGTAGTCGTGGTTTAGACTTTAACAGCAACTTCTATTGGATATCAGTTGGGGTACTGCTTGGTTTCACAGTACTTTTTGATCTTGGATTTATCCTTGCGTTAAGTAACTTGAAACGTAAGCCCTCTCTAATTTATTGAGAAGAACAAAGTCAAACAACAATGTTTCTTTTCCTTACAATTCACTTATTTTATGGCAAATTTATACAGCACCTAAGATGTCTCGAGCTTTAGTTTCAAAAAAGAGGTTGTCTCAACTGCAGAAAGGAGAAAATGGCAAGAATGTAGAACTAGAAAATAGATCGATTACAGTTGACATTAGCAATACTACAAAGGAAACGCAAAATACAGGTGACATACATTCACTACTAGATCTATTATCTCAAAGATGAGTGCTTACTTTCATATAAATTAAAAAATACTTAAGAATTATTGGTCTTCTTTGCATGGTTGATCATACAGGGAAAATGGCCATGCCCTTTGAACGACTGACAATAACGTTTAAAGACGTCCAGTACTTTGTTGACACTCCTCCGGTAATAACACACAAAAATGTTGTTTTCATGATTTTGTATACTGTTAATGAGATTGGAAACGAAGATTTCATAAAAACTTTTCTTTCGAGCAGGAGATGAAAAAGCATGGGTCCAATGAGAAAAAACTTCAACTGCTCCATGATATCACTGGAACATTTAGGCCAGGAATTCTTACAGCACTAATGGGAGTCAGTGGAGCAGGGAAGACAACTCTGATGGATGTCCTTTCAGGAAGAAAAACTGGAGGTATCATTGAAGGAGATATAAGAATTGGAGGATACCCCAAAGTGCAGAAGACATTTGCAAGAGTTTCAGGTTACTGTGAGCAGAATGACATACATTCTCCATATATAACAGTTGAAGAATCTGTCACATACTCAGCTTGGTTGCGTTTGCCAACGGAAATTGATTCAGATACAAAAAGGGTACTAAATCATCATCAAATGCACCGTGACATGTCTTGATCAAATAATTGATGCATTTTGTAAACTTCTCTTTATATCTGTTGAACAGAAATTTGTGGACGAAGTCATTGAAACAATTGAGCTGGATGATATAAAAGATTGTTTAGTTGGCATTCCTGGCCAAAGTGGCTTATCTACTGAGCAACGTAAAAGACTAACCATTGCAGTGGAGCTTGTTTCGAATCCATCTATAATCTTTATGGATGAGCCTACATCAGGCTTGGATGCCCGAGCTGCTGCAGTTGTCATGCGTGCGGTGAAGAATGTAGTTGCCACAGGCAGGACCACAGTTTGCACCATACACCAACCAAGCATTGACATATTTGAGACATTTGATGAGGTATTCAAAATAGTGCCTTTCGTTAATAATGCCTCTTGTTAATAAATTTGCATGACATGCATGCAATTATCTATTTAATTAGTCATGTTGATAGATGACAGAATACAGTTCAGCAACTAAATAAGAGTTATTGTTGATGCAGTTGATACTAATGAAATCGGGAGGACAGATTATCTATACTGGACAGCTAGGTCATCATTCAAGCAAACTGATTGAATATTTTCAGGTATGATCATACCAGCAGCTGAGTACCCCCCAATGAATCTTCTAGATAAATCGTTGATCTTCTTATTTTTATAGTGTCTTCTTAGTTGCATTAGTTGAACATTCGTATGACTGCCATATTCATTTTTCTTCAGTGGAAGTTCTACCTGATGATGCTGAGGATGATAATGGTCATAAGGATATATACTTATGTGTGTGTATGCATATAACTCTCTTTTGCACCTCATGGAATTTCCACTTCTTCTCAACAGGCCTTTTTTTTTTTTTTTTTGCTTTTTTAGAAAATGAAGCAAATGAATTATAAAAACAGGAAAGTTTAACGAAGACTCATAATGAGGAACTGTACCTTTGTCTATCACTCCTTCATTTAATTTGTTGAATGGCGTATCTAAATATTTTGCTGTCCATTAGAGTATACCTGGAGTGCCAAAGATCAAAGACAATTATAATCCTGCAACCTGGATGATGGAAGCCACCTCTGCATCTGTAGAAGCAGAACTCCGATTAGATTTTGCAAAAATATATAAACAGTCTCCTCTTTATCGGTGAGCATCTAGTTCACTGACATTCATTAGCCAAAATATGCAATGTATGGGCTTTTGTTTTTTAGGTTCTACACGTATTCTAATTGGTTCAAGGCAAAGAGAAAAACTGTTTAAGATAGTGATCATACATTTGACAGACCACTGATCCCAAGGTTCAATTTGCTATTTTTATTTCTAGGGATACCGTTGAATTGGTAAGAGAATTAAGTGAACCATTGCCAGGTTCAGAAGACTTGCACTTCTCTTCTCGCTTCCCACAAAGTGATTTGGGGCAGTTTATGGCATGCCTATGGAAGCAACACTTGTCTTATTGGAGAAGTCCTGAGTACAACTTAACACGTTTCTTGTTCATGATTGTTGCATCACTGATTTTTGGGGCAGTATTTTGGCAGAAAGGGAAGGAAATGTAAGTTTTTTTTAAGCACTTAAACTATAATTTGCACACGAAACTCAAACTCATTCTGGAAAAGAAATATACATGTTAACTGAAAATCTCCAATCTCAACCTCCAGATAGTGTGGCAGCATTTCATCAAAAAGCTTCCCCTGGATTGTTCTTCGAAAACATTATCATTTGAAATATATATATATATATTAGGTGTTTTCTGATAAAAACGATTTTATTTCCAGAGGGAAGCTGAAATCTATTATAACACTACTTTTAATTCCTTGATTGCGTGTACCACTGAAAGAAACAAGTATATAATTCCACCATGTTTTACATACTCAGGATACAGGCTTTGTTCGTCATAATTTCCCTAAACTCTTGCTTTTTATGATGCAGACAACATTTTTAAAATCATTCAACTGTTAATTATGTTCCAAGTTGTACAGATGAAAGTACTTATATATTCTTCTTTCTGGTTAAAGAAACAATCAGCAGGATTTGTTCAACATACTTGGATCAATGTATATTGCTGTAATATTCTTGGGCATAAATAACTGCTCATCAATTCTACCATATGTGGCAACTGAACGCACCGTTTTGTACCGTGAAAAGTTTGCTGGAATGTATTCTTCCATGGCTTATTCATTTGCACAGGTTTGAAATTACTTCAATCAAGTTCAAATTGTATTCTTATTGTTATAAAACCAGTCATTGTTACAAATCAGTGACTTATTTTTACTGCAGGTGACCATTGAGGTACCTTATATCTTATTGCAAGCAATTATATATGTGGCTATCACATATCCAATGATAGGTTACTATTGGTCAGTTGAGAAGGTCTTTTGGTACTTCTACACCACATTCTGTACGTTTTTATACTTTGTATATCTTGGAATGCTGATAGTTTCACTGAGCTCAAATCTAGATATAGCTTCCATACTAGCAGCAGCAGTCTACACCATATTCAATCTTTTCTCTGGATTCCTCATGCCAGGGCCGGTAAAGTCTTCCAGATCTCCCAAAATTACTTTCTGCTAGTTTAGTCTCTATAGCACCACTAGAGCCAAGACTTGTTGATTAGTTATCTTTAGATCTATAGTTGACATGTGACAAAGAGCATTACTTCTATAGTGATTTTCTCTATTTCCACTAACCATCGTCTTTTGGGAAAAGTATTGCATCAAACTGTGGGAATTACCTGACTTTTTTGTGTAAATTAAATTAAAATTCATGAACAAAAATCTTTTGGGTAATCTATTTGCTGCCATTTTTTCTCCTTAAGAAAACATTCCAACAAACACCAAAGGCGCTGATTGTCATTTTATAAGGTATTCTAAGATTACATTTCATCCTTTGAGGATCATACAAACTATCAACACCAAAATTTTAAATCAAACAGTTATCATGTGTAGTCATGGAATTTAAAAACTTCCCCTTTACCCTACAAATGTCTAAAATCATAGCTGGATCTTACATTGTATTGGTGATTTGAAGAATTTGATGAATATGACTTCTCATACTGAGTTGGAGAGGATGTCTTAAGCCTGAGATGGTATCTATGTCTTCTTACGTGCAGAAAATTCCTAAATGGTGGATATGGTGCTACTGGCTTTGCCCCACAGCTTGGTCCCTAAATGGCCTCCTAACTTCACAATATGGAGATTTGAACAAAGACATACTCATATATGGGGAGGTAAAAACAGTTGGCTCCTTCCTGAAAGATTATTATGGATTCCATCGTGAACGGTTAAGCCTGGTGGCCGTGGTTCTCATTGCTTTCCCAATTGCCTACGCATCTCTCTTTGCGTATTGCATTGGAAAATTGAATTACCAAAGGAGATAGAAAGAGATACAGATTGTTCCTTGAGCATTATGGAGGCTACAATTTTCATGTATAGAAACGGAAATACATGGCTACATCAGTAAGCAGAATTTCTAAAATTTTGTGTATATTTTGTTTTCCAAAATTTTCTAGTTTTTCTAATTCCTTATAGTTGAGTTTTTCATATGTAACATTTTTATTTCATGAACAAGCTACTTATATCTCCACATAATGTTCATGAAAGAATCCATAAATTGTATATTATATGAGAGTAAAATCATTATCTCAGATAGGATTTATCAAGAGTTTCAAACAAATAAAATCAATTCTGGAAATTCTCTGTTTATTTTGTTCTATTCTGTAAATTTCACAGATTAAATAAGTTTGTCTACACTTACCTGCATGTCAATGAATAGGCGGACTTAGAAGCTAATATCAGAGAATCTCTCCTTCCTGTAGGCTTAATGTTTTCTGCTTTCTTGACATGGGCATCAACATACAGTTCTGTAATCTGTTCTGGCTTATAGGTTGTACAAGGGTCTTTCTCAGAGTCCTCTCCTGGGAGTTTTTCTTGTTTTCCACACTCTCTGGTATTGAAGTGATTGTTGTCAGCACCCCAAAATTACAAAATAAAGAAAAGGTTTGTCAGTATTAGGGTTATTGATTCTTACAAAGGTTTGTCCAAGATTTGTACTTTAACATTTTGTCCAGTGTTATCACTTACCCAAAAAATAAATTAATAAATAAATCAAACACAGCGCTTGTATTTTCTTTGAAAACCAACCTTATTGAAGGAGCACCTTCGTCCCCATGAAAACTCCGAGTCCTGAATAAAGTATAAGCAGCCTTTGGCTACAAACTATCTGGCATATTTTGCTTTACAAGCCATACGATTCGTTTTGAAGATCTGTTGTTGTGCTTGTAGCCAATGTGCACCCAAAGAAGAGCATTTGGACTAAAGATGATTACGATTTGCTTTCTTGATGAGCATATTTCAAATAAAAATGCAAAAAAAATTCTAGTAATGTTTTTTTAGATAATCTGGTAATGTTTGTTTACATGTGTTTAAAGCTGTTAAATTTGCATATGAATTTATATAAAATGTGTTGAGTTTATCCTACACAAATCTAGATGTTACCCATTTGTGTAAAAGAAATAAAATAAATTTTAGAAATATTTTTTTCACCAAAGGTAATTTGAGTTTTAATTAGTAGAAATGAGTAACTCAACGTTTTACTATTTTCGTGTAAATATTCTGACATCCTGGCCCGCATAATAAAAAGAGACAAATTTTTATGTATAATTTTTACATAATAAATAAAATTAATCTCTATTTATTATGTGTGATAAATTTACAAGAATAATTAAATAGAAGTATTGTTTCCATAACTCAAATGTCTTTTACCTTAATGTTATGAAAAATAAATCTTAGGTTAGATGTACGTTGAATACTTGTGTTATAGACATAAATAATTAATCACTAAAAATATATGACATTAAATTCGTATTTAGAACATTTTAGAACATAACTATAAACTTATTTTCATATATATATATATATATATATATATATATATATACACAAAAGAAAAAAAGTTATTTCCACATTATATGTGACAATAAAATATTCACACCTAATATAAAAAGACTTTGAATAAGTTCAATCTTTGAATTAATTTGTTAAATTTAATAAATTTAATAATTTAAATTTTATATAATAATAATTGGATGAAAATACAAATATAAAAATTCGGACTCTTTATATAATTCATTTGGGCTAATGTCATATTAGTCATATTTAACTCGTGAAATCTTTAACTCTATAACAGAAAGCTAAAAACAACTAAATTATTGAACATATTTGAACTTAGAAACACTGGTCAATAACACTTACTACAACTATGAAAGTGATTAATATACATCAATAACAATAAAATACCAACCTTCTAAACTCAGTCATATTGCTATGAATCAACTAATATGAGGTATTCCCATAAAAATCAACCACAGAAGCCTACCATCTTTAGCCTATTATTAGATACATAAGCTAACACCATAGCATATATCCAATTTTTAAAATAGTAGTAGTATAGATTCTGTGCTGAAGTTAAACTTGTCTACATATTTTGATGACAACTACTATCATTGATGTATAGAACAACTACTACTAACTTTCACATTTCAGAAAGAAAAAAAATTATATTAAAAAAATTGCAGGCCCACTGCAAAGGACACCTAATTTACACAATTACATTGATCCGTACTCCAATGACTCCCAGCTGAAGGGCTGGAAAACATAATTAACTCGAGGTGAGCTTTTAAAGAGCAAAGCCACACAGACACATACAGCTGCAATGGCCACCATTGACAGCATCGCTGGCCTATAAACCATTGCTGTTTTCATGCTGCCATAAGCCAGCTTGAGCTGGCATAGCTGACAATGTGGTATTGCTGCCGTTTCAATCTTCTCAGTCTGCAAACTCAAAACCTTAGATGACCTATGCCCATCTAATTGCTTCTGCTTAATGTTACCATCTACAAGGGTGCCAGGGATATCAAGCACAACATGTTTCCTTTCACTTTTCTTGCTCGTTTTCCTCTGAACGAGTTGAATGTAGGAGTAGTAGCCCCGCAGGGACGCATAGTCATTAGGTGTTAAACCGGTTTTATCCCGTGCACTTTTCCATGCCTCAATTCCCACCTGAACAAGATAGACGTTAAGTTAAAAATTCCTGTAATGAATCCTGCCACCAGCAATTAAATAAAGATCAATACTGTACTGAAAACCATACAGGCTTTCCTGCGTAATAGCCTGCCGATGGGGAGAGAGAGCAAGTTTAAACTATTGACAGAAGAAATAATAATGGTGTAAACGTAGCCTCACCTTAAATATAATGGATTTTTTATACCATCTCATCATAATCATTACATCTCATCCTCTATAACCAAACAACAACAACAACAAAAAATAAACCCTTAACCTGTTAGGTAAAGTCGTCTATATAGATTCAACAGCACGATTGAGTTCCATCCAAATTAAGTTTTTAGAAATATCATTTCATTCTCTAACCAAAACAAAGTAAGTATAAAGCATACAGAGGAGAAAGAAATTACCTTTCCTGGATCATCAGTCAATGCATCCAATATGTTATCCAAGCCATCCATACTTGCCGCAACATGTAAGGGAGTCAACCCAGCAGGCCCGACCATATCAGGTTTAAATAACAATCTGTCAGAGACCTTGTCAGCTTGCTTCTCCTTGCTGTCTGCATCATCTGAACGTGTAACTGGCACAAATCTTAACAATAGTTCCACCATAGGCCTGCAATTTCTCTTTACAGCTCTGTGTAAAAGACCCATGTCTAACAATGCAAGCTCAATGGAGGAATGCTCTCCGGTGTCAACAGTACCATCAAACATGATGTTCAAGAGTTTTTTCATCACAGCACACCAATCATGGTCCATGGAGAAGTCAACAAGCCACACAAATCGATCAAAAGCAAAAAGATCCCGGACCGGGGCCATGGGACCCAGCCTAACTTTCATACGACTTCTATGTAGGAGCCAACCCATTTCTTGCATAAAATCCAAGGCTCGAGACTTTTCTTCCATTTGTTTGGTTTTCAACTGAATGTCTTGAACTGTCTCAGCTGCCTCAATCACACTTTCCAGCTTACAAATCTCTGAACAAATGTCTTGCTCTGCAACTATAAATGGAAAGGAACAGCTGCTAAGACCATGATCTTCCACCTGAGTCAAATAAGAGGTGAAAATTTAGCTTCTGAAGCTAGCAAAAGTAAATAACGAAAAAAGTGTGCAGAAACTCAATTTACTACTATGTTTGAAAGACCTAATGGACGTAAAACAGAATTCACTATGCTAAGAAGACCAGAAAAATTAAATAAATGTTCAAGAAAAAAGTCTGAATTTGAAACCACCTCAATAAATCCCCTCCCAGTCAGATTAGGTATATGACACGAGAAGCTGAGGCACTGACGCTCATCATTTTCAATTGATGCATCAACACCATCAATCAAATCATAGCAACTATTCTGTACCAGATACTGCCCTTCAAGTGCAAGGAGCAACCTGAGTCACAGGGAAGGGATTAATGTTAGATCAATTCCAATTGTTCCAAAACCTTAAAAGAAAAATTCAGAAATTAGATCTTACCCATATCCAGAATCAGAGAGTGGAAATAAAGCAATCAGGGAGCTTGAAAAACCGAAAACAAAATCCTAGAAATTTAGTTGAAGCACACATACACACATACATCCCTTTTCAAACCCATTTTAGTGTCTGAATAACTAAATTGCATCATATTATTATCAAATAAATGAAGCTGGCTTGTCTTTCAGAACCCACCTAAACATGCAATGAGGGTAAATTATGGGGGCAAGAGAGCTAATGCAGGAGGTCAGGGAGATAAATAGATATAGGGAGAGATATAGAAATAAAGATTACACACACAGCACACAGAAGAATGTGTTGCAAGAAAGTGATAATTTCAAAACAAGGACACAGTTTGTATTTGTCCTTTTCGAATTTCTTTATGAAACAATATTCTTAACATAAAAACTCCAAGCTAGAACCTCTCTACTCAACAAATTTGATTTTATCAGGTGTAAGGAGATTTACCTTGTACTAGACCGAATAAGGTTGAATCCTTTCACAATAAATTGTGCACTTGCACTTGCAGAAACAGCTAGTGGTTTAATACATGAAATCCTACAATTCTGGGGGCTTTTGAGGCGCAAGGGCACATCTAAGACAACCTGACCTGAAGGAGATAGATAAAATTTTAAATAACATACTCCACTTACTAAAGCAAAAGATAGAAGTTCTGCTAACATTCATATTAGATTTTTCAGGCACATGAGTGGAATGACACAAAACACACACCCCCAGTGAGAGAGAACAAACCATTGTACAGAAAAGCTACAGAGTGCTGCACTCTTGTATATACCCATCCTGTTTTCCAGAAAGAATCATTTGATGCAGCAAGAAGCTTTTTCAAGCTAAATCCCAGGTTACAGCAGAGCTGCATTGTCAAATAGCATTACGAAGATCTAAGTTTTTTTTTCCCAATGGTTACATTTGGCAACCTAAGTTTGTGGAATTAGATAAAATTATACCTTGTCCCAGGCAGAATTTTCTAGGCGGAGATATATCGTTAATATAATACAGCCTGGCCTGATATGGCTCTCTATCTCTGTGGGACTGTGGGACAACCAGTTGAGGATCTGGTACTCAAAGCAAACCGCAGATCAATTTATGCAAGAAAACTATACAGTAAAATTGTTCAAAGCAATTCCATGCATGTAAAGTACCTCAGATCGGAGAACAAGGGGGAAATCATTTGGATCCTTGCCGAAAAGTTTGAAAACAATTCGATCTGTGCGACTCTGTAAACAGTAACAATAACACTTACAAGCTTCCAACAGCCACCATCATAAATTATCAATAAATCTTACATCAGGCAAACAATCCCTTGGTTTTTGGTATAGTTGGGAAATCTAAATATTTTCAATAGAATACAAACAAATTAAAAGAAAAAAATAACAAGATAAATGGACTACAAAACTGGGACCTAAATAAACATAATATACCCATCTAAGCATCTGTAATAGATAACAAACCACAGGCATTATAAAACATAAATCTTATCTCTTCTTTTAAGAAAAACAAAAACCTGGGACAAACTAACAAAGCACCAATAAACACAAAGAACGGAGTGATAAAAACATAGGTTGTATTCATACAATATAATATGCTTACTAATAGAAAGGTAGATAAAATTGAACAATAGAACTCACTTGTTAGCTTGGTGGCAAACCCCCATGGGATTACCCCAAAGAGAATTAGTCATAAACACAGACCTGACCAACATGTTTGCATTGTGCCAAGCACCCATCAAGAAAAAATTTTTAAAGATATATCCAAATTAAATGTTTGGAAAAATGTAACTTCTTAATCTAAAGTAAATAAAAACCTTATCATATTATGCAACAATGATTGAATGAATTCAAATCATGACAAGAATATACCTGAGCTTCTCCACTAGAACTAGATGGTGACTGAGTAGAGGTTGAATCTGAGTTTCGACTTGTCTGTGGTGGACTGGACTTGTGAGAGTCACATTGTAACCAAGAAGGACGATTAAGAGGCCCACTCCCTGAAGCAACAGGAAGATGAGACTTCCTAGGGTTCTCAACATCATCCTGCATACCATCACATACGTCATTCAGGTCAATGTTATTTAATCCGTTCCTTCCAACTGTAGTCTCAGCTGTAACTAATTGGCGTGTAAGGCTAGCCCTTGACAGAAGCACATCAGAGGACTGCTGTCCTGAAGGAGATTTTAAGCGTTCCAATCCACTATCAGCAGAAGGTATACATTCACGCAATGCTTCAGACTGCCCCATAGACTTCGGAGGGTTTGGACAGATGAGACCATCATCCTTCTTGACCAAAGAACCAGAAGGCCTGGAGGGTTCAGCACCATTTGAATTCAGATTCAGAAGATTCTGTGCAGTTCCAGATGTCCCAGCATTTGCCAGACCTTGGGATCCCTCCAGTAAGGAAGCTATGTTCCTTCCATTAATTGTACCAGCCAAACTCGCCAGGTTCCTAAGCAGATGAGAGACAATATCCTGGTCCCTTGAATTATCTGAGTCATTTGCTGCAATTTATAGAAGGCATAATCTGTGGAGTCAAATAAATATGCCAATGATGACATCCAAAATGAGGGTGGAGAGACAAAAGAGTTCTAACAGAAGAGACATATTCGTAAATGCTCAAAAAATACATAACTTTCTTCCTTTATAAAAAAATTTCAGTAGAACAAGCACTAACTAGATGGGCAAATCTTCAGGCTTTCTAGCTATGTTGAATGTGCCTAAATATGAACAAAAGGGACATAAAACCAAGGCTAAAGTGTAACAGACCCCCTCCAACCTTAGGCTCTATGTGAAATACCCCATAAGCTTAAAAATGGTGCAATTTACGCTCTTAAACTCAACACATCGTATCAAAACAACCTTCCATCTGTCCTCCATTTAAATTGATAACAGATGACACACAATCATGTGTGTTTTTTCAGGAGTTTTTTATTCTAAAGCAACTAGACAGGCATCTTCTTCAATTCATTCCTCTCGTGATTCTTTTTTCCACTTTACTCTCTCTCCCCTTCTTCCATATCTTTCACAAACCTTCCACTCTTATGGAGGCATCATTGATACCAATACCATATAAGGAACTGAATTTGATCTATTTTGGTTCATCAGGTTCAACACCAAAGATAGGCCATTGATTGCATGCATAGGATCTTTTGGATCTGGATTGTTAGGGTCATTGATGCCAATGATTCTCGGTCTACAATTGACAGTTGAGACCATGAATTCAGAACAGTTGCACGCTGGGTTTGTAAAATAAAGGAGGAACTTGACAAAATTAGGGAATTACTATATTATTGATGTAGGTCCTATGCATTTAAGTAGAGCAAAGTGGAGCTTCAACTGTGATAAGGGGCCATCCCTTACTGGCTTAGTACATGGAACAGAGAGATGATGATTCCAAAAGTTTTTGAGGGATGTTCATAACATAAAGGTTAAAGCTAGGAGAGAGAGAGAATCAAGCTTGATTATGACCTCCCACGGAGCTTGATATGTTCAGCAAATGTAGGTTTGAGCAGGTGAGAACCAACAATAAAAAAGGATCAATTCCTTTTACATGATTTAAGGAATAAAAAAAATGTCTTGCATAAAGAACTACATGTCTATCACATGCTTAATTATTCACCAATTTGAATGGAATGTCGACAGAAGGTTTGATTGATACAATGCATGCACCTTCTCAAAGTTCAAGAGTTTTCTTAAACCACGAGTTAAAAAATGATCATGATGTTACACTCAAGAATGATGACAAGAAAGAGAACCACTATTATTTTAACCAAATAATTCATGCCATACAATTTTGGCACATCAAAATCAGTCTGAATCCTCATCAGATATCAGAAGCCAAGTAATTAACTCCTCTTGCCCATGCATTTTTCTCACAGTTGGCAGATGAAAGTATATAATAAAGCAAAAGGGGCAAATTAAACTTTTATAGTTTTAAACCATATTAGTTTGAACTGGAGTTAAACTTATGCTATATTATCTACAAATAAGGCTTAATACTCTCAGCACCACATGAGAAAATTAGACTCCTCAAATCATCACAGCACCCATGAATACATTTTAACTACATCTTGTGAACCTTAGACATGTTTTGCCATATCAATGACTAGATATAAGACACCATAGCTCACAGTACTAGAGAATGCGACCATGCTGCACATCTTAACTCAAAGATACCACATATCCATATCTTGTGGATTGGCATCGACATTGAATTAGTTCTTTATTACATTTTGAACCTTTCATACATATCTCACTAAATATTCCCAGGAATTAAGAGTAGATGTGAATCTCTCTAGTCTCAGCAACACAATTAAGGAAAATGTGTTATAAGCAGCTTGTAATGTAACAACATTGCCAAGGTATTAAAATGTTGTGGCCTGTCTTTAAGGATTTTCAAATTCTTAACATTAATTATCATTGGAGCACTATACAACCCTTCAAGAGTAATCTCCACCAACTTGCACAATGAGATTGCAACTTGCAAAGACTACCCTCATAGTATTTCGGATTTCAGTATCCATCAAACTAAGATATAAATAGCTGTTCCTTGTACTTATGGTTACATACACCTCATATAATAACTAGTCACTTTCAGCGTTCCCCTTCAGAAATTCGTTCACAAATTTATGTCACAAAAGCTTCCAGCACCATGATGCATGCACAAAATCACAATAACAAAGATATCAACTAATAACTTCCATTGTAGCAACTTCCACCAATATTTTTGTCTCTAATCCTATGATAAAAGATTTTACTCAAACCAGAGAAAGCGAGAATAAGCATCATTTCAGCTGCTTACCACAGCAGCCAATAAAATAAATTGTAAGAATGCCAATTTGATCAATTGTGATAGCACATACACTCACAGTGCATATTGGACAGTATCCGGAGCAGACTCATCAACAGATAGCTACTTCCCCTTTCATCATTCAAAGAGCCTCCATTCCCTGCAGCATCAGGATGCGTTTTCCTCCTCCTCTTATTGTGGCCAGCCAGTCGCCTACGACAACTTCTCTTTCCCTCATCAAACTCTTGAAGGACATGAAACCTGCCATTCATTTAACAAGTTGCATCTGAGCGGGGTACCAGAGTAAAAGTTGTGAAAAATTAATATGTACCTGACACCAGATTTTTTACCAGCAAAAAGAAGTAGAGGGAAAATGGGGAGAGGGAGAGCAATAAACAATAACCTGGGACTCCTCATCTTCATTTTTAGAAATTATACAAAAGTGATATTTTGAAGACCGTGCCTGAAATGTGCTCTCCAAGAAATGAAAATTCTGTAACCTAACTGACCTGCTGCATTGTTGACAGAACCGCTGCATAACATTTCCCACCAGTGCCTTACTAGCCTTAGAATGCATATCACAAACCTTATGCCGACGGTGGTAATCCTTTGCGTTACTCAGATCAGCCCTACAATCTTCCACCTGACAAACAGCACGGTTTGAAGTAGTTCCAACTACCTTTGTCTTCTTTCCATTTTTTACATCCCCTTCCAAGATGGGATAAACTTGACCCCCAAGGTTTAGATTAAGAGAGCCAGCCTCATCATTCAGCTCTTCCCCTTCATCTATAACAGCTCTCCTCCTTTTTTCCAATTCTCTCTTCCCATTTTCTGGGTTAATATCATCCCAACCAGAAGACAAACCGTTTGATGCGTTAGCTATTGCAGGAATTTCAGGGTCAACTGGGAACAACTGCCGACTCCTACAATCTAATGGAGCTGAATTCAGAGGACTAGCAGTAAAAAGATCGCCGTCCCATTTCCAGTCATTCAAATCCCATTCCAAACTCCTCTTCCCAACCGCCTTCATTTCTGGTACAACTGGTCCATAGACATACTGATTCGTCCCTCCAAATTTAGCCTCCATGAGTCAAAGCTCCTGAAATCTAACTAAATTACAATACCCAGATTCCAAATCCACCCGATTAAAATACCCAGTTGAAGAAAATGCAATAAACAAACCCAAACTTCAAACCCACCAGCACAATTCTAACTTTATTCACCTACTACCGTCAGCTAACAAAAAGAACTCCTCCAGCCACTCCAAACAGTACATAAGCACAATCATGAATCCAAACAACTGCAAACTCAAAATGGGCAAATCAAGCAATTAATTCCTGGAATCATCAACAACCAACCCAGAATTGCAAAATCCCAACTTGCGTCATCAATTTCACATGATTCCCAGCTCCAAGTGAGGACCACAAACTCGACAAGTACAACGATTTACACATGACCAATTGGAGAGAAGACGAAGAAGAAGAGAACAAACTCACTCGCCCAAGAAGAGTTTAGCTGGCGAAGCGGAACTGAGAGGAAGAAAACAGCAGAGATCGCCGGATAATGGAATATAGATAGATGCCGGCCTTAAAAAGCATGCGTGAAGAGAGTAGCAGAGGGAAATTAGGAAAAGGTTAGGAAAGAGTGTGATAAAAATGCGGTTTCTGTGCTAAGACACACACAACTACGCTGTTCTTTTTTTTTTTTTTTTTTTTTCCTTATGACGCCATGGTGGTAAAGGAATCTTAACTGAAGCCCCACCCACACTCCTCCACCACCATCTCCTTCCTTTTTTCCTTCCTTCTTTTCTCTCTCCTTCTCTTCAAAAAACGAATTTATAACTAACCACAAGAAAATGTGAAATTACACCATCTCCCGTCCACACAAGGATGCTTAATTCCTCTGCCTGATCTGATTCCAATATGCACTGCTCCGGGTACGAGAATTTCAAGCCTCCCTCTGACTATTGCTAGCTGCAAGTGGTCCCACGAGGACACGTGAAGCAGCCTCCTCGTAGAGTTCAGTGCAGCTTCGCCCACCTGAACATCAACAGTTGATTTCCATTTCATTTTAAAAAAGTTTAGAATAAAACCCTTTTTGATCTCTTAAAGATTTATTATATTTGTAACAATTATTATTAACATTTATTATATAAATTAATATATCATTTTTGTCGTAAATCTTTTTTTCCGTTTGGGGGGTTTCGGCCTCGTGCAAATGCAGTTCACTGGAAGCTGACGGATGATCGGGAATATTTGGCTTTTTTGGCGTTTGGAATCTGATAAGATAATGCGCATGTGCATGGTACGGGTAGCTAGACCCTCAGCAATGGCTTAGGTGTGATCAAAGAGGAATGAATCTACACGGTTGATTGCGACCACTGTTACCCGTGGGACCCACGTGTGAAAACGACCAGTCTTTTAAGTTTCACCGCTTGGTTGAGCTGGTTCTTTACCTCTTACCGGCTAAACGGCAAACGCGTTTTGTTAAATGTGCTTGTGCATTGCGCCAGAAGGCATCGTCAAAATATCAAAGCGAGAATAGCACCGTAGCGTATCCCCCTTCTCTTTCGGTACAATCATAGTCCCCCTTTTTGACAAAAGAAAAAGTAGTACTCGGCAGTAAAACGTGCGTATTTCTTTATCATTTTGTTGAGATAGTATAAACAAAATTAAAAAAAAAAGTCTTGAAATTTTAGTATTTACATATTAATTATGGTTATTTGAGATTGTGTATAATAAGTAAATATCAAATATTAAACTTTTTTAACTAAAAAAATATTAAACATATTTTACATATATTAAATTATCATATTACTATTATTAATATAGATATGGATGTTTTAGAGGGAGGATATAATGTGTGATGGGGGCACTATTACATTATTCTTAGATCTAGGTCCTATATTTATTGGGGTAATGATATTAATACACACTAACTCTGTATTCTAGCAATGTAATTTTTCACATTCTCTTTGTACGTTCTCACTCTATAAAAAAAAAAATTATTATTACACGTAGAAACATCATTTTCCTATTTACTACATATTTATGAATTTAAAGTAAAATATTTTTAGCAAAAAAAATGTCCAGAAATAGTTTGGTTGCCATGTGTTATTGGATTTGAGATATGGAGATGTTCGACATGATTGTAAACTTTTTAGAAAAAATTAATATCCATATTAGTTTCTTTATGTAGAGTAGTTGATTTTGTGTACTTACTCTATTTTTTTAAAGTTTTTTTTACTTCTTTCTCTGATTAAAAAAAATTAATTCTGCAAATATAATTTGTAATCTTATCATTTTGTCTTAATCCAATATTCATTTGATTATACCAATGGTTACTTTTATATTTTTTTAATAATTTAAAATTCAAAAGTAATTTTATTAATTTATTCAAAAAAATTGTGTACAATTAATTTAAAATAATATATTTAAATGTAATTCAATTAGAAAATAAATATTTTTCTAAATAAGTTAATAGTTAAATCAAATTTATTCCAAAAAAAATTTGTACAATTAATTTAAAATAATATATTTAAATGTAATTCAATTAGAAAATAAATATTTTTCTAAATAAGTTAATAGTTAAATCAATTCTCCAAAAATTTATAAGAAACAGACACTTCTTTTGGCATCACATGTTTTTTTTTTTTTTTTAAACTATTGAGAATGACAGCAAAACAATTTAAGCAAGTATAAAGTGGGTTTGAATTATGAACTTGCTTAAAAAGAAGTTAAAAAGAAGAATTGGTAAGGGAGTGCTCGTGGTGATTAATTAAGAAAGACTTGTATGACAATTTATCTAACCATTAATGCAGAAAGGCACCTTAACGATAGGAAGAATATCTATAGTGGAAGACTTAGAACAAGTCAATATAAATTTCATATTAAAAAGTTAAAGGATTTGGAATTTGTTCTATCTTAAGGTCAAAACAAATGAAAAGAAGCATTTTCATAAAGATAAATGAATGTGACTGGAATTTTTTTTAAAATCAAAAAGTTTAGAATTATAAAAAGTTATTATATTTTAAAATCAAAGCATATCACAAGTTTTAATAAAAATTTTAGTAATATTTATAAATTATCTATTAAACAAGACTACTAACATATAAATTTGAATTTAAATTTTATAAGTAAAGTATTTTAAACCTTTTTAATTGAACAAATTCTGTTAACACGTGTTCAAAATCTTTCAACCCCTAACATTACTATACTTAATTCATCAAAGCATAACATGTTTATGCTCATAAAGATAGAGAATTTTTTTAAAATCTATTTTGCGAACTAATGTTCTTTGAGTGTAGAAAAGTTTTGACATAAGCCAATATTTGTGCTATATACACATATTGATTTGCATGAATCTTTGGAATTTTGACCCAAGGTCCTTGTCTCTACTTTCTTAATACAATTTTTTGTGTGTTTCTGACTGTTCATATATACTTGACATAAATACCTGCCATAATAAAGCAATTCAAATTTTATATGTAATAAATAAACCCATTTAGAGATAATTGAAGTTATAGAATATTCATACTTCATACATGCATATACATTTAGGATTGGGCTCTTTCTAAAGTGAAAGTATGCTTTATAAAGCAAATTTGAGCTGAATCATTAACAATGAAAAAATTATAATGTACATCGTTATATAAAACAAACAAAAAGATAAAATTTTTATATTAGAAATAATAGGATTTTGTTTTTATCAATAATCACTTATAACTCATTTACTCTTTTTCACTTTATCTATATTGCATTTAAAGAAGCCAAATCTTGGCATTTACATATTGCTAAGGCATATAATTATTAGAGTCTTAAGAAACTGACTCTAATAATGATTAGTTTGAAATGCACCACCTTTTTAAAAAGATAAAATAACAAAATTTATTATTTAGTTTAAATATATTATTTTTTTCTTTGATTTCTTAAAAAATAAGTGACAAGTTATTTAATATGATTGTAAGGTCTTAAATTTAAATATATGCATCTAAAAAGCAAAAAATTTAAAATAATAATTAAATGTCATTATATCATTAAATATATCGACAAATATAATCTCAATTTATTCTTAGAAAATTAAGTTTGGATGATTTGATTTCAACGTAAAATATAATAAGTTAGTAAGTCATATTGATCATGCTTACATAAGCAAAGATGGCATAGGAAGTGTTTGGTTTTGCCGACTTGATTAACCTAGATTATCCAAGCAATGTGCAGACGGAGGTGAGGGTAGCTAGTTGGTGGACTCAGCTCATGAATGGGGCAATAAATTATTGTTGGTGTCTGGCCAGCAATAGAAGTGAAAGCTACACACATTAGTGTGGGTCTGAGCAATTGGTAGAAACGGGAAAATGGTACTCTAACTGACCCATCTAATTCACTTGGAAACATCTATGGAGTTCCACTTTCTACAGGGCTCACTCTGGCAAAGTGGGAAACCCACAATGCTGCAGTGGACCATCGGCTCTGTCGGTACTCTTACTGTGTGGGGGCAATGGGGGAAGAGAAGGATAGAGCTGAGTGAGAGAGGGAAACAAACAGGTTCTAATTGATTAACATCTCTAACATGGGTCTAAAGTTTCTTATGACATTACTTCTTAACCTCTCCCAATGTTTGGTCTTTGTCAGAGTTTAAGGTTTATAAGATGGTTGTTCAATTGGCAAAATTATTTTCTTTAAGTAAAATGGGAAGGGTTTAGTTTATAAACTTTTTTTTTATATACATTGACACTGAAAGAAAACTCTCTTTGGGATATTAGCTAAATTAGTCCATCGCATACCCACATTACTCTCATTCTCTTTTGAGGCATTGAACTATAGTGACATAGAATGGGATTTGTGTCTCCTACGATTGGATCTCTAATTTTGATAATTTTAGTGATATTTTATAAATTAATAAGTGATCACTATTTTTTTAACATTTTAAAAATATATCTCTCTTGTATTTACTGTATTCATGCACTTGGCTATTGAATTATAGAGAATTTAGATCCTATAGAATGCTCTATATATGGATCCTGATTTTCTTTGATTATGATTGAGGATTGCAATACGAGAAAAATAAAAATAAAAATAAAAAAATTATAAATTAATAAAAAAAAATAAAATTGTAAATAAAGACAATTATTTATTCTTTTTGTTTCATATAAAGTCATTAAAGCCAATAAAATTTTAAAATTAGGGTTCAAAACTTGATATATATATATATATATATATATATATATATATATATATATAGACACACACAAGCATTAGTTATGCTATTTTTTACAAACTTACTGAGAATTTAATAACCCATTTAATAAACCAACTCTTTTCTAGAAGCATAGAATCAATTTAATTATCACTCATCAATTATCATGGTGCATAATTCCAAGATTGTGTCCTCCCAAACCTAAGACAGAGATTGGATTTGAGAGATTCATACCCAAAAGGAAAAACATAGATTACATTGATCCTCCATTAATCTAAGAAAAAGCTGGTATAGGATGCTTCTGGGTGCTGGCCCTTAATTCCTTTAGTTACAAGCGAGCAAGGGTACCCTTTGTCCCCTGTGCAGTACTGCATTAATGGAGCTTTCTACCACCAAGCTTTTTTCACAGACTAGCCGGCCAGTGCTCCATATTAGAGGGGAGAAGCCATAGCCTTTAGCAAAGGGTCCCGTATCCCACCCACCAAAAAGTCCCAATTGGGCTAAGTGTCAAGATGTGACTGCCTTGCCAGCCAGTGGGGTTTGCAGAAGCCAGCAGCATGCACAGGCACAACGTAGAAGCCAAAGCCAACTGAGAATCCAATTAATTAAAACTCTGCCTCTTTGTATTCTGCGGTCCCAGCGACCAAACCAAATGGATTGGCAGCTCATGTGCTTGGAATGGACGACGTTCCCTCTTTCCTAATGTGGACCTAATTTTTGTCCTGCATGCATTTTCTCTCCCTCTTCCTCTTTCCGTGTCCTTTAAAGAACCGTATGTCTAAGGTCCAAAGCGTGTATTTCAACAATATTCAATTCTAAAGCATAAAATATGTTTTATAAGTTAAAATATTAGAAGAATTATTGTTAATAATAATTAATTTTATAAATTACAACAAAATATAAAGAAATAGATAATAATTTATATTCTTAATTTTTACTGTTATTTATTTATATTTTATTTCATAAAGCACATCATATATTTTAAAATATATTTTTGAAAAGTCAAATTTGTCGTTAACCCCAACAAGCTTTAGAAGGTGCTTTATTCAATTAGCATGATTGAATTGAATCTTGACTTTAAAATTTTTTAATTTTTATGATTTTAGGATTAATATAAAAAATAAAAATAATTTTTATTTATAAGTCTCACTCTTTAATTAATTTTTTAACCTTCTTAAATTTATCTTCATCTCTATTTTATTATAACCCTAAACAAACCAAAACTAAGAAAACTAGAAATATTTTCTATTTCACTGTTTCCTTATAATTTCTTGGAAAATAATAAATATCTTGCAGTGTGCCAAGCTTGGAGGTTTCCGTGTCTCTCCGAAGTTGAACCTCCAAAACAGACCCTTTCAACATAATTTCAGACGCATTCTTTTAGGACATGGCAGAGAAGAGGGGACATCAGAATTAAAGTGATATTAATTTTCATTATGAAGGATGAAAATTATATTTATCTGCATATCCCTTTCTAAACACAATTGTGACCATACAAGATTTCCCTTTTATTTCTTTTTTGAGCTTCCCTCTAACACAATGGAGGTTGTGATTCCATCCCCATTATCCAGAGTCCTAAAAATTATAGAAAGCTATATTAAGATGTTGAGACAAAATTAAAATTCACATAAATTTTACTAATCTTCACAGCAACGCCTTTTTTTTTTTTTTTTTTTTTGGGAATTCCACAATTACAATCTTGATTGAAGTTATAGTGTGCAATTTGTCAATGGAGTTTCAGCTCAACCAAATATCGTAAGGCTTTGGTAACCCTCTATTACGTGGGAATATAATTTCTCTAAGATGTTTCATGCAAAAAATTATTTAATATTCTCCATATACCACATGATATGATACTTAGTTACTTGTAAATTACTGTGTGATTTTAGCAATTACAATTGTTCTTTATAATATTATATTAATAATATAATACAAAATTTATTTATTATTAAAATGATATATCATATTAATTATGTCACATAATAATACTAAGAATAATGAATAATTTCTCATTTTATGCCAGCACTTCATTTTATACAGTTACAGAGCCTTTTATTGATCAGCTATGTCCTTGACTTCAGTTAACTTTATTTAAAAATTTTATGTACACTTTTTTTTTTCATTTTTATAAATGAAATTATAATTTCATTTTAATTGAAGTTATAATATAATGTGGGTTAATTTTTCCAATTTTTTACACAAATTCCATGCATCTTCATTTTCAAACCCAGATTATATAGTAAAAGAGCCTGCTTTGATCTGAGGGTTGCAAGGAAGATTCAGCAGTCAACTTTGAACTTTGAACTAACGCACAAAAAATCAAAACCTCAAGCTGACGGCTACTGTACCAATTTCATCAGAGATTCAAAGTCAATCTCTGCAATCTATCGCTATAATAAGGCTATTAATTGGGCTTAAGACATTTTCGCCCTCAGTTATCCTTGCTTACGCCTAGGACTTATAGGGTCCCACCAACTTTGATCAATTACATCCCATACCTAACACGACTTTGATCAAGATTTTTTAATACTTTCCTTATTGAATAAACAATATCAAACAATTAACAAATAGTTAATACAATGATAAATAACTTTATTATAAGTTAATTTAAGATAAATTATATATTCAGAATTTGAAACAAAAGTTATTTTTATTGAAAAAATATATATTATTTAGCTCAATTTTAAATTAGAATTAGTCCCATCTAAACAAATAGTGACAACTTGTAAGAAAAATTTAAATGATCATATGTTTATCTTCTATCACTTACACTTCAAAGTGGCTTGTAATTCATCTCAGAAAAAAAAAAAAAAAGGTGATCACCCTTCTTTTAGTAATTAATTATTAGTTTCAATCTTGTATCAAAGATTTTATATATATAAAAAAACTATTGATTTTTAATTACAAAGAATTGCTAGGATTGATCTCAATAATCCATGCATTGATACAATGGATTCATACTAAAGAGCAGGGATATCGATTTTGTCTTTTCCGATCACAACTTTTGGCTTTGGAAAAAGGTGGGCTGGTGGCCCTACCTTGCATTGGAGTGTTCTTCATCATATCAACATATCATACTTATATTATTGGTTCCTAAAATAATTTAACATTTAAATACTTTCAAGTGGGTGAAAAAATACAAATTAATATGTAGATTCTCACATGAAAATACAATGAAAATGAAGAAACAGTAAATGGGTGTAGATATGTCTTTAGCATGGAGATATTTTGAGAGATCAACAAATTGGAACTAATCAATGCCAATAATAAGGGCACTTTTTTATTATCTTACCTAAACCACATTTCAATCTACTTGTTTGCTTGTTCTTGAAGAACACATTAACAAAGGGGAGCAATTGCAAATTGATCAGCAATCATGCAGTCATGCATATATATGTTATTATCTTCTTTACATTCTAGAAAGAGCAATAATATATAATATCTGACCTATTTGAAACAATAATCACTAATTAATTACATATGGCACTCATAATCACTTAATTTCAATATACTAATATGGACAAAAGTCATTTTCACTATCATCATATTGTCTCATCAAAATTCATCAGTTAATATGATTCATTAAAAAAAAAAAAAGTATAAATACCCATAACTCTCATATAAAGGAAACTGTAGGTAATTAATGCAATATTAAATTCTACTCAATCACATATTACATATATATTTGACAGAACTCACTATGATTATCTGTTGTTTTTAATTAAAGATTTATATTTCTATGGTTATTTATTCACTACCTATACATAATTTTATCAAAACAAATTTATTTTGCCAATACTATATCAGTTTTTTTTTTATTTTACTGAATCAATTATTATTTCTCTATCATTTGAATGAGGTTACATATAAATCTTAAGTAAATAATTATGAAATTATCATTATTCTTATTAATTTCAAAAAATATGCTTTCTTTTGTCTCTATATGTCCTTCTAAAATTAATATTTAAAAGTAAGCCTTTATTTATCCTTGCCCTTATAAACATAAGGGCAGTGTTTGTTCCATAAAAATAGGATTTTAAATATTCACACCACATAAAAAAGAGTGTTAAATCTCAATTTATTTTTATAAAATTTAATAATTTAAATTTTTAAATTTAAAATAAAATTTTATTTATAAAAATAAAGAGATAATAAATATATTGGAAGATTGGCTTCAATCGTTCATATTGGAATAGACCGCTTTAAGCATACAAAATGTGTCCCAAAATAATATGATTCAATGAATCTGATGTTGGTCTGTGTTGTTGGAGTCCATGTCATTAGCTGGAATGAATTGACACACAACAAAGCTACCAAAAAGAAAATGGAATAATGGTACGAAGCCCATATAAATAAATGAATCATGACCCAAAAGTATTTTAAAGATTTTTCCTTTCCCACTACTGTTCTTTATGCCTTTGTGCCTTTGATAAACCAGGCACCGACAACTGTTATACATTATATTGGCTCTTTCCACTGTCCACATTAAACAACTCAATAATGACTGTGGACTTCCCAAGTTTATTTGGAGTATCCTTCTTTACCTAAGTAAAAATTAATTTTTTAAAGACAAAGGACATTAATATAAATAAACTTTTTTTTAAGTAAGCTTTTTGTTTTGTATGTAAGGTTTATTTCATTGCTTTTTAATATGATAAGTGAAAAGTAATTTAATACATATATATAAATTTATAAACTTAAATTTAAAATTTTAATTAACAAGATGTTGATTTAGTTAAAATTAATTTTATTTTAAAAAGATTTAATACTAATTTGTATAAGTTTGAATCTTAAAAAAAATTTTATTGAAAAGAAAATATAATTTATAATTTTCTCTGAATAAAAAAAATTTTGTTTTTATTAATAATGTAAAAATATCTCATAAAAAATTTTAAAACATCAAAAACTTTTAAAAATTTTCTAATATAGTAATAAATATCATAGCACTATTAAAAACAACTACACGCAAAAGGGTAATTTTGGTCAACCAACCTTATATTTAAGTTCCACAATTTTTAATGCAAGACATTGGAGAATGGGAAAATTTTATGGAATCACGGGGAGGTTGTATCTAAACTTCCCCAACAATTTGAACGGCACAATTTAATTTAGAAATGAGGGGATGCTGTACAGTTTCAGACCAATCAATCATGAGATGATAATGGCAAATATCTTTGGGTATGAATTTCAATACTTAATTTTGGAATATCAAAGTCATCATGATTTTATAATTTTTTTAATAAGAAATTCACATTATAAGTATTAGTAGTGATAAAAATAAACATAAAGTTACCATAATTTTAATATCCCAAAATTAGAAGATCCAATTTCTTCAATTCCTAGGTTTCCTCAGTATATCGCATTCAATTCGAATCTAGCTACTTTGGTTTGTTGACTTTTAAGGATATGTAGTTTTTATTAACAACCCATGCCTTATGGCTAATAGAATAATGCTACAATCATTAATATTTAAGAAATGTTTAGAGTATGCTTGTTTTGCATACTCGAACTGTACAATATGAGGGGGGGGGGGGGGGACGCAAAAAATACGGTTTTGTAAAACCACTCTTTCACAGCGTAAAGCAAGAGCACACTTGTTTTGCATACTAATATTGGTGCTATAATATTTTGTGTATAAATATTATATGCAATTTATAATTTTCATAAAATTAATAAATTATTTTAATTTTTTAATTTTATGTTTATATCAATACTAATTAGTCATAAGTTTATTAAAATTATCCATTAGTTTAAATTTATAAAAGTATAAATTATGTGTAATTTTTATGCACGACATTTTTGTACAAGTAATATTACTCTATCTCAAATTTGTTTTCTTCTTGTATTAGGTACTATTTTTTGTGTGCACCATAATGGGTTTTTTTTTTTTTTTTTTTGGGTATTTGAATGATAGTTTTCATGTGGCTAGTGAATGACGTTAGGCAAATGGAAATGAAGGTGTCCCCAACAAGAAGACACTATATAATGGTTGGGGACAGAGAACTTCAATTCCCATTATGAGGGAGAAAGGTAAAAATTATGGAAGAGGATAGATCACCCACTTTGTACCCAATAAACCCAAAAAAAGAGGATAATTTTTTTTTTGGATTGATAAAAAAGAGTATAATTTTTTGATGCAATCTGAATGGTATCTTACTCGAAGCTCACATTAAAACTAATATACTTCATATTACAACCTGCATTCAAAAGCTTATTGGCAGCATACTCCACATTATGGGCCATGAAAAGGCATGTCCTCCCACAACAAATTGCTACGATGTCAGATTGCGTTCTCCTCTTCTTGTAAGTCTAATGTGGTGGTTGTTTTTTTTTTGGGTCCTAAACAGACCCAACCCAAGTTACTCCAATGGGCTAAAAATGGTGGCCTATGATCAAACATAATTGTTCTAAATGGACCCAATCCAAGTGACTCTTGTGGGCTAAAAATGTTTATGGTACCATCTTGTTGGCATATATGAAATATTGACAATCTTTCAACCTTTTATATACGATTTTTTATTCTGATGAGTTAAAACTCAAAAATTTTAGAGTGTAGTAACACTCGATATTGTCTTAAAATTTTCCCTGGTATCTTGCATTCAAACTTAGAACGTTGTATGTGCATTTAATTTGGTTTAATACTCCTCCTATCACTAAAAAAAAATACATCTTTAATTTTACGGAAAATAATAAATACACATTTAAAATCTACACAAAATCTATACAAGTGTGATATGAACTTTATCTTCACCATTAAAACATTACCCACTTAAAACTTTAAAAAAAATTGATATTGCACATAACATTTGTGAAGATTTTGTATAAACTTTTCATGTGTGTTTATTATTTTTTTAAGTTTATTGAATTTTACAAAATGAATTGTGAGAAAAAACATATCAACACCTCATTAGATCATTTTGTGACATGGGAGTGGCTTTTTTCTTTTAGTATTTGTAAAGCTCACATTTCAAACATTAAACAGGTAGATATCAAGTCAAAAACTAGCAAGACATAAATTATGCATGAACAGGCAAGAAACAGCAGCTAACCCCCACGAAGAAGACTAGAAGAAAGGGACTAGGATGTTAAAATCAACCCTGGTGGGTGGCCAAAGAGGTCATCCTCATGAGTCAAGACTTCATGACGTATCAACCTTACTTTGAAAGTGGCCTTATGACGCTTGAGACAAGTACATCACAATGTGAATGGGATTTCCAATTGCATTACAGAACAACCAACCAGCCATCCCTGCACCTTTTCTTCGAGTGTTTCAACATTTGCTTTTGGTTGAGTCTACCTTTGACCTCGGCTGCTTGTAAGTTTCCTTCAAACTTTGCACCTTCCTTTGGTCTACTGCTTATCTTTGAAAAAGCTGCATTTCTTAGGATTTTTTCTTTTCACGGGATGAGTACAACAAGCCCATAAAGTTATGGATTCAAACTCAAAATTTCAAAAAAAAAAAAAAATTGAGACAAAAAGAAGTGTCACTACACCATTGAAATTATTAACTTTTAAGATATTTCTTAAATACTAGGTCTTCAATTTACTTTAGATATTATATTTAAACTATATTTATTGGAGATCTTGTGTAAAAAGTCCATGTCAAGAGTCAAGAATCATTACACCACACACTTTAAAGGATAATTAAATCCAAAATATATAGTTATTTGATACTGAATTTACTCTCTAGTATAATTTCTAGCCTTAAAAATGGGTACACACATATATAGCTAGTTGAGTAACCATTTGAGATTAATATTTTTTGAACAATATTATTAAATTACTATTTATTATGGAGAAGTATTCAATGGGTTCTTTAGCTCAAAAGCTGGGTTATTTTGAGAATTATTTATTCTCAAGAATCAATTATAAAATCACAATATATTATTATTATATTTTCCAGCCAAATAATCAAATTAATTTAGTTATATAGCTATTAAGCCTAATTACTTTAAACTTATGGTCCTGAAATGCAATTCTCAATGATCAAAGAGTGAAGAATATCTAAAAATTGTGAGGTTTTCAATACCTAACCTTGAAGACATAACATAATAATTAAGGGACAACTGTATATATAGGGGACAGTTCACCAACCTAAACAGTTTAGTGCTAAGATAAGTTGTAATGGCACTAAAGTCTTTTACTTAACAATATAAATTCTGAACTTTGAAGCTTCAGCCTACATCATTTTGTTCACGCTTTTTTTGTCTTGGTACAATTTTTGCTCACGCTTTGTAAGTTTATATTTCAGATTCTTGTATTCCTTTTATGTTTAATGAATATTGTATTTTAGCATAGTTGTGAATATAATTAATTTTTACAAAATTTAAATAAGAATAATTAATGTTAAAACTTTTATTATTTTAAAATTAATTTGTGTTTGAGTTAAACAATATTAGTTTTCATATTTTTTTAGTAAATTGGCTAGAAATACTTCAGATGACATACCTAAGGTTTCTAAATGTTTGAAAGAGAAAGGTATTGTTTAGTTAACAAAATTATTCAATGAGATATTAAAGTTTAAGAGGATGTCAGATAAATAGAAAAAAATTACTTTAATACCTATTTACAAAAATAAGAAAGATATTCAAAACTATAAAAATTATTAAGGAATCAAACTTATGAGTTATATTATAAAACTCTGGAAAAGAATGATTGAGTATATATTAAGAAAAGAAAACTCATATTTTAGAAAATTAATTTAGTTTTATGATTGAAAGAGCAATCATAAAGGCTATTTATCTTGTATGGAGTTTGATAGAAAAATATACAAATAGGGAAAGAGGGACTTGCACATGTTATTTATTGACTTGAAAAAAGCTTATGCTAGAGTAGTAATAAAAGTTTTATGAGAGGCTTTGGAAAAGAAGAGTATGCGTATCACATATATTCAAGCTATAAAGGATAGGTATGATAAGGCAACAATAAATGTAAAGACTTAAGGATGGGTAACACAATATTTTTTCATAAGGATTGGTTTGTATCAAAGGTTATCCTTAAATTTATACTTGTCTACCTTAGTTTAGATGTACTTATTAGACACCTCTAAGATACAGTCTCAAGATGTATACTTTTTGTAAATGATATAGTCCTAATAGAAGAGTTAAGAGAGGATGTTAATTGAAAATTAGAGATGTGGAGAAAAGCCTTGGAATCAAAGGGATTCCATTTAAACAAGAGTAAGATAAAATATATGAATTACAAATTTAGTAAGAGATGAGCAAATAATGATTTAAAAGTAAAAATTAAGGAGCACATTATACCATAGGCATTGAAGTTTTAATATTTTAGACTAATTTTATAAAGTGATGAAGAGATTAATGAACTGTTATAAGTGTTGAGTTTTAAAAAGTCAATAAAAGCAAAAATTAAGGGTGAATGAGATGAGAATATTGAGATGAACAAGTAAACATGTAAAAAAAAATAAGATTCAAAATAATTGTATTCGAGAGAAAGTTGATGTGATACTTATTGAGAAAAAAATGATAGAAACTCATTTAATGTGATTTGGGCATGTACAAAGGAGATCGTTAGAGGTTTCAATAAGAAAAGTGAATTAAATAATTTGTAATTTACTGAAGAGAAGTAAAAATATATCAAAGAAAATACTTTAAAAAGTTGTTAAAAGTGATATATTATTAAATAATATTTTTAAAATTTTAATTTTAAATAAAATATAATGATATTGTTTCATCTATATAACTGTTCCTACCTAATGAGAAAAAACTTTATTATTATTGTTGTTATATATATTTTTTAAAAGAGAAAAATATATAAAAATTATATTGAAAATTTATATAAATATATATTATTACCCGTCATAGGCATAACAAAAACCGTGTTCACGGCAGTAAGTCGGTGAAAGGAAAGAAACGATTGCGTCCCTTTTTTATTGCACAAATTGAAGATTTCCAAAATAAAATATTGATAGTTAATACATGAGAATAGTTAAATTATTTAAATTTATAGTTTATTTTAAAGACTTAACACATATGATAATTTAAACTTTATCAAATAAAAATTATATGGTAATATATAAAAATTTAAATTGAGAATTAATTTATATTTATATTTTAAAATAATTTAAAAAGTAAATAGACAATAATTTTAAAGTTGGTATAAAAATCAAATTAATATAAGAATAAATTTAATTGATTCTTATTTTAAAATATTTTAATTTTAAAATACTGACACAGATCACTTCTGAATTCAAAATTTTCCTATTTACAATTAAAGTTTGGGGTGATTACTATTCTTCAGTAATAAATCTATTTTACGAAGGAAAACTCTATTTTTATTATATTTAATATTTATATTTATTAAATGTGAATATTTAAATGTATTATTTATAATTAAATTTATGAAATTTAATAAATTTAATATTTAAATTTTATAAAATAAAATTATTTAAAGATAACAAGTATAAAAATATTATTTCACTTAATTATTATTTATTTTATGTTTTTTAATGTGATTTTCATTACTATTCTTGACGATGTATCGTACAGAAAACAACTAATTAGCAATTGATTATTACCAAGTGGGGTGGACTCCAGGAGTTGTCTTTTTAATAAAGAACTATAAAATACTCCCCTAAGAATATTAAATTTCAACTTTTGTCCCAAGAATAAATTGGTATTCTATAATAAATTTTATTTTAGAATATTCATGTGAACATAACATTTATTCTCCGGCTGGAAGTAGTTTTCATAAAAGGCATGCAAATATTGGTGTAAGAATTTTAACAATTATTTGGCATTCTTAGGGACAAAGAGCCCAAAAAATTAAGGAATAAGAAAAGGAAAATTTCTTTAAAATCACATAGAAATCCTACTACAAACATTTAGACTATCAAATTTTAATATAGAAGCACTTTCCTATATGTACCATCACAGAAGTTAAAATTTTTCATATAAAAAAGTCAACATTTTTAGCAATGAATAGAATTCATTATTAATAATGTACATAATATATTTTAGTAATGAATAAGTTCATCATTATATTTTTCATATAAAAAGTCAATATTTTACTATAATTTTTCTCTTTTGTTTTTTTCAATATGGAAACTTGATTCTCTACTCTCTATGGATAGAAAGTATCGACAGATGGTGCCAAACAAGCATTAAGAAGGTTTTGATGATGGCAATTGGCACATTAACTTCAAAAACAATTATAGTTTAGGTTCAAATTATAATTTCAAATTATAATTAATGAAGGTTACGGGACAGAAACAAATTATTGAAAGTTAAGCAGCGGACATATCTGCCGGAGAGTTGGGACTTTCTTGGCCCAAAAAATAGAAAGAAAAAATTATTAAAATAAAAAAATATTTATATTTTAAATTTTAAATAATAAAAAAATTATTAAAATTAAAAATTAAAAAAATTAAAGAATCCAAATCCACACGTGTGAGTGCGAGCGCAGACTTTTGACTTTGGCTTCAATAACTGTTTGTTCGCCCAGGTGATCCTTCGCTTATAGGCTTTCCTTCTTCTCTGTGAAGTTAAGGAAGAGACACACGGACACAGAAACCTCTTTTCCAAATTCAAAGCACTCATTCTGTATTTGCGTTTGTATTAGTCCCCCGCCTCATTTCTTCATCCATTTTGTTCCCATTTTCGCCGGCAGGCTCTTTGGCAAGGCTGCAAACTGAGCAACCATAGAGTCTCTATAAGAAGGTAACATTTTACTTCTCAAAACATAGGATTTTCTTTTTAAAATTATGGGTTTTGGTCTCTGTGTCTCTTTTTTACTAGTTTGTAGCGTTTCTGTATGTCAATACTTGGTATCTTTGTATGTATTGTCAGTTACCGTTACTGGGTTTTCAGGAATACTTATGAATATGGAGACTGGAATTTTGTTAAACTCTGGCTCAATTTTCAGAATTTTCTTTGCCCTTTTTGTTTTTGTTCCCAGTTATGGGAATTGGAATGCTCAATCACTTCGGGTCATTGATCTCTATGTAAATAGTTTATAGTGGTTCAGCATGTTTATTTGGTTTGAGTTTTGTTTGGTCACTTACCCGTTTTCAGGAAAACGGAGGAATATGAGTAGTGAAAATTTGTTAAACTCTGTTGCTTTGCATGTTTGGTTTCTTCAATTAAAGATATCGATTTGTTTCCGTTTGAGTTGATTTCCCGACACTTATCGGGGAATAACCTGGTATGGTGCTCTTGTTTCTTGGCTTATAGGGATGTTGCATGGTTCTATGAATTTTGATTTATTTTAAGGTCCTGTGTACAGCCGCATCAATTTTATGTCTTTTCATCAAGAACATCCCACAGGCTAATCTCTCTCTGGCTTGAGTATATTATTTTCTGTCACGGCAACAACAAATCAAAACGAATTTCTGTCTTGACGGTATGAAGAAAAAGTACCTTTAACTCAACATGGCCTAGTTTCCTATAATCCTGTAGTGGTTTTTCAAGAGCATGGGAAAGAAAAGGCTGTTTATAATCTGCTACTTAAGTTCATCACAAACTTTCGATAAGTGTCTTGTTCATTTATCTTTACGATAAATTCTGTTGCCTCTTTGCTTGAATTTTGTGTCATGGGATTTAAGTCATGGCTTGTTTGAATTCTAGGATATGAAGTTTACATTTGTGAAGAACTGAAGGGCAAAGCGATGCTTCAGTATTTGAACAATCTGTTCCTCACTTCCTCCTGTTAATTTGACGCAACATTCTGTTGTAAAATTTAACATTTTATAATTGATTTGAAAAGAAGAAGACGTCACTGCTGTAGCAGTTTAGAATTCTCTTAAAAGTATGTGCAGTATTTGTCAACATTGGTGCTATCTGATTATCCTTCTTAAGTAACAGAAGCGAGAGAAAGCAACCTGAGTTGGGAGGGCGAGGACTTTTTTTCAGAATTGTTGCCTAGTCTTATTGATACTGCTTTCGTGATCTAAGATTCTGATCTTGAGACTTTTCTCCAGAATTGAGGATCATGAGCTGCTTTGGCTGTTGCAACGGTAGTGACGGTTATACACATGACAAAAATGGACCCTCTAAGCCAAGCAATCCTGCAGGTAATTCACTAATTCCTATAGTTTTTGTCTGCCTAATTTCTTATATGATGAATAAGTAAAAGTTGAAATCTTTATCATTGACATCTTTACATGTTTCTTATGCTTTTCTGTGCTACGCTTAAATGCCCAGCTGTCAGATTTACATGTTCTGAAAGTTTGGTCTTGTATTCTTCTTACTCAATCTATAGTTTAACCAGTTATTAATAGTCATATTTTAATAGATTTCCATTTGCAGGTAGCACTTCATAATTCTGTTGTGTTTCTTTTCTACACTTTTTCTGTATTAATTCTGCCTGTATGATGCAGGGAACATCAGTCATTATGGCAGACAAGCAGCAATAACAACCCCGCATACAGTAAATTTTCAACCGATTGCTGTACCTTCCATTTCAGTAGATGAGTTAAAGTCTGTAACGGATAATTTTGGCACAAAGTCTTTCATTGGTGAGGGTGCATACGGCCAAGTATACCATGGTGTATTGAAAATTGGGCGTGCTGTGGCAATTAAAAAGTTAGATTCCATGAAGCAGCCAGACCAAGAATTTCTTGCCCAGGTTAGGTTCAAATGCATCTTGTTATAATTGTTTCACTGCATTCTATATTGAATCTCAGTTTTTATTCGGTACTTTTAATTCATAACTTTACAGGTGTCCATTGTGTCAAGGCTAAAGCATGAAAATGTTGTTGAGCTTGTTGGTTATTGTGTTGATGGTCCTGTCCATGCCCTTGCGTTTGAGTATGCTCCCAAGGGATCTCTCCATGATATTCTACATGGTTAGTAAAACCATATTATTCCATTATTTGCCTAATTTGTATAGATTCATACAAACTATGATAATTGTACTGGTAGACCCTTTGTATATAATTTTGGGAAAATGACTAAGCTGGTCAACTTGGCAAAAATATTTCCAATTTAGGATGATTAACCAATTGAATGGTTAGTCAAATGAAAATATGGTTGACATATCAATCACTCCGAATATTTTAACCATTGTTTGGTTATTTTGTTCTAAATTGTCCAAAAGTTCACTAGGATGACTGGCTCAGTCTATCTTTATGTAATTTTTGACTTGATTTTTTATCTGTGATTTGAAAATGACGTAAGCTGTTTGAAGAAACTGGAAAGTTTTAAAATCATATCATTTGAGTGAAACTTTCCTTTACCTGGATACTTCTTCATCTATATTGTAATTTTTACCCCGTGTGTGAAAGCCACGCAATCAACTTGTTTCAAATATTGTTGTCACTTGCCAATGCTGAAGAAGATTGTTTTAATGGTTAATGACTAAGAATATAATCTCTTTTTGTTGCCGTATACTTTCTTGATAAATTGTGGATATAGGGCGCAAAGGCGTCAAGGGTGCAAATCCTGGCCCGGTTCTGTCATGGGCACAAAGAGTTAAAATTGTTGCTGGGGCAGCTAGAGGACTTGAATATTTACATGAAAAGGCAGAGCCTCGTATCATCCATCGTTATATCAAGTCCAGCAACATACTACTATATGATGAGGATGTTGCAAAGATTGCTGATTTTGATTTGTTAAATCAAGGCCCTGATACGGCAGCACGCCTTCATTCTACTCGTGTTCTTGGAACCTTTGGTTACCATGCTCCAGAGTGAGTAATTCTGGGATGTCTCACAATACTCATTTGCCTCACTATATGTGTTTCGTTGCATGGGTGCAGTTTAGATGGACAAATATGCTAAATGACAAGAACTTCTACTTTCCTTGATAGATAAGGTTCCAAATTTCCAATTAATTTGATGTAAAATATTATTTTAATCTAAGTGAATAGAGATATTACAAGGTTGAACTTTGATTTGCTTTACACACAATGTCTTAATCTGGCTCATTGTTTTTTGCATTTTGCAGCAGTGGTTTTAAGAATCTTTTGGGCTTGACATTTTAAACTGCAGATATGCAATGACTGGACAGCTCACTTCAAAGAGTGATGTTTATAGTTTTGGAGTTATACTGCTTGAACTCTTAACCGGGCGTAAACCTGTTGATCATACACTGCCAAGAGGGCAGCAAAGCCTTGTAAACTGGGTATCAATGTTTACTTCTTTATTTATTTTTTCTGTCTATGACTCCTTGTGGTTTTTTGTTCCTCATGTGGAGGGGGTGTGTAAAAGTGGGGAAGGAGAATGTTGGTCATTGAATCTCCAAGTATGCACAATTTGATTCTTGTTTAATGGACTGTATCAGGCAACACCAAGACTAAGTGAGGATAAGGTGGAGCAGTGTGTTGATGTCAGATTGAAGGGTGACTACCCCCCAAAGGCAGTTGCAAAGGTAATCAATATATATTCTATATTCTACACATACATACATACATACATACATACATACATACATATATATAAGCTAGGTTACTGAAGCTGCCACCTGGAAAAAATTTTTTCCTTCATTTTCATTGTTACTTATTTCCAATTCTGCCCGTCTAAATTGAATGTCAGTCTAAAAATCTCTAAGTTCCTGAAACTGTAATGTGTCATCATTTGGGGAAAAAAAAATTTCCATCCGTGCAAAGCACGGGTCTACACTCTAGTTAAAATATATTCTAGAGAGAACCCTGTTATTGAAGTGCCATAGAAATTTTGTGGCCTGTCAAATGGGGTGAAATTCATGAAAAATTTTGTGGCCCGTGTCATTCCCTTCCAGAACTCCGCTATTCTCAGAAATGTGTCCCTTCGAGATTGAATATTATTTTTCATATCAATGATGTCTTCCATATTACTTGATGTTTACAATTTAAAAGGAATGATATGCTGTTGATTTGTAAATACTTAAAGCTTTGTTTTGATATAATTTTTGAATATGTTATAGTTCACATTTTATTTATTTGTTTGTTTAATTTATTTTGTAAAAGTTGGCTGCCGTTGCTGCTCTGTGTGTGCAATATGAAGCTGAGTTCCGGCCAAATATGAGCATTGTAGTTAAAGCTCTGCAACCTCTACTCAATCCTCGTTCTGTTCATCCAAAGGAAGCGCCGAACCTGTAAATTTGAAAATTCTTCAGTTTTTCTGACAGAGTGCAGTTCACACTATACTGTTACTAGGCCTATTGTAAGAAAGTTTCTTTGGCATTAGTATTTGTAATTAAACTAGGCAGTACACAATTTCAGTAATGTAAGTGGCAACTGGCAAGATCCAGTCATAGTTTAAGTGACTGGTTTGAATGCTTAATTGAACTGTACTGTTAGTTTTTGCTGGGTTGCTCCAATTGGCATATACAACAAGTGATTTAAAGTTCACCTGGAGGACACATTCTTGTTGCACTGCAATTCTCAATTGAAGTTTCTTTTTAAAACTTGGTACAGGAATGCATATAATTTCCTCATGAAATTCATCAAATGATTGAGTTTTACTGTTCAAAACTTTTCAAGTTTTACATTGTTGGACGAGAATTATGTAAAGAAACGAATGTCCAGGGTTGAACTCGAATTCTCATAGATAGTAATATGCTAAAATGTAGAAAATCTTAAGTCACTAGGTGTGGTTTAATGGTCTTGTTGTTGAATATTGGGAACTGAGTTTGCTTTTGTTGAGATGTTAGGGTTTGCCATGTAAACAAGAACAAACTTTGGTTGTATTTTTAATTTTATATAGAATTAAATTTTGATTCAGTATCAGTCCAAAAAGTTTCATACTAGCAATCTATATCATGTGTCGCCATTTTATTAAAATGCTTCCATTGCTACAAAATATAGGCCACCCAACCGTGGGAAAAAAATCCACCCGTTCTCTCCCGCTCCACCAAAAAAAAAAAAAGGGGCTCTTCACTGCAATTATAGAAAAAACGTTTTCTTTCCTTGTTTAACAAATTTTCTGATCCTCTTCCAAAGCAAGAGCAGTTGGCTTACAAGCCTAACGAGTGACAAAACAGATACAATGACAGGAGGAAAGGTAGGAGAAGCAATGAACTGTACACACCACAAGTGCAAAGAAAGCTGTTTCATGCCATATTCATACAGAAAAACCTAAATCCTAAAATCTACTCTACAGCTACACTATAACAACAACGGTATTTAAACCATTTCACAGGAACTCATTCCTGCTTCACGTCATTGACATCAATAGCGGGAGGCATCAGAACTCATAGGATCTCCAAAGAATGCAAAAAATACCCTTCCATCTGTATTCCTGTCCCTGGGATTGGACAATGTGATAAGTGATAAGATTCCTGGCTCTATGTCCGCTGGTTCCTTATGCCATTGGACCTGTTATCTGGATTGTCACTCTTATCTGTATCAGAAGTCTCCCTCAGGGGCTCAACCTCCATGTTTCCTGCCTTACTCCTACGGCGTCTTCGATCCTGACATGCCAACCACAACATGTGAGAAACATCAAGTTTCACACACTTGACAAAGTGTGACTCTTGAAATGGGAAAGTTGTTTTTAAGTGCTCTCAATTTTCAGATATAATGTTCTTTTCAATCAAAGAATGTTTCAGATAATTTTCTTCTTTTTATCACACTCCTTTGCATCCCTGCCTTCTCCTGCTTCTTTAAGGCTTTTTTTCTTTTTTAATGTTGTTGCAAGAAACCAGTTTTAAAAAACGCCAATTGTCACACCAAGTTGGAAACTTCATTACTATGAGTTTTTCTTAAGATAATATATCAGAATCACAAGTCATACCTCTCGAGATATAGGGTATTCCTCCGATTCAAGCATGCGTACAACTTGACTCATTTTTGGTCTTTTCTCAGCATCTGGATCAACACACCTCAAGGCAGTCAAAAGGGATCGTTTGAGGGCACTTGTCGATGGCCTAGTCTCAATGTTCGGGTCCACCACCTCTTCTGAACGCCTACTCCCTACCATCATCTTGAGCCAGTCAACCAAATTCACCTGCAAGAACCATCAGATAATATTAAGGAAAGTCTAACATGTCAAAAAAATCTAGGAAGACAGAGAATTATGGAAACATAATAAGTTTTAAAGGACTCCAAGATGATTTCCTATGCATGCAGTTCTTTACATTTAAATTACAGGTTATCAGAGCCTTAATGATCTTTTTTAAATAAATAAATATCCATGACACACCTCAGCTGCAGGTCGAGCATAATCCACTGGGTCTCTTCCAGTAACTGCTTCAAGGAGCAATACCCCAAAGCTATAAACATCACTTTTCTCATTTAATAAGCCAGAATTTGCATATTCCGGAGCTACATATCTGAAAGCATGAAAAGAAGGCAAATGTAGTTAGCCAACTAGAGACAATAAGAGTTCCATTATGTATATTACCAGTCAAAGGAAAATTCAGGCTCACTCTGTCATTTTCAGAAGTGCAAACGAATGTCTACATTGCTAAAGTATTCAAATTTAGAAGTGGCATTTCATTATAAATTAATGTTGAAGCAAAAAAAAGACTCTTGATTCTGTTCGGTATGCAGATATTGTGATTCATTTAGATTAGATTATGAGCATAACAACACCATGAAGAGGGACATTAACCTCAAAGGATACTTAGATTCACAATTTGCAGTATAGAATTTTTTTTTTCTTTTAGAAAAAAAAAAGCATTATTCACTGTACCTCCTCCTCAAATGGACTATGCACAGTTGAAACAGAAAAGACAAAAGTCCTAAACTTGCTTACAATTCTAAGTGGATTTCATCAAACAATAATTACAGCTTACCCGAAAGTACCCATTACTCTAGTTGTAATGTGACTTTTTCCAGCACCCAGCAACTTAGCAAGCCCAAAGTCAGATATTTTCGCATTAAAGTCATCATCAATTAGAATATTGCTTGACTTGATGTCACGATGCACAACTTTTGGCTCAATTGCCTCATGCAAGTATGCCAGCCTGCAACATATAATCTTAGATCAGTAAAAATAAACTCTCGGTACAAGCAGTAAATTAATTATAGAAGATACGTACGCTTTAGCTGTGCCAAGGAGAATTTTCATTCGAGCATCCCAAGTAAGATACTCATGCTGCCGCACAGCGCCATGAAGCCATTGCTCTAAATTGCCATTGTTAACGTACTCATAAACCAACAACCTGAAAATATCAGGGGATTCACTGAGACCAAATTCAAATGATACTAACCAGGACTGAGAAATTAGTAATCAAATGCTTATGTAATTAATACTAATTGATACATCAATCATGTTATAAGCCAATAAAGTATTCAAATGGTTCAATGAATATGAAAGCAGTGGCATAAACAGTCAAGCACAAACAAATGCATGCGTGCATACACAATGCAAATGGTGATAATTAGTAGAAAGGAAAAAGAAGTGGCAATCTAGTTAGTATGACCTAGTTCAAGTATAAAAAAACATAATATAATACCTGTGAGTGCCCTCAATGCAATACCCCAGAAGTCGAACCAAGTTCTTATGCCGCACATGACCAATAGCCTCAACTTCCACCCTAAATTCCTTCTCAGCTTGTCCTCTGCAAGATAAACATCAAAGTTATCACATAAACTTATTAAATCTGCACACATCCTAACTTTACATCAAATAAGACATAACAAAACCAAGTCCAAATTTTACAATAGGTAAAAGGCTTCAATCCGACCAGAGAAGCTCCTGCCAAAACTTACAAATTATTAAGGAGCTTCTTAACAGCCACAGGACTCCCATTGATTAGCTGACCTTGATAAACCACCCCATATCCACCTTCACCAATAACATTATCTTTTGAAAACCGGTTTGTTGCCAGTTCTAGGTCCCGTAATGTAAACCAGTGCCCCCAGCCAAGGTGAGAGAACTCTGGCAGACCAGACAAAGGAGACGGTGCAGTTATAGAATGCAAAGAACGCCTGTGAGCAGAAAAAGTCCCGGCACCACTTTCTTCACCCGATTGAGAGCTAGCGCCATCTTTCTCTATATGATTAAATGAGCCTGATAGACTACTATTATCCCCATTCTTCACTTGGATCAATACCTTTTCAGTCTCTTTATCCCCAAATTTGTCATTCAGACTCATAAAAGCACCATTGTGTAGATGATTATTTGCTGAAACTTGATCAACCCTTATCTCTTTGATCTCTTCCGAAACAGATAACATATGGCCAAGGGGAAGCATGCTGTTAACTTTCCTAGATTTCTTTCGTAATGTAAGACATATAGATAGCACTATAAGAATGATTATAATGAACAAACCAACGACTATTCCCATTAATACCCATACTTTCAAACCAAAAACAAATGTTTTCTTGGATAGCCCTGAATTCAGATCAGATGCCATTTTACTGATGCCCAATATATCTGCACAAGTCAATGCAAAAAATATAAGAACGCAATTCTATTCATACGGCGAACCAAATCAAATTGCAAAATAAAGCATTTGATAAGACAAGACTATGACTATGACACCAAAGTTCAATACACGATTCTTTTTTCTTCACACCTTACAGCAGGTTAGAGGAAAAAAAATCACACATCAGCCACCCAACATTCTAGCATACAACCAGATTATTTGCAACTTTGATCCCTTTTGACATAGAGTGGTAGACTATAGAAATAAAAGAGAAAAGGTCGGTTGTTTACATAACGAAGCTATTTTCCACAGACAAAATTGCAAAAAGAAAGAAATTTAAACTCCATAAATGCTTGGTCCCGGTATTCATATCCCAGACAAATCAAGCACATACGAACAAGAGTTTTGAAAAGAGAAATGAAATCATTTACTTCAAAGTTTCGGGAAAATCTAGATCGTAAGTGGCAAGAAGAGCGTCAAAATAAAGAGAACCGCTATTATAAAACACTTGGAAACCAAAATATGCGAGAAAGACTGAAACTTTATTCATTTTGCACACAGGAACAATGAGCCTATTAAAACCCATTTGTTAGTTGGATTTGGTTTCCCAATAGCTGACTCAAAACAATGGACCCAAGTTGTCATCAGAGACGAAAAACTTACCACAGGGAAGACAGATAAGATAACTCTTTACTGAAAAGTCTGAATGAAATACCTGCCCACGACCCTAATCCTTCACAAATTTCTTCCCAGCTCCTTTTCAGACCCGTCAGCTACTCAAACACTCGATCTCTTACGCCCCAAGAGTGCTCTTGGATGTGAACCATTCGCACATGCCAAGTTCAACCCCATTATCAAAATATTTTCCAATGCGTGTTTCCTGTCTGGGTTTTCTCAGATGCTCAAATGGATCCTTGAATTCAATCTGAAGGGGACCTTCAAAGCCCTCCCTTCCCACTCTGCTCTAAACAACAAAAGGGCACCGACTTTGTTGTGCAGTTGGAGGGAATTGGAGAACACAAGAGGCACATGAAAATCTGAGAAGAAGGCAATGGTGGGGTTAATAAGAAGGGATGGAATTATCAGTGGTAGGTGATGATAAGTGACAAGGCTCACATTACATCCAGTAAAAGAGAAGTATAACATGGAAACTTTCTTTGCTGTTTCTTCAAATTTCTTCCCTCTCCCACACCCTCTTTCTCTTTCTTTCCCTCTGCCTGCCTTGCCTTCCCATTTATTTTTTTTTCTTCTCTCCTTTGTTTAATGTTTTTATTATTCCTGAGATTTGTTCAGAAGTTGACAGATAATCAGAAGCTTAAATGACGTTTGACATTTTGGGCATAATGAAAATCCCATTGTTCCATAAATTAACTTCACTCGAAGTCCAAATTTTCTGATTTTCTAACTTAAAACATCAAATTTAGAATACTGGAAAAAAGCAAATATGATTATTTCACATCAAACAAGTAATGAGTGAGATCTTGAAGAAATGCTATAGTGCAAATCAATGAAGAAAAAAGCTGAAAGGTCAATGTAAAGCCCAAAGTCATCATTTTTTGCAAATTTCCATAATTCTTGAGTTGCGTAAATTACTAAATTTCATTTTTCTCTCTGTTTAATGATACTTTGATATCCTATTCAGTAGGTTGGATAGTCAATGAAACAGACTGGACACCATAGCAGTTTTTTATAGTCCATGATACCCTTATCTCAGATTCATTATCCCAAATATGCCCCTGGTTGGGGATGATGAGTCTTGAACATGGACATTAATGAAGACAAAGAAGCTGGACGATCCGATTCAATTTTCTGGTAG
This sequence comes from Dicorynia guianensis, assembly GCA_037013595.1. Taxonomy (NCBI): domain Eukaryota; kingdom Viridiplantae; phylum Streptophyta; class Magnoliopsida; order Fabales; family Fabaceae; genus Dicorynia; species Dicorynia guianensis. Next base: position 22,882,498 of record JASUAB010000015.1, read on the forward strand.
CAACAAGGCTAATCTAGTTACTTTGACTATCCAAGGGACATCAAAAGCATTGCTCAATTATTAAATTATGAAATTTTATAAATTAAATTTTATTAGTATTTAGTTGAAAAATTTAATGAGATCCTCCTTTCAGTTCTGGCTTATCAAGTTTTAAGCCTCTTCCCAAAAACAGAGAGGGACAAAGAGAGGACCGTACCACCAGAAACCAGTAAGAACTATAAATGAAGTAGTTAAACACATTTCCAATAAGAGATGAAGGCCCTCCCTCCACAAAGAGATGTCACTAACATAATGCAAAGGAATCACTCTGTTATTGACAAGCAACATATGAATGAGTGAAAGCGAAAGGATGGAAGACCCACATTACCAGTCAAATGAGTGACTGTCATCCTTAGACAATTTTAACTCCTAAGGCTACATTGCAGACAGTGTAGAGCAATGATTGGCTTGAAAGGCCTAAGCTTGTATGCATTACTTATGACACAGAAGCCAGGCTTGTAGTTGCTGTGTGGTCCCATATTACATCTTCAGGAAAAAGTAGTTCTGGTCCAGGTTAAGTGCTTTTGGAAGCAGTGCTAAAATGAACCCTTATCCTTGCCATATCCACCCAAAAATATGACACCCATCTTCTTTGTGACTCAGCAAGATGGCTACCTTGCAGTCTCAATTTCCATTGTTTTAGAGCAGAGGTCCTTAAGCCCTAGGGATGCATTGTTTCACATCTTAGTTACATAGAGGGCATTCTTGTTTGGTGACTATAAAACTCTCATTATATTTAAAGAGAATGACAAGTTCTTCAAATGCAGTAATCATGTTGTATGTTGACCTTCTGTTGTCATCTATCTGTCCATAATTCTATAACTCATATGTGAATTAGTGTATACATAAGATATCTTTTATATTTTAATATCATTTAATGGGACCTAGATCACTTGATTTTGGAATCAGAAGTCAGGGTACAATTAGTGAAAAAATAGAAGAAAAATGAGAATTAAAGAAATGAGAAAAAAAGTAAAAATTATAATTAGGGATAATTATCTAATTTCTTAATTTTGTTTAAAGTCAATAAAATTTTAAAAAAAATCCCAAATCAGAAAATCAATTTCCCAATTAATATCATATATTAATTTATGTTTCACTGTTTAAATTTTGACTGAGTTAGTGCTCATTATAATGTCTGTGCATCACAAGCTAACATGATGATTTCAAAGTTATTATTCTTTTTCTCCTTTTACTTTTTGAATCCAATTCTTCACCCTTATGATTGGATTAAAATCTACTTTTTGAATTCAATTTGTGACTTGAAGAAATTCATGTGTCTCACTGCCTCTGATTTTGTTTGAGACATAAATCTGACTATCCAGCCTCTTATGTCGCTACACATTTTGTTGAAATTTTCTTCCATTTTCTTTTGAAGTTTTTTTTTTTTTTAAAACTTTGTTAAGTATTTGGTGACTTTCAGCATTATTTTTCAAATGGGTCCCCTGAAAAAGAAAATTAGAGGAGACAAAGAACACTTGGTGGTAAATAGCCTGTCAAAACTCAACTTTAATTTTGTAAAGTATTTAAAGTGGGATATTAGCTAAATTTATGCAAGTGTGTATCGATTCAGTTCAATCAATTTTAAGCCATCGGACCAACCGAACCAATCATATCAATTTTCTAAAAATTTTAACCAATTGGTTTGATAATGAGAACACAATCTAACCAAATCTGACTATGCATGCTTCTTTTCTTTGCCTTTCTATAAAAACAAGTAGGCTTTTAATTTATAGAAATTCTTGGATGCCAGATTAGGACACAACAGCAGAAAAAAATGTAAAATGTGAAACATTTCCAAAACTATTAATTGAGATGGGAAATTTTCCTTCATTAGAAGTTGAGAAATGATTAAGCAAGAGTTTTCTTTGACCAGCCGGACACATTCCAAAGGTATAGCACAGCTGGGAAAAGACTGGAATTAATTAAAAATTGCCACTTACAAGCATATGCTTGCATAATTGCATTGCCTAATGCCCATGAAACACCACCTAATTACTTATATGTTACTTGCATGCACGCAATATTATTATTGCCTTTTGATTCCTCAACCTTTGGATCATTGCCAGAAACAAAAATATTGGCAGCAAAAGTATTCATTTTATAACTTCATTTTTTAGAAATACAATCTCCTACCAAACCAATTTAGATCTTTGATTTTTTTTATTTTTATAATTTTTTAATATGTAAGACTTTTTATTAATTTATTATTTTTTTAATTTTACATATGTTTATCTCATAATATATATCTTAACTTTTTTAGAAAAAATTGGAATATCCTCATTCCTAATATGCCTAGCTGGTCACCCTTTTTTATAAAGGAAATACTTGTTGAACGCGAGAGAGTCTATGTTTCTTTTCCATGTGTAGACTAAAATATTCCTACAAAAAAGAATATAAAAAATTATATAGTCAATATATATGTATAAAAATATTATTACTTTATTATAATAACTCTTCAAATCGAGGTCACTTTTTAAATAGTAAACGGGCCCATCTTTCTCTCTCTCTTATCAAAGTTTTGTTCTTCTTTTTGGATGCAAATGTCTTACTGTTTTTTCTCTTTCACCATACTGTTTTTGCCCACTTCTCAAATAGTTGGTCCTCAAAAATAAATCATAGAAACATACTATTGTCTTACTTTCTTTGATCTCTTTCATTGGCCAACAATAATATCTTAATTACTTTAAAATATATAGATGATTTAAAAATATATAAAACAAAACAACAAAAACTACAGCCTTCAAAGAAACCATTTCTCTACATTCCCATTTTATTTTTATATAATTATATTTTATTATTTTAAATTATTAATTTATTAAACTCCATAAATTAAACAACAAAACAAAAGAATTAACAATTTACAAAATTCTTACAAGTATTTTGTTTTTACAAAAGAAATTCAGAGAGCTAGCAGCTATCTTTAAGCGAGTCAAGAGCATGAAAACTAGCATTATTAATTTTTGTCCTATTGATTTTATATTTTTATCTTTGGGTGAATCAGCGAGAAAAGTGATTACAAAACTCACAAGCACCACATATGGTATGTATTCTTTTTCGAGAAATGATTGTCTCGTGTAAAGTTCTTCACAAAAGTTTTATAAATAATTATAAGTAATATATTTAAGCATTGCGAATCACTAAATTTATTTGATAGAAAATTTTCTCAAATTTTTACTAGTTTTTTATAAATAAAATTTTGTCAGAATAATAAAATTTTCTCATTTTTATAGATGACATAATGATTATTTTATTTTATTAAATTTTTAATTATAAAATTTAAATTATTAAATTACTAAAATTTTATAAATTAAACTATTGTATCTAAATATAATTTAGTTTTTTCAAAATGTTATGAGGACAATTTTTTTTAATAAAAAAATGCAGTCTCTTCCCCTGTCCTCTGCCGACAATTGCAGGAGGTTTCTTTTTTTTTTACAAGAAAGTGAGGGCAAAGTCCACTCCCGGAACCCATGTTTTCCTCCTGTCCTGTGCTCATATTTCATCTGTACTCATCCTACAACGGCAGCACTGAACCTTGTACTTCCATATATACAAACGGAAAACAAGATGAGCACACGATTCTTTCACTTCTGTAATTAATTGATTGATTAATACAATTCAGAATAATTTTCACCAAATAAAGCTTAAAAAATTTTAGAAAAAATATGGTTGTGTGCAGTACGCTGCTGGCTGTATATTCAGAGAACAGTTAAAAAAATTGAGAAAAAAATGAAAAAAAATATATAAAATTTATGTGTATCAGATTGGTCAAATTTAAAGGCTCCCTTAATTGATATTCTGGGTTGGGGCCATGACCCTCTAAAAGGGTGCTCCATGTCCCAATAATCTCTCCTGCACAACTGTTATTGGGACCCTCAACTCTAAAGTAAAATGTGCTTAGTAGTTAATCAGCAAAAATCAACACACATGTCCTAAACAAATTAGTCAAAGGAAAAAAAATATCATAATAGTGTTTGACTTATTCTACATTAAGATATGGTCTTAAAAAAATTATTAAAAATTGTGACAATAATTAGTCATTTTATTTAAATAAAAATATATATTTAATTTTATTGATATTTTAAAATTAATAAATAGTTACTAATTTAAAAGTATGTAAATTTTAAATACATATCTTTGTTTGAATTAAAGAAGTGCCTACTCATAATAAACTAATTTTTTTCAGCTTTAAAATTAATTTTTATTAACAACAGATGAATTATTTATATTTCAAATTATTTTTCAATTTATCTAAAAAACCGTTGAACCATTAGGCTGCAATTTTTGGCCGTTGCGCTATCAAAAATCTTTGGTGTGACAACACGAATAGTGTGAGCAAGCAACATTCTGGTTTGCTGCTGCTGTTGCTTGTTGATTTTGCCTCTAGTTGTTGAAACTGCTTTGTCTCTTGAGGTTGCAGGGTTAGTTAAGGTGGTAGTGTCAACGCCTAATCTTTTTCATTTTATTTTTGTAATCAACATCCCATTTTGGTATGTGTCTAATGTGTGTGTGTATATATATATATATATATATATATATATATATATATATATATATATATATATATATATATTGTCTCAGTCTTTTTTTTTTTGGCTTATGTTAATGGTCTCAATCTTATAGTTTAGAATAATATTATTTTTATAAATATTTTTAAAATATCACGAGGTTTTAATCTATTAAAATTTAAAGTTAAATGATTTTATCTCTTTTAATAAAAATAATTTCTAATATTCAAATCCAATCATTTAACTTAATTCTCAACTTAAATTACAATCAACTTCAATCATATTAACATATTGTTATTTATTTTCATAAATTTTTAATACACAAAAATTATATGCAACTTTTGCTTTGAATTGATAAATAAACATTCATAAATAATAAAGTTTGTGACTAAAACTAGTATTGATCCATGATCAGTATAACCGAAATTATAAGTGGTATTTAATATTTATAAATAAATCTTTATACAAGTAACATTATTTCAAAGTCTAATTGTATTAGTTTATTTAATATTTAAATTTCATTTAAATTTTTTATATAAATTTAAATATTTTTACATATCGTAACCTTCAAAATCACCAAAAAAAAAAATTATTCTAACTAATTTCATAAAATAAGACTTCTAGCTTTGGCAGTTCCATTGCCATATATATATATATATATATATTTAGAAAGTAATTTTTCTTTTAATGATTAGTAGGTAGTATTAGCTAGGAAGATGACCAGAAACGTGAGTTTATTTAGATTAGAAGTATCTTAGAAGTTCAATAAGAAAGCTTGGTGTCAAATATTTTAATTGTTTTTAAATAACCATGTGATTCTTCCATTGGTTAAGCTTTAAATCCAAAAAAATAAAAATAAAAACACGTGGGCATTTTAAAACATGTAATTATTATGTACAAAATATTTTTTTAGGCAAAGCTTAAAATTGATCAGACACAAAATCTGTCTGTAGGTTACACCATGGAGTACCAACTTGAAGAAAATAATAATCAACAATATATAATTTAAAAAACCATCAATAATAATTACCATCAAAATATAGATGTATGTATGCATGCTAGTTGTCTACCAAAAGTATATATTCATATATGCTGTGATATACTATCACTTGACTTTCTACGAGGAATAGAGGTGGCAAAATGGGTTTGATTCACGCCACCTCACCTAAAGTGCTAAGCAGGTTTATGTGTATAGGATCTATTAAAAAGCAAGTAAATTAAATTATCTCACTTTAATTTATAGGTTATGCGAATTTGAAACTAGTCAACTCGTAAACTTTTGATTCACAATCTTAAAATCAATTGGTTGTGTGATTTTTAACCCAACAATAATATGATTTATGAATTATTTATTATTTTTTAATACTTATATTTATATATTTATTATATATTTCTTATTATCATAACTACTTAATCATTTAAGTTGTAAATGATTCTAAAAAAGATTTAAAAGTTGGCTATTAATTTAAATTACATTATATTTTATATATTTTACATTGAAGAGGCTTTACATTATATTTGGACAATTAGATATTATTTGGTTAATTATCTTTTATTTCTCTTTTTTTCTTATGTATATTTAGTCTGATTTAGTTTTTTTTTAAGTTGAACTGATATTTTGGAGTGAATATTTTAGTAGCACATGCTTAGTTGTCTATCTTTCACAAGTTATTAAGTTACAAAAAATTCCAAGTCTATTAAAATAATGAGATGTTTCTTTTATCATAACTCATTTAAAAAAATTAAATAATTTATAATTATGTAGGTCATTTCACATAACCGGCTTACCCACCACAAGGTGGGACGAATTGAGTTTTTTATGGGCCGCGATCTATACAGGTTGACCCGGCCCACCCCAATTAAGTACAAGCTAACGTGGGACAAACCGTTCGTGTTGACAGTTCTAACAAGGAAGTTATGTGGTGAAATAGGAAAATTATTGAAAAAAAAGTTCATAAATTAAAATTAATTTTAAAATAAAAATAAAAATACCAAATTAAAAAAAAAATCAAATAACCTAAAGCTACTTTAAAACCAGCTTACGCAGACTGGACGCAACTTACAAATTGTATAGCAGTCCAAGGTGTGTTATTATTTAGCCAAACCCATTACTAATGACATCCATGATCCCACACGTTTTAAGTGAATGGATAATGGGCTTGATCAATTTCAACCTAAGGGTAACCCTCTACATTGCTCTGGGTTTCTTATTGGGCTGAACTTTTTCACTTAATAGAAATCCTATACTATGAAAAAAGGCCTAATACTGACTTCTTAAAGCCCAATTGCCCAACCTGAAATGTACACATGACTTAAGTAAACAATAAGAACCAAAAAAAAGGAAAAGTAAATTGGACAAAAAAAGAAAATTGCACACCCACAAAATGTGAGTGTACTAAATACTTATTTAATAAAAGTGAGTTTTATGGTTTAACTTAATAAATTTAATGATTTAAATTATTTTTAATAAATACTTAATAAAAATATAATTTATAAGAATAATCAGATTAAAAAGTATATATATGTAAAGGACAATTCTCAGAAAACTATAATTTGGAAGACAAATTTGTAAATTTGGTCCTTTTTATGCCCTCTGTGAATTACATCTCAAATATTTGTTATATTTCCTTCATGCTACAATAGTACAAAAAGCAATTCGCTTCAGAGAATGCGAGGAAACAAAATTTTCAATTATAAAAGTTGGCATCCATTTTTATTATTAAATTATATTTAGATTCATGCAATGATGGCAACAATATCATTATACACAATTACAACTCAAAAAAATTAATAAAAAGTATACCTTTATATCACTATTAGTTACCTCTTTTAAGTAGAGCTGTTAATTTCTATTTAGATCTTTGAAAAATTAAAAATTAAGTTAATAAAAATTTAATTAAAAAATTTTAAATTTTTTTGTTGCTGGGCCTAGATTGGCTTGAGACTGTAGGCCAATCTACCTCTTTTTTTTTTTCAACCCAAGTTGCTCAACTCTTTTTTTCTCTCAAGATAATGCAATAAAATAATTGTGTTTAATGAATAAAAAATTTTATAAGTTTATAATTATTTTAATAATTTTAAAATCTTGAATATAAAAATTTATGTTAATTTATAATTTAAATTTAAATTTATATTTAAATTCAAGTTTAAGAATAGATTAGAGGACAATTCACAAGACTAATTATTTAATCATTAACCCCATACAATTAGGGTTAAGTTTAATTTTATTAACTCGAAAACGAGGTGGATTGGCCGGTTTAACATCTTTTACTTTTAACTAAACCAAAAAGACAATAATGACTTTCTAACCACTACAATGTCTCCTAAACTATTTCTTTATGTACTACAAATATGAGAGAGAGAGAGAGAGAGAGAGAGAAGAAAAGCATTATTCTTTACTTGCCTTGTTTCTCCCTCTAACTACTCTTAGAACATGATGAGTGAGACACAGGGAAAATCATCACTTTAAATAAATTGATAAACAAGAAAATCAATGCCCATTTTGTTATTTTGGGATAGCATTAGTGGCATGTTCAACAATATTAATGGAGGTTTTCCACAATTGAGAGAAGCCAAAGCTTGAGCTGTTGCCTGTGGCTAATTAATGAATGATAAGGGGACATTTTCATATTTGACATTTGTTCATTGCTAGAAGAAAATTTAGGCAAGTCCTAGAATGTCATGTGCATCATAAAAAGACAAATATCAGATAGAGCTAAGACTATATATGCAGATGCCACAAATTGCTTTCAAGTCCCTGTCATCTATTCTTACGAGCTGATTCCTCTTCCCCAGCACAGTAAAAGATTTGAACAGAAGAATCAGATTTCTGATTCAAAACCTTTTTATTCTTTTTTGGTAACAATTTGACCCTAAATTTATATTCATCGCTCTGCTCTAAGGTTTCTCCTCTCTGCACATACAAGTCAAATATGCAGCTCAAATCTATTATGCCAATTCATCAACACCATTGTAATTGCAAATTTTACAGGAAAAAACTATTTTCATGCAATTGGAAAGGAAAATTTTACTTCAATATAAATCTGCATATAAAATGACCACAGAAACAAAGACAGTCATTAATTGGGTGTGTCAGACCCACATTAAATTGTTGTAGGACTGAGTTTTATGGTTGGAGATGTTAACTCAAAGTAATTTTGTAAAATGAGTCTTATAATTCTTATGTAAAAAAATTCATAAAATGTTCATAAAGAATAATAAGAGATTGCTCTTTATATTTTTTTATGAGTATGTGATAAAAATTGTGGAATAAAATTAATTTTTTATTATATAATAATCATAATTTATAAAAATAGGAAGTAAACTAATTTTTGGTGGTGAAATTATCAAAGAAAATTAAATAATTTTAAAAATATCATTTGAATGTTGATTATTAACGTCAATTCGGTCAAATCTCACAATGCCCAATTTGTATGGATTCCTACGCTGCAAAAGGACATTGTACAATAGAACCGCTATCCAAACAATGCCTCGGGAGAAGTGGAGAAGCAAATGGCTGAGAGTGATATTCCTCTACGAGCAATGAAACAAGGAAAACTTGCGACCCCAAAGAAAGGCAACAATACCCAAAAAGAAAAAATAGGCACTGTTTGGTGTATTTCTTCCGCGTCATGCCATGCTGCTGCTGCCTCTGACACACACACAAATATATAATGCGCACATGCTCCCAAGAAGCTTTGGAAAATCGCTTCTTCTAAAATTCCAACCTTCTCCTGCCAAATTACCCATTTATATCCGATTAAGACAAACCCAACTCGACCCACCACTATCTCCCTCACTCCTCTCTCTTATTTCTCTCTCTTGGGGTCTATACGACTTGCTCTTCTAGTGCTTCGTTTTCCAGATTCGAATCACAGTAGCCAGTGGATCGCTGGGTGTACGTTCTGTGTTTGTCTTTGTTCGCGTTTGTACTGTTTCGCGCCATAGATCGGATCAGACGGTGCATTGTCGTAGTTGCAATCTGTTCGCTTTCACCTTTTTATTGTGAATCTAGCATTATTGGGGTAATGGCTTTCTTTCCTCTTCTTCTTTCGCTATTGATTTGTTTGTCTTCTTTGAGTTTCTGCGGATGTTTTTGTTTCTTTCGCAGAGGTTGCTTAAGCTATTGTGTTTTGTTTCGGGTTTCAGAGTGGGGGAAATAAATGTCTGTATCACTACTGCAATTGCAAACATATCCACTTTGTTTGGGGAGATGAATCCTACTGCTTTTAAACATATATACAGCGACCTTCCAATTTTGGATTATCACATATCTGCTTTGGAGACCATTGCTAAAGTATCCCAGAAGATGTTATAGAGACCACTGAAGATTTTGCATTTTGGGGGTCATTTTGTGGAACCATAAGCTAGGCAAAATGATCAACAAAACGCTGTTCCTCACTTACCTCTACTTGTTAATCTACATCTTGCTTTCGTCCGGGGTCATATTGTACAACAAGGTACGACCCCATTTATATGTTGTCTCTTAAACAGTTTTCTTTTCCTAAGTTTGTGGAAGCATGTAAATAATTTTCTCATTATTTATCCTAATTTATTTTCTGCAGTGGGTTCTGTCTCCAAAATACTTTAATTTTCCGTTTCCCATAACACTTACAATGATTCATATGGGCTTTTCTGGGGTCGTGGCATTTTTGCTTGTCCGGGTGTTTAAGGTATGTTACAGACTCTCGACATAGACATATCTAAATACTCTTTTCTGTCCTGTCTTATTGACACGTGCTGACTTTTTGCTAGTTATTACTCATTTATAAGAGCAGAGCTAGTTTCAGATAATTATATTTGTTGGCAAACATTATATCTATCTTTCAGTGATTGTTATCTTGCTCGATCGAATGTTTGGACGGATTGTCACATCTCACTATCCTGGCATTTTCATTGCATCTAACATTCAATTTTGGCACAGGCTAAGTGTTTATTTTGTCAGCAAAAGTGTCGAATTGTATGCCAAATTTGTATAGTTGAGACTATTGTACTTAAAATATAGGTTTTGATTTTGAAGAGGCGTGTCCTTTACCAATCTGCAGGGGCATCTCTTCTTTATTGCGTTCAGTGTGTAACATATTGCAGTAAATATTGTATAGTTATCCAAGATAATTGAAGCTTCACTAGTATATTAGCTAAATCTGTAGCTCCTATCAATCAGCAGCTGTATACTGAAGTTGCAGCGGGGTTCAAAATACTATGTCATGTTCATATTTGAGGGTAAACAGAAGGAAGTTGTTTTAGGAATTCGAAGCATCAACTACTTTTAGCTTAGAATCGCATGTATAAATCAACAAGTACTAGCTAGAGTTGCAGAGAACTGAAATTACTGTGTCAAATTCTTTAGCTGTTCAATAACATTTTATTGGCAAACTCAAAGGAGTTACTTAAGGAAGTTGTACATTATAGCAGCTTAATTGTTAGCATTGGTAATGAGAAATTTAGAATTGAGAGTTTAGTGTATGCTCACAGATATTGGCAACCCGAGGTCATAATAAGGAAACATTGCTCTACTTAATTCATTTTGAGATCTTCAGCTTCAATTCGATGTGTAAGATCTCTACAAGATTTGTATTGGCCAACCCATTCCAAAGGACCCTTGTGCACTTTGCTCTAGTTATGTAATTGTTAGATCCTAAACACATGATATAAGCAGATAACTTATTGAAGTAACAATTGTGGAACTTGAGCTTGCTCTGTTTGAGAACAGCGGTATTGCAAACAAGTATTAAAATTTTAACATCCTAGAAATAAGCTATTTTGTTAAGTTCCTTAGCATCACCGCTTGGAAGGAAAACTTAGCAATATTTCCTATTTTTCTTCCACACCACATTCATGAGACCATTTCATCTTTTATTGAATGAAATGTTGCCTATGCAGTCTTCAGCAAATGGTTAACAAATGGTTACTTTAGAGGAATTTTGATGAAGGACATGCAAAGTTTAATTAAAACAATCAAAGCAGAGTTGGGCATGCAGAGTGATTGGTCAGCATTGCTTAGAAAATTTATTGTTCTTGTTTGCTTTGGCTTTTGATGATTTTGTTTTTGTTAGGTGATGGTTTGCTGTATTAAATGTGTTCTGTGTGATATTGTTTTCAAGTTATGGCCACAAACACAAGTCACGACATCCAATATACGGTATAGAAGATGATTTTTTTGACAGTAACTATTAGAAAGAAAATATATTCTGACAGGAGAATGTCGTGAAGTGCTAATTGCTTCATATGGCATTCTGAGACCCTCACCCCTTTCTTTTTAATTCCTTTCCTTGTTGGGAGATGTGATTTATGGATCTCTATTCTACTTGCATTCAGATTTTATACTTCACCATACCATACATAATTGTCCATGTGTGATATCTGTCACTCATCTTCTATGCTTAAACTTTTGCCTCTAACTACCCATGCATAATCATTTGTCATGGTCTGTGACTGCAGGTTGTATCTCCTGTCAAAATGACCTTTGAAATGTGAGTGTGGATTTCTATTGCCACTGACTTGAAGCAGTTGTGAGCTTTCATTCTCCTTTGTCCAACTTCTTTCTAAAATACTTTTGTTTATGGCAGATATGCAACCTGTGTGGTACCGATCAGTGCCTTCTTTGCATCAAGTCTTTGGTAAGCACTGCTACACGAACAATCTCTATACTGCTTTTCAAGATTGCAATGTGATATGATTCTTAAATTTGTTGATGGGCCCTGTCCTTCGTGTATGTTTTTAATACTTTTATTTAATTCAAGGTGTTGATTAATTGACTTTTCTGTTTAGTAATGAGGGGTGAACTTGGTTAGACATGTTCAAATGATATATATTGTAGTCTTAAGACTCTCATTGGTGAATTTTAAACTTCTGAATGTACTTCTTCTGTTAGGTATAGGTCGTCCAATTTATGGGTGCTTAGTTGTACTTGTTCATGTAAACTCATCAAAGGTTTTTTTTTTTTTTTTAACTATTAGTTTGGTATAAAGTTTGCTCATTAGCCTGCATCTGTGAAGCACAGACACTTTCTGGTCCCTTGTGTTGGACAGGACACAACAATTTAAATCACAGGTGGACACTTAAAATGTTTTGAGTTGCGATGTCCGTGTCCTGAGTCCTCCTCAGTGTCCATGTTTCCTAGGCCTGCATTAATGTCTTTATGAGTCTGAAGCTGTTATTCGTACATAGACTACTCAAACTAGTAAGGTAGGTATTGTAGAAATAAAGTCAATGGTCTATATGGTAACCCCTTTTTTTGGTGCAATATATGGGTAACACTTTGTTAGAGAATGTTGTTAACCTTTTGAATCAATGCAAGATTAAAATTAGGTGCCTTGAATTTTGTTATTGGTTTGTTTTTGGCTGGCTGCCTTTGGTAGAGATTGAGCTGTATCAACGAAGGGTCATCTTAGGCGCCTCTAACTAGATTATTGGTTTGTTTTTGCCTGGCCTTTATAATTTCTTGTTTTGAGGTTTTATCATTTAATCATAAACTAGAGAGTACTTTCTATCTTTATATCTGGAATTTGTCAATTAGATATGTTCAAAGCAGGTATTTTACATGTGCTTTATTTTCATGTTTATACCTGATTTTATATCAATAACTCTGAAAGAAGCATTTTGTTTTTGGTTGCTACAGGTTTGGAAACACTGCTTACTTGCACATTTCTGTGGCCTTTATCCAGATGCTCAAAGCTCTAAGTATGGTTTTATTTAACTTCTCATGTTCTTACTGTCTCAGTAATGTTTATTTAATTCTAAAACTCGATGTTTCAGTGCCAGTGGCAACATTCCTCATGGCTGTTTTGTGCGGTACTGACAAAGCAAGGTGTGACGTGTTCTTGAACATGGTGCTGGTCAGTGTTGGAGTTGTCATTTCCTCCTACGGGGAAATTCATTTTAATATGATTGGTACAGTTTACCAGGTCACGGGCATCTTTGCAGAAGCTTTAAGGCTGGTCTTAACACAAGTCCTTCTGCAGAAGAAGGGCTTGACCTTAAATCCTATTACAAGCTTATATTACATAGCTCCATGCAGGTATTATCTCTTGATGTTTTCAACTAGTTTTCTTTGAAAAATCCAAATATTGAGTCTCTGCAATATACATAATGATGATCCCAACAATAAAAGTGTGAGAGCTATATTGGTTTTCATTAACTTGCCCATTAACTCCTGCTCCTTCGGACTTGGGATACATTCTATCTATGTGTATATACTGTTTTGTCTAATTGTCTATCAATGTATAACTATCGTGTTAATCCTGATTTTTGGACAATGTAACTGCCCTATACAATTCAATGCATACTGTAATAGGTAGCCATTCTTGTATGCATGATTTCTTTCAACTATTTATGTGTATGATGTCATATCCGTCTGATTACCCCAGCCACAGGCCTTGATTTATGAGGTCAAGCAAGTGATAGTACTTGCATTGCCATATTCTATTATCCATGCAAAGGCATTGTGAGTATCAATGCATACCTATTGTACGCCACCTGCCATACGAGCTGCTAACTTCTTCACTTTGTTATATGCAGTTTTGTGTTTCTGTTTGTGCCTTGGTACCTACTGGAGAAGCCTGGGATGGAAGTTTCACAGATTCAGTTTAATTTTTGGACCTTCTTTTCCAATGCTTTATGCGCACTAGCCTTGAATTTCTCCATTTTCTTAGTTATTGGTAGAACTGGGGCAGTTACCATTCGGGTTGCTGGTGTGCTAAAAGACTGGATTCTGATAGCCCTTTCAACTGTTATCTTTCCAGAATCTACAATAACTGGGCTGAATATAATTGGCTATGCAATTGGTAAGTTTTGTTTGATACATGAGGTTATTCATTCTCCCTTTCCTATCTAATATTTTTGTATATTACCTGCAGCACTATGTGGAGTTGTCATGTACAACTACATAAAGGTTAGGGATGTTCGTGCCTCTCAACCGCCTGCTGAAGGTATTCCAGATCGAATGACAAAGGTTAGTCTACTATGACATTTTTTACTTCTATGTCAGCCCTGCCAAAGCACGTAATTTCTTTTTCTTTATTTCTCTATTTCTTTCTATTTTTAAAAAAAATATTTGAGCCTCTGTCACAGCATATGTTTGGCTGTTAGGGTCTTATTTCAATTCTTACATGTTACAAATTTCAGAAACAATTTTGACTGTGTTTACACCCGTCATATCTGGTGGAAGGAGTTTGAAACCATGTAATATATAGAAATCATTCTAGGGTTTTTATGGGTGTTTATTGGCTGGGTGTCTGGCAACTGCTTTTTTCTATTTTTAAAAAAGTGATGACAATGTTGAGCAAAGAGAAATTGGAAACCATCTTAAACATACACTTCTGCTAGGTTTCCACTATGTCACTATTGGTCTTACAGAATTCCATCAAGCTTCTAAGGATGTTCTCGCATTTGACTCATACAGGATTGGAAGTTCGAAAAGAAGTCATCTGATATATATGTGCCAGATAACATTAGTGACAGTGGGGGAAGCAGTGGAGGTAATGTTTCTGTGGCTGACGTGAATGTTGATGAAGAAGCACCTTTAATTCCATCATCAAGGTTGTCTCATATTGGACGTACTCAGCTAAACAAGTAACCAACCATGCAGAGGAAAAATAAAAACCCAAACATATTCATTTTATAGTGCTTTTTTGGGAAAAAGAACAAGGTAGAGGAGGACAAGTCAAATGCACCCTATTTCTTCTCATTCTTTTTAGAAAGTATGTTTTTTTTTTTTTTTTTTCTAATGAAAGGCAAACGCTTGTTCTTTGTAGTTACTGTCCTATGTAGAATGAATCAGTGCTGATTGAAGATTCTGAATCATGGTTGATGATCAGAGGTAGGAGACAGATTGACCTCTTATATAATCAAGTCACTTGATTAGTTGATTTGGACGTGCAATTACTTATTTATTCTCAGTTATTGAAGCATCTTTCCTAATGATATGAGCATCTTTTTCAAATTAAAAGTTCGTAACTCGTCAATATAGATATTTAGGTCATTCCTACATTGAATTGTTCTTTCATTTTCTGTATTATCTTTACCTGTCTGTTTCGACAGCTTATGTCAACATGGCCATCCATTATTTGGGATGGAAAAATTAAGATGAGCACAGTACAATTTTTGCTCCCACAGCTTCTATTTAAGTTTTAAATGGCAAAATTTCACATTTAAATGGCAAACTCGAACGTTTCCAAGTGCAGAACTGAAGGTCTTGCTTATAATTGTAGACTGCTATTTTGCCAGAGCCTACGCGACTCACTGTTGTTTATCGCATACCTAAGTTCTGGGGTGAGTGGTCACCTGAATGACGGTATCACTCATTGTCTCATTATGTAATAGACTTATAAATTAAACTAATCAATGTCTTCTGATGCAACATGATTGGATTAATGATCATTGAAAAATTGAAATATATTAAGTGACGAACTCATTTTTTGATAAAAGTTAAAATCGTCGATTCTGCTTTCATCAGGGAAAGTTAATCCATTACAAGTAACTAACAAAACGTGTATGCCTGATTCCCTTTTTAGGGCTGTGAAAGCATCCTCATCTGGCACCCCCATGAGGCAAGTAAAAAAACTTCGACATCACATTTGTAAGTTTAAATATCAGTTTAATCGAATAATGATATAAACACATTGACATTATCCAATGTATGCACAAGAGTCGAGAAAAAAGAAGTAATCAATAGATGCATTTAAATTTTATTTATATAAGACAAATGCCTCAGATATTATCTCATGCACACATTGAATAATAGCAATATGTGCATATATTTTTATTCAATCAGTAAAATTTAATAATTTTAATAATTTAAATTCTTATTAAATAAAAATTTTATAAAATTTTATTAATAAATATAACAAGGTTGAAGATAAACAAGAAACACCCACAAGTGTAACTTAAATAAATGTAACTTTTGTGCAAAACCGATCCGTAGACAATGACTCGAATATAAGTGTCGATTTAAGATATCAAAGAAAGGAAAATAAACATATCCTTTGAATCGGACATGTACAACATGGATCTCACATCAGAGTATTAATTTCTTCCTAGCCCTGTAAAATTTTTATATGTTATATAAAGAAACCTGGCACTCAAACACAACACATGGCGCTTGCGTGATTTACGTAAAATCACAAACAGGATATGCACAACCTAAGGAAGAATTTAATATTTTCAAATGAGAAGATCCAGATGATGCCTCCAAACGGCAATCCTCTGACTTTCTCATTGACTAAAAACAAGAATCAGGACGGTAGTTGGAGAAAACTCTTCTTTTAATATAAAAATTATTCAAAACGTTCTCCAGTCCTTACATACAAAAGCCTCCTGGTGGGAGCTGGAGGCGCCAATCCAGGGATGTCCCTAATATCTTTGTTATTGGGATTCACAATCTGCAAAAGAATAAGTTAAAACAAAACCATACAGTGCCAGCATTGTACCTAAATATGAAGAACTTACAGAGCATATGTTAATACCCACAGGCAAGGTACTAAACATGTAATGCATTTCGATAGGCAATTTCATTATGCACTTCTTTCGCCCGGGACACCCCCCCCCCCCCCCCCCAACCCCCCAAAAAAAAACCACAACATATAGTGTCATAGAAGATAAAATGTATAATGCTTCTTGCAAATAAATTCTTGATGCACAGTTCCTTAGCTTAGTTTCCCTTAAGGTAGATTACTTGGAAGAGGAGGAAAGAGCAAAATCTACACTACAAATTAATGGAATAAATATATGAAATGAAGGGGATACCTTCACAACAATAATGGCAATTACACCACAAACGATGAGGAACAGGAAAAGCATGATGCACTTATCAGTAGCCACCTGATAAAGGAGGTAAAAACACTTAGTTCCATGAAACTGTTGTAAAGGAATGTCATATGGTGCATACTGCATAAAGGTAATGAAATTGAACCAACCTGTCTACCAATCTCCTTCACAAGCTGCGAGGCCTTCTTGATTGAGAACTGAATTGAATCCAGCTCATTAACAATACGGCCCATTTGTTCAGTCTGCTCAAGAATGAAAACAGATAAGAGGTCAAACTCGTAAAATTGTGATGAAACAATAAATACAACTGACTTAGGAAAGTACTCAGCGAAAATCAAACTTACTTGGCCCTTCAAGGTGGCTGCAGTTTGGGTGCCGACTTCGATTGTTTGATGTACAACCTACAGTCAATATAAAGACTTAAAACAAAGCTATAGGTGCATTGAAGCCATACAAGGTAGAAATGACTCACCTGCTTAGATCTTTCAATAGCCTGATCAGTTTCATCCATTGTCTTCATCCCAGCGTTAACAAGTTCCTGATTTGTCATTGCTATTGGACAAACAGAAAGGGCATTGTGGTAAGTTAAACACACAGAAACCCCCAATCCCAAAACCCAAATAGGACACATACAAAAATGAATGTCTGATTTATGCAATTACTAATCGTGTTGCTCGATCTGAAACCTTTTGCGAACACATAAATATACAGTGAAATGATTTATTATATGACACAATGCCGCCATCATCTCTCTAGTATTAACTGCAATTTCTGTTGAATATAAATCTTGACAGCTGTCTGCCTACATACAAGAAACCCTCAAAAGATGTATAGTGTGTTGCTGACTAATATTAAATTCTGGGGCCACTAATCAACCATTGGAATTGTCAAGTGCAACTAGCATAACATATTTAAGTTTAGAGCATAAAAGCAATTGTATTAACAAACTTCATAACACCATCTACCAAGAATTAGAAGGACGCGTTGAATTGGAACGTAATTCCAAATTAAAAGTCAATAGACAACATACATTTGAGGGACCGAATACAAAAAAACAAAACTAAAGGAGTTTTCACATATATGAACAGGAAGAATATTAGAATAACACTTCATAAGCATATGCATAACTACAATTGAAGTGTTTATCAGCTTTACACATTAACTGCAATCATAGCATACAATTAAGAAGTAAGCTATAACATGAAAGGATAATATCTTACATGATGCCAGTTGGACATTTTCTTCAGCTATAGGTTCACTAGCTCCTGCTCCCATGTCAAAAAGTTCTACTTTCTTATTACCAAGTGAGTTCATATATCTGTCAATCATCCAAATACTGGTATAAATACTCCTTTCATATAGCCAAAAAAAAAAAAAAAAATTGGTTTTCTGAAAAAATAGCACAATCAGTTCAAAGAACATAACATTTACTATATTGCAAGAGTTAAAAGCTCTCAGAGAACAAATTGATCCCAATCATCCGATTTGTTTCAATCCCTTTGTAAAAACTAACTTTATTTAAAGAGAGAACTTTATTCAGATTGCAGCATATAGATATTTGGATGAACTCACGTTTTTCTCAATGCCACATAAGAGTTCAGCTCCTTGATCTGCAAGAAAGAAATGTGTATAAGCAATCACAGAGAATTGGCTGCATGCGTGCATACTGCATGCACATGCATGTATGAACACACACAAGGTTTAGCCCCTGACTTTTCCCCAACCATAGGGCGATTGCTTTTAAAAGACAATCACAAGACAGTAAATGGTATGTCTGTTAAATCATTTAATAACAAAAATGCTAAGATCTACACCAGTACCCTAAGCTGAGATATCAAAGGATCAGAAGGAACTTGATACCAATAATTGTGACAAATGCCCATGAATATAGCTTTAGTTATTGCTAAAGTACTAAGACCATCATATTTGTGGGAATGATTCAAGAATACAAAATGAGATTCTGAATCTAACACATCCAATATATGACAAATCTTTCTTATCTTTTCTTTTTTTCTTTTTGGGGGGGGGGGGGGGGGGGTGCGGGTGTTTCCCAAAAAATATCAAACGTATTAGAAATATTAGTCTGGTCACAATAAAGGAATCTACAACATAAAGGCAATTAAAATGTCCTGTCTATCTAGAAAAAAGTAATTTTAAGTAATGCAAAGACATTCATACTACATATGCCCAACTCTTTGAGCACACCAGTATTAATGAACATTTCATGACCCACCTTTTGTCAAAAAAAAAAAAAAACCTTTATCAAGAAAACCGGCTCCAACCTATTCACTGTTGCTAAGACTTTTTGTTAACTCTGTCACCAGTTAACGATACTCCCTTCTTCAATGTACAATCCACAAGGTTTCGTAATAAGATTCCAAGCCAGCAAAGCAGCAGTCCATTCAAGAAACATGCACTATAATTTCTTTAAAGCATTCACAAGAACACCACAGCTTTGTTCCAATACAAATTTATAAATAAGTACCTTCAGCAAAAGGCTCTTTCTGACAATAAAACAGATGACTTATTTAATTTTTTTATGCACAGTTAGTTTTCCAAACCTAATTTTAACAAATTCCACATCATTCTACAAAATCGGACATGAAATCCTCGTCGCAAAACAATTAAGATTACCAGATCCATGAACCCCGATAGCCTATATTTCCCATGCATTCTCCAACTAAAATCTCATACTGCCATCAACCACTAGATTCTGAAAAAAAAAATTCACATTATCTACCCCTCGAACATAATCATAAATTGCCCTTGAGACCTGGTTAGCCCTTCAAGTTTGGTTAGGCATTCAAGTCTTTTCACAAACCATAAAAAGTCAAACAATATTATCTTGATTTTCAATTTAGAATTTCATGGAAAATTTTACATCTCTTCCAAACTTTGCATGGGTAGATTCATGACAAGGGCCAAAAAATAGAAGGTCTTGTCAAAAAAGAGAAGGGTGCTGGGCACTAACCATCGATTGCTTCTCATCATTGAGTTGCTTGTTCACTTCTGGGGGATTTCTGCCCTCCTCATCTTTAATTTCACTATCAAATTCTTTTATCAACCTGAAACAATTTATCAGAACATAAGGCTTCATATTCTCTACTTCATGGAGATGCATTAAAACAAGAAAATGGTACATCAAAATCACACAATTCAGATTCCTTTACCACTAGCACATGGCAAGTAGCAAATAACTTCTGCTCGTCAGACAAAAAGTAAATAATAATAATAATAATGTGATATAACAATAACAAACAAAATCTTATCTTACCAAGTGGAGCCAGTTACATGAATCAACCTATGCTATTGAATTTCATCTAAAACTAAATTTTTAAGAATGTCATTTAATATAAAAACCCTTTTAATAATCTCTCCAAGTGACTTCTTTGGTTTTCCTCTTCCTTTATCATTGGACTAAATACCATTTGATTGACTTTTTTCACTAAGGCCTCTAGCAGTCTTTTTTACACATGCCCAAATCATTTTAACCAAGTTTCCATTATTTTTTCCTTAATAGGCACAACACTAATTTTTTCCAAATACAATCATTTTGAATCTTATATTCTCTTATATGTTAACTTATCCATCTTAACATTCTCATTTCTGTTACTTTCATTTTTTACTCTTATTAGTCCTTCAATGCCCAACACTTACTATTATGAAGTATAGATGGTCTTATAACAATTCAGTAAAACTTTTCTTTAAGTTTGATAGATATTTTGCAATGACAAATGACCCTTTAGACATTTCTCCATTTCAAGCACCCAACTTATATCTTGTGTGTGACATGCCCATCAATTTCTTCGTCACTTTGTAAGATCAATATAAGATACTAAAAACTTGATACTTTTGATATGATGTGCTCCCCCAATTTTTACCTCCAATTCATTGCTAGTTTGCATTTTGCTAAACTTGCATTGCATATACTCTATCTTACTCTTACTTAAATGGAAACCCTTTGATTCGAAAGTCTCTTTCCACACCTCAAATTTAGAAATAAATTCTTTTCTTGACTACTTTACTAAAACTATATCATCTACAAAAAATATATATTTCGAAATTGTCTCTTAAATGTGCCTAGTAAATTCATCCAAAACTAAAATAATGCACTTAAGAATGATTCTCGGTGCAAACCTATCTTATAGGAAAGTCTTCTATTACACTTCCATGAGTTCTCGTACTTGTTGTTGCCTTATCAATGCATCCTTTACAGCTCGAATATATACGATACGAACTCTTTTATTTTCCAATGCCTTTCATAGAATTTCTCATGGCACTCTATCATAGGCTTATTTAAAGTAAATGATGATCATGTGCAAGTCTTTCTCTTTACTTTGATATCTTTTTGTCAAATCCTGCAAAAGATATATAGTCTCTGTGATTGATCTTCTTAGTATAAAATCAAATTGGTGTCAACCTCTTTTCTTAATCTGTGCTCAATTACTCTTTCCCATAATTTTATAATGTGGCTCATGAGTTTGATCCCTTTATAATTTACATGACTCTAAATATCTCCCTTATTCTTGTATATAGGTGTCAAAGTGCTCATCTTCCATTCATCTAGCATTTTTTGGATTACAATATCTTATTGAACAACTTATTAAGCCAAAATATACCTTTTTTCTCCCAAACACTTTCAGATCTCAATAGGTATGTTCTCATTTATTAGGACCAATAGCCTTAATGTAGTCCATTTTCTTCATTTTTAATGTCTATACTCTTCTCAAGTAGTTAAACTTTCTAATGTCTATACTCATTATCTATCCATTAATAAAAAGCTTGTAAAAATAATTCCTCTATCATTCTTCAATATCTTCCTATGCTACCAAAACTTTTCCATTTTCATCCTTAAAAGATACAATATTTTAATTTTATACATAAGAATATACAGAATAGAACAAGGTTGCATGCTGCCTAGTGCCCACAATTACATTATTCAAACCCCCAGATATTGCCATGGATGCAAATCACCATTACAAAACTCATTTATTATATTTAGTAAGTGACAATTATAATTGTTTCCTTAATTCCAACCCATGGAGGAAAGAGAAAAGAAAAGAAAGAGAAAGTTCATTCTTTGCATAGATTTTTCATCTACTTCCCTACTCAGATGGAGTTGAAGTTGCCAACAAGAGATATCAAGACTTTGGGCTAAGTAAATACATAACTTACCTTTTGCACTCTCTCATTTTCCCTGTAAGTTCTTCCAATTGCTTACTTTGTCTATTGGAATCCTTAATCTTATCCAGCTTCTGGAAGCCATTTCTGGATGCAAAAATGTGAACATGTTAAAAATAAATAAATAAATGAACACATCAAATATCATCTACATTCTAGCAATGAATCTACAAATGGTTTCAGGATGATATATATTTATTTGGAAAGAGTAGTGAAGCTCCTATAACCATCATAAACCAGCAAAGGATGACAAAATAAATGCAACAAAGATGAAAAAATACTGAAAATTTTTAAAAAAGACACATTACTTTAGATCAAAAGTCTAAGAAAAGTACAAGTTAAGCATACATCACTTGTTTAATTATGAAAAGAAAAGACTGAAGTAATAGCCATAAACCAATAGCTATGAAAGTGGGCAATCAAGTCAGTTTTATCCATGGTTAAGAGAGATGAGAAACAAGTCCTTGATTGAACCACGAAGTATATACTACGGTAGTATAACAGTCCCCACCAAAACACTCCGATGTAACAATAACTAATTTACAAAGAATACTTGCGTGAACTAAAAAAGTACTGAATAAGGACAATGGGAAAAAGGGGAAGACTGAAGGGAAAGAAATCCCAATTCATTGGCCGTGTAACCGAAAGAGTACAGAAGAAATAAATAAGCACCTAAAAGAATTACAAGTGATAATTAAGCAATCTGAAATCAAGGGGAAAAAAGGTGTTGTAAGTTGGTTATAACCTAATAATAATATCACACATGTGCTATAGAACCCATCACGTGGTTATATACACTTCCTACCAGACAATGTCTCTAAAAAACACATTTATGTCCTATCTAAACATATGATCTCCTGAGTTTTTCAACCTCCCAACATGACATCATTAAAAATAAGTTCATTTCAAGTATAAATTCCATGAATGTCTGCTCAAATAAACAAATTAAGGCAAAGCTAGCCCTAAAAAATGAGTCTAGCTATCCTTAGGATCCCAAACGAAATTTTTAAGAAAAAGGGAGGATACCATGCAAAAAACTGGTTCAGACAATCCTTTAAATCGAATCTTTTCAATCTAATAAGTTGCAACAATTAGGTTTTTCAGTATATTATGCTATCAACAAACTGTTGGTCTACGCTTATGTGCACCTAAGCTTTATTCCCTTGTACACAGGGTCTCCAATAGAACCATGACTTTAAAGACAGGCCTCAATCTACTGCAACTATCCTCCCATGCTATTTCTACCACCACGGCACTCATCTCACCGAGTATGACCATTGGTCTCCATCAAGTTCAATGAGTTACCCCCGTTTACACTTAACAGATACCTAGCGAATTGAGTAGCTTTAAAACCCACAAAGCGCCTAGATTTGAAATAACGCTAAGCCTAATAATCATAAAACACTAGCAGGAAGTTCTTAAGGCTCTGTCAGTTATCCTGTCAAATGACCATAATTGAAGCATTTGCCAGGAATTTTAACAGCCAAGTCTCCCAATTTCAGCAATCATATTGTGATCACTTGTACTAACAATATCAATAAAATGTTAGATACCATTCATAATATTTACCTGCATGCTAGTGACACTCGTCACAGAAATACCATCTCACATTTGCATGTAAAGTTCAAGGAGAAACTCTCAAATTAAAACAGAGGCAATGTGACACAAAATACGACACAGGCAAGGTGATCAAATCCGACAAAGAAGAGTGTATGATTGGGATACATACGCGAGGGCTCGAAAGTGATCATGAATTTCACCATGGATCTGCTCCAACTGAGGGGTCATCTGCAAATTGGTGGCCATGGGTGCCGGAGATAAAGTCTCCCCTCCAAATCCCGGCAAAAACCGATTCCAGCAGAAAACCCTAACTCGTCGATTTCACGGAACTTGTAGCAAGAAGCATAGCTCAATTTCCCAGGAAAACAATAAGCGAGGAAGAAGGGAATCAAAACGCAAAAGATAATGCGACTAAACTTCAGGGGGAGAAATGGCGTGGAACGAAGAGAACGTGAAACGGGGAAGCTAGGGGGAGAAGAGAGAGAATCGTTGTCTGCTAAAAAATAATAATTATTTCTTTCTAGTTTATTGTTTTCTCCCAAATTTCCTTCCCACGAAGGGCATAATTTAAATTGAAATACCACCAAAACAGATTAAAAATTGCAAGTGTTCCTCAAAAACGCGGGAAACTTTTTTGCTAACTATCGCTAATATTATTATTTCGTTAAGAAAAGATATTTTCAGTAATAAATTTTTATAAAATTATCACATTGATTGTTGTGAGATGTTACATTAGTTATATTTTATTGCTTAATTTATATGATTTAATAATATTAATTTTTTAATTAAAATTTTGAGAAAATTTGATTTATAAAATTAAAAAAAAATCTGTTTTACTAATTTAATTTGTAGGAACTATTCATTTATTTTTTACTTCTCTTCTACGAAGCTTAAATACTAGTTTTAGAATACGATTTTATTAAAAAATTGGGCTGGAAATAAGAATGAATAAAAAAATTCTGAAATTAAAGGTAAGATTTTTTTTGGGTAACAAAGGTAAGTATTAAATTTAATATATATATTTGAGTTTTAAAATAAAAATAAATCAATAATAACTTAATTTTAAAAAATTAAACAAATATAATAAGTTTAATATAGTTCTTGCTTTTGAAAGTATCTCAAAATATAAATGCAACTTAATTTTTAATTTATTTAAACTGAAACTAAAACTAACAATCATATTTGATAAAAAAAAAAGATGAAATTCATCATTATTTTCATTCTCCTTGCAATTTGTTTTCAAAGAAATTAAAAAATAAAAATAAAATAATATGAAAAATAATAGAAACAAAGTTCTCTAAACAGGACTGGTCATGTAACAAATTTGTTAAATTTGTATATGAATTTAATAAATTTAACAATTTAATATTTTTAAACAAAAGAATGAAATTTAAAAATAATATAATGTAATTAGATAGGACAAAAATATAAAAGAAATAGGTAGAGTGGGTGCGGAGGGGGCGTTGGCATCTTGGCGTGGTTGCGGGGTCAAGACTCAATGATAGCAGCGAGGAAGAGATGTTGACATCTGGGGAAGGTGGCTGCTGGAACAACAACACTTGACCAACGAGACGGACGTAGGATATGAGTTGGAATGTGCTGTCTGTCCCTACGTGCTCCACTCTGTTCTACTGCCAAAAATTCTGTTCTCCCTACCAACTTCTGCTATCTGATATTTCAACAACAAATTTCCGAGACCTGTCGTGAAGGAATTACATCTTTTAACATGGAATAATGATACAGGCACCCCGCATGCATGTCTGGAAATATAATTTATGGAGAAAAGAGAAAAGAAAGAAGTAAGAGAATAAAAAGATGTACAGAGTTTATATAAGTGGGTGTGTTATAATATTAACACCTTTTAATATGAATTATATTTTTAATGAGATATTAAATTTGTTAGTTTTAAAATTTAATTTATAAAATTGATTAAATTTATTGATATAAATTTATATTATAAAAATTAAATAAAAATAAATTAATAAAATTCTTTAAAAATACAACTGAGGTTTTACCATTTTTTTTTATATAGTAAGAACTATCATAAAGAATGAACACAAATTGACGAAGCATGTTTGTATCATAACGCAATAAAAATAAAAAATATTAATTATATATAGAGGATCGTACACCTTTTTTAATCTGTGAGAAAAACTTTTAAGTGAAAAAAAAATATTAATAAAAATATAAAAATATATATAATTTATATATAAAATTTATATATACATATATCATTATTCATAAAAATAGATCACAAGTTAACCTTCAAACGCAAGCACTACTTCAAATTCATTATGGGTGATGCAGGTGTAGTTTTTTCGTTTTTGTCAACGAGGAAGTAATACCTGTCAACTGTTTTTGGTAAACCTAAATAAGGCATGGAACAATTTTAAACTCCCAAGAATCATAATTGCTGGTGTAATTTTCTTATGGAAAAAGAAACTTCCATAAATATACTTAACAAAATGTTTACTAAATTTTAAATAAATGATTAAATTTATTAGACTTATATATTAGTTTGTAAAACTAAATAAAATTAATAATCTAAAACTTTTAAATAAATATTTAATAAAATTAAATTTATAAAAATAACATAATTGTTTTATTGTTAATACTTAGTATTCCTATTGTTGTGCAATAGAAGACCCAAAGCATACTTTGTGTGGGAGAAAACAAGAGTACCTAAGGTGTAACAAGATCTATTATATATATTTAAATTCAGTGACAATAATGTTTATAGTTATTGATATAAAGTTTTACTTAAATGAGAGAAAAGAATAACGGACTAAATGAAATAGAGATAGTTCATTTAGTGAAATAAATTTATCTATATTATATAAAAGTGTGGAAGTTGGAAATATTTGGTAAACTAATGTATATTCTTAAATATTTTTTTAATTTCACCTTTGTTATTGTCTTTTTTTTACATAAATGAAATTTTTTTATTTTAGTTTTCTAATTCTAATAAAATTAATGATTGTTATTATAATTAAATACATTACATCATAATTTTAATTATATTATATCAATTTATAATGTAATTCTCATGTCATTCTTTTTAAAAAAAAAAATTGAGTTAAGGAACAATTTATTTGTTGGCTACCATTTGTTTACTCGAGAAATAGCTTGATGAGTGCAATGCCTTCAATAAATCACAGGAAAAGAAGCTAAACTCAAGTGGGTCTGTTAATGTTGGACAATCTTCAATCAACGGTGTTGAATCCAACCCATATCGTTCAATTTCTTCACCATACTTTAAGGTCCGTCAGGAGCTTGATGATCAGAGGTATGGAGTCTGCTTATAGGGATCTTGAAGCAGCTATCAAATTTATCCACACAGATGCAGTTTTTGGCCAACCAAGTCATCCTTGTTCTGCATTTGAGTCATTCTATTGCATATCATTGTTTAGAAATTTCTAAGCAGGTGTATCTACTTTATTTTTTAATAGTCTGCATTAGATTAGATGGATGGATTAGTTTGCAATTAAATAAAATGAGATGGGCTGACCCATAATTATAACAAGTCAAAAATTTATTAACTCAATATATTTCTTAAATGATATAAAATAGGTTAACCCAACAAGCTTAACCCATTTTAATACATGTAACTCTGTTTGAAATATTCAATTACCCAAACTTCTTTGTCACTAAGCTACCCTCTTGAGAAACACCACCACCATGGCCAAAATCTAAGGCTCCACTTTCAAAAATTTAAAAGGCTCAAAGCTCTCCTTCATTCATACAATTGATAATGATAATAATATCTTTAATATCTCAAAATCAATATTTTTATATATACTATCTATAAAAATGTGAAAGTCAGAAGCATTTAATGAATTATTGCACCATTCTTATATTTTTTAAATTTCACCTTTGCTATTATGTTATATTTACACAAATGAGTTTTTTTGTTTAAATTTTTAATACTAATAAAATAAGTTATAGTTAAATAGATTATATCATAATTTTTAATTATATTATACAAATTTATAATGTAAATTTCTCTTGTCATTTTTTAATTAGTGAATAATTCATACAATTAATAATAATATTTTAATATCTTCAAGCCAATACTTTCATACAGACGCTAAAACAAAAATTTAATAAGATTGTGTGTTAATTATAAATAAATAACTATAAAAAATATTTTTCAATTAAATTTTAACTATATTAATTTTATTATCGGTGGTAAAAATCAATTTTTTTTTATTTTCTTTGATGATTTTTTATTATGTTGTTTTTTTAGTGAGGTTTGAGATTATTTAAGTAGTCACGCAATACTTATATATATATATATATATATTAATTATTGTATGTTGAAGATGATTCGACTACCATGTTATTTATGGTCAATTTTGTGACACAGTAGTTGAAATGCTAAAAAATTTATGCTTCCCTTTCAAAGGTTCAAATCAAAGCGCAATAATTTATGATAAGAGAGCAAATTAAGATAAGTAATAGATGTTTGCTTATCAATGAACAAATATGACTTAATTTTATTTTCTTCATCTTAAATTGAAAATTAAGATGAAGCAAAATAATGACTACACACAATTTAAAAGTGAAATGTTGCTTCCCTTCTGTTTTGGGATTTTTAGGTTTTTAATTATTCTTTTATTTTTCTCTGAATGATTGCTAGAGGCAATTTCTCAAATATATAATTACCATTGGTGAATAAAAGAAAGAAAAGAAAAGAAAGCTTATTATGAGGGAGAAAGAAGGAGTTCAACCAATGCATTGTTCTTTGCTTCACAAGTCTCCAAAAGGTCAAATTATACATCTGAGCCATTGAAAAAGATTGAATAACCTCCCATCACTAAAAAAAGGTAAATTTTTATTCAATCAAGCAACCAATTATTATCATCTCATAGCCCTAAAAAGGCACCTATGTATCATCAGCTCAGGAGGAAAGTGAAATTTATTATAATTTTTTTGGCATGTTCTCTAGACTTTTAAAGAACATAGAAAGCTCACAATGACATCAAGGGTAAAATTCCAATTATAATATGTCATAATCAAAGCCATTTTTAATGTTTGAAAAGCAGGAAATATTGCTAAATTCACCTAATGTTTTGGATTGTTTTGGTGTAACTACTACAGAGCCTCATTAACAATTGCAATGTTATTTTTTTGGTTCAATTAATTATATAATCAAACCTATTATTCAGAGGAAAGAAGATTCTGTGAACATATTTTTTTTTTGAAAATTGTGCACATAATTTCTAATTGATTATAAATTGTGTAATTTTATTTCTACATCCACAAGAATGTGTGCCTTGTATACAATAATAATTTTTTTTGGGTGCAAAAACTATGATGTAAAATTTAATTAAAAATAAGATAAAGATAACCACTCATAAAATAATCCTATGCATTGTTAGAAAGGGAGGCTAAGTATATCAATATGCAATCATGCATTGGGTTTTTCATGCTACTATAGGATGGGGGAGAAAAATAAATGAAAAAAAATAAGCAATAATAAACTTTTAACAATGTTAGATAAATTTATAAAATTAAAATTATTTATCACCAAATATTTCATAATAATGAAATAATCAAAAATTATTATTATCCATTACTATTATTATTATTATTATTAAATCACTACTATTGTTACTATTGCTACTAAACCATACTACTACTATTTGCTATTAGATCATTACCCTATCACAATCATCGGCACATAACCACTCTCATCACTATTCTCATTATCGCCACTAATTTTACTTTATCATCGACACTATTACTTTATATTTTTAACACCCGCTTTAATTAGGCCATCTTATATATAAATAATTATATTAGAGGTAAAATATTTATGGACATAATTTTAATAATATATAATAATTAAATTAGATTTTGTACTGTTTTACTTTACTAAAATATTACTCTTATAAATTAAATTTTATTAAATATTTATTTAAATAATTAAATATATTAAATTTTACCTAATAAATTATAGAACCAAATATCAAACAGTTTTTGTACTGTTTGAATCATGTTAAATGCTCTCACATCTCATGAGTGCAAACTTTTCCTTTACTTTATTCATTACTTTGTATAAAACTAACACAAAAAGCTTTGGCAAAACTATCTAATTTTATATAAAGCCACCTTAACAGCAATACTTAATTGTAATTACAAAATCCAGAATTATTAAAGTAGCAAAATAGCAAAGAATCAAAATTGAATGAGGTAAAATAGAATAGTGATAATCACAAAATTTTATATTATTATCAACATTCAATTTATCAGCGGCCAATTCAAGCATTGTCCTAAGTTGTCAAAAAATGCAGGTTGTATTCTAAAACACCCTCCCACTTATCTCACTGCTTTAGCTACTTTTGGCCTCTAATGAATCTTCAAGTTTCTTTTATGAATATTTTTTATGTTTGATAAACGCAATGATTAATTTTTTAAAATATTAAAATAAATAAATATTTTTTAATTACATTTTTTTATACGTTAAATTTATATTAAACTCAAAAAAATTTATTTAATATCTAAATTTTATCACTTAATCTACTTTTTAAGTTTGTCCTCTGAAAAGAAGAAACAAAGACAAACAGAGCCCCTGTGGCTTCAGCCAATAAGGCAAATCTGGTTAGTCACTCTGACACAAAATTACAAAAGCAGCTGCATCATATTTTATGGGATTCTGTCGCCATGATTTTGAACGTATGATAATGACTTTGGTCCAATGAGGCCTCAGGGATAAACGGGGGCCGGTTGATGGAATCCAAGCCATCACTACAGAGGAATGATCCCCTTTTTCTGTCCATTGAAGGGAAGAGAAAAAGGGGATGAGATTGGGGAAAACCCTATATTCAGGACGTCAGTTTGAGGCAAATTCTCAAGGATTTTGGTTCTTGCTGGTGGGTTTCCCAGGAAAATAAGAAGGAAAAGCATATTCTGGGATCTTATTGCTGTTAGTGGTGCTGAACATGAGAATAGCACATTCAGCGGCCAAGGATCTGGTTCATCGTAGCTTACTAGCTGCAACTCTTCTCCTGCAAGACATAATAAGAAGTAAGTACCAAATTCTTTTATTATTTTTCAGAAAAACCTGTTTTGGTATGTTCATTTTGTTCTCTGTGCGGAGTTGGGTTGCTGATGTTGATCATCATTTTTTAAATTCTTTTTTCACAAATTAAGATTCATAAAACTTTTAAATAAGAGTATATTATTAAATTTACAGAATAAAATTTAATAAATTTAAATTATTTTTTATAAATATTTTATTTTTATTTGTACATAAAATAACTTTTTTATCAAAATATTATATTTCAATTAATAAATAAATTATTAAATTATCAATAATAATGATATTGTAAAAAATTTTCTTAAATATAACAATTCAATAGTTGAATAAATTTAATAATTCACATTTTTCAATAAATTTGAGACCTGAAAAACCAGCTAAATCTGCAACAAACTCACAAGTCATTGCAGTTCAACAGGTGTAGTGGAAAACAGTGGGCAGATAAACTTACAACTAAATTTTATATTAATAAAGGAAAGGTTTAAGAAAAAAATTGCATGCATATAAAAAAATTAAAAAATATTTATTTAATTTATTTTTATTTTTTAAATGTATAAAAAATTATTTTATTTAACCTATTAATATATATTTTAATACATTCATTCTTTATTATGCAGATATTATTATTAAAAAATTATCTTTAATTATGTAATTTACATCCATCGATTAAAAAAAGAAAAAAAAAACTTTCCTTTCTCTTTTAGGTGCTTGTTAAAAGGGTGTGATGGGATTACGGGCCTCCTAATCCCTTTACAAGAAAAGCCATTGGCTTCACGTTGTGATGTGAAATCCTTTTGCAGTCGCTCTGTAGGACGTAAGCATTTGGCAGTGGAGAGGAAAACCGGAAAAGAAGCCAGCCGCAAGTAGACAGTCTCTCCCGTTTGGACCGCAAAGTTCAAGGCCCCATTTGGATTGCTTTGCTCCATCGATAAGCAAATCAAAACTAGCTTTCAATAACCTGGTACAATTTTTTATATAAAGAGAAACCATATTTATATACTTATTTATTTTATATTTTTCTTTATATCTTTTTTATTTATGTATTTTAGTATATTTATTTGCTTTTCTTCCTTACGCAGTTTAAATCACATGATTGTAAGCAGAATCAAATTCCTCTAATATAAAGTCAGATAAACTTTAAAATAAATAAATACAAAATTAAAAAAATTAAAAAGAGATAACAAAAATATAAAAAAAAAGTGAAAGAGTTAATATTAATCCTAACAACTAAACTATTTTCTTTTTGGTACATTAAAAAGAAACAATAAGTAACTAAATATTTACACTTCTACTAAGAAACACTCTTAACCTATTCTCAACTAATTTTTGCATTATTTCTTGACAAGGTTGTCAAAAAATACATGTCTGATAACTTCGAATTCTATATCATTTTACATGTCCATCAACAACCCGGTTACCTTGTTCCTAACAACCATACTAAGACACGTAAACGATGTCAAACAAAAAATTTCTTGAGACTTCAACCTTTACAGTGGTTTAGATTTAGACTCTTAGTGACATTATTCCGGTTGGGGTTTAGCCAGGACTAATTTCTGGAGAGAGAGTCAGAATGAAGTCAGCAAATCCCAACATGACATTATCTACATTCAATTATTGAGTAAGATTTGATAAGCAAGAAATCCTCTTTAATAAAAAGGTGGGTGGGACACTTCATATTTCACTGAGACACTCAAAGACATAGGACAATGACAGTTGGCCTTTTCACATGGACCGGATGGCCCACAAGTCCATGGTGTATCTGAAGCAAGAGATCCTAAAAACATCTGAAACAAAGTCCATGTTCCTTTTTCTCACTGGCTGGATGCACTGATTGCAGCCTTTGTTTTCATTACTAGGATTCTTTGTATCAGTACACATGAATCCCTTCATTTTATCCTTCAAGTTGAAACATTAGATTAGGTTTTTGTGAATTTACAATGCTACATAGGCTACCCAGTTATAAAAATTTCTGTAAGCAGAATGAATACATTAGGATATGACCTAAGACAAAAGAATAAAGGTAATCTAAATGGGAATATCAAATTACCACAAAATTGACAAGAAATTTTAGTCATATAATTTTTTATATATTAAATTTAATAAGTTAAAATTTTTAAATAAATATTTAATAAAATTTAATTAATAAAATTAACAAAAGAAAGATTTACGCAATTAATAAGGAAAAAGGTGACCATGGATCACCGCCACAAGTAATAAATCTTGTGAATTCATTTGAAATCGTGTGGAAACTGCCCAACATAATCTAAAACTTAAAAAGTAACATCTGATTTTTTTTTTTTGGTTTGATATTGACATAAATGCACTAATTAATTAATAAAAAATTAATTGATTGTAAAAAATAATCAAAAAAATCTGAAAACATGTAGGCCCAAGAATGGGATGAGCTGGACCGGGCTAAAGACCCATCTGTAATTTTTTATCTTGTCTGCTTCATACTCTCTCCCAATTCGGGCGGTAAAATCTGAATGAAACGCTAATGAGAGTGGCGAGACTAGCGAAACGACTGCTTATCTTCACACCTGTGAGGTGCCGACTTCTTCCACGTGTCGATGGCAGAGCCTCGCAACGCTAGTTGGCACGTGAATGGAGGCCTCCATCTCCAATATATGCAAGTCCCTCCTCCACAAAACAATTTCCAGCAGCTTTCGGTTTCTGACTTCCTTCAATGATCACTGCAAAAGTTGCAGACTTTCCCCTTGTCTGGTTAAAATCTAACCCTGGTTTCTTTCAGAGGACCATATCCCCCACTTGTCACTTTCTCTCCCATTACCGAGGGGTTTCTCTCTCTCCTAAATTGGGTTTCAAGGAGTTTTCGTGTTTAATAGTTATCTAATGTCAATTTCGTATTTTGTGCTTGGCTTGCATGCTGGTTACTTTCCCAATTCATTCTCCCATTGCTATTGGCTTCTTGGCTTCAGAACTGAGCCATGGCTGCTAAGAAGGCCTACGAGTCTTTCTCCAAGAGCTTGATCGAGGAGGTTCACAGATGGGGTTGTAAGAGGCAGACTGGGGTCAGTTTGAAGCAAATGATGGAATTTGGGTCCAAACCCACTGACAAGCATTTCATGATTGCTGCTCAGTTCCTTCACAAGGAGCTTCCCATTAGGATTGCAAGGAGAGCTATTGAACTTGAAACTCTTCCTTATGGGTTATCTCATAAACCCGCTGTTTTGAAGGTACTTACACTACTTGTTCTATCCCTTTCGTGCTTTTACATTGTACTGTATAATTACGAGGTATCATGTGTTAATCTTTTGTTTCCACTTACGAGCTTTACCCCCTTTGTTTTTGATTAATTTCCGGGGTAGTTCTTTTTGTTTGATCTTGATTTGTGTACTTGGTCCACAGAGTTTTGGATGTCTTACAAGTTACAATTATTTTACTGTTTTGTTACTGTTGTCTTTTAATTACCGCAGCAGGGGTGATAATTAAGAGGATGCCCAACTTTCTTTAAAATAATAAAAGGTGGTCAGTATTCTTTTTTATAAGAATTTAGTCTGTGATTAACATAATAAAAAGTTGTAGATTCCGGTTCAACGTCTCATATCCATGGAATTCGTGTTATATATTTTCTGCACTTGGCATGTGACATGTGAAGCTTTATTTGGCATCAATGCGTCTCAACCTACACCTATATTACATGCACATGCAGCATTCAAAAAGATGAGCACTTGATTTTCGATTTATAAATTCTCATTAGTGGCAGATGTCAAAACGCTTTTGGCAAAGTTTCTTTTCTTTAACTTTAGTTTACGATGGTCATAAAGGATGTAGGTTTCAGTGGCGTGCTTTATAAAGCTTCTAGGGGAGAGGACCTTGTTCTAAATTGATCTGGAATTTCTTTAATGCCAATTCATTATTGAATTTTGTGCTAAATTTTATGGATTCTAGGTTCGAGATTGGTACTTGGATTCTTTCCGTGATCTTAGATCTTTTCCTGAGATTAAGGATATGAACGATGAGAAAGAGTTCACAAACATGATTAAGGCCATCAAGGTGAGACACAACAATGTGGTACCCAAAATGGCCTTGGGTGTTCAGCAATTGAAGAAAAGTTTGGATCCAAAGATTGTTGATGAAGATCTTGCTGAAATTCATCAGTTCCTTGATCGATTTTACCTGTCAAGAATTGGAATCCGCATGATAATTGGTTGGTTCTGAAAGACAATCTGGTTTCTATTAGATCAATGAGTTTATTTGTTGCAAGTGCTACTAACTTTGTCCCTTTGAAACCTTTTTAATGGCGGTCTAAGCTTGTTGTATGTTTCCTTCATTTTGTGGGTTCAGGGCAGCATGTGGAGTTGCACAATCCCAATCCTCCTCCTCATTGTGTAGGCTATATACATACAAAAATGTCTCCTGTGGAGGTGGCAAGAAATGCCAGTGAGGATGCCCGTGCTATGTGTTGTCGTGAATATGGCAGTGCTCCAGACGTTCATATTTATGGTGATCCTGATTTTACTTTTCCGTGAGTAACTTCCTTTTACTTCGATGAAATCATTTGTGTTAGCTTTGCTGTCATAATTTTACCAAGCTTGTCTGTTTCCTCATTCTTAGAGCACCCTTCTTGTTTCTTATGCCAGAAATAATTATCTCATCAGGGCTTGTATGTGATAGTTTAGAAGTTGATTCTGTTCCTTTTCTCTATATTTTGTCTATTTTCATGACAGGTATGTTCCGGCTCACTTGCATCTTATGGTATTTGAGTTGGTTAAGAATTCACTGCGAGCTGTCCATGAGCGATTTATGGATTCTGACAGAATTGCGCCTCCGATTAGAATAATAGTTGCTGATGGAATAGAAGATGTTACCATAAAGGTACTTAGATTATATAACTTTAGAGTCCAGTAATATTTCTTTGTTTTTTTATTCTTTCGGGTTGTGCAGCAATGCTGTGATAAAGTAGTAGTTATTAATGGCACTGTAGGTATCAGATGAGGGAGGTGGAATTCCCAGAAGTGGTCTACCAAAAATTTTTACATATCTCTACAGTACAGCCAGATCCCCATTGGATGAGCATTCAGACCTTCGATCAGAAGATGCTGTGACAATGGCCGGATATGGATACGGGCTTCCAATTAGCCGCTTGTATGCTCGGTATTTTGGGGGTGATCTTCAAATAATTTCTATGGAAGGATATGGTGAGCGAAGTTCTTGTAATTTTTTTCTTCATTCAGAAGGTTTCTTAGCCTTACGATGTTCTACTGCAGCACTTGTAGTATAAAAACTTATTTTCTCTCGAGTATATAAATGGACTTTGAAATATGGGATTTCACTGCACTTTGACATAATTCAACTGTGCACACGTTAACTTTCAGAGCTACTGTTTATGTCTGTTATGGTCAGTTGACTTTGATTAGAATAGTCACAGCTTTCACTCAAGCATCAAATGGCTGCTTTTCTTTTTCCCTGTGTAAGTTGGTTGTAACTCATTACTCATAAGGAGTTTGTTCGGTGTCTAACGAATTAGGCTGAAGTGTACATTATACATACCCGAGATTTAGAACTACCATATCCCGGACTAGCTTCTTGTATATTGTATAGCTTTTACATTTGCACAGTACTGATTTGCCTTTATTTTGTTTTCTGAAAGTGTTCTTCTATTTACACAAACAAGGTTTTTTGGAAACTCCTCAGTCCTCACCCACTGGGTAATCTTATTGGAAGTGGGTCAACTGGATATTAAACTGGACCCCACTGAAGTTTTTCTGAGCAATTTACATTGTACACAATCACTACATAATTTGTACAACGATCATTACGATTTCTGGGCCTTTTCTGTTGTTATTTTTGCTTGTCTCAACTATGTTCTGATACATTCATATGTTGTTTATTCACAGGGACTGATGCCTATCTCCATTTGTCTCGTTTGGGAGATTCACAAGAGCCTCTGCCCTAAAACCAGGCTGGTTCCGAATTCAGTCATACCCTGAATTACGATAGGGGGGGACCTGAGATGCTGTGCAAAGAAAAGCGCCATAACTATACTGGCAAAAGGGACAGTTTGCTGTCAATTTTGTGATCTAATAAATTGGTAGTTTCTTGTACATATGTCATACAAACTTATAGATTGCTGTCCACTCATGCTGATCTGCAAGTGCAGCAGCAATGCTACAAACTACAATGACGATGCAAGCCTCATTTCCCTATCAAAAAAGTTATTCTCATAATTCAATTCTTATTTAATGCTTATATTTAATAGTATGAGCCTTTGAATTAATTAGGTTTCATAATTTAGTTTGTGAGAATTAAGTTTAACAGATTGAATTTTGATGAATGAGAATCAAATGAAAATAGAGGAACTGTTTTCCTTTCTCCCTCCCAAATGGAAGTTTAATGAATAGAATCCTGGAAGTTTAATTGACATGAGATAATGGAGGGGTAGTTCACATAATATGAAGCCATCTTGGTTTCTTGGGGGATGAGTGATGGCATGATATATCAAGTAACCTCTATACGAGCTTTCCATCACAGGATAAAAAGTCGAAGAAATTAACTGGCAGCTGTCCTCAAGCACATCCTTCGGCTCAATTGATCTCCAGGATTAAACAAAGCCTGCAGAGGGTTTGGCAG
Organism: Dicorynia guianensis; assembly: GCA_037013595.1. Lineage (NCBI taxonomy): Eukaryota > Viridiplantae > Streptophyta > Magnoliopsida > Fabales > Fabaceae > Dicorynia > Dicorynia guianensis. Next base: position 22,920,190 of record JASUAB010000015.1, read on the forward strand.
ATCACGCTGCAGCACATATATAGGGAAGCAAATTTTTTGGCTGACTGGTTGGCTAATGGGGCTGCTAATATGCCGCTTGGAGATTATGTTAATCCCCGACCCGGGGCGGGGGGGGGGGGGGGGGGGGTGGGGGTTTGCATTCCGTTGTTAATGACGCGTATGGCAGGTGTTTCTTTTGAAAGAGAAGTTATTCTGTAATTGGGGCTGTGCCCCTCCTAATTACCGATAAAAAAAAAAAAAGGTTGAAGAAATCCATCACAAATACAAGTATCAGAAAAGTACTCAATAGAAATATGACATACATCTGAAGTATGGTATAGAATAAAATGTTATATCTAGTATTTTAAAATATTTTAAATTTCGTCTATAATCTATATTTATCTCTTGGTCTTTATGTATTACCCTGTAATTTAGCTACTCAAACTCAATTAGTCTACCTTTTTCTGTAGAGAGCTATATTTCCATCATGTGAACAACAAAAACACTATATATATGGAAATCATTCTCTTAAACAACACCAGACGCCCTTAAATTTGTGGGTGTAAAATTGAGTATATGTGAAGGATTTTTAAATTTTGTTTGGGAGAATAGTATGAAATATATAACATAATATATACTAACTAAAATTGTTTTATTAGTGGGCCATTTCCTCTATACTACACAACGTGAATCCATCTCTGCGCTTGGCTGGGGGTTAAATTCCGAGGAAATTACCATTCCACTTCTCATACTGCTTTGGTACAACAGTTGCCTCGATTGCCATTGAGACATGTTTAATCTCAAAATACAAAAATTCAGTAAATCCTCCTTTCCTTTGCACGCTTCCGTGAATTCCGTCCTTTAATCTTCCACTTTTCATTGCCAACTGGTCGACTTTGCTCTTCTATCTCTCGAACCTTCCGCTTCCTAGAACAGTTTTTGAACCAAGAAGAGAGTGAGTAGTCGAAAAAGTATGCAGACAAGTATGAAGAAGTCCACCCTTTTAATATACAACAGAAAAAGACTGATTTCAATAGCAGCTTAAACATTCAGACACATTTCTTTCTATTGTAAACATTTAAAAATATAGTTGTGCACTGGACACATAGAACAGAAACCCTTGGTCCCCTAAACTTTTTCCATAATCAATTGATGCATGAGAATATCTAATCCAAAATGCTGTTCCAGATTATTGAAGAGGAATTTCTTTTGATCTTCCTTCTTCTTTCTGAGTTAGAGTTACAAAGGATAAATTGCATTAGGAATGTGAAGGGGGAGTATTAGGGATTGAACCCTTGACATAAAATCCACCAGCTCTTCAGACCGAGGGAAGTACCATTAGACCCATAAATCATTGGCTTAACGGGTGTCTTCTTATCAAACAACACAACCAACTATGAGTAGTTGAGTCATTCACAATGGTGCATCAGGCTATAAGCTGTACCATTAGACCCATAAATGACTTTGCATTAACATTTTGACTAATTGAGTGTTGTTCAGTTGCAGTTATTTTTCCCTAAAGATTCTGACACTAATTCTCCTGGGCCATGATACCGAGATATGTACATGCTTGCTGCAATGGGCACATATAAAATGAATGCATTATGCCATAGCACATCACTTGCCTAAAAAGACACATATGGCTTTTACAGCCTGTCTTACCTGTAAGCTGCAAGGTCTTGATCGGAAAGCAGCTCATCTGCAAGTGATGCTTTTCTCGCCTTCTTTGTCAATCTGCTTGAAAAGTAGTCCAGCGGAGAGTCTATAACTGTGCCCACCTAATTAAATTCAAAGGATCCAATAAAGTTGTTGAACAAGTTACATAAATATTGGTCTGCTCTCCTATGCAATGATCTATTTAGTATACAGCCCTAAATTTACCTGGAAATACTTGGGTAATGTTTTTGATTTTGAATCACCCTTCTTGTAGTGCCGCTTTGGATCAATGGCACCCCTCAGCTGCAACCATCAACACATACACATATCAACATATAGAGATCATATTCAACTTAGAGCAAATGAAGGCATAAAATTTGGCATAGAAACAAGATCGCATAGCTTGATGTAAATTGATGGATAAATTCAAATCAGTAGATTTAGCAAATACGTTGTATGTGTCTGTCCTGACTTTATGGATATCTAAATGTTCACAATATGAACCTTGGTCAAAATATTTTTCACTGCACCTCCATTGTACGTATCCATGGCCTAATTATTCAACTTGCCAATGTATAAAATAAGACATATGGTTGCTGCTTCATTTTATCACGTGATATGCTATGACCAGATCAAGATCAGTTCAAAATCTAGAATAACATAAAAGATTGAAGAAGTAAAAATAACCTAAAAAAGGGAAGGACCGAGAGGATGAGGAGGGAATTGCTAGATTGTTGTTGGACAGTTATGCAAACCATTTATATAACTAGCAGCTCTAACTGATATCTGGGTCAGGAAAACCTTCACAAGGCTACAAAAGGTGACATTTTGTTTCTAAACCTACACATAAATCACTTTAAAGACCAACAAAAGTCATCACAGTTCATGGGCAATAATTATTTATTTGTTGTCGTTATTATTTCTATTATTATTTAACCAAGATGGCCTAGAAGCCTAAAGCATGAATAACTAACAACAAACTTTTCAGGGCATTACACCCTGGAGTATCAGCAGGAAGCAAGGAAATCCGGCCATGAGAAGGATGGAGCAACACCGATATGAACATTGTCCTGTATTAATGTGAAACTAACTAAAAAAAAGCCATTCCTGAACAAAACTCGCTGCTTCTATATCTCTTTGATACTAAACTATAGTTACATCATTGAGCAAATTCCAAATCGGTGCCAAATAAAACAGAAATAAGGACACAGAGATGTTAAAAGCACCTTCAGTAGCTTCAGATCTCTCTGCAACTCAGGGGTAATGGTTTGAGCAGGCATGTCGAACCTGACAAAGATTAAAAAAAAAAAAATGCAATAGTTCTCTTCATAATTTGCAACAGAAAAATCACGGCAAAATACAACCAAACAATTCAGAACGATCAAAGTGCCATTTGGGAAAATAAAAACCACTACCTCCCAAGTTTATATACCATAAAACAATCCAACCAATCTAAGTAAATATCAAAAAAGAAAAATCAAAATCATATAATTCAATTCCCGATGTATTCAGAAACAGAACATTCGGAGCATAATCGAATGCAGGAATACCAATTTTTCCCGGTCGTATCTTTCACTTGCTTTCTCAGTAACTTGTTCAATTTTCTGGGATCGTTCGGCGGAACGAAAAGCCCATCAACTAGCTCCGCATGGGGCTTCCACAGAGTGCTACTCGACGCCTCGGTCTTAGCATTGCTACCAGACCCCTTTGGGGTTGCTGCTATAATCGGAAGCTTTGGTTCCCATGAGAGCCCTACCACTAGCTTGCTCTCTGGCATCCTCAATCAAACCAACACAACCGTTAGCACAATCTTCAAACACCTCGGGTGCGCAGGGGTCGCCGGCAGGGTTACTCGGAATATAAGAATTTGAGGGGCTCGCTGCGAAGTCGACAGAGAAAACTGAAAACAATTAAACGGTGCCGTTACTGCTTAGGGCACGACTTAGGGCTAGCCTCACTGATTGGTTGGGCCTGCCTTGGCCTAGTTCTTTTATTTATTAAAAAAAAAAAAAATGGTCTATACCAATGTCAAGAAAATTGTTTCTCCAAACGGTGTCGTTTTCTCTATAGGATAGATGCTAGGAAGTTGAACATCTAAAAGATTTGGCAGATGCTTTTCCCATTCTATTTTTATAAATAAAATTTATAAAAAATTTTTCTTAAAAATGTAATTATTAATTTATTAAATTTCGTAAATTCAAATATAAGACCTGTTAAACTTAACCTTACATACAAAGTTTATAAACTTGAGTTTACCAATTCCCAAATGCCAACTGCTTGATGATTCTGAGAAGTTTAATAGCCAAGAACTATTATGAATAATAATAATAATTATTACTATAATTAATTAATTAATTAATTAATTAATTTTTTGAAGAGGCAGCATATATAATTGATTTACATTATTTTCGTTAGATGATGGATAGCGCATATTCAAAATTTTTTTTTTCTATTTTACATATTCAAAATTCTCACAATTTGTAAGTCATTAGATAATCAATTTTGTTCTTAATAACTCATACCGTATATAATCTCAATATAATTTATGTAATTATCATTATTTGTGAAAGAAGTTTAAAACATTTCTCAGAATATTATATTTTACCAACAAAGAAATTCATAATTTTTTATTTTATTCATTTAAATTAAAAAAGCATTGATTATGGTACGAGATTTATTTTATAGCCACTGTACAAAGTAATTCCAAAAAATAAATTAGTAATAAACAAGAAATAAACAAAGGCATACTATCTCTATCCAATGAATAGCAAAATAAAAAGGTAAAAATCTAAATAAGAAAAAAGTGCTAAGTTAATTTTCAGCAACGACAGATCTACTTTTTTATGAGTACACTAAAAGTACTTTTATTTCTTTCTCTCGTTAATGATTTCTCTCTCAATTTTTGGCTGTTGGCACTTTGTGCGTTCACCATATGTTATTTATACATAAAAAAAGCATACATTCTTCTTGAGACAGTAATTTTGAAAAAAAAAGTTAAAATATAGGAGTGTATATAATTTATGTACAAAAATAATATGTATGTATATATTACTCTTTGGGATGGATATTTTTTTTTAAATATTTTTATTTTCAATTAACTTTTATATCATAAAATTTAATAATTAAATTTATTAAATACTAAAAAAATTAAATTATAGGATGTTATAAATTTGAAGGCCACATTGATTAGGTGTCAGCTTTAGTAAGAATAGATTTTATTTTTTTAAGTCATGTTATTTTTATAAATTAAATTTTATTAAATATTTATTTAAAAAATTTAAATTATTAAATTAATTAAAATTTAATAAATTTTATAACAAAACTACAGTTAATTAATTTTTTCATAGAGCTACATTTTTTTTCCTAGTACCTATTTTACATGCGAAGGGTTATGAATTAAGTTTCAAGAAAGAGGGGGTCTGGTGAGTTGACTCAGCGGGTCTTAATACTCCACAGAAATAAAACGATGAACTCAGTGAGTCGTCTTCAATTTCGCTTTTCCTTTGATACTTTTGAAGAGTTACTGCAAATTTTCTTTTTGAAAAGAAAAATAAATATTTTAATAACACTTTGACGTAAAAACTTAAAATCCACTGATTGTTTGGTAGAAACCATATAAAAAGAATTATTTGCAGATGGGGTTTCACATCCATGGTGCTTCAACAGGTTACAGTTAGAGAGACTAGTTGCATGCTTTTGATAACTTGCTAAACTAAATTATGAGGGACACTTAAAAGATTCTACCAATTGCAGTATCTTCCTTATAACACCCTACTTGCCTCTTCAGTGAAGAACTTTCGTTTAGAACTTCCCCGTACAGCTCTAACACTCTTTCTTGGGAGACATCTTCTTCTGGATTATGCACATGGTTTTTTTCCTTGTAGATCGTCCAGAACTTCTCACAAATTCCAGCTCGAGTAATGTTAGAGCATTACACAAAGTTTACAACATGTATAAATAGAGATCAATCGCTAAATGAGTTAGTTATGATACACTGATGAAGATCAGTCTCTATTTATGTATTAATCAAACCTTGTGTAAAACCTTAACCTGTAAATAGAATTAAGCTTCCAACTCGTTCCATTTGGCATTTTCATGAACCACTTCGTTCCTTGCCTGAAATATTAGCTATGCACAACTGCAAACCTGTATGGCATCTCTCCACCAGCTGGAATTGATGACACTTAGACCCATGTTAATAAGGCCACTCGACGGAGAATGCCTATTCTTACTGGAGTGCCATACCCATTTGTCACAGGTTACTGTGTTTGAGAATGAAATGTTTAAATTTGCGAGAAGTGATAGTAACACACGATTTTGAGTTCACTGGAGGTACTTCGTCTCTTTCTCTCTCCTTTATGCTTTCTCTCTCATTCTTCTCTTGTGAGGGGACGTTACATTAGGGTACTAAAAAATGGTGTATACCTATTATTTTTGTGAATTTGCTGCTCACTCCTCTAGAGAAAAGAGTATGACAAGAATATCTGTCTTCCAAAAACCAGAAATATTCCAGAGAAGGAGACTATGACTAACTCGTTTTAACCTCTCGTTTCATACCCCTTACTGATAGCTCCCTTCTCTTAAAGTACTCCATTACCATGATGCATTAGATGGTTGAATAGCTTGCATAAATGAAGAATGAGGGAAATAAGAGTTACACACACATCACAGCCTTTTAAGCTAACCCCATTTACTTGCTATATAATTACTCAGTGCAATGTGATTACTAGCCAGGAGCACACTACATTCGTCTGTACCAACTTCTCCTAGTTCCAACAGGCCTTGGCCATGGTTAGATCCGGTCTTGGAGTGGACTTTGGAAGTTCTCTTCGTTCTGTCTCTTTGGTTTAGAGTAGGTAGTTTTAAAATATTAAGCTCAGCTACGTGATCGCAAGCATGCAACTTGCAGGGTTATATGAACTAAACCAATAATTGTGGTTGGAGCTAGAAGCCTCCTCTGCAATCTCCTCCTATTGTCTTCACAGGAAACAAAGTTTTCCCACAAGTTTATTGCATTATAATCAAGCGATTTTTCATCTGTACAGGCAGATACATGGTTAATTATTCACAGTTGTTCATAGTAGCAATTTCCATACATACGGACACAAACGATTATATACGGGGATGTATGCTAAGCATGCTTCATTTGGGTTCAGGTTAGGTATAACAGATCTATAAATACAAAGATTCCAATAACAGCTACCAGTAGTCGTTACAGGAACACTCTCCATTGCTAAAATGGTGGAAACGGTTCCGATCTCTAATTATTATATCATGATTGAAAACCTTGGATATCAGTTTACTTGCTTGGTGACAATCCTTACAAATTCTCAGGTTCTTGGTGATGCGAATAGTTTCTCCTTGTTTAGATTTTAATAAACCATAAGCAACTGCAAGTTTCTCACTGTGGTAGAACAAAGGATTCTCCCTTTCCTCCTCAACGAGATCGTGTAATACATCATGGGTGTTAGGAACATAGCCAGCCAACTTAATCGATTCTAACATTTCATCAACTTTCGCATATATTGCTTTAGCTTGGCGATGAGCCCTTCCTCCAGCAATAAATTCATGAACAACCCCATCCATTTCAATAATGGAAAAGCCTGGTGCCTTCTTCACTCCTCTATCATTCATCAATTTCCTCACATTAGCAACATCTTCCCATCTACCAGCATTAGCATATATGTTTGCTAATATCACATAACGCCCACTATTTCCAGGCTCTAGTTCAATAACTTTCTTTCCTACCTGCTGTCCTAACTCACTGTTTCCATGAATTTTACAAGCTCCAAGAAGGGCACCTAATGCACTAGCATCAGGACTTATAGGCATCTCATCTATGAACTTTCTTGCTTCCTCTAGCATTCCAGCCCTAGCAAGCAGATCAACCATGCAACCGTAATGCTCCTTCATGGGCTCAATACCATGAATATCAATCATGTAATGAAAAAAATAACGCCCCTCCTCAACCAATCCTGAATGAGCACATGCGCTGAGGACATTCAGGAAAGTGATGTTGTCAGGAGCAACCCTTTCTGTTTCCATCTCCCTAAAAAGCTTAACGGCATCATCTCCTTTTCCATGCATTGCAAGTCCTCCAATCATGCAATTCCATGAAGAAACTCCTTTCTCTGGCAATCCACTAAAGACTTCAAACGCCTCCTGCAAACACCCACACTTACAATACATATCAATTATTGTTGTAGCAAGTTTTGTGTCTAAGTTAATTCCACTTCTCTCAATATACTTATGTATCCACTTCCCCTGCTCTAGAGCTCCCAGTCCTGTACAGGCAGACAGCATACTAGCAGCCACAAACTTATCTAGCTCCACTTTTTCCATCCTCATTTTATCAAATAATGCAAATGCGTCCCGAAATCGATTGATTTGGACATACGAGGCAATCATGGCATTCCACGCAACAGAATTCTTCTCAGGCATTAACTCAAAAACATCAAAAGCCTCATCAATAAATCCCCACTGAGAGTACCCGGTAATCAAAGTAGTCCAAGACACCACATCTCGAACAGGCATCTTATCAAATACCTTCTGTGCTTCATCCAACGATTGAAAATTGACATACATATGAATCAAATTGTTCTGGGAGAACCCATCTACTCCAAACCCGAATTTCACAACATGGGCGTGGACTTGTTTTCCTTCCTCAACAGCGTTATCAAGGCAACAAGCTCTTACAACAGAAGGAAATGTGAAACTATTGGGTGTCACAGATTCTTCTAACATCTCCGAGTACAAGAGAATACAACTTTTGGGCATTTGGGACTGCAAATAACCTCTCATTATAGTATTGTAGACAAACGCATCCGGGTTTGGAATCGTATTGAAAACTTGAAGAGCATAGGCCAAATCGCTATTTGGGGACAAAGAACAGAACTTGATTATGCGGCCCATAGCATCATTGTCTGCAGAGAGGCCAAGTCGAACGAATAGGGAGTGATATTGCTTGAGTTCGGCCATAGTTGAGCATGACTCGATCCTGCGGCTTATTTGCAAGCAATGGCTCCTGAACGAGCCAAGGCTCACAGCGGATGAGCTCAGTGAGCTAGGCTGAAGGACCTGCACTTGAGGCGAAGTCATTTTCGCTCGCTCAGTCTTGGATTGCCATCAGAACCGTATATCGTTGATCATTGTAGCTTGAATCAGCTTTCAGCTTTTGCCCACACGGTTACGGAGTACGTGGTTGGGGTGATGACAACCCGGATAACCCGACTCAACCTAGTCTAAACCGTTTAAGAAAAGACATATGGGTTGGGTTAATTTAGGTTAACATATGATTTTATATGGGTGTACTGGGTTGGTTCTGTGTCAGGTTTTTTCAAACTGCAATAATCCAATTCAACCCAAAATTAAGATTCTTTTTTAAAAATATGCTGAAAATAGGAATTAAATCATTTTAAAATTAAATATAATAATTTGATCTGACTTATTTGAACACACTTGAGTCAACTTAACTCGTCTTAATATGAAATTTTTGGTTTTGAAGCTTTTCTTGGTTGGAACCAATTGCAATCAAAATTATCATTGATTTAATTTGGTTTTGCATTTTTAAACTTAAACTCGACTTACTGATGCTCAATCCTAATATATGGATATTGGTATGAATATGAAAATGTTTGTAGCTTATAATTTACAAAGTCCTCGCATATAATCAATAGGTATTTGTCTTTATTTATGTTTTTACATAATAAAAATTGTGTGACAATTTTGTATTATTCTAATTATTAAATTTATTAAATTTCATAAATTAAAATAAAAAATAAAAAATCTAATAACTCATGACTATTATGAAAAATTACCTTTATTCTCCACATAATTATAAAGAATTACAAGTAGAGTGCATACCCAAGAAATAACTTTCGAGTAACAATGTAGCACATGATTGAAAGTTACATCAATGTGGATTTAGTTAGTAGTGACTTGGGATAGATCTTCTATATTACTCAGACAGATTTGCGGGTATCATTTCCAATTGTTATTTAACTTAGTATGGAAGAACCGAACAAGGCCTAGATTTGCAGTTTTTAAGTGAAGATCAAGAGCGCTGCTAGGGTTTCATTCAGTTATTATGAAGCAAATGCATGATCCTTTTGCACTCTTCTTATCACTCAAAAAGAAAAGGGGAAAGGGTGCTCATGAATCATTGCATAGGAGCTGTACATGATTGTGTCTAGGCTAAGTTGACAGTGATTTTCTCAGAGCTGATTATAATAAATTACATCAATTTGACTTGCAAGCTCACTTTATGTGAATGAGACATGAAGTGTGTGGATCTTTTATTTACAATACATGGATGAGCGGATGTTGATCTAACAAAAAACATTTGCACTTCCCTTGTGGCTTTTATTGGGGGTGGGAGTGTTTGAATTTGGTCATCAGTCTATCACACAGGACTTCTCACGATTAACATTTTCGTCTATGCTCATATTCTTTAGTAATTTTTAATTTAATTTATAGTTACACAAAAAAAACTACATAAAAAATTGATATCTACATGAAATTCACTGTATAAGGTGTGAGCTAGTGCACTGATTATATATAGTTCATGGAACTTGAATTTAGCAAGATAAGATTGTTTGACTTATATCTTAAGTGAAAAGATACATAACAGAAATTGGATGGAAATTTCTTCGTGGTCTAAAAATGGTCCAAAGCATTGACGAGTGGGAAATCATTTCGGGAAGTCATTGGATAGAATGTGTCTGTACTAATTGTTCGGTTCTCCACTCCTGAAATATACATATTCCACAAACAACAACCTAAACATAAGCCCCTATTTCCTCTCCACCAACACACACACACATACAAAACAAAGAAATCACTTATTTCTCTAATTATAGGCACATTCTTTTATCTATAAGAACTCCCCACATTCTTTGGCTCCAAACTCCTTTCGCCATTCCCTTTTTCTGGGAAACCCAAATCCCACTTAGTCCCAATCTCTAATATTCCATTAAGAGCAACAAAAGAAGAAAAAAAAAAAAAAAGGAGAAAAGTGATTAAAAATTAGAAATGCAAAGAGGCAAGGTTGTTGTAGGAGGAGTCTCCGTTATTCTCGTGGTTGGAGTGGCAATTGGGCTAATAGCTACCGTTACCCGGGATGACTCACGTGGGAAGGGTGACCAAATCTCCACAAACTCAAAGTCGGTTGCAGCAATATGCAGCCCAACAGATTACAAGCAACAATGTGTTGAAAGCCTTGATTCTGTGGCCAACAACAATAGTGCCACACCAAAGGACTACATCCAAGCAGCCATAAACTACACCATTGTACAGGTTCAATTAGCCATGAACAAGTCTGGAGGTCTTGGGAAGAATGCACAGGGCTCAGCACAGAAGATGGCGGTGGAGGATTGCCAGGACTTGTTGCAGTTTGCCGTTGACGAGCTCCAAGCATCCTTCTCGATGGTGGGTGATAGCCAACTGCATTCCGTGGCTCAAAGAGAGGCAGAGCTCAAAGATTGGCTAAGTGCCGTGATATCTTACCAGCAATCCTGCCTTGATGGGGTAACTCAACCCGATATCAAGAAGGAATTGAACAATGGGCTTCTGAATGCCACCCAGTTAACAAGCAATGCCTTAGCCATTATCTCTGGCATCACTGATATCTTGAAGTCCTTTAGCATCCCAACAACAAACATGACCACAAGCTCTCGAAGGTTGCTTGAAACACAGGATCCCAACGGGGAATACCCTTCTTGGTTCCCAGCTGCTGACAGGAAGCTATTGCAGAGCCAAAATAGTGCTGCTCCTAATGCAATAGTGGCACAAGATGGGAGTGGACAATTCAAGACTATTGGTGAGGCTCTTGCTGCTTATCCAAAGAATCTCCAAGGAAGATATGTTATATATGTGAAGGCAGGGGTGTATAATGAGGATGTTATTGTCACAAAGAAACAACTTAATGTTTTTGTGTATGGAGATGGGCCTGAGAAGACCATAGTCTCAGGAGACAAATCCTTCACTAGCGGTGTCTCCACGTTCAAGACTGCCCCCTTTGGTAAGTTGTTCCATTTTCTTTTAATATTAATAATCATACAAGGACTCCTTTATCAACGTATGCCTTCTAATTAAGTAGATTTCGCATATTTTTGTTACAACACTTTTATTTTTATATTTTTATGCTTATAATTTTACTAATTTTTTATTTAATTATTTTATTTTTTAAATTTTATTTTAATAAATCTATTTCTAATCACATCAAAAACGTGATTAGAGGAGTGACTACAAATATATAGTCATAGCGTTTTCCTTTTTATTAATGTTCTTTTTTGTGAGAGACTTTATATCTTGATATCATTTTTCTTATACAATAATATTGGAAGTTCAACATCAAAAATTAAGTAACCAACTTTTTAGTATATTTATCGGATGTCCCTAAAGGAATGCTTTTTTATATATTTATTTCCAACTAATGTCTCCACAATCATGTACCAAGATTTACACAGTTTCAAAACTTAAATATGTTATTTTCACGCTTTTTATTTTAGTGTGAATTTTCACTTTGAAATTTCTAGATCACCTTCCCAGGGCAAATCTAAGTAGTTTATACAACCATCTCAAAGAAAGGGTTTTGCTCACTAATATGAAAGCTGTTAGCTCTGTTACATGACTTGTATTTATAACCAATACCTAAATTCAAAATCATTTATTTTTTATGTAAAATATTATGACAATTCTGTTATTTTTATAATTTTATTTTTATTAAATTTAAATAATATAAAATTTAAAATATAAAATTTATTAAATTATATAAATTAAATTGTGAGAGCTAGGTAATAAATTAATAAGTGGTAACATCTATTGCCATTTGATGACACTGATATGTTGCAGCGGTTGTTGGATTTGGGTTCATTGCCAAGGACATGGGATTCAGAAACACAGCTGGGCCCGAAGGACACCAAGCTGTGGCACTACGAGTTCAATCAGATAGATCAGCCTTTTATAATTGCAAAATGGAAGGCTACCAAGACACATTGTACACCCAAGCACACAGACAATTCTACCGCAACTGTGTCATCTCGGGCACCATAGATTTCATCTTTGGAGATGCCACAGTGGTCATCCAAAACTCAGACATCATAGTGAGAAAGCCATTGGCCAACCAGCAAAACATAGTCACAGCTCATGGCAGATCTGACCCACGTGAGACCACTGGCCTGGTCCTCCAAAACTGCAGAATCATTGCTGATCCGCAGCTCCTCCCTGACAGGTTGACGGTGAGATCTTACCTGGGTCGCCCATGGAAGGCATACTCAAGGACTGTCTACCTGGAATCAAACATTGGAGATTTCATTCAACCAGAAGGGTGGCTGCCATGGAGTGGCACCATGTATCTTGACACACTGTTTTATGCAGAGTATGCTAACCGCGGCCCTGCTGCTGTCACTGACAAAAGGGTCAATTGGAAAGGATACAAAGTGATCACTGACAAAAATGAGGCAGAGCAATTCACTGCAGGGCCTTTCATACAAGGAACTGAATGGCTGCAGTCAACTGGTGCACCCTTTTTCCTTGGCTTCACAAACAGTCAAGAGATGCTGTGAATGAAAACCTAACAGGTTAAAAGGTATCAGCTAGCAGAGCAGATTGCCCTGCAAAATTTGTTGGATTTTGTGAATAGGGAACTTGGAGGAGAGGATGGCATGGATGGCCACCCCACCTAGTAAAAACTATTCTTTGATATGCTTTTATAGAAGTGTCACATTTTGTTGAGAAAATAAATACAATCAATGCTATGTAATTATGCATTTAGTATGTATACTTATTTTGGTACATTATTAATTAGAGGAGGGAATTATAAACTCTGCCTGCCTCACTTTCAATATTACAGTTGTTAGAAAATCATATGTATCTATAACAAGGAGCTTCCATGGTCCCCTTTCCAAAAATAGTACCAGACATTTTGATGAGGTGGTGAAGTTTTGAGTTTTAACCACTAATGTTTCCCACATCTGCTTATTTTATCTGGATGAGTGTTTAATTAAAATCCATAAATTTTGGAATAATTGCTCTTCTGTGTAGATGGGTCAGTTTGGTAAAGTCATGAACAAAATTAATTTTAGTAAAATTGAATTAAAAATATTCTATGTTAAAAAATTATTATTTTATAATTATTTTATATTTGAATATGTTATTTAATTTTATAAAAGATTAGTTGTATTGAATAGCATAACTAAAATTACTTTTATATGTACGATGATAATAATTATGAAAATAATTTTTGACTATAATATTAAATTTTATTAACTGACAATAAAATAATAAATTCATGCGATTAGAATATATTTTTTTATTAAAAGAATTTTTTTACTTCTACCTAAATCCTAAACACACGATATACAATGGATAGCGGGGAAAATATTTTATGAAATAAATTACTCTAATTCTTTTATTTTATATTTTTTACACAATTTTTTTATTTTAAATTTTACATTAACCTTGTATTCTTATAAATATATTATACATAAATTTAATTTATTAAAAATATCTATAATTGAGTAATAAATTTATTATAACTTGTTAAAAATATTTTTATTAATTAAGCAATATAATTTTTTATTCTTAAAATATGTTTAATTTTTTTTTACAGAAACGATCTTATGTAAATTCTTTATAAGTTATACATTTTTTTCTTAAAATACTAAAAAATATTTTTTAATATATTTTGCATAAAATATAAAAAAAATACTACAAACATATTTTTAATACTTTTTATTTATAAAAATTCATAAATTATAAAAGATTTACATTGAATCATTTTTGCATGGACCAAATATGGAGTTTAATAAAAGAAAATTTTACTATTTAACAAAGTATATCTCTAATAATTTATAACAAATTAAATTTATGTATAATATGGGTAAAATATTAGAGTTGGTTCAAATGAAGGCATGGGAAGAAAAAAAATTTCCTTGTTTTGCTTTGTACTGAGAAAAGAAAATAGTTTTTATTTTTTCTCTTTATTGATTAAAAAAAGGAAAAAATTTTAATTACAAAATAATATGTTATTATATATTTTTTAAAAAAATATAACGGTTAAGTTATGAATATAAAAAAAGTTTTAAAATTAAAAAAATAAAAATAACTAAATAATTATAATTTAAAATTTTTAATAAATTTTCTCTTTTCTTTAAATTCTTTTACTTTTAAAAACGAAGTAAAATATAAAAAAGATTTAATATATCTTATTTTCCTTCCCTTCTCTTTAAAATATCTGAATCAAACAAAAATTTTAATTAAAATTTTTTCCCATTTCTACCCTTAACCAAATAATTACTCTATTTTACAAAGTAAATTTTGAAAAAATAAATTCTAATATTCTAAAATGGAAAGGACAAATTTGACCACTACAATTTAACAAAACTCAATAAAATCGAGGGAAAACGGTAACGGCCAGTTGCAGCCACAAAAAAATGGTTAGAAATCTTCGTCGCTCAGTTCACTTGAGCTCAAAAGCACACCAGAAGTTGCTGTCATCGAAAACGAAGCAAATTTCAGAATCAGAGACCAATGGAGGTCTTCCATGCTACCGAATTTCCCCCTCACTGTTCCCTTTCAAAGCCCACCTGCTCAATTCCTCATCGTCATCTTCGCACCCTGCTGTTCCCTCTCCGGAGGCACAATCGCCGGCGGTATCTGGTTGCCGGGGTCGGATTCTCGTCTCCGATGGCGTGCGCGGCGGATGCGTCGGTTACCTCAGTCCCCGTGGCTATCATGGCGCCGGAGCACGCTGGCGGGAAGATGGTGATGGAGCTGGTGGGTGCTTTCAACGAGCTAACGGAGCGGATGAACGTGTTGTCAACGAGCTCGTCTCGTCTTCTTTTCAAATCTTTGAAGCTGTCAATCCCCATCTTGCAAAGTTTGCCTCTTGCTCTTGATGGTCGTTCTCCACTTTCCAAGGCCTTATCTGTAGCTATGGTTCTCGCTGATCTCCAGGTAATCTGCTGCTATTACTATTTCTGGTGTTCATATTTCCCAAGCAAATTGGCAAGGCTTCTTTGGCTTTTAACTCTTTTCTACCAATTTGGCAATTAGGAGATTTGGAAATTTGGTTTAGCATGCCTTGAATGTTACTAGTTTCTCACATATTGGTGTGAGTTCCAGTAATCCCTTCAGTTGATAATGGCTTGAGGATCTTAAATTATAGGCTTGAAGTGCAACACAAGATAAACATATAACGAAAATTGTCAGAATTCAGGTAATAATCAGCATCGAGTAACTGTTAATACAACTAGAATCGTGTTCTATTTTTGAGTGCTTGAATATCTCATGAATCCAATTCCAAAATAAGACTGCACCTTGCAAAATTATGAGGCTTCAGAGTAGGATTTTTTTTTTTTTTTTTTCAATACCAAGTTGTATGTCAAACTTATTGAGGCACTCTCCTGTCAAACTTTGTAACTCTTTGACGGAACAATATTCGCGTGATTTTATGTCCAACACTGAGGGTTACTGTATTCCTTCCAACTAGTGTTGGTAGTAGATAAGATGTAAGAATCTGCTTGATGAAAAAAATAAAAGCTTTTTGCAAAGATAGACAAATCCATTTTGTATGTGGATCATATACTCTTATTCTTTGCCAACCTTTGTTCCCTTCCTATTCTGAACGTAATGCATAAACTGGAGTTTGATCAACCAAGTCAGAATATTATGTCTGCATTGTCTTAACGGGCATTAATATTAAATGACCTTGAATTGATAAATTGTGGTTGATAAAATGCTGATGTCATTTTGCATCTATGAAAAAATGTTTATGGGCACTAGTTCCTGTAAATCCTTTTAGCTTTATTATTACATCATAGTCTGAAGCAAATCCTATCTTTCCATATTTTATTTTTTGGTTATTGAAAAAAAACTCAGGGCTCGTTATATCTTCTCTGGAGTTCTAACTTTGCTTTTCCTTTTGTAATTCCATAAGATGCTGCTTTGATGCACATTTGGTGACTATTTGCTAGCCATTATTATTTCAATGCTGTTTATTGTTTCTTTATAGCACATGTGACTGCAGATGGATGTCGAAGTTATCTCAGCTGGAATATTGCAAGAGGTCTTTGAGGCAGGTGTAATATCTGTACATGAAATACGAAATCAGATAGGCGCAGGTACTGCTCATTTGTTGCACGAAAGTTTGCGAGTGAAGAACATTTCATCTAGAGTAGATGTTCTGGATGATGATAATGCTGCTGCACTAAGAAAATTTTGCCTTACTTACTATGATATCCGGGCTTTGATTTTAGACTTGGCATTGAAGCTTGACATGATGAGACATCTTGATTACCTGCCAAGATACCAGCAGCAAATGCTTTCTCTAGAAGTCATGAAAATACATGCTCCCCTGGCTCATGCAGTGGGAACTAACTATTTATCACTGGAATTGGAAGACCTCTCATTTCACTATTTGTTTCCTTATTCATATTTTTATGTTGACACGTGGTTACGAAGTCATGAGACAGGGGGAAGATCTCTAATTGACATATATAAGGAAGAGTTGCTGCAAACACTGCAAGCTGATCCCTTGCTTGCAGCAATGGTGGATGGTATCTCAGTAAAGGGTCGTTATAAAAGTCGTTATAGTACAATGAAGAAGCTCTTGAACGATGGCCGGAAGCCAGAAGATGTAAATGATGTGCTAGGACTACGGGTGATATTAAATCCTAGGCCTGGAGATGATACTTTGGAAGTTGGAGAGAAAGCGTGCTATAGGACTTTTCAGATAATCCAATCTATTTGGAAAGAAATCCCTTATCGAGCAAAAGATTATATCGCCAGGCCCAAAACAAACGGATATAGGAGCCTACATATGGCAGTAGATGTTAGTGACAATGGTAGGACTAGACCACTAATGGAAATACAGATAAGGACAACTCAAATGGACAAGTTAGCTGTTGGTGGAACAGCATCCCATTCATTGTACAAGGGTGGTTTTACAGATCCAGAGGAGGTCAGTATCTTCTTTTGAGAATGAAATTAAAATTATATAAAGACCTATGCTTAGTAGTGAATGCTAGCCTCTGACCTTTTGCCTCGTGAGAACGAAAATTGAAAACAGTAGCATCTTTGCATATCAAAAAATTGAGTCATTAACTTCACATGAAGTCAGTCGACTCAGTCCATCTTTTAGTATTCTTATATAGTTATGCCTTAGGAGGATCTATACTCTATTTATGCTGTGAGAAAAATTCTCTCCATAAAGTTATATAGTATCTTGTTAATGGGCATTGATTAGCTGGTTTTTGATCCTCAGGCAAAGCGACTGAAGACCATTATGCTGGCTGCAGCTGAACTGGCTGCCCTGCGACTTAGAGACCTTCCAAGCGCAAGTCATAAAGGGATTGAGATTGACCAGAGAGATAGAGTTTTTCGCCTTCTTGACAAGAATGGAGACGGTAGAATTAGCATTGAGGAACTTACAGAGGTGATTGAGGAGCTTGGTGCGCCAGGGGAAGATGCTCGTGAGATGATGCAGCTTCTTGATTCAAACAGTGATGGTTCCCTGAGTTCCGATGAATTTGATATGTTCCAAAAACAGGTCATTTGATCTCTTGCCATGTATACTCTGCTCTTTGATTTGTTGTGTCAAGTTTATTCCATGTTCAGTTAATATTTTGTCCTGCATGCTTATTTTCAAAAATAACATATGCTTTGTAGGAGGTTCTTGATGCGACTATCAGATTACCCATGCTACAACTTTGAGATTTTAGATATTCAAGTTCCATCAAATTCTTATATTTTGCTACATATTCATGGGTTAGACTGGGTAGTTACACCAATCTAAGTATGCTGTCATAATTGATTAGAACTGACTTTATTGGCCTGGATATAACGCTGTCAATCTAAGATATCCCCCTGGTTGAGGTTCTATTAACACTAAATTTGTAGAGATCGGGGTATTTCTTCCTCAAAAATATTCCCTACTTGGTTCCCTGTTAACTACAACAAATGCGGGCTAAATTCTGGGTTTCATCTGCTGTATTGTCAGTAAATAATTTGAATTTTGTAGGTTGAGTTTGTGCGTAGCTTAGAGGTCCGAGATGAGCAATGCAAGAAATTGTTGGACGAGAAGCTTCATATGGCAGATGACAGTGGTTTAATTCAGGTATATTCCAAGGAGTTTGGCAACAGGCTTGCAGGCTAGTACTGCATCTAACTGAAGCAAATGTGACACTTCATTTTCTCCGCTGGTCATTAAAGATGGTCACTAAAGGTAGCCTTAGTTGATCTATTATGACTAAACTAGTCCCACCTTGAAGAAAATGGAAAGATTTGTAACTTGTAAGTGCTGTGTTGGTTATGTATATAAATTGATTTTAGAGAATTTACCGTGTGGTTGGAAAATTTCTTTAAGATTTTCTTTATGATCTGTTAGATTCTAATTGAGAACTCTCTTCAGTATAATTCTAGATAAAGCTGTGGTACGAAAATTATTTCTCAAACCAACCAAAGGTGACAAGCAATGAAATCTTCGATCCGAATGACTAAAGCTGAATGGAAGGTAGGGAAAGCATTGGTTTGTTCAATGAAGCCAAATGACACTTGCACTTCGTAGTGTCCAAGAAATTGTGCAGTTTTCAATGCTGATAGTTCTTAAGCATCTCTATTCACATGTTCAGCATGGTAATCTGACAGCCAACTTAAAGGCTGAGATGCATTATTCATGGTACAATTGGAAGACATAAGTTGGATCGAAGCAAGAACCGATGTTGTAGATATGCTTGTCTTGAAGCCATATTGAATGGCTTTGAGTAGAGAACATTGGGTTCACAAGTAAAGAAGCGTTTCCTTATGACTTATATGATTATCCTAAGCGAGACCTAATTTGATGGTTCTCTTCAAAGAGAAACTGCATATAAGTAAGCCGAAGAAGCCAACGCGCATCCTGCAGTTTCAGGTTCATCAGAAGAATTTTCTTCATGGAGATGTTATAGTATGCAGCCCCACAATTTAAAAGTGAAAAAGAAAAGAATTACTCAATTCATGAACTTGCATATATATTTACTAACTCATTGTAACCTGAATGACAATGTATTTTACAACTACATATAACTTACCAGTCCAACTATGCTAGCTGAAAAAGGTAATATATGCATCATGTAGCTTCTAAACAATTTCTGAGAGGCCTATCGCTTCTAAGCTCTACCGCTTGGCTTGAGGGAACATCCCTTTTGTTTTAATTTTCTCTTTTTAAAAGAGAGAAATACATTATGTGGCTTCTCAAAAAGCATTTACATTCACAAAATTTTCACAAACAAATAGGAACGAGGTCTTATTTGTACATTTTCATAATAGTAAATAAAAAATGATTTATATATGTTATATGCGAAAGTTTTGCGAATGTAAATTACATTAGAACGGCAGGACTTGGCTTCTAACTTCATCTCTCAGAATCAGAGGAATATCTCTTCCGAGCTCACTAGTGCCTGGCTTGAGCGAACGCTCAAATCATTTGATAACTTCTTGCACAACTGCATTATAAATGAAAGAATGTAAAACATCAGCCTCTGGTTTTAGATGTCATGGGGGGCAGAGAGAGAGTGGGAATGTACCTGTCTATATACAGTAGAGTCTCCATAAGATTTTCTTAGTTCTACTACATACAAGGATGGGCTTATTTCAAACACCTGTTACGAATGAAACAAAGGTTTTCATAACGTTAAAAAACTAAGCAGATATTAATTAGAAAAATTACTTTACTGTGGTCTGGCTCAGTTTAAGCACGCATTACCTCTGCAGCCACTGAGAGGCTTCCTAGACTTTTTTGCGTCTTGTTCTCTTGAATCACTTTCAACTGAAATATTGACGTCATTGAGACATTTTAGCCAAACTACTACCTAATGGAGGAAGAAACTTCTACAACCTCACACACACATATATATGAAAAACGTTGCTCCCACAAAATGTTGGAGCAACATAACTCTTACAATCAACCTGCAGGTTGTTAGATCTGTGAGTTTCACAATTCAATCTCAAAGATCCAATAAATTTAATGGTTCAAATAAATAAGTTTTATAAAATTTTGTTTGTGAAATTGCAGTCGCATAAATGTGTGTGTATACATATACATATATAAGTGACAGTACTAACTTTTCCATTTTTCTTCTGGACTCTGAATCCCATTTCCGTTACAATATCCTCAATCCTCTCAATCAGATCTTTTGCTGAATGGTTGGATGTAAATCTTATCTTCCTCTCAGAGACATCCTGTAATTCAAAGCAGATTGTGCATTAGCTTGAGTGAAACTCAATGTGGAAGTACTAATTCAAAGACAGTAGAAGTTATGCTCAAAATATTATAATGCATATAACTGCCAACTAAGAACTAACTACCATCCTCACCTCTTTCTCAAAGAAGCCTGAGAGGTCTAAGCATGAAGACATCCCTATCAACTGAAATGCATTAATAAGTTTAGGGGATCCTGGACTATTCTCTTCTGCTTCATGGGACTACACCAAGAAAATAGTTCTACAATAAGGCCAATGAAACGAAAAAAAAAAAGGAGGAGAAGGAATGTGGCAACAAGTTCATAAATTGAAGTTGACAGGCAGCTGGAGTTCAAAAGTATACCACTTCATGATCAGAACAAGAATCATAATCGATATATACATCATCTTCCTCATCCTCGGGATTTGCTGGAATATAGTCTTGCCTAAACCATTCATCTTCTTTGATGCCAGCTACTGTTATCCGGGTAACAGGGTTGGGATCAAGAATCCTCTTGATCATGTTTTGAGCACCAGGTGATAGCCATTTTGGCATCTGAACATCTCCTTTAAAAATCTGTAGTCTCAAAAGAAAATCAATTGAGAATTAATTTATTGAACTACTAAACTACTCATATAAAATAAGAACCAAAAGGCAACATGTGAAGACCTTTTGATAGAGAACTGCGAGATTTCGATCATCAAAAGGAAGATATCCTGTTAATATTACATATAAGATGACACCACATGACCATGTATCTGATGTTGCACCGTCATATCCTCTATTTGCAAGAACCTCGGGTGCTACATAGTTGGGGCTTCCACAGGTTGTATGCAGCAGCCCATCTGCCTGAAATTTTCACAATTATCACATAAGTCAGTATGACTAAAATGATACACTTTGCCCTGAGGTTGTCCATAGTTGTGGTTCAAAGAATATCTTTACCCTAAAATGCTGGGGCAAAGCACTAAGGCCAAAATCAGTTATCTTTAAGTTCCCTTTGGCATCCACAAGTACATTCTCCAGCTGCATCAAAATAGCATCATTTTTTAGTAAGAATGCAAGCTATATGACCAAAAATAGGGCAACCATGGAGTCTAGCATTAGTTTCAACTCCATTTTTAAAATAACAGTTCTTAAGAGGATTGAGAAAGAACCTTGAGATCCCTGTGAAAGACACCTTTATTGTGACAGTAGCTCACACCATCAATCAACTGCTGGAACAGCTTCCTACCTACAGATTCTGAAAGTCTACCTTTGGATGCCTGTGATAACAAGTAACTCATTAATTGTCATTGCCACCAAGTTAGCTAAAATAAGTCAAGCAATTGAATTATTATAAGCAACTAATCCTTACAATTTTGTCAAACAATTCCCCTCCATTCACGTACTCTAAGACCATGTAAATCTTAGTTTTGCTAGCCAAGACCTGTGTGATTGCAGTAATAAATCATAATCAGACCGTTTATTTAGGGTTAGCGCAACTTAAGTTGCTAAGGATGACTACAATTTTTTATTAGTACTTCTATTTTTATATAATTCTCATTTCATAGAATTTAAATCATTAAATTTATTAAATCTCATAAATTAATTTGTGAAAATCAACGGATCCAATAATTCTCACATTAAGCGTGAAAATTTTGTTACCATACCTAATGTGGGAACAGCATTTGTCTAAAATTAGATTCATCATTAAGTGTAAATAAAGTCAACAGGTTGATTTTTTTTTTTTTTTCCTCAGAAAATGGCGTGATATGAACCTCACATATGCTTAGCAGTCACCATGGCGGACAGGACCCCACGAGACCCATCATAGCATAGTCATTCTAACTAAAATCCGTGGAGGCCATTAAAGACTTAAATATAATCACTAATAAAACACGGCAATATATAAAAATCCCAGACAAATAACCCCATTCGCAGGACTGCCACAAGATATTCCCCTGCTGTCCACCACCACCGCCTAATTATACAAGCCATTATTTAAATACTAAATCTTAATATGGAAACAAAAAGTGTTTTCCATTTGGAATTTCATGACAACGATGAAGAAAAGGAATCCAAAATAAGCATCTAAACCACATACCTTATTGGATAAATGACATAAGGTGAACTCCACACAAGAATACATGGACTTTATCAATTCGATCTAAGCAAGGAAGTTCAAATAATAAATGTGCTAAGCTGAGCATGAAGTCCATACTCCTTGGTATGTCCTGAAGTTTGAAATTTGTTAAAGCAAAGCTGGATTCCTAACTTGCACCGAGTAGTATTAACAATACTTCTACTTCTCTATTCTTCTCATACGTGGCATATTATTGCTAGTTCATAGATAAACCTCCCCTAACCTCACCAAAAAAATTCAAAATTTATTAAAAAAAAAACAAGGTATTTTTGTTCCAATCATATACTCGGATCAATCGTTGATTTTGATAACTTTAAATCAAATTTTAGAGAATAGCAAGTGTTGACTATTTATGAGTTTCGCAACTTTTTCTAACTAATTTTTTTAACACTCTCAACTCTGTCTCTTCCTTTCTCGCTGAAGTTACCCCTTTGTTGGTCTCAATGGCAGGAATTCAGATCCACTCATATCTAACAATGAGAATTGGTAGGTGGTCGGTTCAGAAGAGTTCTGCCATGTGAAACACGCATTCTCTGACTCTGTTCGAGTAAGACCAAAAGAGTAAAATGTTGAAAGGGGCACAGAACATGCACCCACTAAAAAAGAGTAATCATATAAGAATTTTACAAAATAATTTTCAGTATAATTTATATAAATTATCATAAATCTGACACTATCACATGATAATTGGCTTAAATAATGTGCTGAAAAAAATTAAAAATTAACATTATTCCCCAAAAATACAGGATAGGACTAGGATACAGGCAATGAGAAAAGACTAAAATAATGCCAATGTGGACCCATGTGCCGGGCGATTTGGGAGACTGGGGATTGGGAATTGGGGGTTGCGTTGCGAGGGTGGGGTAGGTGCCATGTTGTCGTTATTTTAGCTTGGCATGTCCAAGCAAGCTCTTTGGAGGGTGGGTAGCAGGAAAAAAACACGTATTCATATATCCAGAAATAGGGATTTCATTTTTTAAAAACGTCATAAATGTGGGGATAAACGATAATAGTGCCTCCATGATTGGTGCAAGCTCTTTTACTGTAGATCGGCGTGATCCATGAGTAACTTCAGGCATAAAACAAGACCATGATTTTAGGTGCAAGAACATCAAAGTTGTTTCCTTTTTAATTACACATTAAATTTCTTATAAATCAATGAGAAATAGATTATGATCAGGATGGTACCTCGTATAATCTGACTACGTTGCGATGCTTGAGGAGCTTCAGGGTGGCTATTTCCCTCTTTATCTGCAAATTTTCCCCAAATTGATTTTCGTTAGACAAATTGAAGCTGATAACTTTTACCCCAAAATAAAATGAGTAGAAAACTTATAGCAGAGTGTTTGAATCAAGAATTTTATAAGGAGCTGAAGGACAAAGATATAATCAGTTTTGCAGGGGAATAGAGGACAGTTCAGAAGAAAAAGGCATCAACACAAGAAAAGAAACAAATGGGAAAAGAGAAGAACCCAGAAAGACTCGGGTGGAAATAAAACCAAATTAAAGGACGAGAGAGTTTGTTTGGGTCTAAGAGGACTTGAAAATTGGATTGTTTGTTGCTCATTGAACTTTACTCGAAATTCATTAGAAACCCAGTTGGGAACAATCGCAATTAGAAGAAAAGAACCATTAGAAGAACCCCATTAATGAGCTATGGCAAGGGCAGGTAACAGAACCAGACCTGGTCGGTGATATTGAGGTCAATGATCTTGCTCTTTTCAATAATCTTAACGGCAAAAGATTGGCCAGAATCGGTGTGTCTCGCGAGCTTGACTTTTCCGAAATTGCCTTCACCAAGAGTCCTGCCCAACTCGTATTTCCCAAGTCGCATTCCCTGCCCTTGCTTCTCCTTCTCGTTCTTATTGGTAAGGTTGATGATCACCATTACCAAAAAATAAACCTCTTCTTCTCTCGCTGTTACTTCCTCTGCAAATCACCAGAGGCTTCGGCCAAAAAAACCCAACACCCTTTTGCCCACAGAGATTCCACCACTCGACCCTTCTCTTCCCAACACCAAATCGAATCGAAAACGACGAAATCAGGGTCCAAGAGGAGCAAACAAATCCAATGTTTGTATCTTTCAGAGCGACCAATTGTGGGTTCTGGAATTCTGCAATGCGTGTTATATAAATATGTATATATCACGCTAAGCAGGAACGGAAGTTGAAACGGTTGAAAAAAGGAAACGGGAAACGAGAGCCAAGATTCCCAGACTAGGAATAACTCAACAGATAGCAATATTTAATATAAACAAAAGAAGAATCTTTCAATAACGAAAAGTAAAAATCTTGTAAAGATGAAGAACCCAACCCCCCTCAGGCTCTGGCTCTCGTCTTCACGGCACCCAAGCGTACACGCAGTTACAGCCCCTTTCCTTGTGCCGCTGTGTTTTGTACGCCAATTGGCTATAAATAAATGAAGAGTTCCAATTTTCACAATCTTTGTATTGCTTTCAAAAAATTGGAAAATATTGATTTGAAGCAAGTAGAATTTGCAATAACTTCTGACATGAAACTTGTAAGAACTGCTGAGTGACCTGCAAAATTAATTAAATAAATGATCGTTTTGGCTGTAAATAAATAAACTACTGCTGCTGTTATCGTGGATTCAAAGGATTAGTGTCGTGGTTAGAATTTTTGTGTATGTAATAATATATATTTCATATTAAATAAATAATATAATTTATTATTTAATATTATATAATACCATTCATATAAAATCTTACACTAGTTATTATTTTCGGATTATTTAATTTGTAATTTTATAGTATATTAATTAAATTTTATTTCTAAAATTTGAAATTATGCAATATAGTAAATACAAAGTAGATAATAAATAAAATAAATTACTTTTAGTTTATAATTATTATTTAAATTATTCCTTATAAGAATGATTTATTTTTTGTTTTGTAATGCAAAATATATTATATAAAATTTTTCATACATTTTAAGTATATTTAAAATTTTAAAATAAATAATTTTTGTGTATACCTAACACAATGTATTTAATTGCTTCATTTTAACATGTGGTTGTCACCTACTGATTTCAAGAATCGCTTTACAGCTGGAACGGTGTTTTTCTCCTTCTTTTTTCGTTCATTTGTGGTTTCTTTTTATTTTGTTTTAATTTATTAGATACATTTTGCTGTATTTGCCTGTTCAACCTGTTTCTTTTCATTTTTGTCAGAACACATTAAAAACTCCATTTCAGGGGTCCCTCCTATGCGACCTTTTTCAACATTTTATAAATTTGTCTGTGATCAAATTTGTAGTAATTTGGAAGATGATCTTACTCATGTTTGGATTGGCTCCTAAATTTAATTTTGATTAAAATTTTATTTTAATGCTATACAAATTAATAAATTTTAATTCTAATTTTTTATTATTAAATTATTTTAATTAAATCTTTTACAAATCAATAAATTTTAATTTTAATCTTTCATTATTAAATTTTTTTAATTAAATTTTTTAAAAATTAAAATTAATATCAATTAAATTTTTTTATTCAATATCACATAACAATATTAATATATTTAGAAAGACTTAATTTATATTAATTTTAATTCTTAAAGAATTTAATTAAAAAAATTTAATAATAAAATATTAAAATAAAAATTTATTGATATGTAAAAGATTTAATTAAAAATTTTTAATAATAAAATATTAAAATGAAAATTTATTAATTTATGAAGGATAAAAATAAAATTTTTATCTATAGAAACTAAAATCATTTGTAACAGTTTCACTACACGTCCTATAACGTCAAATCATGTTATCTTTTATGCAAATTATTACAATTTTTATAAGTTCTTGCAAATTTTATGTCAACCCAAAATTTTATGATTTTAATTTTGACAGTGAATGAGGCATATTGTAAATAATAACATTTTTTTAGTCAATTTAGTCACAACATAGGCATAGTTTTACATAACAATATATTTTTACAGAACTTTGGGTGTCAAAAATTTATATTTAAACAAGAATCATGGTACATACATATATAAACTTTGCATATAATTTATATATTTTTTTACATTTTTTTAATATAATAAAAATTTTATAATATAAAAATAAAATATGAGGAGAAGAGACTTAAACTAAACTAAAGTGCTACATTCTTACTTTTTATTTCTCACTCTAAAAACTTTTTTATTTCATGCTACATATTGATATCATTTTCTTAAAAAATGTAAAATAAGTTTTACTAATCTGTCTCTATCCTTACACATAAAAAGGTACCACGTTGATGGCAAAATGATGACCACAAATTGATTAGTGAAAGGATTAAAGTAACCTTAAGATTACCCCCAAAAAAAAGCATTAATTAATACTCATGGATTGGTTGGGTGATTGACATTGGACATACTGTAGGCCACACATGGTAACATGACTGTCAGCATTTGGATTTTATAAACTATGACCATAATTTAATACAATCATATAATATAATGATTAATTTATTTTATGATTTACATTTTTTAATATCATAATAATAAAATATACTAATTATGTATTTATATTATAAATTATGAAATAACAAATGAAAATAATATTATAAAAAATTACTAAAAAATAATATTAATAAACTTAATCTCAAATTAGATGCATTGAATTATCGTTTACTCAAATTATTTTATTCATTCTGTTGCCGCCAGACAGCCCTTTCATCCACGGCCACAACTGCAGGCTGACGCTGATGGGGATTCCGTCAACAGTCTTACTCAACCCATCAGGTGATCGTATCATCGCCCTTTTTGGGTGAACACGTGAACGTATCATCTTTGATCTTTTCCTCGTAATATTACAAAACATATTTTTTTTTTGGTTACAAATCATTACATATCATTACTATATACATTACCTATAAATAAAATATTTATATTTAATATAAAAATTATTAAATTAATTAATTTTATAAAAATTTATAAATTAAATATTTAAATTATATAAAATGAAAATACATTAAATAAAAGTGAGAGAACAATGCATCTGCCCTCTTCATCAATTTCTAGTACTGCTTAGCCTATTATTCTCAAGACAATCTTACTTTTGTAATCTTGCTGTATTAATTTAATTTCAAATTTTTATGCATACAATACAATTGGCATTTATCTGATAGTAAGAAATAATCTCAGATTCAATTATTATATAGAAAAAAGTAAGACCATTTTCACTTTTTAATTATCTGTTAATTTATTTTTGAAAAACAAAACGATCTTTAAATCTAAATAAATTACTGATAACATCATGAAATATGTACATCGAATAAAAATTCTGAATTGTTATGAAATGTAATGACTGTTTAACTTTAATCTGAAAAATCCAATTTAGCTTGTTATTAAAATTTGATTTATTACCATTATATTTATTATAAACTTTTATTTTTAATTTTATCTTTATAATATTTTTACACACAATTTCCTAAGAATGATAACTTAAAATTTCATGTGCAGAATATTTTAATTACCTCATTTAGGGTTTAATTTCTCTAAAGTATTTTAGCGCTATGCTAAAATACATCAGTTTCATCATTTAAAATAATCAAAAGATGAAATCAACACGCATAATATAATGAGATCATATCATCTTTTTGACATAACATTATTTATGACATGACATTATATTTGTTTAATATAATTTTAAATGTTCAGCTTTTAAAATTTTATAAATTAGACTTTTAAAATTATCAGATTTAAAATTTATGATTTTAAAATTTAAAATATAAAATTTTATAATTTTATAATTTTTAAATATGGTATTTAGGAAACTACGTTTTGATATGTAAATATGTTGTTTAATGAAATGCCATAAATAATGTGTCTTGTCAAAAAGATAACATAATTTTATTAATTGAAATGTATTGATCTTAAGCTTTAATTATTTTAAAACTGAAATTAATGGTATTATCCCATTGCTAATTATATATATATGTATATATATATTTTATCCCATTGTTATTTGCCTTGCTTTTATGCTTGTATTTTTCTTTTTTTTTTATTTTTCTATCTAAAACTTAAAAGAAAAGCAAACTCATATATTTTAGATTATGAAATAGCTAGTTGACTATAACCCTAATGAGTCTTGTTTTTTAAGCAAACTTATGCGTGGAGTGATCAATTAATCAAGTCTATCTTTACTCCTCCTATAATTAGTTCCAACAATTAATTATCACTCATAATTACGATAGAAAAACTCATTTATATTTTATTATTAATTCAATTAAATAAAAATTTTCAGAAAATCACCACTTCTTCAATATTTTGGGAACTAAACTCATCCAAGAATTATTCAAATCCTTAAAAACGAAGAATAAGTATATATCCTTTCATCATGACATCCAAATCTGCTTTGTGGTCTGATTATATTGAGAAAAATAAAAAAAAACTAGACACACAGTCTATCATTATGGTAATATCAAAAAATAAAAATTAAATAAAAATACGCCATTTTACTTAAATTTTGTTTCTTCATATATACACTACATATTGATAGGTTACGTGTGTCTATCATTGCTTGATAATCCTAAAAGGGCCATGAAATTGGGTGTGCGTACTTCATTGTACTAGTTTATAATTTTTTTCCTTTTCTTAAAAAAATAAGTTAGAAACTAATTAAAATTAAAGAAGTGTAATATTATAATTAAATAAATGCATTTGATTATAAAATATTAATTTGATTAAAATTAAATATTAGTTGTTGATATGGTGGAAGTCAAGCGATCCATCGACGTGTGTACGCAATGTCAGGAATTCAAAATGATATATAATTGACTTTAATGATTGACAACTTTATAGTAATATTGAATTGGTCTTACCATTATCAAATCCATCACCCAACCTCGGTCACATGATTCCTATATTGTAAACATAAAATAAAATAAAAACTGGTCCTGCCAACGTTGTTGTACACCTACGACTCAAATAATAATAATAATAAAAGAAGAATAATATAAGGTTTTTTTTATGAATTTTTTTATTTATTTAAATTTTAATTTTTAAATATTTTTAATCTTTGATTGTAATAATTTTATTTTATTTTTTATTTTCTATTTAAATATTATTAACGAATCTCATTTTTTTAATTTTAGGTTTATTTTTTTATTTCATCTTTTGACTTTAGAAGGCAAGATAATGGATCCATATCCTGCTTACCCTGAAAGGATGGGCACCCACGTTGTGTCCTTATCACTTATCAGTTAGCAGGAAATGGACTCTTTTCTCCATTGATTTTGCATTCTGTCATTCTCTCGGCAATACAAAATCTTTGAATTTACCCTTCAAAATTTATGGAAAGGAATGATTATACTATTTTAAAACATGATCAAGTACTTAATTTTATACTATTTTAAGAATATTTGGACATTAAAAAAATTAGTGGTGGAGATTTGAACACCTAATTAAAGTATCAATAGCTTAGTTATATTTCAAAATAATATATAATCATGCCTGCTCTGAAATAAAAAGTGACTCTAAGGTAATAAATGTAACATATGTTTGGTCACTTTGCCATATATTTAAATTATAGTTGACACGGCATAATGTATTTGGATTTTTATTTTTATTATTTTGTTAATTTTTATCTTATTAATTTATATTTAAATATATTTTATAAATCTTATTATTTTTCTTTCACTTAATTTTATTTTTATTTCTATATTTAACTGTATCTTCTAACTTTAAATCTCTAAACATAGAAAATTCATCCTAGTATAATTGATGTTTGGTTTTTCTATAATTGATGGAAACTGAATTAAATCATCTCCTTCATATTTATTTTTTGAGAGATCATAAAAGTTCAAGAATTTAAATTTTTTGATTTTTGATTTTTCAACTTTAGTAATTTTTTTATTTTTTTAAATTTAATCTATAAAATATTTTTTTTCATTATTTTTTTCTCTCTCATTTTTTTTTTTGGCCTTTATGATAAGAGATCCGGATCCAAATTATAGGGAGGCAATCCACATGTACTTTTACAATATTATTTTCTCTTTCTTAAATTTTTGTTATAACACGTGAAAACTACCTGCTTTTATCGCTTTTCTTATTTATCTATATTTTTTAAAGGATATGACTAAATTCTTGTCATATCAATATTTTGCAGCATGTTTACAAAATTTATTTTTGCGGATCTTAGGTAAACAACCTAGTTTTGACCCAAACTTGTGGGTAGCAAGGGCATTTTTGGTTTTGTTCTTTACTTTTTAAGAAAAAAATAATTTAATCACTTAATTTTTAAATTAAATAATTTAATTTATATATAAATATAATTAAAATAATTTAATTTTTTACTTATTAGATTTTTTATTTTTAATATGATGTAATTTATTAATAGTTATTTTAATTTTTTTATTATAATATGATATGATTATTATATATATTTATTTTTTTTATTAATAAAATTATTAAAATGTATGAAATTAAAACTTGAGACTTAATGAAAGAGAAGATAATTTTATACTAAAAAAAATGTGCTAAAATTTTAAGAATAAAAATAAAATTTAAATTACTATTAAAAAGTCATATATATTAAAGAAAAATTTAGTATATACAAGATTAAATTATTATAATTATATTTATAAAAAAATTAATTTACCTTAATTATACATATAAATGAATTAAATCACTAAACTTAAAAATTGAGCAACTACATTACTCTTTTAAAAAAATAGAGAAATTAAATACACATTTATTCCAAACTTGTGTGCAAGCTATTTTAGATACCATGTAATTATAATATAAAAATATAATTATTGATTTAATTTTAATATCTTATGTTTTTTAAACTTTTATATTATTTACATATATCATGAAAGTCTTCTCTGTCTGCAGCATTTCCCGTCTATTACGTTTTCACACATTTTTTTCAATACAATTGTCACTTAATTAAATCTAAATAGTTAAAATTATTAAATTTTATTAAACTTTAAAATTTAACTAATTTAATAATTTTTACACTAAATATAAATAGATATATGAAAACAACTTTTCTCTTAACATCTATGTTGAAGCATATTTTTATTAAATTCATTGCATCTTTCACTTGGCATTGCTCATTTTGCAGATCAACCCAGTAACGGCATATTATTTTGATGTATATATGAAATTGCAGTAATTTTGTGTTTATTAATTTTATTTATCTCATATAATAATTCTTATACATAAAAAATAAACATGCAATTAAAATTTTGGTCTCTTAAAATTAAAAAAAAATCTCAATAACTTATTTAAATTAAATATCGTTATATAAAAATAATAAAATATGTACAATTTATGCTAATAAATGTATATATGAAATGATATATTTTTCTAGAAAATAATTCGATGCTTCCACATCTACAATCATTAAAAGAATATAAAGATGACGTGAAAAAACATCATTTCATTACAAAATCCAGGCATTTAATTAAAAAATTCTGCATAAAATTCGAATTAAAAGAATATAAAGATGACCAGAATGAACTCATGATAAAATTTTATCTTCTGTACCAAAAAAAAAAAAAAAAACTTGTTACCTTAGACCGCACGCCTAGTGCCACGTTCTTGGATGTCGTTTGACCAGAACCCATCAAAAGCCAGCTTGTAAAGCTTGACACTCTCGTGAGGGGAAAAATAGTTGATGAATAGCCACGTGAATTAATGTGAACGGACCATGGATGTTCACAAGCAAACAAACTTTGGCCTCTTATTTTTATAATTTATATTTATATTTATTAAATTTATTAAATTTTATAAATTATAAAATCACAAAAATTAATTATTCATAAACTATTATTATTTATATAATTTAATAATAAGTTATAAGAATTATAAGATCTATAAAAATTATTGATTCATGAACTATTATTGCTTACATAAACTCATAAGTTATTCTCAACTAACGACCATATAGGAATGGCAATTTTTTTGGTTGGATGAAAAAAATTTTTTGCCATAAGGCAGTGACAAGAAAAAAATGATCTCTATGACAATTTTAATATAGAGATGAGAATCTTATTTCTCACCTCATGAAGATCTTGAAAAAAATTAGTATAATATTCTTATAAAATAAATAATATAATATAAAAAATAAATTAATAATTACATATATGATTAAAAAAATCTTTAATTTATCCATATTTAAAGTTTTATTTATAAATTTTAAAATTTTAAATTTCACGCCTTCTCCAAGAATCAAGAATGGAGAAAAAAAAAAAAATCATGAATTCAAGATAGGGATGACAAAACTTCTCTCCTTAAAATCAAAGATCAGGCGGCCACTCCCTACCTTCCCCACTTCATTGCCATTCCCATGGCCATAGTAGTTACAAAATGAGCTGTGTGTTTTTCTCTTGTCCCAAACTAGCTAGGCAACTTGTGAAGCAATGCTTGTGAGCATGGGGTTTGGATTTTTATTTTTGGTAACCCTAGATCGTCCCATCATGTTCTTACGGGTAGAAACCAAGAACAGAGTGGTCCAGAAAGCTTTAAGATGCGGAAAACCGCGTGGGTTTGAACCACATGTTCCTCATCAATTTCTCCTTCCAAGGTCCAAGGAGCCATGTGACCTTGATGGTGCCCAATACCAAGGGGTCAATATCACCCCATTATGCACCACACAATTGCATCGCCAAAATCATCGTTTCTTTGTGAATGATATACATAACGTGGTTTCTGTTTTCTAGCCAATATATGTCAAGACTCGACTCTTGTGAATGATGCTTGCTTTTCATGGGCACGTGGAGCCATATTGTGGAGAGGGGACCCTTTTGGGTTCTTGAACCTCTAATTTTAAGTTACATCTGGGGGAGACACCTTATGTCATATTCCAGAATATCCCAAAACATTATATTTGAGCTATTTATAGTCCACAAACTATAGGATAATACACTCAATTTTTATAAAAAATAAAATTGGAATAACTTGATAATAAATACATTTTTTTATATTTATACATAAACTGTTGTGACAATATTTAAATTTAATTGATCTTATTTAAAATTAATTCTAATTTATTGTTGAATTTAATTAATTTTACTCAAAATAAATTCTAATGAAACAAATTAAAAATAGAAATATTATGTATACATCATTATTCTCCAAACTTAATATTAGATCCACTTGATTCTGAACAGCTCATTGTTTCGTGGTTTTTCATCTTTATTTTTATTTTTATTTTTTTTGGCGATAGTTTTCATCTTTATTGATTCAATGTCAATGTTATTATTCAGAAACGGTAATGGGCTGAGGGCAGACCAAGACCAACCCATATTATCATGGGCCTGCCCAAAACTGTAGGAACTGCTTATTGGTATGGTTCAAAATGGCATTTTTGTGGAAGGCAAAAACCGAAAAGGGCCTTTGTGTTTTGTCCATCTTAGTAGTACTAATAGTTGCTAAAAGAAGTAGCCATTAAATGGCTTGATCGCTGGCTGTGAATGGGATGGATTGTCTAAAAACAATAGGAAAAATGGAAAATTATTTACTCACTCAATTTAGGCTCACAACATCTCACTTAATAAATAGCCTACAAGAAGTAAAAAAAAAAAAAAAAAATTGTATCATTTTGACAGTGTAGAATTTGATGCATCATTTGTTTTCAATAGCCAATTCTATCTAACTTAAATGCTAAGCTCTCCTTGGCCAAGGAAGCAATTCAGTTATAGCAAATGTAGAGTGCATCTTTAGGGTTAGTGTTAAAATATAGGGTAAAATATACTACAAAAAATTTCATAGTATAATTACTTCCTACACTTTTAAAAATATATAAATTATCTTGATATACCTTAAATTACTTTCAAATTATTCTCAATTATTCTAAATTTTTCTTAAATTATCTTCACATACTCTAAATTATCTTTATACACCTTAAATTACCCTAAATTTATAAAAAATTTCATAATATAATTACTCCTTACACTCTTAAAAAATATATAAATTATCCTTATACACCTTAAATTTCCTTCATATTATTCTCAATTACTCTAAATTTTTCTCAAATTACCTTCACACCTTAAGTTACCCTAAATTGACCTTATATAAATTTAAGGTATATAAAAATAATTTGTACAATTTTTAAAATATAAGACATAATTTATCTTAATTGACATAACAAAAATTTTTTACACATTACATTCTACCTTAAGATATATACCAATAAAAAAAACAGTGAAATATTTGAGTTATTTAAAGTGTAAATTTAATTTTAAATATACTAGTACCCTTATATTATCTATTTATTTTCTCAATAAAATTGCTTGTCCTTTTTTAAATTAAAGTTTGTATTTATTATTCTTATCACCTTAATTATTTTTCCCCAGATCCACTAGGACACCAATTTGAAACTTGAAACAAAACACAAACAGTAGCAAATTGTTACAATGTCCACAATTTAGCTAATATTGTGTAGTTAATTTGTAAAGCTCAACATCATGTCAACACAAAAGCTAAATAACAAATTTTTGCAGAATTGAACAGACATCCCCATAGAAACTGAATAAAGTTTTGCAGAATTGAACAACTCTTGTGGCACAAAAGCTAAATAGGGTCATGATCAGCAATGAGAATGGTGATGAATGACCTCAAAGCTCAGCATCCCGGCCTTTCCCACCACTTTTATCTTTAACTTCTTGGGATTTTTGCTTTGCAGTCTTATAGTTAGAGGCAATGGTCTCCTTGGCAGACTCAAGAGTCTCCTCTGCTTTGTTTTTGGCTGCGTCATAGCCCTCTTTGGCCTTTTCTTTAGCCCAGTTTATGTGCACCTCTGACTCTCCCTGCCTCTGCTTGGTTTCCTCTGCAGTCCTCTGCCCCATTTCTCTAGCAGCCTCCTTGGCTTGATGAGCCCTCTCAGAACCCTTCTCCTTTGCATCTTTTGCTGTTTGACATGCTCTTTCCTTTGCTTCATTGACTGTTTCTGATGCTTTATTGCTATACGCACCAGCCTTCTCAGCTGCCTCATTCTTTGCTGTGCAATCCTTGTCCCTGGTACAACCTTCTGTTCCAGTTGCTACATTCTTGATGCATTGTGCTTGCTCCTTGGCTCTCTCCTTGGCTGCATTTGCTATGTCACTAGCCTTCTCTGCAGCAGCATCTTTGATATCCCTGGCCTTCTCTGCAGTGTACTGACCTACCCCTGCTTGTAATGGAACCGACTTTTTATGTCAAAAAGAATGTGAAAAATATCATTGTGCGTATTAGAAAGCTATAAAGTTGAAATTTGCATACTAACCAGAAGCGACGTTTTGTAGCTTTTCTTTGGTCTCCTGTGCAGCGTCACTGGCATAGTGTTTTGTCTTCTGAGCAGTGTCACTGGCATAATCTCCACTCTTCTTTGCAGCATTACCAGCGTAACCTTTTCCCTTCTTAGCAGCATCGCCGGCATACTCTCTATTCTTCCCTGTAGCATCTGCGGCATATTCTTTTCCCTTCTGACTAGCATCACCGGCATATTCTCTGGTCTTCTGGGCAGTGTCACCGGCATATTCCTTGGTCTTTTGAGCAGTGTCACCGGCATAATCTTTCCCCTTATTAGCAGCATCACTGGCATACTCTCTAGTCTTCTCTGTAGCAACTGTGGCATAATCTTTTCCCTTCTGCGCAGCATCACCGGCATAATCTCTGGTCTTCTGGGCCGCATCGCCGGCATAATCCTTGGTCTTCTGGGCAGCGTCACCGGCATAATCCTTGGTCTTCTGGGCAGTGTCACCAGCATAATCTTTCCCCTTCTTAGCAGCATCACTGGCATACTCTCTAGTCTTCTCTGTAGCATCATCTTTTCCCTTCTGACCACCATCACTGGCATACTCTCTAGTCTTCTCTGCAGCATCTATGGCATAATCTTTTCCCTTCTGGCCAGCGTCACCGGCATATTCTCTGGTCCTTTGGGCAGTGTCACCGGCATATTCCTTGGTCCTTTGAGCAGTGTCACCCGCATAATCAGAAGCTTTCTTCGTGGTACTTTCCTTGTGGGGTTCATCATGCTTGAAGCCAAGCCCTTCAGAGATTTTCTCTTTAGCCCACTCTGTCCATGACTCTGTTGCTTCTTTCCCCTGTTTGGCTGTCTCATGCCCTTCCTCTTTGTTCTCGGGCATGTGCCCAACACTAGAGCAGTTACAATTGACAGCAAACATTGCAACTCCTACCACCGCCAACATCACCAAAACCAACCTTGAAGCCATGGCCCTTTACACCAAATCTCTGCCTCAGTTCAACAAAAGAGTGAAGCTATGTGCTTTGTAATCAAATGGGGTGAAAGCAAAGCAAAGCAAGTGCAAGTCGTGGGGGAATGAGGAGGGGAATTGGGGGGTTTATAAGGGAGGAAGTTGAAGAACATGCATGGGTGAGATGACTCTGTTTATGCAACGTGGCAAGCTGGAAAGTTGTGGAGTTTTGCGTGTCAGTTACAGAAATTATAGTGTCAAAGTACTAGTGTTTGGTTTGGGGCCGCTGTTTCCTAAGTTAGTGCGTGTCAATGCCTGGATGGAACAGAGATGCAGCAAACGAAGAAATAGGGAATTAGGATCAGTATTCTTGCCTGGTTTGATATATCCTCGATTGCTTTGCCTTGTTTCATTTCTAACCTTGGCACCGC
This sequence comes from Dicorynia guianensis, assembly GCA_037013595.1. NCBI lineage: Eukaryota > Viridiplantae > Streptophyta > Magnoliopsida > Fabales > Fabaceae > Dicorynia > Dicorynia guianensis. The sequence goes on from JASUAB010000015.1 coordinate 22,957,736, forward strand.
CAGAGTTAAGATGTGGCTCTTAAATGACCTAACAAGGGAAGATTTATCATTGGGTGCATTTGAATCAGTGATTTTTGGATACCAAAATCAAGGAAATCCGAATCCTAGATCGGGTACGAGTTTTACCCTATTCTGACTTCTGAGAAAACATCTCATATTTTAAGGAAAAAGATAGTTCATTAGATGGTAGTTACTAATAGATACATGCAGCATAATGCATACTCACGATTTGATCCTCAAGTTTTCCTTTTGTTCACCTTTTTTTTTTGGTTGGTGTTTACTTATTTTGATTTAATAGAACGGGGGTATTTTTATGAGACCCGTGATACTCTTTTATTATTGTTAATAAGATTCTGAATTAAAACCCAACATTTAGTATTATCAACTGCACAAGAACACTACAAAGAAGGAGTGCATAAAATTGAGTAAATTACTTTTAATTTCTCTTATATTTTTGACATTCCTTACATAAAACTCTTTTTATTTTTAAATTTATATTAATCTTTTTTTTAACCTTTCTTATGTTTATAAATACATTATACATAAATTTTATTTATTATAATTTATTAAAAACATCCTTAATTGAATGATAAATTTTTTTTTCTCAAATTCCATAATTAGCCTAAAAATAATCTTATGCATGTCTTTTTTTTCTTTATAATTTTGTCACAAAATATAAGAGAATATTAAAAAACATATTTATAATATTATTTTCTGTATTTATGTAAAATGTTAGAAACATATTTTTAGTATTTTTTATATTTTTAAAAACTTATAAATTATAAAAGATTCACATAAAATTGTTTTAAATAAATCAAAGAAAATTTTATTTTTTAATAAAAATATTTCTAATAAGTCATCATAAATTTATTACTTAATTAAGAATATTTCAATAATTAAATTTTAATGTAAAGTATTTATAGAATATAAAAAATAGTATAAATTTTAAAAATAAACAAAAGTTTATGCAAGAAATATAAAATAAAGTAGAAGTTAAAATAATTTACTCCAAAATTTTTAATAAAAAATGGATATATTATTTCAATTGTGTTGAGAAGCTATGCGAACTAAACTGATTTGATGAGCAAATAAGAAGATCAGAGCCTACCGATGTGGACAATAGTAACATCCTTGAAGAGAAGGCGGCAGTTTCAGTGTCATTTCAACTCAATTAAATTCAAAACAGAAATCTGAAACCAATTCCCCCTTATAAAAGGACCCAAAAAATGGAAAGGGAAAATTCCTTCTCATCGAAGCAGTCATTGAAAAACCTGAGAATATAAGTTGAGACCAACTTAAGCAGATAAACATAATTTTCAAAGCATAGTATGTCGACCAAGCCATTACAAACACATCTAAAAAATGCGTATGAAAGAAAATATAATGTCACTTCTGATATTAAAAATAACTATTTTACTTTTGCTTTTTTTAAAGATCTGAGTTTAAAATTCAATTAATCAACCTCCTTTTGTGAAGAGAATCATGTTTACATCTAGGGAGAATAAGAATAACTTATTGAAAAGTTTTTTATTAGGAAGGGCGTTTGCCCCGCACTGAGGTACAAAAGGTGTATCAGCGAAAATGAGCTTTTGATTGAATCAATAAATTAAAAATAAAATGATAAGAAAAAAATAAGAACCTGCACTGAAATCTCATGGCTTTGGTTCTACTTTAGCAGCTTACAAAATATATATACTAAACAAAAGAAAGTTATTTGTTCTCAGCCGGATAGCAACAAGCAACTTCTGAGAACAAACGATGAACAGTTCAGGGCCAGCACCTGAATTTGAAGATTTGAACCAAAGCCCAGAGAGCAGCCAAAATGCATTTCCATCCGAGCAACTTTTCAGAAAAGCATTCTGTTTTAATGAATGTTCCCTGTACATGCCACACAACTATTCACTTAGCAAAGAACCTGAAAATTCCAATTTAACTTTTCATAAAAAAAAATTCCAATTTAACCTTGTACGTGAACATATACGGAATTATATTCACACATTTAAGCAGATAATCTTCCATTAAAAAGTAAAGGTACACATGCTATACTTGAGCTCTGGCTGATTGAATAAGGAGCCACCGTTTGATGCTTTGAGCGAGGGTTGTTATACTTCATAGTATTCATAATATGCTGGAGACAGATCACATGTTTAGCAGACAGCAACAACCAGAACACATGTTGGTAGTACCTTCAACATATGTACTCTAAGTAGTGCTAATGAGAATTAAACATCTAAGGAACAGAACGGAAGGCGAACTAAGCATTAAAAAGTGCAGCAAGTAAAGAAACAAACTTTAAACGTCGACAAACGCCAAATACTATGTATCTAACGAGAAAATATACGCACAACACATCATCGGCTGCTCTTCCTCCCGTTTAGGATGTTCCTCATAGCCCTATATGACATGACTGTTCAATATAAATATACTGACACTCCACATTGCTGAGGTTGGGAGAAAAGGCCCATTTCTAATAAAACCAATTAAGAAAAGAACCACAATGTAACCCATAAACTGTGTTTTCAGAATAGCGTAAGATAGAGTTGATCTCTGACAACATCCAATGCCATAATTACTGCTAAAAACACCATAAACATTGAATAACTAGTATGGAGCATCATTAAACATTTCATTCACTAACTCTTCATCTAGTGTTTACTATGCTGAAAAGTTTAAATATGTAACAGCAACAGGACATGATTGAAAGAAACATCAAATGTGCAACAGTGTAGAAATAACAATGACTAACATCCTGATATATATGCTGAATGTATATCATCGTGATAAGACAACAGAACGATTCAGAAAAACCTAACTGACAGACTCAAAGTCATACATATGCCCACTTAATTCTGCATGAATGCACTTTACTCATATAACTAGCTTGACAGACCACATGAATGCATTACAGTAATTTTATACAACATCTTGCATGGCAGCAAGCACAAATACGTGGCAGTCATACACTATATACACAGAGAGAGAGAGAGAGAGAGAGAGAGAGAGAGAGAGCTACTTACAATGTTGTAACACTAGCTACTAAACTTTGCACGTCTTTCTATTGTGACCCAGTCCCTTGCACTTACTGCACTGAAGCTGACGTTTTATTATGTCTATTGATTCAGCCTGCTTCATCTTTGGCCGGCCTGGGGGACGCTTAGTTGGTGGAGGGGTTACAGTTACTGCCTGTGTCGATTCAGCCTGGACTGGTCTGTCAACATTTGGTACAGGGTGAATTGATTCTGCATAAGTTAACCTGTAATTCTCAACTGTGAAGTATCTCGAACAATAATCATATGGGCTCCTACCAATGCACTCAAAGACAGCAATGGCATGACAGCAAGGCAATCCAGTAATTTGCCAACCTCTGCAGCTACAATCCCAATGATCAATATCAACAATATCAACAGATTCTCCACGGACCTCAAATACGCTACCTTCAGTCATCACCACTTGAAGTGACCGTGCAACTGAAATTTCTTTTTGAAGCATTTCCTCCTTGGATGGGGTCAATTTTGTCGTCCATTGATTAGATTCCACCCGTTGTGCATAAATTGTTTCCATCATCTTACCTCGTAATACATCAATCATTTGAGTAATTGGCAATTCATGTGCCTCTGAAACCCAACTATAGAATTGCTGTCCAAAATTTGATGTCAGATGATTATACCTTGCTCCAAGGAAGAATGCATTGGCCCAGTGCTCTGGCTCACTTTGTATGACCCAATTGTAGGCTTCAGGAGAAATACCTTTTATATTTTCAATACTACGGTCAAAAGCCTCCAGTTTGTGTGCATAAGCAGCAGTATAGAAATCATTAATCATGAAACGTCTTGCCTCATGAGAGAATTGCCCCTTCAAGTCCTTGTTGAGTTTCTCAGCAAGGTGGCGTAAGCAATAACTGTGGTAACATTTTTCAAATATCTCAGCCAATGATTTTTTTAAACCATTCTGAGCATCTGCAACAAATGTAATAAGCTCAGTTGTTGATATTGCTGATTTCAGCTCCTGCAGAAACCAATACCAGTTGTCCTCAGTCTCAGCATCTACAACAGCAAATGCTACAGGAAAGATGCCATCATTCCCATCTGCGGCTGTTGCAGCCAATAATTCTCCTTGGTACTTTGAGTTTAAAGGAGTGCTATCGAGGAAAAGGAGAGGACGACAACCTTGCTGGAAACCAGATATTGAGGCATGGAATGATACAAAGAGACGATGGAAGCTTGAGTCCTCCTTAGTTGTAAATGTAGCAACACTCCCAGGATTAGTCTCTTTTATCTTCTCACAGAAAAATGGTAACTGAGTATACGCTTCTTTATAGGAGCCTTGGAGCTGCTCTCTAGCAATTTCTTTTGCACGCCATGCTTGAGAATAATTTAACTGAATCCCGTACTCCCGCTTTATGTCATCTGCAATATCCTTTGGCTTGTAGTTAGGAGAGACTTTCAATTTTTCTTTTATGATGCTTCCTACCCAACCTCTGGTTGCCCGATACCCAGCTTTCACAGCAGCTCCTTCACAAGTATGTTTTGTGTTCATTTTTTTTATGCAAATCAATTGGGTGGTGGACAATCTTGATGCATATATCCTCCAAGGACAACCTTGAGATTTACATTTAACAGTGACACGATGACTGTCATTCTTTTTATATCTGTAAGCAAATCCATGGGCAATAGAGTATTTATGCAGTGCTTCTCGGAATTCACTAAAACTATTAAACCTTTGGTCCACACCAGTGATGGTATTTTCCCACTGTTGTGCAGCTTTGCGATGCATGTTGTCATTCGAGTCAGCAGGAACAGAAAGTTCTAGGGCTTCATTAGCTACATCAAGCTCAACTTGATCGATGGGATGGATGGTATCAATTGGAACATCTACAGGGGGAACAACAGGGACAACAGCTTCTGAAACAGTGGTCCTGCTTGACCTGCACTAACAAGATTTCTATAAGATTTTCAAATAATACACAAGTGGAAAGCATATGACTCCTGTAAAACCTATGACCTTTCATTTTGATCAAAGCACATGATAACATTTGTCCAGGTTACAGATAGGCATATTCTTCAACTTGAGAAAACATAGAAATGTGGTTCCGAAAACTACAAACACAGCTCTCTAACCACATTACTACTTATGCAATCAATGACTGACAATTATGAACTACTACACCATTGTATTCTAAGGGCAGTTTATGATTGGTAAGCAATAGGAGTGACAAAAAACCAGAGCTATTGAATAACTACCTACTACCAGGCATGTTAGACGTATTTCGAGCAGCTCCTTCCTCTGAAATGATGAAAATATCAACCGTTGCAGCATCCCCAAGGAAATTGACCATGCGTTGCAAGTCCTTGTCTTTTGAGATTGTGATAAGAGTTTTCTTATTGCCTGGAAGGAAGTACTTAATAATCATTGTATCTAAGCTACAGTTGAACATTTCTGCCACTTCTGACTTCAGTTCACTCAGCTGTGTCTGCTGATCAATGTCTATTGCATAGGCTTCACCCCCACTGTATGACAATGATCCATCTGTATTCGTCACAAACTCACCCCCTGACTGACATATAGCTATAACCTTTTTCGTAGCCATGGCCTAGGAAAATTTTACAAAAGGAAAACGCTACCAGTGAGATGAATGTAGTTCTCAAACCTCAATTTCAAAGGAGACAAATAGTGAAGTGGTTTGCAGTTAGCATTCTAAGCTTTCAATCGCAAATGCTCAAAAGAAAAAAGACAAAAAAGGTGCAATAGAAAAGTGACCCAACATTCACAATGCTCCAAAAATCCCCATGTAAACGCCTTCTAAGATGTAAACTTCGCATAAAACATGGTACGTTGATGAGAGGATTCCGTATCAGAAAATCAATCCATTACCAAAAAAAGTACTTACTCACAAGTAGCGCGCGGCAGAAAAGCTAAGAACTAAGCCTTCCGTGATCAATGACAAAACTTTTGCTTCCAACAAATAAAACAACCCTAATGCAAAACAATATGATTATAGCTGATTAATATGACGAAACAAACCCTAATCAGCTTGAGCCCAAAGGAGCTTACCTAAAGCCAGACTGAAACAACCACGTAGCCGCTGTTCTTTCTCTTGTTATGCTTCTTGTTCTTCGTCTTCCACAGCGCTCTAAAATTTGGAGACTTTTCTGCTCTGCCTAACCGAGCCGATCGGAGGCCGCGAGAGTTGCTCGCGCATGCCCAAACCGGTGAAAGGGACGGAGTGAAACCGAAACCGTATACGTCTCTTAACACGACGACGTAGTGAAAAGGTCACTACTATGATGCGGACAGTATTGGGAGCCGTTGATTAATTATACTTTCCATTAAATTGAATGTTTCAACGGTCCACGGTTTCATGCGTGTGGGCCCGGGCCATAGAGCTTCGGTAGAAGAAGAAGTACATGTGAGGGCCGCCATTCAAAGTATCCCCCAACCGGACACTAACCTATATTTAGGGGAAAACATAAATTAAAAATTAATTTGTATTCATATTTTAAAATAAAAATTACATCAATTTCTGTTAAAAAATTGGAATTATACAATGTAAAGTGACAAAAATAATGTTATTTAATAGTAACATAATTTTATCCCCGAAGGGTACACATGTAGTAAAATAATAGAGGATAGGATAATTTGGATTACAATCATAATCATTTTTGTAGGTTGCTAATTACAAAGTAGATTTTGTGTGATCCATAGTTATTTTGAAAGTTTGTAAAGTGCAATAAAAAACACTTCCATCTCTTTTTTCATATTTTGACACTACAAATTGATTTTTCTCTATAATTTTCAAATAAAACCAATTGTTCTTAAAGCATTTTTAAATATCAGTTTCCAAGATAAAATGTTATTTTAATTATATAATCAATTAATTTTTATAGTATTAATTATTTTGGTCAAGCAAGTGAACTGAAAGAAAGAGAGACATTTTAAGCATAGGTTTGTTATTTTTGTAAATTAAATTTTATTAAATATTTATTTAAATAAATTTAAATTATTAAATTTGTTAAAAATTCAACAATTTAAATTAATTTTTGTAAGAATTTACTTTTTTAATTTTGGTGAGAGGCACACCTTCTTTTTAGAAAGTCTAAAAAGGAGAAAATAAATAAATAAACAAACCTACGCGAAGGAAGCAACAAAAGTCTCACAGAAGAGACCCATCACCATTAGATGGCGGTGGAACCCGGACTTACGTGGGAATAAACAAACCCTATCTTGAATGTTGATAATGTTTCAGGCTGGCAATGTCAGCAGTCTCCCCCAACTGTACTCTGCATTGTGGAAAGGGCTTTAACTGGAGTTACCAAGCTTGAAAGGAAGGATCTCCACTTGGTTGGTGCAAGCAGGACTGATACAGGAGTTCATGCCTTTGGTCAGGTCCATTCCAAATTACATACTTACGGAGATTGCAGGTTGCACTGTTTGTTACACCATTCAACTATGACTACTTGGAAGAAGTTCATTCAACTTTGAATGGCCTTCTTCCCCCTGATATCCAAGTAAGAGAGATTAGCCCAGCATTGCCTGAATTCAATGCTCGTTTTTCTGCCAAAAGCAAGCTTACTGCAAGATATTCAACGATATCAGAATGGATCCATTCCAGCGGCAATTTGGTTACCAATCCCATTGTTATGAGAGAAGCCGCAAAATATTCCATTTATAAGCATGACTTCTCAAGTTTTACCAATGCATCCCACAATGATTGGATATCAGACTTAGATTGAATTGTTGAATTTTACAATTTAGTTTTGAGCGAATAAAAATATTGTTTCACTTATGAAAGTTTTTTTTTTTTCATTCGAGAAGCTTTTCTATACTTGTTCTTATTTAATGATATCAATGATATGCATCTCATTATTTTTTGCAGGTGGCATTCTTCAAGTTGGGAAGGAAGCAATCCCTCCTGACATTGTTCCAGAGATTTGGGCATCTCGAGATCGAAAGGAGCTCGCAAAATCCTCCTTATCTGCCCCACCTCATGGGCTCTGTCTTGTACCTATTAACTACAATGAAAATCACGTATTGCTTCCATTCTATTGACGATGGTAATATTTTGCAGCGAAATAAAATGGGCCAAGTGACATAACCTTAGGATTATTTAATAGTTTTGTTCAACCTACATTTAATAGTTTTGTTCCATGTTTTTTTTCATTCTTTTCAATCCGCTGACAGCCATATTATTCATTTAATTAAACTTAGGACAAAATACACTTAAATCTCCTGTTATGCAAAAAATTTTCTACAATATTTATAGAAGCAAATCACTCCCTACACTTTAAAATTTATATAAATTATTTTTTTATATTATAAATTAAAAGTAATTTAAGGATAATTTAAAAATAATTTAAAATATATTAGGATAATTTGAAGTAAATTGAAGGTAAATTAAGATATGTGAAAGCAATATGCACAATTTTTAAAGTATAAAAAGATAATTTGTTTCAATTGATTCTACATAAAATTTTTTTGCATATGACCTAAAGTGCAAGGAGATTTGGAACATTTTGCCCTAAAATTTAATCAGTCCCACTCTACATATCTATCAAGCAAATCTATCATGCTTTTTCTTTCAGTTCCTTCTATAGCATCCGTTACAACTTACATGTCGCATTTTCAATACTTCCCAGCTAAGCCTAAGTTTGACTTACAGGCGTGGAGAGTTGGAGGCATGATCATGGCCAAAACAAATGAAGTTAGAATCCGAACGTAAGAGGTTCTAAGCTTCCAAGATATCATGACATATAGGATAAGCCATGTGGCAGTAACAATAAAAAGAACAAGATTGGCTAACTTCCTTTAAAGGCCAAACTGCAATACAGAGAATAAAACAGATTTCCAATTAAAAGAATGCAACCGTTTCATGTCTCAAAGAAACGAAGTTCTACCATAAATTCTTGGCGCTTGGGGGAATACCAAGCAACCGCTTTTGCAGAACCAAGGACTTGCAATGCATATTCAAGAGCAAATATGGGTTCATTTGCACGTATACACCAATCAGGTTTCTTCACATCAACTGTAACTCCTGAATCAACTCTAAAGCTAACGGGACCAACAATCTGCAATATATACATAAAATGTCATGTTTGTGCAGACAGCAACATTAACAATCAATTCTTGAATAATTTAGCGAATAAAGACCCAAAACATGAGAAAGAAAGGCTTCAATAATTTGTAGTGTAAAATGAAATTAGGAAAAAACAGGTGAGAAAAGGGCAGGAGGTGGGAGAGGAAAGGGGCACGTGGTGAAATCTTGGTCTTCAATGAAAAGCACATAGAGCTGTACAATATTAGTCAATTGATAAAGCATTTGAAGAGAAGGGGGTGTGGAAGAGAGGATTGACAAGTTAGCACCTGCAAGGAAATTTGCACAAAATGAGGCACATTTTTTAAGACAGTTATCATATGTAGTTCTGCGAATAACAAACTGCACCTGAATTACAGTTCTTTGAACCTTAAGAAATTACGTGAAAGGTGCAATCTTTCACATGCAAATTTGCAATAAAAGTAAAGGGGAAACCAATCCAATTTTGATTTTAAACACCAATAGCAAATGATGGAAATAAGAACAACTTCTTTTGACAACTTATCCGTTAAGCAGTCCTTCTGTCTTGAAAAGACGAGTCTCACCAGTCAGGCAAAAATTTTGAAAATGACAGAGGGAGAGTTACCTGCTGCTGAATAGAAAATGTAGCATCAGGGCAAATTGCCTGAACAGCTTCCAAGCTGGGCTTTTGAGAATTCAAAAAATCTTGTGCTAGACTTGTTGCACCTGAAAGAAATTTGGAACCAGAAGGAAAATCTAGCCTGGCCTGAAATCGAGTGAGATCTAGAAGGAGCCTTTGGAAGTTTCCATGTTGGGCAGTAAATGAAATGGATGCAAATATGTCTGCTAGAAAGGAAGATTTTATTCCAGAAGCCTGAAGAAAAAATCCTTTGGAATATTGTCTATCATCATCTGCTGGCTCTCTCGCTGAATTATCTCCAAAAGAGGTGATCATAGCAGCACCTTCCATAAAGAATTCAAAGAACACATAATAATGGCATCCATGGTCTTAAGTAACATGCAAATGCCCTAGCAGCCAAAGATACTAATGATCAAGTAACTGATCATGTATGTTAACTAACCCGGTTCACTGCCCATCAGCTACTATTTGTAACTTTTTTTATTTCCTACACTGGGGTGTTGGGGGAGGGTAGCAACATTGGTACTAAGAAAGACAATTTTGCATGTTATAATATCACAACATAAAATGGTAATCTTAATCCAAGACTCCAAGTCCATACAACAGGAACCTACCTCAAGTCACTCAATCCAAATCCCCTCCCTTCTTATGATAGAAGATAGAAAGAGTGAACTGGTAAGGTAATATCATACAGTTTCTCACTTTTTCACTAAAAAAGAAGAGTGCCCACCTAAAGCTTGCAGCCAAGTCCCTGTGCCCCTTCATATTAGGAATACACTTGTAGAAATTTTACAGACAAGGAGACAACTTACCAATAATTCCTGAACCAGACACATGAGGATTTGACAGAAATATGTCATACGGTTGCACCAGTTTCAATTTTTGAGCTTCACTTCTCCAAATGTCAATGTTCTTCTTGAAGGAAAAGGCAGTTTTGAATAAGAGACCTGGAAGCAGAGTAGAAGGTACTCCACTACTTTGATCTTGTTTGTTTTCAAACAGCTCGGGTGACCCTGAGTTGTGGTGCAAAGACAAATGATAACTTGCAGCAGAATCAACGGTAGTTACAGAAGCAAGATCAATTGCCATTGAAAATGGTACATCCCAGTAATTACCAGTCTTATCAACAAAAAGAGCGGGCCAAATTGCCTCGACTGTCAGATCATGATTTGCAAACTACAACAGCATACCAAATAAATCCTCTATCAGAACATAGAATTAAAACCCTACACCTAATTCAATTCATGAGAGGAATTAATTCCAACATCCTTGTCCAAGAATTCTAGCAAGAATATACTTGCAGTAAAGATCATCAAGAAAGAATGCATAACAAGCCACTTAAGAACCTGAAGCAGTATGCAACTATGCATCCAATGAGGTTTGGATGATTAGCATTTACCTTGTGAAGAAGGGTTGCTTTCTTTCGATGTTTATTATTATAACCATAGGCATCTGAGCCAAAAAGCAAAGTATCATCTGGTGTCAACAGGAACTCTGAACAGAAACCCAGGGCATATAAAGATTTCTGCTTTAGATGCCATCCAAAGGTTTGAAGCCATGAGGATACTGACCCCGGTGTTTCCCCATTGCTTTTAACAGAGGATATAAATCTTTGCAAATTGAACTGACCTAGAAAAGTTACAAACCTGCAAAACTTTTAGACCTTAATATCAGTCAGCGTAAACTCCACGAGGATTGACATAACTTGATTATGGTCTGCTGATATAATATGCATACAAGAAAGAAGCACAACTAATAGTAATATCAAATAATTATTGGTTTTAATATTCAAATTTAGATTATACATAATTTGATCACACCTTGATGTATTCTGATTTTCTAAGGCACTTCATATGTAGGAAATCAAAAGTCTGTTTCCAAACCCAAGACTCTTAGCTGTATTACTACTGTCATTTTTCCAAAATATCTGGTCCCAACTACGGCAAGTAAATGTCACCGCTTACATTTCTAGTACCTCACCCTCAATGAATTCATCATTATACTTGCAATACATGTCTTTTAAAGCAATCATAACCAGTTGCTATGTCCCATAACAGTAGTATCAGCTAAAAAGCAAAGTAAAAATGAAATAGCAGATTTTACTCCATACTATGTCCTTTCTCATGTTGAACAAATTACTATTCAGTGGCTCATGTAAAGTAAACAAGTGCAATAAATTATTCCAAAACCCAAATTTTGCAACAAACCAATACGTAATAACCCCACGCCATTGGCCAGCAGCCAACCATAGCATACGTTATGCAACAAAATTCAAACTTCGGAAGAGAATGGGGTAGGGGGCGGGGAGATTACCAGTTATCATTAAAAGGGACTGTAAGCACGCGCTGCAGATTGAAGCCTTGAGGCAGAGCATAGCTGGGAATAAGAGGCGCACTCATAAAGCGCTGCATGAATTCGATTTGCTTAGGTCTTGAAAGCCTGGTCCCTCTTGAAAGCCCCAAGGGAATTGGTTCTCCCGGCACTGGACAGGCCAAGCCATCAAGGGTTTTGGGAGTGGAGACGTCCAAATCCCAAAACCCTCCTCCATCCATTGCCCATCTGAGCTTCCTCATATGCGTTACCCTCCGAGACAGAGTAGTGCACTGTACCCTGTGACATCGCACGGCTCAACCTTTCACTTGAGCCGCATACCGTTATTTTTTTTCTTTTTCCATTTTTTTGTTTTAATTTTTCTTCTCCTTAGATCGTAAAGAAATAATTTTTTAATAATAAAAGTGATAAATTATTTAAAATATATAATATTTTAAATTTAAATTAAAAATGTTAAAATAATAATTAAAGATTATTAAATAAAATTATATATTTTAAATTTAAATTAAAAATTTTTAAATAATAATTAAATATTATTAAATGAAATATTTTTTATTCAAGATAATATTATTATTTAATTTTAATTATATTAGAAACTTTTTTGGAAGTGCTGAATTTTGCTAGGATAGGAGAGAAAAAGTGTTCTATCTATTCTTATAAACTTAACAAAAACCTTTGTTTAAAAAAATTTATATTATTCAATTTTAAATTTCACATATTAAATTAAAACCCACCTGATTTAACATCAAACTAAAGCCCACCTGATTTAACTTCGCACACAAGTTGTTGTAAGGTTTTTATCAACCTCTTTTGTTTCCTTTCTATGTACCCAAGAACAATTATACAGTCATCTGAATTTGTCACAATTATAAAATTTTCTTTAATTATAAAAATTAAAGATATAAAAATATAATGATAATAACAATATTTTTAACTATGTATTTACATTTTAAATGAACTAATTTTGTCTATCGAATGGTTTTGTTGCCACAACATGTATTTCTGCTAGATATCTGTTAAGAAAAGAGGCTCTCACTCGAAGCAAAAAGCAACAGTAAGAGGAAAAGGAACATGGAAGTAGGATTCCCAGGGATTGCACGAAAGATCTATCACGATAGTAGCAGCGCAATTCATTGAAACCCAGAAGGGTGAGAACAAATTTAATTGATTGTTCGCAATGCCGTCTCAAAGCCATTACAGCTTCACCTTGTAATGCTGCATTCATTAGCATTAAGTACATTCTAATTGTTTTATTCTTATACAATTCTTACTTTACATAATTTATATCATTAAATTTATTATATTTCACGGATTAAACTATGACATCCAACCAATCGAAAAACTCTTCCACAAAAGTGTATGCCTTTTGTTGGAACAAAAGTGGGACACATCTTTGTTCATTACATTCAGTTGCAATCCTACATGAGGCACATTCCCTGGCATGTTTCTGCTTCCGGCTCTGCTCTCCTTGTAACCAAAAAACCAGCCAAACACAACACCACTTGTTAGAGGGAGGGAAATAAATACTCCATCTATTTTATTTTTGGTTGAATAGGCCATTTGCTTAGGGATCTTCCAAGCAATGTAAGATAGCTACTGAAATACTTCCTGCGATTGATATCCATTTAAACAATAGAAGATATTATCAGAGTGATGGCATCATATAAGGTTTCAATGATACATCTGCTTCGGTTGTCAACAGCAAACTCTAATTATTTCTTCTATCTATCCTCTTTCCTCCTTCATCTTTACCTAGAAGACCCATTTAGTCGTGAACAATAGCGTGCGTATGAATCATGCGCAAGGTTCTGTACAAGAAAAAGGAACATGTCTAAGTCAATTCAAAACCCAAAAGATGACCTGATGCTTCAAGGATTTGGATGACAATGTAAAGAATGGAGAATTATCTAAATACCTGTTCCTGAGAGCGGAAATACATGAAGGGGGTATAGTATAAAAAATTTGACACCCTAGACGTATATATATCAGCATACCTGCAAACAAAGAACAGCTCATGTTTTTCAGAAAATCTTAACATAATTCATAAAGTTTTTATCACAGCCATTGCATAGACTGATATAATATAAATAAGGAGCATCAAGGGGAAAGCACATACTTCTCAATTTGTTTCATCAAGTGGCTTTTATCCCACAGACCGGCACGTGATAGAAAACCCCACCTAATGTAGACAAATACAGCAAGTTAATACCATATACATGTGGTGAATGACTGATACACAAGATGGGTAACATGTAATATTTCACTGAAAGGAGCAACCTTCTTTCCCTCTAATTACCGCAAGGGCCCATGGGAAAACAAAAAGGAGCAAAAGAAAACCTTCTCTGATTTCTTTGCAACATTTCCAAAGCACAAGACAAATATACTATATTCATGAAGTTAAACATAAAGATGCACATTTATTCGCCATTTCTCATCCTCTGGGTCCACTGACAGTGAACTAATCAAGAGCAACACCAACCAAAATAAAAAAGAAATCATAAATCTTTGTTTCATCCAACAAAATAAGGAGTGACTATTTTTAAAAAAAAAAAAAAACATTTACTGGACTCATTTAACAGTCAAATTCTTGCCCGTGGCAAATGAAGGATAAAAGTAGCTTTGGTTTACATATTTGGCCATGCAGAAACCAGTACACCAGATGACGGTTGAGTATGAGAGTTTCTAAATTAAAATCTCTGTACTTTGAGCTTACCTTTTATTGAAGAGCTCCCCGTCTGCCTCTAGCATGGGAGCAATTTTCTCATCTAGTCTTTGCATAACGATGAGCAGCTTTTGCATGCTTTCAGTGAGTTCTTCATCATCCAAGTTAGTTGCAGCAAGTGTCTTTGAGCATATAGAAAATCTTACAATCAATATTAACCACATTTTCAACTTATCTGGTAAGTTGATAAATTTATTACAGAATGGCATACTCAATAGTTTCACGTTGAGAACACAACAATCAGAAAGGTTGATCTTGGGATGAAATGCACAATGTTTTTGAGTTGATTGGACATGGGAAGCTCACTTAAACAAGGCTAATCTAAGTAAAATGAGTTCCTCAACATAGTCAGCAGGATGAGGAAGAAAAATCAATTCCAAGAAACTTAACTGAATTAGCTAACACTGTAAGATCACACCAGTATTGATTACTAAGATACTGTGAGAAGATTAATTGCTACTCTAGGTGATCATATTTAGTTTAAGGAGATGAAAGGGAGCTAAATGAAGCAACAGAACAATAGCCACAACAGGGTTAACCATGCTAGTGCTAAACAGAACAATGCAAAAGAAAATTCAAAATGCCTTCTGCTTTGAATTTGTAAAGTATGCATCATTAGTGCAAATAACACACACACACACACACACACTCTAGTATCAACTTACTTGAGCAGGACGCCCATTACTTCGCCTCTGTAGAGCAAGCCGAAACTGGTTAAAGAGATCCCCTACAACCTCTTTTTGATTTATAAGCTCCACCAATGACTCTCTATTATTCTGGCTAAGAATTAGGGCACTGTACTGTAGTTTTAACATATTATAAAACAGAAGGGCATTTCTCAGTTGGAAACCAGTTAAATCAAAGCACCATATAATATTAATTTAGTAAACTGAATTTGGATGAAAGCATATTTTGTAAAAATATGCTTCATACAGTAGATATGGTTCAATTTAAATCATTACTGAAGGCGAAAGAAACTGCTATTTGGCTTCAAATTAACAAGTGATCATATCCATTTTTTTTTTTTGGTGAGTAAAGAGACAAATCAAATTTGAGAGAGCAAAATTGCATTGCACTTTCTTTGGTCCGGAAATTGTCAAACAGAATTAATCATACCTACCTCTTCTTCCAGTTCTCGACAAATTAATGCTGTTCGCCATCGCAAATGGACTTTAGATTGGCTGACATCCGTGTAAATATGGTCACCAACATACAATATCTCATCTCCATGAACATTTAGAGAATTTTCAACCATCTGCGCGCTTCCCCCTGAGTACAAACCTCCTGCAGAAGATGGAAGATAAAGTACAAGGTAATCAAATCACATTAAAAATAATCAAAGTTTAACTGTTTAAGTATAGCGCATTATAAACATAAGCCATTCAAATCCATATTGCACAACTATAATTACCAGCCCAATTATGATCAGGGAAAACTAACATGGTGGTTACTTAAGTAATATTAAAAGGACCCAAAAAACAGTCACTCATAATTTCAGCAGACTTTTATTTTTGAAATTCACGGTAAAATAGAAACTGAATGAAAACAAAAAGGTTTAGAGCTTACTGACTTCATTAACTTGCCTTGATTGCTCAAGCCTCTCTCTACTACTAGAGAGCAGAAAACCTAAATGCAAGTTTAATTAAACTAAACTACCTAATAACCTGATAAAGATAAATTCCTGCAACTGTAATGCACTAATTCTAGATTAACCAATCCACTTAGGATTAATTCTAGATTAACTGAGCCACTTAGGACTAACTGTAGATGGACTAAACTACTCATCCTGCTAGCTGAAACATGTAGGTATAGTCTTTAACAATATCATGACAAAAACATCAAAACAATTCAACCATTGCTTCTGGTCCACCCTAGCATATGTCAAACTAAATGGTGGATAAAAAATGAATATATACAGAAGAGGTTTATTATTAACCAAGGAAACTTTTTAACATAATGAATGTAAAATTGAACCACAAAGAATGAAAGCTCCAAAGCTATGACACCAAGCATATTAAAAATTCTGTTGACTATAGACATGACATTCCCACCAGAATTTTTCATTATAAGGTCAATAAAGTTGTGTCTTAAAGAATGTAAGTAATCTGTTTTTCTCCTTTCGATTGGTGGTTGCAGAGTAAGGTAGGAAACATGTCTAAAATTGGTGAATATCCTGCAGCCCTGATTTATATGGGAGCAGTAGACCCAAAGGTTATTGGTGATAATTGTATTCAAGACTTTGGTAACTAGAGGATTAGAATTCTGATTACCAGTTTGAGCCTTGAAGCATGGACGCATCAGACCCTCGCCTGTCACCACTTCATACATGGGGTGTGACATTTGAAAGAATTCCGGTTTCCTTGCTGAGACAATTACCTATAATGCACAGATAAATTCACAATAAGAGGAACCTTTTTATTTAAGGCAAGACAATCAGGAGGATATCGAGTATTCCACCAATGTAAAGATAATAACATGTTTGTATTTTACGTTATCAATAAAGATACAGTAGAAACAATTTGCGTGAACTTACCATGTCAAACAAATCTCGCCAACCCATATCATTGGGTAGGAATCTATTAAAGGAATGCTGCATCATTTTGTCTGTGTAATGATAATCTGAGTTGGTAATAAGCAGAAGTTTTTTACCAGCCTGTTTCACGAAGATGTCTAAGTAAGCAGTACAAGGTACAAGGGCATCACATGCTATGCAAACATAACAAATAACAGATAATACCTCCTTTTGATCCAATAATGCCAATGGTAATTCAGGATCAGGCTCCACAAACTGTTCAGGCTTAGACATGATCTCACTCTGTATGGTTTCCAGAAGTCAGTTGGAATCAATAAACCAAGCATTATAATGATAAACAAGATACAGACAGAGCAGCACATGAATGAGCTCACCTTAAGGCGACCTTCTACATGTGCCCTGAAGAGAGCTTTTCCTACGGCCTGAAAATCATGCCAATAGTAAAGAAAGAGAAAATCTCTAACTATACAGTTTAATTATTATTTGCATCATATTACCTTATAAAGTCCTTTATAATCAAGTGGGCCAAGATCTGTTGGAATAGCCCCATCATCCAATCTGTCAACCATCTGAAAGGAACCATATGTCATTAAAATAGTCTAAATCCTGAACAGACACCATTGCATTTAAACAGAAAGGAAACATTGTTCTAAATAAGGTGGAAAACAACATTATAGATGTTACTAACGAGACAGAGTTAGACAGCAACACAGCTTACAGGAGCTGCTTCAGATTCAAACTCATACTTTAATATTTCTGAGCTCTCATATAGGACTCTATTACCTAATTGAAAGAATTTAACCTTTGGAATCCATAGCTGACACCTAGAAAGAAAATAAGGGGACTTGCCATTTCATGACTTTCAGCCTACCCCATTATGGCTCATAAGATTTGGCTAGTAATGCTCAAACTTACGACCCCAACACAACCCATTAAATCTTGGTCCAATTAATTGCCGCAGAAACTAAGATCTGAATGTTGCTGCAAATTAAACATTTTCACAGAATATTTATGAACAGAAATTGCAACATACCTGCATGTAGGCCACAGCCTCAGACACAGAGAACAGTGTGTTGAGAAACTCCCAACGATTCTCTTTCCGCAGGTCCACCAGTTCCCTCCCATACATCTCACTTCCATGCATATAAAATTAAGTAGCACTACATAAACTATTACTCCAATTTTTGATAAATGATATCTACTAAGTTATTAAAAAATTGATATATATCTAGCAAAAGATAGGCTGTGCTGCAAGACAATCTATCAGGCAACAGTACATGATCCATGTGCAGGTGTATTATACATAAATCTAGGCTTATCTCAGTGGATGAAAAATTGGACGTAACATGACCCCATGGTCACTCCTTGGCCATATTCTTCTGGCCAATTAAATGGATCATTACATTGTATTAACTGTCATAATTCATTTATGACTAAGCTAACAACATATCTAATTACCAAAAATGCATTTCATTAACATTGTTGTTGCTTAAAGTGATGGACTATCTAATACGTTGCTGTGCAGTGTGTTAATATATAAGTTAGTCAGTAGCCCTCTGCGTGATTTTATTATCAGATCAGAATCACCAGACCCAATGCTTACCTCACAGCTCGAGTAGATAACATTTTGGTGCCATGCATGGCTCTTTTTATATAACCAAATCGATCAGCTTTCACCAAATTGCCTCTCTCTTTATCTATGACAAGGCCCCTAATAACCTGAAGAATTTAACGGGATGCATGGCTCACTTAGACAAACAAGTGAAAAACTATCCCATCGAAGTGCCAAATGCCTTTAGCTTGATAGAGATAACATTTTACCAGGTCTGGATCAAATGCAAGTCCATCAACAGGGAAACCCATATTCCTGAGGTTTTCCATACAGTAGTCATAAGCACGTCCTTCCCAAGCCTGTAAGAGAACATATCAATATCAGACAAGTCCATTTACCTGAACAGAGAGATAAACCTACAGTTCCAAGGATCAAATAAGAATAATGAACCTCTTTCATACTTATATCATCAGCAGTCCAACTTCGGTGACTTAAATGCACAAGAATAAAGTGTTTAAGCAAAGAATGGGGAAATGGGAATTAAATTTTTTGTAATTCTAACTTTGGCAAAAAGAATTAACTAATACCTATTGTGAAAATGTGTATTAAACAAACCTCATACTTAATGCTAGTCAGTATCACCTAATGCTAAAATTGCAAAGATCTCATACTTACACTTTTATGGTTATAAATGATACAATCAAAGGCCGAACAAAAGAAACCAAATGCACATGCCTAGTACTTAATTTCAATGGTTTACACATTATATAATATCACAAGCATGGAACTGATGCTTACCATCACATTATAATGCATCAAGGTGTAGTCCATGTCATATCCAATGGCACTAATTGAACGCAAATTCAGTGTACGGCTGCAAAATATTCCACGAGGTGAATTTCTGGATGAAGAAGGGCTCTGCATGAGAACATAAAACAGTACTATTTACATAATGAATAGTGGCATGCCTTCCAGCAAAAAACCAAAAAATGGTAAAAGCGATAAAGAGTGAGTAAAAAACCAACCCAGAAAAACAGGAGAGGAAACTGCAAATTCTCAATACTGAATGCAAGTTCCCAAAAAGAGCACATCAAAGAAAAGCTATAATTTTCTTGATCTCATGTGTTTGCATAATGCCTACAAGGTCAAAATTGCCATAAAGAGTCCAAAATGCTATTCATTCAACAGTGCCTTGAATGATAAGAAAACATCTAAATGACAATATAACTTTTCACTTTGATATTTCTCTAACAACAAGCATGCATCTTCAGAACTTGTGCATATGTAGTCTCCATTGTCCGTAATCCATCTATAGCAGCATTGAGAAGATGGCAATAATAATAATAATACAGATTAGCACACAAACCAAGATGGCAGTATACCACCCGATATGTTTATAATTTATCACACAATGATAGTTCACATGGAAGGAAAAACGTATTATATTTCAAGCCAAAATACTTGCAACTAGAGAAGAGACAAGCAAGCAAAAGAAGGCAGGTCTACTACACCGGAATACCCAAGTCTTTCAACAAATCTTCGGCTCCTACAGCCTCTGTTCTGGCAACTTCTTCAATTGGACCTTCCAATGCAGCATGACCATCAATTCCTACAAGGAGAACCAAAATTCAGGAAGACCTTCTTAATTTATGACAACTATAATTAATATCATGATGTCTGATATATGGTAGTGAAGGGATGTACTACAATTTATAAACATATTGAATACTACGTAACAAATAAATGCCTGACATTTGGAAGTAACCGACGGGAACAAATTCAATTATCTTTGACTGCAACAAAAGAAATTGAATTCATCTTAGCGAATTTCCTTCATTACATTAAGGAGCAATAGTTGAACCATGAAGAACGTGTAACAGAGTTAAGTTCAACGTCCAATTTTCTATAAGAGAAAAGAGAAGTGGGGTCCATCATATTACAATAAATGTTGAACATATATTGCTTTAATTGAACACTGATTTGACTTAACCACTAGCTTCAGAAACACCACTCGATCAAACTATACAAAGAACACGAGCAAGAAAGGATGAAGAGGTCAAATTACAAAGACAAAAACTTGAACATCATATGCACGGTACAAAGAAAGAATATAAAGTCGGAAAATTTTACCAAAGGCCTCAAGATGCTCGAACTTAACGTTCAAATCCCCTTTGGTGCTCTGTCCTAGATAGTCCACATCGTACTTGCTGGGTGGTGTCACTGAGAAAACACCATCACCAACGGACCTGGAGTCAACGCTGCAGCGACAAATCGTTGAAGCTTTGCTGGGTTTCCTGTTGACGATGTTATGAGAAGTGGGCCTTATGAAAGCTGCGTTCGTGAGACAGCTGGTGGCGGCCATTGCGATAGAGTACTCTCCGTACGCAGAGAAGTTGCCCAGAACCTCCGCCGTATACATCTCTTCCGGTCTGAAAGCCGCGGCGTTGGGTGGGGCTAGTAGCGGAGACGCGACGTGCCGTTGAAGCGAGAAGTAGCAGGAGAATTTTTGTTCCGGAACGCTGAGAGGGACACCTGTGGATAAAAAATCTACTGGATTGTCCTCCGCTGATGCTTGCGCACGAGTCAAATTTTTTTTAAAGTGTTTTCCAAACTTAGTTTATTGTGGACATTAAAAAAACCCAACTTATTGTTTTCAATGCCCTCAGTGACCTAAAAAGTCAGAGCAGGACTGACCTAATTTAGTTCACCCTTCTATATTAATAATAGTTTAATAGAATTCAAGTAAAAAAACACGACTGTAAAAATATGGAATTGATTGGTGGAAGCCGTCACAATTTAAAAAATAATAATATTCGATTTGAGTTGGATTAAAAATTTAAATATTTTAAATAAATTATTTTAAATTTAATTTAAATTTTATATATTAAAATTTTTTTTAAAGAGATATATTTATTTTAACATCTTTAATATTTTGAAGAAATTAATTTTTATTGATTTAATAAAAAGGTATTTTAAGAAAATCTGATAAAAATAATAATAAGTGTATAATATTTACATAGTAATTAAGAATATTTGCAAAGGACTATACTATAGGAAATTTATAAATTATTAATAAATTTTAATTAATTAATCAAAATCTCATAATAAAATATAGTTTTTTAAAAAAATTAATCATTGATAATATAAAAAATAAATTCATCAATAAAAGTTAATAAATTTATTAATAGATTTGATTATTCATCAGTAAATTCAACAGAATTTTTTGTGCAAAAGGGCAAGAAGCATTGGCTATTGGTAAAATCCCAAGGCCACCCACAAAAAGTTTTATTCTCTTTTTAACTAGTCAAAAAGTACTATCTGCTAGTAAATTTGTCAAAAATTTCATCAGTAATTAAAAAGAATAATTTGCAGAAAATTTTTACAATTCACAAAGATTCAGCGCTTGTTTTTAGATTTTGGCCATGATAGAAAATAATGAGAAAAATTTTTAAAATGTAAAACAGAATTACTGACATATGTGATTCGTTGGTAATCCCCTCACATAAGGGGTGCACACGGTTCCCACTCTTTCTTTTCCTTCTTCCCTCTTTTCTCTCTTCCTCCGCAGCAATTCTCACTTTTAGGCAACCTTTTGGCGACATTCTAGCCAACGTCCAGTCATTTTCAGGCTCTTAAGCGAATCTCGGTATTTCTTTAGTACGTTTTTGTGAATTGACATTAATTTTTGCTCAATTTTTCTCTTCTCTTATTCTTCTTACATTTCATTTCTCTTCTTATTTTCAGCCATTAGAAAAACTACTTGATTAAGCATCTTATATCTTTCACTCTATTTTTTATATAGTACGTTTTTGTGAATTGACATTAATTTTTGCTCAATTTTTCTCTTCTCTTACTCTTCCTTCTTACATTTCATTTCTCTTCTTATTTTCAGCCATTATAAAAACTACTTGATTAAGCATCTTATATCTTTCACTCTATTTTTTATATATTTTTTTTTATCAAAGTTGATAACACTTCTTTTTTTAATTTATTTTAAAATTAATGTATTTAAGATTAGGATAAATTAATTATATCTAAATAGCTTAATTTTTTGTTTATTTGTATTGAAAATGTTGATGTTAGGATACCTATATAATTTAATATTGTTATAGCTGAATTTTTAATTTTATTTTTCATTTTTTTTAATGACAAGGATCTCTATTCAAAAGGGGAGATTTTGTTAAAATTTTTTAAAAATTGAATTTATGTTACCAAGCAATATTTATTCCTTTATTAAAAACAAAAAATAATTTTAATTTTTTAATTTTTACTAAACTTCCATGGTAAATGAAATTTTGATAAAAAAATTTATAAATTCTCAACGAATATTTTTAATTTTAACAAAAAAAATTATTAATAAATTTGTGATAGATTTAAGTTTCTATTGATAAAAATTTTTAACAAGGGATTTATCAAGAGATTTGATCTTTTTGTAAAATGAAAATGAATTATTGATGAATTTTTTTTAACTAAAGGATTAATAATCACAAAATTTCTTAGAGTGTTGATAATAATTTTGCATAAGGGTCACACATGCTCAATACGTACTTATGCTGACATTAATTTTTGTATAATCTATAGTATGTTAAAAGCACTCAGCATGGAAGATAAAAGTAAAGAAATAATTTTATACCAGTAATTATATATCAAGAAATCTACAAGCCCCGCAAAGGGGGCATGGATACCTCACCGATGTCTAATTAAGAAAAGATGCAATTTCATATATAGCAAATTAATAGTAATCAATGGTGCATTTGGTTTCTACTAGACTCTTCTCACATTATCCTTTTATCTTTACTTAGACATTTTCTTATTAGTAATAATGAATGTTTCGATAGAGAAATCTTTAAAATCAAATCTTTTAAATTTAAGTTTGCTTCGTACTTGGTTTAAGCTCTTAAAAAATCATTAAAGAACTAATTGAGAGAAGAATGTTTAAAAAAAAAATAGTAATTAATGGTTTCGCATTATATTTCATGAGACATCTCAAGAGACAACCCAAGCTTCCTCTTTAAATTCCTTAGTGAATCTCTAGTGGACTTTAAGATCTTGGTAGTTATAAGAAGAAAACCTAATACTTGACAACTTACTAGACTTCCTTGCAAATCTGCAATAAGATGCAAGTCCATCACAAAGCGCTAGCTGGTTGTAGACACCTAATTTTGTCCGGACCTTAAAAATTAAAGTGGACCCATGCATAAATTCTAAAATTTATCCTACTTGAATATATATTTTTCTAGAAATTAATTGAGTGAAAATAAAAAATTTAAAGATATTTTTGGGTTCCAAATGTGAATAAATTTGTTAAAAAATAAAAAATAGAAAAAATAGAAAAAAGGAAAAAGAAGTGTGAAAAGAAAAGTTAGAAAATCAAAGAAGTTGGGTGGAAAGAGTTGTTTGCCGTAGAAAAATAGAAAAAAGGGTGTTGGTTAAGGGAAAGAAAATGATGAAGAGTTAGAGAAAAGGAGTGGTCGGCTGAGAAAAAAGGGGTGAAGAAGAAGATAAAGTCAAAAGATAAGCGGAGGAATAAAGAAAAAGAAGAGAGCCGTGAATCAAGGAGGCCAAATATTTTGACATTTGAGGAGGAATAGGTGAGCGTAAAAAGAAAAAGGCTTCACCACCTTTGACAGGGGAGAGGGGAGCCTTCACCCGGGGATTCTACCCTCACCTACGGGGAACTTGAAAAAAGGAGGAGCTTACGCTTTCAAGGAGGGCGAGATTCAGAGAAAAAAGAGAACCCGAGAGAGAGCGGAGGAAAAAGGGGAGAGAAAAACACAGAGAATATACGAGTGCAAAGTTAGAGAGGGAATTCAGAGAGAGCAAGCCCGAGAGAGTGCAAGAGTATGAAGGAAAAAAGAGAGTGAGAATCAGAAACACTTGGGCCGAGAGGAAGAAACAGAGGGTGTGGCGTTGAGAGATAAGGTGAGAAAACTCTTTTCTCATTTGGTTAAGCAAAGTCCCCACAACTGAAAGCCAGGGACTTACGCACGTAGACCGAGAGAGTTACAGTTGGGCGCGCAAAGACAGGCTCTTCAGTTTGCTGGTAACTCTGCATAAAGAGGAGGAAAAGGGTGCACTCGCTTTGGTATGCGTCTCATCTGTTCCTTGATGGAGTCTAGCTTTCATATCCCTTTTTAGTTCATATCTCTGTTTATAATGACTTTACCATATTGTTATGTAGCTAGAATGCATGTTGATTGATGTGGCTAGAATGTATGTTGATTGAACTCGAGGACATATGAGTTTGGGAAGTAAAAAAATAGAGGGCTGAAACTTCGTTAGAAAGGTTGCAAAAACTGCGCCTGCGGGCGCACTTTGAAAGAAGAAGGGTGCACCGCACCCTTTATGGGGTGTGGTGCACCCAATAATGGTCTTTTAAAAATAATTCAGGAAAAATAAAATATTTTAAAAAAATAAAAGAAAATATACAGTTGAAACAAGCATTTTTTAAGAAAATTTTTGGTACTAGTTACAAAAATTTTAGATGAAGAATGCAACGCTTAACTGTATTATTTCTGTCTTTTTATCTCATTTCAAAAAAATGTAGAAAAAAATTGATTTTGCGAAAAAATATTCTTATTGTGTCATTTGATCCAGCAAACTTGATTCTATTTTTCAAAAAATGTTGGAAGTTGAATAGAAGAAGAATCGTAAATTCATCAGTATCACTATTTAAATATAATATAAGTGATTTAAAAAAAAAGAAAAAAAAATAAAAAAGGGAGCCAAAAGTCGGCCATGCTTCTTGAATTCACGGCATGGGTTTTGGCCCATGCCGTGATGTCCCCTTTCTTTTTTTTTAAAAAAAATAATAATAAAAATAAAAATATAATATAATAATATAATAATAAAAAATTAAAAAATTAAAAAATTTAAAAAGGGATAGAAAATTTTAGAGTCATAATTTTATAAAAAAAAAAATGATATAAAGGGTTTTAGGAGGATTATTCATATTTCAAAATGTCTTTGAGCTTCAAATCCCTGATTAATCCAATGATGGTCGTTGGTACAGTTGACGAAAGTGACTGTAACTAACTATCTGGAGGGAATTACGTTATGAATTATATTGGAGAAATTGATATAATTCGTATGACGTGATTAGCATTCTCACTTTAAAACCCATTACCTTTTCCTGAAATCCAACCTGGTTCTTTTAAATCCTATCCCTTCAAGTGCCATGATACAGGCGGTTGACGAAAGTGGCCACTGTTGACCTTTTCCAAAATAATACGTCATGGATTAAGTTGAAGAAATTGACAAAATCCTTATGACGTGACTAAACCTCATTCCTCCTAAAAATCCCCCAAAATCATTGCCAATTCAAACCTGATCTTTTCCGGGTCGCCGCAACCCCGCGTCGCGATGTACGACATGTTAAAGTGAGAAAAATAAAATAGAAATAGAATGAAAATTTTCATAAAATCATCTTTAAAGAACCTGATCTGGAATAGAGATGGGATTTTCTAAAGAATATTAAAACCCTGATCTGGAATAGAGATGGAATTTTTCAGAAATATTAAAACCCTGATCTGGAATAGAGATGGGATTTTTCAGAATTATTTTTAAACCCTGATCTGGAATAGAGGCGGGATTTTTCTAAAAATTATTTTTAAAACCCTGATCTGGAATAGAGGCGGGACTTTTCAGAATTATAATCAAAACCCTGATCTGGAATAGAGATGGAATTTTCCTGAAATCATTTTCAAATCCCAAACTGGAATAGAAAGGGGATTTGCATGAAGTAATTAATTAAATATTCTAACCCGGAATGGGTAAGAATTATTTTTTCAGAAATATTCATTTTCCAACCCGGAATAAGTAAGAATTGCGATTTTTGAAAATATTCATTTAAAACCAACATTAATTAAATCAAGTGAATTAATAAGATCATTCTTGGTACCGAAAGGGCGTTTAGGGTGCTAACACCTTCCCTAACACGTAATCAACCCCCGAACTCAATCTTTTAAACGTAGACCATTTTTAATTAGGTGTCTGATCTCACCTTAGATAACTTAGGTCGGTGGCGACTTCACAAATCACAAAACAAAAGAAATTTTCCAGGGTCGACAGCTTGGCGACTCCACTGGGGACATTTGAGGGTTAGGCCAATTGGAAGTGATCTTATTAATTTCTTGATTTATTTGTTGGTTTAATTTTTGTGAAGCTGACAAAGTGAAAGGTATGCTCACTAGCTTCTAGTGTTATTGGGTGTTTAAATTTTGTATCTTATATACATGTGACTCTTTTTGTAAGTTTGGGATGTATTTTCCCGCACACACCATCACTTTCACCACACACTAGAACAAAGGGGAGGTCATGACCCCTGTGCCCTATACCCGGGCCACGTAGGATACCTTGTAGGTTAAAGGGGGTTTAGTAAGGTTAGCCTTCGAGAGACCTTTGGTCTCCGCATGGGCGCCCGAAACACCCCACTCGAATTGATCCCCTCAAGGACAAGTCGGGGACCTGATGTAGGAAATGTAGAACTTACCCCTCCACTTTTAATTGCCTTAGAATTACCCCTTTGTAAGGAAAAATTTCGAACCAAACCATTTAGGCACATGAGAAATGTCATCACAAGCAGGCATTGTCATTCAATGTTTTGTTTAATGGGTTATTTGAAGTTCAGGCCTGAGTATGCGTTACTCAGGTGATATTAAACATATTCTTCCCCCCGAATTTTTGGCTTTGGGCCCAGTGAGTAACCTAAGGCCCATGCCTGGCATGAAATCCCTTCTTGAATTCATGACTGGTAAAGTGGTTTGGAGCTGTGAAAACTCTTGATTAACATTGAATTATCACGCATAAGCATAAACCCAAGATCATTTCATCACAAGCATGCATTGGCATTCGGCCTTTTGTTTAATGGGTTATTTGAAGTTTGGGCCTGAGCATGCCTTACTTAGGTGATGTTAAGCATATTCGATTCTCCCAAATTTTTGGCTTTGGGACCAGTGAGTAACTTAAGGCCCATCAGCATTTGCAGACTAGCTAAAGCCCGGTCACGCGAAGGCGCCTAGTTACCCCTTTTTATGTCTTACTATTCACGTTCAAGTTTTAGTCAGTAACCAACCTGACATCCTTCTATCCCAAACTGTGGTTCATTTTGAAAGCCATACTCAAAGAACTCTGGGAAGCATTGTTCGAGTGTCCTAACCCATCACCTTACCAGAAAGCCAGAAATGGAGGAAGGCCTTGCAAAGCTTCGAGCCAGATTTTCTTCTCTTCCTCAAGATGCACTTCGGAAGATGTATAAGTGTCGACTTGAAAGAATGAAGATACTCACACGTCTAGGACTCCCTGAAGATGTACGTTGGATCATTGAAGCTAAGGTACGTCTAGCAGATGATTTTCAACATTCATTAGTGAAACATCTGCCTGGGATGGGAAAAAGCTCTTATGCTAAGAAAAGAAGAGCTAAGAGGATGGAGGTGTGTTATAAGTGTGCAAGGTGGACGTGTAACACACGATGTAAGGGAAAAGGAATGGTATCCACAAACCGGGAAGACAAAATCCAGTTCATAAAGGATGGACTGAGTAAAGAGTCGTTGGATAATATCCTTCAGACTCTTGAGACGCATCCTAGTGGACAAGTTCATGGTGTTCTTCTCGCTTTAGCGGACAAATTTCACAAGGAGAAGGAGCGCCACTGTCTTGAGAAGATAACACTAAATGATCCTGTGTGCCAGTTCGTAAGGAAGCTGGATAGCAACCTTGATCCATGAATATCGCACTGCAAGGATGAAGGAGTGATGTTCCTAGGCAAGAAGATAAAATCATTAAAGATGGAATGAGTAAAGAATCTGTGGATAATATCCAGTAGACTCTTGAGATGCATCTTAATGGACATCTTCATGTTTCTTGCCTCAGTGGACATATTCTACAAAGCAAATGAGTGTTTCGTCTTGGGAATCTGACGTTAAACGACCCTGTTCATTAGTTTGCAACCTTGTTCATCAGTTTACAAGTCCCTTATGGTGTTTGGTCTGTTATTGGATGCTGTACCAGAAGAAAGGATAGGCCAGGATCACTATTCATTAGTCTTGTAATTGTTGGTGAATCCACCACTTTCTTTACTTGCTTTCCAATAGTGTATGCACGGTTTTGATTTGTACAGTTGTTGTTAGTGAACTTTTCCTGTTAATTGTCAGTACGTCTGCCATATTCACTGTTAGCTTTCTGACCCTGCATGCATAATGTTGACAATGTTGGCATAATTGTCTTTTCTCCTTGTTGATCGCTGACATGTCTGTCATATTCACTGTTAGCTTTTTGACCCTGCATGCATGATTTTGATAATATCGGCGTAATTGCCTTTTCTCCTGCTAACACGTCTGTCATGTTCACTGTTAGGTTTTTGACCTTGCATGCATAATTTGATAATATCGGCGTAATTGGCTTTTCTCTCGCTGACACGTCTGCCATATTCATTGTTAGTTTTCTGACCCTGCATGCATAATGTTGACAACGTTGGCATAATTGTCTTTTCTCCTTGTTAATCGCTGACATGTCTGTCATATTCACTGTTAGCTTTCTAACTCCGCATGCCTAATTTTGACAATGTTGATGTGATTGTCTTTTCTCTTGCTGGCACAGCTATCATATTTACTGTATGCTTTCTGACTTTGCCTGCATGATTTTGATAATATCGGCGTAATTGCCTTTTCTCCCGCTGACACGTCTGTCATGTTCACTGTTTGCTCTCTGACTCCGTATGCCTAATTTTGACAATGTTGATGTGGTTGTCTTTTCTCCTGCTGGCACAGCTGCCGTATTTACTGTTTGCTTTCTGACTTTGCCTGCATGGTTCTGATAATATCAGTGTAATTGTCCTTTCTTTTTGACAATCGCCGATGCATTTATTATCTTTGCTGTTCCCTTTTTGACTCTGCTTACAAAACTTTAAAAAAGCAAGCTAGTTGCTTTTTCATTATCGGTGGCTTTACGACTTTCCTACTCTGAAGGACTGTCGTATATGCAGGCGTGTCTTGTCTTTTGGACTTTCTTACTGTCATTGTCTGAAATTATTGCGCCTGACCGTTTTCTGTTGTTCATTTCTCCCCTATAAATACACCTTCACATTGGATCATCCATGCATGGCTGGGGTAGAAAAAGAGGGAGAAACATCCTCGGCACGTAGATTCAAATCTATCTGTGTCTTCGGTGCTTCCATTCTAGGGAAGGATAATGAGTTCATAAAGGCAGCCAATGAACTCAGTAGGGTGTTAGCTGCCAGAAAAATAAACCTGGTGTATGGTGGGGGCATCCATGGGATAAGAGGATGTGCAGCTGCAACTGCATTTACAGGGAAGAGCCATGTCTTAGGCATCCTTATAAAAGGGTTGGCCGACAAAAGAGTCAGTGACTACACCTTTGGTACTGAGTTAAGGGTTTCATCTATGCATGAACGCTTCGGGCACATGTTTTGCAATGCTGAGGCCTTTATCGCGTTACCTGGTGGTCTAGAAACTCTAGAAGGAATTTCTAGTGTGTTATTCTGGATCAAATTTAACTATCAAAAAAGGCCGTTAGGATTATTAAATGTTAATGGCTTTTATGATGGCTTGTTATCTTTTATAGATTCAGCTGTGGAACAACGCTTCATATCTCTGGAGGCTCGCCGTGCCATAAAATCAGATTCAGACGTCGATCGATTGATTGATCGACTACAAGCCTATGTATTTCAACCTTACCCATTGGTGAAACAAGTGGACGAACAGCCTCCCGATGGTAGCAGAAAGCGTAAAATAGACACCATGCTTCGATTGTAACTTGTCATGGCTTTACTTTTTGTTATTTTGTGTTATTAGGATGATGTACAAGTCTAGGAAGGATGGTTCGAGTGGAAGAGTAGCTAAGCGAAGTTATCGAGATCGAAGTGTGTGATGGATGGCAGAGTAAAGAGTTATTCTTAACTCTTGATACGCATCCCGTGTGTGTCTTATTAGGAGCATCATATGCATTCTCGTGTATCCCAAAAACAAAAGCAAAAAAAAGTGTGTGTTGTTTTTCCTTTTGTGCATGTCTTTCATGGATGGCAGAGTAAAGAGTTATTCTTAACTCTTGATACGCATCCTGTGTGTGTTTTTTAGAAGCATCATATGCATTCTCGTGTATCCCAAAAAAAAAAAAATGTGTTAATTTTTCCTTTTTGTGCATGTCTTTCATGGAGTCTTCTGGCAGAGTAAAGAGTTGTTCTTAACTCTTGATACGCATTCCATGCACAACTCATTAGGAGCATCATAGGCGTCTTCTGTTTCAAAAGAAAATGTTGCATTTCTCTTTTCGCATGTATTTTGCGTAGTGTTATTGCATCTTTTAATGGCCCTGTTCAAGGCCTTGGTAGACTGTATGGGGATACCCTTTTGAATTCAATAAGACGTTTTGCATGATGAATGTATTGTATGTCATTTCTTTTTTTTATGTCAGTGATTGATAAATGGCAGACGCTTAAGAAGGGGATACCATCACCAAATTGAACCAATAATAAGGACAATCAGGGTTATAATGTCTTTTCATACATAAGAACGATGAATTGGTAATCAGATATCTTAAGTTTATCCTAATCAAACTCATTTTGCCAATGAAGAAGTAGGATTGCTTAACAAAGTATTCAATTCTTAGGTGATAAACAGTGCTGCAATGTATTAAAGACTCATAAAACATGGTGCATTACGAAGTTGGTTGATGACCAGTAGAATGAGTCCAAGTTAAAAAGGTTGCATTGAATTAAAGCTGGGGCAAAGGCATCATCAAAGAAAAAAAGGGAAAGATGGATAAAGATGGTTCATTGATGGTTTTACCTTTGGAGTTCTTAAAGGTTATGGCAGTATCGCCCACTAAAAAAGGGTTCTTGCACAGCCCAATGAGAACTATCATGCCTCTTGGTATGTCAGCATGCATCATGACAATATCTTTGCATTGTGTGTTAGAGGCATCTGGATAATTTTGTTTGAATGCATTGACTTGATATGAAATTCATCGTATGTCAACATATCCTCATTCTTTGATCATCAGTAAATCTAGATTGCATTTGTAAAGCATGTTGCTAATGTTCAAGAGATCACTCTTACCATACTAAGCATGTCACTGGCACTAAAAAAAAATGTTGTCTTTCTATACATGTCTTTCATGTAGTCTTGTGGCTAAGTAAAGAGTTATTCTTAACTCTTGATATGTATCCCATGCACAACTTATTGGAAGCATCATATGCATCTTTTGTTGCGTCTCTTGTGCACGCATTTTTCATGTAATCTCATGGTATGACTCTGCCCAAGGCCTTGGCAATGACTGTATGTGAGCACCTCTTAAGTTCAATAACACATCATGCATGTATTCTACATCATATGAGTGACTGATGAATGGAAGATACTCAAGGAGGGTTACCATCACCAGAATGAACCAACACTGGGGCAATCAGGGTTATGATACCTTTTCACGTTTTGATGCCTAAGAGCAATTAATTGGTGATTGGATATTTTAAGTTCATCCTAACCAAATTCATTTTTGCCAATGATAAAATTGGATTACCTGACAAAATACTCAATTCTCTTGGATGATAGAGTATCTCAGATCATAAGTAGTGGTGCGAGAGTGATGTCTTGTAGCTCATGTGAATGTTATGAGAAAGTGAGTTTCCTAGAACTTGTTTGAATGCCCCTTGAAATAATTTGTTGGATGCCGCATTAACTAGAGAAGTGATCTAGGCCGTCTTTGCATCGTTTGAGCCTTTCAAGCTAACCTTAAAGTAAAAATCCCTAGTCACCCATTTGAGCTTTAAAAGATGGCAAGGCCACCATCAGATGCTTTCTTTCTTTACCCTCATTCACCTTAACCTCTCAACCAAGAAGACTATGATTCTTACCTTAAAAGAGAGCACAAGGAGCACTAAAGCTATTAGCTGAGAAAGAATGCTATCAAGAATAGCTCAGGAATCCTTTTGCATTTGGTTGAAGCCTTAACTATGAAAAGGCAAGAATGAAAGAAAATGAAAAAGCAACAGAATTTGGGAAACTGGAAAAGAAAAGAGCAAGCCCAGAAATAGAGAAAATGAAAGATGGGCAAGAGAAAGTTAGTTCCTCCCATGACCAGATGAAAAAGGAAATACAAGGCTTTATGTGCTCAATCTTGCACTCTCCTTGTTTTACCCTTATCCATTCCTTTCTAAGCCATTACCCAAGCCTTACATTACCAGCTAAAATAAAGACCTAGTGATCCTGGTTAATGTGGTGAAATAACAGATGCTGAAAGGGACATGAGCACAAGCTTATGGGATACTTATGAGTGAAAACACTTGTCAAGAGGGCAAATACTTGAGTGCAAACACTTGTATGAGAGCACAAACACTTGAGAGTTTCTTAATTAGAGAGTTGCTCAACAAAGAATCCTTGATTCCAGAGAATTGAGTAGTCTTCATCCAATATATGGATTCCTTTTTGGCATGTTCTTAAAAAGGAGATGGTGAACTAAGAAAAACTTTTCAATAGTTCTTTGCTCGAAGGTAATCAAGGAAACTAGGGGCAATGACTGAGAGTGAACCTAGAATTTGAAAAATGTTCAAAAGCACAAACTGGGGGCAATTGTTAGGAAAGCAAGCCCGGGAAAAAAAAATCTTCCATTGTTTAGGGAGTACCAAATCTAAACCAGGGAAAGAATTGGGAGAATGACCCTCGAATCTTAAATATCCCTGAAAAAGCAGAGGGGTCCAAGATGAGGATTTATAGAAAAAAGAGAGAGATGAGTTACCCAATACTGATACCAGAAGGTATTGCTTCTATGGGGTCTAACATTCTAATTCACTCATAATTAGGACAATAAACCATAACTCACCCTTTGTATTATAGATTTGGCATCTGCATCAATTTTTCTCATGTCAAAAGCGTTTACATGCAAAGCATGGCATTTCTGGTCAAGTCTTTCATGTATCAAGCATGTTTGCATGTCAAGCATGCCTTTTAAGGAAAACCATTTCACATGTTAAGCATTTCACGTCAAACGTGCCATCTTAGGTTAAGCCTTTAAGCATGCCAGGAATATCCACATCATACATTTCAGTTCAGATCTAAGCACGTTTACATATCAAACATGCCATTTCAGTCAAGTCCATCATGTGTTAAGCATGTTAGCATGGCAAGCATGTCGCATATGCTATTTTAAAGTCAAGCCTTTTTCGTCAAGCATGCCATTTCAAGTCAAACATTTCACATGTCAAGCATGTATTCATCTCAACCATGCCATTTTTTAGGTCAAGCCTTTTTTGTCAAACATGTCAAGCATACCATTTAAGGTCAAGCCTTTCACATATCAAGCACATTTGCATGTCAAGCATGCTATTTTAGGTCAAGCTCCTCATGTGCCAAACATTTGCATGTCAAGCATGACAAGCATGCCATTTCAGATCAAGCGATTTTGCATTATCAAGGATGTTATTTTCAGGTCAAGCCTTTTTATATCAAGCATCTCATTTAAGCCCTTCGCATGACAAATGTGTTTTCATGCTCAAGCATCTTTATGTCAAGCATGTCAAATACATCATTTTGAGGTTAAGCCTCTCCATGTGCCAAGCCCTGTCAAGCAGGTTCGCACATTAAACCCTGTCAAGCAGGTCTGCATGTCAAACATGCAATTTTGAGGTCAAGCCTCTGCTGTGCCAAGTCCTGTCAAGCAGGTTCACATGCCAAACCCTGTCAAGCAAGTACGCATGTCAGCAATCCCATTTTTGGAGGTCAAGCCTCCCTACGTGCTAAGCCCTGTCAAGCAGGTCCGCACGCCAAACCCTGTCAAGTAGGTGTGCATGTCAAACATGCAATTCTGAGGTCAAACCTTTTCTTTTGTCAAGCATTAACCCTGTCAAGCAGGTCTGCAAGTTAAGCATGCTATTTTGAGGTCAAGCCTCCCTATGTATCAAGCACATTAACCCTGTCAAGCAGGTTCGCATGCACAATATATAATTTTGAGGTCAAGCCTCTGCTATGCCAAGCCCTGTCAAGCAGGTTCACATGCCAAACCCTGTCAAGCAGGTCCGCATGTCAAGCATGTAATTTTGAGGTCAAGCCTCCCTATGTGTCAAGCACATTAACCCTGTCAAGCAGGTCTACAAGTCAAGCATGCTATTTTGAAGTCAAGTCTCCCTATGTGTCAAGCACATTAACCCTGTCAAGCAGGTTTGCATGTCAAGCATGCTATTTTGAGGTCAAGCCTCTTCATTTGTCAAGTACTCAACCCTGTCAAGCAGGTTTGCATGCTAATCCCTGTCAAGCAGGTTCGCATGCCATATATATCACTTCTGAGGTCAAGCCTCTGACTGTGCCAATCCTTATCAAGCAGGTTCGCACACTAAACCCTGTCAAGCAGGTCTGCATGTCAAGCATGCTAATTTAAGGTTAAGCCTCCCTATGTGTCAAGTACATTAACCTTGTCAAGCAGGTTTGCATGCCGTATGTATCACTTCTAGAATCAAGCCTCTGACTGTGCCAAGCCTTGTCAAGCAGGTTTGCACATTAAACCCTGTCAAGCAGGTCTGCATGTCAAGCATGCAATTTTGAGGTCAAGCCTCCCTATGTGTCAAGCACATTAACCCTGTCAAGTAGGTTCGCATGTCAACCATGCAAATTTGAGGTCAAACCTCTTAGGTTAAACATTAACCATGCCAAGCAGGTTCGCATGTCAAGCATGCAATCTTGAGGTCAAGCCTCTCCATGTGCCAAACACGGCCTCCTGTCAAGTAAGACAAGCCAAAGTCAGGCTTCGTCAAGCAAGACAAGCCAGAGTCGGGCTTCGTTTGACTCAATCAATTATCATTTGCGCCTCGAGTTAGGCCTCGTTTGACTCACCATATCTTTTGCGCCTCGAGTTAGGCCTCGTTTGACTCACCCTTATCATTTGCGTCTCGAGTTAGGCCTCGTTTGACTCACCATATCATTTGCGCCTCGAGTTAGGCCTCATTTGACTCACCATATCATTTGCGCCTCGAGTTAGGCCTCATTTGACTCACCATTATCATTTGCGCCTCGAGTTAGGCCTCGTTTGACTCACCATCATCATTTGCGCCTCGAGTTAGGCCTCGTTTGACTCACCATATCATTTGCGCCTCGAGTTAGGCCTCATTTGACTCACCATATCATTTGCGCCTCGAGTTAGGCCTCATTTGACTCACCATTATCATTTGCGCCTCGAGTTAGGCCTCGTTTGACTCACCATCATCATTTGCGCCTCGAGTTAGGCCTCGTTTGACTCACCCTCATCATTTGCGCCTCGAGTTAGGCCTCGTTTGACTCACCCTCATCATTTGCGCCTCGAGTTAGGCCTCGTTTGACTCACCATTATCATTTGCGCCTAGAGTTAGGCCTCGTTTGAATCACCATCATCATTTGCGCCTCGAGTTGGGTCTCGTTTGACTCACCCTTATCATTTGCACCTGAGTCGGGCCTCGTTTGACTCATCCCTTATCATTTATGCTAGAGTTGGGCTTCATTTGACTCAACCTCTTTGACCTAGATAAGCAAAGAAATCCTAGGTCATAACCCTTACAAATCCTGGAGGGAGTTTCTCCAGGTGATTATCTCAAACTTGGGATGAATTACCCCAAGTTCATCCTGAGAGGAGTTACCTCAGGACATTTTTAAAATCCTGGAGCGAGTTTCTCCAGGTAATTATCTCAAACTTGGGAGGAGTTACCCCAAGTTCATCCTGAGAGGAGTTACCTCAGGACATTTTTAAATCCTGGAGCGAGTTTCTCCAGGTAATTATCTCAAACTTGGGAAGAGTTACCCCAAGTTCATCCTGAGAGGAGTTACCTCAGGACATTTTTAAATCCTGGAACGAGTTTTTCCAGGTAATTATCTCAAACTTGGGAGGAGTTACCCCAAGTTCATCCTGAGAGGAGTTACCTCAGGACATTTTAAAATCCTGGAGCGAGTTTCTCCAGGTAATTATCTCAAACTTGGGAGGAGTTACCCCAAGTTCATCCTGAGAGGAGTTACCTCAGGACATTTTTAAATCCTGGAACGAGTTTTTCCAGGTAATTATCTCAAACTTGGGAGGAGTTACCCCAAGTTCATCCTGAGAGGAGTTACCTCAGGTTGTTTTTAAAATCCTGGAGTGAGTGTCTCCAGGTAATTGTTTCAAACTTGGGACGAGTTACCCCAAGTTCATCCTGAGAGGAGTTACCTTAGGACATTTTTAAAATCCTGGAGCGAGTTTCTCCAGGTAATTATCTCAAACTTGGGAGGAGTTACCCCAAGTTCATCCTGAGAGGAGTTACCTCAGGTTGTTTTTAAAATCCTGGAGTGAGTGTCTCCAGGTAATTGTTTCAAACTTGGGACGAGTTACCCCAAGTTCATCCTGAGAGGAGTTACCTCAGGACATTTTTAAAATCCTGGAGCGAGTTTCTCCAGGTAATTATCTCAAACTTGGGAGGAGTTACCCCAAGTTCATCCTGGGAGGAGTTACCTCAGGACATTTTAAATCCTGGAACGAGTTTTTCCAGGTAATTATCTCAAACTTGGGAGGAGTTACCCCAAGTTCATCCTGAGAGGAGTTACCTCAGGACATTTTTAAAATCCTGGAGCGAGTTTCTCCAGGTAATTATCTCAAACTTGGGAGGAGTTACCCCAAGTCCATCCTGGGAGGAGTTACCTCAGGTTGTTTTTAAAATCCTGGAACGAGTTTTTTCAGGTAATTATCTCAAACTTGGGAGGAGTTACCCCAAGTTCATCCTGGGAGGAGTTACCTCAGGACATTTTTAAATCCTGGAATGAGTTTTTCCAGGTAATTATCTCAAACTTGGGAGGAGTTACCCCAAGTTCATCCTGAGACGAGTTGCCTCAGGATTGTTTTAAATCCTAAGTAGCTGTTAGATATTCTCATGAGGTGGATCATAACCCTTCACATCCGGACAAAATAGTGTCTCTCAACCTTTGCCCATCTTTTAGTCCCTAAAAGATGAGCAAAGGGGGGCAATCTGTAGACACCTAATTTTGTCCGGACCTTAAAAATTAAAGTGGACCCATGCATAAATTCTAAAATTTATCCTACTTGAATATATATTTTTCTAGAAATTAATTGAGTGAAAATAAAAAATTTAAAGATATTTTTGGGTTCCAAATGTGAATAAATTTGTTAAAAAATAAAAAATAGAAAAAATAGAAAAAAGGAAAAAGAAGTGTGAAAAGAAAAGTTAGAAAATCAAAGAAGTTGGGTGGAAAGAGTTGTTTGCCGTAGAAAAATAGAAAAAAGGGTGTTGGTTAAGGGAAAGAAAATGATGAAGAGTTAGAGAAAAGGAGTGGTCGGCTGAGAAAAAAGGGGTGAAGAAGAAGATAAAGTCAAAAGATAAGCGGAGGAATAAAGAAAAAGAAGAGAGCCGTGAATCAAGGAGGCCAAATATTTTGACATTTGAGGAGGAATAGGTGAGCGTAAAAAGAAAAAGGCTTCACCACCTTTGACAGGGGAGAGGGGAGCCTTCACCCGGGGATTCTACCCTCACCTACGGGGAACTTGAAAAAAGGAGGAGCTTACGCTTTCAAGGAGGGCGAGATTCAGAGAAAAAAGAGAACCCGAGAGAGAGCGGAGGAAAAAGGGGAGAGAAAAACACATAGAATATACGAGTGCAAAGTTAGAGAGGGAATTCAGAGAGAGCAAGCCCGAGAGAGTGCAAGAGTAGGAAGGAAAAAAGAGAGTGAGAATCAGAAACACTTGGGCCGAGAGGAAGAAACAGAGGGTGTGGCGTTGAGAGATAAGGTGAGAAAACTCTTTTCTCATTTGGTTAAGCAAAGTCCCCACAACTGAAAGCCAGGGACTTACGCACGTAGACCGAGAGAGTTACAGTTGGGCGCGCAAAGACAGGCTCTTCAGTTTGCTGGTAACTCTGCATAAAGAGGAGGAAAAGGGTGCACTCGCTTTGGTATGCGTCTCATCTGTTCCTTGATGGAGTCTAGCTTTCATATCCCTTTTTAGTTCATATCTCTGTTTATAATGACTTTACCATATTGTTATGTAGCTAGAATGCATGTTGATTGATGTGGCTAGAATGTATGTTGATTGAACTCGAGGACATATGAGTTTGGGAAGTAAAAAAATAGAGGGCTGAAACTTCGTTAGAAAGGTTGCAAAAACTGCGCCTGCGGGCGCACTTTGAAAGAAGAAGGGTGCACCGCACCCTTTATGGGGTGTGGTGCACCCAATAATGGTCTTTTAAAAATAATTCAGGAAAAATAAAATATTTTAAAAAAATAAAAGAAAATATACAGTTGAAACAAGCATTTTTTAAGAAAATTTTTGGTACTAGTTACAAAAATTTTAGATGAAGAATGCAACGCTTAACTGTATTATTTCTGTCTTTTTATCTCATTTCAAAAAAATGTAGAAAAAAATTGATTTTGCGAAAAAATATTCTTATTGTGTCATTTGATCCAGCAAACTTGATTCTATTTTTCAAAAAATGTTGGAAGTTGAATAGAAGAAGAATCGTAAATTCATCAGTATCACTATTTAAATATAATATAAGTGATTTAAAAAAAAAGAAAAAAAAATAAAAAAGGGAGCCAAAAGTCGGCCATGCTTCTTGAATTCACGGCATGGGCTTTGGCCCATGCCGTGATGTCCCCTTTCTTTTTTTTTAAAAAAAATAATAATAAAAATAAAAATATAATATAATAATATAATAATAAAAAATTAAAAAATTAAAAAATTTAAAAAGGGATAGAAAATTTTAGAGTCATAATTTTATAAAAAAAAAAATGATATAAAGGGTTTTAGGAGGATTATTCATATTTCAAAATGTCTTTGAGCTTCAAATCCCTGATTAATCCAATGATGGTCGTTGGTACAGTTGACGAAAGTGACTGTAACTAACTATCTGGAGGGAATTACGTTATGAATTATATTGGAGAAATTGATATAATTCGTATGACGTGATTAGCATTCTCACTTTAAAACCCATTACCTTTTCCTGAAATCCAACCTGGTTCTTTTAAATCCTATCCCTTCAAGTGCCATGATACAGGCGGTTGACGAAAGTGGCCACTGTTGACCTTTTCTAAAATAATACGTCATGGATTAAGTTGAAGAAATTGACAAAATCCTTATGACGTGACTAAACCTCATTCTTCCTAAAAATCCCCCAAAATCATTGCCAATTCAAACCTGATCTTTTCCGGGTCGCCGCAACCCCGCGTCGCGATGTACGACATGTTAAAGTGAGAAAAATAAAATAGAAATAGAATGAAAATTTTCATAAAATCATCTTTAAAGAACCTGATCTGGAATAGAGATGGGATTTTCTAAAGAATATTAAAACCCTGATCTGGAATAGAGATAGAATTTTTCAGAAATATTAAAACCCTGATCTGGAATAGAGATGGGATTTTTCAGAATTATTTTTAAACCCTGATCTGGAATAGAGGCGGGATTTTTCTAAAAATTATTTTTAAAACCCTGATCTGGAATAGAGGCGGGACTTTTCAGAATTATAATCAAAACCCTGATCTGGAATAGAGATGGAATTTTCCTGAAATCATTTTCAAATCCCAAACTGGAATAGAAAGGGGATTTGCATGAAGTAATTAATTAAATATTCTAACCCGGAATGGGTAAGAATTATCTTTTCAGAAATATTCATTTTCCAACCCGGAATAAGTAAGAATTGCGATTTTTGAAAATATTCATTTAAAACCAACATTAATTAAATCAAGTGAATTAATAAGATCATTCTTGGTACCGAAAGGGCGTTTAGGGTGCTAACACCTTCCCTAACACGTAATCAACCCCCGAACTCAATCTTTTAAACGTAGACCATTTTTAATTAGGTGTCTGATCTCACCTTAGATAACTTAGGTCGGTGGCGACTTCACAAATCACAAAACAAAAGAAATTTTTCAGGGTCGACACTGGTTATCTTTAATCTCAGGCACTAATTTTCTTTACCAATTCATCCTTTCACCAGCAAGCCAGTTCCTTCCGAAAGCTGCAGCACCATGACAAAGCAGGCTTCCTGTTATTCCTTTCCACCCATAAGCTAACGCTCCTGTTCCTGCCCAAGTTGCCTTGTCTAAAAGAATTCTCTAATATCCATTAATTCTGAGAGTTTTCTCAATACCATGAAAACCCCATCCATTGGTTTGCCTAGGCTCTTAGGCTTACAAGTCTCTTATGCTCCAAAATAAATAAAGTGTGAAACGGTGTGTTTCACACTTTACTTGTACTGTTTCATATTTTGTTTATTTCAGAGCGTAAAAAAATTATAAGCCTAAAAGCGTAAGCTTAATAAAACTCGGTTTTCTTTTGTGCAAAGTGCAAGAATGTTTCTACTTTCTCCCATGTATGCCTGCTACCACTCACCAAAAGTACATCTAGCTACCTCCTTTTTCTACTGATTAGGGCTTCATAAGTGAACCTAATTACCGCATAGAATCCGGAGACTATAACTCTCAATATTTCTAATACAAGGTTCAGAATAGTTCACATTCCATTATTTTTTAAAGCCAAATTTGATTCCAAAGTTGAGGTATTCAGATCTGAGAGGGAGAAGCTTTATTCTTGGGTGTTCTTGTCTATGATGCTTTCAACATTATTAAGCAATGTGAAACCCTAAGTCACCCTTAAGGAAGGCATCAATATATATGCAGTTACCATTCCTTGGCACCTATTGTGGGAATTCGGGAAATTGTTAATGTAAGCTCCCCCCGTGTTTAGGAACATATGTTTTTGAAGTGAGAGAAAATTATAGAAAGACTATAAAAATTTGTGTAGTCAAAATGTAGAGTTTATATACCTTTAACATTACTCAAAAATTTGAGAATGTCTTAAGTGTCGTGCCAAGAATGAGTATCAGGGAATTGAAAGAGAGCAGGTGCATGGCATTTGGTGAATACTGTGGGGCTGCTAGATTTCCATTCATATAATGATATTAGGGAGATATTGTGTAGATGTAACATTGTCGCAGTGTTATTAAGGATGTCGACATTTTATTAGTATTTTTAATTAATAAGTGTTTATAATTTAGAAGTATTTAGATCCTATAAAATAAAAAGTATATTTTATAGAATAAAATGTAAGTAAATAATTATAAATTAAAAAATTAATTGTTATAATTATTATAAAATATAAATAAATAAATGACAATTTATATATTTAAAATAATTTATATTATTAATTTTTTTATCATTAATTTCTCAATCAAGAGAATTTTAAAATACGTATATTTATTTAAGAGAAAGGAGTACATATTCTTGAAAGACTAAAAAAATTGATGTTGGTCACCATGCAGCTCAAATGGAAGAAAAATTTTTAGTGTTCCAAAAATGAAGATATGTTTTTTAAAATTTTCAATCTTCTAACAATACAAAGACTAATTTTTTTTTTCCAATGTTGTTGTTCATTGTTACAAAGCACTGATTCAAATTATAACTGATATGCAAACTTATTTTCATTTTTTAAATAAAAACATAGAAGAAAATAAGATATCAATTCTTATTGCTGCAAATGCTGTGTTCAATTGTTAGTTTTATTACTAACTGAGGGAATATTTTAAAGTCAGGGATAACATATGTCAGCCAGGTGTTTAATTTTGTATCAGCGCCTTTTGTTACAATATTTTTAGATAACTATTGCATAGCTGTTCATGATTCTCCTAGGTTTGTTTTAAGTTGGAAATTTATTAGTCCAAAGTATAAATTTTATATGCTTTTTTAAATTTTCCTATATATATTTTTTTAATTTATTTTTATATGTATATATAATATATAAAATTACGTGCATATGACATTTTCTGAAATTTATGCAATACTTCAATCCAATAGTGCAGCACTATCACACATTCATACCACCAATCCCTTGCTTTTGCTTTTTCGGGGTAAAAATCAGTCTTTTACTTTGTGCGTGTTGTGGGGAGAGAAGATCAGCTAGGGAAACAGCAAAGGTCTTATGATATCATTCTTTTGTTGGCCTCTTTTAAACATTTTCTATGGTGCATGTGTCTAATTTAAGAATTTTCTTCAAAATTTATTGATATTTGTCTATAACACATAATATAATTGGTGTTTTATGCATATTTTTTTTTTCTATAGGAGTTGATTCTATGTTTTATTTTTATAAAAAATATAATTAAATTATTCCATCGCACAAATTATTCCCAATATTTTTTCGAGAAAAAAAATTATTGATATAAGTGATAGATTATCAATTGCCCATTGATTCAATAATAAGAATTGAAAGTTTGCCACTTCAACTGTGTTTGTAGTTAGAGGTATGATTCAAGTAAAAAGAACATGGTGATTATTTCTAACAACAGAATCATTTCATTAATCTCAAGGGGCCAATTAATGGGGTGCTAAATGAGTGTACAATTGCATTCAGTTTGGCTATGAAACATTGTTTAAAATTAGTTTAATTTTAGGTATATTTATGT
This sequence comes from Dicorynia guianensis, assembly GCA_037013595.1. Classification (NCBI taxonomy): domain Eukaryota; kingdom Viridiplantae; phylum Streptophyta; class Magnoliopsida; order Fabales; family Fabaceae; genus Dicorynia; species Dicorynia guianensis. The sequence continues at coordinate 23,000,966 of JASUAB010000015.1, forward strand.
TATTCTTATAAATTAAATTTTATTAAATATTTATTTAAAATTTTAAATACTTAAATTTAATAGGCCTTCCAAACTAAATTATTAACCTAACAAATCTAACTTTTCATTATAATTTGGGCTAAAGGTACTTTTGATCTATTTATTTTTTTAAGAGAGTAATTTAATTTTTTTTATAAATATAAATAAAATAATTTAATCTCTTTATAAATATAATTAAAATAATTTAATTTTTTACTTATTAAATTTTTTTTCTTAACATGATATAATTTATTAGTAGTGACTTAGATTTTATTTTTGCTTTAAAGATTTTAACATCATTTTTCTAGCTAGAAGTTATTCAGATTAAATATAACAAATAATTGTAAAGTACACCATAAATAAAAATCTTTATTCAATATTTGGAAATAGATTATTGAAATTAAAATTTTCGTGTGAGCCCTAAACAAGTTTTTTGAGCCGAATGGATAGCAAAAAGAGAGAATAACCTTAAAAAAAAAACTAAATTTTTGGGTCTGGAATGTTACGTATTCAATCTAAAATCAGCTTGCAGGAAACAAAAAAAGAAATGTCACCAGAGAGGTTAACTAGGAGATAGACATCGTTCCTAAGTATCAGTTTGATTTCTCTATTACAGCTCACCAAATGAGTATAACCTTTTAAGTTAGATGGGTTTTACAAAAATATAATTATTAAATTTAATAAATTTTATAATTTAATTTATAAAATTTGATAAAATTTTTAATTTAAATTTTATAAGTAAAATTTTAATAAATTTTTGTTTGTAAAATAAAGATACCTATCAAGGTAATTAAAGTAATAATAAAATTATGTATTATGTTTATATTTTTTTATATAAAACTTTATAATTATTTAAAATTAATATCAAATTATGCATTAGATAAAAATATAAATATAATTAAATAATTCTACATTTTTCGTGTAATTAGGTGGCATCATGTTGGGTTGGTAAGCATCCGTACGGAAAGAGGACAGTTCAAGCACGAGAGTAGAAGACGCCTTTCTCTGCAGTCTTATTGGACGGTCCCGTGGATTGCTCGAGCCTCGGGGATCAATCAATTGAACTTTTGAATATTACAATAGTTCCGTGATCTTTATGATTTGGGATATAATAGCTTGGAAATGAACATTATTTTTTAAACGTGTTATTTGACTCTTAGACTTGTCAAAGCTTTTCTGCAAATTATTTAATGACTTTTAGTCATTAATTATTTAATTAAGCAATCATAGTTTCAAACTCAGTAGAAAAACAGTAAATATTTAATCATTAAGGACATTGATTTTCAAATTAAAAAAAAATAGAATTACGATCTTTGAAAGAAAGTAATTTTTATATATCAAATAAGATAAAAATTAAAACAAAATATTTCATTATTATTTCGTCTTGATAAATAATAAATTAAAAAAACCTAAGAAAAACATAATTTTACAGACATAGAAATAACACAGTTCTTCAAATTCTACGTTTTGACCAATGTTGGAATGCATTTGAACGACGAACTTTCCAACAAGTACATCTGCTTCACTGACCCACCAGCTCAGCCTTCAATAAATTGGTAGACTTAATCACCTCTGCTCTTCTCTTTATAACACGAAAACCCATCTGGGTTTCAGGTTTCAACTGACAATTTCTTCCATTCCTCTGTTGCTTGCAAAAGGTGCCATCTGTCTTTTAATTTTTTAATTTGCTCTGTTCAGTCTGATTCTGGTCTTGAAAGTATAACTAGAACTATAGCGCTCTCTCTCTCTCTCTCTCTCCGTGTTGCTTTGGTAACCATATCTTTTTTTTAATGATTCCTTAGGCAACCATATCTATATATGCTTCTCTCCCAAGTAACTATTGCTTTTCATTCGACTCACTACTTGTCAATTACACGTTAAATCCTACATAAAATTTGTGTAATGCATAAATAAAAATTAATTATTAAATAGATTAATTATAATATATTAATAGAGATCAATCTTTATTTTTATATTATTTATATTATGCAAATAAGTTTAACGAATAACTAATATTTTTTCTCTTACTCTCTACTGTTGAATTTGGTTACAACTTGCATTTTTTGTCAACTAGTTGCAATATTACATGGCCCTTTTTTTTTTTTTTTTTACTGCACAAGCGTGGGGTTTAAACTTAATATTAAACTTCATCGATAGGTTAGCAGAAAACCAACTCACATCCTTTCTACTTTTTCAGGATCTCACAAAGCTTGAGACCAATAATAGTATTGACTAAAAACTAAAAGCAATCAAGCATTCTAACCAAAAAACTTCATTGATATGTTTATGTCACTGCTTTACGCATCACTCGCTCAAGAGAATACTATCTAATACTACAGAACTGTGTTCTGTCCCATATTCTATTTGATGGTTATTGTAGTTTTGCAGTGGGAACTGGCATACTTTTTCCTCCTTTAAGATGATCTGTGCCCATTAAAGTAATACTGAATTGCTCAAACTCATGTCATATTAGTTCAGAAATCACAAAGATTCTACCAACTATTTCTGTATTTATGTGGACCTACAAGTGATTAGTTGGGAAAAGTTCCTTAAATGATGCTATTTGGAAAAAGATTATTTCAATTCAGCCCTAATTAAGTTTCCTGAGCAGAATGGATGGCACAACGACAGAATAACTTCAAAAAATAAAAAGTAATACCCAGAGATTAAATTTATGAGTTTGCCAATTCATAATTAATTTGTTCATTCTTTTGCATGAAAATTAAGTAAGGGTATCTAGAGATAGAACATGGTAAGCGGCAAGTAACAGTTTTTTGTCTGTCGCTGACCACAACCAACAATGCTTTTCCTGCAGCTGTTTTTCATTTACCAGCATTGGTGGAGGTATTTTACGCAATAGAAGTTTTCCTCTCGGAAAATGGCACGGGAGACCAGTTCCGACGGAGAAACTGTTACACTGGAGATGACTGGATCAGCAAGTCATCCACCAATTGTAGAACCTGAAATTATTCAAGGACAGACTAATAAGCACCAAGATTCAAACAAGAGCAAGAAGAAAGCAGAGACCACTAACAAAGTACCCTTTTACAAGCTTTTCACATATGCAGACTCTTTAGATCAACTTTTGATGTTGGTGGGGACAATAGGTGCTGTTGCCAATGGAACCGCTCAGCCCTTAATGGCTTTATTATTTGGAAATGTGATTGACGCATTTGGGGGAGCCACAAACCAAAAAGAAGTCATTGATGAGGTTTCCAAGGTACTTGGACTAATACCTTTCGCTATTGATCTATATTTGTGACATATCTAAAGTGAAATTAAAAAAGCCTGAGCAAAAATCTGTTACCGTCTATGGCATCTGATCCCCGCAGAAATATTGTCTTTGAATTGAACTTGTAAAACTTCAGATTCTTTATCTTTCCTTTTGTGTCATAATGATTGATTTTTCAGGTGTCTCTCAAGTTTGTGTACTTGGCTGTGGGTAGCTTTGTTGCCTCGTTTTTTCGTAAGTACTTCATATTGATGATGCTTACCCCAACTAACTTAATTTGGCTTAATCTGACCTAATGTTTTTCTTATAATAATAAAAAGAAATTCATTTTTGCTATATGACAGAGGTGACTTGCTGGGTGGTCACTGGGGAGAGACAGGCTGCTAGAATAAGAGGTTTATACCTTAAAACAATTTTGAGGCAGGATGTCAGCTTCTTTGATAAGGAAACTAATACTGGCGGGGTTGTTGGAAGGATGTCAGGTGACACTATTCTTATTCAGGATGCCATGGGGGAGAAGGTATTTAATGAATCACCGTACAAGTCTTAATCAGCAGCAATTTCTCTTACCATCATAAACTAGAGTTTGTAATAATTATGTTTTCTACATTGTCTTATTCCTTCCATTTCAGGTGGGACAGTTCATACTGTTAGTGGGAAGTTTCTTTGCAGGATTTGTCATAGCATTCATCAAGGGATGGCTTCTAACCGTTGTCATGATATCTTCTATTCCACTTCTTGTCTTTGCTGGTGCTCTAGTGAGCATTGTTATTGCAAAGGTGACATCCCGTGGACAAGCTGCTTATTCCACAGCAGCAACTGTAGTAGAGCAGACAATTGGTTCTATCCGAACTGTATGCATATCGGCAGAAAGGAATTCTGATTGTTCCATACATCTATTCCATAGCAGCTGTATATATAAATGATGTCCATTTCTCCAATGCAGGTTGCATCATTCACAGGGGAGAAGCAAGCTATGGCTAAATATGATCAGTCCTTGCAAAAAGCTTATAGGACAAGTGTGCAAGAAGGAATGGCTTCCGGTTTGGGTTTTGGTTCACTTTTTCTTATTGTCTTCTGCTCTTATGGCTTGGCTGTATGGTTTGGTGGGAAAATGATACTAGAGAAAGGATATACAGGAGGAGAAATTGTGACTGTACTTTTTGCAGTGTTGACAGGCTCCTTGTAAGTTCCAATTCGCTTTATCTTTTGTAGTATGGACCTGTCATTTCCAAAATTTATTCCCCTCCTCCTTCTTCCAGTTTCCATCTGGTGCTTTGGAAGAAGAAATGCATGATGAATCAGAAAATATGAACATATTAACTGTTCTCTCCTAACTATATGACCAGGTCTCTTGGGCAGGCATCTCCAAGCTTGAGTGCTTTTGCTGCAGGACAAGCTGCAGCGTATAAGATGTTTGAAACGATCAACAGGAAGCCAGACATTGATGCTTATGACACTACTGGGCAGCAGCTAGATGATATTCGTGGGGAAATAGAACTGAGGGAAGTTTACTTTAGTTATCCTACAAGATTAGATGAACAAATTTTCAGTGGATTTTCTCTTTCAATACCAAGTGGCGCTACTGCAGCTTTGGTAGGGCCTAGTGGGAGTGGGAAATCAACAATTATTAGTTTGATGGAAAGATTTTATGATCCACAAGTTGGTGAAGTTCTCATTGATGGTGTCAATCTCAAAGAGTTTCAGCTGAAATGGATCAGACAAAAAATAGGCCTTGTCAGCCAGGAACCAGTTCTGTTTACTTGTAGCATTAGAGAGAACATTGCCTATGGTAAGGAGAATGCAACGGATGAAGAAATTAGAGTTGCAGCAGAGCTTGCTAATGCTGCTAAATTCATAGATAAACTTCCTCAGGTGAACTCTCATATCTTCATTTAGTGCCCGTTTAGCTTTGAAATTGCTTTCTCCAAATTTGGGGTGTTCTATTGCGTTGTCAACATTATCTCTAACTGGATAGTCTACATGACTAACTAAAGACAAGATTTCTTATGTATCTGTACACTGGATAATTATGAATTTAGGGACTACACACAATGGTCGGCGAGCATGGAACTCAGCTCTCTGGTGGTCAAAAGCAGAGAGTTGCTATAGCAAGAGCAATACTGAAAGACCCAAGAATTCTACTTCTTGATGAAGCTACAAGTGCCCTTGATGCTGAGTCTGAGAGAATAGTACAGGAGGCTCTTGACAGAATTATGATAAACCGAACTACCGTAATTGTAGCCCACCGCCTAAGTACTATAAAGAATGCTGATATTATTGCTGTTATTCAACAAGGAAAAATTGTTGAAAAGGGTAAAGATTATCTTGTAAACATATTGATTCTCCCATTTGTTCTAACATAATGATAACCCTAAGAAGGTTCATTACGGGAGGTTTGCACCTAACGGCATATCTCTTTCAACTTATCAGGTTCGCATGATGAACTCACTAAGGATCCTGATGGAGCCTATAGCCAGCTCGTTAGATTGCAAGAAATTAAGAGGGAGTCAGAACGGCATGATGCAAATGACAGAGACAGGCCAGAAAGTATTGTGAATTCTGCACGACATTCAAGTGAACGATCTTCTTTCCTACGATCTGTAAGCCGAGAGTCATCTGGTATTGGAAACAGCAACCATCACTCATTCTCAGTGCATGGCGTGCCTACGACACTTGGCCTCTTGGAAACAGCAGGTGAAGGACCCGAAACTCCTTCAGCAACTTCGAAACCAGCTTCAGAAGTGCCACTTCGCCGTCTGGCTTATCTAAACAAACCTGAGATTCCAGTTTTACTTATAGGGACTCTAGCTGCGATAGCAAACGGGGCAATACTACCCATTTTTGGGTTACTGCTCTCCAAAATGATAAGTACTTTCTATGAGCCTGCAGATGAACTCCGTAAAGATTCAAAGTTTTGGGCATTAATATTTGTTGCCCTTGGTGTGGCTTCCTTCTTAATTTTTCCATCAAGATCTTACTTTTTTGCTGTTGCTGGTGGTAAGCTGATCAAAAGGATCCGGCTAATGTGCTTTGAAAAGATAGTTCATATGGAAGCAAGTTGGTTTGATGAATCTGAGCATTCGAGTGGGGCACTTGGAGCTAGGCTTTCTACTGATGCAGCTTCTATTCGAGCTTTGGTTGGGGACGCACTTGGTTTGCTGGTTCAAAATATCGCTACTGCAATGGCTGGCTTGGCAATTGCTTTTCAGGCAAACTGGCAGCTTGCCCTTATAATTCTCGTTTTGCTACCTTTATTAGTACTCATTGGATACTTGGAACTCAAGTTCATGAAAGGATTCAGCGCAGATGCTAAGGTTTGTTACTAAGCAACCAACTCCTATTGTGAATGAATATGAAAATATCTAAAGTTTCAATTTAGGGGGAAGTAAGGTGAAGGAAACTTTCAATATAATCTTAGATGAAAGCAGCTAATATATTTCTATGTACTGATAACGGTGACATTCTATATGTTTAACAGAAATTGTATGAGGAAGCAAGTCAAATAGCAAATGATGCTGTAGGGAGTATCAGAACAGTTGCTTCTTTCTGTGCTGAAGGGAAGGTGATGGAGATGTACCAGAACAAATGTGAAGGACCAATCAAGAAGGGCATAAAGCAAGGGATAATAAGCGGAATAGGTTTTGGGTTATCATTCCTTTTGCTGTTTTCCGTCTACGCAGCCAGTTTTTATGCCGGAGCTCGACTTGTAGAGGATGGCAAAACATCATTCTCAGATGTTTTCCGCGTAAGTAGTTCTCCTACCTTGTTGCAACTTGCAAGTCAGTAATTTTATGCTTATTCAGATGTCTCAATTATTTCTAAGTAATACAACTAACAGGATAGTACATTATATAATAACTGCATAATACACAAATAGAAATAAATCTCTAAGTATATTGTAGCAAAAAATAAATCTCTGAGTATATTGTAGCAAATCTTATTAGTGACCAATCTTTGTTTATATATTGTGTAAACATTATATAATGCTCTCACATACAAATAACATTATTCTTTCTAACTATCATTATAATTACCTGAAGAAAATGCAAAAATGAAGTTAAATGGTAAGTTTTAACTTGTAATCACATGTTGAAAGCATTGATGATCTTATCCCCTGATTTGCAGGTTTTCTTTGCTCTCAGTATGGCAAGCCGTGGGAATCTCTCAAACAAGCTCCCTGTCCCCTGATTCAAGTAAAGCAAAAAGTGCTGCTGCTTCTATATTTGCTATTCTTGATAGGAAATCACAAATAGACCCCAGTGATGAATCTGGAATGACACTGGAAGACGTGAAGGGAGAAGTTGACTTTCGCCATGTCACTTTTAAGTATCCCACCAGACCTGATGTTCAAATATTCAGAGATCTTTGCTTAACCATTCATTCAGCCAAGGTAACTTTCTAGTTTAATTGTGGTCTGTGGATAATCCACAAGTCTTATATAATAGCACATGGTAAATGTAAACATAGACAACTCCCATTTTTTTTTCCTAACAAAAGGAAGAAAGTAACAATTTGATTCTGTTGATAAAAATCAGACAGTTGCTCTGGTTGGAGAAAGTGGAAGTGGAAAATCAACTGTGATCTCGTTATTACAGAGATTTTATGACCCGGATTCAGGTCACATTACATTGGATGGAATGGAAATCCAAAAACTACAACTTAAATGGCTAAGGCAGCAGATGGGGCTGGTAAGCCAAGAGCCTGTTTTGTTTAATGACACTATCCGAGCCAATATTGCATATGGAAAGGGAGGCGATGCAACAGAGGCAGAAATTATAGCTGCAGCAGAACTGGCAAATGCCCACAAGTTCATTAGTAGTTTGCAGCAGGTAAATTACAGTATTCAATCAGTAACCTCTCTTGAAAGACTACAACAATAGCACCATCAAACAAAACCTAATCCCAATAAAGAAGTAGGTTACATGGACCAAACCATGCCCATGACTTTTATCAAAAATTAAATTTTTAAAGATATTATTTAGGATAAGATCCTTTTTAATAATTTTTCTAATTATCTTCTTTAATCTTTCTTTATCCTTTTCATTAAGATAAATACTATTTAATTAATTTTTCTTGGGGCCTCTAACAATTTTGTTTTTACATACTTAAATCATCTTAATCAAATTTTGGTCATTTTTTCCTATCTTAAAAGACTAGTGCAACTAATCTATCTTTACAAAATATGCATTTCAGGGATATGACACAGTGGTTGGGGAAAGAGGAATCCAACTATCAGGGGGACAGAAGCAGCGGGTGGCGATTGCGAGAGCTATAGTGAAGAATCCAAAAATATTACTGCTAGATGAAGCCACCAGTGCCCTTGATGCTGAGTCTGAAAAAGTAGTTCAGGATGCGTTGGATAGAGTTATGGTTGACCGAACCACAATTGTTGTGGCCCATAGGTTGTCCACTATCAAGGGTTCAGATTTAATTGCAGTGGTTAAAAATGGAGTCATAGCAGAGAAAGGAAATCATGAAACATTGCTCAGCAAGGGTGGTAATTATGCTTCCTTAATAGCACCGCACACAAGTGCATCTTCATCTTAGATACCTTTTAGCCCGGTGCTGCTTTTATCTGAGAAAAGCAGTTGCTCAGGATTGTTGTACTATTCAATGACCATTCAAATTTGCATGTTGGTAGCTTCTTCATTTCTCTCTCCTCGTTTCTCAAATCAATTTTTACATGGAATATGTAATGCTATTTTCCTCAAAGAGGTTTAGAAAAAGCTCCCTTAATTTCTTCTCTTTTTGATTCATATCACTTTCCCCCACTTGAGTTTAGCCACTAAATAATAATGGATATCCTGGCGAAGATCTTAATTCATAGTGGTAAGTACTAAGCACCGGATAGATGAACACAGGAGAGACAATACTAACGTCATTGGAAAAAATGGCTAAGCATGTTATCACAACCACGTGAGTGATCTGCTGCAAGAACAACGGGAAACTGGAGAAGAGATCACCACTAATGGCTTTACTGAACTTAGATTATGCATTCAATTGCAGATGTAACTGGTAAAGGAAAACAGATTGAGAGAAAACAACTGGTCATTGTTTGCCTTTCAGTATTCAAGAAAAACTATGTGGCTGGTAATGTTCCTTCTTTCTGTAGGTTAGAAAGGCCAATATGGAAAACCAGGACAGAATTAGAAAAACAATAAAAAATAAATTGCAGTTATATGCAACAAATTGGACTTGGGATGATCACTTTGGACCTTTTAAATGGGGACCAAACTAAAACTGTTTCCTTGGTAGTCCTCATATCAGGACCAGGCCTTGTGTACAACTGTTTATTTAATTTCTTGTTAGATTATCTAACAAGAGAATCAATTTCTTCTCGAGTGAATACATTAGATGCCAAATAACTTAATTATTGTTGTCAATTAATGATAATATAATTTAGCAGCTACTAGGCATGTCAGTGTACTATTGCATTCCACAGCCATGTGAAGCTTTGTTGTAAACAACTTTTCTTTGAAAAATGAGTCTGCATCCGAGTTCCTGGGCTGACGGCATGAGGGAAACCTGTCGCAGATGATGATATAGAACTCCGCCTCTGTCACTGCCACTGCTTGCACAGCTCATCCTCGTGAAAATCGAACCATAAACTCTTCGCTGTCATATTCTATATTTTTATTGCATTGTCCTTGTGTCTTACCATGAAGAACTTCAAAACTTTCACTTTTTTGAGAGTTGCTATTAATTAGTTACGAGGTAAGAGATACAACTGATATGATACTGAGTAAATTATATTGTCTAGTTTTGATGTTTATTTATATGATAATTTATTTTAAATTTAAATAAATATTATCTTGTTTATTTTTAAAATTTAAATATATAATAATTTATTTTAAATTTAAATACATGTTATATTATTTATTTTTAAAATTATTTATGTGACAATTTATTACAAATTTAAATAAATATTACATTTTATTCTATATTAATATAAATTCTAATATAATATCTTTCAACCATGTTAAATTATTATCTTTACTTATTTGTAATTAAATTATAATTAAATCACATTATCTTTCATAATTTTAAATACTTTTATAAGCTGTTTGATAAATTTTTTTATGAGAAGATTGGTACTAATAATTAATTAGTAGTTATACTCTCATAAGTATACAAATGCTAGTATTTCACAATAAAATTATTTATTTGTATAAGTTGTGTAGATGTTTTAGCTTCTAATATATTATTTCTTATAAAATATATATTAAAAAATAATAGTCAAAGATTAATTTATTACATATATTATAAATAATTATTATTTATATACATATTTAAATTTAAGATGATTTATTATATAAATAAAATTTAAGGTTAAGTAATATAATATTTATTTAAACTTAAAATAGATTATTATATAAGTATATTTTAAAGATAAATAATATAATATTTATTTAAATTTATGGTATACGATCATATATAAATAAATTTTAAGTATGGACAATATAATTTACCTTATGATATATTATCATAAATAAAAAGTATCGATAAATATTTAAAATAAATTATTTATTATTAATAATAATAAAAATATCATAATATATTATAAATATATACGTAGGTTTTTTTTTATAATATTAGCCTATAAGTGTATTTAGTATTTACAATTCTCCATGTTAAATAATTAATATATATCATACTATAACATTAGCAAGTAAAGCATATTTTAAGTTTACAACGGAGAGAAGCTTTTACAAAGTTGGCACATTAATTTCGTTCTTTTATTTTTATATTTTATTTTTATTTAATTATTATTATAGAATTAAATGAACTTAAAAATTTGAGTATTAATATTTTTTTAAAAATGTTAATTAAGAAATTATATGGGTCTTTCCTTGCCAGAGTAGGAGAACCGGCAGCAGCGGAGGACCAGTAGCAACATCCTCATCCCGTGTCCGTGTCCGCGTCGTCTGTGCCGTATCTCTGCCGTCTTCCATTATTTTCTCAGCCAAAACTTAAACTTAGAGAAGGAAACATCCGCCGGACGTTTCCAGCAATGTCGATGGCTGTTCAATGTCGGATTCGTGTCTGACACCGAAGTGCCAAGGTGATTGCAGTATCTGTACTTCATAGTACCAAACTATCAATTAGCTCAGGAAAAGTTTTGTTTTACACATCTGTATCAATGTTGACGTATGATTTGGAAATATTAATCTTTGTAGGACAGTTATATTTGGAATAATGTGGGTCTTTCTTTGCCAAAGAAGGAGAACTAGCAGCGCAGGAGAATCAGTAGCAGCATCCTCATCCTGTGTTCGTGTCCGCGTCGTCTGTGCCATATCTCTGCCGTCTCCCATTATTTTCTCAGCCAAAACTTATGCTTAACAGAGAGATAGTTCCAATTAGCAAATGTCCCGTCGTCCCCAAGTTTCTCGAACCGAATGGATCCAATGTAGGATAGAAAAACAAACCAAAGGACAAAGAATACACCAAAACAAACGAAATCTTGAGGTCATACTTTAAGTTAGTTGACCAATGATTCATTTGTGTTCAACTGGACGAATTCAATTATTTATCTTTGCATAAACTAATGGGTATTGAGAGCGAATGGGGAGCAATAATTATCGTAGAGATTTTGTTTAAGTATACATATAGGTTCAGAATAATTGTTTTTAAAAAGGAGTTAGTGTTATATTTATTAAAAAAATAATAAAAATTTAATTACAATAATTTAGATATATGTGTAAAAATTTTTCTTTTAAAAAATTAATTAAATAAATTTTAATTTAATAAAAAAAGAGACAGATGAAGACTATAAAAAAATTTAAAAAAATATATTAATAAATATATTTGATTAAATAATATTTTTAAAAATTTAATTTTAAATAAAGTTCAATGATACATCTAATTTGTATAATCAATTTTATCTAGTTAAAAATAATTATTTTTATTATTATCATTATACACGTATAGGTTACTAAGTTAGCCCCATTTATAGAGTGAGAGAGAGGAGGGGATAAGAAATAATAAATAAAGAATAATGATAGTTGCACACACATTTTACACATACTCTACACACTTTCACATTTTCAACTCCCTTTCTCACTCTTAAATTCAAATATTTTTCCTGTACTTTTTTTCTATCAACATATGTGGTGTGTGAAAGACTTGCTTTGTGCAAATATCATTTTTCTAAATAAAATAGGTAGAGAAATATTACTTATAATTTGAGTTACATAAACTCTACTTTCACTTAATTATTCTTAAAATATTGTGTCATGCACAACAAAAAGAGACTAATATTTATTTGTTGTGCACGATAATATCATCGGAATAGCACTATTCTTTGAGTTAATGGTGTGAAGTTTTCAATCAAATTTATGTACACGCACAACATCTTTCGACAGAGTTCAAATAAGATTTTTGGATTTTATTACAAATCAAGTTATTTTTATAATGAGTTATGCTATTTTTATATTTATTTAATTTTTATAATATAAAATTTAAATGATTAAAATATTAAATTTATTAAATTTCATAAATTTAATTATGAAACTTTATAGATTCAACAATATTTATTAATTAAGTGACACTTTTTGTGGGTGAATCATATCTCTTATGAATTGACTAATCTTGTTTAAAATTATTAATAAATAAAGAGAAAAAGAAATGATCTTTGTTCAAGTAATGTAATTTGTCTCAGGTTGGCAACCTGTTCTAGTTCTATACAAGCATACATAATAAAATATAATTAAAACTATTTTTAATGATCGATTAACTTGGTTTTGATCACTTGTTAATGTAGCCTTATTATAGAATTCTTATTGATCAATGCCATAACAATCAGAAGTCACACTAAGCATTTTCAGAAGTTAGTCGTTCAGACATCAAATCATAAATTTATTAATCATATTTTCAAGTTCAATCGAATGCCCATTTATTTATATTCAAATAGTTAACTTATAGTTCAAAAAGAAAGTTAACTTCAGGATTAAAAAATTTGACAGTTTAGACTTCCAAATTCTACATTAAGGAGTTTTTTTTTTTTTTTTTTTAAACCAAAATGTTTGAAATGTTTAAAGAAAGCAACATGCCTAGAAGGCTAGCCTGCTTCCCTAGACCACGAGCCCCACTTTAAAAAAGTGGCAAGTATCACAGCACCGTTGTTCATCATTAGTGCATTTAAAACTTCATAAATTGGTAGTTTTGGGAATGGATACTAATTCTGTTATGTTCTTTTACTTTATCTTAAATAATGTCATACTTATATTTTTAAATTTATATCTAATCTATAATACATAATTTAAGACTAATCTTAAATTAAATATAAAATTTTATATAATTTAAAATTAATATTAAATTATACATTATAAACAATGTAAATTTAAAAACATATATATAACAGTGCTCTGAACTTAAAGTAACCCAAGCTACATTGCATTAGTAGGCAATTGCCAACTAGGTTCCATTCATCTTATGTTTTCCTTCGTTTTCCTGTTGCTTGCATCTGCTAGTTAAACATCTTTCTGAGGAGTTGGGAATTGCTTCTTCTACCTGTATTTCGCTCAAAGGTTCGTTTCTGTTGGTTCTGAGTGCAACTTGATTTGTAGTGCTCTATCTGGAGATCCTTTTCTGTTTTCCTGGTAACTATTTCCTTCTATGTGACATTTCATTGCTTTATACTACTGAATTTGGTTTAGTCAACTAGTTGCTAATTCACTTAGATTCTCTTTTGCTAAAACTTTCATATATTGAGGATTCAAACTCACTTCAATTCAATGAAGGCATTTAATGGAAAAACTGACATTGTTCTCTTCATTCTTCAGTGTTTCAACACACAAAATGGCCATGAGTGAAAACCGAAATAGAAAGGAGAGGAGAACTAATTGGTTTTCAGACCCCCTCCCCTCCCCCCCTTTTCAAAAAAAAAAAAAAGTGCTAGTTGTGTTCAACATATAAGAACATTTGAATTTCTGAACGACGTTATCTTCACAAATTTAAGGCAAGCACGTAGAGAAAACTGGGACTTTAGGCCTCAAAATTTGAAACACAAAGTTTTGTAGGTTGCTGATTCAAACCAGCAATGCTTCTTGTGCAACTGTTTCTCAGTCTTCAGAGTTAGTGGTGCTGTTTGTATGCAACAGTTGTGTTCCTCAGAGAAAATGGCAGGGGAGACCAACCCAGATGGAGGTATTACTACATGTGAGACAGCAGGATCAGCAAGTCATCCATCAATTGTAAGTCCTGAAAGTTTCCAAGGAAAGACTGACATGCAGCAAGATTCAAAGAAGGCCAAGGCGAAAGGCCAAAGCAATAAAACAGTACCCTTTTACAAGCTTTTCTCATATGCAGACTCTTTCGATCATCTATTGATGCTTCTTGGGACAATAGGTGCCATTGGGAACGGAATCTCATTTCCATTAATGACTGTAATTTTTGGAGATGTAATCGATGCTTTTGGAGCAAATGCCAACACCAAACAAGTTGTTCACGAAGTTTCCAAGGTAATTAATGACTAGCTCCCTTTCATTAAGAATCTATCTTGTGAAGAAAAGAGTAACAGTGGTATGTGATCTTGCTGTACAGTATTCTTTCGGGTGTAAATCCACTTAAATAGTAAGTTTGGAGGGAACTACTGAAATTTAAATTCTCCCAATTTTCATGTCATACCGATCGATTTTATCCACAGGTATCTCTGAAGTTTGTATACTTGGCCGTGGGTTCATTTTTTGCATCATTTTTGCGTAAGTATATCAAATTTTCTGCTGATAATGTTTACACTGTAATTAGAAACTTAACTCGATTTAATCTGACAAAAATATACCCATACGTGCTATTTGCCAGAGCTGGCTTGCTGGATTGTCACAGGGGAGAGACAGGCTACACGAATAAGAAGCTTATACCTCGAAGCAATTTTGAGACAAGATATCAGCTTCTTTGATAAGGAAACCAAGAGTGGTGAGGTTGTTGGAAGGATGTCAGGCGACACGGTTCTCATTCAAGATGCCATTGGAGAGAAGGTATTCATGGACCTCCACAAAAATCCTCATGAATCATCAACATATCGTCTTACCATGATAGATCAGAGTTAAGAACAGTCTTTAACTTGCTTCTTCCCTTTTTGGGTGATATCAGGTAGGAAGGTTCTTACAGTATGTAGCAACATTTTTGGGCGGTATTATCATTGCAATAATCCGGGGTTGGCTTTTAACCCTTGTCCTGCTCACTTGTATACCGCCTCTTGTCTTGGCCGGTGCTTCAATAAGCTTTGTTGTGACAAAGGTGGCATCCCGTGGACAAGCAGCTTATGCTGCAGCAGCAACTGCGGTAGAGCAGACAATCGGTTCAATTCGAACAGTACGCAGATTGAAAGAAAGAACTTTTGATTATTCAGTTCTGTAACCGCAGAGTATTTAAAAGATTTCAATTACTCTAATGCAGGTTGCATCATTTACTGGTGAGAAGCAAGCCATAGCTCAATACGATCAATCCTTGACCAAAGCTTACAGGACTGGCGTGCAAGAGGGAGTAGCTGCTGGTTTGGGTTTTGGTTCAGTTCGTATAATAGTTTACGGCTGCTATGCTTTGGCCATGTGGTATGGAGGGAAAATGGTACTAGAGAAAGGGTACACAGGAGGGGAAGTTGTAAATGTAATTAATGCAATTTTGGTCGGATCCATGTAAGTTGGATTCTACTTTGCAAGAAAATATACGTGCTGAACTAGAGCCAAATAAACATGTCAGATTTTTTTTGTCAATCTTCTTTCCCAGGTCTCTTGGGCAGACATCTCCAAGCTTGAGTGCGTTTGCCGCAGGGCGAGCTGCAGCCTTTAAAATGTTTGAAACAATAAACAGGAAGCCAGACATTGATGCTAATGAAACTACTGGTCGGCAGCCAGATGATATCCGAGGAGATATAGAACTGAAGGAGATTTGTTTTAGTTATCCTGCAAGACCAGATGAACGAATACTTCATAGATTTTCTCTTTCAGTACCAAGTGGCACCACTGCAGCATTAGTGGGGCAAAGTGGGAGTGGGAAATCAACAGTAATTAGTTTGTTAGAGCGATTTTATGATCCACAAACTGGGGAAGTTCTCATTGACGGTTTCAATCTAAGAGAATTTCAATTGAAATGGATCAGACAAAAAATAGGCCTTGTCAGCCAGGAACCAGTTCTCTTCACTTGTAGCATTAGGGATAATATTGCCTATGGTAAGAATGGTGCCACAGATGAAGAAATCAGAGCTGCAGCAGAACTTGCTAATGCTGTCAAATTCATTGATAAATTTCCCCAGGTGAGCTCTTCAATCTTCACATGGAATTTGAAGTTGCATTTTCCTTGAACATTTGAACTGTTCTTTTGCCTCTTCAATAATATCATTAGTTGCATAATCCACGAGACTAAAGAGCATATTTCTTTCCACTGGATGGCCCTTTTACCTCCTTAATCTTGTAAACTTATGTTAGGGACTAGACACAATGGTAGGCGAGCATGGAACTCAGCTCTCTGGGGGTCAAAAGCAAAGAATCGCTATAGCAAGAGCAATACTCAAAGACCCAAGAATTCTACTTCTTGATGAGGCTACGAGTGCCCTTGATGCTGAATCAGAGAGAGTAATTCAGGAGACACTAGACACAATTATGACAAATCGAACTACTATCATTGTAGCACACCGCTTAAGTAGTATCAGGAATGCTGATACTATTGCTGTTATTCACCAAGGAAAAATAGTAGAAAAAGGTAGATATATAATCTTGTCGTAGAAATGAAAAAAACTAAATCTGCTTTCATTTTGTTATCTCTCAGTTCTTCCTTAATTTATCTTTCCAATTCAACAGCTCTTGCTACCACAATTCTAAGCATATTCCTTATGAGCCCTATACGTTTGTAGAATTATACCTTACTGAATTATTTTCTCTTTCAACTGATTAGGTTCACATGCTGAACTCGTTAAGGATCCTAATGGAGCCTATAGCCAACTCATTAGATTGCAAGACGTCCAAAGGGAGTCAGAAGAGAATTGTACAAATGAAACAGACAGGCCACACAACTTTGTGGATTCTGGACGACAATCAAGTCAATGGTTTTCTTTCCGTGATTCTATAAGCCGAGGATCATCTGAACTTGGAAACAGCGATCGTCAATCATCTTCAATGTCATATGGTGAACCTACCATAGTTGGTCCCTTGGAAACAGGAGAAGGAGGCCCTGAAGCTCCTTCTTCAGGAGCATCACATCCACCTCCAGAAGTCTCACTTCTCCACCTTGCTTATCTTAACAAGCCTGAAGTCCCAATGCTAATTATAGGGACTCTTGCTGCTGCAGTAAATGGAGCAATATTACCTGTTCTGGGGGTATTGCTCTCTAGGATGATAAATATTTTCTATGAACCAGCAGATGAACTCCGTAGAGATTCAAAATTTTGGGCATTTATATTTATTGCCCTAGGTACAGCAGGCTTCATAACTCATCCATTAAGGTCCTACTTCTTTGCCGTAGCAGGTTGTAAGTTGATCAAAAGGATCCGGCTAATGTGTTTTGAGAAAGTAATCCATATGGAAATAAGTTGGTTTGACAAGGCTGAGCATTCAAGCGGAGCAATAGGAGCAAGGCTCTCTACTGATACTGTTCCTATTCGAGCTTTGGTTGGGGATGCACTTGGTTTATTGGTTCAAGATATTGCTACTGCAATTGCTGCCTTGGTAATTGCCTTTGAGGCGAACTGGAGGCTTTCTCTGATCATTCTTGCTTTGCTACCTCTGTTACTTGTAAATGGACATATGCACATTAAGTCCATGCAAGGATTCAGCACAGAAGCAAAGGTTTATATCCAACTGTCGTAATACTATCAATTACTAATGCAAATACATACAAAAATACTTAAGTTCTAAACTTAGGGGGAAAAATAGTGATGCAAATCTTTGGTTGTAACCTGGATGGAATTGATTAGATACATTTTTATGTCTTATCATTGTTAGCTGAATACATCGTTGTATTTAAATTCATATCATATTGACAATGCGGTTTTTTAAATTCCCAACAGAAACTGTATGAGGAAGCAAGTCAGGTTGCAAATGATGCAGTGGGGAGTATTAGAACAGTTGCTGCATTCTGTGCTGAAGAGAAGGTGATGGAATTATACCGGAAGAAATGTAAAGGACCTATTAAGACGGGCATAAGAAACGGGTTAATAAGTGGAAGTGGATTAGGGTTAGCATCCTTTTTTTTGTTGTGTGTCTATGCTACCAGTTTTTATGCTGGAGCTCGACTTGTTCATGATGGCAAAGCATCAATCTCAGATGTTTTCCGTGTAAGTCATTCTCCTTACTTGTTCACTTGACTCAATTAATACTAACAAAGTATCAATAGCTAATCATATGGATGAAAGAAGAAGGAAAAAAATACCCAAGGGATAAGTTCCACATCACATAGTTCTAGCTTGATCATCTGCTGATTTGCAGGTCTTCTTTGTCCTCACCATGGCAGCTATAGCAGTCTCTCAGTCTAGCTTCATCGGCCCAGATGCAAGTAAAGCAAAAAGTTCTGCTGCCTCTATATTTGATATTCTTGATCAAACATCAAAAATAGACCCCAGTGATGACTCCGGAATAATATTGCAAGATTTGAAGGGGGAAGTTGAGTTTCGCCATGTCACTTTCAAGTATCCCAGCAGGCCTGAAGTTGAAATATTTAGAGATTTTTGCTTGACCATTGATTCAGGCAAGGTATCTGAACAATTTATGCAATGGTTTGACACATAAGTATCATAGTAACAAATGACAATGTTAGCCATAACAGCCTGTCAAATTTTGTCTTCCAAAAGCGCCAAACTAACAATTTCATTATACTGATGAAAATCAGACAGTTGCTTTAGTGGGAGAAAGTGGAAGCGGAAAGTCGACGGTTATCTCATTGCTGCAGAGGTTTTATGACCCGAATTCTGGAACAGTCACACTGGATGGAATAGAAATCCAAAAGTTACAAATTAAATGGTTAAGGCAACAAATGGGCCTGGTAAGCCAGGAGCCTGTGTTATTTAACGACACCATCCGAGCCAATATTGCATACGGAAAGGGGGGAGATGCAATGGAAGCAGAAATTATAGCTGCAGCAGAATTGGCAAATGCCCACAAGTTCATTAGTAGTTTGAAGCAGGTAAAGTGCAGAGTTCAATCAGCTGAACCTGTCTTCAAGACTTGTGCAGCATGTCTACCTTGCAAAATTCTAAATTACTAGTTATCCTCATACCATATGGATATGGTTCTGAATTCAGGAAAACAATATATGCAGGGGTATGACACAATAGTAGGGGAGCGTGGAGTTCAATTATCTGGGGGACAGAAGCAGCGGGTGGCAATTGCCCGAGCCATAGTGAAGAATCCAAAAATATTACTACTAGATGAAGCCACCAGTGCCCTTGATGCTGAATCTGAAAAAGTGGTTCAGGATGCACTGGATCGTATCATGGTAGATCGAACCACAATTGTGGTGGCCCACAGGTTATCCACTATTAAAGTTGCAGATTTGATTGCAGTGGTTAAAAATGGAGTCATTGCAGAGAAAGGAAAGCATGAAACCTTGCTCAATATGTGTGGTGCTTATGCTTCCTTAATCGCATTGCACACAAGTGTTTCTTCATCTTAGGCCCCTCTGAGCTCCTTGCTGCCATTATCTGATGTCTTCTCAATAATTGTTCACATTTGCAGATTGATATCTTCCAGCTCTCTCTCTCCTTCAAAGTATTGCCTCCATCTCTATCTTACTAGGTGTTCATGAAAGAAACAGATTTTTTCTTTTTTTAATAGAAAAGAGAAAGTTCCCATTTTTTCCTATCCTGATCATTCATTCTTCGATGGGCTCAAGTTAACATATTTTTCGCTACAGTAGCTCCTTAGAAATGGAAAAATGTCCTCAAAGATTTTAACCAATATTGGTAAGCAGTGAACAGAGTAAACAATAGAGACATTGTTAACTTAACCGGAGGAAATGGATTAGGATGCGATCACAACCAGGATAATGAAATGGTGCATCGAGCAAGCACTTGCCTTAATGAACTCAGAACAGCATCCAATTGCAGACTCAACTGATGAAAGAATGGCAATAGTATGATGCTGCTCCTAGATAAACAAACAATGGCGTGCCTCTGTTTGTAGCAGGGGTAAAATTTTGAGTCGTCTCTGAACCCCATAACACCTTCAGAGTCATAATGTGGGAATTCAATTCATTCTTTCAAGAACTCATTGCTGTGCACCGGGTTTGAGCGCCCCCTGTTCAGGCACTGATTGTATACCGTCACTTTCCACTCTCCGGGATCCGGTCTGCCGTTTTTCTTGAAGGGGTTGAAAAATCAGAAAGTTAGTCCCAAACTGTTTGGACTTAACTACACAAACTCATTTACTTTTGTTGTTGTGCTCGCGTTGGAAAGGTAGGATTCACAAATTTAAGATAAAACATATAAATAATTCTTTAAATATAAAATTTTATTTATTTTTATCCTTTACATATTTAATTTAATTAATTAGTCTTTAAAAATATATAAAATTTTCTTTAAAATATAAGATCATATTAAATTTAGTTATTTATAAATTTAATGCCATTAATTAGTCTTTTAAAAATAAAAATTACCTTTAATTAATCCCTTATAAACCTAAATTACTAAAATTAAAAATTTTAAATTTTAAACCCTTAAATCATAATCTCTAAACATAAATTTTAAATTTTAAAATTATAAGTATTAAAATCATTAAATCCTAAACCTTAAAATCATAAACCTAAACCATAACTCTCAACAACCCTAAATCATAAATAAATACCTAAACACTAACCTAGGAATTTAGGATATTAGAATTTAAGATTTACGGGCTGGGGTTTATGATTTAAAAATTTAAGATTTATGGTTTAATATTTTAGATTTAAGGGTTTAGGGGGTAAAATTTAGAGTTTTAGAATTTTATGGTTTAAGATTTTAGAATTTTTGAGGTTATGATTTAGAAGCCAAATTGGAGGTGGTTTCTATTTTTGGAGGACAAATTAATGGAATTAAATCTATGAGGGTCTAAATTAAAAATAATCCTATTTTTGATATATCATTTTATATGTTTTGTCTATATTTAGAGAACCAGTTATTAAATTAAATATATGGGGAACTAAAATGAACATGGCTATGTCTTTGAAGGACAATTTTATATGTTTTGTCTAATTTTAACTATTTAGATTCTTTTAAGTAAGCTTTATAAAATTTTATTTATAAGAATAACATGCTTGTTAAAAAATTTAAAAGGGATAAGATTTAGGAAAAGAGTCATGCTATTTCTATAAACAAATTTGTACTAATTCATCACTTATAAAAAATTTGAAGATTTGGGTTTGACTGACAGAATTGTGGGGTTTAGACATCAAACGATTTGTAAGCTATTTATGATCATTTGTGCTCCCACAATTTTTGGAGAGCATACTCTTATGGAATGTTTGGTTTAGGGGAGGGGAGGGGAAAAGAAGGATTTTAATGGAGGGGAGGGAAATGGGAAAAAAATTCACTTTTTTGGTTTGGTACAATAAGGATGGGCTTTATTTTTTCTCCCCTTGTTTGGTTAGCAAGAAAAGAAATTTTAATTAAAAAATAATATACTATTATGCTCTTTTAAAAAAAATAATTATTAGATTACGGATATAAAGGTAATTTTAAAATTAAAAAAAATAATTAAAAATAACTTAGTCATTACAATTTAAAAATTTTAATAAACTTTTCTTTCCCTCTAAATTCCCTCATATTGGGAGGAGAGGCAAAATGGAAAGAGGAGAGATTTCAAATCCCTTATTTTCTCTCTCTTCCAAAAATCTAAATCAAATAAAGGATTTTAATTAAAATTCTTCCCCTCTCTCTCCTCTATTCCTTTCCAACCAAACACTAGGTTAGGAAATGCTAGTATCAAAATTCATTAAAATCTCACAAAAATGAACATATTAGATTTATCAAATCCTTTAAATAGTAATATTCGATAAATTTAAAAGATTAAATTTTTTTTAAGCAAGATTTTTTTAAATTTTAATATGTAAGAATAGAATGAGTGCCTTAAGATAGTGCACAACACATTATTTAAGATTTTTGGATTTTGATAACGATCAAGTTGGTTTTGTAATTGACTAATCTTGTTCAAAAATATTAATAGTTAAAGAGAAAAATGATCTTAGTTCAAGGGTTCAAATTAGTGATTATATCAATGACACAACTGATATAGTATACAAATTCAATAATAAACCATCACTTACATACAACATAAAATATACTTAATTTTTAATGATTGATGAACTTGGTTTTGATTACTTTTTGATGCAGCCTTATTATCGATTTCATATTGATCAATGTTTTGACAATCACAAGTCAAATTAAGCATTTTGAGAAGCTAGTCATTCAGGCATCTAGTCATGAATTTATGTATCATATTTTCAAGCTCAATAGAATGCCCATGAGGCTAGAAGTATACCTGCTTCACTAGCCCACGAGCCCCCCTTTAAAAAAGTGGCAAATATTGATCATTAGTGCATTTAAACCGCTCATAAATTGTTAGCTTTGGTAATGGGTATCTAATTCTGTTATGTTCTTTTGCTTTATTTCAGAACTTCAAAGAAACCCAAGCTAGCTTGCATTAGTAGGCAACTACCAACTAGGTTCCATTCATCTTATGTTTTCCTTCATTTTCCTGTTGCTTGCTTCTGCTAGTTAACCATCTTTCTGAAGGCTGGAATTGCTTCTTCTACCTAAATTTCGCTTTATGTTCGTTTCTGCTTGTTCTGAGGGCAACTTAATTTGTAGTACTCTCTCTGTGTAGCTCTTTTTCTCTTTTTTCCTGGTAACTATTTCTTTCTATGTGACTCTGCATTCCTTTATACTATGAATTTGAATGAGTCAACTAGTAGCTAATTTACTTAGATTCTCTTTTGCTTAAGTCTTTCATATATGTAGGATTCAAACTCACTTCAATTCAATTAAGGCATTTAATGGGAAAACTGACATTTTTCTCTTCAGCTCCACCCAATATGGCCATGATTGAAAACCGAAAAGAAAGGAGAGGAAAGCTAATTGGTTTTCAGCCCCACCCTCCCTCTCTTAATTTTCATTTTTTAAAGGAAGTGCTAGTTGTGTCCAAGGTATGAGAACTTTTGAAACCATGTCATCTTCACAAATCTAAACTGGGAATTCAGGCCTCAAAATTGGTTGCTGATTCAAACCAGCAATGCTTCTTGTGCAACTGTTTCTCAGTCTTCAGGGTTGGCGGTGGTGTTTGCAAGCAACAGATGTGTTCCTCAGGGAAAATGGCAGGGGAGACCAACACAGATGGAGATATTACTACATGCTAGGCAGCAGGATCAGCAAGTCATCCATCAATTGTAAGTCCTGAAAATTTCCAAGGAAAGACTGACATGCAGCAAGATTCAAAGAAGGCCAAGGCGACAGACCAAAGCAATAAAACAGTACCCTTTTACAAGCTTTTGCTCATATGCAGACTCTTCCGATCATCTATTCATGCTTTTTGGGACAATAGGTGCTATTGGCAATGGATTCTCAATGCCATTAATGTCTCTAATTCTTGGAGACGTAATTGACACTTTTGGAGCAAATGCCAACACCAAACAAGTTGTTCACGAAGTTCCCAAGGTAATTAATGACTAGCTCTTCTTCATTAAGAACCTATCTTGTGAAGAAGACTTAGAAGAGTATGACAATGGACAGTGTCTGTCATCTTGCTATACAGTATTCATTTGGTTGAAATCCACAAAAATATTAAGTTTGGAGGGAACTTTAGAACTCTAAATTCTCCCAATTTTCATGTCATACTGATTAATTTTATCGTCAGGAATATCTGAAGTTTGTATACTGGGCCGTAGGTTCATTTTTTTTTTTCTTCACTTCTGCGTAAGTAAATCAAATTTAATGCTAAAAATGCTGACAGTGTAACCGAAACTTAACTTAGTTTAATTAGACAAAAATATACCCATTCGTGTTATTTGCCAGAGCTGGCTTGCTGGATTGGGAGAGACAGGCTGCACGAATTAGAAGTTTATACCTCGAAGCAATTCTGAGGCAAGATATCATCTTCTTTCATGAGGAAACGAAGATGATGAGGTTGTTGGAAGGATATCAGGTAGGAAGGTTCTTACAGTATGCAGCAAAATTTTTGGGAGGTATTATCATTGCACTCATCAGGGTTTGGCTTTTAACCCTTGTCCTGCTAGCTTCTGTACCACCTCTTGTCTTGGCCCGCGCTTTAATGAGCTTTGTTGTTGCAAAGGCGGCATTCCGTGGACAAGCAGCTTATGCTGCAGCAGCAACTGTAGTAGAGTATGAAGGATTTATCTAACCATAATCATAAATTCATACACAAAATAATTCAATAAATCTATTCTAAGCATACACACTATAGAGTGAAATAGAAGATTATACATGGAGTAGCAAGGTTCATGGCTGAAAGATTCATTGTAGTGTAGAGTTTTGGTAGAGGATTTCTTTTCTTCTTGTCTATTATGTGTAACAATAGAAAATTATGTTAGATTTAATAGAAAGCCAACACTACTTAGTAGATGAAGAGTAAGACTCTTTCCTTGTCAGACAAAATTGTATTATCTTATTCATCAAAGACAATATTAACAAGGCTCATGAACAAAAACCAAATACTAATAGCTAATTAACAAGACAAGTCTAATATCATTTATTAATATTGATTTGAGTTTTATTAAAAATTAATTTCCGTTGATATATATAAATTCACATAGATACAATTCTAACAAGGCAGACAATCGGCGTGTAAGTGCACTATTGCATTCCACAACCATGTGAAGCGTTGTTGTAAACAACTTTTCTTAGAAAAATGAGTCTGCATCCAAGTTCCTGGGCTGATGGCATTAGGGAATCCTGTTGCAGATGATGATATAGAACTCTGCCTCTGTCACTGCTTGCACAGCAAATCCTCGTGAAAAAAGAACCATAAACTCTTTGCTGTCATATTCTGTGTTTTAATTGCACAGTCCTTGTGTTTTAGCTTGAAGGGACTCCAAATTTTCACCTCTTTTTGGAGTTGCTATACGTACTCATAAAGTAATACCAAACTCTCCTAAAACATGAACTCTATCAATTAGTTCAGGAAAAGATTGTTTTATACATCTGTATTAATGTTGACGTATGATTTGGTAATATTAATCTTTGTAGGACAATGCTATTTCGAATATCAATCAGAGAGATAGTTCCAATTAGCAAATGTCCCGTGGTCCCCAAATTCTCGAGCCGAATGGATGCTATGCATGATAGAAAAACAAACCAAAGGACAAAAAATACACCAAAGCAGTCGAAATCTTGAGGTCATATTTTTGAGTTAGTCAACCAATAATTCATTTGTGTTCAACTGAACAAAATTCAATTATCAATCTATGCATAAACTAATGGGTATTGAGAGCGAATGGGGAGCAGCAATTATCATGGAGATTTTGTTTAGGTGTACAAAATATAGGTCACTAGGTCAGCCACAATTGTGTAGAGAGAGAGAAAGGGGGATAAGAAATAAGAAATAAAATAGGCAGAGAAATATTATTTGTAATTTGTGTTACATAAAGTATGCTTTCACTTAATTATTTTTACTAATACAAGTATACTCCCACATAACACATATTGTCACATACAATAATAAGAAACCAATTTTTATTTATTGTGCATGATAATATCATTAAAATAGAACAATTCTTTTGAGTTAAAAGTGTGAAGTTTTAAATTAGATTTATATGTATGCACGAGCATTTGCCATAAAGTTCAAATAAGATTTTTAGATTTCGTTGTAAACAAGTTGATTTTGTAATGAATCATGCTATTGTCATATATTTATTTTCACTTACTTTATAAAATCTAGACCATAAAATTTATTAACTCTTACAAATTGTGAGACTCAATAAATTCAATAATATTTATTAATTAAATGACACTTTTGTAATTAAATAGGGGTGGTAAAGATAAAAATATTGAAATGAATGAATGAACATATAAGAAAAGATAAAATTTTGAATGATTGTATTTGGGAGAAAGTTAGTGTGACACTTATTGAAGAGAAACTGACGTAAATTCAATTACGATAGTTTAGGTATGTACAAAAAAGACTGTAAAAGGCATCAATGAGAAAGATTGATTTAATAATTTTTAGTCTCATGAAGAGAAATAAAAGAAGATTAAAAAAGATACTTAAAAAAGTTATTAAAAAAGATCTTTAGTTAAAAAATATTTTCAAAATTTGATTTCAAATAAAATTTTACGACAACGTTTAATACATGTAATTGATCCCACATAATTGAAAAAAGCTCTGTTGTTGTTGTTGTTTTGTAATTATTATTTTGTAGGCAAATCATTTCTCTTTTAAATTGACTAATCTTGTTCAGGATTATTAATAGTTAAAGAGAAAAAGAAATGATCTTTGTTCAGGGGTTTTAATTTGTCCAAGGTTTGTAACCTGTTCTAGTTCTAAATAAGAATACATCATATAATATAATTAATACTATGTTTAATGATTGATGAACTTGGTTTTGATCACTTGTTAATGTAGCCTTATCATAGAATTCATATTGATCAATGCCTTGACAATCAAAAGTCAAATTAAGCATTTTGAGAAATTAGTCGTTAAGACATTAAGTCATGCATTTATGAATCATATAGTTCAACAAATGCCCATTTATTTATACTCAATTAGTTAACTTTAATTAAAAAAAAATGGATGACTTCAGGACTAAAAAATTTTACAGTTTCGACTTTCAAATTCAACATTAAGGTGTTGCTTTTAAACCAAAATGTTTAAAACGTTTAAAGAAAGCATCATGCCCATAAGGCTAGAAGAATACCTGCTTCACTAGCCCACGAGGCCCCCCCTTTATAAAGTGGCAAATATCAGAGCACTCTTTTTGATCATTAGTGCATTTAAACCGGTCATAAATTGGTAGTTTCGGTAATGGGTATCTAATTCTGTTATTTTCTTTTGCTTTATCTCAGAACTTAAAGGAACCCAAGCTAGCTTGCATAAGCAGGCAACTGCCAACTAGGTCCCATTCATCTTATATTTTCCTTCATTTTCCTATTGCTTGCACCTGCTAGTTAACCATCATTCTGAGGTGGCGGGAACTGCTTCTTCTACCTGTATTTGGCTCTACGGTTTCGTTTCCGTTGGTTCTTAGCGTAACTTGATTTGCAGTGCTCTCTCTGTAGAGATCTTTTTCTGTTTTCCTGGTAACTATTTCCTTCTATGTGACTTTTCATAGCTTTATACTACTGAATTTGGATAAGTCAACTAGTTGCTAATTTACTTAGATTCTCTTTTGCTGAAGTTTTTCATATATTTAGGATTCATACTCACTTCAATTCAATGAAGGCTTTTAATGGAAAAACTGACGTTGATCTCTTCATTCTCCAGTGTTTCAACACACAATATGGTCATGATTGAAAACCGAAAAAGAAAGGAGACCTCCCACCCCCCCCCCCCCCCTTTTTCTAAAAAAAAAAGGTGCTAGTTGTGATTAAGACGTAAGAATTGTTGAACTTTTGATCCACGTTATCTTCACAAACTTAAGGCAAGCAGGTAGAGAAAGCTGGGAATTTAGGCCTTAAAATTTGAAACAGAGTTTTGTAGGTTGCTGATTCAAACCAGTAATGCTTCTTGTGCATCTGTTTCTCAGTCTTGAGAGTTAATGGTGGTGTTTGTAAGCAACAGTTGTATTCGTCAGGGAAAATGGCAGGGGAGACCAACACAGATGGAGATATTGCTACATGCGAGACAGCAGGATCAGCAAGTCATCCATCAATTGTAAGTCCTGAAAGTTCCCAAGGAAGGACAGACATGCAGCAAGATTCAAAGAAGGCCAAGGCGAAAGACCAAAGCAATAAAACAGTACCCTTTTACAAGCTTTTCTCATATGCAGACTCTTTCGATCATCTGTTTATGCTTCTTGGGACAATAGGTGCCATTGGTAATGGAATCTCATTTCCATTAATGACTGTAATTTTTGGAGATGTAATCGATACTTTTGGAGCAAATGCCAACACCAAACAAGTTGTTCATGAAGTTTCCAAGGTAATTAATGACTAGCTCCCCTTCATTAAGAATCTATCTTGTGAAGAAGAGAGTGACAGTGGTCTGTGATCTTGCTATACAGTATTCTTTTGGATGTAAATCCACAAAAATAGTAAGTTTGGAGGCAGCTACAGAAATTTAAATTCTCCCAATTTTCATCTCATACTGATCAATTTTATCCACAGGTGTCTCTGAAGTTTGTGTACTTGGCCGTGGGTTCATTTTTCGCATCATTTTTGCGTAAGTACATCAAATTTTCTGCTGCTAATGCTTCACTGTAATTGCATACTTAACTCGGTTTAATCTGACAAAAATATACCCATGCGTACTATTTGCCAGAACTGGCTTGCTGGATTGTCACAGGGGAGAGACAGGCTGCACGAATAAGAACCTTATACCTCGAAGCAATTCTGAGACAAGATATCAGCTTCTTTGATAAGGAAACCGAGACTGGTGAGGTCATTGGAAGGATGTCAGGCGACACAGTTCTCATTCAAGATGCCATTGGAGAGAAGGTATTCATGGACCTCCACAAAAATCCTCATGAATCATCAACATATCCTCTTACCATGATAGATCAGAGTTACGAACAATCTTTAACTTGCTCCATCCCTATTTGGGTGATATCAGGTGGGAAGGTTCTTACAGCATGCAGCAACATTTTTGGGAGGTATTATCATTGCAATCATCCGGGGTTGGCTTTTGACCCTTGTCCTGCTAACTTCTATACCACCTCTGGTCTTGGCCGGCGTTTTAATGAGCTTTGTTGTTGCAAAGGCGGCATCCCGTGGACAAGCAGCTTATGCTGCAGCAGCAACTGTGGTAGAGCAGACAATCGGTTCGATTCGAACAGTATGCAAATTGAAATAAAGAACTTTTGATTATTCAGTTCTGCAACAGTAGAGTATTTTAAAATATTTCACTTAATCCAATGCAGGTTGCATCATTTACTGGTGAGAAGCAAGCCATAGCTCAATACGATCAATCCTTGATCAAAGCTTACAGGACTGGCGTGCAAGAGGGAGTAGCTGCTGGTTTGGGTTTTGGTTCAGTTCGTATAATAACTTACGGCTGCTATGCCTTAGCCGTGTGGTATGGAGGGAAGATGGTACTAGAGAAAGGGTACACAGGAGGGGAAGTTGTAAATGTAATTAATGCAATTTTGATCGGCTCCATGTAAGTTGGATTCTACTTTGCAAGAAAATATACATGTTGAACAAGAGCCAAATAAATATTTCAAATTTTTAATGTCTAATCTTTATTCCCAGGTCTCTTGGGCAGACATCTCCAAGCTTGAGTGCGTTTGCTGCAGGACGAGCTGCAGCCTTTAAAATGTTTGAAACAATAAACAGGAAGCCAGACATTGATGCTAATGAAACTACTGGTCGGCAGCTAGATGATATTCAAGGAGATATAGAACTGAAGGAGATTTGCTTTAGTTATCCTGCAAGACCAGATGAACAAATACTCGATAGATTATCACTTTCAGTACCAAGTGGCACCACTGCAGCATTAGTGGGGCAAAGTGGGAGTGGGAAATCAACAGTAATTAGTTTGTTAGAGCGATTTTATGATCCACAATCTGGTGAAGTTCTCATTGACGGTTTCAATCTAAGAGAATTTCAATTGAAATGGATCAGACAAAAAATTGGCCTTGTCAGCCAGGAACCAGTTCTATTCACTTGTAGCATTAGGGATAACATTGCCTATGGGAAGAATGGCGCCACAGATGAAGAAATCAGAGCTGCAGCAGAACTTGCTAATGCTGTCAAATTCATTGATAAATTTCCCCGGGTGAGCTCTCCAATCTTCACATGGACTTTGAAGTTGCATTTTCCTTGAACATTTGAACTATTCCTTTGCTTTTTCAATAATATCATTATTTGCATAATCCACGAGACTAAAGAGCATATCTCTTTCCACTGGATGGCCTTGTTACCTCCTTAATTTTGTAAACTTATGTTAGGGACTAGACGCAATGGTAGGCGAGCATGGAACTCAGCTCTCTGGGGGCCAAAAGCAAAGAATCGCTATAGCAAGAGCAATGCTCAAAGACCCAAGAATTCTACTTCTTGATGAGGCTACAAGTGCCCTTGATGCTAAATCAGAGAGAGTAATTCAGGAGACACTAGACAGAATTATGACAAATCGAACTACTATCATTGTAGCACACCGCTTAAGTACCATCAGGAATGCTGATACTATTGCTGTTATGCACCAAGGAAAAATAGTAGAAAAAGGTAGACATATAATCTTGTCATAGAAATGAAAAATACTATGGCAATCTGCTTTCATTTTGCTTTCTCTCATTTCTTCTGTAATTTGTCTTTTCCATTTCAACAGCTCTTGCTATTACAATTCTGACCATGTTCCTTATAAACCCTATACGTTTGTAGGATTATACCTTACTGAATTCTTTTCTCTTTCAACTAATTAGGTTCACATGCTGAACTCGTTAAGGATCCTAACGGAGCCTATAGCCAGCTCATAAGATTGCAAGATGTTAAGAGGGAGTCAGAACAGAATAGTGCAAATGAAGCAGATAAGCCATACAACTCCGTGGATTCTGGACGACAATCAAGTCAACGGTTTTCTTTCCGGCATTCTATAAGCCGAGGATCATCTGAACTTGGAAACACCAATCGTCACTCATTTTCAATGTCACACGGTGAACCTACCACAGTTGGTCCCTTGGAAACAGGAGGAGGAGGCCCTGAAGCTCCTTCTTCAGGAGCATCACATCCACCTCCAGAAGTCTCACTTCTCCGCCTTGCTTATCTTAACAAGCCTGAAGTCCCAATGCTAATTATAGGGACTCTTGCTGCTGCAGTAAATGGAGCAATATTACCTGTTTTGGGGCTATTGTTCTCCGGTATGATAAATACATTCTATGAACCAGCAGATGAACTCCGTAAAGATTCCAAATTTTGGGCATTCATATTTATTGCCCTAGGTACAGCAGGCTTCATAACTCATCCATTAAGGTCCTACTTCTTTGCCGTAGCAGGTTGTAAGTTGATCAAAAGGATCCGGCTAATGTGTTTTGAGAAAGTAATTCAGATGGAAATAAGTTGGTTTGACAAAGCTGAGCATTCAAGCGGGGCAATAGGAGCAAGGCTCGCTTCTGATGCCGTTTCTATTCGAGCTTTGGTTGGGGATGCACTTGGTTTATTGGTTCAAGATATTGCTACTGCGACTGTTGCCTTGGTAATTGCCTTCGAGGCGAACTGGAGGCTTTCTCTGATCATTCTTGCCTTGCTACCTCTGCTACTTGTAAATGGACATATGCACTATAAGTCTATGCAAGGATTCAGCACAGAAGCGAAGGTTTACATCCAACTGTCATAAAACTATCAATTACTAATGCCAATTCATATAAAAATATTTAAGTTCTAAACTTAGGGCGAAATATAGTGATGCAAAGCTTTGGTGGTAACCTGGAAGGAATTAATCAGATACATTTCTATGTCCCTTTTTTATCATTGTTACCTGAATACGTCATTGAATTTAAATTCATATCATATTGACAATGTTGCATTTTAAATGCTCAACAGAAACTGTATGAGGAAGCAAGTCAGGTTGCAAATGATGCAGTGGGGAGTATCAGAACAGTTGCTGCATTCTGTGCTGAAGATAGGGTGATGGAATTATACCGGACGAAATGTAAAGGACCTATTAAGACAGGCATAAGAAATGGGTTAATAAGTGGAAGTGGATTAGGGTTAGCATCCTTTTTTTTGTTTTGTGTCTATGCTACCAGTTTTTATGCTGGAGCTCGATTTGTTCAGGATGGAAAAGCATCAATCTCAGATGTCTTCCGTGTAAGTCATCCTTCTTACTTGTTCACTTGACTCAATTAATACCAAGACAGTATCAATAACTAATCATATGGATGGAAGTAGAAGAAAAAAATAACCCGAGATAAGTTGCACATCACATTGCTCTAATCATCTCCTGATTTGCAGGTCTTCTTTGTCCTCACTATGGCAGCCATAGCAGTCTCTCAGTCTAGCTTCGTCGCCCCAGATGCAAGTAAAGCAAAAAGTTCTGCTGCTTCTATATTTAATATTCTTGATCGAACATCAAAAATAAACCCCAGTGATGACTCCGGAATAATATTGCATGATTTGAAGGGAGAAATTGAGTTTCGCCATGTCATTTTCAAGTATCCCAGCAGGCCTGAAGTTGAAATTTTTAGAGATTTTTGCTTGGCCATTCATTCAGGCGAGGTATCTGACCAATTTATGTAATGGTTTGACACATAAGTATCATAGTAACAACTGACTATGTTAACTAAAACAGCCTGTCAAATTTTGTCTTCCAAAAGCGAGAAACTAACAGTTTCATTATACTGATAAAAATCAGACAGTTGCTTTAGTGGGAGAAAGTGGAAGCGGAAAGTCGACGGTTATCTCATTGCTGCAAAGGTTTTATGACCCGAATTCTGGTCTCATCGCACTGGATGGAATAGAAATCCAAAAGTTACAAATTAAATGGTTAAGGCAACAAATGGGCCTGGTAAGCCAGGAGCCTGTGCTATTTAACGACACCATCCGAGCCAATATTGCATATGGAAAGGGGGGAGATGCAACGGAAGCAGAAATTATAGCTGCAGCAGAATTGGCAAATGCCCACAAGTTCATTAGTAGTTTGAAGCAGGTAAAGTGCAGAGTTCAATCGGATGAACCTGTCTTCAAGACTTGTGCAGCATATCAAAATTCTAAATTACTAGTTATCCGCAAACCATATGGATATGGTTCTGAATTCTGGAAAACCATATATGCAGGGGTATGACACAATAGTAGGCGAGCGAGGAGTTCAATTATCTGGGGGACAGAAGCAGCGGGTGGCAATTGCCCGAGCCATAGTGAAGAATCCAAAAATATTACTACTAGATGAAGCCACCAGTGCCCTTGATGCTGAGTCTGAAAAAGTGGTTCAGGATGCACTGGACCGTATCATGGTAGATCGAACCACAATTGTAGTGGCCCATAGGTTATCCACTATTAAAGGTGCAGATTTAATTGCAGTGGTTAAAAATGGAGTCATTGCAGAAAAAGGAAAGCATGAAACCTTGCTCAATAAGGGTGATGCTTATGCTTCCTTAATAGCATTGCATACAAGTGTTTCTTCAACTTAGGCCTCTTTGAGTTCCTTGCTGCTATTATCTGATTTCTTCTCAATAAATGTTCACGTTTGCAAATTGATATCTTCCCTCTCCTTCAAAGTATTGCTTCCATCTCTATCTAAGTGTTCTTGAAAGAAACCGATTTTTTTTTTTAAGAAAACAAGCCACAAAAAAAGTTCCCATTTTTTCTTCTCCTGATCATTCATTCTTTGATGGGTCTCAAGCTAACATATTTTTTGCTACACTAGCTCCTTAAAATGGAAAATGTCCACAAAGATTATAAGCGATATTGCTAAGCAGTGAATAGAGAAAACTATAGAGACAATGTTAACTTAACTGGTGGTGATGGATTCGCATGCGATCACAACCAGGATATTGAAATGGTGTATAGAGCAAGCACTTAGCTTAGTGAACTCAGAACAGCATCCAATTGCAGACTCAACTGATGAAACAATGGCAATGGTATGATGATGCTGCTAGATAAACAAACAATGGCGTGCCCGTGTTTACGGCAATTGTAAAATCTTGAGTCTTCTCTGAGCCCCCTAACACCTTCAGAGTTGTAATGTGGTTATTGAATCCATTCTTTCGAGAACTCATTACTCTGCACTGGGTTTGAGCGTCCCCGGTTCAGGCACTGCTTGTATACCGCCCTTTTGCACCAAGGTCTAGGCTGCCTATTTTTTCTTTTCTGGAAGGGGTCGAAAAATTTAGAGGGGATAACGTTTGGAATGTTTTTATGCTTGGGATTTAGATTATTTGGCCTTGTTATTCTTTAATTTTTATTATTTTTTAGTTAAAATATATGAAATCTTCTTATACCTTTATCTTATTCTGAAAATTTTATTATATTTTTAATTATAATAATAAATATATTATATTTTAAAAATTATAACAATTTATTTCTACTATTAAAAATTATTTAAATATAAATAAAATACATGACTCTGCTAAAATTTTAAATTCATCCCATCTATTTTTATTAATAAAATAAAGTGTTAAGCAATCACTTGCTAAAATTATAGTTAAATAAAAATTTTTTGACAATACAATTTTATCTATAACTATATAATTTGAGCAATTACAGCCTTTAAATAAAGTGTTTTTGAAAATCAATATATCTAATGAGAGGGATTCCAATGTTCAACAAATATTTGGATAATTCTTTAAAGAAAATAGTAAATTGTTATAATTTTAAAATATAATATATTTATTGTTACAATTAAAAGTATAAAAAAATTTTAAAATAAGGTAAAAATATAAGAAAGTTTCATATACTTTAACCTTATTTTTTATCATTTAATAAATGAGTTTTTTTTTCTCTTATTATTTTTTTATTTCTTCATTCTCTACTTTTTTTTCTTTTATTATTTCTTAATTTTAAATCTAGATATAATCCCCTATACTTACTAGAGCTACTATATGAGCTAGCACAGATTGAGTCCGCTCATTTTGGTCCAAGTTAAAAAAATTAATCCTAACCCTAATCTTATAAAGTTGATAGTTAAATAAATTGACTTTGCAAATTGGTATTGAACCTAAACTTAAATTTGAATTCAAACTTAAACTTAAATTATAAATTAATAAAAATATTTTATAAATTTAATCTTATTAAATATTTATTTTCAAAAAACATATACTATTAAACTTATTTAATTTTATATGTAAATTTTTAATATTAAATTATTCTTAAATTATTTATAAAAATTTAACTCTATAACAGTTTATAAGTGTGTGAAAAGGGAATTGAACCATAATATGTGAATGATAGAGAATAAGTCAGATAATGATTTAAGGGTAGATTGAATTTGAAAGTATAAAATTAAAAAAAAGATTAACCTAATTTAATCTTGAACTAATTCAGATTGAGTAAAAAATGACCTAATTTTTTTAAGTCAAAATTTTGTATTATTTTTTTAGAAGATTTTGAGTTGGCTTGACGAATTGAATTAAAATTAAAGGCTCTAATATTTATATACTTTAAATTTTAAAAAATTTTAGGATATAAAATAGTTATTTTGTTCATTTTCAGCTATGAGTTAGTTGATTTAAATTGTTGTATAGTCAAAAATAATCTTAGTTACTATATTTAAACAAACATGCAATAGCTGAGGAGGACAGAAAATCTCAGGTGCGGTCGTCGGAGGAAACAGACCTCCTCGGGCGACGCACAATGAAGTTAAAGATGGGTGGGGGACATTCTTGGAAGGATGTGCCCTTCGGCCAAGGGTAGAGCTGGATGTTTAGAGAATTGGGATTTTTTAAGATATAAATTATATTTTTAAAAATAAAATATAAGTAAAAATTAATCATTAAATTTTTATTAAATATAAATTATAAATTTAAAATAATTATAATAATTAATTTTATATGAATAATTATTTATTTATTTTTATTTTTTAAAATATATTTTATACTTTAAAAAATTCAAACTCAAATGGTTCATAAGCTGGGCAAGGATCAGGAGGCTCGAAAGTTGACTTGTGGAGAGACGCGGTTGAAAAATAACACATTATTTTGAATTTTTTTTAGAGACTTGTGAAATCCTAGGTGAATTGAAATTTGGGTTTGGAAAATATTTGATTGATTAATTATAATTGTCTGATTAAAATTAGTAGGTTAATATCTAATGAATAGATAAAGACTAAAGACTTAAACTTAGTTAATTTTATTATTTTTATAATTTAATTTTTATAATATAAAATTTAAATATTAATTTTTTTAAAATTAAATTATGAGACTTACAAAATTAATAATTTTTAAATTGTTGTTATTCTTATAACTTTACATCTAATTATGAGATGAATATTTCTCTTTGCATGTTATGGTAACTTAGAACCTGAAATGTTCCTTCAACGAGTGCATTTCTTCCATCCTATATTAAGATCAAAAGAGGAATTATAAAATACTCCAGACTCAAGAAGTACAGACCAAGCCAAATTGCAAAGCCACACAGAATTTGCTTTAAATGTTTGCAAATCCTAAACTTTCTTTTCCATTTACCAAGAGAAAAAGATCTACTATCAGTCAGCATTAATGGATCTGGTGATGGAGACCTCCACTACCGAACAAAGAATCCACTTATGATCAGACCCACCACCAAACTCAAGAGTGCTCCTCAAAACCCTAGCTTTTCTGTCAGGAATCCAAGGATTGGACCAAAAAGCTACTACCTTTAATCATAAGCACTGCTGTGGACTCCAAAGGCACAAGAGTAACAGGAACAGAAAAAGAAGGCACAAGGGAAAGTTGGACTCTAAACAAAAAAAGCATAAAGAGAGGGAGAACTTACACAAAGGGGAGCCCTTTTCACAGTTTCAGATGCCAACCCCACATCCACAACCTTCATCAAACTTGTCAACAACGTTTTTGAATTTGTTTTAAGATTCCACCATAAGTTTGTTGTTGTTTGGAAACCAATTGAATTTTATTATGTGTCATCATTGTGGGTTAGTGGTACAAGCACCTGAAGACATCTCATGACTTACACCTCCAAACTTGCTTATCAGAGTTCCTTCCTGGAAGCTGCAGACATGCCATCTTTTACTTAAACCATAGTAGTGGCAATTGAATCAAAATCTATTGATGAACTATATCATGATTCATGAATTTGTTCCGAAGAAGGGGTAAAACTGAAGTTATTTCATGCAAAGTTATATTAAATATTCCAATGGCTCCAATAATTAGCATTAATTAGTTATTAATAAAAATACCAAAATGAGTTGAAGCTATTAAATTGACCCCTCTTAGAAGCATTGAAGAAGCAAGTCAAGTTTATATTTTATAATCTATTTATAAATGAATATTTTATCTATTTTTATTGACCCATGAATCAAGATAGATTAAAATAGAGTGACATATTTAAATATAAAAATACATAATTTATCAAATTAACTTATTTTGTTTTAAAAGATAGATTATATTTATATTTTTGTTACTTGTTTATGAATAAGCTTTTTTAACCTTCTCTATTTTAACCCACAATTACAATGGGGTAAGACTGACGGACATTTGACACCTGATTAAACTTCTAGTTACTAATATCATCGGTGAGAAAATTTCTCTTTCCAACTGCTTGGTGAAGAGTTGAAGTACCATCAGAAATGAAAGACCAAAATAGATTACAGACATAAAATTAATGCACGAACTTGGGGTAATAATAATTTTTTCTGGGTCTCTTAATCAGGTCAACTGCTTAGCTTCAAGTCTACAATGGGTACGAAGAAATGCAAGGCCCAACGCTTTAGGGAAACCCTTCATGCCAATTCCACCTTAGATTAGAAAATTGGTTACTTACCATGTCTCTAGTAAGAATCCAAAAGACTCGTTTCTATCTCACAAGACCCTTATGTAGTTGATTTCCCTCCCATGATAAAACCCCTGTTTCTATGCCCTTTGCCTCTTTTGTTCGAGTCTTAGACAGATCTAATGCATCCAAAAAGACATGAAAGATATTTATGAAATTAGGTATACAGCATCTATCAAAGGCTGAAGGCCTAATCTCGCAATGGGGACCAACGTCGTAGAAACTTGGAGCTTCCAAACACAATTCTAACTTTACTAATGAGCTACCATAAAATGATCCCAAATTGAGAAAAAATTACGATACCCATTAAAATGACTGATTTGCCATATGCATTAACATTTATTTTTTGTTCATTAAAGTTTCCTGTGAGGAGAAATTACCTCAAGATATAGTACAGGCCTCAATGAAAATTTATATTAGTATTTACATATCACTTATTAATAGAAATTGTTAGTAGAGAAATTTGAACATAAATCTTATAAGTGAAATATTTTAAACTTTACTAGTTAAACCCAGCCATTGGTCCATATGCATTAACATTGAAGAAGAATAGTATACTTTAAAAAAACCTAATAGTTCAGACTTCAGACGATTTAGGGATGCAGAAGAAGGCTGTTTAGTACTGATTTACTAAAAGTAGTCTATAAAGCTGAATTAGTTACAAGCCTCATCATTCAGACAATTAGCTGTTAGAAAGAGACAGAAAATTTTGACAGATGAGATATACATACATCAAGTTGGTTAAAAATTGTACTCTAGTTTGATAAAGACGTCTACCACCATGATACAATTTTTGTTAAGCCCATGTACCAAGCGAAAATGGGGTGAATTTTGTGTGTAAACCTCCCTATACAAACAGGGCATAAGAATTCAAGCACGTGAATTCAAGTGTAAATTTTGCAAAGATAGAGAGTGCCAAAGAAAATTAAAAGGTTATTTCTTAACAAAATCACAACCGCAGTAACAAATGGCACTTTTTGTGATGCGATGGCACAACTAACCAACGAAAGTTTGGAGCTTTATTCTTATATATTTCAAGTATTCCTTCAAAGGGATTCACCTACTGAACCCCCTAACACCCCCCCCCCCCCTTCTCCACAGCCAGCCTTTCTCTCCCATCTTACATTTCCCACTCTTCTCTTGCATCAAATACATAATCAATTGCAGCAAAGAAACATGCTTATGAAACAAGCACCCCAATTGATTCATTGTTGGTGAGACTACTTGCTGAATGCTTCAAGATGCCTCTCCTCCCCTGTTTCTCCTCTGTTTTTATATGTTTGTTTGAGTCTTCCATTACCCTTTTGGATATTTGGGCCCCAACGCTGAAGGAACATGTCTATGTTCATCTTCCCTTCTAGAGTGATGAAGCCATGAAAGAGTTCTAGTTGTTATGGATTGGGAAAGGATCAGACAGGTGATACTATTACAGGGCACATTAAGGCGTAAAGGTCTGCAATATTATCTGTGAAAGAAACAAGAAGCTTTCTGGCAGGTACTGCGTTTATTAGCATTCATAAGAGTTCATTTAGACATTGGCATTTATAACTTTCACTTTTATTAGCTTTTTTGCTTTCTATTTTGTCCTTTGAGATTTAATGAGAGAAAATAGTTGTGATTGGTTTCTGACACCTTCTAAGAGCAAGATTGCCAACAGAAACACTAAAAGAAAGGAAATTGTGAAACTTTACACAGTGGAACTTATAATCTCTCGTTAAATTGGTTAGAAGAGACAACTTTCCTGATATGCATCTAAAACTTAAAAGGAAAGAAAAACAGGGAATTTTTATTATTTAAAATAATACTATCTTAGGGGAATTCAATTATTAGAACTATAATAATAATAATAATAATAATAAATAAATAAATTTTTATCTTATTAAGTAAGGTTAATTATATATATTAAATTTTATTTAAAATTAAAATTTTAAAAATATTATTTAATTAAAAATTATTTTTAATAATATCTCAGAATTTTTTTTTAATTTTTTTTATCTCTTTTTATTGAACTAAAAAATAATTTGATCATTTTTTTCATTAAAACTTCAACAATCTTTTTTGTATATGTATAAACTATGATAATTTAATTTTTGTCATTTTATTTTCAGTAGGTATAATATAAGTTTTTTGAATTCATTAATTAGAAATTTAAAATAAATTTATTTTTTGTTTCTAGTCATTAATCAAAAATTCGATTCTGTTGCTTTTAAGTTAAAAAAAGCCTTCATATTCATCCTGAATGTTTGCCTAACACAATAAACTTTTGAAAAAATTTATTTTTTTCCGTCGATGAAAAAAATATGCCAAGAGTGGTCCTTTGGTCTCAAAGGCAGACGGACATGTGAATGAGTAAAGGGATTTTGTTTTTATTGGCCCTTATGGAAGGCGCGGCACCAAAGGGCTGCTTTGAGCTGCGCAGAATGTGCGGTGGCTCTAAAATCCATTAGATGCGCGCAGCTGTTCTTATATTACTCCTCCCTCACATTCATGCAGCACAGTAGTCACGCACTGTCACATGTGGATGCGTGCTGCTGCTGCTGCCGATGTAGTAGTTTTTCATTCTGCTTTCACGGGTTTCCCATTTCACTATGCCTCGAGTGTTTGCTTAGAAAAATACTTGTAGTATATGTAAGACGGCCCTTGGCAATTGGCGTTCCCATAAAGCTTGTCAAACATTACTGTGCTGCATGAGTGCTGCATGTTCACCCGCCTGACTGTGATCCCTATTGCTGCAAAATTGAGAAACCAAAGTGTAGTACACAGATTGGTGAGCAAATCTGCCAGTCAGAGTCAGGAAAGATACATCCCATGCATGTATCCCTCCTTCCTAGTTTAATCATAGAACATGCACCGTCATGCATATGCATGTCTAAGATTGATAGGCAGAGAACTGTTTAGGTGTAGAGCAATCTGTTCATAGATTTTCAGAACAGTTGATACATTCACACATGAATAATAAGACATACACATTGGAGTCACACATCAATAGCACATAGGAAAGTCACCTCCAAAACCTTCTATCTTGTATAATGTTTACATTTTTTTAATGTAAGCGTTTAAATTTATTATTGGAAAACTCCTTATATAAGTAGCAATACTCAATAGAAAAAACATATATACACAGTTATTTTTTACATATATAAATTATACATTTAAGTGTGATCTTTCAAACAGACTAAAAGGGTGAAATTCACTTTCACCCAAGACTAGAACACATCTAATGTTTTTGTAAGTGTTCTCCAAATTCTATGATCCTGATAATGACATAGTTTTGTGGAAACCGAGAAAGGAACTTGCTGCTTTAAGAGCGTTAAGTAAGGAATTAGTGACCAATACCATGGTTCATGACTTGATTCCCACTATTTGTGTCTTTTGATGCAGAATGTTAAGATGATACATAGCTGTCTTTTGGGTATTTTATATACGAAAATGATATGATTACAACTTTATAATTATGTCTTCAATTACGTTAGTGATGTTATTAGAGACAGATTTATTAAAATAAATTTAAAAAATAAATAAAATTGAATAAAAGAGATGAGAGATATGAATGAAGTTATAAATATAAGAATTAAAAATAAAAATATTATTTTATATATTACAGGTTTAGCCAAAATGAAAGCAGATTCGTATTTTACAAGACCAATGGGAGTTGAAACTTCTTTTGGGGGCGCATTTTCTATATAAAATTCTGTACTTAGGAAATACTTGATCCTAGGTCTTTAGGTTTGCGTGAATGCTTCCTAGGATGTGTGCATATTTGCTCAATGAATCTTAGTTTATGGACCCACGGAAAAAAAAAAAAAAAAAGCCTTTGAGATTTGCATTGGATGTTGAATATCTTATGTGTGCATATGTTTGCTCCGTGAATCTTTGTGGACCCATGAAAGGAAAAAAAAAATGTTTGATTTTTGCATCGGATGTTGAATATCTTACCTCGGTTGCCTCTTGCTTTCATTGTCTTTGATTTCTTTGGACGTTTTATAATGGTTTTTTAAATTTCAAGTTGTTGTCCATATTTTTTTTAAAAATTGTGTAGTTTCCTTTGGGATAAGGGAAAGAATGCCACTATGGCCGAACTTTTATAAATTTGATTTTGACATTAAAAAAAGAAATAATAATAAATATATTAATAAGGGTATTGACATTGCGTAAACTTAATTTTATTAAATATTTATTAAAAATTTTAAAAAAATTATATTTATTGAATTTTGTATGAAAGCCAAATATTAAATAACTTTCAAATTATTTGTCAAATTTAATAATTCGAAATTTAATAAGATTGTATATTTCCTAACAATATCCTAAAAGACCACCTCACTGCTTTTAAAGTGACATTGTGTTCCCTTCAACTAAAATTAAAGCATTTTTTTAAAACATATCTTTATTTTTATTTATTTATTTTTACATAATTTTTATGGCATAATTAAAATTTATATTATCAAATTTTATAATTAAATTATAGAATATAATTATTTAATAATCCTCATACTATTTATTGGAACAACTTTTCTCTTTTCAAAATGATAAGAGAAAAAATCAATTCAATATTAGCTCAAGTAATGAATTCCCTAGAAAATTTATTACTGGTGATTGGATTGAACCACTTGAGCAACCAAAAAAGAAGAGTGTGCAATCAATGAAGCTGTTAAATAATTGTACTTAAAGCCACAATCGCAAGACAAAAAATGTAATCAAACATGCACCTCAAAGTTCACATCAATATCCCCAACCTAATAACCTCATTTGTGTTAGCCTTTGAAACACGACACTCAACTAACTACCATTTTCACCTCAGAAGACACAATATATAGAACAGAATATGAAATGCATTTGATTTAGTACAGTTAGGATGAAGCTTCATGCTTTGGACTTCGGTTTAATCCTTGTGGTGGCTCTGTTTTTAGTTCTTCAAGTTAAAAAAAAAAAAAAATGTTCATACTGTCTCTCTTTCTGCTTAAGGTAACCATAAAATTTCCATATTGAATGCCTAATCATCCATGTTTTTGTCCCATTTGCAATAGAAGCACACTGAGAACAGTGTCTCCCCTTTGGGACCCATGAGCATTTGGCAATTACATGGCAATCATTGTCAGTATATTTAAAGGCTTAGTTTGTATGCATTGTGCTGCCTATTGGGCATTATACATAACTGCTAATTTGCCACAGTTCTGCTATTACAAGAATCTTGTTAAATACTTCATCTTTTTTTTTTATTTTAATCTAATTTTTACTTTTTTAAAAACAATGTTTCATTAATCTTTTTCAACTTTTTTTAGTTGACCCATTTTTCATTAAATGCTTAACTAACTTTCACCCCTCCATTATCTTGTTAACTTTTAATATTTAAGTTATATTTTAGTTAAAAAAGCAAATCATTTTTAAGATAAAGACTATATAATTTTTTTTTCAATTTATGTGCATCTTTCTTAAATAATAAATATTTTGAAATAAAAGAAATACTCACTTAAATTTTAGATTATTAAAATTATTAAATCTAACATATAAGCATGTGGGATCCAATCACTTTTTCTATATGCAGTCACAGGCACATAACAAACAGAAAATGTAGTTTCAATTAATGTGACTTAAAAAATCTCACAAAATGTAGAGTGATATTTAGATCAATTAATCTTATAATTTAATTTGTGAAACTTAAAAAATTTAATGACAATAAAATTTTTATAAATTTTAATTTATGTAAATAAAAGAATTAAATAACAAAATGAGAAGAAGAGATACTTGTAGGTGCAGAAAAGTAAAATAGTGAATGGGGAAAAAAGATTTGGATTTTCTAATTTATTTTTTATTAAATTTAATATTTTTTATATCTTTTTATTTTATAATTAAATTTAACGTATGATCTTTTTTTATTAAATTTATTCTTAATTTTATGTTTAATTTTTTTGTTATACATTTTAATTTTTTTAAAAAAATTAAATGATTCGAAATTAAATGATCTGGTCACGAAGAACAAGAAGAGGCCAAAAGGTCTAAGCGGGATTCGAAGAGAGAAAAAAGGGAGAGGCTTGACACTTAGTGTTGAGGGAATGCTTCGAAAGTTGTGAAAGAAGAGACAGTTTATGCAAGCGAACCACTCTT
The DNA here is from genome assembly GCA_037013595.1 of Dicorynia guianensis. NCBI lineage: Eukaryota > Viridiplantae > Streptophyta > Magnoliopsida > Fabales > Fabaceae > Dicorynia > Dicorynia guianensis. Next base: position 23,044,807 of record JASUAB010000015.1, read on the forward strand.
TGTGAAGGCACTTTATTCAAAAGAATTTGCATAATATATATTAAATGGGGGAGACGGTCCATCCCTTTTATAATACAAAAATAAAAATTTCACTTTTTACTCTTTTGAATGATTTTTCAACTTTTTTATACATTTATCAACATGACAACTAGCTTTCTTTACGATACATCCCATGTTTCAGCTTTCTTGAGCAGTGAATTTTTGCAGGCTTGTATGAAATATCTCTTCTGTTGGGCACAGGAAACTATGTGTAATGACACCAGAAATTACTCACAAAAACTTAAGTTATCGTTCGGTCAGATTTATACAGATTATTGTAGATGAAATTTAAGAAATCTAAATCCTGCCATTTAATACCACTTCAAGCCGATCTTTATCTCAATGGCTGAACTAACTAGAGGTGCCAGTGAGTGGGATTTGTTGGACCGGCTTATCTCGCTAAAGTGAATTTATATTTTTTAATTTATAAAAATATAAATATTACATTTTATTTTATTTAATTTATAAGTTATAATAAAATAAAACAATATATTTTTATATATAAAATATATTAATTTATTAAACTAATTAAGAGATGAGATGAATTATAATTTTTTTAATTTATTAAAATTATAAGTTATCCTATTTCATTATATTTAATTACAGTTTGTGGCAAAGTGGGGCAGGTCAACCTGCTCTGAAACTTCTACAACGAACCTAACTTTTGTTTTAGTCGGTTTAATTCAACTTCATATGAGGTGTGCGATTTATACCAATCCTAGTATACACTACAAGATTGATTTTTTACGTGAGTACATAGGTGCCTTGAGGTAAGTTCTAAAATGTATAAAATACAAACCAATTAAATGGGAAATTCCTAATTTCACTCTCTTTTTTAGCTGAAAATGCCTTGCCTGATCAACATATTTTAACTAAAATGATCAGCCAGTACTATTTATGAAAACAAATCCTTATGCGGAGACAGTGACTAGCACTAGGAGCATGTAGTACAACTGTACAAGACAGATAAAAGAATGGAATTTTCTACTTTTTTTTTCTTAAGTTTGTAGCTGTACCATGTGGGTCGTCCTGTTGCGCCTTAGCCCTTGGGTTGATTTAGGATATGGGTCACTTCTTTGGGGGGTGGCCATTCAACTTAAACAGGAAGCCATTCCATTTCGAAGGTGAATTGCTATTTGTCAGAAGAAGGGGAAGAATCAAAGTTGTAGTTATTACGTGGGTACTTGTGGGTCATTGAGGTTGAAGGTGTTCGTCAATGGCGAACCCATACCATCACTGATTTTCTTCTCCTCCCACACGGCACTCGCAAACACACGGGTGTCGTCGAATAAAGTTTCTGTCTTTTCGTGCAGGTACAGCGTACAACCACCACGCACGTAGCACCCTACCTACTCACAAAAGAACACAAACACTAACTCACAAAGTTCTCTGCTTTCATACTTTGTCTGTCATTCTGTAATCCTTTGATCCTTTCAGGTACCCCATTTTGAGAATAAGAGCCATGAAGCAAGGGACACCACCGCCAACACCGCCGCCGGCGCCAACAACAACAACCACAGCAACAGCAAAAAGTGTAAGCAAGATTAGTTACAAGTCCCACCAGAGTCTAACGCCATTTCGGCCTAGAGCTTCTCTCAAGGCAAAAGAACCTCCAAAGTCCCCTGAATTTGTCAATGGGGTATTATCAACAAGTGCTAAGACAGAGTCTCCAGCCCTGAAGATCAAATCAAAGGCCGAAAGGATTCTTGCGCTGAACAAGCCTAAGGCTGGTGGCGAAGAGGTTGTGGGAACTCAAAAGGGTAGGGAAGCTGAAGATGCCAGAGTTGTGGGTCGTTTTGTGAGCCGTCAGGGTGTGGAACAATTTGCCAGGCCACGGCGGCTTAATGGGGATTTTGGTTTAAAGAGAAATAAAGATGACCAAGATGGGAAGAATAAAGAATTGCAGGAGAAGCTTGAGATGAGTGAGAATTTGATTAAGAATTTGCAGTCTGAAGTGGTGGACTTGAAGGCCGAGTTGGATAAAGTTAAGAGCTTGAACGTGGAGCTGGAGTCTCAGAACAGGAAGCTCGCTCAGGATCTTGCCGCTGCTGAAGCTAAAATAGTCGCTGCCAGCGGCCGTGAAAAGGTGCGAATCCAATTTTTCACGGGTTTGTCACAATTTGCTTCAGAAATCATGGAAATGAATGTGTTTGAATTTCCTTCGCATTAATTGTTGTTTTTTAATTGCATTAGCAAGTTTTGTTAACCTAATTATCAGCTACTGTTTTATAGGATTTTTCACGTTATTGAACTCATTTGATGATACAAAAATAAGACCTAATATCTATGTGGAGAGCATGACAGTTGTTTATAAACTATTTTATAGAAAAGAATTTGACTTTTTCTTTTGATCTTGGATGAAGAAGGAATCAATTGGAGCGCACCAGAGTCCTAAATTTAAAGACATACAGAAACTCATTGCTGCCAATTTGGAACGGTCAAAAGTCACAAAGGAAGTTAGTGGCGAAGCAATTTTTGTCAAGGGGCCAGCTCCAGCACCAAAAGCAATGCATGGCATTGCAGAAACTGCGAGTATAGGACGAAAACCTTCACCCAGCCGGGCCAGCCCTTGCCTGCCGCCGCCGCCACCCCCACTGCCACCGATAATCCCATCTCGACCTTTAGCAAGAGCAGCGAACACCCAAAAGACCCCTGCACTTGTTGATTTATATCACTCCTTAAGAAAACCAGAAGGGAAGAAGGATTTGAAAGGATCAGTGAATCGTCATAAAACGGCAGCTATTAGTGCACAGAGTAGCATTGTTGGAGAAATTCAAAATCGTTCGGCTCATCTTTTAGCAGTAAGCAATTTGTTTTGGCATTCAATTATTGGGAATGCTCCTCCTGCTGCCTGCATTAACTTTGAAGTATGTACCGCTAATGAATGGCTATCCTTTCCAGATAAGGACAGACATTGAAACAAAAGGAGATTTCATTAATGACCTAATAAAAAAGGTGGTAGATGCAGCCTACATGGATATAGAAGATGTCCTAAAGTTTGTAGATTGGCTTGATGGTGAACTCTCGTCATTGGTAAGTTTCTAGCATAAGTATTACTCTGTTGGGCCAGTTATTATTTATACTGTTGATTGTTGTCGCTTACAAACAACTTTTCCCGAGGACTTCGGGAAGCCATTACCACTGTAACATTTTTGGGGAATGTGTCATAGGTAACAGGTCGCAAGCATAACATACAGTGTATTGGGTGTTTGGAGAAAAAAATTGATACATATAGTTTTTGCTATCATGACAGTGTGACAATTTATTTTGGTGTAACAATTCTATTGGACCTGTTTCTCAAATCTGACATATAATTATTGCTGAAGACTGAAAGTGTAGCCTTAGTTTATTCAATTAATGACTTATCATTTGATGTCATGTTTCCCAAGCTAATACTATTTCTATCCTGCTGTTTTGTTTGATCTGAGCTTTGTTGATGACTTTACTGTGATCTCAGTAGTAGATAAATTAAGCACTACAAGAAAGACCGGTTAGCCGGTGAGCAATAGCTCAACTGGCACACTGATCCCTGTCCTTCGAACCCCGCGTGGGTTCGATCCCCAGTATGCCCCATATCCTATATTGCCATACTAGGCTCCTGTATTCACCTAAAAAAAAAAAAAAGACTGGTTAAGTATGAAGAATTGCGGATCAAGCTCCTTGGTTTTGTTGATTGACAGCGTACATGTAACATATATTCCATCAACAAATTATTATGAGATTAATGGCAGAACGAGGGTGTTATGATGATGTTGTGGTTAGGTAGTATGAGGAAATTATTTGATAGCTGATTTCCATTGGTGTCTTCTATCCTGTCTTCCACAGGCAGATGAGCGAGCTGTTTTGAAGCAATTTAATTGGCCTGAGAGAAAAGCTGATGCCTTGCGAGAAGCTGCAGTTGAGTATCGTGAGCTTAAATTGTTAGAACAAGACATTTCCTCCTACAAGGATGACCCTGATATACCATGTGGAGATGCCTTGAAAAAGATGGCTAGCTTATTAGACAAGTAAGGAATATACCACAATGCACTTATTAGTTTGATACATACCGGATTTGCAGGTAGGGATGTCAAGTTGTTCTGTTCATCTCATTGTGATAGGTCTGAGCGGAGCTTACAGAGGTTAATCAAGCTGCGAAGTTCTGCAATGCGTTCATATCAGGACTACAAAATTCCAACTGCTTGGATGCTTGATTCAGGAATCATGACCAAGGTATTTTAATTTATGTGAGTACCATGGTTATGTTTATCAGAGAAATAACAATCTTAGTAAATCTTGTAGTTCCTGATGAACACTTAGTCGCTGTAGTGTGAGAAGGTGTAGCAATTATTCAAATTACTTTGCTTGTATTTGGTCAATTCTCAGTTTCATGCAATGTATCAATTTGTTTTCCTTGACAGTCTTTCTGACAGCTTGTTATAGAAATTGGTACAGTTATAAACGATTGTATTTTTCAACTGAAGAAGGGAGTTTGTTGTGAATCATTATATTACTTATCACATAATCATTTGAAAGGCACAATCAAACTTAAGTTTCCTATTGTCTCCCATCACCTACCCCAACAGAAAGTGGCCATCACCCTTAGCAGCTGTAATTAAATTACATGAATGTACCTCAAAATATTACAGAGAATTATATCATTTTGATTTTGAAATTATAAACAACAATAACAAACCGAGCCTTTTCCCACTAAGTGGGATTGGCTACATGAATCAAACGATTTTATCTTCTGTGAACTAAGAAAATATTTTTCCATGATGATTTTATCTTCTGGGAACTAATCATTTAATTCGTACTCATGCTGAACTTACAAGTTGCAGTTGAATTATTTGAGTTGATGAGCAGTATATTATCACTGCAGATAAAACAGTCTTCCATGACACTGGCCAAGATGTACATGAAAAGAGTGACAATGGAGCTTGAATCCATTCGGAGCTCAGACAGAGGATCTAGTCAAGAATCTCTTCTGCTTCATGGCGTACATTTTGCATATAGAGCTCATCAGGTAAATTTTGAACAACTATCTGCTGACTTTTAGTTATCAAAGTTGGTTGTTCAATAACACTAACCTTTTAACATACTTGTAAATATTCAGTAATAACAGATATGAGTTAAAGAATAAATGTGCAGGCATTCACACGAGGGGGGTGAATTGTGTGTTAAAACTTTCCCAAACTTTTCAATCAAAGTGTCTGACTTTAAGGTAGTTCAAAACAAGCAGTCACACAAGCAGTAAATAGTGCAGAAATATTAAAGAGAGTAGGTATAGAGAGAATTGACATAGTGAGATTTATGCTGGTTCAGAGGCAATGTGGCCCCTACGTCCAGTCTCCAAGCAATAACATATTTGACTTGTCTTCATCAAGTAAAGATTTTCTTCCTTTTCAGATAGCAATCATATCAATTTACTTTGACACATAACATATTTGGAATTGTAATTCCCTGTATCAAAGATAGAAATTTTATTTGAGGAAAGATTGATATTTGATTGGTTAATGGATTGAAATAATTAAATCCGAAATTGCTTTACATAAGGACAACTTTGAGTTAACAATAAGTACATTCACAGTGACAAAACCCATGTGCTGGATTGAAGGATGAGTAGGCTGTTTGACTGCTGAGTGCCACTATTATATATGGGTTTCAACAATTCAAACTCATGATCTCACTGTGATATATTAATAGTTTTGGATAAGCAGAAAGCAGTGATCCTGCCTGTGGTCGAACTTGTTCTTTTTATAGAATTTAAATAACAGCTCATTGCGAAGCAGAAGAGCTGCATCTATGCATACACATTACAAGCAGCAATTTCTGATTATCTGTGCTGCCAACTGCTGTAGTTAACTCTTCAGTTACCTGGTAATTTTTGTGCAGTTTGCTGGAGGTTTAGACTCAGAAACATTATGTGCTTTTGAAGAGATAAGGCAACGTGTACCGGGACACTTGGCAGGTTCTCAAGAACTTTTGGCTGGCACACCATCATCATGAGAAGCCACTGAAATTTTGGTGTCACCCTAATGGTCAGAGGAATTGGCAATCAAGCATTCATTTTTCTTCATCTAATCTCCATTGGTCAATGCTTGCAAGAGATAAGAGTAAAATGAATTGGTTTTGAAGAGAGAATTCCCTAGTGTAGTTGAGTAAGTGGAACGGCTAATCTGGTTGTCAAATGGTCACAAACGAGCAGCTCCAACCTGTAACAATCTGGGCAAAGGTTCTTGAGGAGTCAATGAGTTTCAGTTGTGAACTTGTTAGAAATTTTCTATCGCTGTAATTTTTCCTTTTTAGAAAAAAAAAAAAAGAAGACGCTTTGTCATGTGTTGATACACACTACGTAGTCAACGTTTACAGAGTTACTTTAATAATTAATGGTCATGTTCAATAGGGAAAATTTGTATGATACTTATGTGTTGCATGGGCACAATGAAAGAGGATGGTGATTTTGAAATTACTTAGCTAAAAATCCTTTTATAAAGGAACATTAAAGAAGTAATTAAAATATTACGTTCATATGTAATTAAGAAATTAAGCAATTCTTTATTTAATGTTACCTTATTCTAATTTTTAATTATTGAAGGACTTCAACTCTAAAAGTTACTAATTAAGGGATTGATTTATGTTAAAATTGTATCTTAAAACCTTTTGGCAATTAAATATTACCTCATTTATGCCAAAAAAAACAAAATTAAGATAGTTCAAGTGCCCCATTTGGAAGGACTCTTTGCCTCCTACACAACCTTTATCAGCTTAAAAAATAGAGCTATAAGACGGGTTAATCTGGTTTTGTCTTAGGTCTACTTGGTTTAGGCGAAAAAAAATTTAGATTGTTTTTGAGTTAAATAATTCAAATATAATCTTAATCGTATAGGACTAATAGTTAAATAGATTAATTTTTTAATTTAAATTTAAATTTAAATTTATATATTTTTATATTAAAAATTTTAAATTATTAAAATAATTATAAACTTACAATTTTGTTTGTATTAGATCAAATTAAGCTAATAATTATTTACATACACTAAAGAAATTGAAGAACAAATAATTAACTTAATAAAATATGTTTATTTAAATTAGATTATGGATAAATTAAAAATAAATAACTCTCAAATATCATTATTCTTTAAATAATACAAAGATTATATAAAAAAATGACACATATATCACGTGCGTAATAAAATAACAAGAGACCTTATTTTATTTTGTTTAAAAATTATAACAATAATATGAGTTTAAGTGAAAAAAAAATTTGAAAAAATATATGGCAGGCTAGCTCAGGCCAAGTAGAACAACCCAGTTCGATGCTGAACAAGCAAAAAATAAGGTTTAAATTTTTTGAGCTAAAATTTTCTTAACCTGACCTTTGCTTTTTTTAAGACGATTTTAAGCCGACTAATCAGTTACAATTGAAATTGATCGCTTTAAAAAAAAAAAAGTTATATTTTGACGTAATCCTTTTCTCTGTGTTGTCGTTATTTTTATTTTTATTTATTTTTTAATTATATGAAGAGGGTTCGAACCTTTGAATAAGGGGTGAGAATGAAAAATAGGGATAGGATTACACCATCTCTGTCAACTACAGTTGGCGTCGTTATCCTTATTTAATGCACAACGCATCGTTTGCTCTTTGCTGACAACGGGACAACCAAGAGGATATATCAGTCTTTTCGACATGATGACATGGCCATCTACGTGGCACTCCATGGCTCTGTTTGGACCGTTAGATACACAAAAATTATATGGACGGTGCAGATCGAGTTAATTCGCATGTCCGGATGAAGAAAGAGCGTGGCAAACATACAAAGGTCGCATGCCGCCTAGCGTGAAGCCAAAGCATGTCCACCTCAGCATAGAACCAATTACATGTGGCCACGTGGAAAACAATAACATCACAACGAAACTCGTTTTCCTTGTGCTAGTTGAAATTGGAGCGAAGGTGCTGGATTGAATAGGAAGAAAAGGATAGGAAGCAACAGAGAGCACGCTCCATCTTCGATTCTTAGGCGGGTGGGAGAAGTTTCAGCGTTGAAGAGAGAGCCATGGAGGTTTCTGGCACCGTTCTCCGGCAGGTCATCTACATCTCCGGCGCTGGGACTCTTACCCAGTCTTTTTCAAGGCGATCAGATTCCGGTGGATCGCTGGCTGGCGGTGGTAGTAGTGTTCGTTTTCATGGTACTGGGTCTCGAGGAATTGGAGTTTATGCGAGCCTTAGAGTGCTATCTGGGGGAACGGATTCTGGTTTTTGTGACAAGGGGCATCTGCAGTATTACCGGGCGGCGCCGCCCAGGTGCGGTGGCAAGGACAAACAAAAGGGTCCGGCTGTTCTGACCTCTAAGAAGAAGTTGAAATTGCTCAAGGGTTTGTCTAAAGGCTTGTCCATGATATCTGAATTGGATCCGGAAAAACGTACTCTGTTAGATGAAGTTCAGGGGAAGCTCACGTTGGTAAGTTTTCTGTTCTTTAATTCTTCTATTTATTTATTTTTGACATAATTTTTCTGGTTATGGTGCTGATTATTTGTCTTTTGACATGCCTAAGACTGTAAATTTACTGACTCTTGCTCCTCTGTTTAAGTGATGAACATGGACATCGTTATATTGTTAAAAAAAGATCACAATACATAGGTTGAGTTGGCAACAGTTTCTTGATTACTGAATGTCATTCCAACAATGTATTTTTTATGTTAGCTGGTCATCAAAGTAAGTTCTATGATTAGCTGAACCTGGAGTTAATTCTTCTTGAATGGATGGATGCATGCGGGAATCATAATTATTCCTTGCTCACTTGAAGAATTCTCCCTTACCTTTGAAGATGTCTATCTGATGTGCTTATTGTTACCTCCTTTCCCAATGTGTTATTTGTGTGAACCTGAAGACCTTTACATAGAATGGAATGAATTAGGCAGCTTCACATTTGTGCTTGGGATGGAGCTTGTCATGGGCCATTTGGTATCATAGTTTACAGTTTGTTCTTTACTGTGTACAGGATGCAGCAGAGATATTATTGAAACAACTAGAGCAATTAAGAGTAGAGGAGAGGGAATTGAAGAGAAAGAAGAAACAAGAGAAGGCCAAGCTAAAAGCTTCCAGGATGGGAACTCGTCCGGATTGTGAATCTTCTTCATCGGAATCGAGCGATAGTGATTGTGGAGAGGTGGTTGACATGAACAGCCTGAGAACAGGTGTTACCCAAGCAGATGTGGATCAATTGCAGCCACCTGCTGAGGAGGCTATTATGCTCTCCCAACCAAGCACACTATCTGAAGTTAGGATTACTATTGAGAACCCTTGTGAGGATGGCAATGCAGATCATAATGCCATTGAATTGTGTTCAAGAAATGATACTAATCTTAGCAGCAGTAGTGTTACTATCAAAGATGAAAGTAGTGTAGGTACCACTGCACCTCAAAAGAGGATAGAGGTCTGCATGGGGAACAAATGCAAAAAATCAGGAGGCCCTGCATTACTACAAGAATTTGAGCGGGTGATGGGTGCTGAAGCTGCTGTTGTTGGGTGTAAATGCATGGGCAAGTGCAGAAGTGGCCCCAATGTGAGGATTAAAAATTCTGTTGTTGATAGCTTAGCTGAGGCGGTCAATGATTCTGTGAAGGTTCCAGCTAACCCTTTATTCATTGGGGTTGGTTTGGAGGATGTGGATGCTATTGTGGCTAGTTTCTTTGGGGAGAATCAGAAAGATCTGGGTTTGGCTACTGCAGCTACTCAATGATTTAGTTACATGATTTATGAGATTGTGTAGAGCATGTAGGGTAATTCGTTCTTTTCTTAAAAAAAGAAATGTTTATATTGCAAATACTAAATGAGAATGTTAAATTAGGTTGAATTTCATAATCCAAATATTCATATTCTCGTGGGCTTCTTTTGATACTGTTTCTCACCAAGTATGCCACTACTAGTTGACTGTTGACTTACTATTAAGGCAGCTCAAGGACAGAATTAACGCTATGCGTGCCTTCTTTGTTTTGTTTATTTAATTTCCATTTAGTAGTTGACATTACATTATAATGAGGAAATAAGATTAGTGAATACTGTAGCATTGCAAGTCCAATCTCGGAGCTCTTCTAAAAGATAAAAATCTCAAGCTCCTTCAGCGTTCAGAGAGACGGAGCTTTACTTAAAAGCTGTGCAATCTTGTAACGAAAATAAACGTACGCATTTGATGTAACATTGAGTCCCTGAAAAGGATTTTTATTTCAGTATTTTTACCCGAAAATGAGATTTGTTTACATGGGGAGATGACATGAATTCGGATCAAAATAGAGACCCACCCCCACCCCGCGTGGGGCGGGCGGTAGCCTCTTGTCATCCGTTGCACATCAGGAAGCTACAATTTAGTATTCAATAATTTTCAGCCAAAAATTTTCCGTGAAGTACTAAAACTTCCAATGCACTATAATGATTACTGATCAGAAAAGACTCAAATGCATCACATAATCTTATGCCTACTGGGCACCCAAATCCCACTAATATCAATGTTCAAAAAGTAGCTTCTAACACATTAAAGAAAAACTAGCGGATGGCTAAAATTGATTACTGCAATATTTAATTTTCAATTGAATAGAGCAATTTAGAGTGTCATATCTATGACAATAGACTCATTACAGTCCCACAACTAATACGGTCAAAAGGGTGGACGGGGGGATACCTAGTAAAATTTGGCCAGCCGCAAGGCTTCCAATATAAGATCCTCCTGTCACCAAATTTTTCCAAAGGTGGAGGCCTACTCAGATCAAAACAAGTACACAAGCTTGGGCTATGTATAATCTGTTTGGAGATAGCCACCATTTCCATCCCATATATACTCTGGAAAACTAATTATCCACTCCAACGGCATATCTTACCAAGGACTCTGCTGATAACCTACTTACATGCCCTTCAGCTACATCTACTTTTGAAGACTTTCCCTCAGCTTTGGCAAGAGAGTTCAAACATGGGATTAAGAATCCAGTGTGACAACCTGCTGCTAAACAAAAACAGAAGTTTGAAAGGGTAAACTCCTGGACAATGATTAATAACATAGCATACTGCATATTTTCCATGTAGAGGTCAACATGCCTACCTTTTAAAATACCTAATCCCAATTTAGACGGTGCAAACAGTCACAAATATTAGTGCAAGAATTTTACCTTATCGTAGAACTTGTGCATCAGTGCCGGGGGCGTTTGGGGTCAGACCGATGTTCTGGCTCATCCATGTTGTTACATCTTTTCATAAACGAGTCAAGGGTTTTCTGCTTCGAAGGGCTATTCCCCATCTGATTAGCTGAAACCTCCAATGTATTCTCATGGCCATCTAACATCTGATTGTTCAATCACATGGAATTCAGAATACTTCACAAAAACATTAATTCAAACAGATAACACCAACTTACATTCTTCCCCGAGATCTAAAAATAGCATTGGAATTGGATGTCCACATAATTTCACAACATAAATATGCCAAGTTCACTTTTAATTTCACTTAAGGTGAAATAACCCAATGGAAGGAGATTTACCTGTCCCAAATTTTCCAATTTGCTTTGCACTACATCCCTATTAAGTATAACATCAGAAGAATATCAATATATCAAAGACATCAAATCAATACCAAACTTTAGAGCACTGTCAAAAACATGCGAACCTACCATATGATGTCATCAACTGTGTCATTTGCTAGCAAGTAGTATATATTTACTGAAGACACCTGAAAATAAGAACTAGCAAGTCAAGGAAAGACCAGAGCAATAGTTGTTCTTCACTAGTCAAAAATTCAAAAATAATCTTAGCGATGGCAGATCTTTTGATTATAGAGATATCAAATCAGTAACTTCAGAGATCTATAATCCTAACAGAACAACCAAGACCAATAGTCTACCACAAGAGTTTCATATCACCACTCAAAGCCATAATTGTTCTACTTGTTCTCATCCTTTCAATTTCTCAAATTGAGTATACCTGTCCAATTCTATGAGCCCGGTCTTCAGCTTGAGTTAGGTCACCTGGAGTCCAAGACAGTTCTGCAAAGATGACTGTGCTTGCAGCAGTTAGAGTTAAGCCAACTCCTCCAGCTTTGATAGATAGCTGCAGGACAACATTTAGAAATACATCTGGTGCCTTGATGAATAATTACAAAGAAACATGAAGAAAATCATCTTACCACTGCTGCCTTGATAGACTCTTTTTCCTGAAATTCCGTAACCAATGCTTGCCTAGAAGCAGGGGGTGTACTGCCATCAATCCGGATGCAACCCACTTTTTTCTTCTGGAAATTTGGAACAGTTCTCATCAGAGTTGATCATTTCATGATAAGCCCAATAAAATTTAAGTGGTCTTACAAGAAGGAACTCGTGTATTGAATCTATCATTGGCTGATGGTGTGCAAATATAAGAAACTTGCAACCAGCCTGCAACAATCATTACATATTATGATTGAAACAACAGTCCATGGACCAAATAAAATTACAACAAGGAAGCAAGATAACCACATCAATGATGCTACCCAAATTTATTAAGAATACTTAATAAATTATAATGCTAACTTGGTCTACAGTGGCTGTGAAAATATCATGAATCACACTCAACTAATAAGTCACAACCGCACATTGAAGCATCATATTTCCATGGTTATTACCCATCAAATTTGCAGGAATTAAGAACTATCCAATGACACAAACAAATCAACTCAAAAATTCACAATATCTAGATCAACAATTGAATATTCACATTTCACCTGGTATAGAAATTATGTGTGGCTTTGCCATTGATTTTAGCAGTCAACCCATGACACCAATAGCTCCTGTGCTCTACTACACTGGCACAAGAAAGTAACCCTAATTCTCATTTTCGGCGGCATCTCACAAGCTTCATAATCATGAATTTTGACAATCCAAATCAAACATAAGCTCTATTACTGCAGTTCGCAAGCATCAAATTTAAGGCAACACCATAATATTATACATCAATTTGAAAAAACAGGGCTAATGACTTTAAACATGAAAATTCCATTAATATTTAGCTCATTCACAGGAACTTCACAAAACAGTTCATTCAGCTTCCAATCAGCATTAAGGGGTTTCATTTCTAAGAAAAGCAATACAGAAAAACAAATTTGTCTAACATTAAACATATTGACTTGCTGCATTAGATGACAAGAAAACGTTTATACATTCATGCATACCCACAAAATAAGAGATAAGATAGAAACCTGAAAATGGATCTTATTTTACATGTAACTAAAACTATTATTCTTAGATTACTTTAAAGTGATGTACAAGAAAAGTACCTCAATGACAGTTCCAACATAATCAAGAACTGCAGGGATCTTGGCTTCTGCAGAATCAGTATATATCTGGAATTGAATGAAGAAGGATCAAGTCTTAGTTCAAATAATAAGGTAATGATGATTAACTGCCCATATAAGGGAGAAAATATGCAGATGTAAGATATTATACTATACTATTAACCTATACAAGGCAATAACAAAATTCCTAGAATATATTGTACACCTCAATATTTTATGCAGAACTTTCATCCATACCTTGTTAATAAGATTCTTTTGAGTAAACTTCAGAGATTCAGCCTCATCTTTTGTTTTCGATGCCTTAATTTTGGCCTTCACCATTTCCAACTGCAGCACAAAAATTCAAATAGGCTTTTACCAATAACCATTCCAAGTAAAATGACCTACCCTTAGTAAGACCTCCCAAGTTCAAAAGAAAACTTTCTGAGCAAATTTCCAGAAAAAATAAAAATGAAAGAAACAGATTTCACTTTTTGTATTCCTGGAAGGCTATCAACAATTAATTTGTTAACAATTTACTTAGAATTATGATAATATCAAGTAATCAACAACCATCAAATAGTCAAAATAAAGCGAACTAGTTTACTAGTTTGATATTGGACAAATTCCATAAATGCTAGTCAAAATAGTATCAAACCCTAGAAAACACATAGAAGAGTACTGGCAGGGAACATAGAAATTTCATTCCACAAGTTGCTCAAGCTATAACTTCACATTAATAAATGTTGCTTTCCTCATCCTCTCAAGATGCTGAAAAACTTGGTCAGAGACAAACAAATAAGTTAAGTTACCTCACGAAATAAAGCATTGATTTGCTTCATGTCCTTCTCAGCCAAATCTAGGAAGACCTGAGAATCAATTTAAAGGAAAAATAGAAATTACAACATTTGATTCTAAACTTCCACTAACATACTATGTGTACATTCAAAAATGAAAAGAAGCATGCGCAAAAGTGTGCACATAATGCGCTCATGGTACATGACTCGGTACTTTTCTGCATCAAGTAAACAACAACCACTATTGCATCCATAAACTGAACCCAGAAACCCCCAAATTTTCAACCATTGGGTGTTTGATTCCAATCCAATCAAAGTTTCCAATAATATTGTTTCTAAATGCCCAGATGAATGCAACAAGCCAGATAAACAAAAGACTCCTTAAATCAAAGAAAATATTTTTTTCCTTGATCCATATATGTTCCATCAGAATAAGGAGAGAAACCAAAGACAGAATGTGATGGGAGAAAATGTTATCTACTAGGCTACACTATTTCTATATGGATATACACACTACAAGTGGGCCAAGATACAATAAAGAAACTTCTGTGGCCCAATAGACAAAACACCAAACAGTTCAATACTATTAACATGTCAGAACTAAGATTAAGAAGCAAACAACAAAACATGCATGGATGTTGTATCTAGTCCTACATGAATACATAGACATGTCAACTTCAATGAAATCTAGGTCACAGTTATAGCAACTTTTGTCCTTTTAATTTATTAAAAAAAAAAAACCTTTGCAACTTTTATTAGGTATGCAGTTATAGGTATAATGGCAGTTACAGATATAATGCATATATCTTTTCTCTTCCCTCCTATCTTCTTTAGGGGCACCACTACACAATATCTGTTGTCTTTTTCTCCCCAGTCAAATTAGGGATAGTCTACCATTATTCTTAAGAACTAGAGGAATTACTGCCCTTCACTAGTTTCCTTGCTTCTCCACCTCCATCCCTCACCACATATATGCGCAAAAATAGAGAACACTTATTTACTGGAACCTAAAGGAGAAAAGGTTTCAGGAAAAAAATATTTTATACATATATTGCTGTGTGGAAGCAGCACAAGCTCTCCGCACATACAAGGTATTCTTACATGGGAAATTTACACCTCAAAGATTTATTGTATTCTAGACACTATCATAGTTCTAACTTCTAACCATCATTGGCCACATAATTCTTTTCATCAAATTTTTTTTTAATCTGAATACTTACTGGATAGAAAGCATAATGCTATTTAATAATATGAAGAAAGTCAATGGAACAAATAGTAAATAATAGTTTTATTTACTTGTTGCCTGCGCTTCACAGGAAGTTGAGAAAGAACATCTTTTTTAAGCCTGCGAATCATCGCTGTTGCCTTCATCAAATTGTGCAATTCTTCATGGTTACTTGCACCTTGATAAACTCCAAAAATTCCCTGGAAGATTCATATGATAGTGAAATACTGATAATAATAATTAAAATAATGATGATGATGATATGTAGCAAAAAAAGCTGACTAGTTACAAGAATTTCTATTATCAATAATAAAAAAAAAAAAAACACTTACACCCCTGCAATACCGGTTACCATATTCATGAACATTTTTATATACATCAGGATATAGTGCTTCCAGCTGTTGAGCACAATTCAAAAAAGAACAAATGATCAAAATGAGGATTCCAACAATATTAAACATAATCAAGGTGTTAAATCTAAATTGACAAAAAGAAAATACCTGCTTAAATAATTCAATTGGTCGAGACAAGGCAGGAGTTCCACTAAGCAATATTGCATATTGAGCTTTCTGAGATTGTTGCACAATTTTAGTTTAGTAAAAGGAAGCATCAGAAAGATGGAGAAAGAGAGATAATCTGCAGCAAGTTGACTCTACTGCAACCCAAGACCAATAAATCAGTGGGTACTGGGTACCATCAAAATGTTCACCTATTACACAAGGCTTCCTTTTGGAGAGGAAAGGAAGAAAGGTTCTATGTGATTTCTTTTATAAAGTATAAACAATAGCATAAGGACAAATATGGAACACATGGACCGAAATATTCAGTTGTAAAACTAGCAGAGTTTGAGTTATTAGTAGTAAAGAGTATCCTGTATTCATCTGCTACGTTGACAAAATCTATAAAAGTTTAGCACAGTTTCTATGCCACAGTTCATGAAAAGCCCTTATACCAAAGTAGGTAGTCTCTTCTTTTAATGCCACAATCATAAGGGGTTCAATTTACTAAGGCCTCTGTGGTACAATAGAGGAACAGTTCTGATGACAAATTACATAGCCACAGTGAATCTTAACTTACTTGGGAGTATTTATGAGAAATATTGGAACAACAGTTTAGCTAGAACTAGTTCCCCAGAATAAAGACCACCAGTCAACCACAGAATAAAGCATATACAACTTCAGAAGCCATGACAACTTTCCTTACAATTTGCACACAGTATTAACACAAATTAAAACAAAGACAGAACAGAAGAAATCAGTAACAATTTATGTATCGGCAACCCATAAAATTATAGCAGCATAGAGAGTAAACCTAATATTTCAACATACAGCAGGTTTTATGTATCTATCAGACATGAACCTATTCTAAAAGTAAATTTACAAGAAGCAAGCATGTAACTGGGGCTTTCAACAGCAAAATACCTTTATAACTGGAAGAGAAGCAGTAGTCCTCTTTGCTTGAGCATTTTTCAGAAAGTGGGATTCATCTGCAATCACAACCTTAATAAAAAACAGTTCATCGTTAAGAGTACTTGCAATTTTATCAGAAAACATCTTAAAAACCAAATGAAATCAAGAAACTTGAGTACACCACACATAAAAGCAAATCCCATGCACACAAGCATATAATACTCCAATTATTGCTTCCAGAAAAGCTCTGGTGGTGCAGTATATAGTACAAATATAAAACCGACATACAAAAAACAAATGGTATAATGCAGTAGCAGTAGTAATAGTAGTAGTAATAATAATAATAATAATTGTTAGAGTTAGTATATCTGAATCATGGGCCTAGTTAGTGGGCTACTATATAATAGGGCTATCCCGTACTATTGTACGAGCTTATACTGGTCACTCTAGTTTTAGTATAATTATATTTGCGGACAACTATTGGGTACAGCTTACACACATAATATTTTCTCTTCTAACAATAACAATAATAATAATAATAATAATAATAATAACATCAACAATAATCTCTATCTTAATTTCCTCTTTTTATTCATTATATATACATGATCGTCTGAACCTTGCATGCATCAGAATGAACTGTTGAAAAATAGACTGCATGCAAAATCACACCACGAGAGTAACAAGCATTACAAGTTACAAACACCAAGTCTTATCAAATTTCATTTGTGTAAACAATTACATCTTAATCATAAATATATATAAGAAAAATATTCCTCAATTCATCACCACACTCTACTGATTAAAGACAAATCAAAAGCCACCAAAAGATTTTGTATTATTCTTCACACTTCTCAAATTTCCACCTATACAAAGCCTTTAAGAAAGAAAAACTTTTTACCAAAAATACATATATAACACTTCTTTATACTTATAATTCAACCAAAAAAAAACTAAGAAAGACAGTGAAAGTCAGAAAAATTACTAACTAAATAACTGCTGGATGGCTCTAACCTTAAAGTCTAATGCCATAAGCATATTCTGTAGCTTTGGGACCACATCATATGAGATGATGTTAAATAGTCCATCCAGACGAATACTGGTTTTAGTATTTGAAGTTATTATAGTGAAACCTGCTCTATTTGATCCACCACTTTGAGACAAGACAACCTGCTAACAATAACTTGTTAGTTTAAGAGTGCTTATGATATGAGAATGAAGAATTACGTATAATGCATAACAAATGAATAACTAAAGCAATGAAATGTGCTCCATAGTTTTTTTTATATAAATGCCAAAAGGGAATAAAATATAAGGAAAATTTTATAAAGGTATCATGGGTTACATACAACTATATCCGACGAAGGAATATTAAGCCATTGTTGAATCATCTGGATGCAAACAACAAACATAAGTGCACCTTTTCCCAAAATGGGTCTTCTTTTAAATTTCAAAACAAAAAAGTTATACAACCCTTACAGAAGCCCATTGCAAACGTAACGAAGATGGTGTAAGTATAAGAACAGGCCATGATTCACGAATGCATGCAGCAACAGCAATGGCCTGCAAAAGGCAGGTTAAATTAGACACGTAACACTTAAGGAATATGACACTCCCCCACAAAAAAAGTTCTTACCATCCTTCTTTGAAGGTCCCAAATTTTATATCAGGTTTTTCAATTTTCTCTCTCTTTGTCTGTTACTTTAATTCTTTTTCTTTCTCAAAGTCAAAAGATAGGGCCATTTTTGAGAATCCATAATCAATATGATGTCACATATATCATAAATAAAACCCTCCCCAGAACACATAGTATAATTCCTAATAATGATGGTTCCTATAGTTTAGAAGAAAATTAACCTTGGTAAGGTAACAATTGTTAGCCTGTCCAAACAAAGGGAAAATAATCTGGTTCTAAACATAAAAGAACATTTGTTTTCATCAATTGAGACAACTTACAACAAAGAAGCTAAATTATCATAGGCAACTCCACCATATAAAACATCAAAAAATATACTTTATAGAAGCTGCTTCCACAGTTGAAACAATTACTAAAAGCAGGTTCATGAAATGAGAACTGTAAATATCGACTTGTGGGGGATTACACTAAATAGAGAGAGAACTTCGTCAGTATGTGCACACACACACACACAGCAAGAGAGTGAAGAAAAAGATTTTAAGTAGACTTGCCAGCTCAGAGACTACTAGAAAGAAAATCTTACATCAAAGGTGCATATTGGACACTGCTGAATTATAGATGTATTTCCAAAGATTTCTAAGAGGGTACTACAAAATAGAGGTGACTAGGTGAATGGTAGGATCTTAGCTGTTTAGATGCTGAAAGTGATGGTGATGGGCATGAAATATATAAATGTATGTAACTTGTCACCCTGACCAAAAGGTAGTCAAGTCCGTAACAACCATAAATGGAAAGCATAACTTGAAGCTGGCATTGAATCCTAATATCACACCAACTGAATCTACAAGAAGTAATTTCTAAACATTATATTGATCAACCATCTCTCAATCATGTGATATTTTCTCTTAAAAAAATTGACTAAATCAACTACAAATCATTGTAAAATTGTAAAGTCCATGTCCATACGCAGCAGCTGCAGCAGTTAAACAGTGAAGCAGAGGGCAAAGGCAATAGTACACAGAATAACATCACATTCACTGCAAACAACAGTTGTGAGCACAGAACTATCTAATATGTTTTCTACCATAAGTAACTAAAACACCTACAAAGTAAGATCCTTGCTTTATAGTTGTACAAGGCAGAATAAAAAAATATAGTTAATTTATCAAGCTAATGCAAGGCAAACAGTAATCTCAAGCAGATATTATTATGACAACCACACACAATAGTACACAGATCACAAAATACTATGCAGCTATACAGAGAACAGTGAAGGTATGCATATTGTTTGGATACAGAGTCAATTGCCTGCAAAGTTTTCCCGAGTCCCATTTCATCTGCTAAAAGAGCACGCCCTCCATGCTGCAATACAAACCTAAAAGACAACAAATAAACAACTAGAATTGAAGGCCAAGAAGAGCAAATTAAAAATGAGTTTATGTATGTGTTTAGAATACACTGTTGGCACCATAATCATATCAGATTCAGAACTAAAATAATGAAACACAAAATGTGATAACCTTTATGCAATACCCCAACACCATTCATATTTAGTTACAAGCTTTTAAAAATTTTAGAATCAACTCAATGATTCTATTATTCAAATTCATAAATTTTAGGCATCTTAATTGCCAAAATTCTAATTTGTAATAATTAACTTTGACAATGGTTTTTTGTATGAAACTGAAACCATGAAGGAACAAACTCATTATTTTTCATATATAGACAGTATCAAAGTTTTATTCATTGGATTAAAAAAGTTAACATGTCAAATCAAATATGGTAACTAATGGATGTTATATGACAATGGTCTATTGGGGAAAAAGTGAACAGGCACCACATACCTAACACCTTCTCGCTGAAATGGCAAAAGCTTTGATTCAATATAGCTAGGGATCTTGTCATATCGATCTTTACAGAAAAATAAGAAAAAGTAAATAAATAATGACTTTAGAAACTTAGGGCAAACAAACAAATAAATATATACACAACTTTGCAAATCAAATAAGTGAAGAATGAACAACATAAAAATCAATACATTCAGAATGTACCTCGAAGATCAGGAATAGTAGATGCCGCAGCAATGGCCCGATGCACCAATGGATCTAAGTTCTCCACCTGTAAAATAATTAGGGGAAGAAAACCAAAACATAACAGAATTAGTGAACAAAATAATCCTAGATGGCAGTCTGACACTTAAGTGCAATACACCCAGTATATATCGTTACTCTAGGATAGCATGATTCTCATCACTAAATGAACTGAAGAAACATAAATTGAAGTGGTGATCCAAGCTCCCCATCCCCATCCCAATCACATTACCTACATGTAATTCTTTACTTAATGATAATCTATCTTTTTATTAGAGCATCCAATAGTGAATAGAAAATCTAATGGGCTTGTGTTGAAAAATACAAATAGATTGAAGAAAAGAAGGGAAAAAAACAGATCAAAAACACAAATTAAATCTGGAATGAAGGGAAGCCCAAGTTTAAGCAGAATTTGGGCCAATTAAAGACATAAGGAATTTTGTGTATCTCCTTAATAGAGCCTTCAACCTCTTAAACACTCTATTATATCTCTCCAATCAAATAATCCAGATGAACCACGCTACTCCACATTTAGGAGCTACTGCAAACAAAAAAGGTTCCCCATCTCAGTAATACTAGAGATAGATACAGAAGGCACCAGGGGTAATCACAAACAGTGTCCTCATTTCTGGGCCATTTTAACACCTCAAATCCCATTCCCATTTTAGATAAATTTGATTTCCCAAACCTAACCCACCATCACACCTAAGTAAACCCAACTAGGTATCTTAGCAAACACTTGATGAAAACCTAAGATTTAAAGGACTGAATAAATTACAAAAAAAGAGAAGAAAATGATGAGACCTAACATATAACATATAATGTTCAAAAAATAAATAAAAAATTTTTCATTTGAATAAATGATTGTATGACAAGGTTTTTACTTCTTAGGTTCATGATAAGCTAAATTTCTTCTGACCTAAAAAGCCTGGTTCAATTGTATCTGTTCTTATCTTGTAGTTTATTCTAATACATATAACAAATACATTTAAGAAAATAATTAGATTTAGACAAATAGTGAGCACAAGAGCACAGATATATTGAACTTAGATATCAAGTGAAAAAAATAGATATGAGATCTCATCAGATACCTTATAAGTAGCAAAGGAAACCAACAACGCTTGGAACTACCAACACTATGAAACAAATTAAAATTTTGTAAGGTAAAAACCCATTTCCTTACAATGTAAGGTAAGAAGTCCTATCAAGCAATCTTTATAAAAATGAAACAACTTAAACACAGGTCTTTTTGTATAAAAACTTAGAAGAAGACCCTAAATCATAATCCAAAGTATAGAATCAACAAACTAATTCACAATCAAGATTGAATCAAGGACTTGTCTCTTATACCAAAAAGCATTCTAATTTCATGATACCAATTAAGAAGCTACATCATCTCCATCATTTGAATTCAACTCCCTATTCTCCCCTTGATGAAATAATACATTTTTAGTGCTTTAGGTCTCACCAAACTTTCTATTAAAATGAAATTGATGTGTCAGCTTGATCGATAATATGGAAGCAACACCCCAACTATAAAGAAAAGGAAATGGCAGAAGCTATCACCTGAACGTTACAACCAGATACTTCACCAAGATTTTTTTCTGCCGCTGGCAAAGATGAAGGTGGGAACATCCATAACCTGCAGACTCAAATTTTTTTACAAGGCTAAGCCTGTGCAACGTCCAATGCAGAGAATGCCAACTGTTGTGTCCAAGTAACAGTAGAACAAATGGGTATCAACACATTCACATTGTAGGGAGAAGACTGACCTTTCGTTTGCATTCCAAGTAGATTTATGGATTCTCCGGAAAGCAGCTACAACTACCTGGTGAAAAACAAAACCTAAAGCATGAACCAAAAAACACCAGCCAGACACATGTATGTGGTTAGAACATAAAGCCTTATGCCTGACCAAAATGAAACACATAAATGTCAACAATTTAATAACCTACAAGTAGTTAGAATATAAACCTGGTCATATTGAAACTTTGCCGCAATATTTCCACTGGAATGAAGAAATAATTTGACTGACAGCTTTGGCAATTCTTTTGAATGTTCATCTGCTTGCACGTAAAGGCAGATATGAAAATGAAAGCCAATGGATATTGGACACCAGTTAATACTTCAGATGCATAGTCAAATCATAAGACATTTCATGTTCCAACATTTGTCAGTGCCAAAGCGAAAATTTTAACTTCTTTTAGACTATGGAAACCATGAAAAATGACTGAGAGCGAATTTGAAATTAAAGAAAAAAGAGAAGACAGACTGATAGAGTGATGACTAAAACAATGGTAAAGAAAGAGAAACATACCGTTATTTGTTCCTGGTTTTAATGGAGAGGGCAATACTCTTGCCCCTGGACCCAAAGCTTCAACCTGGATGGCAATATGAAAACAATGATATTAACAACTGAAAAGCACCCAAATGGGACACAAGCATGACAACAAAATTGAGCAGAGCCAGAAACTACAAATTTAATTCGCCACCAATCAATAACAAAACCTCTTAGAACAACGAAGAAAAGTAAACCGGCAACAGAAAAAAATAATACAGAGGTCCCATGACCCAAGAAACAATTAAACCATATAACAGGAAAACAGTAAATGAAAAAAAGAAAAAGATACACTTTACTCTTTCAAGACGAGAATCGGGTGTGGGTTTTGCTGGGGATCGTTCTAGGTGGTTGCTACAAGGTTTTCTAGAATGCTGTTGATGTACATTTAATTGGTGACTACCACAATAAGAAGAAGAAGAAGTAGAGGCAACGAACGCAGGGGCAGACGAAGAAGACGAGCAAGAAAGGTTGCGTTGTTGAGCGATCTTCTGGAATGCATCTCTTTCGAGAGAATCAAGTTCCTCAGCACTCAGGTCCCAGTCGTCCAGTTCCATGGTTACTCAGGAAGCCTGGGTGGCCTGTTTCTCAAAACCCCCTTAAGTTCTTCGTCAGCGTTTTCTCTTTCGAATTTCATTCGTTCTTTTCCCGGTTTCGATCTTCTGGTTTGAGAAGTGGGCTTTGTTTACTACATTATTCTTTTTTTTTTTTACATAATAATGTATTATGGTATTATTTTTATTCTTATATAATCTATATTTAATATAATATGAATTGAACATGAGTTTTTATAATTTATTTAAATTTTTAAATAAATTTTTATAATTTAAAAACTTATAAGCTGGTATTTAAAATCACCTCCGTTATGCAATTCCGTCGCATTTTATTTTAAAGATGTTAGTATGATGTTGAGGTGACAAACAGATTAAATGTGGCATATAAGCTATTTTATTGTCATGCCATGCGTCCTAAAAATGTTCCACGGGGACGACATGTCAAGCTCTTTTTTCTTATCTTCCTAACAAGAGTTGCAGTCATTAAATTAAAAATTTTTATAAATTATAGGATTAATTTTTTTATTTAAAATTTTAAATTCTAAACTTAAAATTATAAGTTATAAATTTTGAAATTTTAAATTTTAACATTATAAATTTTAATTTTAAATTTTAAATTTAAACTTTAAAATTATAAACTTTAAATCTCAATTTTAAATTTAAAATCTTAAATTTTAAATTTTAAATTTTAAACTTAAGACCTATCATGAATTCTCAATCCTAAAATTTATAATAAAAATTTTAAAATTTTAAAATTTAAAATTTAGAATTTATACTTTTAGAGTTTAAATTTTTAGATTTTAAATTTAAAATTTAAAGTTAATAATTTTAAAGCTTAAAATTTTATAATTTAAAATTTATAATTTTAAGTTTAAAATTTAAAATTTAAGATTTTAAATTTAAAATTTAGAATTTAAATTTTATGTTATCCATATATAACACATGGCATGCAACAAGGCAACTCATAAGAGACCAAATTATATGACAGAGGTAAGTTTAAGGATATGTTTACAAAATTTTAAATTATAAAAATTTATTTAAAAATTTAGATAAACTATAGGAATTTACAAAGTAATTATGTTTAAACTTCTAAGTTTATTTCGAGGTGATGTGCTCTTACTCCATCAACTTTTTTTTAACAGTATAAATTCGTCTCATATATTTTGATTGAATAAATTTATTTGTTTAAAAGTTTAATTGAGAGATAACAATCTTTAATTCATTTAATCTATCATTTTTCATTTAATCGAACAGTAACATGGCTAAATAGTATTATGTGGAAATTTTTTTTTTACCTTATTTATCACATAAGAGACATATAAGTTAAAATTTCTAACAAAAAAGCAAAATCATATCAAACAAGTAGTTGTTGTGAATTGTCATTTTTAGGTCTAATCTAAGGCTTCCAATTTTTTGAAACGTGGTTTCTTAATTGTTCTACTAATATTAAATGTAGAAAGAATTATCTTTAAATTCTTAAATTATTTGAATTTTTGAACTGCTAAAGGTTATATAAGAGTACTGTTATTTATACAATAAAATTGTATACTCCTTTTATACAATCCCTTACATTCTCATCCTTCTTTTCTTTCTCTTCAATTTTTCTTCTATTTTTACATACACAAAACATACCCTATTTTAACATACAACTATCTTTATCCGTTTTATAATGCACCAGTAATCATCTCTCAAAGGGTGGAAGACTTTTAAGTCTATAATAAATATAGCAAACTCAGGAGAATTTGCTTTAAAATGACCTGTCAATTCAACTCAAAATAGAAAATACCAAATCACATTTGAGAAGTACTAACATAAAAGAATAATTTAAACTTTAGCATAATTCAGTCAAAGAATAAGTAATAATTAGGGTTACTAGAATTATAGAGAAAAATGAAAATCACATTGCAATTAATCAAACAAAATTTTTTTTTTTTAAGGGAGTGCATAGTGGAAATTGAATTCTACGCATCAATTTTCTGATACTTAAGTCTAGAAAAGGTGTAATTAGACCCATAGGCCATAACTTATTGATGAATCAACCACACGTAATCTTAATCCTGAGATGGACACTGACAAATCATTCTGTAAGTTACTACTATTAGTTTCGACAAGTTGCAAATTCAGCGATTCCCTGGTGTAATTCTGTCTTTGAAATTTTGCCTTTTTATTGAACAGTTGTATACAACTAGCTAAGCTCACTTCCTTCTTTTTCCCTTTGTCTCTATTGCTACTATGATTTTTCCTCTCACAGAGACAATGAAGCAAGCGTAGGCCTAATTGCCTAGTACTATCTCAACGGCCATATCCTGGCTTCTTCCCAATTCAAATGCCCACCTAGTTGTCATTTTCCGCATCTATCCAGAAAAGCACAAGCTTCTCCTTTGCCTGTTACTTTCACGGTCCAAACTTACCCTCCACTTATGAGCAAAAGAACAAATTTTCTTACTTGTATGCTACTCCTTTGCATGAGCCAGGAAACTTCGTGGGGTATTCCTAAAAGTAGTACGTTCTCTTCTGTTTGAATATGCTTTAGCAAATTATAATTGGCCCATGCGTCTTGTTTTCAGGACTTTGTAGGTCACTTCTCCCGTTCTGGTGAGCAACTTCGTTGCCTAAACTTGCTCAGGTATGACTATGTCTTCCCATTTGTATTACATGGCTCTGCATTGTTTTGGTGCTATAAAGACTACTGGGTATATCTCAGCATAATTCATATTTGTCATAAACTTGGTGCAGGAAAGAGGAGAGTGTTCTGGTACTCTCCCTCTTATTCTTTAAACAGAGTTTGGTGCAAATGTTATACTGATATATTTTTTAAGAATCGGGACAATAAGAATCGAACTTTTGACCACTTGATTATAGAAGTTCTGATACCATGTCAAGCAACTCAAAAGCTTAAACTATATATACTAATATTTTAAGATCAGACTTTTTAGTCTTGCTTGCTGGGTGATGCTTTTGCACTTTGCGGTCTTTATTCTTTTCTTCATTTTGCTATTATCATAGGATATAAAATATCAGACTATAGGATTTAGTTCTTGGCAGGTTTATGATAAGTTAGAATGATGGCCTTATATGACATTACTCAATATACTAGCTCCAATGCTTTTACTAAATCCTACTCATTTACCTCTGCATTCTCTTTTTGAATAAAAAATGTGACTTATGCCTTTCTTAAGGTTTGATTCAGTTATACTGTTCTTATCTTTTAAGGTTGGACAAAACATTCATGGGGAATAAGTTCCTGCCGGTAGCTTTTTCTCTTTGGGCTTTGGTATGCTTTGTGGTAACTACTTCCTCTGATGGCCATGTAAGAATCAGTTTGAAGAAGCATAAATGGGATCCTGACAGAATAAAAGCCACCCATATCAGCAGGCAAGTGGGTTCATATGCAAAGATAATAGCTGGCTCTCTTCAGAATACAAGTGGCTCAGCTGGAATCATCATGAAAAACTACTTGGATTCCCTATATTTTGGACAAATTATAGTTGGTTCACCACCACGAAAGTTCAATGTCATTTTTGATACGGGCAGTTCCAACTTCTGGATTTCAACATCAAAGGGTTATATTTCAGTGAGTCTCTTTTTTTTTTAACTGAGTTCTTGTTTGTTCATTCTCCTTCATTTATAATATAGCATACTAGCTCTTTCTCTATGCAGAATGCTTGCCATATCCTTTCTATATCCAAAGCTGGAAAGTGCAGCATATATAGGGAGATTGGTAAAAGCTGCCGTCCTAAAAATTTTTGTCTGAAGGAATATTTTAGCATATTAGCAATATATTAATGTCTCATCACTTTATTTCTTTTCTTTATTACAAATGTATAAGAGACTTATTTTAATGTGCTTAACTTAGGTGCTGCTCACAATGTCTCCTATGGTTTTGGATCAATCTCGGGCTTTCGTAGCAAAGATAATGTGCAAGTTGGACACTTGGTTATCAAAGATCAAGTAGGAGGTTTTGAAATTTCATTGGAAAGGATTTTTTTTGCTACCACTGATGTTAACTTTACTCTTTTTTTTTTTCTTTGTTAACATCATTATCAGGTATTCATTAAGGCAAAAAGAGAAAGAACTCTTTCTCATTTACTTGCAAATCTTGATGGGATACTCGGACTTGGCTTTATGGAAACTTCTTCTGGAGATGCTGTCCCAGTTTGGTAAAAAGATTGTAATTTTCTTGGTTTATCCTACATAGATTAAACATGAATTTTGATTTTCATTCCTCATTTTGAATGTGATTTCTCTTTTCTTCACTTCATATCACCTCATAGGCACAATATGGTGCAACAAGGTTTGGTAAGCCAGAAAATATTCTCATTCTGGTTCAATAGAAATGGAGATGAGGGAGGTGAAGTCATTTTTGGTGGTGTTGATCAGAAACACTTCAAGGGTGAACATACATTTGTTCCAGTGACTGGAAAGGATTACTGGCAGGTGCATTACATATGTTCCAGAAGCTAAATTTTTGAGACATTTTTGCTATTTGCACCTCATTTCTTTCAATTTTCTTCCTATGCAGATTGAAGTTGGAGATTTTTTAATTGCAAATCAATCGACAGGTGATAGCATAGTTTAAAATACCAAGTTGGGATTATCACTCTTTCACAAATCGTGTACCTTTCTCAGTCCTCTGCTATTACAAATGAAAATTTCACCTGACTACAGTTTGTTGTCTGAAAGAAATTTTATCCAAGAATCTCAATGCATCAAGGTCCTGCATTTTTTATTTTCATTCTTTTTTTTGACAATGTAATATGTGCCATGTTATTTAGAGAATAATAATCTATATATTAGAGCATGTAACTGGCCAGCATCCTGCCTGAACAAGGCCCGGGATAATGGGTTAAAGTCAGTTTAGACTATAACATGTTAAGTGGGCTGGTAAACACAAGTAGAAAAGGTTACACCCTAACTAACAGCTATAGCTTTTAGCCTAGTGGTAGCGCCCGATCCAACACTATATACATGAAGATGTTAGATGCCTATGCATAATATACTGGGTGAGCCTGCCAGGCAGCTGGCTTTATGAAATTTAATGCCAAACAGAGCCTGTTCCACTGTTTTAGAGGAGTCAAATTCTCGAACCTGAGATATTTCCCATTTCTGCTTTAGACAATCTTTAGAACTCTTTTAAGTCATTGTTGCACCATTTAGAGCAGCAAATGATTAAAAAACTTAATCCCTTACACAAAGAATTTTACAAAATTGCAATATCTTCCATTCTTCTCTTTCATGTCAACAAACATATACAGAAATTCTTGATCCTTGCCAACATAACAAACTTTATTCATATTGCAACTTTCACCTTTCAGGATTGTGCAAAGCTGGCTGTGGTGCTGTAGTGGATTCAGGGAGCTCTTTTATTGCTGGCCCTCCTGTTTGTGCCATACAAACCTTGCCAATCTATTGTTCCCTGAAACTAATCTTTGTCAATACCTGCTTATTTTAATTTGATTTCAGTTTTTATGTCTTAAGAAAGCTATTTGACATCAGGATATTGTGAGTGTAATCAACCATGCCATTGGAGCAAAAAGGTTTGCAAATACAGAATGTAAAAGAGTTGTTTCCCAGTACGGGGATTTGATGTGGGATCTTCTGATCTCAGGGGTTAGTTTCCTCTAGTTACTCAATTCATACCAATGATGGAAGGTTTATATCTCACGCTTATATTTCCTATTCAACAGCTACAACCCAACAAATTGTGTTCACAAATTGGTCTATGTAACCACAATGGAAGCCGGTAAGTCAACTTAGAAATTTTTTAATGAACTAAATTGCTTTTTAATTAATGAGTTTAATTATTCCAGTTATGTTATTTTCATAAAATAAATTTTATTAAATATTTACTTAAAAAAATTTAAATAATTAAATTTATTAAATTTCATAAATCTAACAACTCACAATTGAGTTCGTGAGGAATTGGTTGCCTCACTTTTATGGGAGCGCCATTTTCCTAACCTTTTTACAGTAGCCATACTAAAGGCCATACGGTAATTTATGCAGCAATATAATTAAAACAATGGTAGAAGAAAAGAGTGTAAAGGAGCATGCAGCTGGTCAGGATGTTCGGTGCACTGCTTGTCAGATGATTGTTCTATGGATTAGAATCCAACTAGTGCAAAACATTACAAAAGAGAAAGTGTTTGACTATGTGAACAAGGTTTCTTTTCCCTGTACCCTCTTCTTCTTGTCCCAAGAAGGTTTACATATATTTCCAAGAAAATCATTCTCTGATCTTTTGTCTAATTTCATTGAAGCTCTGTGACAACTTGCCAAACCCAGCAGGAGATGTAACTATAAATTGTGACAATCTAGTAAACATGCCGCATGTTTCTTTCATAATTGGAAACAAATTCTTCCATCTGGCTCCAGAACAGGTACTGTTCTTTTTCAATCTATCTAGTTAGGGTTTCTAAAAGCTCCCTTAGTTATATATTTATACCCTTTTGTTTACTCTTTCTTAATTCTCTTAAGATTTCACTTATGGCTATTCATGTTGAAACTGGATAATAGCATGACATTAATTGGATAGTGTTAATAAGATGCATATAATAAACGCAGCACTTTGATCAAATAAAGATCAGTCTTTATTTATATATTTTCATAATGTTAAATAAAACTGACCTCTATTTTATTTTAAATGCGCCTTCCATCTGTGATATTGCATCTAAGTAACATTACTGTATTACATTCTTTGTATACAATCACTTGTCTTTTACGTTTTGTCTTGCTATATATTGCAGTACATCATCAAAATTTCACAAGGTTCAACCACCTTTTGCATCAGTGGCTTTGTCCCGCTAGAAACTGCTCCATTTGAAGGTTCCCTTTGGTTAGTCTTTCTCTCCCTGTTTGTCTGGCTAGCTTAAGTAAAGAATGGTTTGTTAACAGTTGGGTTTCTTATTGCATTCATGTGTTTTCTGAGCCTCTGCTCTTGGGATGTCCACACAGGATTCTTGGGCAACTTTTCATGGGAGCATATCACACTGTGTTCGATTATGGGAATCGCCAAGTAGGTTTTGCAGAAGTTGCATAGCTATCATCATAAAGCAATTTAAGAATGACATTGAAAAATGGCTGTAATATATATGATCATTGATCATAAAACATTTGGACATGGTAGTATTTATAACTGCCAATATATATATATATATATATATATATATATATATATATATATATATACACATATATATATAGCATGCATTATATAAATATTAGTATTTGTGAATTGTGACCATGTTTTGCATAAGCGACGCAACTACAATTTTCAAAAGAAATAATTGAGTTTGAATGAAGCTAATTTTATTATTAATAATTTTTGTGATTAGCTTTATTATTAGTTAGATTAGATAAGATTTACATTGTAATTCTTTACATCAATACTTTAAAGATGGATCATTCTTGATGGAATTTTTTCAAAGAATAATTGTACCAGATACTCAAAACACTTGAAAAATGTTAAGCTTGAGAGGTTTTGAGAAACTTGGTAGTATTTATATGATAATAGGTGTGGATATGAAAAGCTGTTACATTAAAAGCATGAAAATTAAAGTATATTTTTTTTTTGAAATTTATTACATGGAATGAACATTTTTAAATAAAAGAATATAATAGCAATAGTTTAGTGCCATCAAAACATTCAACGGAATAGTTTTCAACCAACGTTGTTTGATATGAAAAAGTACAAGAAGAGGACAATGAGTAAGGATAAGATTAATGATTCTTTATTTTTGCAAGAAAAAGAGTGTTGATCAACACATTACGTAAAAATCAATAAATAATTTTAGTTGGAATTGCAACAATTAAGATTCAATACATAAATTAATTATCACATCACAAATTAATGACTTATGATTTTGTTTCTTGCACATTAATACATTAATAAGTTAGATTTATTCTTGACAATGAAAAAAGTTAAACTTATTCTTTTTTTTAAAAGGACAAACAAAATTAATGTTAGAGATTTTATGATTTATGCTAAAAATGTATATGCAAATGATGTGACAATTTAAATAAATTGATATTTCTACATTAAGAAAAAATAGTTAAAATTATAAAAAAAAATTATTATAAATCAACCTATTATGAAATATGATTTATTTTCTTTCCTTTTATGGTCATAAAATGCAAAATTAATTAATAGCATGATAAATATATGTTGTTATGTTATTGGTGACATATTTTTTGATACAAATCTTATTCATAAATTCAAAAATTAAATAGTACATCTAATTCCATTTAACTTAAATCTAATTTAACTCCTAGCAAAATGTTGTAAAATAGAAAAACAGAAAAGTAGATTAAAATTGTCAATGGGTTGATTCAACTAATAATATTCAAAATACTTTATGTTTGAATTTTTCTGCTAACAATCCTTTTAATAAGCCACATTTTTGTACTAGAAAGAATAGCGAAACCAATATTAAAAAATATAACAAACTCAAGTAATATTAAAATCATGTCTAGATATAGAATCGAAAAGATTAAATCACATTTTATCCCTTGAAATTTTTTTAAATGATATTAAATTTTATTTTTGTTTGAAACTTACACTCCACCTATCATGTTGACTAAATTTTATCCAATAATTCGAATAAAATATTCTTTTTTAAAAGATTTTATACAATTTATATATACTTTTAAAAATTAAACTCACAAATGAGAAAATTAATTATAGAGATCTCATGCAATTAATATTTATTCTAAAAGATCTTTTTTTAAAGTACTAATTAAATGATTATCAATTTAATATATTTTATTTATTTATTTGATTATGGATAAAATTCATAAATTTTAAAATTTAAAACACTAAATACTAAAAGCTTATACCTTAAATTTAAAATTTTAAATCTAAAACCTAAATTTTAAACATAATATGGCATTAAACATTATACTCGTCAAAACTTAAATACTAAACCCTAAACATAAAAATCTTAAAATATAAAATCTTAAACCTCAAATATAACATGGCATTAAACCCTTATTTATAAATCCTAAACCTTAAATTATGAATTTAAAATAAAAAACATAGAACAAAATTTAAATTTTAAACCCTAAACTATAAAATCATAAATCCTAAATGCTTAAACTTTATATAATTTAGTATTTTAGATTTGAAAGTTTTAAATTTTAAATTTTTTTATTTATTCATGTCATGTTTATGGTTAAAGATTTTAAGATTTAAGAATTTGTTTTAAAGTTTAGAGTTTAATAGCACTTAGGGTTTTAAGATTAAAAATTTTTTATAGTTTCAAATTTAATATTTTAAGGTTTATAATATTAAGATTTTAATATATAAGGTTTAAGATATAGTATTTTAAATTTTAAAGTTATATATTCTAAAATTTAAGATTTTATAAATTTTGATGTTAAATTAAGTAAGTAATTAATTAAATATATTAAATGAATGATCATTTAATTAATATTATATAAATTTTTTAACATAAATATTAATATGTAAGATATTTATAATTAATTTTTTAATTTATAAAATATACTTTTTATAAATATATATGTATAAATAATATTAAATTATATAAAATAAAAATATTCTATCAAAATTTTTATCTGAGAATTAATCAATATGGTTAGAGGTGGATATGGGTTGCAACGGGGTGGTTAGGGTTCAATTATGCTAAACGAATGAAACAGATCAAAGTAATATCTCAAACCAATTTCACCCATATCATTTGTAGAATCGAAGTTTTTAGGTTAAAGTAGTCTCAGATGGTTTAAAGTGGGTTTATTCGACTGAAAAAATGCAAAAAAGTTTTGCTTTCGATCATGGGTTAAATCTGGTAAGGCACCGGTCATTCACAATCACATAGACAAAATAGGGGTTAAGATTTTGGAACCTGAACTCAACTGTATGAACTTGTCTGAAGCCAAATCTAGACACTTCTGTTACAGTGGCCCGACTTAACCCAAGCCAAGGCTTCAATTTTAGTTGGTTTGAGTGGAGTTCATTTGGGGGTGGACGGTTTATATTCATTCTTAAATATGATGAAATAATTAAAATAAATGTAACTTTTAAACCAAAGTAAAATTTATTTCCATTTAAAAAACCTTAAGGATAATGTATAAGTTACTCAATCGGAAAAGCGTCGACAAATTAGGCGATCACAGAGTGAGAGACCACAGTCGAAGCCTTGCCAGTCCCCACCAATTCATAATCTTTCTACTTTGTTTCTGCCTTTCACTCTTTTTTGAGTTTTGGTTTTCTAGGGTTACCGTTGGGACTTGCCAGGTAGGCCCTTCCCCGTCAATGCGACTACTCCGATGAAGCGAGACCAACCTTCATCGGCATCTTGCAACGGTTGCGGCGTTACCGAACAGCATTCTCTCTTCCTCCACAACGTTCGATACAGAGCCCACCACCGTCGTTTCTGCACCAATTGCGTCCTCAAGAACCACCAGGGCCTCTTCTGCCCAATTTGTTTCGACGTCTACGACGATTCCCCTCCGCCGCATCTCCGCCTTATGTGCCTCAAATGCCCATCAATCGCTCATCGGTCCTGTGTGCAAGCGACCAACTCCGATGCTCCCTCCGGAGCCCCCACTATATTCCAATGCCCACCTTGCGCTGACCCTAAATTTTCCTACTTTAAGTTGAATACTGACAACCCAAACCCTCCCATCGATAACAACAAAGCTAACAACGCTGATGGGGAAGCTGATCCTGTTTCTGTTTCTGTTCAAAGTGCTCAAAATTCCACAGCTATTGATATAGAGTCGGCCACGGTGCTCGTTGCCGCCGCTCGGATTGCAGCGGCATCGATGAGTAAAGCGGCTGCAGCGGCACGGATAGATGCGGAACGGCGGGGCAAAGAAGCAGCCTTGGCCAGGAAGAAAGCCAGGGAGGCACTGGAACATGTGGCGTATCTTGTTGCCAAGGAGCAAGATAGCAAAGGAGTTTCCACCACAGACCAGAGGACCGTTCTGACCAAAATGTCAGCCTCCATGTGACATAGTGTACTTCGTTGCCATAGATGCATATTGCAATAAAATTTGATTGTTAATTCGGTGATCTTTTCTCCCTATTTTGTTCATCATTGGCCAAATATTGATTTGCATCAAGTTTTCATTAAGACCAGTAAATCAGGTTTACTGTATCATTGAAGTATAGAAAATTTTGATATAAGTTCAATTGTTTTGTTCTTCCCTGTCCAATCATGTTTACTTCTACTCTTGTGTGGCATACGAACTTGTATACATGTACTCTAAATGTGTATCTTGGATATGACTCAATCAATCTTCAGAACTTGATAGAATTTGTTTGATTATCTCCTTAACCAATGATTCTGTTAAGGTGCTTGACTGCTTATTGCCTTCAATTTTTGAACATCTTCTGAGTAAATTTGCTGTATAGCTGTTCTTTGCAATAAACTCTTAGTTCAGGACACACAAGATCAGCTTTTCCATATGCTTGAAACAAGATTTCCGCAGTCTGTTGGTTTTGCACTTTGTAGTCTCTTTTTTTTGGTTTTTGTTGTTGACCGTGAAGTTGTTTCCATCTTATTAATATAATCTCTATCAATATGGTAGTATTAGAACATAAACATCTAAGCCTGTGAAGCAGGATAGCCCTCAAATGATGGAAAACTCCTTGTTGATGGCTGTTGATTTGTGATGTTCAACATGGTTTTTAGTTACTAATTCTTCCAGTGGGTTAGTAAGAATCAGTTTAAAAGCAAAACGGGTATCTTGACAGAATAAGAGCAACTTTCGCTAGGAGAGAGGGTAACTTATATATGATTAAGATACGTCCTGGCTATGTACAAAAAGAGTGAGTCAATTGGAGATATCATTTCATTGAAAAACTATTTGGATGCCCAATATTTTGGACAAAATGGAATTGGTTCTCCACCTGGAACTTAATGAGACGTTTCATTCAGGCAATTCCAACCTTAGGGTTTTAATATTTCATAATTAAGCTATTGCATTTCAACTAGTTTCTCTCCTGAAATGAATGAGTGTTTTTCGTTCAGAATATTTATCTTAAAGTCAGTACTAGCTCTTTTTTCATGCTGATAGCTTGCTATATGCTTCATAGTTTCAATGCTTGACATTCCAAAAACTGTTGTTGTTTCAGTATGTTCTTAGAGAATACTTCCATCTTATAATGTAGATACATCAGGGTCCTTCCTTTTCAATTTTTTTTTTCTTCAGAGTAAGGTAATTTGGACCATCCCAGTTTGGGAAAGAAAATACTAACACAAGGTGAGCCTTCTAGCCAAGGGAACCAACGGCAACTTAAGCTCTGAGACATGACCCTTTCGGCTTGGATCAACCATTTAAGTTCTATACCTGTGTCATTTTGTTACACTGTTTTTGAGTAATATAATGTTGAATTACAAGTTGGTGTTTTTGACAACACCAAATGATCGCGTCCTCCATTTATTTGTTTCCGGTCTCACAAAACCAAGTTGGACTAGAGCCAGACCAACATGACAAACTTCATGCTATGTTAATGTATTCAAAAGTACATTTTAGCTGTTGGGTTTGACCTGCTGTATGTTGGGAAACTGACCACAGTATCTATCAGTATGTACTTAATCTTTCAATTGTAGTTCAATTATTTTGGTCGTAAAAAAGCAGATTCACTTCAGGCTAATATGAGCGTGTTAAATCATGCGAAAGGCCTTGCGGTGTTAATTGTTATCATATGATCCTTATATCTCAGGGATTCCAACAAATTATGTTCAATGTTGCCACAGTGGAGAAATTATGTTTCGGATGAAGCTAAGTATAGAAAAGTATTGTCATCCTGCGCAGAATGACATCAATTTTATACGGTATGACTCCATCTTAGTGCCCTGAATTAATACTCTAGGAGCATTTAAGGACCTCTGGCCGCAATGGAAGGCAGATCATGTTATGGAATTTCTACTGTTACATAGTCATTTCCCTATCTGATGAGACATATCACCTTTTATTTTTATAAATAAAATTTTATTAAAATTTTATTTAAAAATTTATAAATTTACAAAATTTTATAATAAATTTAACCCTTCACAATATTTTTTTTATGGTTTGAGAAAACCTGCATGTAATGAAGCAAAACATGTAAACAGTGGTGCAAGAGAAAAGGGGAATCATACAGCTGGACAAGAATTTGTCCCAAAAAGAGTATTGAGTAGTTTGTTACTGAAAATAATTCATGTTATGTCTGTCTTATTTGAAGCTCTGTGACAACCTTCCAAATTCAGCCGGGGCAAACAACTTTAAACTGTGGAAATGTAGGATACATGTCGGACGTTTCATTAATAATCGAAATTAAGTTCTTCCCATAATTCTGAAAAAATATATTTTGCTTAATCTGTCCTTTGTTCCTCTGTCACTGAATTTTATAAAACATTTCAAATATGTCAATGTTCATATATCTGAGAAGTTTCAATGAGAAGAACCATTCATGCCTATAACTTTTGATATTTAAATTTAAGTTTCCAACAAAATTTTCGTTCAATTATCATTTACATTTGGTCTCGGTTGCATAGTATATCCTCTGAATTTCTGTGTTCTAAAAGAGTAATGTTTATAGAACCTGAATTGCACATTTTAAACACTGACCCATTATGAGAATAAAGAAATAATATATCGAATTGGTTAGAAAATTTTAAGAAACGTTTAATCTGTTAAGTTTAAATTTGATTCATTTTTAGTTTAAATTTGTTATATTATCAGTAAATGAAAATGTGTCATATTGATAGAATAACTAAGATATCCACTTAAAATAATTTGATTATTTTTATAACATGATAATAAATAATTTCTTAATAATATTTTACATTAAAAAATAGATCAAAATTTAATTCATCTGTTTATTCAATGAGTAATAGTATGAGAAATTTATTAAAAATTATTTATGTAAACAGATTTAGATTTTCTGTAGTCGAAGATCCTTGACTTCAATTATATTTCACATACTAAGAATTGGGATTTAATTTTTCTCTCACTTACATTTTAACTTCTTTAAGCATGTATTATCTCTCTCATACTTGAATTCTCTGCAGTTGGGTGAGATCCACATCATTACACCCATGAGATAATTACCAATTTATCCTCTGCATGCATAAGGATGATCTCAACATAGAAGATGTTCAGAAGATAATTACCAATCGATAATAATTCATATAGCTGCTGTAAGAACTCATCCGACTGAGTGCAATGCAATTGAATTGTACTAAAAACCTTACCCAATTGTACACGTAGGAGTTCAAGTCACAAATAAACAAGTATCAACCTTTCTGGTTCTGTTACTCTGGTTGGTCGTCTAGTGAGACACGTATTTCTGTGTCGTTGACGTTGTATGCTGCTGAAGCTACTTCGTTGACCGTACGAGAAACTGCATTATCCTCCACGAAATTACGCAGCGGTTTCCATTCAAGGGTAAATTGTTTCTTTGCAGCGCCAAAATAGAAAAGGGCGAACATTGATTTTGAAGGGGGAAGAGGGGTGTTCTGGGTGGCGGGTAACCTGTTCATAGAAAAAATCCAGTAGCTATCGGGGGTAAAAAGACCCCGTATCATTGAAGGACGTACGGTACGTGCTTTACAATTGCAACATGAATTTATAATGAAAGGCATGTCACTCCCATCTGTTATAGTTCTGGACCTGCACTCACGTATCTGTGTCTCAATAGCTCTGTTTCTGGCCTAGACGGTCATCAGGTATGATTTTCAAGTTTATCTCTGCTACTGATCATTACCCTTAAATTAAATTAAAAGTTTTTGTTTAAGTTTAATTTAGACTTTCAACTTCTATATGGATTGCTTTTGTTAGTAAGAAAAAGGAATCAGTATATTTTCTGCTGTAATTGAAGTTCCTTTTTGGTTGGTGAAATCTCAACAAGAGGTTAATAAATCCAGCACTTAAACATGTATGAGCCTTTAAAAACTCTATTTGTACTTTTGTCAAACTATTGACATCATATTTAGAACTGAAACTGTGGACCTGAGTATAATCAATCACTTATGTATTGCTTTTGCTGAAACTGACTCTAACAAATTGAACCAGATGATCTGTAAGCATGAACATCAAGTATATACTGATTGTGATATGTCTGTGGGCTTGGCCGGGATCTTTGGCTTTTACAACTTCTAATGATGGACTGATGAAAGTTAGTCTGAAAAGGAGGACTTTAGACGTTAACAGTCTTACTGCTGCAAGAATCAAGGAGGCTATTCATCCCAGTGATCTTGGGAGTGTTGATAAAAATCATTTAAATAATATAAAATCAAATGTAGTGTATCTAAAGAATTATCTGGATGCACAATATTTTGGAGAAATCAGTATTGGTACGCCTCCACAAAGGTTTGATGTTGTGTTTGACACTGGAAGCTCCAATCTTTGGGTGCCATCGTCCAAATGCATCTTCTCTGTAAGTTAACTCTCGATTTCATCGATTGAATCTGCAGTTAACTCTTCTTCCAGCTTAAGATTTGGTTCAAGTTATCTTAAAACAATATATGACTACATGCAGATTGCCTGCTACTTTCATTCCAAATATAGGGCGAGGCTATCTAGCACCTACACCAAAATTGGTAACTTTGCATTGACATGATATATGATCTAAAAAAATCATTATTTTTTAAGTAGATCTATCCGCAATTACATACAAATAGAGCATAGCTTGTGGGAAGCTTGTGTTTGTTGTTAGGTCATACTCAAAGTTGCTGTTGGGAAATATCCAGGAATACCTTGCAAATTCCCTTATGGTCATGGATCCATTTCTGGCTTCTTCAGTCAAGACAACGTAGAAGTTGGGGATATCATCGTCAAAGATCAAGTCAGTATGTTCACATTTTTGTTTCTTTTATTGAGATTTTGGATGTTAGTATTGGTATTGGTTAAGTTCAATTTGCTTCAAACATGTTGCACTGATGGTTAGTTCCTTCCTATCCTTCAGGAATTTGCTGAGATTACAAAGCAAGGATCGTTGGCATTTTTAGCTCTTCAGTTTGATGGGATACTTGGACTTGGGTTCCAGGATATTTCAGTTGGTCAAACCACACCTGTGTGGTACACCTTTGTACATAATTCGAACTTTATCGATCCATTTGCATTTGTTTATTCATGTTACTTTAGTTTGACGTTCATTTTTCCCTTTTGTTATGAGTGAGCTAAAACGAATGTTTAGTTCTGTGATTGCCTTTGGTGCTTATAAGGAAAAAGAAAGAAATAAAATCTGTGTTTTGTCTAGAACTTTTGATGCCTCAGACAGTGATTGGTTCTGTGATTACAGGTATAATATGATACATCAAGGGCACATCGGGCAAGAAATTTTTTCTCTCTGGCTGAATCAAGACCCAATGGCAAAGATAGGGGGTGAGATTGTTTTTGGTGGCATTGACTGGAGACACTTTAGGGGAGACCACACTTATGTCCCAGTTTCTCACAAGGGTTACTGGCAGGTCCGCTATGTTTATAACTTCCTTTGCTTCTCTATAGCCTACGTCATCATCAACCATAACATTATTAATTTTTGGTACTTTCATCTCCAGATTCAAGTGGGAGATATAAAAATTTCAAATAATTCAACAGGTTCTCCTATGTTTCTCTACATGGTGTTCAAGTTATATTCCTTTTCATTCATTGTTTTCTATAGCTTATGACTGAATACAATGTTTCTAAAGATTATAGTTGCCGTAGATTGCATCATATCTTTGTGGTTTCTGATCCAGAAAAGCAATCCAAATTGCCACAATCAGTGAATATAATTAATAGGAATCACTCAGTGATTGTTGATTTTCCATTTTAACTCGTCCTCTTGGTTCATTTTTAACAGTGTTGCTGCTAAAATGCACCATTTCCATTCCTGGTATTTAATTTTTTTCTTCCCTAACCATAGAGACAACTAACAATATAAAATGTTGGGTTTGAAATTTACAGTGTTATGTGAAGGTGGCTGTGCAGCCATTGTGGACTCAGGGACATCCTTTATCGCTGGTCCAACTGTATCATCTCAAACATATACTCTCATCTTAATATCTTTCTCGGTTCCCCTTTCCTTTCTGTATCTTTTTGTTTGTGAAAAGCATTGTATTCTTACTAGTTCTTGTTTGTAGGCTGTTGTGACTCAGATTAACCATGCCATTGGAGCAGCAGGATATGTTAGTTCTGAATGTAAAAATATTGTCCATAACTATGGAAATAGGATTTGGGAATTCTTAACCTCTGGGGTTTGTTCTCTGTCCTTTTACTTTTGCTCTACCACATGATTATCTATTGCTCTATTGGAATTTTAACCATCTTCACATATCTTTTTATGTCTGTAGTTGCGACCTGAAATTATATGCGTTGACATTGGATTCTGTTCACATAATGGATCTCGTACAATGGAGTACAAAATTTTTCTTTTCCTCCTATTGATTCTATACTTCCTGCCCCCTTTCTTTTTTCATATAATTAGGAGAGGTCTTCTGAGATTCATTCCTTTGGTATCTGTTGACTTAACAAAAGTCTAACTTTAACCTGCAGCAATGTTATTGAAACAGTGCTGCATAATGAAAGTGCAAATGGGTCATCAACAAGGGAGAGCCCCTTATGTACCTTTTGTGAGATGATTGTCTTTTGGATCCAAGTTCAACTTAAGCAAAAGAATGCGAAGGAGAAAATACTTCAATATGTGGATGAGGTAGTTTTGTACAAGTACTGTATGTCAAAGATGTTTTGTTTACTTTGAGGATACATCTTTTCTTTAGTATCCAATCACTTATGTTTCCAATTAAGAACTTAACAAACTTTTTCTTTGTTTTCAATCTCCTTCTGCTAAAGCTGTGCGAGAGGCTCCCCAACCCCATGGGACAATCATTCATAAATTGTAACAATATTGCAGCTCTGCCATATATTACATTCATGATTGGAAACAAATCCTTCTCACTCTCTCCAGAGCAGGTGTGAGTTTTATGATCCATTTTTTTATGTGCACGTTTGTACCTGCATGAAAGTTAAATATGAATATCTCTTTTT
Organism: Dicorynia guianensis; assembly: GCA_037013595.1. NCBI lineage: Eukaryota > Viridiplantae > Streptophyta > Magnoliopsida > Fabales > Fabaceae > Dicorynia > Dicorynia guianensis. The sequence continues at coordinate 23,086,142 of JASUAB010000015.1, forward strand.
GGAAAAAAGATTGAGAACCAAAATGGTTAATCAACATGCCTTCCCTGTAGTTTTTCCAGCAGCGTCTCTGCACTAAAAAACAAGCATGTATAATGTATTGATATCAGCTACCTGCCTCAGTTTCCTTTAAGTTCCATCTATTCCTTGAAAATCTTCTGTAATTAGCTATAGCAAAGCGTAGGTTGCATTGCAATCCGTACTTGCACATTATTTATTAACCTTTCAGACACTTTGATATTTTCCCTTTTTTTCTCTCAGTATATCCTAAGGGTTGAGGAAGGCTGCTCTATTGTTTGCTATGGAGGTTTTGTTGCTTTGGATGTGCCTCCTCCACAAGGTCCCCTTTGGTAATGCATACTTAAGTGGGCAATAACTTTCTTGCATCAGTATTAATTGGGATTTGGATTTCCCCATTTTTATTCCTTGATTTTGTTGGTTTACTCTCTATCTCTTTCTATTTTACATTGATAGATCTCACTTTTTTCTCTCGCTAACTTTATAACTTTCAAAAAACTATTCATATTTCTCACTCTCTCACTTACTTTACACCTACCAACTGTAGGCAATCCCAATCTGCATTAATTGTATGTGTAGATCTGCTTGAGTGCAGAAATGATGCTCTATATTCTCCTTTGTCTGTGTGGCTTATGACAGTATAATATGTTTGCAGGGTTCTTGGAAGCATTTTCTTGGGAGCATATCACACAGTGTTTGACTTTGGCAATCTTCGTGTAGGATTTGCAAAAGCTGCATAGTCATAGTGATTATTGATCCAAATTGTAAAGAAAAAAAAAAGGAGGTTTACATGATTTACAGCAAATAATGAATGCAGCCCCTTGAAATATCTATGCCATAGGGCCTATTGTAAATGGTGATTGGTATATTTTATGAATAAGATTTGTGACATTTTCAACTAGCCAACTTGTTTAGAAGATAACCTACGTGGATTAAACAGTTAAGACAGAAAATAGCTCAACTTTGAAATGCCTGGTAGACTATTTGGGGAGATACATGGAAAAATGGAAACGAAAGAACGAGAGTAGCAGCGTTGAATCCAAACCTATGACAAGAAGAGAATGTTTAGGCACCGTAGAAGCCTGCGAGGGGCAGAGTAATGCAAAACTTAAAACAAATGCACCAGCCGGGAATCGAACCCGGGTCTGTACCGTGGCAGGGTACTATTCTACCACTAGACCACTGGTGCTGTTGCATGTTAGGCTTCGGAGATAATTTACGACTCCGTAATTTTCTTTCTTTTTGTCTTTTCTCCTTCGCAAGCATCTTTGCCGCTTGGGGACATGAATTCTGTGATTTTGTGTGAAAAAAGTTTCTCTTACTTTCTCTTACAAAAAGTTGATCTATTAAAAAAAAAGTTTGATTAACAGGAACATAATCTGTGAGAAAAAATTAAAATAATTTTCTTCACAAAAAGTTAGAGGATCTATACCTACCACTGCTTGGTGTTACTTTAATTAGTCTTGGCCATCCATTTAAGAAAAGAAAAACAAGTATAGTGACGAGAAGAGGAAGAATCTCAACGAAAATGCGCAGCTTTTCACACCTTTGTGCACTCTATCTTCATAGTCATAGGTCCACTGGTTAGGTTGCATAGCTCCACATCATTGGGTCCCTAACTTCCTACCGCAACCTAAATTTGTTCCCCTCTTCTACAAATCCCACAATGTGAAATTTGAATAAAAAATCTAACTCTCACAAATACTAAACACTCATAAATATTTTTATAATGTATTAATTTGTAACTTCTAGTAGTTTAAAATGTAAAATATAATAAATTTAACAGTTTAAACTGTTTTAAATAAATATTTAGTAAGATTTAATTTGTAAAAATAATAAGAATGAAATTGAATAGAAATTCATACCTTAGAAATTCACTTACTACATTTTCAAATTTCTAAACTTTGTTGCCAATCAAAGAAGGGGCGAATGATATGGTTTAGAAGTGTAAAGATTTTCATGTCCATATAGCCAGCCTAGTAAAATTCACGTCAACTTATTAGCTCTAATATTTTTATGGCAAACTCACAAGTTTTTTTTTTTGAAACTTTCTTCCTTGTTCTCAGCGCTAAGAATGGAAAGAATAATCACTTAAAGCAACAACTTCTTAAATCCTTTCTGTTATATAACATTCAAGGCAGAATTTGGCAAGATCCTAGAACCTAAACTTTGCTCTTTAATTTCTATTACAGTCGCTTTAGTTCTTCCCTGAAGGGAAGGAATACAGATCTCTCATAACACTAACCTTTTATATATAGTAAATCATACTTTCTCTTCTGCTTGCGGGCAAGACACAACTAACTCTTTAGCTCATTACTTTCTGGGTATCAGTGATCAGCTCGAGAGATGCAACAGTGCAATGGTTCATGCCCACTCTCACTAAGTTGGCTGTGGTTTCTGAGTGGTTCCATTGAAAGAAGAAATGGCTGCAGCTAATGCAGCCATGAAAGAAGGATCTTTGGCTATGGCTGCAATAACCACATCCACCAAGGAAGGGTTTTTCTGAGGGGATAAGTATAACCCTTCAGATTGTTGACTGTAACCGTGCACTGGAAAAGGGGATGGATGGCAATGATTTGGGGAGCTAGCCTTTTGAAATTGCAAAGAGGTATTCGAGGGCCGCTGGGTCAAGTCCAGTGTTATTGTGGGACATGATGGAGATGGTGAGAAGGTAGCCAAGCCATGGGAGGCAGAAGAAGATAAAGAAGCAAAGAGGCCTGAGCATGATAGTGCGTTGCCATGTCCACTAGTGGTTGAGCCGGAAAGGAACATGCTCAATGCTGCTGATGTTATGCTTGCCATGGGTCTGGCAGCTGGTGCGAGAGGATGATTATGGTTCCCTTCATAGGTTGTAATGAGAACAGTCTCATCCTGAGCACACCTTTGAACCTGTTCAAAATATTCATTCATCAACTATTGAGTAAATACAATGAGGTTCTATATAGAGACCTTAGAGCCAAACAGTTCTACTTCTAATCAAACAAACAAATAAAGATAAATTAGGATATGATATCCTAACTAAATTAGGAATAAAATCTCTGATTCTCCTATTATACATCCTAATTTCTAAACAACTACTACATCATAAATATTAATAAATAAAATATAATTACTAACACAATGGTCAGCTTCCTAGTTTATATCAGTAGAATTATCTATAACCAAGAGCAGACAAGTGAATTATATTTCTTCCCAAACAAGTGGGTGATGTCATCATTTAGCAAAAAGTAATTCTGCAAGAAGTGATAAATTATTATTTAAGGAAATATAATCGCTAGTAAATGTGAATATATATAGTTGACAGAAGTTGTCATTCACATATTTTAACGAAAGGAAAAAACTGAAACGAATGATGCTAAAGTAAGCAATGATATATCTTGCTGAGTACAAGAAAGAGTTGTCTTCAGGAACCTGCTTACGAACTGGACATGTTCCCATGCTGCAACGATAGTAAGCCCGGGGACAAGGGTTTCCCTTTGCTGTCTTCTGTCCGTACTTTCTCCAATGACACCCATCATTCATCTGAACATAGGAATGTCGTCAATGCATAATTTAATTTCTCCTCATATGCATATTCCAATTTTATCAGTCAACAAATACACAGGATGATAAATGTTACATATAATATGATGAAGCTAAAATCAGCCCCCAATAGAAGAACATTTACAGAATAATAGAAATTCATACCAAGGATCAATGAGGTGGTGTCCCATTGATTATGTGTACCAATTGCTAATCATGAGAGAGGGCGTTCCAACCCGAAATCCCTGCTCTTCCCTCACCTCACTCTTATCCTACTTATATTTAAGTACCCTCTCACGGATAATATAGTGTCTGTTTCGATAGAAAAACTCTTAGAATAAGGATGACTCTCTTTAAATATACTATTATTTTATGTCTAGTTCATGCATACTAAAGCGGTTGAGGGAGGGGTCAATGTGCTCCTGGTTACCCAAAAAAAAAAAAAAAGAAATGCATACCACAGAGTAATCTGATCTTGCCCGAATGGACACTCTAGCTTTCCTGCAAGAAGCCTCAGATGCTTGATCTTCTATATTTTTTGCTCCTTCTGATATTATCTGATTGCTGATATCGCCTTCAACCTTGTATGTACTTACAAATTTGTTTCCAGTATTCCTCTCACAGATTTTTGGGGAAGCAAATATACCTTCTGCTTTGTTGCCATCTGAAGGTGAAGGCTCATTGATGTCCAAGAACTGCCGGGTGGGCAACGCTGTTCTTTCCATGTCATCTTTTCCATTGTCCTTCTAAATTAATGAAGACATGCATGGTGTATTCCTTTGATTAATTTGATCAGAACATAATCCACAGATTAGGCAGATTTAATTTAATTAGCCACTATGAGTTACCAGTACCTCAGATTCATTATCAAGCAGAACTGCGCGATAGTGCTACTAAAGAATAATTCAAAAGGAAAAAAAAAAAAGAACCACAGGAATAAAATAACAGCATCAAATTTGTTGCTGTCATTCTTTAAAACTGCGTGATATTCAAAATTAGAGATCATTACAGGTTTCAAAAGTATTTGTTGACCAAAGCAAAAACTAAGAAATATAATTTTCAATTAAACAGGCGTACGCAGAACAAAGTTTAAGTCAAAGTTACCCGCAGGTCATGATAATTTGGAGGTGATGATGACTGTTGTTGCTTCTGCGTCGCCAAAAGCAGTCGACTCTGAAGAGCAGTATAGTGTTTAGTAATCTGATTGAGCATAGCTTTTAGAATCTCATTCTCTTTCTTCACTTCCTCTAGCTTGGATCGAAGAAAGCCCAACTGCGAACCACTCACACCCGGAAACAATTTATTGTTCACATCCAACATCATCAGAAGTTAAGCAGATAAAAATTACAGAAACTAATCGAATTTAGACAATTTACTCACTTGGGTTAAGGGCTGCTCTTGAATTTGGTGAGGCTGTTCTGAGCTATTCAGACTTAAACTAAGAAGATTGGATCCCAACTGCACAATTCTCTAGCTCATGTGAGTGAACAAAGATTATTTGATTCAAAAGCATGTTGTATGAAAGTACTGGTAGGATTATAAGTGAGAGAAACCCCTCCCTATAAAGATGATCCGTCCATTAAAGTTGTGTATATATAAACTAAAAATTGTGACAAAAAAAGCAAAAACAATAGGGAGAGACAAGAAGTAGTTTCACGCAACTAGGCTGTTGGAGTAAAATGATCCGAGTTTTATCTGATCAGGCTGCTACTCTGAATTTTACTGTGGTTATCACGTCTCGTGTTTTTCATACAGGCAAGTATAGAATATATGGCTTGGAAACTTACAGTATTGTTGATGGAGGGTTTCTCAGTCCTCTGTGGTGCATCTGTATAATCATATGTGTGTGGTGGCCTTTCCTCCACTTCCAGCAATTCTTTTCCTGTAACTTTTCCTTCCATTTATGTAGTCTGTGTGTCAGATATTACTCAGATGGTTATATCAGATATGCATATCAGCTATATGTAACTGCTGTGGTTTTGCTTCCAGCCAGAGCTCTTACTCTCAAGCAGAACTAGCTATTTATTGGCTGCAGCCTGGAATGCATGACAGATGCATCTACTGTGCTGATCTTGCATACATTAGTCTAGTCTTTCTTAAGTCTACTTTTCTGGTTGCCTCTTTTCGCATATTATCTAGAAGTCATCTTGTTTAAATTTTAAATATCAAAATGACGTTATTTAAAGAAGTGGACAAAGATAGAGATCAAGAAACTATACAGGGAGAAGAAATATAAATAAAAAATTTTAAATTTCCTTTTTGGGGATTTCCTTAAAACTTATCATAGTCACTTTTTGTAAGATAAGGTTATATGATGTAAAACCAAATTTTGCGTTTTTTATACAAATAGCAATATCTTTATTATTGTTATGCTATTTCTATAATTTATTTATTTTTATTTAATCTCATAAAAAAATGTAAATTGTTAAATTAATTAAGTTTCAACTAAATGTTAAATTCACAAAAATTAATTGTTATATCTTTTTTTTATTGAATTTTCATATGCTTGAGAGAGAGAGAAATTAATTGGAGAGATGGCAGCAATTTCATTGTAAATACAGGCAAAGTTTCAATGAAATTTTTCAACATTTTTTAGCCCAATTTCTAATTAATACATGGTGATGTTCATAGTGATTGTTTCTTCCCAATTCAAAAGATGATAGGTTTAAAGTGTGTTATACTTATATATTTAAACTTATATTTTACCTACAATATATAATTTAAAATTAATATCAAATTATGCAAAATTTCAAATTTAATTTAATATCGATTTCAAATCATGTATTATAGATAAAATATAAATTTAAAAACATAAATGTAACATTTTTCATGGGCTTATGGCTCTCATATGTCCTTAATTGAAATATATGCTGTAAGTATTTATTATGAAGTTTAATTTTCTTGTGATAGGAATGTGTTTAGTTTTAGCTTTCAAGAAACAATGTATCTTCTTTGACGTAAGTCAACCATGGAAGCGTCCAAATTCTCATTAACAGAACTAGAGAAACTAGCTGGGGTTCTGGATTACCTACTTTTCCTGGTATGAAAGAATGGAAAATGAGGAGATAAAGCCATATCCAGCGTGATTCAGGCTGAGACTTCAAGCTGTGTGCTTTACAGCCTAATGGCCCTGAGCCTCCCTCCAAATTCAGCAAAGAAGGTTTGAAATGGATGAATATAGAAAAAACAAAACAAGAGAAAAGAGAAACTCCATCCAAGACCCAAAACCTTCTTATAATTCTACAAAATTCTTCCTTCCTTTTTGATAAAAAGGCTGAGGTTTATATAAATAAATATTGAAGGGTTAAATTTTTGTGATTAAGGAGTCATAGAATGATTTTGTTAAAGAGTAGGGAAGGGGGGATATTCGAACCTGAGTACAGATTCTTGCTAAGAGGTCATTTGCGCCGTTGAGCTGTGAGCTCATTGGCTTGAAGGGTTAAATTTGATTAAGCGAAGTTTAAGTCAACATTATCTCAACTAAGCTCGACTCATTTATAATCAGATAACCTAATAAATTATCACTCGTACATTTACAATTCAATCTTGCAGCCTCTCATAAAGAAAATGAAATGAGAAAAATCAACAATTGGATGCACATACACCTGCTGCTTGCATCAAAGAGTTTGACCAAGTGTTCAGAGCATTAATCCTGAATGGAATTCTATCCTTCAGCACATTGGCTGTTAGTATTTGGATAGATAAGTTTCCAATTATCTTAAGAATTTAATGTCATCTTCTTGTCTCCAAAGGAGTTATGTTTCATTGTCTTGTTTATTCAAACAAAGACATGGCACGCAACTGCTCAATAAATACTAGTGTCAAGTTGTGGGCATCTGGTCACAGGACTGCATTTTAATGACTGTCGAGATGGAATCTTCTATTACTATCAATCAATCAATTAGCATTAACATAAAGATATAGACTTTAGTTTGTCCTCATAAAGACGCTCTGCTTATGTATGTGGGACCCATTGTTATCAGATGATAGATAATTTTTTGTGAGAGCTTTTTGTTATCTACTTTATATAAGAATAGTATAACTTTATAATTTAGAAATATATAAAATATTTAAACTTAGACTCATGAATTATTTTTGTTAAATCTAATTAGAATCCAAATTGATCATTTAAAATATATATATATATATATAAAATATTCATCCGATTGATTGTTTGTATATATAATAAGTCGAGTTCAAGGTAAAATTTATAAACTCAATTTTTATCCAATCTAACTGAATTTTTACACAAACTCAACCTAACCAAATGTACACCCATGTATAGTTTATTCCCCCAAGTTTTGACAAAGAGTCAAATATAAACCGAGTAGCAATCCCTCCATGTCACAATCAATATGCAAATTTAATCAACCCCCAACTGTTTCTGCTTATTTTATTGAACAGGAAGGATCCCTGCAACTTCCTTGGAGAATACAGTCCAAACTTGAAACATCAACTGGTGTGCTAGCTGCTGGTATGATTCTGTTCATGCTTAGCGCCGAAAATCGTTCAAAACTTCCGAATTAGCCTTCAAATTTGTGATTATCATATTGCGTGGTAGGTAAGTTAAGAAATTACCTTTCTCATTCAACTAATTCATTCTAGAACCTATGATGTCCAGAGGATGACTTGGAAATTCATTCTCATCGCGTCTACTCCGTGTGTGATAAATTTGACTATTAAGTTAGGACACAGCCGTCCAGTGACATTGTTCACCCAAAACAAACAACAAAGAACACGAAAAATGGAAAAACTTGTGTGCTAACATCAATAACCCAACGTCACCTGAAAACAAAGGATTCTCTGATTTTTCCTATATTAAATTACAGTGGTTTTGTCTGTCTCTCAAATTTATCATTTAAATTAATTTTTTAATATATTTTATTAAAATATGCATTTATAAAATATATTAAAATTAAATAAGAAAATAAACTTCACGCGCTAAAAATTGATGATTAGAAAGGTCATGAAAAATATCATAACGTGGGGCTTGGGGAAGAAAAATGAATTAACTCAAAATTTAATGACTTGCAATGCACGTTGGTTGTATTAAAATTTTGACACATTCCATTGCCAAACAGAGATATAAACGGGAAAATTGGAGTTCCAACCGGCTGGGGCCAGATCAACGATGAATATTCTTGCCTTGCTTGTAGCATTCGGCGTTCGCATTTTATTTCAAAAGAGTGAGTTTAGTTGTGAAAAGACAGAAATCATGGACTTGCTTCAAAGTCATGAATCATGATGGATTCAAAAAGCAAAGGAAGAAAAACAAGCTGGTAAAGGAAATCGGCGCTGATGCCCAACAAGGCACTTCACCGCACCATGACAGCACTAGTTTTAGAATGGAACGAACAAAAATCTACTGCATCGAAGCAAGCAAGGGAGACTCAGACCTTAACTCGATGATTAAACTCTGTTTTATTGTCCTTTGTTTTTACATTCGATTCTCATATTATAATTTTTTTAATACTAAAAAAAATAGCAAACAAAGGGGTCCAACAGCTATGATTTGGGGTTATAATTGTTATCATTTTAGTTGATTTTCTTCATTCTATTGACTTGACAAGCGCCACAATATTCATTCCATGATTTAATCATAAGTTACACTATTCTAATAAAGTTGGATACACGGCATTTCACAAAATTAAAAACCTGTACGGCAACTCATGAGATTTTTTATAGAGCATTTTTTGTGTCTCTGTTATTTTTGTGAGCTGACACACAAGTTTTTTTGTGAGACTAACATAGACTCAACTTCATACAAGCAGTGTAACTATATATTTAATCATAATGATGTACTCATATTTCTCCGAGGAGTGTGTTACATTGCAGCTGGGGTCCTCAGTCCTCACTCCTTGGAAGGAGGGGTTCAAACACTGACATCAGTTTGGCCTCTCATGGCCCTAATCAGTAGTAGCATTGTTTCCACTAATTCATTGCATGCATACTTTCCAATGATTGGTGTAATCTTTCTATTCCATATGAAGAAGTTATTGCACAGTTTTTAAATATTTGTGAAAGGAATGACTGTATAAGTACGATCAATTTTACACAAAGTAGTAAGGGGAATGGGGAAGGATAGTGCCAAAACAAAGATGAAAAAAGAATGTAACAAAGAAAGTACACAAAGGAGTAAGTGGAATGATAAAATTGTGTACACAATATCCAACGGAAAAATGGTATTTGTATTTTTTTTTTTTTTTTTGTGATACAATGGTATTTGCACTTTTACCCTCTACATAATCACTACACAAAATAAGGTGATTTTCATTTTCACCAATGATCTATTAGCTACTAAAATTTAAAGAAAAGTCTAAATTTTAATACTTACATTTTGTGCACTAAATGTATAATCAAAATCTGTGCAAATATCACTTTTCATGTATTGCCATTTGAGCACTACTTTACATTTCATAAATGATTTAATATTTTTTAAACTTGGATATGGTCATCCTTTTTGGTAAAAGTGTTTGCTTATTATTATTTGAGAGTAAAGATAAACCCATACTATTATTCTTATAATACGCCCACGTTTTCAAAGAAATAAAATTTGTAGCAATGTATTTCACTTTTGAAATGTATTGATTTTCAAAGCGTAAGTGTATTGTGAAAAAAGTAGCATGGGTATAATAGCTCCCATTTTGGGCAATGTTATTAATACATTAGAGTTTTATATAAAATTTACACAAACACGAATCTATGCTTAATTGAATTGACAACAATACACTAACAAGGACTAGTTTCTATTGATGTGTTGGTTAAAACTCATTATTCTTCAATTCTTATTTATTTTATTTAATAATTTCTAAACTAATTATGGAAAAATCGTGCAAAATGAGAATGCCTAACACAAAATATTAAAGGATAAACCCTCAAAATTAATTTGAAAACCTCATTCATAATAAGAAAGATTGACACAAATTATTAGGGATAAATGCTCAAAATTTGAACCGTGAGCCCATGCACAAACAATGAGCCACCAAACTCAGACCAATAGTGACTTTGATATTAATAGGTAAACATTACAATGAATAATAATTGAGTCAAATACAATGTGGGAGATGTGAATGACCTGAAGAGTTCAAAGCGTAAGATTGTAAATCTAATTTTATCGGATCGTCGACCCAAACAGAGTTTGAGCTCAATTTTTGTCCAATTATTGACAGACAAACGTATAATACAAGTGTGTATAAAGTTTGTCATTTTATCATTATTCTTTCATAACAATGGCTTACCCGAACCAAAATCTGCTATGGCTAAAAAAAATTAAAATCTGTTCCACCATATGAAAAAAGAATTGAATAGAAACTAGCATCTTTCTTGCACCCCAAAAAAAAAAACTAGCATTCTTTTACTAAGAAGTCTGCCCAGAATAGCATATTTTCAGGATGCAATAACTATTATCCCTGAACCCATTCCTTCACCTGCAGAATCTAATTGTCAGCGAGCCTACCCAGCAAGTATTGATACGAGTCAAGTTTTGTTCTGGTTGGAAAAAGCTTAGAATGAGAAGAGCTTTCTTCATTCCGATTTGGATCTCCTATTTTTAAATTTTAATGACGTTTTATTTATATCTTTAATTTATAATTAAGTATGCTTTATAACACTCACTTGTTTTTCTCATTTTTTGCTCTTTCTTAATTTTGTATGTTCTTCTATTACTGCACCCCTACTTTTGAATCCCAATGGTAAGGGATTCGAATTTATCCTATCCTAAAGTCAAAACATATTAGAAGCTTCAATGAAGACTTAAAATGATACTTATAAATCGTCTATAAAGAAAATTGCTAACAAAGAGATTAATATCTAAGGCTTACAAGGAAAGTTCTCTAACCCTACCAGCAATCAGCATGTCCAAGGCCAAATTTTCACACACTACCATCACCATCCACTAACTTCCCACCTTGTTTACCCTTTAACAAACGTTTTTGTACTCTCAAACACTTTTGCTGGGAACAGAACACCAACCACAAAATTGAAACGCAGCAACTACAAATAGCAACGGCGCTTTTCTCCCTTTCTCGCCCTCACTTTTAAACATGATATTCTTCACATTTGAAGTTGTGCTATTAGTGCGTTTCTGCTTATCATCATGTAAATGTAATTCAGAGTTTAAAGTTTATATGTCAACATCAGTAGCAATATCAACCAGACAAGTTTAATCTGATGCAAATGCTAATTGTATCATATAGCTTGTTACCCCCAAAGGAGCTCCATCGATTATTTACAAGTTCAACAATCTTAAATCAAATCCAATAGCCAATTATCATCAGTTGTGAAATACTGTTTGAAGTAATTTTATACCTAATACATTTGGAACTTTTCTTTTGTTTTCTGAAAAACCTCTTCAGCAATGATGGCCTCATTGCCATCAGCTCTTTTAATCTCCAACTGTGCTTTCTGATAGAATCCAGTACCACGCAATGCATCTGCAATGAAATCATCGAACCCAATAGCAATGGCTGCCTCAGCCTTGGCTCCATAAACCAACCTCTGTGTGACAAGAATACCACGACAAAATCATGCACAGAACAACATAAACTTGATATAATACAGAAACATTCAAAGAGCAGGTTTCCAACCTTGATTCGTGAAAGGTGTATAGCACCAAAGCACATGGGGCATGGTTCACAAGAAGCATATATTTCACAATTTGAAAGTTCTATCTGTTTAAGCTTCTTACAAGCCTGGAAAATAAAACATTGAATTAGTCGCCTTTTTTTTCACTGGTTACTTAAAGTCACGTTTAAGACACCTAAAACACAAATCAAAAAGGCGTATAGTGTTAACACAATCAACTATTTGTTGGTATCTTAGAATTGAAAAGGAGATACAGTTTCAGGTAGCCTTTTTAAAGCCTAAAGGGTGATTCTGAGCATTAAATTGTTGTATGATAATGACCCTCTTTGACAGTTCACTAAAGTGAGTCAACCATGCGTAACTTCTGGCAGTCAAAAGTGTCTACATTTCCGCATACATGCTTAAAAGTAATTTTATCCGGTCCTGTCATTCTTAGAAATTATATCATACTAAATAATCACTTAAAAAAAATCTGAACTGTAGTTCCAACAGATCCAACGATTAAAATTGAACTACTACGTGATCAAATCCTAATTGATCATACATACTTCATTTATGGGCATAGAGTAGACTAGGAGGTCCGCTATCCATGATAAAAGATCTTAATTGGTTGGTTTAGACTTCCTCCCAACAAGCTAAAACTAATAGATGCATCTGAATGGCAGCTTAAGTACCAGATACAATCGCCAGAATAATAGAACCAAGCGAAAGAAAGACACGTAACTCCATAATCCTTCAAAGGTAGAGAATGACTTCAAATATATAAAAATACTTAGGAACAATCGTATCCCAATATGAATAGATCAAGATATTGTAAGTTTATGCTATAACCATCAGTTCGAAAATTTTTATTAGATGTCTCCACAAATTTGATAATTACATTCCTTCAGTAAATCTCTGTAGTCACAATTATAGAATAGCCACCTCCCTCTTGGATTGTCTCGGTACTCTTTACTCTTGCTGATAAAATTCTATAGAAAACCAAGCCAAATGTTTCTATATTTAGACATCCACTTTCCAATATTTACAAAGTTAACGCATTGCATACAAAGAATCAATTGTCAAAAGGGGCAGGGCATCTCCCGCTAGCACAATGATGAATACCATTTCAGTCACAACACATATGTAAGACAAATATTTACTAAAACAAAAAGATGCATTTCCATTTCATATGAGGAGATCTTTTGGCTATTTATTATCTGACCTCTCTTATTGCTGTCACCTCAGCATGGGCAGTCGGGTCTGTGTTCCTCAGAACCATGTTATGACAACGAACAACTACTTCATTATTACATACAATAACAGCGCCAAAAGGGCCACCATCTCCACATTCTACCCCTTTATACGCTTCTTCAACCGCTTTTCTTAAAAACTTGTGGTCTCTATCCTGTACAGCTAATTAAGCAACGACAACACCACAAAAGAAAACTAATTAGAAGCTAGTTCAATATCAAGCAGGCAACACAAAAATCCCAAACTGATAATGCGCTGTTGGCTTTGAAAGGTCGGATACATCAATTCATCTTCAAACCTATGTCTGGTTTTCATCAGACGATAGACGAAAGAAAGACTCTATCATGGTGTCAATGTAACCAAACTCTAACACAAGAGATAATTGATACAACCACAATGTATTGTTAAGTCAGCCATGGACTCCAACGAAAAAACCAAAAAAGAGCGACTCAAGAGAGCTGAACCCTACAGAAGCAATACCTTCCTGGTGACCAGCAAATGCAGATGCTACTGAAACAGTTCCATCCTTAGTTTCCACCACTGTGGTAAAAAAGGAAAAGGAGAATAAATAAATACAATGCAGTAAACCAAAGACCAACTTCTGAAAAATACCTCTTCCGTTGGAGAGAACTTCAAGTATACCTAAGAAACAGAATAACACAACTACATGTATGCAAGTCCCCGTTAGTGGTAAATTTAAACGCTATCCTATCGCATCCCATACAAGTTCCTGAAGATTTCTGGGAAGCAATATCTACAGTTCGCATATAAGACCAACATCTAATTTGAACAACGGGCAGCAAGGCATAGAAAGTACATTGCAATCAAAATGTAATCTTGGATGAGACAATACATATTGCAAGCTTGTGATGCTTAATACATGGGAAAGCTTTAAACTTTTCAAACTTATCACGGCTTCAAATTCCATGCTTGGAAACGGGAAAGGGAAAAAAATCCCATAATCATGATTCAGAGAAAATGGATAACATTGAAGTCAGAAAACTCAATTCTAGGCTCTCCCAGGGAAGAAAAAAAAACGAAAAGTTAATTAAGAAAAGAATAAAAACAGAGCGCCCCATATAGCGTTAGTCACACAGACAAGAATAAAATTCGAGAAACCGAGAGAATAAGGCATATACCATTGGCTTCCTCCATCACTGCGTCGATGCCAAGGACCAAATCACAGACCAATTGTACAAGGCAAAGCACGGAACCCCTTCAGGAAAAACAAAAAAAAGAAACAACGAAATGAGCAAACTTCGTTCTGCAATTTTCGACGAAGAAAAACGTGAGGAAGAGAGAATACGGTCCACTAAAAAATGGGGTATGGTCCCCCAATAAATACTATAGAATAGGCATGTGAATTCTATGAAATGCGATTGATATACAGCACATGGTGATGAAGGGAGGAACCGAAAATAGAAATAACGGAGGGATAGGGACTAAACGGGGCTTGGATCTTTTTTATTTTTTATTTTATATTGAAATATAATTTGTAAATTGTTTATGTTATATTTATTTTTCTCTGTACCTATCTTCAAAAGAGAATCCAATTCGGACTGTACTCAAGTGGATGGAGGAGGGGCGATGAAGCTTCCTCGTTCCCGCTTTCTTGCACCTTCTGACTCACCCCAAAGGGTGTGACCGCGTGACGCAGGGCTTCAAGACCTGAACCCAACGAACAAAAAGGCTGGATGTGATTGGTCTCACAGCTCAACCAACGCGCGTCGTTGCGTGGCTTTCTTCCACGCATTCCCAGATGAAAAAGGATGTTGCTAGCCTCCGATTGTGAGCAGTTGAATAAGTTGAATTTTATTATTAATAAGTAAATTTAATAATTCTAAATTTTATTTAATAAAAATTATGAACAAATTAAAGTAAAAAAATAATTAATTATTTTGAAATTTATAATATAATAATATTTTAAATTAATTAAATTTATAGTTAAATCTATAAAATTTAATAAATGATAATTGAATTATATTAAGAAAAATTATTTAAAAATAAATATGTATTGATAGAGATACTATTCTCTTAATAACCTTGATTCCTTTAAATTTTTTAGTAAAGATTCGCCCATCTATAAGATGTAAAAAAATTAAATATAGAGTATAATATAATATATATTTTCTTAAATAAGATAGAAAATGATAGAAGTATGATATCGTGTGTTGAGAGTCATTTGTTATTTAAATAAATGCATTGATGTTAATTAAATACATAGCTACTTAGTAGATTTTTTTATCCTAATTTTATAAAATTTTACTTTAATTTATTTAGTTCTAATTGTAGCAAAGTTTTCTTAGAAAGTTTTAAATTTGTGGGGACAAGTCTAATAGCTAACATCAATTAAATGAAGATTGGAAATTATGAATTGGATTTCTTTCTATGAGTAAATGGGATGACATCAAGGTTAATCTGCCAAGTGATAAAATTAGTACATTTAAATACTCCCTATGTTGTAAAAACAAATACTCCCTCTGCCAATCAATAAAAAGAAAAAAAAAAAAAAAAAGTACTTGCTTTGCGAAGCACTATAGTGCAGTCAGGACACCTGATGTTAACTTTAGACTTTCCGTTTTTAGTATTAGTGTTTTTATTTGTGTAGTGTATGAAATTTATTTGATATAATATCATAAAATATTATAGTTTACTTATTATAATAAATAATATGCTTCGAAAATGTATTTATTTTTTATCTTGATAATATTGTGTCTACTTATTTGTGAACAACTTTTAATTCAATAGATATATAAAAATTTGTATTTATACTATAAAATTTGTTTATTTTGCTTTCAATGTACAAATAATAACAATAACTTGTATTACTAATTGTAATAAAACTTCATTTATGTGATCAATACACTTGCTAATAGGATTATTTCTATCTGCATCAACAGTTTTATCAATAAACAAAAGTATAATATGTAAAATATATTTATTAAATAAGATGGTCATTATGAATAAATAAAATAGAAAACTATCATTTACTTCAACTAATGCAATCTTTAAAAGACTTCTTTACAAATAACATTAGTCGCAGTTTTTGAAATTGCTCATTTATTATCAAGACTCTAAAATTTTAGTCCATTTTTAGATCTCACCCTAAAAATAGCTATATAAAATTGTACATAACTAAACACTGATTTGTAGAGGTACTTTGGGTTTAAATATGACTTTAAGTATATGTTAATAATTTGTCACTTTTCATGTCATTAAAAAAATATTTTATTTGTTTTATCACAAAGAAAAAAATTCCTCAGCTTGTGGTACCGTTTAAAGTTTTTTTTTATTACCTTTTAATTGTTAAAAACAAGGTTTCATTAATAAATTTTTTCTCTTATCTCTCATATCTCTCTATTATTAAACTATACTCCGTTCCTTGATAATTGTCTTTTTATAAAAATGCATAAAAATTAAAACAATAATTAAATTATCTTTATATTAAAATTTTTAACTAAAATAACCTTTGAAAAAATTAAATACTAAAAAATAGTTGTATTTTACTTAACAGAGAAAAGCAAAAGTTGATTGAACATTTAGTGGAAAGTAGGTCACATTGGGTAAAGTTAGAAAAATATTAATAAAATTTAGATTTTAGGAATGTAACAATTAAACATGAATAAGTAAAAAAATTCCAAAAAGACAGTAATTTAAGAATAGAAAAGGTACTAATTTTTTTGACAATGAAGAAGTATAAATCTTGTCAATTTTTAGTATTTAAGTTTTTCTATAAAAAGAGTATTTTGTTAAAAACAATTATATCAAGATAATTTAATAATTTTCTTAATTCTTGTACATATTTTTAAACAGTAATTATTCAAAAATAATAAGAATATTTTTTTAAAGTTGACATTCTCAATGATGCAATGTGAGTTTTGTTTTTTTCACCTGTCATTAATAATTTATCATTACTAACAAAGTATTGATAGAGTGAAAATTAATTATATCTTAAATTAAAATCTGGGTTAAATATATAAGTTCAAATCTTAGAAATCAAAAAATTATGTTAATTTAAATTAAGATATGGGATCCTATTCCGGTGATGAATATTGTCTTGGAAAAATGGAAGGAACTCTGAACTTGAAAAAAAAAACAAAAAAAGAGGTAAGAACTCAAATAAGTGTTGCATCTGTAATTATTCACACTTGATTAATTATTCTTGTTTAAAAAACTTCGGTAGTTAGGTATTTAAGTTTTAAATATCGATATTTACATAATTTTAAATTTTATAATATACACATAACTCTCATATTAATATTGAATTTAAGAGATTTCATAAAAATTGATTGATTTCAAATAAACTAGTTGAATTTAAATCTTGTCATATAATAATTGCATATAAATTATAAAAAAATTATGTATAAATTATTACTTGTGCTCGCTTATATCTAAAAATATTAAAATGAGTTCAGTCGGCTAAGTTCACCCATCTTACTACATCTAAAAGATCAGATGAATTTATATTTTTTGATTTACAAACAATATAAATTTATTTATTTTATTTTATTTAATTTATAAATCATAATAAAATAATAAAATAATAAGTTTTTATATAAAAATATATTAACTTATAAAATTGACTATATACACCTTATCCACCTCATTTAATCATGGATAAAAGTAGATCAACCTACTTTAATACTTTTATTTGTATCCTACTTTTTAAAGCGTTGTAATCTCTTTTTTTTTTTTTTTCCATTTGATAGTGAAATAATATATTTCTAAATTATATGCTGGTTGCATGATTTTGTAGTTTCCTTCTTAAATGGGAAAGTCTATGCTTATGTATATTTAATTTTATTTAAAATTTTTATTTTTTATTATAAATATTTTAATTTAAACAAATTTTATATTATAAAATTTAAATAAAAATAAAATTATAAAAATAGCGATAATTTTCCTAAATCCGGACCAACGAGGTTTTATTTGTATTACCTTCTGTCTCAGCCGAACGGGTGTGTGATGCGGACCACAAATACAAAGACGTCAACCCAACCAGCAAACAAGAAGGTGGGATCTAGGATGTGATCGATATGACATTTATACCAAAAAAAAGTATGTTATCTTATTCAAATTTTGTAACTATAGCCGTTTTAAAAGTTATTATAGTATTATAATTTTATATATATGTTAATTAATAAATATCTCTAAATATAAAAAAATCCACACAAATTTCACTCAATTTTCTTAAAAAGGTTCATAAACCCGTCGTATAAATTAGTTTTTTTTATTAAATTAGTATATTTTTCTTACTCTAAATTAATAAAATTGTCTTTAAAATTGAATTAAACATGTATCATACATATATAGATAAATAGTACATATATTAAGCCTTTTTTTTGGGGGATTTTATTACCATAAATTTTAATTAATTTTAATTGTTTAAATAAAATTTATATATATATATATGTGTGTGTGTATTTATATATTAGGATCACAAGATCTTTAATAACTTAATATTATAATTCATAGTAAAAAATTATGAACATAAAAAATAATTATAAATATTTTTTAATAAAAGTTTATATAGATTTTTAAAATAGATGAGATATTTATATAATATCAACAAAAAAAAAGGTTTAAAAGTAATTTTCTCTAACGACAAACTTTACCCGACTATTTAAATACCTAAAAAGTTTCTTTTAATTATCAAGTTGCAAATATTTAATTACTGGAATATGAGATTACGAGTTATTAAGGAGTAAAATGTCAAATATTTGCAATTTGAAGAGCTATTCCTAAAGGGCCTAAGAAATCCTTAATTGGAGTCAGAGTATCTGGGTTCTTTTATCACATAGTAATGTATTACATTGTCGAATGGATCATTTGAACACAATTAGATGATGATAAAATTATCAAAGATTGTCTGCCACCACAGCCAAACCCAACATTGATGATTGATGCTGTAATGGTTGCGTCGTCGCATAAAAACATCATCGAATGGACCATTCGAAAACAATTAGATCAAAGATGGACCACCGCCATAGCCAAAATCGATGTTAATGTTGTAGTAGCTGCCTCATGGCCTAAGAACATCACTAAATGGGCCATTTGAAAACCAAATTCAATATTGATGTTGTGGTAGTTGCATCGTCGCTTAAAAACATACTTGAATGAGTCGTTTGAAAATAATTAAATGCTGACAAAATTATCAAAATTGACTGCTACCATAGCCAAATCAATATTGATAGCGTAGCAGTTGCGTCGTCGCTTAAAAACATACTTGAATAAGCCATTTGAAAATAATTAAATGGCGACAAAATTATCAAAATTGACCGCTGCCATAGCCAAATCAATATTGATGTTGTAATAATTGCATCATGGCCTAAAAGTTTAAATAATAAAAAAATTTATTAATAAAAATATATCAAAATGTTACTTAAAATTTTTTATTATTTATTAAATTTTATAATTTAATTTATGAAATTTAATAATTAATAATTTATTTTTTAAAATAAATATTACTAAATTTTGATTAAGGATAAGAACTAAAATCAAAATGTGGGGCAACCAAGGCCGCTTTCTCGTATCTTCAGACGCGCCCGAAAGGGTGTGATGCAGACCATACAGACCTCCACAACCCAACAAGCAAAAACCCATAGGGTGGGATCAGGGATGTGATTGATGTCGCATCGTTGTGAGGCTGTGTTCCGTGCATTCTCAAATGTACAAGATAATGTTTCAATTAATGTTTTTCTTTTATCAACTCTTTCAATTAATAATTAATATTTATCCTTTTCACCCAAAAATCTCAATAATTACATAAAAATAAAAAAAAATTAAAGACATTACTAAGATAATATTTTTATCCTTTCTATTCGTTCACTTCCATTGAGCCATAAACTGATAAAAGAAAGTTTAATGTATGAAGTCGCTGGCCAATCTTCGTGAGATCTGGGAAAGCCATGGCTTTAAAAAAAAATCTCAATAATATTATATAATTGTGCGTGTGAATCTTTCCTAGAAAAAGTCAAACATTGAAAAATATTTAATAATTTTATTCTTTTAAAATTTTTAGTAAAGATTCGCCCATCTGTAAAATATAAAAAAAAAATAATAGTAGATTTTCAATTTCAAGTCTGATCGCTAACATCAAATCATCAATTGAATGAGGATTGGAAATTATGATATGAATTTGTTCTATATTTTTGGTCTACAAATTAAGATAATAAAAATATTATTTTAATAACTAAACTTAAAATTTTAAAATAAATATATGTGCAGATAATATTTTTTTATATATAAAAAATTTTTTAATAACAAATAAAATATAAAAGTAAGGTGTCAGCAAACATCACCAATATTTAGTTTACTTATTGCCAATAAACTTAATGAATGAGACTTATCTAAAATTGAAAAGAGTTTTAATAGATACACCAATTTAAATTATACTAAGTATTTGTTTGAAGAAAATAAATTGATAAATCGATACTTTTGATCAATTTTTTTCGTTTACAACAAAAGCCAAATATAGTATTCAAAAACATAACTGTAGAATTTTTCCGTCTAAAATGGCAAACGGTGTCGTTGTCTGTACACATGATATCTGCAAACTTAAAAAACAATATCATTGTTGCTCCCACCTGCGTAACATGCGTTGAAAAGAGGAATGTGTCTCCCTTATAAAAAAAATAAAAAAGGAATGTTTCTTGTACGTAACTAAGTTTACGTAAATAAATAAATGAGAAAAGCAATAAAATAGTTTAAAAGTTTTGATATCTGTAAAAGAAATAATAGAGAGAATGTGTACAATATAGGATTTCGATGGTCTATTTTTTTAATAATTTTTTATTTTTTAATTTATATTAAAATATATTTTCTAAATTTTATTTTTTATAAATTATTTTAATTTTTATAAATTAATTTAATTTTTATAAATTAATTTAATTTTAGATCTATTTTTAATTTTTTACCATTAAATTTCTCAAAAATAAAAAACTTTTATCCGTACAATGTGTATGGAACGAAAATGTGCAAATAACAAAGTTCATTGAAAAAACAGGAGGAAATGCGCTCTCCTTTTGATAACGGAACTACTTTTTAGGTAAAAAGAATCTCAATTATTCTTATTTTTTTTCTTTTTAAAAATGAAATACTAACATAATCCCCAGACAATTTCCAACGTGTAAATTTTTTTTTTCTTGCCCCAGAAATATGCTATGCCAGTGGAAGAGACAAACCTAGCTTCAAGAAATTTTGCAAGGAAGAGAGGGCTATGGGTTTCTCTATATTTTCTAACACGTGTGCCTATGAAAAATTATATAGAGTGTGGGAAAATAATGCTTGTTTGATTGTGGAGGTATGTTCACAATTATTTATCGTCTATTTGGCACAACACTCTGGTCTGATTGTCGAGATAATGCCTGTGGCCTTCCTTTTTCTTGTCATCTAATGTGGTCCTCCCCAATTTGGCTTGTCAATTTTCTAGATGTGATCGATGTCGCATCGTTGTAAGGCTGTGTTCCGTGCATTCTCAAATTTACAAGATATTGTTTCAATTAATATTTTTCTTTTATCAACTCTTTCAATTAATTATTACTATTTAATCTTTTCACCCAAAAATCTCAATAATTACATAAAAAATGAAAAAAAAAAGACATTACAACGATAATATTTTTTCCTTTTTATTCGTTCACATTTTTTTTTGTTACTACATAAATCAGATTGTTTTGATAAAGAAACAAAAATGTTCAAATCAACCAAAAAAAGTTTAAGGATATCAACAGAGATGTCACTACAACGCTCATGAGCTCTATTCGTTCACATTCATTGAACCATAAACTGATAAAAGAAAGTTTGATCTATGAAATCGTTGGCCAATCTGGGTGAGATCTGGGAAAGCCATGACTTTAAAAACTTTCTTTTTCATCGTTTGTTGGATCATTGGGTCCATTGTAATGTAGCTGATAGGTTTGATTGTTAACGTTCCATCTTCAAGAACTTTGTATTTTTCATAGTTTGTTGGATCATTGGGTCCATTATAGAATTATGCGTGCGAATCTTCCCAAGAAAAAGTCATAAACTAAAAAAATATTTAATAATTTTATTGCTTTAGAATTTTTAGTAAAGATTCGTCCATCTATAAAATATAGAAAAAAAATTAAATGTAGATTTTCAATTTCGAGTCTAATCGTTAACATCAAATCATCAATTGAATGTTCAACGCAAAAAGAAAAAAAAAATCATCAATTGAATGAGGATTGGAAATTATGATATGGATTTTTTTTATATTTTTTATCTACACAAATTTACAAATTAAGATAATAAAAAATATTATTTTAATAACTTAACCTAATGATTTAAAAAGATAAATATATGTGCAGATAAAAATT
The DNA here is from genome assembly GCA_037013595.1 of Dicorynia guianensis. Lineage (NCBI taxonomy): Eukaryota > Viridiplantae > Streptophyta > Magnoliopsida > Fabales > Fabaceae > Dicorynia > Dicorynia guianensis. The sequence continues at coordinate 23,108,830 of JASUAB010000015.1, forward strand.
TTTTTTGTGTATAAAAGATTTTTTAATAAAAGAGAAAATATAAAATTAGCAAAGAATATATATAAAATAATTATATAAGTATATCATATTCCTAACAACTTAGTCTTGTATCACTTAAAGTTGGTGCCAAGTAATGAATATAGTACATTTACATAGTTTTTCAACTTTGGCAGTTTAGGTTAAAACCAGCACCAAATTGCTCCGAAATTGCTGAATAAGCAAGATCAATGATGCCTTATTTTGCAGAAACTGGTTGGAGCCTTTCTCCTTTCCGGACTTGGCTTCAGTCATTTCGGGATTGGTGCCAAGAGCTGAAAAAGAGTAATAGCAGGATTATATTTGTAATCCCACGTCAAGTAAAAATATTTAAAACATAAAATTAAAAAATTAAAAATAAAAATTAAATAAAATATAAATATATAAATATATAAATATAATAATACTGACTGAAAAATTATTAGTAAAAGCCAATCTTTCGTTTTTTAATTTGGGTTCATGCTTTAATTTCTTTTCAATTGTGTTGTAATTAATTTTGTCCTTTAATTTTTTAAACATTGCCAATATTTTTTTTTAGATAACTGAGAAGGGTAACAATTATTGAATCACACGTAATCCTAAATTTGAACCTCACTACTAAAAGCAGAATAACCTTAAAATAACAACTGATACCATGATCCAATGAGGAGCCGACAAACATCACCAATATTTATTTAAGTTACTTACTGCCAATAAACTTAATGAATGAGTCTCATCTAACGTTAAAAGAGTTTTAATAGATTTATGTATTTACACGTAGACTAAGTATTTATTTAAAGAAAAAAAATTAATAAATCGATGCATTTTATCAATTTTTTCTTTTGGAACAAAATCTAAATATAGTATTCAAAAACATAACTGCAGAATTTTTCCGTCTGAAATGGCAAACGGTGTCGTTATCTATACATATGATATCTGCAAACTTAAAAAAATATCATTGTCCCTCCCACCTACGTAACATGTGTTGAAAAGAGGAAAGTTTCTTGTACCTAACACTAAGTTTACGTAAATAAATAAATAAGGGAAGAAATAAAATAGTTTAAAAGTTTTGATATCTCTAAAAGAAATAATGAGAGAGAATGTGTATAATATAGCATTTGGATGGTCTATTTTTTAATTTTAATAATTTTTATTTATAATTTTTTAATTTATATCAAAATATATTTATAATTTTTTTTATTAATTTTTTCTTAAATTTATATATATTTTTTACCATTGAATCTCTCAAAAATAAAAAAATTTTATCCGTACAATGTGTATGGAATGAAAATTTACAAGTAACAAAGTTCACTGAAAAAACAGGAGGAAATGCACTCTCCTTTTGATAAGGATACTACTTTTTGGGTAAAAAAAATCTCAATTATTTTGATTTTTTTTCTTTTTAAAAATGAAATACTAACATAATCCCCAGGCAATTTCTAACATGTGAAACTTTTTTTTTTCTTGCCCCAGAAATCTGCTATGCCAGTGGAAAAGACAAACCAAGCTTCAAGAAATTTTGGATATGGGTTTATCTATATTTTCTAACACGTGTGCCTATGGAAAATTATATAGAGAGTGTGGGATTGTCAAGATAATGCTTGTTTGATTGTGGAGGTATGTCCACAATTATTTATCGTCTATTTGGCACAACACTCCTGTCTGATTGTCTAGATAATGCTTGTGGCCTTTCTTTTTATTGTCATATCTATTGTGGTCCTCTCCATTTTGGCTTGCCAATTTTCTAGATGCCATGTGATTATATATATATATATATATATATATATATATATATATATATATATATATATATATATATATTGAAGCATTGTAATCCAGGGAGAGCATGACATGGCTTGGATGGTTTACAAATTTATGATTGAATGTTCCTGAGATCTTAGGCTTTATTCATTCATCTTTTGTTGTTCGATTTTTAGTTGCTCATTTTGATCAAGGAATATGAAATGGGACACTCTTTCTACTTTGGACTCTTGCTCTTTGGTTGTGATACATTGAGTCAGTGATCTCTGCTTGGTATTAATGTAGTCTGTCCATAATTGCTCTTTGAACTCACCTCCTGTGGTCGCATCATTCCTCTCTGTTGTAGAACTTCAGAGTGTGAATCTGAATCTCCCGTCTCAATAAAAATTAAAGTTCTCAGAATAGCTCTTTCACCACACTAGCAGTATTTGAATCTTGAGAAGCAATACCTTCAAACCCTAACAGTACATTTACTCTCCTACTGGAAACCCTAAAAGAACAGAGATGAAGTGCTTCGCTAGAATGGTTATTTTGTGAAGGAAATAACTTCAAATTTATCGAATAAGAGCAATGGTGCCCGCTTTTAGGTTTGTGGGTGCCATATGTACAGTCAACGACATTATTTGTCACTTCAAACGCTAAGTGTGATTCTCTCGTTATGTTTATCGATAGTAAATAACTTGAGATAAATGTTAGTGAGATTCAAAATACTAAAGAATGAAATTAAACAATGAAAAAGTTTGAAAAATGATACACTTACGCGTGTTGGAGATCCGCTAAATTTGCGTTTGCGTTTCACTCCTTTCTTCAGTCTAAGCGTAATTTTCGTGTATGGCCAAATGTAAGGCTGTAACATTGGTAAAAAAATTTAGTAGAAGAAATTAAAACTTGGCCAAAGTTACTTGACAAAAAGTTGGATATTACTACAGTTATTTGAACTCGTAAGCATCATATGAAGGCTTGTTAGACTTGGCTGCATTTTTGTTGTGAAGACTATGGAGATCAAGGAATTATGTCGTCTTTAAATATGGTCCCTCTACATATTTTTATAAATAAAATTTTATAAAAAAAATCTTACTTAAAAAATACATATAATTAAATTTATTAAATTTTATGTATTAAATAATAAAATACATTAAAATTTCATCTTAAATTTTGTGTAATAAGCATTCGCCTTTAAAATAGGATATGAGATCTTATTGAGGTGGTAAATATTGGGATCCTAATCTTCTGAGTATAGATGTTTGAAGTTAGAAGTTAAAAAATAGAAATAGAATTAAGACAAAGAATAAATTAATGAAAAAAATAAAATTTATAAATTAGATTTAAATTTAAAATAAAAAAATACTGAAATTAAAAATAAGAAAATCATCATGATTGGAACAATGACAAGAATTCAAACAAGTCTTGCATCTTCAATTATTCAATTCATTTTTTTGTTCTATATCACATCAGATTGGTTGGCCTTGTTAAAGGGATGGGTATGTAATCATGTAACCATGGAATGACGTTTTCATAATTTTTATTTGTATAATCTGTACATAACAATATAAAAAGACTTCCGAAAGCATTTGAAGGGAAAAGGCCGGGAAATGAAACTTGGGATACTAAAAAAGATTTAGCATTTGGTTACCATATACACAGTATTACTGAGGTATTACACAGAATTTCTCATGAATTTCCGTGATAATACTATTCAATCATGCCTCTACCCAGCCAGCACCCATTCAGATTTTCCAAAACTTTGGATTTGAGTTGGCCATGTAATTTTTATGTGCTTGTTTTGTTAAAAATTTAATCGTTAAAAATTAATTTTATACTAATAAAATTTTAAAGAGATATATTGATAGTTCTGTCAGCGCTAGTGGAATTGCATCATCGTTTTGGTAACTTGAATCGAGGCTATGCTCTCTTCTTGTCGCTAAAGCAGTCCCGCTGTTTGCCTCTCTCGATCGAATTCCCAATGCCCCTGAGCGGGCGACCATGGCTGCTTCCTACGCTACCGTTTATTGGTGCAAAATCCAGGGTTTCAGCCCTCACCTGAATTGGGGCTATTGTCTCTGATGTTTGTGCTCTTCATGGTACTACCATCGCCCATTTTGTTTACAACTTTGGCTTCCAAATTTACACTTAAAAATGCGTAACCTGGCTTCTCAAATTAGGAATTTTGCTTTCATAATCAAATAATTGATCAGAATGTTCGTGCTTTTGGGGCATTCTTTTCTATGCTACTCTACTAATAATCCGAGATCCTTCAGGAGATCCGGTGCCCTAATGAGAATGGATCACCTGGAGACTATTGGTGCTTTAAAGCTCGAGATTGCGATTGTTAAGAGCTGTGAGAAAAGCTGCTCATTGAGCGACCTCCGTCTATTGCGGGCATCAGTGATTACAAGTGTTGGCTCTCATAACTGTTTCCATCTTCAATGTATGTATATCTTGAACCTTTTCCAATCACAAGATCTTTTACCCTTTCATGTAAGTTACAAAATATGATTACTTTGACCATTTTGAAGCGTTAGAGTCTTGCTTTGGTGCATTTTAGCGACTCTCTGTCTGTTGTAATCCTAGTTACAGAATTTAACACACATAAATTGAAGAACGGGCATGTTCACAGCCTTGCATACTTCTTGAGTTTTTCACCAGCATGTTTCGCATGATCTGGGACGGGCATGTTGCTTAGTAGAGTAACCCTAGATGATGATACCAAGGATCTGTTCTGTGGTGAGTTTGAAGGATCAATCTTCCAGAGTCTCACCTCCCATACCTGTTCCAGAGAGGGGGGGTTACTTTTATAGTAAGCCTCATCGAATTATATTCGAGCGATGCTACCCAATTATGTTTGAGTGGGAGTAGGAGTAGAATCTTCCATTATGTTAACAAACAATTTATTAGACTTGATTAACACAATTAAATAATAGGCTATGACAATTTAACCAATAAATAGTTATTCATTATTGGGGGCTGGTAAATGCTAGGTAATGCTACCTGCACCTGCACCGTGATTGTGCACAATGATTACACACGGTTTTGTATTTTTATACAACTAATTAACAACTTTTATATAAAATTTCTCATCAGTATTATAGACATTACTAATTAGTTTTATAAAAGTATAAAATGAGAGTAATTTTTGTGCACAGAATTTAATCTGCAAATAACATTACTCAGTAATCATGAAGGCCCGATGTATTGAGTCCTAGTATAAAATATTTGAATGAATTGATAAAATTTTAGTGTAGTTTTCTCAACATCTGGGTTTTGTCAAAGGTTTATAACACCCGCACCACCCAACTTTGTGGGTTATCTCAAAGGGGTTTGTAACTCCCGCCCCTCCTGTCAGGAGAAAAGTCCCCTCAACCGTCCCTGCATAGGTAGAAAATCCCCCAACCCAGCACCCCCGATGGCAATACCCGTAGGGATCCCTGCTCACAGGCAATTTTGCCGTCTCTAGATGATCCATGGCGAACGAAGTAAGTTGCTTGTTTCTGTGAGCTCAAAGAAATTATTATATCTTGTAGACAAAAATAGGCGATGATCTAGAAAATATTTGGATGTTTTTTTTTTTTTTAGGTAACAGAGGAGCCTATATGGCTTATATTAGGGAAGGATGGGAATCGATCCTGCAACCAGATTCATGGAGGGGAGCATATATGCCAAGCGGACTACCAGTCCGCTGGCGAAAATCTTTGGATGTTGATCAATCTCCAAAATGATGGCACCATATAATATCTTTTATTTTGCGGTTTGAACATAAATGCCCTGTTAACTACCCATAATTGCAATTTTAAAGAGATAGCAGATATCAGATAAGGCAAGAAGTGATGGTGTGAAACGGGGAGAATGGAATACCTGAATGGTTTTTCCAACATTAAGAGGGGTGGCTTCAGCATAGACCAAGTCACCCAGCTCTGCGCGTTTTAAATGATTGATGCTTAGCTGAATTCCAGCCACTCTTTGATAACCAGAAGCCATGTGGGCTCCCATGCTTGCCAGAGACTCCGCTATCAGTGCCGATACCCCTCCATGTAACACCTTGAATGGCTGCCTCATTCACAATCAATTTCATATAATTCAGTCATTTTGCTTTGTTTTTTTGTTTGTCAAGGGAAAGAAAGAAAGAAGAAAGAAGAAAACTTTGCAAAAACATTCAGAAACAAAATCAAATTGTGTGATCGGAAGAGAATGAAACTGGGTTGACCTGGCAGCACTTCTGGGTAACAGGGAGACGGCCAGCTACCTTTTGCGGGGATAAGTCTTCAATCACGAACCCAATTGAATGAAGGAGAGCATCGATATCTGCAGTCTTGGAGGTTCCTGATGAAGATGGCTGGTCCTCCATCAGGGGATTGGATCAGATGACTCTGTTTCTGTTCTGCGTTCTCTCCTGTATTTCAGTTTTTTTGTAGCTATTTGGCAGAGACTCTTCAAGGTGGGTAACTTGTCTGGCATCAATGGATTGAACCATCATTAAAGCGGCTGACATGGAGGGCATTTTAGACCATTTAAAAGAATTTTGGACCGTTGTCTCACAAGATTTGGACAAAATTGTCACTGAATAAAGTATGTACATGAATCATGGGATTGAGTTCCTGAAAGTTAGAAGATTATAAAAACAGAAATAAATAGAGAATTAAAAAGAAAAAATATTAATTAAAGATAAAATAAAATTTATATATTATAAAAAAATAAAAGATTTAAATCTTTATAAATGCATTTATTTTTATAATTTTTTTATAAAATTTAATAATTTAAATTTTTTAGCCAAATATTTAGTGACAGACCAATTCAGCGCCGTTGTTGGTAGGCCAGTGTACAAAGGGGGAGGGTGGGCGGAAGCTGGAATGGGGACCCTCTAGGTAAGGTGGTGGTCAATTTTGTACAAAAGATAGATGACAGATAACACGTTATAAATGAAAGATTAGATTATTATTAACCTGTGTATAAATTTATATACATTTTAATAATTATTTATGCATTAAAAGTTTTAACTGAGTATAAAATTTGTTCCTAAATTTTAAATAACAAAACTTAAATAATACAGACCAAATTGTAAAATACCTCCAATTTTAAACTACTTGCAATTTACCCCCACTACTTTCAAGCGAAGCAATTAAATCCCTTAGCTCATAATATTATACAAATTACTCATTTTATTAACCCACACTTACAGTTTACAGTTATTAACAAAGGAAGCAAGAATGAACTTGCGCAACAGAGGTTTAATTATTTCTACTGGGTGCCCAAGATGCCATTTAAGCCCAGAATGGGAATCCCACATCTTGAGAGACTGTGAATGGTCCAGCACGGTGGATGGAGATCATCTCCGTACCGAGGAGCTTGGGGGCAGCAGAATGTCGACGCCGAGTAGAAAAAGGAAACGGGTACCTCCGGAGAGGGATTGGTTAGAGTTGAATGCTGATGCATCTCTTCGCAGTGTTGGTTGGGTCATACGGGACAATGGAGGTACTCTTTTAGCTGCCGGTGCAAAAGAGTGCTGGATATCACAGTGGAGGTACGAGCCGCTGAGGCCATGGCTTTGTACCACGGACTTGCTTCGGTTATCGAGAGGAATATGGGGTCCAGGATTGAAGTGAAGTCTGACTCCTATGAGGTAGTCACAGCTTTTAACCAAGAGGGACAGCTCCAACGTACGTCCACTCTATTATTATAGAAGAGTGCCAGTTTTTGGCTACTACCATCCCTTCCTTGAAAAAAATTCACACATCCCGAGAAAGCAATGTAGTAGCTCATTTCTTGTCCAAATCGGCTTTGGATTACCATTATCTTGATGTAATTTGGGGTTAACGTCATTTTTTTTATATTTTTATATTTATAATTTTTAAACATAAAAAGTTAAACTACATTAATAAAATTACAAACATAATCCCTTCATTTCTCCACGTTATAAGCCCTAGGTCCAAGGGCTTTCGTCCTCTTTAATAAATGCCATTTTCCTTAAAAAAAAAAAAAAAAGAACAAACGAAGCATGTAATTTCGCATTACCACCCTAGCTCCTAAATTGCTTTTTGCTTCAATTTTGAACTGATATCTTTTTTTTTCTAGTTTGCCTCTCAATTGGTCACTCTCTTCTCTTTTCCCTTTTCTCACCGGTTTTTTTTTTTTTTTTTTTGTTCATGGTTACTATGGCAAGTCTTTGTCTAGCTCCTTTATTTTAATAAATTAAATTTTATAAAAATTTTATTTCAAAATATAAATTATTAAATTTTTATAAAATTTAATAAATTTATCATTTTATAATATTTTTAAATAAATTTTAATATATTAATAAAAATACCTTTTCTCATCCATACTACACCAATCAAGGTAGAATGACCCACCAGTTTAATGCCCCAGTTGGTACCCACTAGTGTTGAACATGTTGTACCACCACAATATTAGTGGGCGGCGGGCCCATGATAATGATATAGGAAGAAAGAAGGATTGAAGGAGGATGATGCATGGTGTTGAAAATTTTGTACATGTATATCACCCTCTTACAAGCACTTTATTGGTAGATGGAATGACATCAATTACTCTGTTAGGCTGAATTGACCCGGCAAAATAATTTTTTTTCCCTCTGGCAGTTAGAGTATTTATTCACCACATTATCTTTTAGGGAGCTTGAGGTTATTGGCAGATGAAATCTGCACAAATCAAACTGTGGGTTAACATAATGGGCAATCTAAATGAAAAACAAGTTTTAAACATGATCCATATTAAAAAATATGTAAAATGGTCTTGTACGGCCATGGGCTAGTAACAATATAATCTAAATGGAATGGACACTTAAACTAATTATTGGAAAGACATCCCCTCAAAAGAAGATCCAGATAAGAAGTGGAATTCTCTCCTTCTGATCCTAATTTGTTCACTTCACGTTTGGCTTCAAAGTTCAGAAATATAGAGCAAGGAACCATGGATCTAATAATTAATATAACAACTTGTTTTCCTCTATTTCATATTGAAAACATATTATAATAGTCCATTCTATACCTATTTATCACGGCGCAGCTAGTTGTGTTGTTTTAAAACTTTATCTGTATTGGGTCATTAGGTAGCTTATTTCAGTCAAGTCACTACTCCATATATTGTGAGATCAGTATAAGTAGAGAAAAGCTAGGATCCCTTTAATCAAGCTTTCAAGCTGTACAGCTATCATGCTTACAAGTTCTTCATCTCATTTATTGGGTGGCATGTATTCAACATTGGCATGAAAGCCTCGTATTGATTGTGGAAGAGACTAAATTTCATATTGCACCAACTTTCTATTGGGGTTTGATATGTGCAGATTGATGAATAGTGTAATTTAAAAAGTAATCCGTTGGTAAGATTATCCCACATCAATGTGAAAAGAGTTAAAACTCAGGTTGTAACAACTCTCAAGTATGAGAGAAAACTTACATTTTAAGCTAACTTTTGAAATGAAAGCCCCAGATTATACCCAACATCATTAAATCTCTATTTTGTCATGAATTATTTTTAGGTACATATTTTGTCATGAATCTTTACAACAAAAATTTATTTTTTTCTTTTAAATAAGCAATCAAATGTGCTCATGTAGTCATGGCGTACAAATGGAAGCAATAGAGTCTTGCTTTTAATAGGAATGTTCAGAAATTCTAGGTTTATTGTTGCTCTGATTGCTTACCACAACCGCAATTGTTAATTTCACATCTTTGCATACATCCTGAGTTTTGCACTATTGGCTTTTGCATGCTCTGGCATTGGGATATTGCACACAAGAGTAACTCTAGAAATTGATGTCAACAATCTGTCCTTTGACTTTGAAGGATCAGACTTCCAAAGCTGCACCTCCCACACCTAATCGGAAAAATCAAAGTCACTGTTGTAATAATCAAAGTTCGAATATTTTTCTGCAACATGTGTGGTTAAAGAAAGAAATAGAAAACTGGAAGAAGAGAATGCCTGAATGGTTTTGCCAATACTGATTGGGGTGGCTTCTGCAAAAACAAGGTCACCCAATTGAGCGGGTTTCAAATGGCTGATGCTCAGTTGAACCCCAGCTATCCTTTTAAAACCAGAGGCCAAGTGAGCTCCCATGCTTGCAAGGCCCTCTGCTATCATAGCTGATACCCCACCATGCAAAACCCCAAATCCCTGCTCAATTGTGCATAATTAAGCAAATTAATCAAAGGTAAATAGACTGCAACAGAAAGGAAGGAACTTTGCCCAAAGAAATTAGAAAACAGAGTGAAATTTGTGATTGGAGTGGAGGAAAACCCAAGAACTGGGTTAACCTGACAAGTCTTGGGAGTAACAGGAAGACGGCCGGTGATTCTGTGGGGTGACACGTCATCGATCTCGAACCCGATTACGTGAAGCGGAGCATCCAAATCAGCCGTCTTGGATGCTGCTGGTGATGACGGCGACGATGCCTGGTCCTCCATGATCGGATCGGATCGATGCTCTGGTCACTGGCTTGGCTTTGATTCTGTCGCTGGTTTGTTTTCCAATCTCATGCCATGTAACTTTGGTTACGGGTAATTGAGTGTTACAAACAATAATATTATTTAAAATAAATTTATAAGTTATTCAATTTTTTATTAATAGTTAATTTTTAGAGTATAACTCTCCCAATTAATTTATATATATATGTAAATATATGGAAAGCATTCATTTGTGTCATCAAATTACAAATTTAATATTTTTTTGTGTGTAATACATGGAAAGCATCCATTTGTATAATCAAATTACAAATTTAATACTTTCTCTTATGCAGTGGATATCCATATTTTTTTGAGTGTAATACATGGAAAGCATTCATTTGTATAATCAAATTACAAATTTAATAGGTTTTCTTATGGAGTGGATATCCATATTTTTTGAAATTAAGATTAATCTTATTTTAGAATATAAAATTATTTATTTTTATCTCTATCAATAAGGCCTTTTTTAAATTCAAATCTAGGCATTTGATTTTCAAATTGAAATACGCAGCCAATATTCACTATGTCTATATTTAATTTAAGAGTTATCATATCTATAGATTCTGAACTCGAAGGCCTCACATAATCTTCAATTGCAAATAATAATTTATTTTACATGTAAAAAATGATAAGAGAAAAATGGTGAGATGTGAGGAAAATTGTATCCAAAAAAAAAAAAAACTTTGGTTGAATTTGTCTCTTCTAAATTCTAAATGACATTTTATACTAAACACTAAACAGTTATCAATATAAATCGATTTTTTAAATTAATTTAATATTAAATATCTATATTTTATAATAATTTCAATTGTTATTTTTATTAATATATTAAACATTAAGCTTACTTTGAAAAATCACAATTCAAAATAGCTCAACTTATATTTTTCTTTTAAAGAATCAATTTTCATATTTTAAAAATTAATTAAAAGTAGAACTGAAATATATCATAGGGATCAAATATTAACTATATATATATATATTGGTTTTCTGATAAAATTTAAAATAATTTACTTATAAGATTTATGTTAAATTTTTTCTATTTATAGTTATTCTTAGTAGACAATTTGAAGTCTTACTGTTCTTCGTTTGTGATATGTTCTAATTTTAGAATAGGGTAACTACTTCTATTCTAAAGTTTAATTTATCAAAATTTATGTCTAATTTTATGATATCTATGATTTTTGGGCTAAAAATATTTTATAACTTAATACTTGATTAATGCACTTTGGTGTAGTGGTCACCGGATAGGCTATGCTCCACCAATTCCCATATTTAAATATGTACACAAAGTTGGTGTAATGATCAATAAGTTTTCTTTTAAAATAAATGAAAATTTCACAATTATTTGTTCATCATGTGTACTCAAATTTACTCAAATTAAAAAAGGAATAAAGTGAAAATTTAGGACAATTGACTCAGCCAAATATAATTATTTAAATAAGGCCGTGTACTAATTATGGATGATACTTTGTAAAAGTATAATTACTCTTTCCTTAAACACCCTTCCCCCTTCCACATATTTAAATCTAGTAGATATGGGTTTCTTTTTTTGGTAAATAAATAATAGGGGTCCAATGTCTTCGGCCTCGAAATTGGGTCCATTCATTATCAAGTCTAAATGCTTTTTCCCTCCGCTTCCGTGCCAAACCAAGACAGAAGAAGTTCTTAACAAGGGCGGACAATTTTAGAGTAAAGCGTTTATTTAGAAGAGATAAAATTTAATAATATAAAATTTTTATACAAATCTTTAATAAAATTTAATTTTTAAAAATAATGGTTTAAATTTAATGAATCAAAATAAAAATAATAATTTAAATTTTTAAATATATATTTAATAAAATTTAATTTTAAAAATAGGTTGAAACGATTTTATCACCAAATGATAAAGTCTAATGCCTTGAAAACTTTTCTTTAAAATGAGGATATTTAAAAAGAGTAGAAAGCTGAAGGCGTCTTGATATATATATATATATATATGTATATATTTCACCATCTAGATTGTACAAAGATTCATGCAAAGAGTTTTGCCCTAATCAAAAGATTGAAAGGTTTTATGTTCCAGTTCATTAATTTAGAATGGATACAAATACAACTATTTCTCTTATATTAAAACTTACTCTTTTTAGTTTTACAAATTTTTTTATATCATATGTAAATTTAACCACTTTGCATGGACACATCTTTATTTTTTTTATCACATAAAATAAAAGGCAATTAGACGACTTCTTACTGCAGGAAAAATTACGTGCTACTTCACCATTATTTGAGAAAACCATGCCACACATACATTGAAATTGAATAATTGAATTTTGTACCTAAACTTATTTAATGCACATAAATAGTTAATTGTACCAACTGATTGAGCCCAATCTTATTATTTTTTTCTCAAATTCAATTCCTATATTATAAATTTTTTAATATTTTAAAATAAATCCAAAATTTGAGAGCTAGAGGACTCATTGACTACTAAATCAAATATCCATATAATAATTATAAAAAACTATGCTATACCTAGATAATAGGATTTACAAAAACTTCACTAAACATAAACACTTTATAGGGTCTTACTCTATTCAAAATCTATCATCTTTGTAATTAGGTTTATAGAAATTTAGATTCTTTCATTTTTGAGGTCTAAAATTAGAAATACAGCAAGAGAGATAGATATAAAATTAAAAATAAAAAAATTTGTGAGAAGCAAATAGAATTCACAACTTAGATTTAAATTAAAAGTAAAAAAAAAAATCATCAAAGTTAAACAATAATAAAGATAGGGGAATCAAATCTTGTTTATACCCAGTTAATTGCTCTGTGAAGATTTTTTGAAGTCTATTACGTGGGTTAAGCATAATTCATTCATAATGACAAAAACAAACAATTGCTTGTTTATACAAAAAAGACATCTACAATCATATTATGTCATTATGTATTGTTAGGTGATTGAATATTTGATCATCTCAATTATTAGTGGAAGATTACCAAATCACAAGTGCCTTTTTTGACAGATTATAGTGGGAAAGACAGTACAGATACGTATATATTATATATAGCAGCCTAACTTGTACAGGTGCAGACTTTTCCCTTTTCTCTGAAGAGACCAAAATAAAGGGGCAAAAAAGAATAGCATAACTAATCAAATGATTAGTGATTACAGCCAAGAGAGTGCTTTAGTCATGATTTATAGAAAGAAACCAAAGGTACAGAGCTTTAATTGCAATTTGATCAAATTCCCGTAAGGATCCCTTAGGAATTAAGTTCTCATAAAGGTAGACAGCTTGAGGGCACTCTTCTGGGAGAGCAAGGGTTGGGCACTTTCTTGGAAGATCTCACTCACCCCTCACCTCACACGGCTAGCTACCTAGCGGCTGCCTCTGTTTAGAGGTCATTCAAGAAATACATATACTTTGCAAATATACATATACTAACCAGATAAAGCTGAAAAGGAAGAAAAAAGAAAGAAAGAAAGAAAGAAAGAAAGAAAGAAAGCAGGAAAGAAAGCTTGCATGCCCACAAAAGCTTGCTTTGGAATTCCTTGTGTGTTTCTAAATCTTCCTTTCTCCTTTAAGATAAAATGTATGTGGAACAAAGTACATGGCCCAACTTTGTATGCATAAGAGGATGTTATGGTAAGTGATTTCAAAAGCAATTTTAAATACTTTTTAGAAATAGTTGTATTCCTCCTACCTAAGGATAAGTACAGCTATGTTTTTCCCTATTCCACACACCTTGTGTGAACAGAACAATGGGAGGGGTTTGATGGAGGCTTGCCTCAACTCCAAAATTGTTTGATTATTAAAATAAAACTAGACCAAGATATGAATAATTTGCTTCAACTTTTTTTTGTGTGATAGTAGGAATGATAAGCCATTGAACACACGTGCAAAGTTTTGATGCTTCTAGATTTAAACTTAGGTTTTTGAAAGGAAAAAGTCTTAAGGCATCAAACAAGTACCACTACATCATTAAGAGTGTTACCTAATTTGCTTCAACTTTGACCTATGACAAACAACCTTGTGTAATTGTAATTTTGGTAATGAACACTTCAACCTTCTAACATTTAGCAAATAGCACAATCCATCCATCTCTGCCAAACATTTGGCAAGTTAGTCCTGCTCTGGTTGAGTATATGAGATAGAAAAACAACTTAAAAGGGATTTTTTATCCATATGTTGAAAGTTTCTGTTGAGTTAGTGATACTAATTTAAACTACTTGGATTATTTGCAACTGGTCAAAGTTAAATCAGATTGTGTGCATATTAATTAAAAAACTAATAAGAAAGTATCAACTGGTTTATTTAGTGAAGTCTGTATAATTATGTTGATTGGAATCAAATCATTAAGGAAATGGAAATTTAGATGAAGATTGTTTCTTGTTTTACAGTTTTCATACCAAAAGACAAAAGAGAAAGAGAATCAAATAAAACTTAAATATGGGCTTACATACTTATTATGTATATTCTGGATTATTTATATTAGTAAAGCATCTTCGATTTAAACTGGATTAAGTTCACCGATGGAAAGTTGCATGCAATTGTTGAAACTTCATATTACCAAAGACTTTTACCTTCTAGTCTAAGTAGTTATTCCCCTTATTCCAAGAAAGAGAAAGAAGAGAAGAAAACCCACAGAAAACTAGGGTGGGATTGAGATGACTGGTAAAGTTACATGTAGATTCAACAAAGTTAGGACTGGAGGCATTAAAATAACTCTGTAGGCATTATTTAAGAGAAAACTAAAAGGAAAGAAGGCATCATTTGTGGGGGAAACAACGTAATATTATTAACAAAAGAAAAGTTGGGCACTGTATTACCTAATGGAGAAGAGCTAGGGTCAATTCAAAAGCAGAGGACAAGAATGCTTATGCCTTTTTCCTACTTTTACAACCATGATAACCACTCTTATTAGTCATTTCAGGGACTCCTGACCGTCCTTTTTGGTCGTAAAACAGCCAGTGAGATCTGGTAAAATGCTCTCAAGACTCATGGGGGGGCTGCTTCAGGTGACTTTCCACTCTATAAATACAAGCACAGCTATTCCATGCGG
Organism: Dicorynia guianensis; assembly: GCA_037013595.1. Classification (NCBI taxonomy): domain Eukaryota; kingdom Viridiplantae; phylum Streptophyta; class Magnoliopsida; order Fabales; family Fabaceae; genus Dicorynia; species Dicorynia guianensis. The sequence goes on from JASUAB010000015.1 coordinate 23,124,099, forward strand.
CTACAAACCAAGAGAAAGAGAAAGTTCCCAACATAGAAGCTTTGTGCTCAAAGAGAGAGTTCATCAGCAGGGTAGCTTAAAGTTCAAGTATCCTTGAGAGATTAAAGGGGTTGATTGGTGAGTGATAGTAAGTGTTTCAAATTATCATCAGCAAGAGAAAAAGAAGAAGAAGAAGGAGCATATCAAAATTAGAAGTGAGAATGGGAGCCAAGAGGTCATCTTTCTTCTCCTTCTGCAACTTATTCAAGGCCTGCTTTTCAAGCAGAGAACATGACTATTATGAAGAAAATGTCAGCGGAAGGAGGATATTTCGAAGTGATGAAGTTGGGCACCAGTGGGTTGCAGAGCCTGGAATAGACGGAAAAGCCACTCTTTTCATTGATAGATTCTATGCCCGTGTCTCTGACTCTAACAACTGATTTACACCTTAAATTGTCCCATCTTCATTGCTTACCATTCTTGCAAGTAGCTATTATTTTTATAATGTTGAGACCAGTTACACTTGGTTCCTACCTCTCTCGTCTCATATTCTCTTCCTCAACCCTCCAAATGTAATGCAGTTGCCTCTTTTGGTTGTAGTGATATGCTTTGAGGTGTGGATCCAAACTTGTTAGCTGCAATAATGTGGTCATTAATAATGTAAAAATCGATTCATTGTTATTAGAAGGGTGATTTCTTTTCCATCTTTTTCCCCTCGAAGTTATTTGGCTTCTTTATTTTTCTTTCTTTTCTTTTGCTTTTCTAGCTGAGCAGATAATGAACTGGTTGGATTGGAGGCAAAGTCGCATTCACTTTTTGAGTAGGCATGCTATTTGAGCTCCTGTCAATGCATCGTTTCTGTTTTCATTTGACCACAGCTATAATCTCAAAAAGACATGAATAAAGAGAAGGAGGAAAAATAAAAGCTATTAGGAAATCGAACTGCCAATTGCTGGATATGATAGTTTTCCTAGGGAATTTGCAGAAATTTAGTGTATTTTTCTTTTATTTTTCATCATTTCCATAGTAGTTTCTTTTCTTTTTTTATTTTGAATTACATAATGGCCAATAAGGCGTTAATTTGATTATATTAATACAAAGAAAAGGAAAACTGGATTGTCTCTTTTCTTTTAACCCTTAACTTGCCAAAACCAAGTTGAAGGGTGCAGTTTGTTGTGAGGACCGGAATTTGGGAGTACAAGATGTACATCTTATGTGACCTTTCCTCTTAATCTTTTCTTTTGATTTGGTAGCAGTTCCTTCTATTCTTTTGCAAACTATGAAGCAGTAAAACTTTATTTTAGCTGATGCACTTGTCTCAGTTATGGACTTATTCTTATTGGATTCTAAACTTGCATAAGAGTTTATTAAAAATATAAAATCATTTATGAGTTTTCACTTAATAGTTTAAATATTTGGAATAATTAATATTTTGACATAATATCAGAATTTATGATTAAAAATTTGATTTTTATTTCTCTTATTTTTAAAAAAATTAAGTTGAATTTCAACAAGATTTAGTGAATTTGCATGGGTTATTTACACTTCAAACCTAAAAGATTTTCGTGTGAGGGAGAGTGTTAAGGATATAAATATATTTATAAATTTATTTAATAGTTTAAATTTTTGAAATAGTTAATTTCTTGATAAAGTTGTATAGAAATTTCATTACAAAATTATTCCATGATCCTTTTGTGAAAGGCTCCAAGCCAACGACAAATATCCAAGCTAACTTAAAAACTCCAAAAATTTAATTTTGAAGTTGTGCTTTTTTTATTTTTTTCTTTCACATAAGGTGTTCCCACATCACTACTACATATAAAATTTCCTTCTTAATAAGTATCCTCTTGGGATACAACTAACTGCTATTGGGCCAACTCCTTGTTGGTTGAAGTGGTGCTTCTTGATCATAGGTAACTGAGAATCATATGCAGAAAGAACATTGGGCTTTTTCATCAACGGGTGCATGATCATCAACACACTAACATTGTAAGAAGATAAGCTAAATATGTCTATAGGATAAGTACGGGAGAATATAATTTCATATCAATCAGTGCCTTCAATCGGGAGTGTGAATAGTGTACAAGGCCACAAACCTTTGTGCATATTTGGAAGCAAGATACAAATAATACATCAGCTTCTTTCCTAAGGACCAGAATTTTCACTTTTGATTTTAACTAGCAAGCATACTATGTTCATTCCTATTTTTTATTATTTTCATTCTTCCTTCCCATTTCTTCTGGGCACATTGCTTTTTCTTTATCTTTATCAGTATTCTGGTAATCAAACATTCGATGCAACAGGCCTGTGCACAAAATTGATAGAATTTAGGCCCCCCCCCCCCCCCCCCCCCTTCCTTCATTTTTAAGATGAACTCAACAGCTGTAGTCCAAAAAGCAGCAGGATGCTGCCGGTGCTGCAGTGGAAAAAGGGAAACAAACTAAAGACATAGGAATTCTGCCAATTTGGCAAGTAGAATCAAAATGGGTCTCATTAGTGATAATTATGATTAGATGTTGCCGAGAACTTGCAGTTTCTGAATGGAATATGCAAACAGCATATAGAATTCAAATATCTTCATCCCCAAAGGATTAACTTATATCAGCTTTCATTTTATCTTTAAAGGTTGGGAATTTTTGTAAGGGCAAAAGACAACTCAGCATTCAAATCTTGAAATACACAACACCGCAGGACTGCATAGAGCATTAGAGATATTGGTGATGGAGAGGGTGGTGCAATGTGAGTGACAAACATGACTTTAAAAGGAGTTTGTCCTCTTGTGCTTTTCTGGTTATCCACTTTGCAAACCATTGGCAAAGGTTGAAAGGAATCATCAATAAACGTACATTAGAAGGACAAATACCGCAAGTACATCAAAACATTATTCCAGCATCTTGTTCCCCAACCAATGTCTATCCTTGGAATCATAAGGTTCTCTGGTCTGGCTTTAATTACAAAGCTGCTTTCACATACAGTTGCGATGGTACTCGATTATGTTTGAACTTAACGCTTGTACATTTTTTCCGTCTATAACATATATGCTCAGTAACCTAGAGTACAGATAACTATCAATTCGCTCATGTTTCACTGTTCCCCTATAATGCATGAATTTTTACAACTTCTAGTGAACACTTTGAGGAGGTGGTTCTTTTGTTAGCAATTAAGAATGCTAGAATCTGTTATTGAAGGTTGGTTTAATTGGTAAGATTTAAAGTCCTTTATTTGTAAGACTTAGATTCAAATCTTTTTGCTAGCAGATCTTCTTAAAAAGATGATTTATAAATACTACTATAAGCTCTTATTGAAATCTATGACATGCGCTGGTCTTGAAATAGGATAGACTTTCGTCATGCTAAATTTTTAATTGACAATTATGATTTGGGGTGATATAGGTCCTATATGGCTATATATACTGTTTGCATTTTCTAATGTGGTAATTGAAGGCACAGAGAATTCTGCTGCAGTTTTTGTTGTAGGAAATAGAGTTGTTTCTTCTTTGACCTTAAATAACGTAAGCGTCTGGGAGAGTTGCGTGATTGTAAAGACAATTGAGAGTAGTTGGGCTGCCGTGGCCCTAAATTATGCTCATAAGCTGCAATACATATATCATCTGATGCAGAAAGAATCTTGAACAAAGGAAAAATTTAGCAGGACAAATTGGGATTATTTATGCAGCATGCTTCTTTCTTGTAATTGAATTTGAGTAAAGGCCTCTTGAAAATGTTTTGGGTAGCCAAGGTATTTTTTTTCTTCCTCTTGCAAATGGATTATAATTTATAAGAGCATAAAACGGGAAAAAGATCTAAACCTAATATTAATTAATCTATGCAATTTGACAAATAGAGGAACCAAAAGTTGATGTCCAACTCATGGCTTGCCTAAACAATTCAACCACCATAAAAGTGATTCAAACCCTTGGAAAACAGAAAGGGAAACAATCACACCAAAAAGAAAGAAACAATAATATTTCTGATGAAGGTTTAAGTTTAATAGACAGCCCGTATGGCTACTAAGGTTTAAGTCAAAATGAAGGGTTCAAAAACTACTAGCTACCAGTCACTAATCTTATTCTACAAAGTGAAAAGATTCAGGCCAATATGCCAGGCTAAAAGTAACCAATTGGATTCTTTTTTTTGTATGAGTAGCTACAAGGAATTAGGGCCACCTAAATTCATTTGAAATACTTCTGTATCAGGGATCCTTTCATGGGTTTAGGTCTGATGCTGTTAGGTCTTCCTCTTATTTTCACCTTTCCATTCCACTTCTAACAGTAGAATAATTTCTTGGCATTTAGCAATGTTTCTCTCTTCTTTCAAATGAATGAATGAGTCAAATTACTTCAGTAGTGCGAATAGTTTTTCCAATTATTTGAATTTCTTTTTTCGAATATTCTGGATCCTAATTTCAGGATTTAGACTACTATTATTGATGACTTTAGTGAGAGAGATAGAATTTTAAAAGTATTACAAAATTAAAAAAAAAAAAATTTGTGAGACTCCTAATTAATGAGCACTTGCTTTTCTTTAAAATTTGTCTAAAATTATCAAGTAAAAAATCTCTATATCTAAATATCCTTAATTCTATATACAATAAATATTAAGATTCTCCAACCAGTATTAGAGATTTGAAAAGAAAAAAAAGAAAAAAAATATATGATAATAAACACTCATTGCACTATGATGCTAGAGAAAGGTGGAAACATCTCCATCTACTTTCGAGATTAGTCAACCATTCAACCAATTAATGATCTTTCATTAATTATGTTTCTCATGGAAATTAAGTACCTTTTCCAAATTCAAGTTGCCATAGAAACGGCGTTAATGCAATTTTATATGTCACAGCTATGTAGAAAGGAGACCCAGTAAAGGTCAAAGTTGAAGGCTTAGCTAGTGGGAGGGTTCTTTTCTACATGCATTTAGTTGTTGTGTGGTTGACCAAGCCCCACCACGAATTAGAATTAGAGGCCACCATTAATTCCAACTTAGAAGCACAATTTGGAATATAATCAGTCAAAGGGTCAACCAAAAAAATCTCTATCCCTAATTCAATACCCTAATCCACTTGATCTAGCATCAAGTTGTAGAACACAAAAAGAAATTTGGGGCCAGATTTAGTATGAAGCAGATATGAGGCTCTAAGAACCTAACCTATCTATAGTATAAAAGCATAAGCTGCAATAACTTCTAAGAAATGCCTAATGATTGAGTATTGGTTATTTTGTTTAGAAATTGTAGTTGAAATCTCATTAAGAGCAAATGACTTGAAATATTTAATGGTAATTCTTTGAAAAGTTAGAGTTTTCAAAATTTTTTGTTTTTTGTTTACTACAAAACATACATTTGAGATTCTCCCTTCAAATTTTTATTCTTTTAAGAATTCTACTTCTTTCTTAGAATTATATTAATTTTTTAAGCTACTTAATGTGGTCTAATGGCGAGTTTAGGTAATATTGCTCAATTTATAAAAAAAAAAGAATTACACTAATTTTTAATCTAAAGTACATGAGTTGTGTGCATTGCCCATAAAAGAACATCCCAAAAACAAATAAGACTCTCATATACCAAAACACCATATAATAAATAAATTTTTTAATTGATTTAGATATTTTACAATAAGGAATGCACTTTATAAAATAAAATATAAATAGATAATAATTGATAAGAACATTAGTAGTGCAAATTATTTCTATTCATAAATTGTTATCCATACATTTGTATTTTATTCAATCTTTATTACTAAATTTTTCATCAACGATAATCCATTTACACTTTACTTACTCATTTATCTACACTTTAGAGTATTTCAATCCTTTTCAATTTGGGTCATTTTAGTTAAAATTAAAAAATAGAGTAGTTCTTAATAGTAATTTCCACCTCTTTCTCTTACTATTTTTCAACTCTTATTTTTTCCTATCTCTTACTAATTGCACCTAACTTTAGACTCCCAAAATCAAAGGATTTGGATCCAAAATTTTCAGAGGCTGAAACTAAACACCAAATTTAAAAATTGAACATTGAATGAATCAGGTCACCAGCTGATGATTTCTTTAGTTTTGGTTGGTGATTCTATTTTTCTTCTACTCAGAAAATCTACTGTAGAAGTCGTCACCTGAAATCAAAAAGATAGGAAACTTTTCCTGTTTTTTAATATTCTATACACTTAAAGGTCATTAAGCCCGTAGCTTTAAACAAAAGAAAATGTCAATATTGTATTAACAATCACACCAATGAATAATGATATCTATAACTTCAGGTAATTATACTTAAAGTTTTATTTCATCAAACTACATAACCATAGCATATGTAAAGTTACCCAAGAAAGAGAAATAGTAAGTGTGGTTATAGTACCTAAAAAAAGGGTGGATGTAGGGACAAATTCCTTTGCTTTAAGAGACAATATGCACATTGTGTACTTGCGATGCATAAGTTTCACCAAGAAAAGTGGAAGCATGAATTTAATATTGCATGTGTATATAGTTTGTTATGGATTATTGGATCCCTCCTTCTATCCTTGTGAGTGGTACTGTTTGTCTCATATGGTTGGCAATTGGATCAAATTGTACTTCACTTTACACTTTGCCAACCCTCTTTTCCTCTTGGAGAATGAATGTTTTTATCACATTATTTGGTACATATTAAGGAGTGTAACTAATTTGAGCTGTACAAAAATAATTTAAATGAATTTGGTAGAAATTTGATAAGTCGAGTTAAAATCAAATATATAGACATGTCAATAATATGCATACAATTTTGCATAAATGATTAGATCTTTTTTATTTTGTCTTTAAGTAATTATGTCAAGCTTTGATTCATAATCAGTTATTTTTGGGTCTACATCTCCAATCTTCTTGGGCTCTCCTTAAATGGTTTGATTAACCTTTATTTCAATATAATGACCCCATAAATAATTTCATAATTTGAACAATTTCTATAATAAGAAGTGAAATTTAAGTATTTAATAATTGATAGAGGAAATCATAACATTTATAGATGAAGGGAAAATAATAATAAAAAATAATAGAAATAAAAATGTGTAAATTAATAATAAGGGCACACACATTTTGTAAAGAGGAAAAGCCAAGACAGACTAAGAATTAAATGCCCAAACATGCAGTCTGTCTACATCTGAAAACCACCCACCAATCATCCCATCTCTTTGTTAATTAAATGAAGAATTTTTGTTTATAAAAACAACAATAATAGCAGCAATAATTTACACTGTTCAGTTGCCAGTCGCATTGCATGTGAATGGGAATAATGATGAACAAGTCCAATTACTAAATAGAAATGCAAAGCATAACTTGCATTTGCAAAGAAAGATCAAAGGGGATGCACTGTTCCATTAAGGGTTTCTATGCATTATGAGGTTTACTTTATACCATTGCATGTCCTTAGAAACCAAGTTCACATAAAGTATATAATAAAAGAGCACCAATTTTGATATGTCACTGACATAAGATTGCATTGTTTTTGGGGTTTCAGATTCTCAAAGATAAGGTAATATTTTTTACATCCAATTCTGCTACGTGCAATGTAACCATAGTGTTATTTTATTTCTAATTTCCCTGTTAATATAATGATTTATTGTTGTAACCAACGATCAGACACACTTTAAAGGAATGGTATTGGGGGAAGAGTCATTATTTTTATAATTGAATTGAAATTCACAAATATTTTTCTTATAAGAATTCTATTTATTAAATTTATTAAATTTTATAATATATATTATAAGAACTAATTCATTTTAAATATTATACTCATAATTCTTTTTATAAATTTTTTGTAATGTCCCTCATGTGGGATCATCTTTATCTTTGGAAAATGGAGATTTTTAAAACGAAATGAAGCTGCATTGGGAAGATAACATTGTAGGATAAAATAAATGACAATTAGTACTAAGTAATGGTTCCTTTTGATGTTAGTGAATGTCTTGGTCCATCCATGATTAGAATCAAAGGACCCGTCTAGTTGTGTTCACATCTTTATTTATAGAAAATTTTTAAGCATGAATTAGTGGATGTTAATCCTTAGACTAACATCTTCATTGTTCTAGGAATGGGTCAGAGTTGGGATGCTAAGTAGGGATGAAAATGAAAAGCTCAAGACTCCACAAGGGTCGGTTCGATTTTTGCCTTTAGTTCGGTCTTCCATGTTCCCATTTCCCACTGAAGCATGTGGGCATCACATGCTATGAAATGGGGAACTAAGGTTTTGTCCAATGGTTTGCCTGCTTCATTGCAAGAACTCAGAATTTGCAGACCCACTATTGGGGTCCCTCCCTTCACGGTAACATTGATGACCCCAAGAAGATAATGACACAAAATACCTAAATATAAAATTTTTTTGGGTAAAATCTAGTTACGCAGCAGAGTTTGTAAGGAAAGAAAAACATCTTTCTCAATATAACTAGTTAGATTATTGCAGAATGTTGATTGAATGTACTAAATGATATGATTCAACGATAAAGACATACTTCTGCTTTGGTACTTGCAAAGTTAAAAATACCCAAATACATTCCAAACCCATGGAAACATGTAAAGAGGAAAGGAACAGGTAGAAAGATCGAAGGTTGGACAAGTGAATTTAAGTTGTGCACCGAAGGTGTTTGATTAAAATCCGAAAAGGTAACAGGAATGAAAAAGGGCATACTGCATAATAGCAATCGGGGTTTCCACGAAAAGGGCTTATGTTAACTAACATGGCAGAGAAAGAAAAAGAGGGTCTAATTCTAACACCGATATCATAAATAATGCAATTCAGTGAAAAAAATAATTCACGTGTAAGGAGGGGTCTGTGACTGGGAGGGAGCATGCACCATGTGCTTGGGTGCAGTCGGCGACCTTTTGTTTGATGGGATAAGGAAAACCCAATAAAAAGGAGTGATGTTTCTTCCATCTATAGCCTCATCCCACGGATCTTGCCTCTCCCTCTCTCTCTCTCTCTCTCTCTCTCTCTCACTTCTCTCTGTGGGTCTCTCTGGTTATGTTTCTTTGTGTTCCTCTTTCCCTCATTTCGTATTATTATATTCTCTTCTCCGTAGACATCCTCTGCATGCTATATAAGGCCTAGAGAATACAGTCATTGCAAAGAGGATTGGGCACCAAATTCGTTTAAGGGCACATACAGTCAGCAACTAAATTTTCAATTACCCAGAATCCAAATGGCCTCTTGGAAGAAGACCATCACAACCCCATTCAAGAAAGCTTGTACTTTCTTTAACCAGCAACCACCAAGGGATCATAAGAAGTCTCAAGCAGGTATATTCTTCAGCATCACTGTCTAATTGTCTGAAGCTATTAAATTTTGGGTCAAATTGTTGTGTTCATCATTATGGATAACCTGTACTGATTATTGGATATGATTTTTGCATATTGCAGAGCAAGAGAACCGTATTATGGATCTCCATGGAGAAGTCATGGCATGTGGCTACGAAGATGTTCAAGTTATGTGGTCTATACTGGACAAGTCCAAATCCACAGCCTGCAATTTCACTTCTCCTGCTTCATAGCATCAGAAGCCAATTGTCTTCTTTCTCTTCCCCCAAACAAAAAGGAAAAAAAGAATCCCACTCAGCAATTAGCATATAAGTTTTTGTGTGCTAATGTTTTAAGTCATAATTGCATATCATACTAGCTTGTTTTAGGTAGTAATCTGGCTTTTGAATCTGGTATGAATATAATTGTCTCTGTAGAAATTGAAAAAAGATATCAATATGTAGGAGTTTGATAGGTTTGATTGAGTCTATGACCCCTTCTTCTCCAATGAATATGATGCTGGCGGCATTTTCAGTCTGTAATTTTTGCTTATTAATTTTATAGGGGAATCCCCATGATCGATGAACGCAAATCATGGCGAGATTTTTATTGGAAGTCAGATTCTTTTCTATACTCTCTGCTTCACTCTCTGTGCCTCCATTTCCTATTGGTCAGGTTGTAGATATTTTTTCAGCCTTTTCCTTTTGGTCCCTTTCATCTTATCTCTGTTGTCTTCTTGTTCATGGTCTTGAGAGGGATAGGAAATGGACCCCACCGTCCATGATGTTGCTGTGAAATATTCACGTGTTCTCATTTTGTTTCTCTAAAAATCATACGCGTATGTAGAAAAAAAATTAAAGAAAAGAAAAAATGTATAAAATATATATAAAATTTATGTATATATATATAATTACTCATATTTCTCTAAAAAAATATCTTTTATTATTTCAAATAAGAAATTGAGAAAGGAAAAAAATAAAATTATCTTAAAATTTATTAAAAATATATTTCCAGTTAAGTTTAAATTTTTTAAAAATTCATTTAATGTTTTATAAGAAATCAAATTTCATTTCTATAAACTATCTTCCTTTTTATTTAGGTACTAAAATTACTTCATGATTAAGAATAATAGATCCCACATGCAACCTATGTATTTAAGTCTAATTTTGTTATTGAAGGCAATTATGAAATTGGCAAAGAAAAAACAAGTATATGAAGACTAACTTTTGACAAAAGAAAAATCAACTGAGCCAAATGTCAGAGTTTAATTGTTGATTCTTTTAAATTAATGGTTTTCGTCATTAGTTGGGAAAATTGTATTCGAATGTCAGCTGGTGGCGGTGCACAAGAAGTGGTATGCAAATGAATAAGAGTCCCATCTGTATTGCCTTCTGTTGTGCCAATTAAAATTGAGCAATTTATAGAAAACTCTCTTACATTCAGTTTATGTGTAATTTATCTCCTTATGATTTCTATTCAACTAAATCACACTACGACACTTTTTATTTATTGCATTAGAAGATTGCAAGGTCTACATTCTAGGAAGCTTTTGCCTTTTCCATAGTTTTGATGTGAAGCAGAATTGTTAGAATCTACACCGATTTTGCCAACCGAATGAACCTGGAAATCATGTATCCGTCTATTGTTCTCCCCATTGTGCACATTCCAGTATCTCTGCTTTGTGCAAGATGGGGTTTCAAATTTTAGACTTATTTTGGGGTTTCAAATGGAATGTGGAAGACGATGGGGCAACTTTTTTAGGGAATTGGAGGTTATTTCAGATCACATGCAACACATATAATGAGTCAATTTTTGGCGAAATCTCACTCCGATTCAAATCACGGAGGGACAAGTCCCTTGGGATAGAGAAGGAAGAAGATAACAGGCGGCAGAGGAGTTGTTCTTCTCTAGATTGAATCATTTTGTGGAGAGGAAGGGAGAGATAAAACCATATAGGTAGACTTTAGAGAGTGAAAGTTGAATTGACCCGTTGAAGTTATTTGGGTTTTTGGGTGAAGACGATGGAAGTGATACTGCATATGCATGACGTGACCAATGGTGGATTCGAGAAGATGATCAGCACCATTGTTCATATCAACAAAGTTCTTCAAGGATGGCATTGGTCTCGGTGGCATATTCCATTGCGCTGTTCAAGTCAATAGCTCTGTTTTCTCAATTCTTTATTCGACATGATGATAACACATGGAAAAAGTGTCCACTTTAACAATTTAGATGGAAGGTCAACGGTTGAGAATAAATTGCAATAAATTGAAAGTGTAATGGTGTGATTTAATTCAATTAAAACTGCAAGTCAGCGAATTGTCTTTAGTACCAAGAAATTTGGTGTAATTTATCCATTAAAAATGAAAGGAGGCAATAGAATACAATAACTAGTATTAATTCTGGGCAAGCTTTGGGCTTGAAAGTCGCAACTATGGTAGGATCTTGGGGAATGGGATCTTTCTAACTTTGATGATTTTAGCCAATAAAAAGATCATTCTTATTTATAAGTCTCATTTTTTTTTTCTTTTTAATTTTTCAACTTTTATGTTATAACACTTTTGACTTTGGTGACCAACAACAGTTAGAACTTGAAAAGCGCTTGTCATGCGTTGATTCAGCTTCTACTGGTCATTGGTGAAGGCAATAACTTCACAATCACATTTGATCGACCATGCAAGAATTAAGGTTTCAAGCTTGTTTTGAATTTTTCAGGAAAAGATACTAAAAACATATTTACAAAATTATTTTTTGTATTTTGTGCAAAATATTCTAAAAAAAACATGTTTTTAGTATTTTTGTATTTTATAAAAAATTTCATAAATTATAAAAAGATTCATATGATACTATTTTTGTAAAAAGCATCAAACATAAATTTTAAGAAAAAAAAATTTTATTACTCAAATAATAAGCATATTTTCAATAAATCATAACAAATTTATTACTTCACTAAGGATATTTTCAATAATTTAAATTTATGTGTATTGCATTTATAAAATACAATAACAGAACTGCATGTTTTGAATATAAAGAAAGACTTGTATAAGGAGCGCAAAATAAAAGAGAAGTTAAAATAATTTACTTGACTAGATAAATCTTTCAACCGGACAGAGAGGAAAAGGAGAGGAGCAGGGTGAGCCTACACACGCCACATACATTGCCTTCAGTGGTTCTTAATCTAATCTATTAAAGTAACGCATGGCAGCAACTGTGCCAAATCACCTGAAATTTCTCTCTTCCTTTGCTTCAAGGGCATCAACTTCCTCGTTAGACAGAAGGTCCACAATAGGTTCATATACGTCCCACTCCTTTCTTTTCCTGATGTATTCAAGCGAAACGGGTAAAAGCCTGTCAGATGTTTTCATTTTATATTTTCCCAACAGTTGATCATCAAAAAACTTTTGAAAACAAAATATAGAAAACGTAATCTTAAGAGGGTTTGTGTCTCAACCAAAATTTGAAAAATGGTTAAAAATGTGCATAGACAAGAAGGCAACCCTAGGACAAGATTGAATATTGGATTCCTCTTGAGAGACCAGACTTCACTATATTCCTAAGCAATTTCTGAGGCATAAATTGAATAGCTTTGCTCGTACCAGCTACTACTACAAGGAAACTTTCATATGGCAACATATTAGGAATCCACTATAACCACTTAAGGGTCATGACTACACACGCAGTCCAAGATGATTTTATATTTGTTCTAAAGTAAATTATCAAATTTCAGCAAGTAAGTGTGCTCTTAACTTAGGAGACTGAGCTGACTCACCGAATGACACTAGATTTCTGACCAAACAACTTGACCAAATCCACTGCTGTTGCACCTCCTTTACTGTTGATCAACAGAGCATTGAAGATATAGTTAGGAAAATAAAAGTGATGGCATGGAAATTTCATAAAAATGCATTCACCACATCTATTGAGCAGGGAGACATATATACAAACCTGATGGGAGTATAATCAGGCCCTCGGCGACCCTTCTTGCTCATTCTGCTTTCTCTTGCTGAAACTACACTTTGAATTGCAATCTAAATATGAAAACAAACAAAGATTTACCATAACTGAATCAAATATAACACATAAATATGACATTTCAACCAACCAATAGAGTAATTAACCTCGTATAGTTGCTCCCTTATCGCAAAGGCAATAGCTGGCTGCAAAACAGAAGAGTTTTACTATTCAATATGTCCTCCAGATGTGTGTATGTTTGTGTGTGGACTGTGGCAGAGAGAGGGGGATGGGAGAGCTAAAGTGTTTGATGGATGAAAACAACACAAACATCTAAATCCTACATTTACTTTGTATTGTATCCTTTTTCATCATAGCACACTAAAAAAACAAGTATTACCAAAGCAAATTAAACTTGACGCCAGCCAAAACTCTATTATGTATCTAAGAGGTTGAAAGAACATAAGAAACATAAACTTAGCAACAATTTAAGATAACACTAACCATTCTTTCTTTGCCTTGTTTTTTAAGGCAGGGGGTTCTGATACTATCCTATCATGTCCACAACAGTTATTCTACTACTAGCCTATGGAGTTACAACATATGGTTTTAATTTTGTAAAGAGAAAAATAGATATACTTACTCCAACCTCGGGGTCTTCAATGCCCATATCTTTGCAGAAGGTTCTTGCAAACTCTTCAGGATCACTCTCAAAGTTGTGTAAGTCCTGCAGTGAATTATTTTAGTCATATACAAGCTGAACCCACAAAAAAGTATAGCAAATACTGCATAGAACAGTTCTGATTAGATGCAATGCCTCTGCCTCAATCTTACCCATAAAAACTGGTCCTTTATGAGCGTATGATTTACACGAAGATCAAGCTGTTAAATAGGAACAATATATATGAATTAATAAGCAAACATTCAAATACAGAGGGGAAACAAATACATGTGTCGGATTTGTTTTTTCTTTTTCCCCCTCTTTTTTGAGGGGCTGGGGTTTTTCCTTCATAAAACACTAAATGTCCATAAAGAGAGACCTTGATTGGAACAATCTTCTCTCCAGCATACATATCTTGCCCTTCAAATGAACGAAATTCTGCCAGCTGTGACTGATAACAAAAGTCCAATATATGTTTGGTACAGTGTTTGCAAATGACATTGAAGAGAAAGAAGAGTAATATATGAAGATATTGACAATTAGAAATGTGAAAATCATTTGTTACTGATAAGTGCAAAAACAAGGAAAGATAACAATTGGCTATCTTATTACTTGAATTGATTGAGCAATCTGTGTAACAAAAGCTGGAGGCAGCTTTAAGTCTTTAACTGTCCTTTTGGCAAAGATCACCACCTCTGAATCGGGATCTAGAAAGTAAAAAATTACATCATAACAGTTCATAAAACTTGCAGCCAATATGTTATTATACTACATCAGTGACAAGACATGCACATAGAAATTGTTAAATCTAAAATTCACCGGTAAACCGGAATTGGAACTTTGAAAATGAATAGCATGCAAAACGTGAGGTATCCAACATTATTTGTCTGAATACATATTAACTTATACAGCAGCTAGAGGTTTTATGCCAGGATAAATGTCAAAAGCGAAGAACTGGTTAACAAGTCAACTGAAAACTGAGAAGACCTATAAGACGCAAAGTTACCAAGTTCACATTTCCCTTCAAGATTTCATTAACAGAGCTGCCGCGGTTATTGATAAAATTTTCTCCTTTACTATATATATGAATGAAAATATAAAATTTCTTGGACGATGTTGCTCTTGCACTCTAGTAAAATTACTTCCACCGAAAACTTTGTGCTTTGACAAAATGAAACTAGAGAGAAGCTTCCAGTAACTCCATTTGGAAGTAACAATTGCCAATAAACATCAAATTAGCCTAACCACAGTTTCATCTCTACTCTAAGCCAGTAAGTTACAGACAAGCAATCCACTACGAATTTGCCTAGAATAAAAAACTATACTAGAATGAAAATTAAAAAGAGATGAAAAATGGGTAAGCCAGGAATCAAAGCAGAAAGGGGAATTTACCAGAAGGGTTCCAAGTGAATGCATCCTTGTATCTCTGGCCATCAATTTCAATATCCAGACGAATCGGCAGCAAATTCTCCGCAGTTGGGCTGAAAGTAAAGTTGCGTCTTAGCATCAGAAACAACCTAAAACGCAAAAATTGAGAGAGGAAAGGAGAGAATGCCGAAATTACATCCTGAACTTGACGGGGTTTCTGTGGAAAGCTGAAGCCGGGGTCTTCATCTGTGCGCGCGCCTTTTGGTTTCAATCAACGGGTGTCTCTGCGGATTGGGAAATCTTTTCTGTTGAAATTTTTATTTTCAGCGGAAAAGAAATCAAAGTTTGGGTACGGTGTGGTTAATCGGTGATGGATCTTCCGACCGGAAAATTCTTACCGGGTCGTTCAGAATTCCCACAGAGCCTCAAAACGCCGCGTTACGTTCCCACTTTAGAATGAGTTCGGGTCGCGTTAATAAGGCATCTAGGCCGTGGAATTAGGATTCATAAATTTTGCACATATTTTTGTAATTTAATTTTTTTTATCTCTATACTATTACTTATTGTGTTGCGTAATGTACATCTACGCGCAAGTATTGTTTTCGCTCCCGCTATCCCTTCTTAATTATTCACCCACAACTTTTTAAAAAAAATTAATATTATTTTTGCATAATTGCATTGCATCTTATTTGACTTATAATTAATAAAGTTTGTGAGAGCACTCATCTCTCAAGTCATTTAATTTTTGAATTTTATAATTTAATTTATAAAATTTAATAAATTTAATAATTTAAAATTTTTATTAATAAAAATTTATTTATGAGAATAATGTATTTGTATGTAATAACCTAAAAATATTTCATGTTACTTTTTTGAATTATATTTTTTAAAATAAAATTTGAACAATACAAAAAATTGTAAATTTTTCATTATATGTTTGTAAAGGTAGGTTATAAAGTGATGTAAAAGTAATTAGAAATTTGATTAATTGACAAACTTGGTGATTTGGAGAAATAAACACACACATATAATTGTTGATAAAATGATGAGTTTTTGGTGTACGGAATGCATTTTTAGATAACAAGAGTTGAGAAATGTATGTAGTTTATAAGAGGTCTAAAATTTAAACCAATGTAACATTATATATTAAAAAAAATATATCAATACTATATGCATCATTCAAAATAATACCATTTTAAAACTGATATAGGCTAAACCCAACTTGAGAATACAAATTAGAGAAGTTCAAACGGTTTTGCTCTTTTATTAAGAAAAACAATAACTTCTTATTAAGAAAGTAATATCAACAAGATGGAAATTTTAGCTTTGACACGTTTTGGTTTTGCTACTTCTATAAGTAAATATTTAAAATTTTATAAAATTCTCACTTAAAAAATATATACCATAAAATTTATTAAATTTAACAAATTAAATTATAAAATAATCAATTTCTTTATAAAAATTAAGTTAGAGTACTTTTACTCAATGCAATTTGCGTTATATTATATTAGGTTTTAGCATCTTTTTTGTTGTCTAATTGTTATAATTTGAAAGAAAGATAATATATTTTAAATTTTTTTATCAATAATCTTTATTCAAAATGAGAGAGAAGAGAGAATGAAATAAGAAATTTAGGATAGTTGAATGAACAAAATATACTTATATAAGGAAGGATGTTGGTGATAAATGATAAATGATTGTAGAAGTATCATTACTCAAATTTCATGAACCATTTTGTGCAAAAAAATGTAAAAAAGAAAAATAAAAGATACTAAAAAAATTAAAGAAAATATCAGTAAAACAAATAAGTATTTGCTAATCGAGTATGATTTAACTAACATGACAAATTGATAACCATCTGTAAACACAAAATCTCATATAATGATAAGTTTATCTATCACCTATTAGGATACAATATTTGCGTTGGTGGTGCCAAACTATAAATAGAAAAAGAAGGGGGTTCTTAATTGCAACACAAGAGGGAAAGCTTGAGAGCTTTTCAATGCGGATAATCAATCAATATGCTTTAAATTGATAAATTACAAGCCAGATATCATTTTACAAACTTGATTTCGTGGTCATATTTTTTTTTGTTATCTTTAATAATAAATGAAAAAAATAATAAAAAAAGTAATTGTCCAATCAAAACATAAAAGATAAAGTGTCACTACTTAAATTTCAAGATGACAGCAAAGTGAAAATGTAGCACATCACAAAAATCTTATTAATAAATTCGTGTATATATATATATATATAGTTATTACTTTGTTCTAAAACATTATAATTTATCAATTTTGTATTTTTAATGGTGTAGTAATACTTAGTTATTGTTTTAAATATTTTAAAAAAAAATTTGAGTTTGAATTTAGAATTTTAAATATGTATTAACTGATTTATATTTTTTTAGTAAAAGAATATTAAAATGTTTAATTTTTTCTTGTTTTGGTGGGCCATTTTGCAAAAGTTCAAGCCAAGGGATGATTATCAATGTGGTACATATCTTGGATAATGCATCATTATCAGTTGGTGAATGTTTGATCTGCAATCAAAATGAGTTTGAACCTGCAGCACACACGTGTTGAACATTGCAGGTTTTGTCATCACCAGCTGTTAATGACAACGGAAGCAAAGTGCCTGTTATAAACACGAGGGGTGGGGGAGACCACAAAAGCATGATGTTGCACCCAACAAAGACAAGCACATCATCAAGGCACAACAAGAAGAAAAAGGCACCCCAAATAAAATTAGGAAAATGGTACCTTGCCTTGCCTGCTTTAACCACCAAAACCATTCTCAAAAGGACCTTCCATACCTGCTTTTCATGTTTTCACCTTTGCTTTGATGGTTCCGCAACCGACCTTTATTTTTTTATTTTTTTTAAAAAAAGGCACACTTTGATGTGTATAATGGGTCCTTCAACTAGAAGATTCGCAATGACAACTTATTAAATAAAATTATTTTTTTTTAAAAATTATATTCATAAATTTTAACTCATAAAATTTATAAATAGAAATCAACTTTTATTTATTATTGTAAAAAAGTATAAATATAAACTGAACGTTGTTTATATTTTGTTTTAAAAGTTAAAATTTCTTGAATTTTTTATTATAACATTTGAAATATTTTATTATCTGTTTTTCCCAAACTTAACATAATTGTCATGTTTCATGGAATAATTGAAGTCCATGAAGAACAACAAAACAAAATTGAGCAAGCTCCTACACTAGACCTAGACTTAAAAACTCCAACATGAAACAGAGAGACTAAGAAATACTATAGCTATATATATGCATTGAATTGACATTTGAGTCAGATGCTAAATGCTATACATCTACAATCTTGGGTGTATATAATTATCATATATAATCATGCAGGCCATTGAGTTTTGTGGGATTTCGACCCTCTTCACCCACCAAGACAAAACTTTATGGACAGTGAAAATTGAGGAGCTTGAGGGTAGAAAAAGAGACCGTGCATTAGATTAGTTAGCATCTGTCTGCTCTGGTGATCTTCAGCCTCTTCACACTGGTCAAGAACATCCTGCATTAAATGCAATGAGAAAAGTGTTAAAAAATTTTGAAAATGCAAGTGACCCATGTTGAAAAAACCACGGCCAATAATCAAAAGTTTGATTTTTGAGGCATTCTACTTACTCCCAGGGCACATCTCCAACCATCATCCAATCACCTTCTTGATCCTCGTAAGTTAGCACATGAAAATTCCCAGAATGAAGTGGCTGAGAATTAGGACCTGGAAAACAGTTCTTATATTAAGAAGAGGGTGCAGAAGAAAGAAGAAGCTGCGAAAGGAGAAGGTTTTATGAGAGTTTCAAGTACTTACAGAGAATGATGGTCTTAAACATATGGCCAAGAACTCTTACAAGCCCATCATAACCATGGTGTGCCAATAGATTCAGTTTTCTACCAATGGGAATGCCTTCCATGTATACTTTGACAAATAAAGAAGGTCTCTGACTCAGATGGCTGTGTTTCTCCACAAGAGTGCTCCTTAATATGGATTTGATTGGTGGCCAATCTAAATTTTTCTCCCTGAGTGATCAATCAATAAGTCACTTTGATCAATCATATATGCCTAAATAAATTCATCCCATGATTATTTATTGAGGGAAAATGGTATCATGAAAAAGTTTAAATAAATTAAAAAACCCAAAAATTCTGATCCTTTAAGCTTCAGAAAAGGGCAACGTGGGACAATCCGTGAGAGAGAGAGAGAGAAAAGGGCGGGGGGGGGGGGGGGGGAGGGA
The DNA here is from genome assembly GCA_037013595.1 of Dicorynia guianensis. Taxonomy (NCBI): domain Eukaryota; kingdom Viridiplantae; phylum Streptophyta; class Magnoliopsida; order Fabales; family Fabaceae; genus Dicorynia; species Dicorynia guianensis. The sequence goes on from JASUAB010000015.1 coordinate 23,143,575, forward strand.
GGGAGAGAGAGCCAGAGAGAGAGAGAGAAATTGTTGGTGTAAACACATGGATAGGTACCTTGGAATTGAATTGGATGGCAATTCAGGTTGAGAAGAAGGGGAGATGCTAAGGCCAAGTCTCAGATCAGTGCTTAAATCAGTTCTTCTGTTGTTTCTTTTTCTGCAGATGTTTGAGAGGCAAAGAGTGGAGGAATAGGAGGAGGCTGCTGGTGTCCCACAAGGATATTTGCTGCTATCAATTGAAGAAGATGATGACTGGGTATGGTGGCCATTGGCTTGTTCTGCTTCTCCCATCTCCTGATCAAACAAGAAACTGATCAAGGTGGAAAGAAAAGCCGCCAAATATATATATATATATATATATATATATATATATATATATATATATATATATATAGAGCATAAGCTACTTTAATTCTTTAAACATACAAGGATGTGTGCGTGTATGAGAGAGAGAGAGAGATCCAAAAACTAAGCTAAGTCAGACATTCAACAGACTTTCGTTGGTTTTGATTTGCCCTGAGGGTAGGCGACATGTCCACAAGGCCTAAGTTACATGGTCTTTAGTTTAATTACTTTTTTAAAGTCTTGGTTGGTTGGAACCTAGAAATCTAGGTTTATTTTAAATAAATCTAAATGATCTTCCAACCCCAGTTCAAGCTTATTATAATAGCTTAGGGCTGCCTTCCATGACAGATGTCTGCACATAATTATAGGAGGAAATCAGGTTGTAAAATATAAAATGGGGAAAAGGGCAAATGGTTTGTCTCGAGCCCATTGATATGCACACCACGTATAATGATAGTAAAATGAAAAAAGAAAAAAGAAAAGAGTATGATCTCTAGACAAACTTTTTTAATTTAAAAATTGATTGCACCTTAATTGATCTCGTAATCATTTTAGACGGGTTTAAATTTAAATACAAAATAATTTAAACTCAGATAAAATTATTCTTTTTCTAAGAATTTTTTTTTGTCAAAGTATTTACTGTTATTAATGAAAGAGGTTTTAGAAATTTTTTTGTACTACTTTATATTTGCATTTGCAAAACTACATTGTAAAAGTTTGTTACTTTTTTTCATGCTTGTTTGATTTGAGAATTGAAGTCTCTAAACTGTTGGAACCCAGAACATAGTTTCTTCGATTTGTTAGATTTTTCTCCATTTTGGTGTTTTTTTTTAATGTTTCTGGTGAAAAACCAGTGCTAATTCGTTCAAGGGCTTTCTATAATAAAAAAATAAATATGGTAATGATGTGAACCAATATTTTATTCAATTGCCAAAAAGGCATTTAAATGGGACAAGTTGAGCTGTCCAATTACACTGCATTGCTTGGCCCCTCTTGGGTGTATCCATAGTTGTTAATACAACAGAGGGATTGACTCAGTAGGTTCAGCCAAATTTGGCTAAACTACGATCCATGGTAATGCCAGTGCATAAGTGTTGGAAGAGAATGATGGACTATGAAGAGATGCCATGGAATTGGGAATTTGAATGAGTATCCAACACAACTCCCCACTCCAATATATGTAGAAAAGAATTAAATTGACAGCTTGACACACACCATCAGCAACCCCAGATTAGCAGCTTTGAGTAAGCATGATGCTTAGCCTAATGTGGCAAACTGGGATCCCACTAAATTCTGAGGTGAATTGGAGATCTCGGACACAAGTGCAGGAGTTTGGTTTGGTTGTTCATGCAAATTAATTGCTCAGCATGTGTCAAACAGCTTTATGATCAGTGCCTAAGATTTCTTAGGGAGCAAGTGTATATATATATTTGATTGAGGTCAAATTCTTGGACATAACCTAAACACAAAGCACAAGGGCTTTTTATAAGAGCATTTATATGTACCTATACATTTTTGGTTCTTAACATTGTTGGATTAGTTTGGACTCTTACTTTTCATAAATACTAAAAAGCCCTCTGTAATTCAATTACTATATATAGGTGATTTTTAAAATTAACAACTGTTGGATAATTAGTTGGTATGTGTAAATAATATATATATATATAATAAAAAATTTATTAGAAAGCTGTAACGCATTGCAGTTGTTATGTGAGGTCCATGCTTCGTAGAGGCTTTTTTTTTATTTTTTATTTTTTAATATGTAATTGCTGTGTAAAGTTTGAACTTTGTAAGAAGTTGATCTGTGCAAAATACGGAGTCATTGACTAAAAAAAATTATGGAGATATTTAAAGTCATGTTTAAAAGACATTTTATAAAATAATGAAGAAATTGATAATCACATTGTATATTATTGCAATACCAAACAGGCTTTTGGCCATACCATAGATATGTGCTTAATTAAGGGGCAAAAATGGATTATATTATTCAAAAAGACCTAACGTTGGGGTCCAATGGGGTTTGAAGAAGGATCAAAGAAGGAATAAAGAGAAAAAGAAAATGCAGAGACAAAGAAACATGGTTTAAAGTCACATTCCCTCTTTGGAATTTGCAGAGCAGACAATGTTCTTTCTCTCACTTGTTACATGTTTCTTCATTTTCCACCTTTGATTATCATCATTCCCATTTGTAAAACTGGCTGTAGAGCTGGACCCTCTCACCCTTTTCCATTTCAAGAGATGGATCTGTAAGAAATTTGGACCCATGCAGAGGAGTTCATGAATAAGGTGACACCCTAAGTGTGATTACTAAATAGAACTAATCATTGTACCTCTTGAGAGGGTTAAATGGTTTGATCAACTAAGCCCAAAGAGGGCTATGTGTCTATAAACAAAGCTGAATTAATCCGACAAACTATGCCCATGTGGCTTTTTTAGGGCATGAGTCACCCCACAACCCTGAACCCTTGTCTCTCCTTTATCTACTAGAGTCTGGCAAGAGGACTAATATAGGTAACAAATTTAATAAACAAAATAACCATGATTCATTTTCTGAAATTTCTTCTTTTGTCCCCCAAAGGAGATTGTCTTTCTTAACCCGTTAAACAGAAAGAATGATGCTTGTAATTACTTAAATTTGTGGCAACTAATTATTTAATTAATTATATCTCTTGAGTTGTTGTTTGTTGTCATTTTTTTAATTTTTTACATAGTATTCTTATATTAATATTGAGTATAAAACTAATTTATATTTAGAATTAATTCTTGATAACAAGCACGACTCAAAAATTTGAATCTAGGTCTTTGACCATAGGTTCCTAAACTTCGTACACAAACAACAATTATTAGGCTAACACTTTATTAGCTTTTGCTATCATATTTAATAACAAAATTTGTTACTATTTAATAAAGTTTCCTTAATACATAGTTAATGTGATTCATCTTTCAAAACCTTATAGTAGGTATCAGTTTGAGATTATAAATTTAATTATAATTAATGTCAACTCAGTAATTGGAATAAAATTCTTCAATGCCAGTTTAATTATAATTCTACACAATAATCTTTATCAAAGCTTACCCTTAGAATTTGAAGCAATCACATGAGTTGGCGGTTCAACTCTTGAATTTATCTTAGATATTTTATTTCAAAAGCAACCCAAATTAACTAAAGTTTTTTCCTTTTCTTTTTTTCCTCCCGTATCTCCATTAATAGAAGAGGGGGATTTGAATTATGTGTCTTACAGTTTAGGCCAAGATACAACACAATTGATATAAGGGTCACTTTTTATAGGAGATGACGCCAGGTTAATTCTTGTCAAAAATGATTGAATCACCTCTCATTCCCCAATTATTGTACATTCTTTCTCTGATAGAAAAAAAAATAATTTATGCAAAGAAAAACTAATTAAATTAGTGCATTGCCCTTTTGTTTTTTTGGTAAACTAGTGGATTGCCCTTTAGAAGTAATTGATAGTATGAATTGTCATAAAGTATAGGTAATGCAAATCAATTTTTTTGTTTTTAATTTGTCATGAAGAATTGTTATTCTTTAAATGAGATTAATCTTGCCTAAGCTGAAGTTATACGAAATATTTTTGCCATTAAAAACGACTTTAGAGTCAGACTCTAAGCATATAGATTATATTAATTTATAAATTTAAAATAATTCACTTTTTTAATTTCTTATTAATATTCATTCTCTTATATTTCTAAATTCTTTAAATACCAATTCTTCAGATTTTCTTTTTTTTTTTTAGTTTAAAGATCCAGTTTGAATTAGACTAATAAAAAGAAAATGAAATGGATTAGCTTGATATTTAGTAATGGATGCACCCAAAGTAAGTTAGGACAAATAATGAAATGAATCAATTAAATTACGTGTGGGCGTGGTGAACTCATTGTGAGATAATGATTATATACACCCAAAAGGCATATCAACCAGCGAGGAAAAGGAACTCAAATGAAGGGTGAGGGGGGCAATGAGCACGGAAGATCTGAAGCTTGCAATTGGGACATAGTCTATCATCCCTATTTGGGCAAGTTTCGGTTTGTTGGATTCTTTCTATGCCCTTTTTTCTCAATTGATCCAAACAACTCTTCTCACAAAAGCCAGGACATGAGCCCAACTTTAAGAAACATGCAATCAACTACTACCCACTAACTCTTCCTCTCTCTAAAATTAAATTATTAGCAATACAAAATCATATACCCACTCTAATCAAAAAGTTTAAAAATTGTTAGTAACTTTTATAGTGCTGTGGCAAACACTTAAGTATTGTTTTGAGTTTTTTTTTTTGGATTTTTGAGTTACAGACCTCAAACACTATTGTGACTTGCGACTTTCCTTATCAACATATTAAATCGAAAGATTTATCCTAATTTCATCTGTAATTGAGGCAAGAGCAGCATGTTGGCTGGCTCTGAGATTCATGAAATATGCAATGCAAATTATGCAACACACTGTGTAGCCAAAAACCCCAAAATAGGCAAAAGAAAATTGATGCATCAAAAAGTTTGTTCCATAATATATGATTAGAGTTCACTTAATTTGTTCTGAAGTGCTTGCTTAAAAACAAAATGGATCTGATCAGTGCTACTCTGCTTTAGTGCTCTGGACAAAGTAAAAGAGACCCACTTTTTTATGTAAGGGGTTGAAATTTTGATAACTTAGCTGAATTGTCCTTGAATTTCATTTCCCCATTTGAAGTGGCACCGGCAACTTGGCATTAGAAATAGTTATTCTGACAAAACCCATTTGTTGTTGCATAGCACATTAATGGTTCCTAGCTTGCTACCTAGACCTAAGGAGAATGTAATATATATATATATATATATATATGCATGTATGTACAGTTAGGAACTCTTTTTCTTTGCCTTTTCTTATCCCTTATGGCACTCTTTTAATTTGCTTAGCTTCTATGGAGATGCCACTATGATGGGGAACTTCTTGTATGTTGCCAAGCTTTCTGTGTTGTATTTGTATAACCTGTACTCTCATGACATTCGTTGTACTGGTCTATATATATATATATATATATCAGTACAATTGCAGATGCAGGGCAAGAAGAGGAAGGGGTAGAAGCCAAAAGGCAGCACAATTATTCCGAGAGAGAGAGAGAGAGAGAGAGAGAGAGAGAGAGAGAGAGAGAGAGAGAGAGAGAGAGAGAGAGGATTTGGTTTGTCAACAAACAAGGGTAGAAGAAAAGGTTGTTTCCTCCCCCAATGTTGCTTTAGGAGGACATCTTTCCTGTTCTTTAATGCTTTATTTGTTTATTATTTGTCGCATAGCACTTTGTGTGTAGCTCAAGCCTCGTTCTCTCTTCTTTCCAAAGTCACCCCCCGCGAAGACACCAATACATGCGCCTTAGCGTTGGCCGTAAACGACATCTAATCACACTGTTCCCCACAGTGACCTACAGGGCCTTCGTTTCCGTACCAAATTGGTTTCCTTATCCTGAGTTTGTGTAACCCAATAAAGGCCTTTGCTTCTCTTTCAATTCCTCTCCCTTTATCTGCAGTTATTTTTTCACTTCAAAAAAAAAAAAAAAATCATCTTCGATACACCTTTATGGGTAAACTCATACTAACTAGTGACATCAATTCAGCAATTAAATCTGCTTTCTTCACAAGCACAACGCACAATCTGCAGACTTGCCCCATTTACTTCTTTTTCAAACCCTAACCATTTCAATTGACCATTTAAGCCTGAACTTTTCTTGCTAAACAATTATGCATCTATTTCGCTTTCCACGAGCAAAAGAAAATTGTATTCCTTTTCTTTTTTTTTTTTTGGGAAATGTATTCCTCTTCTTTTCTTTTTATATAAATGGGCATAAGGCCCTGCAAATAGAAATTCACATCTGATTAGCAAAACTCAGATTCTAAAGTAGGTTCAATTTTAAAGTAGCAAAAAGAAGAAAGTAGCCACAATTGGATGTGGAAAAGCTGTTTCTACAAAATGTTCTTTCAATCAATTTTTATAATTTAATATATAAAATTTAATAATTTAAATTTTATAAAAGCTATATAAAAATAACTGAAATGGATTCCATAGCAAATTACAGATCTTAGAATCATGGCACATAATTCATATGATAGTTAATTGGGCTTGGGCTGACGCGCAAGTGACATCAAACCCACTCCGTCTAGCTGTAAATTTAATTAACTTCTTTCTTATGTGAGAAATTTCACTCTTACAAAATAGTTCTTTTCACTTAATTTATATATTAAGTGAAAGTATAGAAGTTAAAAATATTAGAGAGTAAGGATATTTTTTTTAAAAGAGTAATTTAATTTTTTAATTTTTAATATAAATAATTTAATTTTTTTACAATTAAAATAAATCAATCATTTATTAATTTTTTTATATAATATAATTTATCAATAATGACTTAATTTTTATTTTTTTATAATGTAATATAACTATTATCTCTTAATTAAAAAAATCATTAAAATACATAAAATTAAACCTTATAGTTTGACAAAAAGGAAGATTATTCTATGCTAGAGGAAGGGTGTTAAAATTTTTAAAGTAAAAATAAAGTTAAAATTTTTATCAACTAATCATATTATGTTAAAAAAAAAATTCAATGATTGATGAACTAAACTACTCTAATTATATTTATGGAGAAATTAAATTAATCTAATTATATTTATAGAAAGACTAAATTATTTTAATTGAAATAATAAAAAGACTAAATTGCTAAACTTAAAAATTAAAAAATTAAATTATAAAGACAAAAACTATCCTTACTCCAAAATATTAATAACGATTATAAGTTATAACAACCCCTAATAGCTTTTTCATATTTCATCTTTATCATTGTATTATTTTAAAGATATATTTTATTTAAATTCATATCTAAGAGCTGTTGATTGTAGTTTAAAAAACTCTTAATTTTTAAAAAAGAAACCTACAAACATGGTGTTTTAAAATGAACTTTAATTTTGGATGAGATATATAGAATAATAGAATTTACCAAGAAAATTAAAAAAATAAGCAGAAGAATGAAGTGTAATACGAATATGCTCCAATAAATATTTATTATGTTAAAATTCAGGATTCAAAATAATTTAAATAATTTTTCTATAACATATACATATTTTTATGAAATATTTATTCAAAAAATATATTTAAATTAAATAATAAAACAAAATTACATATAAAACTCATTCATAAAATATACTCGTTATTATTTAGTATGACGAATCTTACATGCTTCTAACTACCATGCCAGCCCACAACAATCGGTAAGTTTTGTAAGCTCTACGTAATTTTTGTTTTTTATTTTGTCAAAAGTAAAGTTATATTCTTGTACTAAATTGGAACTAAGATTTTTGTAAAAGGTTTTTTTGGGAAGGAGGGTTCAGATAGGGACGAAGGAAAGTGGCGGTTGTACGTGCGTCAACGTGTTCATTCTTGAACCAAACTTTGTAGACTCTTTTCCCCCGTCTGAGGAATGCTAGTCAAATCATGTGTGTCGCACACATTTTCTTCGCTTTTTGTTTTGGTTAGATTCCTTTCAATCTTCATCGATCACAGAAGGAGAAAGGCAGCTACCTTCTTTTTCATCTCAGCACAGTAAGAGATTGAACAAACTCAACCCAGAGACAACAGCGAACGATCGATCGATGTCGTCTCTTCCAATTACGAGACCCACACAGAGCACATCCGGCAACACTACCCTTCAGCTGGATGAAGCAATGGCAGCGGCACCCTCTTCTTCGTCTTCTTCATGGAATCGGAATCTGCTCAACAGCCGCACCAACTCTCTCCCTCCTTGCCCTCCCCACAAGACAAGCAAGCTTGGTAGGTGCTTTTGCTGCTACACGCTGCTTGCCTGCCACAATAACAACAACTTCTTACTCTCTTGTATCTGCGTGGTTTGACTGATTTGTTTTGTCAAATCCAGAAGATAGCGATGAAGATCTGTTCACGGTTCCAGACGTGGAAGCCATGGCCAGTGTCCATTCTGCAACCACCATTCCAAACAGCAGCAACCTCAAACAAAGTAATGTGACAGACCCTCCGTTTCAGAGCGGCGTTCCGGCAGGAAAGCGCCGCAGGGGAAGAAATCCTGTGGATAAGGAGTATAGACGTATCAAGAGGTACAAGGCAATAAATCTCCAGGATTTGCCTCCACTAATTAGTATATTTTATATGATAAGAGAAGATTACAATAAGTATATCTTACAAAATCCCCAATTACATTAACTTTTTATTCACACATATTATAAAATTATATTGCTATAATCATGTTTAAATTATAATTACTTATTTTTATATTTTAAAAATATTATATAATTTTTTCATTTTAAAAAATATAATGAGGGACTGGAGTAATGAATTGATGTACACATTTCTAACGGAAGAATTTTAAAAAAGTAGTAGGGCAAATAATGTAGGTTTACTTTTGCTTTTATACTCAGACGTGGAAAGTAAACTATCAGATTTAATGAATTTTATCGATTAATTTATATAATAAATATAATTTTATTTTAATAAATATAATTAATTATATAAATTAAATGATATTATAACATTTTATTTAAAATTAAAATTTTAAAAATATTATTTAATTAAAATTTATGTTAATAATTATTTTAAATATTTTTTTTAATATTTTTATTTGCCTTCATTAAATTAAATTAATTTTTTATTTAAAATTTATTTAATTTATATAATATAATAAATTGAATGACATAAATTTTATAAAATAAAAATATTATGAAAATAAATATATGTAAATAAAGATCCAGTCAAAACTTGTCAATGGGGACGGGTGCTAAAATATAAGTCATGCAAGGCGTGATCCAGTAGCGAAAGATGCAGAGTTTGTAAGATAATTGAAGTTGAAAAAGGAAGTGACGGGCGTGTTGTTTTTATTACTGGAAACAGGTTGTTGAGGAACAGGGTTTCTGCTCAACAAGCCCGAGAAAGAAAGAAGGTGTATGTGAATGACTTGGAATTAAGGGCTAAAGAATTGCAGGAGAAGAACTCCAAGTTAGAGGAGCGTATCTCAACTTTGACCAATGAGAACGCCATGCTCCGCAAGGTAACTTTGTCTGCTGCTAGGTTATGTAGTCCATTTAACCATGCTTCTGAGTGCTTATTTTTACAGTCTTAATATTTTTATAAATAAGATTTTATTAAATATTTATTTAAATAAATTTGAGTTATTATATTTATTAAATCAGATAAAAATATAAAACCACATTTATTACATGGAATGTTAATAAGAATTATAATAGATTCATATGTGAAGAGTGCACTAAATATACACATATACATTCAAAAGTAACAAGTTTTAACCCCATGATTCAGCAAGAATTTCATAAATGTTATTGGAAAAATATTGCTAGTATGCAGTATTTCTATACACTCAATGTGCATTGTGAGAGAAAGAAGAAGTGAAAAACACCGTTTCACTTTCCTTTCTTCTCTCACAATGTATGTAAAGTGTACCCATATCAAGCCTCATGTCATTGACTTGAGTGTATGTACACTTTGTGTAATATTTTCAAGTAAATCTATCATAATTCGTGCTGGTTAAGTCCCACACGTGCTTTCTTTTATCTGCAACATGTCAGACTGAAGTTTATTGATGTCATTATCTTGCAGGTTCTTATGAACACAAGGCCTAAGGTTGATGAGGGTACTGAACCAAGACAGGATCAACTAAGCAAAAACTAACAAATTAGGCTATAAGGTGCCTCTGAGCGAGGCACTCTTGTGCTTGCATATAAATAAATCATCCCTTCTAGACACGTCAATCCATATGATGACCTTCTTAATCTATGCATTTGGTGCAGATTGTCACTTTTAAGGCCAAAGGGGGTACTCACGAGGGAAATTTTCTTTGCAGGTAGAGAAGGTTAACATTAATACATAGCAATTCAAAATCAGTATTTCTTAATTGTCCTTTCCAATGGGGAATGTCCTGTCAAGATTTATTATTATTATTATTTTTTACAACGGATACTGATTATTTGAGAACATAATCCTTTCTTCTGTTCCTTAAAATTTTGGGACATCTTTCAATTTATTGTCTTTTTCACTCGGTACAAAGGACAACAAAAAGAAAAGGAAGGGGGAACCAGTTGAAGGGGAAGAGAGAGCGGGAAGCAATTCCACTGGAGAACAAGTTCTATTTTTCCCCCTTCTTGGAAATAATAATTCACTTCTTTCTTCCCTATCAAACAAAAAATCGATTTTCTGGCTTAGAATTGAGGAGTTGTAACAACAAGGTACTGTGTTGTGAACTTGGAGACGTTCACTGGGAGCTCTCTCGTTTTTCCTCATTCAGGGGAATGTCTTGGGATTTAGATACCAAACTTTTAGACACAGTTTCATCCATACGACGAGCTGGATCCTTGGTGAGCATTTCCTCATCAATTGAAACATCATTCTTGTACTTGTACCACTTGGCCCAAAAGAGATAATTGGCAAAGTTGAGCGCACTGAGTATGGCCAAGAACCAGTAGAAATACTCTACATGGTTCGTGTTCATGTCCGACCCTTCCAACCACCCTTTCTTGCTCTTGGCATGCTTGCTGGTTACTGAATTGATACCCTCAACGAAAGCTGAGCTCAGGTAGTACCCAATGGACAAAGAAAGAAAAGTGAATGAAGTGGAAAGAGATTTCATTCCTTCAGGAGCTTCCTTGTAGAAGAACTCTGCGAGCCCCACAAAAGTGAACAAGTCAGCTATACCAAAAATTGCGTAATGGAAAGAAAGCCAAAAGACGCTGATTTTATGCTTGTGATAATTGAATTCATGCTTTCTCTTTACTTCTACCACTCCTGCTATAACCATTGAGATCACAGAGAGGACAAGGCCAATTCCAGCTCTCTGAAAATATGTTAGTCCATTGGGGTGACCAGTTAACCTCCGCATAACTGGGACAAAAACGAATTCGTAGACTGGTACCAGAAGGGACATGAATACTAGAGGAATTACAGGAATTGAAGCTGCTGGGACCTCAAATTGGCCAACGCGTGTGTTCATGAAGGACCCTTGTTGGACAGAGAAGGTCTGCAATTGAGCCAAACAGGTGTTCATGATGATGGTACTAAGAAGAATGGGCATCATCCTAGTGAGAATCTTCACTTCTTCCACTTGAGTCACTGTGCAGACCCTCCATTTCCTTGCATCTGTGCCTTTAGGGAGAACAGCTGCCTTGTCTAGTATCCTGCCCAACCATAATTATGACTGTAAGACCATGAGTATCGTAATAAGATTGAGGTTATCTTATATGTATACATGCTAAAAGGTGCATGTTTTAAGTCGTTCACTTTAGCCATAGCACCAAAAAATTTAAGTTAATCATTGGTTTATCTGGATAAACTGAAACGCCAGATCATAACACTCCAATTATAATTAAGTCTGAGCAAAATTCACGCTAACTTTAAAAAGGCACAAAACATCATAAGCAAGAGGGATGTAAATGGTACTGGAAATTCCCACCTGAATTGTGCAGTGTGAAGGATGAGATTCCGCTGCAAAGTAGAGGAATGATCTCGAATTTCGTATAATTCATCTGAATTCTGAGGTACTTCTACGTTCAAGTTCCTCACTGTGACCACCAGCACCTGCAATAATAATCTCAAAAGATATAGTATGGATTTAAATAATAATGGAACTTGGAGGGGATAGTGAGGAGAGGGGGAGACACCTCTAAAACTTTCAACAACGGGCTTTCTCCGGGCACTCGTGTACGATAGAAGGGCTTTCCAAGGGCAATGAAAATAAGACCAGCTGCCGCACATGACATGGATATGATGAAACCTTTATCCCATTTACGCTTTACTGTGCTCAAATAAACAACAAAGGTGACCCCTATGCTCGCTCCAACTGTGATACTAAGCAAAAACCAATTGAAGAAGCTGGCTAGGCGTTTGAGCTCTTTCGGATTCCTGGAGTCAAATTGATCAGCTCCTAAAGCTGGGACGCAGCCTCTGATTCCACCACCTCCAAGTGCCAGCAAGTATACTGAAGCGTAAAGGAGCAAAGCTTTTCTACCGTGCACACAATTGCTTTTCCCACAAAATTCAGGCTGAAGTTTCTCATAATGGGATTGAGTCACGAGTAGCACGTATCCCTGTAACTCAAAGATACCAACTTTATGACATTGGATGAGGAAACTACATCACTTTTTTAAGATCAGTCTCACTGTTGTTACAACCTTATTTATTGAGTTTTATATACTAAATTATGGGACTTAGCAGATTAAAAAGCTTACATCATCTGGTATGAAACTTTTCTAAAAAGAGGGTGGAGGAAGAGTTTTTCCCTTTCAAAATTGTTGTATAAGGAATCAATAGTTATTTCATTGTTTTTCAGCCATATGTATCATTGCTCACTTATCAATCTATGTTGTTTTAAGTTGCAGCAAATGAATGACAAAAAAAAAAAAAAACACTCAGATACTCAGAACAAAACTATAAGTCTAAAACCAATTGAAGGTGTCAGTGTTCTTTTCTTATTTTGTTTTTCTTAAGCCAACTCATTTCTATTGTTGACTGTTACTGAGTGTCAGGTATACCTTACCAGTAATTGAATCACACCAAAGATTAGGCAAGTGTTGAGGCGATTCAGATAGGTATCAGATATGAACCCTCCAACGATGGTCAGCAAGAAAGCAGTGCCCAAGAAGTTGGTTGTGGTTGTTGCCGAGTGAGAAAGGTCAGAATGCATGACGAACATGAAATACAATACCATGCTTGCCATGTTAGCCACAAATCCTATGTTATCTAGAAACATCATTGCTGCCCAAGAAACAAAAAAAAAGAAAAAAGAAGTTACTTTTCCTTCGTTAAACGGATTATTAAAAAAAAATTGATACATTAAACATGCATGGACATAGTTTACCCACCGAAAATAAAAATAGAAGCTCTGTATCCTCCTCCTCTTCGATCTCTAGCAGGTTGGTACTCGACATCTTTAACGTTAACCTCATCGTCTTTAGAAACCTATAATTTAAAAGAATTCGTTTCAACAAATGATTGACAATTCTAAAATTAGCTTGTTACATTACGTAAAACAAGATAAAATTTTATAAATAGGCATGCAAAGTCATTTTTGGACTATTTGCACATATGAAAGGGAAGAAGGTGGATAAAAATAAGATGAAAGTTTGTACAAAGGTGTTTAACAATTCAAGCTGCTACTTACATGCGTACGATTTGCATGTTTTCTACACAATGTGAATATAGAAACTGGTTTCTATATGCTTGTTATACTGTATAAATAGAGATTGGTTTTTATTTATTGATTGTGCACGCCTTGTAATGTCTATATGCGTGTATCAAGCATTATCAATTACAGTTCAGCTATACAAAGGAGAAGTATATTAGCCCAAGCAATAACTATCAAGCATAGAATCATGAACTCTTTTGTGGCGATTCGGATACTTAAACTTTGGGATATCAAAGTCACTGTGAATTTTTATTTATCTTCTTCATTTTCTCTCTCACTTATTAGGATTTATTACATGAACTCCTCCAAGAAAATGAGAGAGAAAAACACAAAATCACAGTAACTTCGATACCCTAAACTCAGAGAATCATAATCCCTGTTGTGCCTAAGTTAATCAAGCGCTGCAATGTACAGATGAGTACCATGGCTGTCTGAGAAGGTAGCCCGAAGCAGAAACCTCTTGGTGGGGAAAAAGAGAGAAGGCAGGGCTTTACTGAAAATGTATCCGTATAAGACGTGTACTTTGAATTGATTATATATATAGAAACTAGTAAGTTACGAGCATGACGAGGATAACGGGGAGAGCATGCTTCATTGCTAATAAACAATATTATGCAGAGTAAAATGTAACGCCAGTGACCCGCAATGAGGAGAAGATGCCAAATTAGTATGACACGACCAGCTGGAAAAAATGCGAAACCTGAATACAGACAATTATAGATGGTTGATTGATTGCAATGCCATAATTTTTATTTTTAATGTGAATCTAGGAAGACAACTGTGGATGGCAAGAGGCTTTGTTATATTCGAAGGTGAAGTCCACACGCATCACTTAATCCAGAGAAATCTCCAAGGTAGTCCATATGAAGTCTAATTTGAATGCACCAATTTTAAGGGGCTTCTTTGAGAATCTCGCCGCGCTATGAACAGCACACAGCCATAGCTGCTCGAATGTTGTCGGCTAGAGGTAAACCAAGATTAGCTCCAAACAGAAAACGTTACTATCTGAGTTCCCATCAAAGTAGAATGGTAATTGAAGACAACTCATCATGGAAAACATATACATTCATGTGCAGAACATTGAATGAGCCAAGTGATTAATTTAACACACTAGAGCCTAGAGGTACCCAATACTCTTTCACAGAAGTGTTTTTGGGTCCCCAACTTACACCAAACCTTACAGTTTGTCCCTCCAGACTTCTTGCAAGGCCTTTTGAATGGCCAGCATTGATTAAAAAAAAAAAAAAATAGCGCCATGACTTTGTAGTTCAACAGAAGGCATTAAAAAAGTTAAACAAACTTTGTAATCACATAAAGCAAAATTCATTACAAGAATAAGTATATAATAAACCAACACCACGTAAAATGCTAAAATTCATAAAAAAAAAAATGTATATTAATCAACGTATAACATGACAAAAATCTTCAGCAACCTGATTTCTGTTGTGAATCATCCTTCCCTTGACCAAAATAGTAAACCGAAGCCAAACAAATTAGGACATCCGTAAGGACAAGACCAGCCACATCGAAAACAAACTTTGGAGCAAATAAGCCCCAGACCTGCCAAAGATCGAGCATTGAATATATTGAGCTAGCATCAAATCAAATATGCAGAAACAGTTTGATTAAAAATACATAGTAAAAAAGGAGCCTTTACCATCAAGTGCCGCCTATGAATTGTGACGCATAATATTGTAGAAGTCGCTGTCATAGCTGTTATGAGCCCGTATATTATATACACCTAAATTGAAAATTGAAATGCCACTGGCTGAACAAGTGATACATTCAATGATCAAGTAATGGACTACCTAACAGTAAAGGGAACTCACTTGAGATAACTGCATGAATAGAAACTGTTTTCCTAGATTAGCCTTGTACTTTGTTGCTACAAGAAGCGGGAGCCCAAGTACAGGTAGGATTATAGAAAAACCAAAGGTATCAATTGCAAGGAGGATTGCTTGGCGAAAGAGTACAAATTCTTCAAACCTGAAAATGAAATAGTGTTAAGATGATTGAATTACAAAGTTTAAAAGCAATAGTAATTGAGTGGAACAATGTGAAATCCCCTTTGAAAGTCAATTACTGATCACTAGAAAGAAAAATGCTTAATATAGAGTTAGTTAAACAGTGAAAATTGTTTAATTGTCGAAGAGATCAATTTTTTTTATTACATCAGCATCTGAAATGTTAATTTATACTGTTTAATAATAGCAAGCAGGAATATAACCCATTTTTTTACCCTATAAATGCAGCACCATAGCGGAGACCATCAAAAGCACACCTGAAAACCAAATTGCAAGACATCATATTTAATATCAAGAGAATGCCTCAATTGTTAACAAGTAAAAATGAAGCACAATCAACTTAAGTTGTAGAGCCACACACAAAGTCCACCATAAAACGCCATATAGTACGTGCTAACCTCAGAGAGACACAAGCAACATACCAGTGACCACTGCAGAAAAAGACACACACTGCGAAGAAACTCCATTGCATCACAGGAAAAGCACAGACAGCCAAACTTCTGCAAGGTTTATCCTCAGCACCCTCTTGTATATTATCTAACTTCAGTATACAATAGCCTGGAAGGTAGATTCATAGTAGGGAAAAAAAAACAATACTTTTCAAAAAAGAGAATGTAGGTGATTGCTCATGAGATTGACTGCTGACTCGCTGAGGTACTTATTACTGAATGACAATAAGTTTAAGAAATATAAACACAATAAGTAAGGCTATCACAGAAATGTGTTTGCAGAATTAAACAGCAAGGATTAGCAGCTTTATACAACATGAAATTACAGAAAGAAAGAGCACCTCCAACTACAGAAGCAAAAGCAATCATCGGACCCTGTTTTCCTGAAAGAAGAATTATAGTTGGACTCCATGCAGATAACATGGCCATTGTTTTTATGACTAAGCTTTTCTTGCAATCCAAACAGTTGTTGTTAGATAATTGACCAAATGCCAGTAATGACAACTGCCCCAAAGCAATTGCATAAATGATTCTAGGAATATAATTTCTTCCGAAGCTTTCAGGCACCAGTGCTATAGCGAATCTATTACTATCTGTGACCCAATGCACTATTATCAGCATATAACTCAAGATGGTAATCAGTATGACAAACTTCCACAACCACCTAAAGGAGCTGCCACTGATGGCCTTGTAAAGCCAGAATGCCAACAGAATCAGCACTAGCATTGGTAGAACTTCAGCAACATACTCCCATAGAGGAAAACCTGAGGCTATATTGAGGACCCATGAAGTATATTCTCTCATGAAAGCAGATGTAGCAGCTTGCTTGGACAGGCCAACATCAATAGCAAATCGACAGAAGGTGCTCAAGAGAAGAAATTTAACATTCTGCAGAGATTAAATAGATGTTAGATGCTCAAGAAGTTTTTAATCACAAAAATAACAGAGCTTCCACACACTTATATACCTTTAGCATGTAACAAACTTCATATATAAGTATTAGCCTTCAACACACAGGAGAAATAAATCTAGATGTAATACATACTTCTACTAGTAGCTTCTCCTTCTTGACTGAATAGCGTAACATCACAATCCCAGATGTGGCCAAAAGAAAATTTGCTACTTTTCCTTCTTCCACTGACAACAAATGTTCAAGCACAAACCATAATAACTATCAACTATGCATTATAAATGTTCTAGAAAGCTGTATAGACATCAATATTCAGACATTTCACACTTACAGATATAGCTGTTTGAAAAGAAACTGCATGCCCGTATTGCCAGCAAAAAGAATGCAAAGGTCGAGACAGAGAAAATCCCAGAATCACTGGATGATGACACAGACATAGCGAGTTGCTTTTTCACCCTTAAAATGGAAAGAACTTGGAAAATAAGTGATACTAACATAATTCCGATACCAGTTCCCATCATATTTAAATCAAACTCAGTCCATTTAGAGCGAGCTAACTCAGCAACTGTTGCTAAAAAATTGGAGTATGCATCAATTTGCCTCTTAAGTGTAGGCACTAATCTATCACTGCCATTGTTTCTGTCTAGTAGTAACTTTTTAGTGATGTTCAACCAATGTTCCTCTGCTTGAGCATAAATACTTGCTATTTGGGATAAGTCATCATTGGAAAATCCAACAGCTGATGAAGCTGAATAAACATCTATATATTTCTTCACCTGAACGAGAATAAGTGCATCATTGGAATCACTAAAAGAGATAGAAGCAACAAGGAGCAAACAGACACACAAACACACTGATGTGACATCAGTCTCTTGGCAGCTTAACTCTTAAAAGGAATTACCATAATTAACACCCAGAAAGTAATGGTTATGAACCAAGACTTCATCCTTAAAACATAATGAAGCTATTAAGGAGACTAAAACCAAGAATGTAACAATACGGCACAAATTTTGAAAATGTGTCAAAGTGTCTTTTTTTCTCGTAATCAATAATCTGGAAGTCATCTGACAAAAACAGTTTGGAGTATGTTTGGTTCGTTTTGGAAAATCATTACACATTAAGGTCAACTGCCTGAGTGTTTGAGCAGCAGTGTAAAATCAAATCCCACTGTCAAAATCCTGGAAATAGGCACAGCATTTTGTTAATGAAACTAAGGAAGAAATAAAAGAAGCTAGGGAACTTTGAAGACAACAAAGCGCACCATCCTTCTTCAAAGTACTTCACCATATTACCAGAAAATCTTTTTCTCAAGGAGGCAGAAAACACCTACTCAAGGTCCACTTCGTAACTTATAGCCAAAGCTTTACAGAGTAATAAAATAGAAGAGGTGACAATTGATTTAAAATTGAGAATCCAAGATTCAAAATAAGTACCTGCCAAGAATTGATGCACAGTACATTCACATAATTTTGCATCCAGATGTCTGATTTGGATAGTTTATGAGAGACTTCAGAATCCCAACTACCAGCTCCTAAAGCATATAGCTCAGGATTGATGCGACCAATGCTGAGAAATAAAAAAATATTACCTTGTGAGTCCTTAATTTGATTCCCATAAAGAAACTTCTATAACAGTGTCAGATGACATTACTGAAAAAAGGAAGATTAGATGTCAAATCAGAAGCATCCAAATTTAAATTATATGAATAACAAGGCAAATGATTTCAGCCAAAGATTCATTTCATACTAAGACAATAAATTAAAGGAAAAAAAATCAGATATTTCACTGACAGACCCAGTTTAGCCCTAAAATCTGGAGGCTTATATATGGATGAGATATTTATTTTTTAATACAAAAGATTCAATGCGTTTTTCACTGCAGATTAACTGGACTCAGCCGCAAGAAATGCTAAGGTTTTTCACTTATTAGTTATTACATTTGTATCCCAGTTTATCTCTATAGCCTTTCATTTGTTAAGGTTATTAAGCTTTCCAAAATCCTTTGGCAGCTCAGAACTCTGGATGCTAAGATAGGCACAATTCCTCCATATATGTTTTTCCACATTTACTTCTCTATTTTATAATTTAATTTCCCTTCAACTCTCATATTTTCTCAGCATCAAACAAAGCCAGTACCATCAAGCATTAGCTATCCTGAGCCCTTGCAAATCACCTCAAAATATCAAATACCAAATCTTAAGTTCTGAGGCCAAAATAGCCTGCAAGTTACCCATTGTATTTCCCAGTAGACAGAAAGTGGAGGAGAAATAAAGAAAGTTAGGCTGGTCAATATACTGCAATTAATACAAAGTTATATACATATAAGATGAAAATGAGCAATAGTAACATTGACAGAATGCTTACACTGCACCTTCCGTAAGGGAAAGGTATACCAAGCAGTGCTGATATTGTTGCTGCAAAATCAAGCTGCAACAAAAGATGTTTGAATATACTAAAATTGTGTAAAGGATGTTTATAATGCCCTTACAGCAGAATAGTTTTTCTAACCTGTTGCATGGAACTGACACAGACATTGTTCCCATCCTGAAAAAGACAAGATAGGTAATTGGGCCAGAAGAAAATACAAATCTAATCAAAGAAATATAAAAATCTAATTCAATTTCATATTCTTGGGATTCAGATTAGTGTAACAGCAATGGTACTGCCTATCTAACTCAATGTCAGTGCCCCTTTCCTCCATTTACTTATCCATAAATTTATATAATCGCTTCATTCTACGTTCTCTTAATTATTTCTTCTTTCCATTGTTTTAGCTTCCTGGCATAATGTTGATCCTCTTTACCACTGGGGGTAGAGAACACATACAAGAGGAAGCAAAGTACAGTGTAAAAGAAAACACAATAACCTTGGAGCCGCCAGAATTTTATACATATTTAAATTAAATAAAGTATTTACCAAATCTACTTGACAAGAAGAAGTATCAAATTCTGGTAGAATTGAAGACAAAGACTTCTGAAAACTCATGGCAAAAATGGCAGTTTGCACCTACAAGATGTCACCACAGATATGAGGATAATAGACTAATGAACAAAACCATAAGAACAGACACTATATGTGCTGTACACACCTCTTCGTCACTCCCACCACCATGATCTCCGTTTAGAGTTTGTCCATGGTCACCCATTACCACAAGCAAAGTATTCTCATGTAAGCCCCCCGGTCCAGACTGACTTTCCAGCACTTCAATTACTCTCTGAAGCAAAACACTGGATAAGTTTATTTTAAAACCAGATATGGGGAGCAACAAAGACAAAACCAACTAAACTGAATATAAGCACGATAACACAATATAGCCACCCAACTTATAATAAAGGGGAGGGGCCATAAACCTAGAGACCGGTGGATCTTTTAATTTATAATGTCCATGTCTTTCATATTCAGGATAAAAAAGAAACTTATCAAGATTTAATTAAAATAAAAGAAATTAATTTCACAAAACACTTTATAAAAAGATAGGAAACTAATAGAAAATACATATATCATCAGGAATCCCTATAGTTTCCATGGATGTAAGAAGTAATAAATGTAAGGCCAATGAGGTAGAAATTGTAAAAGTTGACAAGTCCCGTGATGTAAAGTACACCACAAATATATAAACATTACTTAGTGCAATTATAAGCCTTGAGTACCAGAAACCTACCTCCAAAATGTCATTGTATTGCTTCAATTTTTCTATCATCGGAGTGGAATCAACACCAAATATATGTCCAGCATGATCCTGAATCATGCAGAAATCCATACAGAACATAGAAACTAATCTCCATATATTGCATTCAAACAAAAGATCCAGAAAGTTAGATACCATATTTAATATCTATCATGCCTCTTCATAACCACTTATCTTGCATATATAATACCTCTTTGTCTTAATAATATAGAAGTAGGACAAAGTGACCCATTGAAATATTATCTTTAGTGATAACATATAATTTCATCCAATCATCAACTCAAGAATGCTGTGACATTCCTTTGACCTTTCAATAACCAAGTTTCTCAAAATGAAATGACAAACCCTAATTGGTGTAATTCAAGACGAAACTCTTAAATCATATTTGTTCTTCACTGATTATTTTACTGCAATGGTTCAGAGCCTCACCCATCTTCTTTCTTTTCTTTCGAATGACCAACACAATATTCATCTTATATATATAAGAACACAAAAAAGCAGAGTTGCTAAACATTCTACATCAGAAGACAAGAATGGCCTCATAGATCTCTCAGGATGACTGTCATGTCCTAACACCCAGCTAAATCAAATGAAAACACACTTCTATTTTAGTCATGTGTGTTGATGAAAGACTAACCATCAATCATGTCAAGGTTGGCCTTGTCATTTTGTGCAGACGACCAGCCAAATATCAACAAGGATTTTATAAAATACTGTGAAATGATGTAAGCATATTGCTTTGCCAGTATCTTCCAGATCCATTTTAAATTTTTTATTCTCATAGAGCACTAGTTCCTGTTCAAGGTATAGTCGTCATAACCTGATCTTTTTCACTCGGATGATTGTATAATTAATCTAATATATATTCAATTATTCATCAAATCAAAACTAGCATCCATGTCATTTTCAATCCATGGCATTACAAAATTAGAAATATTCACAATTGAACCTTAACCTAAGCTAGAAGTATAACTTAGCATCAGAAGCCCATAGCAAGGTTTCAAATTACAGATAAACAGGAATGGGATACACACACACACACACACACACACACACACACATATATATATATATAGGCATAGTGAAATATCGTTAGTATTCAACCTAAAATTTGGGATTTCAGCAGAGGACTCAGAAAAAAAAAATCACTGCAAAAAATTCAAATGTATCACTTAAAAAATGAATATAAAAATCATACCACACCAAGAAAATGTGATATAAGAACATCCCAATCTTCTTCGTATAAGGATGGAAGTAGATGGTCAATGCATCCATTGTCGACCTATAGGATAACCAGTATTATGTCATAGCTAAGCCAAAAGAAAAGCTATAGGCATTAAAATAATTAATAAACCAAAGCCACTTCAATGGGTAGAGAAAGCATAAAAATGTTAGTCCAAAGTTAAACTAGACATATTATAAGGCATACCGTATCAAGATCTTTAACATTAAAAGAAGGGTATGGATACGATCTTTCAAAATGATGAGGAAACAATTGTGTCCATGTATCATCACCCATCATCACAACTTTCTTCCCATTTTGAACTATCTGTAAGTAAATATATATCGAGATCTTAATGTCTTGAAGGTGTTTTCAACTCAAAAACTGAAAACCAAAAACACTTTTTTGGGCTTGAAGTAGATGACAATACAAATAGTAAATAGATGACAATACAAATAGTAAATCTTACAAGCAATAGTCCCCACCTGATTTATTAAGTTATCTTCAACAATTGCTGGGGCACCAAAGCTATTCCCAACATCTACAAAAGTTGGAAGTCCACCAGTTGTCAAGCCCTATCAAAAGGAATGGGAACAAAAGCTGTCAATTCAAAACATGGAACATCTAATCCTACATTTTCTTCATATTAATATATTAAATCTTATTCAAAGATGGAGATCCAATAATGCTTGAATAAATATAATCAAATGGATTTGGCAAAATGATCATATGATACTAATATACAAGGGTACACAAACAAAGACCAGACCATGGCTATATAGCACTAAGCGATGAAGTCAAGGAAAAGGCACACTACTGATAACAACACCACATCCCCCGGGTGAGGTTCCCCCCAAACAATAGCAACTGATTTTACCTTCAATCTCTGCAAACTCGTTGTAGGTGGATCAGCAATGGCTTTGAAAATCTTAGCAGATGACCTGTGTCCAGATGCCACCTTCCTCAAAACTTTTAAATTATCCATCCATGGTTGAGATTCTGCAACATATCAAGTATTTTTCTAAATTTGCTATTCACTTTCATGCCAACAATTTGTAATCAACTTTATATTAAAGTAGCGGGCTCCAGATTCAATTATTTTTATCTAAAAAAAGGCAATAAAACGGTACGTATTTCTGCTGTCTACATGCTATGAATTCACTACCTTTTTTCCATAGGACTCTTTATCACTGAGAATAACCAATATTTAGGTACCTACTAATCCATGCATGCATTCATGAAGAAAACCACTAATGCAGAATCATGCCATAAGTAAAAGTTCCGGAAGAAATGGACACTGAGGGGATAAGATAACCAACCTGTAAAGAATGTACTAGGAGCAACGAAATCAAACCTGAGTAGCAAAATAACACAGAAAATAGAAACGACATTACACGCACTAAGTCATGATTTATCAATGTAAAGCAAAAGCACTTCTCTGTCTATCAAAATCCACCAACGGAGAAGCAAAAATTCAATGGAGATTGAATCACAGGAAGTCAAGGAAGAAAGAGCACGTTACCTAATAGCATCAAGAACAATAATGACCAGGCGATTTATAGCAGGTTTCGTCCAACAAGACCCATCTGAAGATTTGGTGGAGTTATTAAATTTATCAGAAGAAGAAGAATGAGGAGTAGGAGAGCTCTCAGAAGAAAAGCAAGGAGACTCAGAAACATCAGAGCAGTGGCTGTAATAAGGAAGCTCCGTTCTTGTCAGCAGAAAGCCTCTGGTAAATAGCAAAATGCCAACAACGTGCAGGACCAGCGTCACCCACATCGGCCATATGTATTGCCATTTTCCACCCCCGCCGTTCCGCCATGGCCCCATCTTTCTCGCGCTACAGTTTGATCGTTCTCCCAATGCTGTTGAAAGAAGCGGAAACTAGAAACACTAAACTAGACGTCGTCTTAAACTCCCTCCTTGCGTTACAAAAACGACAATTCGTTTTCCCCACAACTCAAAACGACGTCGTTGACTTGTAGCCGATAACCGCCTCTGCGAAGCCGAAACGCCAAGGAAATGTTCTGGAATTCTATTCCCCTCTCTATTTCCATGTACGTTTCTTCGCCGCTAAGGAGTGTATCTCGAAGGTGTTCATTTTGGATTTGGAATAAACCCGTTTCTGCAACCCCAATCACTGAGAGGAAGAAGAAGATACAGAGCTTGAATTGAAGAATGGAAGTGAGAATTGGGAGAAGGGTATCGAGGGGAATGCTGCCACTGCTGGCGCTTCACACATTGAGCGAGTACTATAGGTCGGATAGGAAACCCCCAGTCACTGCTGGCCTTATTGCTGCAAATACCCTCATATATCTGAGGCCTAGCTTCTTGGACTCTCTGATTCCTACTATAGATGAGGTCTGGTTCAATCCCCACCTCATCCTCAAGGTCAGTTTCTATTTTAATTATTATTAATATTATTAATTTTTCCATATCGATTTTCTAAGTTACTTGCAGCCAGTGGAGGATATTATATTCGTTTGGTATAATCACCTGAATCAAGTATCAATTTTACCGTTAAAATTCGGGGTTTATTTGAAGAGCGTACAGTTTGGTACATCTATGCTTCAGTCATGATTCTGTGAATGTGGATCAGTGAATCAAGTATCAATTATACTGCTAAATTTAGGGTTTGTTTGAGGAGAGTACAATTTGCTACAGCTATGCTTGAGTCATGATTCTATGCATAGGGAACAGTGAATCAAGCATCAATTATACTAAGCTCTAATTGCGCATTGCTAGATTTTGATGGGTTTGCGCATGCTTTGCATGGTAGTGCTCAACTTTAAAGCCCATAATTTCAATTAATCCAAGGAATGGGGTCATCAATGAGTTGAGCATTTCAAGTCGATATGCTAGCTTATGTTCCAAGATTCAAAGTGAGAGGTCAACCTCTTGTAATTCAAATATGCAACACACCAATTAGTTGAACATTGCAAGCAGATTTAGAAGCTTATGGTTAATCTTTTTTCTCTCTTTCTCTTTTGGGTGATAAAATACGTGGTTCAGTATATACACATTCTTGTAATGGGCATTAATAGGACTGAGATGAGGTAGTTTTCTTTCAAATATTGGCGATGATATCCTGAATATTAGTTGGCAAATCGAATTGGCCTAATGAGATGGTTGGACTTTAACCAAACTATCGTTAATTTGTTAACGGAAGTGCTTTTTTAAAATCCAAGGAGATAGTTTTTCTATTTAAAAAAAATAGTGTGTGTATGTTACTTTGACATGTTTTGTGGCAAGACGCTAAGCTGAGAAAAAATGCTGGAAACCTCCTTTCGGCCACCTTGGCATACTTTATACCCGTGTTCAGATGATGAGTTTTAACATTAGAAATTGTTTTGTGAAATTTTCATTCAGACTTTTTTGGAGTCTATTTATTCATTTATAATGAGCATATTGGGAGAATTCCTTCTTTTAGTTGAAAGAGTCTATTCCCACACATTCTTTGTCACATAATACCCATACCTTATGGTGTGGGTCTCAGATCTATTGGGTCCCACAATCTATGTAACCAAATATATTTAATGGTGTAAATTTTGTATTGTGATGATTAAGGAGGAATAACGTCATGAAAATAATAAGACTCCTTTTAGTTATTGAATATGTAACCAATGGCATGTTGTATTTAAATGCTTGTCAGATGCTAATCTTATTTTATGGTATTACAGCATAGGGACCTGAAGCGCTTCTTCTTGTCAGCATTCTACCATATTGGAGAACCTCACTTGGTCTATAACATGTTGTCGCTGCTATGGAAGGGGATTCAGTTGGAAACTGCGATGGGTAGTGTTGAGTTTGCTTCCATGACTGCAACCCTGCTTGCTTTGTCCCAGGGTTTTACTCTACTGTTATCCAAATCACTTATGTTGTTTTTTGACTATGAGAGGCCCTACTATTATGAATATGCTGTTGGATTCTCTGGTGTGCTATTTGCCATGAAAGTTGTTCTCAATTCTCATTTAGAAAATTATACCTTTGTACATGGAGTACTAGTGCCATCACGCTACGCTGCCTGGGCCGAATTGATTCTAATCCAAATGTTTGTACCCGGTGTCTCATTTCTTGGCCACCTTGGTGGCATACTTGCTGGGCTTCTGTATCTGCGGTTAAGGGGTACCTATTCAGGCTCAGACCCTCTAACTATCCTCATTAGAGGTCTTACTGGAGCATTGAACTGGCCTCTAAAGTTTCTGCGGAACTTATTTCGGCTACGGCGGGGCCGGATTTCTGGTAGGGGAACTGTTGGTGGTAATAGGACTGGAAGAACATCTCAGTCTGGTGTGTGGAGATGCGAGGCATGCACATATGACAACCCTGGTTTGTTAAGTGTTTGTGAGATGTGTGGTACCAGCAGGAGTGGGAATCGATCTTCTTATCAATGGTCCCATGATTCTCGTGGCCTTCCTTTAGAGGAGTTACGTCGTCGGAGAGTAGAAAGATTTGGCAGATGATAGTAGTTTTAAGTCCCAACCTCCAGTGAATAATACAATCAGATTTGAGACGGCTTGCATACATTCATATACATATGGTAGTTTAGGAAAATAGATGAGATCTGACCAAATGGCATTGTAATTGCTGTTATTATTTAAAGCCTTTTGGTTTTGTTTATTTGTTTCAGAACTGATTGCAGATTGTCTCTAGTTCATACCATCCATTGAAAGTCACCACAGCTTTCAATTGCTTTGCACTGCTGGTGTTAATGTGCGTCATATCTTCGTTCAAATAGAAAACCATGTAAGCAAAGACGGATCCAACGGATGTGGATGTGGATCACGTGGGATTGTTAATCAAATGCGGGAATAAAATAAAAGAGATGGAGATAATTTTAACAGAATTGTAAAATAAGTGAAAAAATAAGATATATAAATTAAATTTAAATGTAATATATATATGTAGACACTTAATTTTATTTGATTTATAATATAAAATTTTAAATAATAAAATTTAATTTTTAAGAAAAAAAATTCAAATAAAAAATCACAAGTCTAAAATTAAAATTTAATCTAAAAATAAAAATAAAATTAAAAATATAAAAATAAAAATAATCTAAATAAAAATAAAATTCTATAAAATTAAATAAATTTAAAAATTAAAAAAATAAAATAATTATAAGATAATTTAAAAAAATAAAGAAATAAAAGATAATAAAAAAATATAAAAAATAAAAATTTGAAATTAAAAAAAAAATAAAAAATTTATTAAAAAAAAAAAAAAAAAGAAGTATAAAATAATTAAGAATCAAGAGTTAAAGTAAAAGACAAACTCTAAATATATAAAACCCACTCCCATCGGCTGGAAGAAAACAGAGGCACGCACCACTGCACTTCGGGACCTCCCCCTATTGACGGAAACACACACATGCTCGGAAAGAACCAGAAATCACTTGCACTTGAGGCTTGGATCACTCTTCAGCACGAATACCCATTCCATTGCACTTCTCAGCAGTAACCCACGGCACACTCGGAAGAACAGAAAACACGGGAAGAAAGAGGAAACTGGAACGTGAAAACAGAGCATCTTGAGGAGCGGACTTCAGAAAAATCAAATCCGGTCCCAAGGACTCAGTCCCTTACCTCGCCCTCCACTACACCTTCCCGATAGCCCTTCCGACCTCAGCGACTTGTCGTTGTGCTCCTCGTTGCTCCACTGAATCTTGAACCACACTAGCGTTGCAGCGCCTCAGCTAACACGGTCGCTGTTCAACCTCTATCACCTAAAACAGGCGTCTCTCGCCATTGCTGGCCTCCCCTCCACCAGCTGAAAACAGGTATCGTTAGAAGCTCAAGGCTCCAAGTCTGACGCCTCTTTCTCTGCTTCGAAGGGTTAGTGTTCTTGACCGAAAGACCCAGCCGTCGTTCGCCCTTGCTGTCGCTGCAGAAGAAGATACGGCTGGTTCCGTTTAAGCTGGTTCCGTTTAAGAGGTATGATCATCAAATGCCCAAAGCTTGCTGCTGTGTTATAATATTGCTTGCATACCGAAACCTAAATCTGATATCAACTAGGTGTTTGAGCCTCTTTATCATTTTTGCAGTTTTCGTGTCACTAATTGCTAGTATTAGTATGTGTTCTATTAGTTTATGTGGTAATGTATGGGAGTTTTTCAAATATTTTCAGTTTGAAATATTATGATGTGAAGTGTAAGTGTACGTAATTAAAAAGGAGACGTAGGTTTTGTTCTCAAAATATATATATATAATATTAAGTTATATATTTAAGGAAAATAAGTCTATGTTTTTTTAAAGTAAAAATAAATTAGAATAAATAGTTGAATGAGTAACACAAATATCTATTCTTACTTTTTATTTTCATGTTTATTTTAAAAATCTTGAACTGGAATAGGAAGTAGATTTTTTTTAAAATTATTTTTAAAACTCTGGATTGGAATAGGATGGAGTTTTTCTCTAAAGAATTTTTCTTATTTTTCAAAATCCTGGTTTGGAATAGAAAAGAAATTTTCTTAAAATTATTTTAAAAATCCTGGACTGGAATAGGAAGGGAATTTTTTTCAAAATTATTTTTAAAACCTTGGACTGGAATAGGAAGGGGTTTTTCTCAAAAAATTTTTTCTTATTTTTCAAAACCCGACTTGGAATAAAAAGAGAATTTTCTTAAAATTATTTTAAAAACCTTGGACTGAAATAGGAAGGGGTTTTTCTCAAAAGAATTTTTCTTATTTTTTAAAACTTTGGCCTGGAATAGAAAGGAGATTTTCTTAAAATTATTTTAAAAACCCTGGACTGGAATAGGAAGGGAATTTTTCTCAAAATCATTTTATTTTTTAAATCTTAATCCGGAATGGGCAGAGATTGTTTTAAAAATTTTTTTAAAACTAACTTAAATTAATTAGATCATTTTTGGTTCCGAAATGGCGTTTAAGGTGCTAACACCTTTCCTAAAATGTAACCAACCCTCGAACCTAATTTTTGAAAATGTAAACTATTTTTAAATTAGGTGTCTGATTTTACCTTTAAATAATTTAAATCGGTGACGACTCCAAACAAAATTTCCAGGGTCAACAATATGCATAAAAATAAAGTTACTAAAATCAAGAATAAAAATGCAAGGATGGCAAATTTAGGATACATCTTAATCCCCCCATTAATAAAAGATTTTTCAATGAGGGTGTGACGAAAGATTTGCATTGTTCAAATGAGGTAAAAAAATTATTCACGGAAATAAGTTGGATAATTAAAATTTATTAGGGATTTATAAGAAAAATAAGCATATCAAAGATTGAAACATTATTATTGTGTCATGTGTTTTTACTATTTTAGTATTTTTAAATTATTATATTCCAAAATACTAAATAGAATTATGCTTAAAATTAATTTTGATAAAATAATTGACGAGGGAAAAGCCGCGAAGCAAATAAAGAAATTTTATACACAATTTCAGCCAATAATTTTAAAAAACATTTATAGAATATTAAATAAAACTATGGTAAGATTATTTGAAGGGTTTGGATTATATTTAGTGGTGTAAATAAAACGTACTATTCTTAAATTATTTGGACTTAATTTTTTTAAATTAGGTCCAAACATGTTTGTAAATAAATAAATTTAAATATTTTTGCGAACTCGTTCAATTTGTTATTAAACAAGCTAAATTTAAAATTTTTAATATTTATTTTGTGAAACTCGCTTATTTATTAATAAAATAATAAAATAAATAAATTTATAAATATGATTTTATATATTTTATTTTATTAAAATAATTTATAAATTATGTAATAAAAACAATTTGGAAATAACAATACATGTCAGATCGTTTACTTTTAAATAATATTTATTAAAATTTTAAATTATTATTTAAACTTAATTTTATTTATATTACAATTAAATATATTTTTATAGGTAAGTTCGTGAAACTCATTTACTAGACAACGGAATTTAAAAATTTTAAAGCTTGAATTGAATCTGGTCTAACCATTACACCCCAATTACATTCAATCTCTACATAATTTAAGAAGTTATCAATAATTTTACTTTAGAAAATTTATCCAAATAATTGTTTTTATTAATTTTAAATGATACCGAGGAGAGGAGCAGGAATAGAGGAAGGATAAGATGACGGCCGGGCCAAAAAGGGGGAGTAACTAGCATGCGGGTGACTCAGGAGCTCTGGGGGTTCAAACTCGCGAGATAGTGATTAGAACAGAGGATAGACAATGTCTGTTTGTTCACTTTCGTTCCTTCATTGTGCATTAGCCTCTTCCCAGCAATCATGGATGGGGCCTAAGTTATTGGCGGCTCCAACTACAATTTCAAGGCCAACTTCCAGCCCATCACTCTCTCTTGTGGTTGAAGCCAAAGCAAGAACCAGAAGAGAAGACAGGACTGCTCGCCATTCTCGTATCAGAAAGAAGGTGATTTGTCTCTAAGTTTCCACTTCCCAGCTTTCTTCTGTTGGGCTGCCTTTAGATCCGTTGGTGTTTGCGTGATTGTGCAATTCAAAACTACATTACTAGCATGCTCGGTGGTAGATAATCAATCCGTCCCTTTTCAAAGGAAGTGGTAGCGAGAGAGCTGTAGGATATTGAACTCGAGCTATCGTTACTGTTGGAGGTTTTCATTTTGACAGTGTTCTGAAGTACCCATTATTTAAATTTACAAATTAATTTCATTGTGTGGCACACCCTTGCTCAATTTGATACACTGCTTGGATGTGTCGAATAATCACTTAAATTGCATATATTGCGCGGTGAAATGGAGAAACTTTCGAAAATTCCAAAGGCCCTCCACATGTTCTAGAAAATGCCTAAATGATCAGACAGAAGGTGAACCCTTACCAAGTTGATGTTAAATGGTGCATACTAGTTATTCATAGAAATTGGACAACGATGATGGTTAATCTTGTTGTTTACTGATACCGTCCTTAAATGTTTTTTGTAAAATGAAAATCCATGATACTTTTTTCATATTTATGTGGCTTACTTTAGTTCCTAATAATTAGTCAGTATGCTGGTTTTGCGGTCATCCTGTTTTCTAGCGTTTCTTTTGTTGATCATGTTGGTTGGCCGTGGCCTTTTTTTAACCCAGTTCTCGTGTTGATGTCATAGTTTCCCATAACATGCAAAATATGTTGTAGCGTAAATTTTTCTTACAGTTTTAGAATATGCAATTATCAAGTAGCTTAATTTTCTGCATTATCATTGTTGGTCTTATAAATGTAGCATGCAGTGCTTTATATCTTTCGACTTCCCATGATGTTGGTGATCAAGCTTGTAATGAAACGATATAGTAAGCTGCCTTGTGCCTGAATTGCTGGGAACGAGGATGCTGAGAATTTCTAAAGGATGCTAATTATATTCACTTATGAATTCATGGTGTTGTGAGCACCTGTTGGAGAAGTTTCTATGTAACTGTTCTAATTAACTTTTTTAAAAAATAATAGTAAATAGAGAGAGAAAGAACCAACCATGAATTTTCCTTTGAATTTAAGGATCACACTGAGGTGCACATTATGAAATTAGATGTAATGTGATGCTAATTCGCAAGGAGTTGCATAATAAAAAATAAGTGCACCCTGTCCACATGGGTAAACTTTTGCAAGTCCTGTTGCCTCCTTTTTTCCTACAAAAATTGTTATTGGTCGGGTGATTATGTGTATTTTCATTGCTTCTGCAAGTTTTCTTTCATTATTTTACTTTTCCTTTTTGTTTCCCTTCTTGCTTTGTCTTGTTGCCATTGCAATTCTTGTTATAATGCCTTTTTGTGAGGATATGGAAGTAGATACGTATTTCTTGCTTATTCTTTACTCATGCTCTAGTGAAACAATCTTTGATGGAAATTTGCTATCATAAATGCTCTGTCTATTCTGGAATTATTTGTTTGTTTATCAGGTTGAAGGGACACCAGAAAGACCAAGGTTGTCTGTCTTCCGATCCAACAAGCATCTCTATGTCCAGGTGATTGATGACACCAAGAAACACACACTTGCGTCAGCTTCAACAATGCAGAAGCCAATTTCTGAAGAGTTTAAATACACCTCTGGCCCCACGATTGTAAGTTCATTTAAGGCTATTAAGATGTCATGAATCCACAATTCCACATTAGTTAGTGCCTAACTGGGCTCATTGTTGTGTATAGTTCTGACAGTGTTTTGCCTCTGTTTCAAAATGGTAAAAAAATACATTTTCCTTTTCCTGATTAAAAGTCATAGTGTAGTGTTTATTCAGTGAGTAAAAACACATAAAATCAAACACTGATCCAGAAGGAAATTAGCAGCAGTGGAAATTTCTTGATAGAAAGGTGGAGAAAATATCCACTTTGCTAAAGCAGATGTTATCCACTGTCCTAAGGATGACCTAGAGTGTTCACCAGTTCTCAGCAAACACTGTGATGTAGAAAATCCGTATCAACAACTACATCACATATTCATTACATGTCCTTCATTGTAAATTTGTAATAGTGATTTTTTCTGTCACTTTTGATTCTTGGCTACATTTCTTCTTGGATATAGATATGATTTTTCAACTTCATATTTTAGCAGTTCAGTTTTGGAGAAGGCAAAAATCTGTTCATTGCTTGAATCTCTGTATACTTGAGTTGCCATTGTGACTGCCAGAGGTCATCTATATTTGTTGCAAGTGAAGGCAATATCTGATTGCCAACCTCACGACCATTATATACTAAGTTTGCAATAGACACATGGAGAATATGAAATCACTGCCACTGAAGTTAATGTGCTTTTTCAATCTGCTTTGATAATTGTTATATTTGTAACTGAGACACGGTATTCTGTAGACTCAATCAATAAACCTTTACTTTCTGAAGTTCATCTCAGCTTTCAGAATTAATTAGTTATGAAAGTATTATGATTTAAGTGTTTAACTGATCTTGGAGTTTCCAAGATTTTGCTTTCCCTTGAATAATTCATGTGCTGGGTGTGGAAAACAGGAAGAAATTTATTCAAATAAAAGTGACTATTAAACTCCGCTTTTCTTCATCAGGTTACTTGTTAAATAAATATTCCTAAATCTACCCTAAAAGTAAATAAAACGAATAATTTCCATTCATTGATAGGCTCTGTTAATAATGGTTTTTCTAATTGCTCTTTCATTACCGCGTTTTATAATATTAATGAGGGACTATTACAGTTCAGCAAAAAGAATGAGATTTGTTTCTCTGGTTTTAATGCCTCAGTAATTCTCTTTTGCTTAAAAATATTGATGCATCTGCTTTCCTTTATTATTATTTTTTTTTGTCAAATATCTGAATGCTGGTCTTGATCCTTTCAAACTTTGGCTTCAGGAAGTAGCCAAGAAAGTGGGTGAAATCATTGCAAAGTCCTGTCTTGAGCAAGGGATCACTAAAGTGGCCTTTGACAGAGGTGGATACCCATACCATGGTCGACTTCAAGCACTTGCAGATGCAGCTCGTGAAAGTGGCCTGGATTTTTAAAATGAGCAGTCCCGTATCTTGTACTTCATGTTTAAATTTGTAACCAAAGGAATAACCAATTTTTTGAATGACATGCTCTCAATTCCAGTAATTTGGTTTTATGATTCAAAGGCTCTTATTTATATGGTCAATTTTTTTGTTTTGAAGAATTTGCCATCCACTAGAGTGTAAGCTATAGTTATACGCAAATCTTAAGGAAATATAGAAGTAGACCAACCTGTGACCTTTAGGGATAAACTGCTAAGAACGTCAAGAGTGAAATGCAACAGGAAGAAACTGAAACTAGCTTGCTATTATACCATCATACAGTACATGTACTCTTAGGATACAGAAGCAACTTTGAATTTGGAAATCACTTTGCCTGGAGATATACGCACAAATGCTTAAAGGTTTAGTGTTGTTTCCCCCTTGAGAATAAAATGCCTTCTGATCAATTTGGCCAGTAGTATATGAATTCCCAGAATCCAGTTTGTCCATTTAAGCCATAAATGCCTTCAGCCGATACTAGCCATGCACATCCAGTCTCACACCGGACATTGTCCCTGCCAAAGGAATATGCATCAAAATGGTACTGCTGAACATTTTCCCATTCCAAGTCACAGAAGAATAGTGTGGTTCCAAATACATTGACAGAGAAATCCCACCCAAATTCATCGCCGTCTGCTATGTTATGCGTGCCTAGATCGTTATCTTTGGATTGGCAATGCAAGGTCATGTTCTTCCCAGATCCTAAACTGTTCTTGATGCTAACATGCTTGTTGTCAGAAAGAACTGGGATGCTCAAGCTGATTATCAGTACCAATCTCGCAACATGACTAATATTGGGGGAACCCTGCATATCTGCTTCAATTTAGATCACTATTGCTGCCTTGATGAAGCACGAGTGGTTGTACAATCATAGACACTCAGACATGGTGAGCCTGTTCATTATTATCCCAAGTGTTTATATAGAATTTTGTTTATGCTGTTCAACAAGGTTATGGGATTGGCCGTCCTGATAAAATGTGCCAGAGATACGTCGGATAGATTCTTCCAAGACAAATTAACAACTCGTAATTTCCGAAGGAACTTGTTTTTTAGGTGTAACCTACTATTGGTTTGCTTCATTCTGTCCTGAAGAATATATCGTAATTATCAAGGAAAGGTTACTGACATGGGACTTTCTTCCTTTGTCTTTTCTTAAAATCACATTTTGGTCCCATTTTTTTTTTTTTTTAATCACTGCTCTTGTCGAGTATAGATCAACTTGCTTATAGTGGTTTCCTTGGCAAAGTAGGGTAAATTCTTTGGAATTATTAAGTTGGATCTTTCTGGATTTGAAAAATAAGAAAGGGTTAATGTAGAAGTTAATTTCGTGCCTTACGCAACTAATCGATGTTGTATATATAATAAAATATACTGTAAAATATGATTTTATGTTTTAGAATTATTAAGTTAATGTAGAAGTTGTTCATATTTTATAAGAGTAAGGGTATTTTCAGTTTTTTTATTTTTTTTTAAAAAAAGATCTTAATTTTTTAATTTTTAAATTAAATAATTTAATTTTTTTATAAATATAATTAAAATAATTTAATTTATTATTTATTAAAATTTTTTCTCCTGTATAACGTGATTCACTGATAGTATATTTATCATTATATAAATTTAATTATTGATTAAAAAAATCTTTAAAATATATAAAATTAGAATTTAAAATTTAATAAAAAAACTTTATATTAAAAGAAACATATAAAAATTTTTAAAAAAATAAAATCTAAGCCACTTTAGATAAGTCATGTCATTTTAAAAAGAAAAAAGATTAAATTATTTAAAATGCCACAATTATAATTATAACAAAATTAAATTATTTAATTTAAAAATAAAAAAATTAAAAATATCCTTACTCTATACTTTATCTATTAATCTACGTATAACATTTTTTTCTTATTAAAATATGAATATAGTTTTACAATTTATAGAAATAAATATATTTAAAGTCTAATTTTTTTTCTTGGTGCTCTTACAAAATAGATAAAAGTGTAACGTATGTTAAAAAAAATTGAACAATTTCCGCATTAATTAAATGTTTTTATATGATAAATTTGAATAAAGAAAACTTATAAATATTGACAATTTAAAGCCACATAAATATATCTAATTCTTTTAATAAAATATCAAAATAACATACATGTTTTTATTTTATAACCGCTATAAAAGTATTTTGTGTCAAACTTTTTAATTATCTTTCTATTAAATGATATTTTTCTTCTAACATTGAAAAATAAAATAATAGAATAACTGTTTATCTTAAATGATATATATTTTAAACTGATAAGAATAGATAGTGCACTTAAGCTTATCCAAAAGGCCAAAAAGGTAAAAAAAAGTTTGTATTTTGCCTTTAAAACTCAAAAATAAATGCTTTAAGTTTGTAAGTATCTGCTCAAAACAATCCAAATTAATTTGATTTGCAAGACAGATATAGCAACAAGCCTATATATCAGGTCAGAAACAATGTATGATGGGAACTTGTAAATTCACCAAACTTAGAAAAAAAAAGTTAACCTTGGCCATTTAAGTTTTCCATGATTTTCTTATGCATAGGATTAAAACTTAAAAATTAAAAAAATAAAATAAAATAAAATGGTCTAGTTTCCATATTTTTATCTTCATGAATTCTTGCTATACTTCTCTAACGTCCATGAAATTCTAAGAATTCAATTATGACCGAACAACTAGTTTGGATTCCGGGAAAATGAAAAGACGCCCAGAAAATGCTCCACTTTTTATGCTTTATGAATGGCGTCCAATTTGGGATTGACCAAGTAAATGCATGCATGAAGCATGAACAAGCAGCGGCAATTCCCAGCTGGACTTCCCTCATCTTTCCTAGCATGGTTAGTTCTTCCCATAACAGTCGTCCAAGACTAACAGGATACTATATATAGCTCAGAACAGAATCAAACTCTGCAACCACGTTGCAGAATATGCTTTGGTGTGAACGCATTCAAACCCACCTAAATACAGTCACTCTACTCTCCCACCTGAATTTCACATAAAATTAGCACAATTATTATTCACAGTCGTGGATGTATGAGATCCAACGGCTGTAGATGCTGTTTGTGCCAATTCGGTGTGAAATTTGAATAGGGAAATAGTATAGTATTCAAAATATTTATCGTTCTTGTAATTATGTGAAAATTTGTTTGATTCCATATCATATAATATAAAACCCATATCATCTAAAGATTCTTAAAAAATTATGTAAAGCTGGTATATTAAAATTATTAATACGATCATTATCCGAATTTTTGTTTATTTCAATTTAATCCTCACATTTCTAAAACTAAAGCCTCATTAATTTTTTTTCCATCCTTCCCCATAGGCGACCTACTCCCTATTTGATGCTGATTTGACTGTCACTTCTCTGTAATCATGTTGGCATTTTGTATTTAAGTTCTTCTATTTAAAAGCAAATCTTTTCAAGATTAAGAAAATTTAATTATTTCCTTAATTCTTGTTCATCTTTCTTACAAGACAATTACACTATAATTAGCCACATTGCATTTTCTTTGCTGTCATACTGCCATTCTGGTTCTGGCCCCCTCTGTGTTCTCTGAGAGTGGGATATATTGCTACTGTTGGTTTCTTTTGGACAACAGAGAGCGCAGATTAGAAGAAGTTCTGGTTCTGACTCTGATTCTGATATTCTTCTCTGCCTTTCAAGAGAAAGGTGTATGATACTGTTGCCGTGTGCATTATATATTATTCTTCTTGGTGTTGCCTTGCTAACTGGTTGAGTCTGAAGTGGTGAAATATTGAACTGCGCCAATGGCGACGCCAAATCCAACATGCCCCGCACCCATGAAGGCGACGTCCAATGGGGCTTTCCAGCATGAAAATCCCCTCGATTATTCTCTTCCTTTGTTGATTGTCCAGATATGTTTGGTGGTGACCTTTACCAGGGTTCTTGCTTTCATTTTCAGGCCCCTCAGACAACCCAGAGTCATTGCAGAGATCATTGTAAGCCTTCCGTTTCCGAAGAATTAAAAATAAGAAGCACCCTTCATAATAATAATATATCATGCCCTTGATTTTAAACTTTCTGGTGTTGATTCATTGAAAAATTAATTTTATGTGGGTTTTGAATAGATAGAGTTATTATAAAAAATTTTGCATCCCTGGCTAGTGCCTCACTTCACAATTTCCAATAATCACAAGACTATAATTGAATAATTACATTGAAAATGTGGTAATCACGTGATGAATGAACATTTTATCCACGATAAAAAGTAGTATTGTCACTCTTTGTTACTTTGAAGTTTTTACCTTTTAAAATTTAGGGTTTATACACGAAATTTTGAGTGTATATATTAAATAATTTATATATAATAATTTTGGAAAAAACAAATTGCCAACTGCACTAGTACACTTGAATGTAAAACTTCAGCGCCAAAAACTAGTTCTTTTTGGATTTGACCATGCTTGATTCTTCCATTATTAAACTGAAAATGCAGGGTGGGATACTACTTGGGCCATCTGCAATTGGGCGAAACGAGAAATTTATGCAGACAATATTCCCAAAGAAAAGCTTGACCGTGCTTGAAACAATGGCCAACATTGGCCTTCTCTTCTTCTTGTTCCTTGTGGGTCTGGAGCTTGACATGCGTTCTATTCGTCGCGCTGGTCATAAGGCCTTAGGCATTGCCCTTGCTGGCATCACTTTGCCTTTTGTTCTTGGCATTGGCACATCTTTTGCTCTTCGTGCCACAATCTCAAAAGGTGTGGAGACAACCTCGTTCTTTGTCTTCATGGGTGTTGCTCTTTCAATCACTGCATTTCCTGTCCTTGCTCGTATCCTTGCTGAGCTCAAACTCCTTACAACTGATGTTGGCCGCATTGCAATGTCTGCTGCAGCAGTCAATGATGTTGCAGCCTGGATTCTTCTCGCTCTTGCCATTGCTCTCTCTAGCACCGACACTTCCCCTCTCATTTCTGTATGGGTCTTGCTTACTGGTGCTGCTTTTATTATCTTTGCTGTCTTTGTCATTAGACCCCTTCTTGCAATGATGGCTAGGCGTTCCCCTGATGGTGAACCAGTGAAGGAGCTCTTCATATGCATCGTCTTGACCCTAGTTTTGGCTTGTAGTTTTCTCACCGATGTCATTGGCATTCACGCACTCTTTGGGGCTTTTGTGGTTGGCATTCTTGTACCCAAGGATGGTCCCTTTGCTGTGGTGTTAATTGAGAAGACAGAGGACCTTGTTTCTGGCATTTTCCTCCCACTCTATTTTGTGTCCAGTGGATTGAAGACTGATGTGGCTACTATTAGAGGAGGACTTTCTTGGGCGTTACTAGTCCTTGTCATTTTCAATGCTTGCTTTGGAAAAATCATAGGAACAATCGTTGTTTCATTGTTATGTAAGATCCCTTTCAGAGAATCCTTGGCACTAGGATTTCTCATGAACACCAAGGGCTTGGTAGAGCTCATTGTTCTCAACATTGGCAAGGATCGCAAGGTACATACGTATATCTTATTTTTGTCCATAAAATTGAAATTTTCTCTTTTATTCAGCAGTTCTGTTATTTCTATAAATTAAATTTTACTAAACATTTACTTAAAAAGAATATGTTTATATATGCTTTATTCAATGATATATACATAACTGCAGTATTATATTGCAGGTGCTAAATGATCAGGCATTTGCAATTTGTGTTCTAATGGCACTGTTCACCACCTTCGTCACCACCCCAATTGTGATGGCGGTGTATAAACCGGCGCGCAGGGGAGTACCTTACAAGCACAGAACAATTCAGCGCAAAGATCCTGACACAGAACTAAGGGTGCTGGCTTGCTTCCATAGTACCCGCAGCATTCCTACTTTAATCAATCTAATAGAGTCATCCCGTGGGATCAGAAAGCGGGGGAAGCTATGCGTGTATGCAATGCACTTAATGGAACTCTCAGAGCGATCTTCAGCCATTACCATGGTTCACAAGGCACGCAACAATGGCCTGCCCTTCTGGAACAAGAAACAGGGTGACCGTAACCAAATGGTCATTGCATTTCAGGCTTATGGCCAGCTTAGCAGTGTCAATGTCCGCCCCATGACTGCCATTTCTGCTCTCAACAACATGCATGAAGACATCTGTACCAGTGCTCATCAAAAGCGTGCTGCCATGATTCTCCTCCCATTTCACAAACACCAACGCCTTGATGGCTCTATGGCATCACTGGGACACGATTTCCATGTCATGAACGAGCTTGTGCTCACCCATGCCCCTTGCTCTGTGGGAATCTTGGTTGATCGTGGCCTTGGAGGAACAACCCAAGTCCAAGCCAGTGAACTGTCCTTTAAGGTAGCAGTTCCCTTCTTTGGAGGGTGTGATGATAGGGAAGCACTTGCCTATGGCATGAGATTGGCAGAGCACCCTGGGATTCTGCTTACTGTGGTTAAGGTTGTGCCTCCTCCTGGGAAGACGCTGGCGTTCGGTGCCAAGTTGGTGGGTGTGGCAGCAAACAAGGACAAGAAAGTGACAAGTGAATTTGTTGGCAGCAGCCATGATGAGAAAGCAGAGGATGATCAACTATTGTCTAATTTCCTAAGCATGCGCAGCAAGAGTGAGGAGTCTGTAACATACCAGGAAACCCAGGTGGACAGCAAAAGTGATATTGTAAATGTGTTGAAGGAAATGAGCAACAGCAATTTAGTATTGGTGGGTAGGATGCCACAAGTAGCACCTTTGGTAGACAGCAGGAGTGATTGCCAAGAGCTAGGTCCTGTTGGAAGCTACTTGGCTTCTTCAGAATTCTCCTCTACTGCATCAGTTATGGTGATTCAGCAATATAATCCCACAACAGACAGTCACCAACTGGTGATGGAGGAATCTGATTACTCAGAAGTGCCAGACTCACCTTGATGATGAGATAGATGCATATATGGGAGGGTCAAGCTCAAATGATTTCTGGGTTGTCTTTCAATATGACCCATAATATCAATATTGGTGAAAGATCTTATCGGCGCCTTTACCTGATCGGTACGTTCATGCAAAGTTCATATAAACAAAGAGGATATTTAAGATAAGCGTTTGTCTGAGATTCTGACTTGTTTTGACTATGATACAATCCCATGTAATGTATGAAGAGCAAGTGATGATAGTGCACACAAGAAGTTTAATTTTGAGGAGGAATAATAATTATAATAATTGCTTTTTTTTTTTCTTTTTATGAATCAAGAGGTATCTTTATCTAAGGTATAAATCTTTTAGTCTCACAATTTAGGTAGCTTAATTTTCTTTATAATAGGTGATGTTATAAATCTCTAATCTAAAAGGTCTCTCAACAAATTTTTCAAAAATTTTTCAAAATATTATAATAAATTTTTACATATTATCTATTTTTTCTACTAAAGTTGTAATGTAAATTTATTAAATAATCAAAATTAATGTAACTGATTGAATGTATTAAACTTTACAATTTAATTTGAGAGATTTAAAAAAAATTAGTAAATATTTAGTAAAAATTTGATTTATGTGAATAACATGATCATATTTCATTAAGTGTTATTAGTATAACAATGCTTTTTTACGAAATTTTCACAAAACTTACCTACTATCTAGATCTGATAGGTCCAACACATATGGAGATTAATCCCATCATATTCGATAGCAAGAAATGGATTTTGTGGGTATAATATAGTGAGACTAACGTTTTTCTAGTTGGTATTGTGTACTAATCATGTAATATTTATAAAAGGATGAGCATAACATAAATTCATATATTCACAATGATATTTAAACATTTTTATTAATGGGTCTTATTATTCTATCCTCTATTTTCTTATTTCAACCTAGAATTTTCACATTACGAATAAATATTGTTAGTTACATCATGTATTTTTATAAAAGAATGTGATTGAATATATAGAGAAATAATGAAATAAAAGAAAATAAAAAGTAAGATAATAATTTTCTAATAAGATGATTTCAAAACATAAAAGAAGATGTTAGATAAGAGGGTAGAATAATAAATTCTTATATTTAAATATTATTATATAATAAAAAATATTTATCTAATTATTCTATTCTTTACTTATCCATGGATTCTAATTTTATAGGAGATTTTTTTTTGGGCATGGAAATAGACAAACGGGGTCTTGATTGTAGCGGGAGTTAGAGTCCGTTGGGCTTTAACAGATTTTGAAGTGGGCCTTATTATAATTGGATGTTTAAATTCAACTAAAGGACAAAGGCCCACGGAATATTTGACGAGAAAGTTGGCTGGGCTTGGATGGGCATTGAGGCTTGTAAAAGGCCAAAGTGGGACCCCAGAAACCGCGAGAAGAAAAGAATCACAGAGGCCTAACGAAGAAGCTTCAAACTTGAAGCCGACAACTACTACAAGTGAGAACAAGCTTCGATGACGGAGGCGGCGTTCGGTGTTTCTCCTCAGCCCTCATTCTTTCTTCGGCCCAGAACCACTGCTCCATCTCATATTAGCACCATTTGCTCCTGGTCTACATCGGCTGGAGGGATTCGGGAACTGAGACTTCAACTCCAACCTTTGAATCACATTGCCGGCGTTCATCACTCTCTAGCTTTCTCCGATCGCTCATCTCCGCTCTCTGTAGGTTTAGGTTTATTGAGGTATAGATTGAATCAAACGCATTTTAAGCAGCAGCACTTGTACGCTGGTGTTGTCTCTTCGGGTTCCAAGGCGTCGAGTGTTACTACTGTTGACGCGAATCAACCAGATTTAGATAGTGGTGGTGGTGGTGCCGGCGACGGATTTGGTGGCAGAAGCGGCGGCGGCGGCGGCGGCGGAGGGGGAGACGGTGATAGCAACAGCGGCGGCAGTGATAATAACAAGGGTGAGGAAGGATCGGACGGAGACAAG
Source organism: Dicorynia guianensis (assembly GCA_037013595.1). NCBI lineage: Eukaryota > Viridiplantae > Streptophyta > Magnoliopsida > Fabales > Fabaceae > Dicorynia > Dicorynia guianensis. Next base: position 23,185,700 of record JASUAB010000015.1, read on the forward strand.
AAGAAGATGGCTATGTCAATGTCTCAGAAATTTACTTTAGGTTATGCTGCACTGGTTGGAGGTAATTGCTTAAACTTCTTTGACTTGCTCTCCCTTCTCTGTGATGTAAGAGTAGGATTACTACTTTTAGAAGTGAAAAAGTACCATTTTTAGTTTGCTTAACATTGATAGCACTTATAGTAGTGACAAAGACTTAATTTTGTTTGGTGCCTCATCATTGAAAGACAAGAAACGCCGTAATTCACTTTGTGGCCGTTACCGTTTTGGTTGTAACTTTTCTTCGTTTCCTTTTTAAGAAAGCGTAAAGAAACAAGAACATGTAGATGAGCACTATGCCATGTAGATTCTTTTCTTTTATCAAATCTAACACGCTTCCCAGCTCTCCAGAGGAACAATCATTGTCAAATTATGTCCAATATTGTCTTGTTTAAAAAGCACCATCAGTCATACCTATATATGCCTTCCACCCATCATTTGAAGCATCTGTGACTGTATGGTATTCATTTGCTTTTGTTTTGTTCTGATTAACTAAATGCATGATTGTGGTTTTACCGTGAAGTTTTGAAGGAATATCTGCTTTGTACCAATCAGTAACTTCACTGTAAATGTGTCCCTCGGTTTTGACCTTCTTTTATATCATTGAAAGTTGTTCTTTCTTTTATACAAATTCTGAAAAGTAAAAAAAGAACTAAGATTCTTCAGGTATCTCTAATCATTGATGCTTCTCTCTGCTGTTAAACTGACTTCTCATTTTGGCAATGTGTGGAGTTGGTTTTGTTATTCTATGCAACTTCTCGTGCCTTTGACTCTTTTAATATTTTGAACTTTTCTGGGGTCCATACTAGTGGTTCTTCCCTTAATTTTGCGTACTTGATTGGTTCACCTCTAGAGAAGATTGATCTTGGACTTCTCTAGCATTCTCCACATGCTACTTATACTCCACCAGAAGTATTTTGGATGGTAGTTAAAGTATAAAAAATTTCATGAAAAAAGGTTAATTAACTTCATTTGAATCATTGAAATGAGCATTCAACATTGGATGTCAATTTACTTCGTTTGATCTCAGAATTTTTCTGTTTCATTTCTAACTGCTAGTTCACGGAATTTGTGGTGTCCCAGACATTCAGGTACAATGTGTATTCAGAGTCTTAAACATATATTTAAGCCTTAAGTAATATAACATGCCTGTTGGATCAGACCACGATTTTGCATGCTGTTCTATTTTTTTCCAGGTGAGGTGACTTATCTACATGATGATTTTGTTGGTGTTGGCTTTTTTGCAGTGGGTGGTGTAATGGGCTATTTGAAGAGTGGCAGTCAGAAGTCACTGTTGGCAGGGGGTTTATCTGCCTCCTTGCTGTATTATGTCTATACTGAGCTACCTGCAAGACCTGTTCTGGCATCTTCTCTGGGGCTTGGTAAGTAATTAGTTTGTCAAGATATCTTACATTGCATGTGCTGTTGAAACAATGTTAAAACCCATGCTAAGAAGCTATCTATTCTGCTAGCAGATAGGGTGGCAGCTTCATTGGTGCCTAATTTATAAATATACCTAAAGTTGTATTAAGATATGTTCATTAATTTTTAGAAAATCACTCTACTTGATATTTGAACTCCTACCCATCAAAGAAGAAACATCAGCTCATTTGATGTTGTATTTTCTCATTTGTATGTAGCTGATGTGTTATACCTAAGAAGTAAAAAGCTATTTGGCAATTGCTAAATTCTGAATTTCCTTTTTGCCACATAAAAAAAAAAGTTGGAATTTGAAGGTGATGAACAGAAGACAAAATTAGAGAGGAAGGGAGAAAATAAGATGAGAGGGAATTGTGGAATGGTTGTCTGTTTCGACGCCCACACCAACAAACAAATATATTTACTCAGCAAAAGGACAGATTACAATATTACCCTTGAGATACAAGATTTAACACATACAAGACAAACTATAATAAAAGTAAACACTATATATTTTTCTATATCTCCTAATACTCCCTCTCAAGATGGGGCATATATGTCTCTTGTGCCTATCTTGCATACAATGGAGTGGAACATTTTACTAGGCAAGGCCTTAGTGAAAACATCTGCAAGTTGGTCTTCAAATCTTATAAAAGGTATCTTTAATTGACCTGTAGTAATCTTCTCTTTGATAAAGTGCTTGTCAATCTCAATGTGTTTGGTTTTATCATGTTGTACAAGATTATGTGCAATGTTAATTGCTGCCTTGTTATCACAATTGAGATTAAATGACACTTCGTCATGTAATACTAATTCTTGAACAAGTTTCTTTAGCCATAAGGCTTCACAAACAACTTGAGCCATAGCTTTATATTCAGCTTCAGCACTGGATCTAGACGCAACTGCTTGTTCTTTACATCTCCACATAACAAGGTTTCCTCCAAAGAATGAACAATATTCAGAGGTAGACTTCCTGTCATCTATGGATCCTGTCCAATCAACGTCTGTGAAAACATTAATCTTAGAGTGCACATATTTTGAGAACAATAGTCTTTTTTAAGGAGTAAATTTTAGGTACCTCAAAATACAAAATACAGCATCTAAGTGCGGAGATCAAGGATCATGCATGAACTAGCTAAGAATACCAACTGCATATGCACTATTAGGGCGAGTATGGGACAAGAAAATGAGTTGGCTCACAAGCCTTTGATATCTCCCTATATCAACAACTTCTCCAACACCATTTTTTAGATGATGGTTTTGAACAATAGGAGAATCTGCTAGCTTGCACCCTAACATGCTTGTTTCCTGGAGAAGATCTAGGACATACTTCCTTTGGCAAATGAAAATACCCTTATTTGACCTTGCAACATCAATTCCAAGAAAGTACTTTAGTTTCCCATATGCCATCTCAAAAGGAAGTATTCAAACTCTTGGACTCCTTTTGGGATGTCAAGCTGGTGATGACACTTGGACTATCCTCCAAAAAATATATGCCATTACGAATTTTATCATAATCAATTGTTCTCTCCGTCTCTAGCTCCTGAAAGACACGGTGATAAGGAATAGAAGTAACTTTTTCAAGTCTCTAGTAATAGCACTTATGGAGAGAAAATTATTTGAAAAATTTAGAACATATAAGGTAGACAAATTCATTAAGGAGGTACACTTTACAGATCCTTTGCCTACAATAGGAGATAGGAAACCATCGGCAATATGGATAGTGTCCTGATATGTACAAGATGAAGATGTGGAAAATATTGAAGAATCACCAGTAATGTGATCAAAGGCCCCAAAGTCAATGATCCAAGAATTTGTGTTAGCTTTAGAGCAGACACTTAATCTATAATAGATTTACCTGGATGGGCTAAATGAGTAGAGGAAGTGGAGGAAGAGGACATATCCCCTTTTGGTTCCTACAGGGAATTCAACCTTGTCATCATAAGTATCTTTCTTAATGTTTGCATTTCCTCCTTGGAGAAGCTATCCTCACCTTGATGGGTCCTATTTGGAATTGATTCAAAAACTTTTGACAAATGGACCTAGGTCCTAGATAAACCTCCCCTTCTTCCTCCTTGACCTCTTGTGGGCTTTCCTTTGAACTTCTAACATTGTTCTCTATATGCCTCATTTTGTTGTAAAAATCACACCTCAACTTGTCCTTGTCAATTTGAGTGGTGGCATTAGGAAGGTCACTAACTTTTTGGACTGTGTTAACATTCAAAGCAGACCTATCAATGGAGGCAGGTAAAAGCATAAACTGTCTTCGACTTTTTTCTTGCTAAATAAAGACGTGAGCTTGACCTAGTGATGGAAGAGGATCCCTCCTATGAAGATGAGCTCTCATTTGATCATATTCAACATGTAGACAAGCCAAGAACTCAAAGACACTCTTATTATCCTGTAATCTCTGAAATTCAGTAGCATCTTCAGAGCATTTGGGTTGATAATTCTGATAGTAATCAAGTTCCTGCTAAATATTGCTAAGTTCATTGTAATACTGAGACACAGACTTGTCTCCCTGTTTTGTCTCATGAATTCTCTGTTTCAACTCATAAATGATTGCATAATGACCAGCCTGAGAGTATGCTTCTTTCACAGCATTCCATATTTTTTCTGCTGTACCCAAGAGCATTTAGGTATTGTTGATCTCATGATTCATTGAATTGAGGAGCCAGGACATGACATGACTATTCTTAGATTCCCATTGATCAATCAAGGGACTAGTCTCAACTGGTTTTTTCTTCTGACCACAAGCATAGCCATACAGCCCTCTAGCTTTCAAGGACAAGGTACAAGTAGAGGGCCATGTGAGGTAGTAGGTGCCATCAGGTTTCTTTGGACTAATCTGAAAAGTGGGGTTGTCATTCAATGCCACCACACGACTCATGAAATTCATTAATTTTGATGAGTTCTCAGATAAATTCTAATTTGGGGTCTCTGGAGACTTTTCAGTAACTACTTCACCCCCACTATTGCCAGACAGCCTTTCTCTCCTTAAGACACACCATTGTAATACTATGTACAAAACCCAACTCCAATCACAATCAACAACCCAAAGGCTTAAGCTCTGAATCACACCTCCTATGAGAGAAAACACTAATTAGCCATGAAAAAACCCCCTCCTATGAGTGTGTCGCATGACCCAACGGCTGCAAATACTAGGGAAGCATGAAAATGGCAATTAGCCACCTGAAATCCGCTCCTCACTGTCTTCACTGTTGAGGATTGACCCCTCTGTTACCAATGGAGCCACCAATTTCGCCCAATCATGGCCAAGGAGACAGAAATCCCACCGCTACATTTCTTCACCCTCTGGATGGCGAGCTGAAAATGAGGCTAGTGGAGGGTCCTAATTCCCAAATCACCTTGGGGGTTTTGTTTGCTGGTAGATTCCATGCCGGTCAGTGGCTTTACCAATCTCAGGTGACTGGTGCTAACATCGGCATTGCATGTTGCTGACATTAGCAACTAGGGTTTGGCCTTTTCTCTTTTTTCTTTTTTTCTCTTTAGCTGAGTAAGAACAGTGTTCACACTAAAGGATCTTGCTCTGATGCCAAGTTAGAATTTGAAGGTGATGAACAGAAGAAAAAATTAGAGAGGAAGAGGGGAAGAGAGAAAATAAGATAAGAGGGAGTTGTGGAATGGTTGTTTGTTCCAACACCTACACCAACAAACAAATATATTTACTCGGCAAAAGGACATATCACAATATTACCCTTGAGATACAAGATTTAACCCATACAAGACAAACTATAATAAAAATAAACACTATATATTTTTCCATATCTCCTAACAAAAAAGAAACTAATTTTTAATTTGAACTGGTAAGTTTTGCTAAATTTGCTTAGTAACCTCTACATCTTTCTTTTGCTCCTCTTTCCAGGTTATGTTGTCAACTTGATAGTTAACCAAAAAAAATGGAAAACAAATGTTGTTTAAAGTTTTTTAACTGGTAATGTTAGAGACGGTGATGTTTTAAGATACAATTATGGTGATATATGATAGTTTTCCATGTTAAGGCCTTGTCTTTGCAATTAAGCTGACGTCAATCTGAACTGCGAGTGCATGACTGGATATGGCTGTTGATGACATAACTAATGCTGAAAGTTGGTGTATTCTTAAAAATCAACCAACGCAGAAGCAAAGGGCATATAGTCTTAGAGTAGATTTGGGTTGTCAATTGCTCTCGTCTCATATTATGCTTTTTGGTCAAACAATAATCTTGAGTCCTGTGATTACATTTCACGCGTGCACACAAAATTCAAACGTGGATCTCATGAATGTGACATCAGAGGTAGAATGTCTAATTTCATAGAGTAGTAGATATCGTAGCATATGAATCACTTATTTATTGATGAATGCTCATCGGTCATTAAATTTTCTATGCTGCCATCTGATTGCAAGTTTCCAATTTGTTAGGTGTCAGCTGCAATTCATAATGATCATTGATTACCCTCTTTTATATTTGAACTTAGAAATTTATTTATGTTCTGGACACATTCTGATTTCTTATGCTTCTCCTGATTTCCAGGCATCTCTGCTGCACTTCTGGGGGTGATGGGTATGCGATTCAAAAGATCGGGGAAGATCTTTCCAGCAGGTGTTGTGTCACTTGTGTCGCTTGTTATGACTGGTGGTTACCTGCATGGAATTTTACGTAGTACACACTAGAATGTAGATTAGGAAGTTGAGACTGTAGGATATCATGTAAACTTTGCTGAAATCCCATCTCCTGTGGCTAAAAAATGTGTTTTGCCATATAGATCTTGTTTTAACTTGTGAATTAAGAATGTTTACTTATCTTTTGGCTTTCCGATTACATGTACTGTGTTGTTCTCTTGGCAAATAATAACATGCGCTTCATGCGGAGTTGCGTATGAATGCTATACCTAGGCAGTGTCACATGGTTAGGGGATATTACTGTCATCTGCAAGATATGAGTTTTTCAATGTGATGCATATATAATGCTTAGTGAAAAACATATTAATAAAAAAAAAGAAACGAAATGTGAAGACCGATCATATCAGACCAAATTATCTATAGGTCGTGACATTGTTGCGTTTACAAAGGACAGGAGGAGCGGATGGTTGTAAACCTGAAAGGAAAAAGATGTTCCCACCGTTTTTGGAAACTGGGCTCAGAAGAAAGAGAATAAGAAAGTGAATGGAAAAGTGATGAATTGCAGTTGATTATGAGTTTTTTTTAAAATTATTTTAATAATCTTTTTATTTTTTATAATTTATTGTATAGATTTTATTTTTTATTAATTACCTTGACGGCAAGGATGTGTATTCATTGCAGTTTTGTGCAATTAGTGCTTACAAGATTTATCAATGCCATTACCATTGCACATTTGGGACACTCTAAATATAGAATAAAAGAATTTTATTTGAAACTAGATAATTCAGAAATTAATCATCATAAGTTACACAAACTGACTTGCAATTGAATTGATTTTAAACAAGTTTAATAGGAGAATTCATTTCAAAATAAATATCATTTTAAAAATTCCAAAGAATCCAACATATAAAGATTTCAATTTAAAAAAATGAGAAATTATGTAGGAGGAAAGTAGGTTACTATTTTTCAATTTATCCATTTTGAAATTCTAAATGCTGGCAATCTGGCATATGGTAATAGCATAACGTTGCATTATAAATTATAAAAAAGAGTGACTTTTTGAGTTTTTGGCCTTGGAAGGTGCTTGTAATCATAAAAAAAAAAAAAAATAGAAAATGATTGCATTGACTACTAAATGAGTAAACTCTTACTAAATTTATAATAGATTGTGAGATTAGTTATGTTTATAGTCTAATTTATAAAATTTAATAAATTAGATAGTTTAAGTTTTTAAAATAAATATTTAATATAATTTAAAATATTTAAATAAATATTTTATAAAAATAATAAATTTATTTTTATGTAAATTTTTAAAATAAAAAAATATCTAATAAATAAAAATGAGATTAAGGTATCTTTCTAAATACTCACAAAACTCTTGCTACGATAACTACAAATGATTATGGAGCAATAAATGATTATTGACTTATTTCATGTAAAGTTACAATTATGCTATTTCCCTAAATGGACTATTGCAAAGTACTTTTCTTCCCTACCTACCCTTGCCTGGGGGTTATAAATTATTATCTTATTCTTTATTCTCTTCTATTCCATTATCACTTTATATTTTACGTCACATTTGACTAGACATATGAATAAAAAAATAAAGATAAAATAAAATTTTTTTTAAAACATTTTAACTCTTGAAATTTATTAAATTTTAAAAATTAAAAAAAATAAATAAAAGATCTTTTTATAAAATATTTTTCTAAAAAATTTTTACTATTTAAATTTATTAAATTTTAAGGCTAAAATGCACAGAACCCCCATGAACTAAGGGTCGATTTTAAAAAATCCTCCTAAACTTTAAAATTTTTCATAGAACCTTCCTCAACTAATTAAAACGTACAAAAAATCCCCTCCATTAGTTTTTCTGTTAAATGATAAACGGAACCCTAAATTTTTATTATGAAAAGACCAAAATAACCCTTAACTTCCTTCATATTTTCCTTTAGTTGGGAATTCTTTAACCTTAGGAATCGGGACCTGGCCATCCTTCATCAGCAGTCAATGTTTCAGCAAAGTTTATCCGTCAACAGCTGAATGTTTCGATTTGGTCAAGGTCACCAATCCCTTCAAAGCAAGGAAAGGTTCTTGCAAAAGGGAGAAGATCGGGATCTCCACTTGGGCGTGGTCATCTTTGGGTGAGGGTGCTGATTGCTAGCGACAGAATGCTAGTTGCTAGTAATGGGATGTTGTTCTTTTTCCGCCATTTGTGGCTTGGATGAATTGGTCTTCTTAGAATCGGCGGACGGAACGGTGAAAGTATAGAGGAGAGAGCCACGCGATAAAGGCACCAAGCACCCACATGTACAGACGCTATTGAAGCAAGTGTGCACAGTAACAGCATTCATGTTGAACTCGTTGTTCAAATAAGAGTGGGCGGACCAAGTAGCAGCTCGACAGCAACACAAGAGTGACGAAGTCTTGTGGTACTTTCGCCTTTAGATCCCAAGCAATAACGGCTGTGTTTAGTGGCAGTCGGTGGGGTTTTTCCATTGCAACAGAGGCAGCGAGGTAATAAGACATGACGTAAAACTAGCGGGTGACAGAGGACAAGTCTTCCAACAGGGGTACAATGATTCGGTTGAAGACTCCAGCGGTTGTAGGATTCTAGTGTCGTAATGAAGGTCAAGACTGAAGCAAACAATAGCTGGGCAAATTATGAATGCTGCAATGAGGTAGAACTAACTGATAGAGTGACTCAAGTGTGTCGGAGAACTCAGTTCTAACACCGGCACTCTACCTTAAGGGGCACTGGTTCTTCAAGGCAAAGGACCATGGGTTGCAAAGGGAGTTGAGATTCAAAGCTTTCCGCTACTTCTTGGAGGTGAAGGTGCTGTGGGTTACTGTCGAAGAAGTTCAAGAAGCCCCATTACCGCAAAGTCCAGGTCTGTCCTCCATATCCCGTCAAGAAGCCACTGTTGCTGCACATTTAGTGGTCGAGTCCGTGCTGCAAAAGCCATCTCTGCAACTTTCCACCCGTTGCTGGAAGCTTCACCACATTGCAACAACTTTACTTCCGTCACCGCATCCATACAGCCCAGCAAAGAGTCTTATCACTATCATTTTGAAGCTTCACGACCATTGCTGTCATTGCGAGCCTGACTTTTGCAGAGGCTGACTACTGGAAAGCTCATGTTTGAATTGCACCCACTGTTGAAACTCTACCTGTTACGTCATCCACCTTTGAAGCTCAACCCATGGAAGACGGTTCCAGGTCTACCTTTCCACCACGATCACTCTGCCAGGACCAAGAATCGTGCCTTCGTTTTGCCTCTTGAACCATTGCTGACACAACGCCCCAATGCACAAGACCTACAAGGAACCCAAAGAAGCCCAGTTGTTGTTGTGCAGCTCGCCCTTAAAGTGGTAGCAGAGGTTAGCACAATGCATTAGTTTCACCAAGGCATCCAAGCGACAAACAACATAACTACATAATTTGCATAGAACGGAAGGATTAACGAAGTTTAGGACACAACAGAAAAGCAAAGAACAGAGCAAATCGGCCATTCAAGGTGGTTATTTTGGTCTTTTCATAATGAAAATTTAGGGTTCCATCCATCATTTAACAGAAAAACTAACGGATGGAGTTTTTTGCACGTCTTAGTTAGTTGAAGAGGGTTCTATAAAAAATTTTAAAGTTTAAGAGGATTTTTTAAAATCGACTCTTAGTTCAGGGAGATTCTGTGCATTTTAGCCAAATTTTAAAAATTAAAATGTAAAACTCTGTAAATGAAACGGTATGCAAGCCGTTTGTGAGCTCCCCGTTGCATAGAAGTACCTTTACTCAAAATTATGTTTAGCTCATGGATGGACCGTCCGTTTTCTTATATGGACCATTCCTTTTCAATAAATGCAAGATTCGCATCCTATTCCTAATATATTTATTTATTTTCCAAGAAAGAGATCAACAGGCAGGAAGTAACTCAGAATGTGGGAAAACTAACACAAACTGATAATTAGTTGTCATACACACAATCAAGTACAAGAACAATATTAGTTCAATATGGGTGTTCTCAGCGCAAAGGATGATTTCTAAACGTGAAGTAGTTGTCCATGCAACTTTCAAGTCACACCTTCGCTGACCAATTCAGGTTCAGTAGACAGATTACATCATAAAAACAGAACTCAAAGCAACAGATTTCAGTCACTACTTTTCAGCTCTTGCATGCGAGCACATTCATGTAGATTCGTCCAGACAGCTGTACTCCCTTCAAAGTAGAACCCACACTAGTTAAGTTCAGGAGGCAGCAATGCTTGGCTGCAAGTCTTTTCCTGATTGTTTGACAGAAACCAGATCCAATGCATTGTCAGCACTGAAGTTGTTTTCTATGTTGTCAGCCACTTTTGTTGGTGATGGAGTAGGATAAGGGGCTTTGCTTCCCACCCTGTAAGAAACAGAAACAAGCCCATAAGGAAACCCGCCAATAATAATCATATCAATGAGATATTTATTTGAATATATATGTGCAACATGCATATTAAGTATAAATTGATGGGGAAATGATAGTTCCACGAAGGTGTCGCTCTGCATGGATTGCATATGGTATGTGCAGAATATTGATGTGACTGGCTGGATTTGAATCCCTTACATTTCTGATTCCTCGACTTTAATGACTTTCACTCTATTTCTCTATTGTACATTTGAATCTAATTTTTGGGTCCTACTCTTCTCATTTTAATTTGTCTCTTTCTTAGTTTTGTTTCTGTCACTCTCTTACTGCACGCTAACTTTGAATACCCAACTTTAGCGAATCCTAATCCGACTCTGGCCCAAATCTAGAAATAATCTAGTGGTACAGATGTCAGGCGTGAGACTTTTGTATGTGTGTGTGAGTTGTATCCCTCGCATGACTCAAACTGATAATAGTTCCCCATTAAACATGGCAGGTATAGTACTTACCTGTCTCGTCGCTTCTCAAGAAACCTTTGAAGTGAATGTCTGCGCGCTATAGGAAATTCTGAACAGAAATCGAGCAAAAGCAACAGAAGAATTTAGGAGTTATTACATTAAAGTAACAGCCAACACATTACTAAAAATATATGAGAAAGAATACACAGTAATATATGGCAGTTTCATTAGAGAAACCGTCACCTAAATAGAGTACACAAATGGGAAGATTAGCACCTTGCAACTTGCAAAAGGAACTCTTCTGTGCAGGAAAGCAGAGTGCTTGTGATGAAGCCACATCAGTAGTGGGTCCTTGTGGAGAAGATGGCCTAGTGGGAACGGGTGAAGTGAACGGGGAATTTGTCCCAATCTTCCTCATGTCTGCAGACTTAGCTGCAGCCGCAGCAATAAGGATTATTTCTTGCACCTGTTAGTATGTAAAGTAAATATATGAGTTGGATTAAGTTATTACACGCAAAGAGAAGAGCTGGTACAAAGTAAAAAAGCAGCAATATTAACTTATAACATGGAAGTTAAGCAAGGGACTACCTTTTCTGCAGGGATTCTATCAAAGACACAAACACTCCCCTTATAGAAGAGGGTAAGCTGACTTGCACTAGAAATTGCTCCATTCAGTCCAGGTGCTGGCGTTGACCTCAAAAATCCGAAGTAAAAAGCACACACACAAGGCATATCATTAAGCTTAGCATTACTGGAAGTTGTAATTTGAATTTTCTAAAAATATTGATGCCATGGACATTTTATTTTCCTCTTTCTAGATTTTGAAAAGTAAAAAGATCAATGGAAAATTGAGAGAAAAATTAATGTGAACTGACACTAGAAGTCTCCACAGTTCAGTATTAGTATGACTGTTAAGAGTCTTTGTCACATCGTTCTCTAAAGGGATCAAAATATGTATCAAGCTTTATGTTAACATGAATTGAAAAGTTTTAGTTTCAGTGAATTGTCCCTTAAAAAGCACACCAAAAAAGATGGTATATTTTAATATTGCAATAATCTCCTGTATAAATTTCAATTTCCTCCCTTACCCCAACACAATCATTTGCATAAAGATTGGCAAATAATAAAAATTTCTTAAATGGTTTTATGCCCCAAAGGCCCATAAAGATATATTATTTTAAAAAGCAACACCCTTAAACTTAAATTCAACAACAGTAATTACATTGAACTTCAAGGTGATCCATACAAGAAGAAGTCTTACACAAAAAAAATTTAAGGGCATAGTCATAGATGATCACAGTGCATTATGTAACCGGAAACTCTCATCTCTCATGGACTTAGATACACTTGAATTTAATTATAGAAAGATCTTCTTAGAGTTATGCTTTACCCATGCAAGAAGGGTACATCCAGCTCATCATGATAAGTCTTGTCATATGTGACTCTACCAAAGTATGATCTCTATCAGCAAAGAGGAAGAGGGTAGTATAAAATATTCAGAAATGAATTAATCCACATTCATGCCAAGTTTAGATTTATCTTGTGGCTAAAGTTAAAATCAGATAAAGTTGCTGAGTATGCTTGTAAAGGATAATTCTTTATCTGCAGATATAATCTCAGATGAGCATTTACGTTGTTGAGCATCCAAATATATCTATGCCAATTGAAGCCATTTTAATCAATATATTTAAGAGTTCCCAATGTTCTTTTTGCTTTATGAAGATCACCGATTTTATAGAAATTCTATGATTGGATTCAACAAGGCCATTCATTTTGATATGCACCTATCAAGAACTGTCAGATCTATACGAAGTTGGTTAATAAGACAATTTGTGTCTAGTAATGTTCAGAATTTGGATATAGTCAGCTATTAATTCGCTCTGACTCCAAGGAAGGATGTTTTTTTCCCCTGTATGCCTGTATCCTTCAGCCAGGAATCTAAATGCATAAAAACTTTCATCTGAAGCTAACCTGATCCACTGACTACAATATGATCACCTTGTCTACTTTAAGTCTATCTTATTTTCTTAGCTGAAATAAGGTTCATTTCTATCTGATAACATTCTCAGGTTACAACACAATTGCCATAATCATAAAAATCAAAGTTTTAAACAAGAAAAGTTCTCAGTGCTCAACATGTTTTCAATTCAGAAACTCCTATCGAAAGCCAAAATTAAATGTCATTTCTGTAATTTTTATAATTGATACCTAAAATCAATTATTATCTATGTTCTCTCCCAAAACATTCTGCTGTAATAAAATCCCCTTTTGGACGTGCACAACTTTTCCCCAAACAGCTATAAAGCCTTAAAACATACGGGTTTTTAACGCAAACCAATGAAAGCCATTGAAGGCGCTAACTAGAAAATTCATAGCTCAGCCAAGGGTGGTTATCCACAGAAATTAGAAAACTTTACCATAACTGTTGTGGCCTAGTGGGCAATCGTTCATAGAAAACAAATATTAAAGACTGAAACAAAACAACGGCTCCCGGATAATTGAAAACAAAGTTTAATGTCGGTATATAAATACAAAGAAACACGCATAGCAGAACTAAGACAGCCACCTACCTGTGTGCTGAGAAGTGCATCATCGACCCATCATCACCCACGTTGTTCTGGACCAGCTTCTTTCCCAATAAATCCCCACTTGATTCTTCACTTTTCTCTTTCCCTTCTTCCACTTGTGGTTCCTTATTGTTGCTACAAACGACATCAACATTGCCAACAGAATTCACAGTAGCAGGAGGAGAAGATTTTGGATGCAAAATTGGGTTTTTCTCTCCTGCCCTGGCATCTTCCTCTGCCTCCTGCTTCACACCATCGTAGTCAAGTTTACCCTCCATGATTTAGAGAATAATCAAACAGATCGATCAGAAAGTTGTAGATTTCAGCCCCAACTGTGGTGGATTTGCAAGTCCTTCGTATTTCAACTCCTTACAAAGCTCGGCAGATCCCTGTATTGACCCAGCATCAACCATTATCGAAATTTTTTAAAGTACATGAGTTTTTCGTGCCTTTTCCTTTCTAGTTTTTAATTCTCGCAAATGTTAGTCTCTTACGGACCAATCAATGGAAGTCATTGTTTGGACCTTGTTTTAAACCTCGGTAAACAGTGACAAGTCAGCCTGATGTACAGTTAGACTGTACAGTAAATATGGGTTTCCACTTCTACCCTTTTGTTTCTCTCTCTTCCTCTCTCCCCATTCTTTTTTTTTTTTTTTTCTAGGTTAGTTGTTTGTTACTGTTCAAAAATTTTTCTTTGGAAATCATCTCGCTGTGCTACGAAACGGTACTACTCCATGGGAGAGACCAATTGATTCTTCGATTTGTTGATTAGCAGACATAAAAGAGAGTAACTTTTTGAGGCTGAGATAGGGAGTAAGAAACCATTTGGCGAAGATAAGAAAATGTCAATAGAACCCCCTCCTTTCCAAGAGGGAGAGCGCTGTGATGTCTGCAACTGCGGTTTCAACACCTTCAGGAGACGGGTACCTCCCCTTCTTCACTCACAGTCGAATCCCCAGTAAAGAATCGAATGCGATTTATCATGTTTGTTTTGTACACCGCTACCAATGCTTAATTCTGTTCTTTTAAGCTCGATATTTGATTTGGACGGATAGTAGTCGTTGTTATCTGGTTTCTTCTTAATTGTTACTAATAGATTAGGTTTTTCATTTCCCTTTTATGTGCCTTTAGCTCCATTAAAATTCAACACTGAGCTTTGCGTGTTGGGTGGGGATCTTCAAGAATGAATGCAATTCTTTGATCGTTTTATTAAGGGCATGAATTTATTAAGATTTATATGGAACATCTTTTACTCTATTAATTCTATCTGATTGCTGTATATACTGGCAAAGTGGCATATGATCCGTTTTGCTTGATTAGCCAAATAAGTTCTAGTTAACTATGATTTTGTTATCCTAGACTATGATAATGCTTACCTTAACAAGAGGCATGACTTGGACATCAACATAATGCATTGATATCTTTGGAAGCTGGAAAAGATGGTGCAACGCCCTTGCAGAAGGTGCATCCGTTAGAGTTAATTTTTTAAGCTTAAAAGCATGCGGAAGCAGATGATTCCACCAATATTTGGTCTGTTAAAATTTTTAATTTACGGTAAATACAAAAAAAAAAAAAAAAACTATTAGTCCAAAAATAAGCAATAACAATGATGATAACAAATTTAAACAAGTTAACCAAGATCAGTGATAGGCATGCCATTATGATATGAACATACAATCAAGCAGTCATGACACCTTGTGTCTTGCTAAAAGTACTGAAAGTATTTAAGTTTTAGAGAATTGATGTTCAATTAGCAATTCAGGGCAGATGGATTGATGAAGCAGAGAAGCTATGTTGCCCTGTATTATGATTGTAAGAATTTTTTATATGAAAGAGGAAATTTTATAAGAAAGAAGAAAGAATATGTGATGAAGGCTATTGGCAGCAGCCTTTAAAGACTTATAAAAGACATGGGAAAGCTGTCCAAACATTAATTTGGCACATGCCCAAAGAGGGAGATCCATTTTGGGAGCTTAATTAGGAGTTATTAATTATTTAATTATGAAGTAGGGGTATTTTATTAATTTTCGCAGTAATTGTTAAGGCATTTTCGCAGCTTATTTTATGTATTTTGGTAATAGTAGACTTTTAGTCTATTTGGGTTTGTTTTTAGGTATTTTAATACTTATACGATTTAGATATGGGTTTTAATCCTTGTCCATATAGGATTAGGATTACCATGTGGGTTCTAATCCTTGTCCATATAGGATTAGGATTCCTTTTCTTTTAGGATAAGTTGTAGGAGGCTTATTTAAACACTTGTGTATTTCTTTTCAAATCAGAGTTTATGTTTATGAGAATTATTCAGAATTTTGTCTTGATTGTGTAATGCGATCAAACCTTAGATGTGATGCCTTGGGACCCCATGTGTGACTCCTAGGTTTCTTCTTCTTATTCTCCTAATTTCCTTCACTCTTTCTTGCACCAAAATCCTAATCTCGCAGCCCCTTTCGCAACCATAAACACTAGCCCCAATTAATCCTAATAACCCATTCTATTGCCATGAAAGCATCAATTCCTTCATACACAGACCCTAGCCTACCAAGTTCCCAGCTTTTCTACCCTTCCATAGCCCCAAAACCCTGATTACAGCAAAGCTCCCTGCTGTCCTACATCAATATGGTTGTGCAGTACTCTTGATCCAAAATAATAAATACAGAAAATTATAGAATAGATGGCAAGGAATTGAAGTTGCTTTTCAAAAGTTATATAGAATGAATTGGAATATGAGGAGTCAGCTAAGATGGTTTTGCCCTATACAATGAGCAAAGTGAGTGAGTCATAAAGTGAATGTAGTTCTGTTGGCTGTGACCAATTATGATAGTGGTAAACTTTACAACTATAATTTTTATAAAACTATAATAACCAATCTGTGGGAAATGATGAATCTGCTTTCAGTTAAGTGCTAAACCATAATGCAATGCCAGCAGTAACTGCAAACTCTAAGGAATAAAAATGATGTTTGGGCCGCTCAACTCAACACAATTAGTGCTTAACTTTTTCAACTTATGCACTTAATAAGACATCATCTAAGATGCAAAGCCTGTAAAATTTTTTAGGTTTAGATGTCTCCCATATTCACCTGACTTGCTTCGTAGGTTTCCCACACAGAACAAGCCATTTAGATTGAGTGTCTTATAGGTTCTAATGTGATCTAGCAAGTCAGGAGTAGGTGGATAAGTGGGAAGGGCTTTATCAACACGAATCAGGGGTAGCTATTCTGGTAAGGCTTTATAGAGATGTGCCCCCAAGAATGCTTTCTTGGTTTATGTGGCTGGAGAGGAATGCTTTGCCTGTATTCTATAGACCCCTTTGGTGTTTAGAACATGGTAAGGACTATTCTGAAAATAGATATTCAGGGAGATAAGAGGGCCTTATTGTATTGATTTTTATTTTTCTCCTCTGTTGTATATTGGTTTTTATGTTAAGAAGGATATAATGTCATTCTCTTCTTTTCTATTCTTTTTTTCTCTCTAATAGATGTTTTTCTTCTATCTCAAATACATATATACATACATACATATTGATCTAGTGATCTGTGAACGTTAAAAGATTCTAATTCTGTTCTTCCTTAAAAATTTTGTTGAGCTTCCCCTGAAGACTGTGTGTGTTTAAATTGTACAAATCTCATGAAAGTTTAAGTCTTTTAAGCAACTTTACGTGAAACTCAATTTTCTGTATTGGGAATTAATTGTATAGTTTTGTGGGTAACTTGCAGCATCACTGCCGATGCTGTGGGAGAACATTGTGCCATGAACATTCATCAAATCAAATGGTATGATGTTTTTCTTTTTCTTTTTTTTTTTTTTGTTGTTGTTTGGTTTAATATTTAGTAATCTTGTATATCCCTGTATGAGCTCTGACTGATATTTTCTATGTAGGCTTTACCACAATTTGGCATTTACTCAAATGTCAGAGTCTGTGCTGATTGTTTCAACAATTCACAGTAATTTACATGAACTTCTTAGCTTGTTATATTTGTTGAATTGGCATTTAACTACCAAATTGGATACCATGCTTATCACACAAATGGCATGTTACAAATGCTATGATATGTTCTGAGGTTTTTTTGTCAGGTGTCTAATATGAGTACCTGAAATATAATTTAAAATTTTATTTCTCTCCCTTGTTTTGGTGGATTTTCAAATTTTTTATTAATAGACAGAGCTCGCCATATATTCAATCATAAATAGAAACACTACAACCTCAGTATTCTTACAAGGTTACATTGTGTAGGATCACTATATACCTAGGCTAAATTCTTGATTTGATGATTGAGTATGGAACAGTGTTCATTTTGCAATAGTTGATTGGTGTGGAGTTTTCGTTGGCATATTCTATTATGCAGTGATATGTCAACTGGAGAATAACTTAATCTCACTAAGATGATGCAAAAATCACTTGAAAGTTGTATCAAGAAAATCTCCTAATGTTTATGATGTTGAATTTGAGAATGCCTTTTTTAAATAGAAAATTGCTAAAGTTTATAATTATAATTAGTGTAATGTCAGGTTATTGATCATTCTCATTTTCAAACAAATTTTCCTGAAAGAGAATAGGGAGTTATAGTGAGGAAGTGCACTAGTGAGCTATTTTAAAATCATAACAGGTGCCAATGCCATGTAATATATAGTGATGTATTAAGATGTGGATCTGATGTATTCTTTAGGTGGAGAGAGCTGTAGAGTTTGTTTAATCCTCTTTGGGGGAAAATGTTATTAAGACCGTCAAAATTAGTAATGTGGGGTGACACTGGATACTTATGTTTTTCACATCTTTAAAAATCCAAGCTCAAGTTCTCAGCTAAGGTATGTTGTAATTTAATGTCATATGCTGCAAAAATTGATTGTTTCCTCAATAAATCACTTTGAGATAGTTGATCTTCTCTAAGGTAACCCATGCATGCTGTTCCTGGCATGCTTGTGATGAGGCATGATCCGTTGTTTGTTGAAAATCTTTTGTCAAACAGGTAAAAGGAGGAAAGGCTGAAATTTAATGTTTAGTTCTTTTCTCTTTTAGAAAAAGAAAGGAGAAGGCAATGAATATCAGTATCATCAGATGGTGTTCTGGACAGTGGAAAAGGAAGACATTTCAACTTAAGGTCTTGCGATGGAATTTGATATAGTGGTGGAAGGGGGAGGGAGAAGATATCTATTATTCCATTTAATCTTCATATATGGGTTCATCTGGTTTAAGCAAGTTACATTTGTAAGCTGCAGTTGTGTTTGGTTGAAGAACATTAGATGCCTAGGGACCAAGGGAGAAAAAGTCCCACATCGACTAGAAATGGTAGGTGTGGGCTGGTTACAAAGGCTTAGCACCCTCACCTTATGAGCTAGCTTTTGAGAATGAGTTCTACTAAGCCCAAGTAACCTGCCATTCTTAGTTCCTTATCATTTCAAAATCATTGTGTCAGTGTGTGTATGAAAGATACTTTAGAATAACTTGGTTATACCGACAGTGGTTTGGCAGTGAGTGCTATGTGTCAATGACAATATCCTAAGGGTACTGGAGTGATAAATAACTTCAAATCATGAAGTGGCAGAGATGGAGAGTGCAGGCTGCAGCAATGATAATAATAGCAGTGATACCAATTACTTGGTATCTCTCACTACTTGCAACAATGGTAGTTGTGATGGTATGGGAATGAGGGTGGTGGAGCTGTGGCAAAGGCATAAGTGCCATGGTGATTTGAGTGTAATGTTGCAACATTAGGAAAGAGGGGCCTTGCTGTAAGCCATGCACTATACTGAATAGCCATGGTGGCTTTCCCTGAACAATTTTTTTTTTGGGTCATGTGACTATTTGTTTTGTTTATGCTGAGATTTAGACATTGCATTTGTATGAGTAATCTTTGGTTGAATTGCTTAGCTTCAAACTCTGATTAAGTTTCCCCCAATTTAAGGTTCCTAGTGTGGACTTAGGCTTGGTTCAATAAAGACGACATATGGAAGGAATTGTTTGATGTGTTCAGAAACCAAGCCATCAATTGTAACTTTATTTTTTGTTTGCATATAAATAATTCTGTAGATTTCTTATTAAGTAGGCATGATAAAGAAGAAGTAATGTTCCATAGTTCCACAAGACTTGTCTGTTAGTTGATTAAGATGTGTGGCCGATTATTCTTGCCCACTCTCAGTAGATAGAGTAACATGATACCCCAGGCTAGTTTATCCGGTAACAATGCTTGATAATTTAAATTTTCTGGAAAAAATATATAATTACTGGCCTGATAGGTGACTATGCATTTATTTCAGACCCAAAAGATTTTACTGGATGTTAAACTATAGCTTTGATCTTCGAATTCAGATTTTGTTATATTTTTCCATCCAATTTAATGCTACTGCCCCAGTAAATTAGGGGAGTATATATGATACAAGATAGAGTTACTTATGTATGGTATTTTTGGTATATAATTAATGAAAAAGAATGCATTTTTATTGAGGATGGTTGTAGAAACTTCCAAGTTAATCACACTTTAAAGTTGTGCATGCCATATCAATTTTACATGCATACAGAGCGTATCTTGTTGTCTGGCATTTTCTTTTTATTTTCTTTTTTAAAGGTTATTTCTTTGAAGGCCCACTGGGTGAAGGGTCTAAATAATAGTAGAGAGCCATCTTGCTTTCCCTTGTATTGTGGAGTTGCTGGTAACATCTTTTGACTTCCATTCCCTAATAGGATTGCTGCTATGTTTCTATTCTTCTTCATTGTGGATTTCTCCATGCTGTACTTATATATTGCCTTTTCTCTTCTTTTAATAAAATCATCAGATCAGTATCTAGGGAACATTAATTATGTCTTCTGTTTGGCACAGATCTGGTAAGGTTGATTCACAGGCTTCCTTTTATGGAGCAAACAGAATAACAGATACAATATCCAAACTAGACATTGATGCAAATGTACATTCAAAGACCACACCAACTGCAGAAAATAAGCCTGTCTCAGGCATTAAAGAGTGTAAGTGTGGAATGCCACTTTGCATTTGTGAAGCACCAGCTCCTTCAACTGATGCACTCCACCAGGAGGTATAAATTCTTATCATCATCTAGCACTCACCAGGTGCGATCTGCATACTTAAAGACTTGTTCTTTTCCCCTTTGTGACAGAAGAAATCTACTCCAGTAATTATTACATCTCAGTCAAATCCTAAAGCGAAAAAGTCAGACACTGTTCCAAAAAATAGAAGCTCCACTTCAAACAGCAAATTTAGGTAGGGATTTTGAGTCTGTTTTTGCTGGCGTTAAGTATGTTTTGAACCAGTTTTAGTACATAATTTCAGTAAGTTGTTGTTCCTGTGTAATAGCCATGATACTTATCGCGCTTATGTTGATAAAAAATCAATTTGACCATATGAGTTCACCTCATTTTGGAGTAAAATAATGGAGTTGCTTTTCTTGAAAGCTTTAATTCACAATGTCCAGCTCTTTAAATCCCCCGTAATTGGAAAAAGTTTTCATGATTCAACTTCTTGCCATGGCTTTTGTTCATGCTACAATGATTTGTAACAGAGATTGAACACCTGAATTTCCAGTTGGCTAGAAAAAATTATTAATATTGGTTTTATTCATCTTTGGTTTCTGATATATTCTTTTCTTATGTGTCATATATTTCTCACCCCATATGGCACTAGAAGGTTAAGAATTTTTTTTTTCTTTCTTTTTTTCTCCTCTTTTATCATTTTCTCTTATAAGCGAGTAAAATTTGGAGGAAGGGGGAATTGCTACTGATTGAGTGTAAAAGTTTTGATGTTTGATTCCTTCTCCTAGTTTTATTGTCCTTAATCTTTTGTTGCGGACAAGAGAGGTGAAATGAACTCTGATCACTCGTCTTTCATAAAACAGTTATGATTCTTGACAAAACAGCTTTTAATATTACTATTGCAAAAACTAATTACCCAATTGTACTCTATTGCTCTCCAATGCTTTAGGATGTCATTATTTTGATTGTTTGTTTGTAATGAAAAAATTACAGTTCTACATTTAATCTTGGCAATAGTGTCTCAGACAGACCCCAGATGGTCTATGAAGCTAATGGAGAGGTATATGTTTTAAATAATTTAGATTTAAGCTATCTCCAAGGTCATGTTTTGCATAAGATCTTAGTTGCTGCAAATTTTTTATTGAATTGCATGTTTTATATTCAGGGTCTAAGAGAGGCAATAAAAAATGGTGACATGGCTGCTGTCAAGAAACTTCTGAACGAGGTTTGTTCTCTTTGGTTGAGAAAATCAACTAGTAACATCCATATGTAGTTTACCTTTTAGAAGTGGTATTCATGAATTTTAACATGTACAGGGTGTGGATGCAAATTACATAGACAAGCAAGGACTGTCCTTATTACATTTGGTACAGCTCTCTCTCTCTCTCTCTGCTTGCACTCCCACATCTGCAAATCTGTGCTCATGCATTTGCAGGAATGAATATAATTCTGTTTTATTAACCATATACTGTTCTAATTTCTATATTCTATGTAGGCTGCACTTTTTAATCAAACTGATATAGTTTTTGTTCTGATGGAATCTGGGGCAAGCCTGCAATACAAGAATGCACAAGGTAGTTAATCCTTACACTTCCTAGAATTCAATTTGCAATGTTGTTATTACTTGTGTTTTTGCACCTTGCAAAGGGAAAACTACCAAAATAAGCAGCAATCTTCTTGACTGACTACTTGTTCAGGAGAAACCCCGTTAGATTGTGCTCCAGCTACCTTGCAATACAAGATGCGAAAGAAGATGGAAGAAGTTGGAGCACTGGATCAAAGCATTTGAATTATCCATTTTCCTACTGATGGATGTGCGAACAGATTACCAGTGACTAAGAATTTTCTGTTCGCTAGCG
This sequence comes from Dicorynia guianensis, assembly GCA_037013595.1. Classification (NCBI taxonomy): domain Eukaryota; kingdom Viridiplantae; phylum Streptophyta; class Magnoliopsida; order Fabales; family Fabaceae; genus Dicorynia; species Dicorynia guianensis. Next base: position 23,208,040 of record JASUAB010000015.1, read on the forward strand.
CAGCAAAAGTTTCTTCTTTCTGAAATGGCATGGCATGATATGTAATGAATAACAGGCAGGATTCAGGGCCTATAATGCAGATTTTTTCAGCTCTGCAACTTGCTCAGGCAGTTTTAAAAACTTGTTTGATGCAGCTTTATTGCTCTCCCACTGGAGGCAGCTGTACATGGTGAAATCAAAACTTGTATTAATTGCTTACATTTGTTGGCTATTCGTTTTGTTTCTTTTCTCTTTTGTTTGGCAAAGAATTTGGTTGTTTTGGGGAGGGGGGGGGGGGGATTGTAAGGGAAAGGAAAAAATTAGATAAACGTCATTTCGGAATTATGTCACCAAAATCCTCTTTCAAAACATGGTCATGTCCTTTTTATATTTACTTTTGCCCCACCCTTTCTTTTTACCCTTTTTCATTGCTAGCATTGAGTCATAGTTGACTGTTAATCATCTTATCTATGCTGTTACCCGACACGCCCGCCCCACCACTGATAAGCACCGCTTTCTTTTTGTTCCGATATTGTATATCATAGCCAAGTTAGAGGATTACCGTGTGGTTAGGTTGAATCTGACTAGGATGCTAGGAACTAACACATGCAATGGGGACATTCTGACGTTTTTATGATTTTAAGAAAAAGCATGATGACCTGGATCGCTATCATGAGTGGTATGAAGGGAAACCTTTATTTTTCACCTAACAAATCTTTTTATGCTGGCAAATGAATCATGATCACACTCCCACTAAAGCACCCAATTGTTTATAGGAGCTTTAGTTTTATTAAAGTTCCAAGTGGCATGCAGGTGGCCTTGAATTTATTTGCTAACAGAAAGAACGGCTAAAAGTAGCCCAAGAAATCAATAATGGAATCTCAGGATCCGTGGCCAAAATCAGGACTAATTGTATTAGCTTTAGTCATTTTTCTTTTTAACAAGAGGAATTGTACGTTATTTAGCATATATGTAAGATTTTGAGGTTTAAATTCAAAATTTTAAAAGAAAAAAATTTAAGTCAATAATAGATATTATTTTCTTGAATTTAAAGTCAATACTTTTAAAAAATTTAAAATAACAAATATTACTGTACTGTTAAATTGCGGGCTTAATCATTCTTTGTTCATAACTTTATTTTATTCAGGGTTAACCCCACTAGCACATGGGCCCTGACATGAACAATGCATACACGTGGAAGAGTCCCAATAACTAGTCGGTGACCCTTTATTCCTAATCAGTGAAGGACAGTGAATAAACATATAAATTTAACATTAATTTATAGAGAAAAGAGGAAAGTAGAATGGAGCGAAAGTAAAAGAAAAAAATGGGGAGAAAGAAAAGCAGAGTAGCCTGTCACCCCCGTCCCCACCTCACCTTCACCCTTGGCTTTATAAAGAAGCCATAGAGCTCAGATTACTTCCCCCTTTTCCCTTCCTTCTTTCTTTGTTCCTTCATTGTTAATAGCCTTACTGCTTGCTTTTCTTCAATGGGTTTCTGCGTTGAAGAGCCAATCTCAGGTTTAACAGTAGGCCAGGCAATATATGAGGTAGCTCTAATAATTGCACTGCTGAGATGGGTGCTGTGCTGGGGTTATAGAATAATCAAGGATAGAAGAACACGTTCTCTTCAGACCCCAACAGAGCCTTCTTCTTCTGCTTCTTCGTGTTCCTTTTCATGGGTATCTTCCCAGATGATAAGAGAGAGAACTCTGGCATTGACCACTTTTGGTGAGATTGCGGAGAGGCTGCCAGGGACAGAGGACACATGTGCTGTGTGCTTGAACCAGCTGGGAATGCAAGATGAGGTGAGGGAGCTCTTGAATTGTTACCATGTGTTCCATAAAGAATGCATAGACAGATGGTTGGATCATGACCATGACAATCACAATCCCGCCTGCCCACTCTGCAGAGCCCCTTTGCTCACTCCTTATTGCCCTTCTTCATCATCAGAAAGCTCTTCCTGTGCACCACCCTCTCAGCCTAGCTGGGCTGTGGAGAGACTGCTCTATCTCTTTGGGGATGATCTGCTACCTTGATTGTACTTCATTTTGTAACAATTTCATACCATATAATTGTGCAGAGGTAGCTAGGCCATTCATTATTCGTTAAAATTTTATGGCGATCTTCATGAAATTCCTCTATTACTTGTTGGGTGACCTGCTGTGAGATAGCTAGACACTGTGACACTACATAGACACTAATTTGCTCTTACTCTTTTCCATACCTGGAATACATGGCTAACTGTTCTATGAAAATAAGGGCCACTTCATTGTAATTTCTTTCACAGTATAGTATCTCTCATGAGTTTTATTATGTATTTCCAATCAATAAATTATGAATCTGTTAAAGTGGAGACTAGTAATTTGCTCTTTTCACCTCTTTTAGGACAAAGAAAAGAAAATGATTCGTTTCTTTAATATTGGGCAAGAATGGGGTACGTTAGCGTAACAATGAGGCATTTGTGGTTTAGTATTCATATGGCTTCTTACTTAACTAACCAAAAAACTCGAAGATAACCAAAAACTTTACCTATTAATCCAATCAATGACTGCTATTGAACCAGTTTCGTTCAGTTCTCTAGATCAGTAAATCAATTGAACTAGTCAAAACAGTCTAAATCGGTCTCGATTTTATTAAATTTGCTAATTTATCAATCATGAAAAATAATTATATAATTACAAATTTCATTATTCCAGTACCATATATATTAAATATTAATAAAATATTTACAAGAAGAATATCAGATAAATAATGTACTCTTATTTTGTTAAAAATTATTCTTTGACTAAATTAACTACTTTGTATTCTATAAAAATATAAACTTTATTTTATGTTTAAGTTTGATAATGTACATAATTATAAGAAAAAATTTTAGTACAAACATAAAAATCTTATTTTATGTTTAAAATATGATGGTAAAAATATTTAATACGTCTTTTATTTTATTTCAATTTAAAGACTTATTTTGACAACTAAAATTGCATTCAAGAAGGGAAATTTTGTCGAGATTATTAGTAAATGATACAATAATCTTACTAGAATATAAAATTTGTTGCTTTTAATATTATAATTATTATAATATAATAATATTAAAGAAATAATTTTAATCTAAAATTTATGTAATTATAATTTAATATGTAATTAATTGAATATTTTATTAACATTGAAATATATTTTATTAGTTAATTTAATTTGAGGTAGAGTATAATTTAAAAAAAAATATTATATTTAAATATATGTGAGTGTAATTTATTGAATAAAGTCTTATTTTAATTCTTAAAAAATTAAAATATTTTTATTTTAATTTTTTATTATTAAAAATTTTTAATTAAATCATCTAAAAATTAAAATAATTACTAATCAAATCTTTTCGGTGATTAACATTTAAATCATATACTGATACAATAATTATTGTTGACATGACAAGTTTATATATAACTAAATTTATCGGGTCAGCATATAACTTGTTATTTTTTTCCTTCAACCATAACTAAAACGGTGGTGTTTTGCGCATCAAAACCTCCTCCCCTAACACTCAGAACGGCACTATTTTGAATACTCTCTTTTCTGATGAGAATGGGTGAGGATACACTTGTATATGTGGTTTAAAATAAAATTTTTAAAAAATTAAAATTAAAATTAAAAATTATAAATAAAATTATTGATACAAAGGAGTAAAAATAATATTATTTTAAATAAAATAATATTACTTTAAATGAATGAAATTCGGACATAGATAGGGGTGGGAAGGATTTGTGTGGGTGTGGGGGCATGTTGTCCACTCATACTCTAGAGTTCTGGGTTCGGCCTTCTGCGATTTTGAATTTCATACTGTCATAGCCAGAAATGGCAGAGGTGTGCTTATTATTAGACGATAGCAGCTCGCCACCCTTCTCTGGTTGTGTTAATATGGCTCTTGGCTAGTGGACCAAACCCCATGGGCTCAAAGGTCTTGATAAAGCTCAAGATGGTATATGGCTTCAGTCAATTATTAGCAGTTACGGCAGATATTAATAAGAAGTCATTGGATGAAGACAGCTCAAGCGTGTAGAAAGGGGCGTAAGAAGAAGGCCAAGCCAAAGAAAGTGGCGGGGAATAGAGTCTTCTGTAGCTTCAATGAAAATGGCCTGCAATCTTCAATCTGCAGCTTCAATGAAATGTTACTTCGTTGGGGCTAGACAGAGCCTTTGATTCAGACGAGAAAGGGGCGTGGCTAAAACGATGCCGTTTTGGCTATTATTTGTTACCTAAAAGAGCGCCGTTTTAGTTTTGGTTGGTGGAAAAAACCTGACTTACGCTGGCGTTGCAAATTTAGTTACCCATAAACTTATCGCATTAACAGTAACTGTCATAACAACATGTGACTAAAATACTGTTAAGCTCTGAGTTGATAGCTATTTTAATTTTAAATTAACTTAATTAAATATTTTTAATATTAAAAAGTAAAATAAAAATATTTTTAATTTTTACGTTACTCTAATTTATTTTAGCCGTAGTTTGGACGGACTGAGTCATAAGGCCCAATATTCAGATTCAAAAAGTATCAAATTAAATGTGGCCCATACTGCCCAACCACCTTTTTGCTTCCTTAGAAATATCACCCCAAAAAATAAAAAGTGGCAGCTTTTTTTTCCTCGTTTTTTCGTTATTTTGTTTGTCTACGAAATCTTGCTAGCTTTCTTCTAAAATCTCTAGCGAGAGGGAGCATGTAGTAATAGTTTGGGCTCTGCCTGGGCGAACAGAACAGGCACAAGAACATTTGGATTTAGCAGATCTACGCCACACTCTGTCTCCGTTGCTTCTTCCTTCTCACGGATCTCTGATACCTGATTACGTTATCCGCGAACTCTCCCCCTTTCTTCTCGTTTCTGAGGTACAATTTTTCACTCGCTTTCCATTCCCTTTCTCTGTTCTTCACAGCATTCTCGTTCATGCCGCATCGAATTCCGTGGCTGGAGTAGTAGTTTCAGATCGTGGCGGATTTCTTGGATGAAGGATCTTGTTTCGATTCATGATGATCTGGATATAGCTGCATTTCATCCAATTTTGATTTCGTATTGAGTAGTTAGTGATCTGTGACGGTTTGAATTTTGGTCAGGCTTGGGAGAGTGACAAGAAATGGCTGGAGGTGCGGCTGGGGGTTTTGTAACTCGAGCATTCGAGTCAATGCTCAAAGAGTGTGCTGGCAAGAAGCATCCTGAGCTACAGAAGGCTATTCAGACTTTCACGGGTTCGTGTTTGAATTACAACCGTAGATCCCTTGCCTTACTGATTTTTTAGTACTTCCTTTTGGCTTAGGTTATTTCAAATGATCTCTGATGTTCTACTTCTACACTTGTATATATTTCTTTGAGCTATGAATTATCTGCTTCGAATGCTGGAATTGATCCATTAGTTCGTGATAATCTCATTGTATCATTAATCACTCCCTGTACTCTTTTCATTTCAGATAACACGAAAGAGGCCAACCAGAGACAGCAGGCCACTGCAAGTCTGGCTAATGAAGCAGCATCCTCAGCCGAAGCTGAGAGGTAAATGTTTTAGATGTATTGTCTGACGTCATTTTAGTCTTATACCAATTTCAGTTCTTATTGTCAAAGCTACTTTAGAGCTTTGATAAATACATGACTTTTATTTTTTTTTTTTAATGAGTTCTATAATATGAGTTGCTTCGCTTTACTGGCAGCGTCTCTGAAAGTAAGTAATTTGGCATAAATATATCATGATATATGTACTTGTTGTATTTTAAGTTTTTAGTATTATACCCCTGCACAGTGTATAAGTCTTTGTCTGAGAGTGGGACTGTTTTATTGGGAAGTTTTAATGTGAGATGTTCTTATACTGTCCTAGACTTTTTTGAGTACAATAGCACTTTGATTCCATCAATACACAAACATTGTTATCCAGTTTTCCTTCTGTTAGGCATTTATAAAGTCAGGTTAAGGCAAATGAGTCATCCTCAACTGTTGAGATTAGGTTCAAGGTTTCCATAATTGGACTTAGAGCCCTTTGGTTTTGACGATCAGATCATTTTGGTTTGTAGTACACTCAAAAATGAAGGCGAAGCTGCAACTGGAACAGAGGCAGATCAGTCACTGAAGGATGAACCCAAAGGGGCAGAGCATACTAGCGAGCCAAAGGTTGGAAATATTAGTGTTGTCTTAGCTACTGCTGGGCATACGCTTGATGGAGCTGATGCAGAGCTTGTTTTAAATCCACTTCAACTTGCATTTGAGACAAAGAACTTGAAAATCCTAGAAGCTGCTTTAGATTGTCTTCATGTATGTACTTGTTTTTTCTTTTTTAAATTATGAGGTCCTTACTCATGGATTGAGGAAGGGAGAAGCCCTTCCATCTCATCATTACAATCTATAGTACTCAAGAAGTTGTTAAATGTTGTCTTTGTAAATATTCTGGGTAAATTGGTGGAAACTAATTTTTTCTGATTAATAACTGTAAGCACAGAAACTTATTGCATATGATCATCTGGAGGGAGATCTTGGGTTGGATGCTGGTAAAAATGTCCCACTATTTACAGACATTCTAAACATGGTTTGCGATTGTATTGACAATTCATCACCTGACAGGTATGCTGTATGTATGATTTCATATTGGCATCACTTTCTGAATGTATGTTTCCTCTTACTACTATTCATTTTATGAATCAACATGCAGTACAATTCTCCAAGTGCTGAAGGTACTTCTTACTGCTGTGGCTTCCACAAAGTTCAGAGGTATGTTTATTGTGATAGAAGTGAATCTGTTTTCTTGTTATATATGCAGTAAACTTAAGTTAGAAATTTCTCTGTTACTCCCTTCATTTTTTTTAACTTTTTGTTTCTGATTGTTATATGCTAGAAGGGAGTTTTTTTTTTTTTTTTCCTCCTGTGTTATATTGTATCTTTTCAGTTTAGTATTTCTACCTCAAAAATCTAGGTTAGGTCTGCTGCTAAAATGAGGCCACTTAGATGTGCTGATTGATGTGTCAAATTCAGGAAGCACCGAACCAAAAAAGAAAAGAAGTTTTCATGGTGATTAGTAGAATTAATTGTGAGGAATTTTTTTTACATATTTGTTTATTCGAGGAAAAATCTATTCATCTGTTTATGTTCCTGTCCTTGTTTGCTAATTGTTGCTAGCTCTTCAGCCTAACTAAGGGAGCTGGCTGAGTTGAATTAATTCAAGCTCAAGCTTAGCTTGTTGAATGAGCTGAGTCCCTTTTGCCCAATTATGCTGCTGTCCCCGTGTTTTTTATGCCTGCCTTTAGGATTTCATTGAACCTCTTTCTGTTCATTTCTATTGTAGTTCCTTTATCGAATTCACGTACAAATTGAGATTTGAAACTGAGAGCTTTCTATCAGGCATGACAGGAGAAATACCTGATGCTACACTGTTGTTTTTAAATTATTATATTAATGCATTTAAACGCATAATGCATTTACATTTAACATTTTTTTAAACAGAAGCACATTATTATGGAAAAATTTATTTAAAAATTGCATTATATGCCAATCAATTGGTTGATATTATACTTTTCAACATGTAAATGATTATGCTAATTTTAAAAATATTAAAAATTTATCCCAAAAAAAAAAGAGAAAATGACTAAACTATAATGTTTTGGAACACAAGCAATATGTTTCTGCTTCGTTTCATGTACTATTGCAATGTGTGCAGTTGCAGTGTTGTTTCTGTTCAAATAAAGATACCTAACTATTAGATTATTGATGCAAACAGTTACCATCTCTCTCTCTCTGTGTATTTTTTAACCCATAACATGTTAATGAATGTTATTATGCCTGTGCCTAATTCAGTGCATGGGGAACCTTTGCTGAGAGTTATCCGAGTATGCTATAATATAGCTCTTAACAGGTACTTATAATTTATACTTTGTCTTGAAGGCTGTAACTATCAGTTTATAGTACTCATATATATTGTTTGGTAATGTAGCAAGAGTCCTATAAACCAAGGCACATCAAAGGCAATGTTAACACAGATGATCAGCATTGTTTTTAGGAGAATGGAAACTGATCCGGTGTGGAATTCAAACCCTTTTGGTATTAAGGATCTTTGGCATATTGTTTCCATAGTATATCCACTAATAATACCAATCAGATTATTCAGGTTGAAACTTCATCTGGTTCTGGTTGCCCTACAAAGTCAGCTTCTGCCGACAATTTAAACACAAAATCTGAGGAAACTTCCATGGGGGATTCAAATGACAAAGAAATGACTTTGGGTGATGCACTCACCCAGGTCAAGGATGCGTCTCCAACATCTCTTGAAGAACTGCATAATCTAGCTGGTGGTGCAGATATTAAGGTAGAACGTTTGTATATTGATATATTTAACATTCTCTTATTCATACTTATTGTGACAAGACTGTATCATGTTGTACAGGGCTTAGAGGCTGTACTTGACAAGGCTGTACATACGGAAGATGGTAAAAAGATAACACGGTATGGATATGATGTTGTATTCTGCATTCTCCATTGTATATTTGGTACTCTGAATATTGCTCAAACTGTTCGTCTTGTTTCTGTCAAGTGGGATTGATCTAGAGAGCATGAATATAGTGCAGCGTGATGCTTTGTTGGTATTCCGCACTCTTTGCAAGGTTAGTTCCTTCACCAATATATACCTGGATTGTGGTTAATATCTTGTGAACCTGTCTTCACTCTCTTCCTTTAAATTTGGCAGATGGGTATGAAGGAAGACAATGATGAAATTACAACCAAGACACGTATATTGTCTCTTGAACTTCTGCAGGTTAGAGAGTTACATCAAAGCTCTTTCCTTTTTTTGAGGTTTTGGTGGGAGTATACCTCATTTTCTATTTGAGTAGTTAGTTACAACATGCTTCATAATGCTTTGGAATATTATCTTATTTAGTTGGAGTTGTTCAGAATCAACAAACTATGTGCTTTACTGGTGCAGAATCTTTACAGTTTCAGCACTTATAAGTGTTTAAAGGTATTGTCCTAGGGCTGTGGACTAGTACCTGCAAACGGTAATTCTAGAATTTGATGGGAATTAGGGCAGAACTATAGGAGAATGGTTCAGGTATTGGATTAATTTAAGGTGTCTGGTCAAATGAACAGATCTGATTGGGCATTTATTAAATTAATCATAATAAATCAAGTTAGTTGAGATGAAGAAATAGGAAGAGAAAACCTAGGTTACACCGTTTAGATTTTTAGGCATCACACCTGAGATTGCACATCTGACATTAGGGCTTTCTTAATGAACTCTTCATTGATTCTTTGATGGGTGATTCAATCACTTAAATAGGACAAGTCATAACATGGTAACCAAGTCCACAACTTAAGGCCCATGTTAAATAAGTAGCCACTAATAAACATAAATAACAGCCTACATAACTGACACAAATTAAAGAAAAGCCCACAGCAATAAAGCCGTTACATGGACATGACTGATTTTGGCCTATGAAACTTAAATTGTAAAATTACTAAAATATTCCTGGTAGAGAAACAGATAGAGACAAAAATGTCTCGTCTGTTTTAGCTAGTTCAGCATTGTCATCCTGCTAAATTATGAGGTTGACACTTGAATTTGGTTCTTCACTTCTGCCATAGTATTTCCAAACCTTCCCATCTTATAACTTGTATCATTAGATCATCTTGTCGGCTCTTTCACTTTTATGTAGTGGACTTTTTTGTTCAATGATTTTGCCTGTGGTTGAGATTGAGATGGATGACAGCTAACGTTGAGATCACAGTAGGAGAGGGATGCTTATAAGTTTTTTTTGTTGGTAAATGTTGATTTTCACAAGTATTGATGTACAGTTGGTGGTAAATATATGAATGGAAATACATGAAAGAAAAGAATACCTTATGGTTGATTTCAAGGAAGATTCCTGCAAGAAAAACTATGAGAGGGTTGGAAGGGGGGCTCACATGCAAATCTTACAGTATATTTATCATTCTGATTTATGATTTATAATGAATAGCAAATTTATTAGATTGCTTCCAAGGAAGCAAAATCTAGCAGGCAGTTATATGAATGTCTTCAGTTTGGAAAAAATGTAAAAGAATAATCGAAAAGTTGGTTGAGGGAATTAGGCAGGATCTATAAAAACTTTGCAAACAAGACCTTAGGCACAATTCATTTCATTGTCTAGTTATAAGTCCCCTTATTGCTACACATTGGATAGTTAGGCATCAAACTGTAGATATGTAGATATTATATCCTACCTTTATCCCTTCTGTATTAACATTGCCAAATGGTGCAATAGCAATATCTGGTATAACCCATCTAACAACCCCTGGGAACTGTGTACAATCCCACAGTTCCCAAGCTGCTTGGTAATTTCGTTGCAAATTATTATTGGTTGTTTCTGCACTACAACTATTTTTCACGCAACACAACATAATTTCTTCTCATGTTCTCCACCGTTAGTGTTATACCTGTTACATTTTTATATATTATCCATATACAACTTATGCTACGGTATCAGTATTGTAACTGAATACAACTACTGTATGTTTTATCTTTATCCAGCTGGCAGGTTGTTTAGGGCTATCCTAATGCAGCTAAATGCTGAGTAGTCAGTAGTTTAGTCAACCTAGTCTCGCTCTGGGTAGTTTATTTCAGATCAGTCACTACTACTTTGTGTATTCAGATTAGTATAAATATACAGAGGCTTTGGTCTCCTTGCCAAGCTCTCTGTTTCCATTACAACTCTGCATTCTGTGAGTTTTTCATTACCATTCATAGAAATCCAATCAAAGTGCCAGTTGGAGATGAGCTTTACCGCATCTGATGGTTTTCCCATATGACGGAGAAGTGAGAAGCACCTTTGGTTGAATAATGTTAAGCCACAAAAAGATCTTGGTGTGCTGCCATAGAGTGCCACTTGGAATATCCAAAAGTAGACTGAATTTGATTATGTATGCTAATGCTAGCAATATCTTTTAATTGTTCCAAAGATGCAATACCTTAATAAAATGACATTATGAAAGATAATAAATAGGAGAAAGGTTCACGTGTTAATTATGAATCTTTGTTGAGAACAATAACAGTGTGTATTGGAAAAAAATAATTCTATTGATCTGTGTATACTTTACAATTATTCTTCTCTTAATATAGAGAAGTATTCTAGTTACATGAGACTTCTTGGTTTCATAAGACTTTTTGTCTATATACAACTCTATCTACACTATCACATCAGAATTAGGACTTTGAGATCAAGAGGGAATCTGTCCCTTATCTGAACATGTATTTTTATTTTTCCACATTTGTTCTTCTATTTTGATATTCAGAATCCTTAATTTTAGAAGTTAGATGTTTTACTGTTCATAATCACACTTTCCGTGTATTGTTTTTTCAGGGGCTTTTAGAAGGAGTTAGCCATTTATTTACAAAGAATTTCCATTTTATCGATTCAGTGAAGGCATATCTTTCGTATGCATTATTGCGAGCTTCAGTTTCACAGTCCCCTGTCATATTTCAGGTTTAGTTGAATCAGATCATCTTTGTTTAATTATCTCAGGATTTGTGTGAAGTTTTTTGTTATCATGTTCTTCTTTCTTGGCAGTATGCAAGTGGAATATTCTCAGTGCTGTTATTGCGATTCAGGGAGAGCCTCAAAGTACGTATATTGCTTGTAGATCTTGCAGCAACTTCTCGCCTCTCAGCCATACTGTTAATTTGATGTATCTCATTTGGTTATGCATACTACTCTTCTATTTCAGGGTGAAATAGGCATCTTTTTTCCCTTGATAGTTCTAAGACCACTGGATGGTTTAGATTTTCCTGTCAACCAAAAACTCAGTGTTCTTCGGTATACAGTTCTTCCTGATTAACTAGTTTTTACTATGCATATGAATTTCTGTGTTAATGGGTTTTCGTGACATGTTGGATCACCAATAGGATTTTGACCAGTCCTTTTCCTAATTATTAATTTGGTTAAGTGTGGGTTTGCAGGATGCTAGAGAAAGTATGTAAAGATCCACAAATGCTTGTTGACATTTTTGTGAACTATGACTGTGATCTTGAGGCACCAAACCTGTTTGAAAGAATGGTATGATTTTACATATGAATTTGTGACGTTATCATAAAATATAAACAGCAGTTAAGGTATATTTGACTCTGAAGAATATGAAAATCTGAGTCGTTTTCCAATTTTATATCTAGGTTACATCTCTATCCAAAATAGCTCAAGGACCTCAAAACACTGATCCAAATGCAGTTGCTGTGTCTCAAACAGCTTCAGTTAAAGCTTCATCACTTCAAGTAGGTTTAGTTATTGCTTTCATTATTAAAAATAACCAGCTGATTGAACAACCATATTTGCCCAAGTTGGAGGTTGATCCCTTCTTTCTTTGTCTACCTAGGGTCTTGTGAATGTTCTTAAGTCACTGGTTGATTGGGAACAATCACATAGACAATCAGAAAACTTAAGAAAGAGGACCCTGCCTGAAGGGGCCTCTGCGGAAGATTCTGTGGAAATGAGACCCAAAGAAGATGTAACCAGTGATTTTGAGAAGGCAAAGGCTCATAAATCTACATTAGAAGCTGCCATTGCAGAGGTAACTTATCATATTTTCTTTCTATTTTTTTATCAGGGAAGGGAATGTTTACTGGTTCACACACGGGATTTGGCTTGACCTTTGCTTGTTTATTACTTAGGCTGTAGTAGCGGGCTAATTTCTGTTTTAATATCTTTTAGTTCAACAGGAAACCCATGAAAGGAATTGAGTACCTAATATCAAATAAGTTGGTGGAAAATACACCTGCTTCGGTTGCACAATTTTTGAAAAACACTCCCAATTTGGACAAGGTTGTAATTATATCTAAATATAATTTTTTTTCTTATCTGCATTTGATTCAAGTTGGGTCTGTTATATGTAACTGACTTTTGCTTTTAGGCTACAATTGGTGATTATTTAGGCCAGCATGAAGAGTTTCCCCTTGCGGTGATGCATGCTTATATAGATTCCATGAACTTCTCTGGAATGAAGTTTGATACTGCAATCCGTGAGTTTCTTAAAGGATTCCGTCTTCCGGGGGAAGCTCAAAAGATTGATCGAATCATGGAGAAGTTTGCAGAGAGGTAACTGCTTTTGTACTTGGTTGCATCTTTCCTTACCTCCTGCTTAGGTGGGGGTTTGTTGTCTGTGTCAAGACATATGGATGGGCATATAGTTGTATTTTTATGCTTGTGTGAGAATCAACTATTTTGCTATGATTTGGCTTTTAAGTTTGACAAGTAAAATATAGTGTCATATATCATTTGCTTTCTAAATTTGCTCAAAATTAATACTTATTGTGCTAATAGCAGTGATATAATCTTGTGGATCTCTTTTCTATGGCAGATATTGTGCAGATAATCCTGGTCTTTTTAAAAATGCTGATACAGCATATGTTCTTGCATATGCTGTTATTATGTTAAATACTGATGCACATAACCCAATGGTGTGGCCTAAAATGTCCAAGTCAGATTTTATACGCATGAATGCAATGAATGATGCTGAAGAATGTGCCCCTACAGAACTGCTGGAAGAGATCTATGACTCCATTGTCGAAGAAGAGATTAAAATGAAAGATGATACTTCTGTTATTGGAAAAAGTAGCAGACAAAGGCCAGAAGGTGAAGAAGGACGCCTCGTCAGCATTCTTAACCTGGCTCTCCCCAAAAGAAAGTCAGCAGCGGATGCCAAGTCTGAGAGTGAAGCCATCATTAAAAAAACACAAGCTATATTTAGAAATCAAGGTGTCAAAAGGGGAGTTTTCTACACAGCACAGCAGATTGAACTTGTGAGGCCCATGGTAGAAGCTGTTGGGTGGCCTTTGCTAGCTACTTTTTCTGTGACTATGGAGGAAGGTGAGAATAAGCCTCGGGTTGTTTTGTGCATGGAGGGCTTCAAAGCTGGCATACATATTACATTTGTGCTTGGAATGGATACAATGCGCTATGCTTTTTTAACGTCTCTTGTCAGGTAATTAGCCCCCCAACCCTCTTTTCATCAAGCGCATGTGCACAAAATGTTGGTTTTACAATCAATAATTAACATCTTTGTGCATGGAAGTACAGTATAACAATTGCCATGTTTATTAAGTTTCTTTTTTCATGACTCAGGTTTACTTTCTTGCATGCCCCAAAGGAAATGCGTAGTAAAAATGTGGAAGCTTTGCGGACACTATTATTTCTCTGTGACTCAGACACAGATGCCCTTCAAGACACATGGAATGCAGTTCTGGAATGTGTTTCTCGCCTTGAATTTATAACATCAACTCCTGCAATTTCTGCCACTGTCATGCAGGGATCAAATCAAATCTCTAGAGATGCTGTGGTTCAATCTCTAAAAGAGTTGGCTGGCAAGCCCGCTGAACAAGTGTTTATGAATAGTGTTAAACTACCGAGTGATACAGTTGTAGAATTCTTCAATGCTCTCTGTGGTGTATCAGCTGAAGAACTTAAGCAAACTCCAGCTCGTGTTTTCAGCTTGCAAAAGCTTGTTGAGATTAGCTATTATAACATGGCTCGTATACGTATGGTATGTCATTTATTGAATGAGAAATGCACGTTTTCATCTTCATGTTATTTATGTCCTAGTATCCCCCCACCCAATGTGTTATGAGGTTTATTTGTTGTTTATCCTTCATGGTGTGTGCTTTTAGTATTTACTATTTATAAGTCTGTTTTCAATATATTGTTTTCAGAAAGGAACAGTAATTTACATTTGTTAATCGGATTCATTTATTCATATAAATGCTAAAGAATTTATGAAAATTTGTCAAGAATGAACTATCCTAATAGTTGTTGTTAGGTACAAATTCAAAAATGATTTTATATCTTTAACACACCCCTTCACATAAAAGTCTTTAAGGCTTGAATTGTGGGCAAAAGACTCGTCCATCAAACCTTGTGCTGAAATTCAATTTAATTTTTGAAAAATTTGGGTGGCAAGGATTGAACTCTTGACTACTTGCTTATAGAGCCTCTATTGCCCTAATACCATATCAAGAACCAACTATCCCAAGAATGCTATAATATCTCTAAGAAGAATAAATATATACATACATTAGTTTGGAAGTTCACAACTACTACTGTGGAATGATATTGTTAGGAACCGAGAAAATATAGCACAACAGATAGGAATGAAACAGAAGGTTGTTTACTGAAATATGAAGGAAAATGCAAAATATTACGAAGGAAAGATAATTCCCAGACTGAGAAAAAACCTTTGACCCTCCCAGAGCTACTGCTCCTCACTTTTACAGAGGCTAATATTCACTAACAGAATACTTGAATGAATTTTCTCACTACCACAATACCTTCTCTTATTCGAGGTCCTATTTGTCACCTGCCCCTCACAATGATTGCCCCCGTAACTATTTGTTATGGGTTTGCTGATCTGTTCTCCTCTAAATTTCTTTTTTCTGACATAGACCCTCCAGACCCGCTCCCCTTTTTCCCCACAATTGGGCCATTCCTCATTTTCATCTTCAGCAATGGGCCTATCAGATATGAAGATGTGCTTTTGCTCTGGGTATCTTTTAACATTGACATGCATAACCTTTGATTATATCCCATTAGTTGGGAGCCCATTACCTGCTCTCATGTCAGCTAGTGTCTTTGATGCTGCTCGGAGCTGCTGTTACTGTGAATACATGGAGAGTTTTTACAAGAAGTTTCTAAGTTCGAAGTGATATGTCTTACAGGTCTGGGCTAGAATATGGTCTGTGCTGGCAAATCACTTTATATCAGCGGGGAGTCATCATGATGAGAAAATTGCAATGTATGCCATAGATTCTTTAAGACAGCTTGGCATGAAGTATTTGGAGCGCGCTGAACTGACGAATTTCACTTTCCAAAATGACATTCTAAAACCATTTGTTGTTCTCATGCGGAATAGTCAAAGTGAGTCAATAAGGAGACTCATTGTTGACTGCATCGTTCAGGTGTCTTTGAATTGATCTCGCTTTCTTGTGTAATGATGTTTATTTTCTTCATTTATGCCTGATATTTTTGGACAACTCTGCTAGAAATCAGCTGGTTTGATGTCTATTTCAGATGATAAAATCCAAGGTTGGAAGCATAAAGTCTGGGTGGCGTAGTGTATTTATGATTTTTACAGCTGCTGCAGATGACGAATTGGAATCAATTGTTGAGAGTGCATTTGAAAATGTTGAGCAGGGTAGGAATGGCTTTCTTTGGTCTTTTCATTGCATTCATCTGTTGCAATTTTGGTGTATCTAATGCTGGGAAATTTTGCAGTCATCTTGGAACACTTTGATCAAGTAGTGGGGGATTGTTTCTTGGACTGTGTAAATTGTCTGATCAGGTTTGCCAACAATAAAAGTTCACATCGTATAAGTTTGAAGGCTATTGCGCTCCTTCGCATTTGTGAGGACCGCCTTGCTGAGGTTTGTTGGGTATTATTAGTTGAAATTTGCATTTTTTTTTTATTGGAAGAGTATGCTTAAATTTGAATGAGGTTGGATATTTCGACATTTTTTCTCATATAAGCTGCCTGTATTTTGTATTCATCTTAGGACGTATTACAACATTGACCTAAGTTCACATTCTATATTTATGTTAGATGTTATTCATGCCCATATCTACCCTTTTTAAGTTTCATAATAGCTAGAAGTTCAGAGAGTATATAATGTTGAAAGCAAAATAGTTTATTTATTTTTGTAATGTACCTAATCCTGTCCTAATAGGTTAGGTGTTTTGGAGTAAACAAATTTTGGTGTTGATTTCTTGTCAGTGTTCTCATTTCTTGGGAAACTATAGAGAATATGCTGGCTTTGCACCTGATTTTGAGTATTGTAGCTAGATGTGTAGAGTACTTAAGGACACAGGAAGTACATTTTACTTTACTGTTACAAACTAGTTACTTTGCTACATGAACTCCCTTATTTTAGGTGTTTTTCATTTGTTTGTCTGAAGGGTCTCATTCCTGGAGGTGCTTTAAAGCCTATTGATGCTGATGGGGATGCAACTTTTGATGTGACTGAGCATTATTGGTTCCCTATGCTGGCTGGTTTATCTGATCTAACATCAGACCAGAGACCAGAGGTTAGAAGTTGTGCGCTTGAAGTCTTGTTTGATTTACTGAACGAAAGAGGCAGCAAGTTCTCTGCATCATTTTGGGAGAGTATTTTCCATAGAGTTTTGTTTCCTATTTTTGATCATGTGAGACATGCTGGAAAGGAGGGCTTTATATCTACCAATGATGACTGGTTTAGTGAAACAAGCATACATTCACTGCAGCTTCTTTGCAACCTTTTTAACACTTTTTACAAGGTAAAGAAATAACATGCCATTATATTTTTTTCTTGTGATTTTGACAGCTTGTACTCTGGTGTTAGACATTTCCTGATGTCAAATTTAGTAATACACAACTCAGTATGTGACAACTTGATGAACTATAACTTACAAGTGTAAGTATTAAAACTGACATTTACTGCTTGTTACTTGTTAGTGTTTCTTCAGCTTAACAAATGGGTGCTTCTTAAACAAAAAAGAATACTGCTTAAGGTCCAGTTCTTTTGAATTTGATTAAGTAGTGCCTCTCAGACTAGAGATGTTCCAGGAAAGATTTGGGTTTGCTCAGCAAGCAGTTTTGGTTGTTCCATGTTGGAGGTTCTAGGAGAGGCAAGGCAAAGGGGTTTAGAAATGTGCTATGTATGCACTGCTTTAGTACATATGGCTGGAGCATAGTGCCGTCTCTGACTTCTATTTAATCAGCAGGGCTTCTCTTTTAGCCTCTTAGTGGTGTTCTGATAACAATTGTGTAAAGAGTTATACAGTGCATTGGTGCACTTCTTTGATTGCTTCCCTTCCTCGTTGTTTTACTTTTGCTTGAGGACACTGTCTGCTCTGATATTGTACTCTTCTGTTTTATCTTGTTAATGGAGTTTGTTGTATCACAATGCCCTCTTGGGAAGGTGGGGTAAAGGGGGGAGTACACTGATGCATTAATGATGGTAATGATGATCATATATTGTGAAGATTAAGGAAAAGGACATGTGGCTATGAAACTAATTCTTTTTAGAGTTTACTGTTTGTTTCCATTATGCAGGACCATCCTGCACTCATTGCTAATGTACTCAGGCAATGAAATAAATTTGTTGGTATCTTGAACTTGATGCATACATTAGCTTTTATAAAATTAGATGAAAATGTTCATTATTTTTTATTAATTTGTTATGAAATAGGAAATTGTTATTATGTATTGACAAAAAAATTCATGAGCAAACTTTCTTCCAGGAGGTTTGTTTTATGCTGCCGCCGCTGTTAGGTTTGCTGTTAGACTGTGCTAAAAAGACAGATCAAACAGTGGTGTCAATATCTCTGGGTGCTTTGGTGCATCTCATTGAAGTTGGGGGACATCAGTTCAGTGATGGTGACTGGGACACACTACTAAAAAGCATAAGGTGCATTTTATCTTATTTTATGACGATCTGCTATAATTGTTAGAGTAAATAATCATATTAATTTATATTTGACCTCCAGTGATGCTGCCTACACAACACAACCTCTTGAGCTCCTTAATGCTTTAAGTTTTGAAAATCCAAGGAACTTTGGAAGCATAATTAAAGATTTGGATGCAGCTGACAATGAGGTAGCGAGTGATACTCAACTTGATGGTGGTGATAATGGGAAATCATCCCTCCTGGCATACTACTATACAAATGCTGATGGCATTGAAGATTCAGCATTGCAATTGAATGTGGATCGTTCTGAAGGTTTGATATATAAACATTCTGTTGAGTCCATGTTTAACCAAATTTTCAGTCAGATAACTGAGAAGCTGCATCTTATTGAAAACTAGAAACAAATAGAACTGTGAAATCGCCTTTTTTGCTTTTTTTTTTTGTAAAAAAAAAAACCTTTTGTACTGACTTTAGAAAAAAATGGTAAGTAGGGAAGGGGGAGGATAGAAATGAAGAATAAATGTATATGTTTAGTGACAATTAAGGAATTGTTTATTAATGTAGGCCTTCCATCATCATCAGGAAGAACTCCCAAAGCTGCAGATGCTGGAGGCCTCCAGCGGAGTCAAACATTGGGTCAACGGATCATGGGAAATATGATGGACAATCTCTTCCTCAGAAATCTTACTTCTAAATCTAAAAACCGTATATCAGATGCTTCTCAACCTTCTTCTCCAGTTAAGGTATTATCCTAAAAAAAGGTTGTAGTGGGCTTATAATAACTACTTTAGGATTATCACATGAATTTTTCTTATATTTTGGTTCTTAATTCCTTGCCATTTTAGGTTGTTGATGCTGTGGAACCTGATGGCAAGGATAAGGAGAGTCCTTTGCTGGTAACTGTAAGGGGCAAGTGTATTACTCAATTGTTGCTACTTGGTGCAATTGACGGTATTCAGGTTTGTATGTAAATTCCTTTTGTTTTTATGTCTTGCAGATCTTGCATCCCCGTGTTTCTTAAATTTTTTTAATGAATAGTTAAGGCTAAATATTTTTTAGTGAAACAAGATGGATAAGTTTCACTGGGAATAGAAATCTCTTAGATCTCTGTTGGCTCTACTGCCAATTTTTTGTTTACTTAGGAAACCTTTGGGGTGAGGACTTATTTTCACAGTGCATGAGTTAAAAGGAGGGAGAAACATACTTCCAGGTTCTAGCAAAAACTTTCTTCATATGGTCAGTTTGATGAATTCATTATTGTTGATCTGGTCGCAAAGGTACTGAGGGATGGAGAGAGGGACATATAGGTTTAATATTCTCATCCCAATCAGTGTTTCTAATTATTTGCAGAAGAAATATTGGAGCAAGTTGAAAATACAACAGAAGATTGCTATAATGGAAATTTTGCTGTCTATGTTGGAGTTTGCCTCTTCATATAACTCATCCATCAATCTTAGAACTCGCATGCACCAAATTCCTGATGAAAGGTAGTTAAATGGAAGTATATTTTCTTTTTTCTGTTGTCTTAGAATTTGTTATATTTGGGATGAATGACTTTAAATCATTATCAACTTATTTTTGGACAGGTCACCAGTGAATCTTCTTCGCCAGGAATTAACTGGCACTAGCATATACTTGGACATTTTACAGAAATCAACTTATGGATTTGATACAAGAAAGGAGGGAAGTCCACAGTCTGATGGTTTTCAAGATGGTGATAGCACAGCCGATAATGGCTCAAGTATCACTGAGTATTCTGATTCAGAAGAGAAATTTGAAAGAATAGCTGAGGAGAAACTGGCATCTTTCTGTGAACAGGTACTCAGGGAGGCATCTGATCTCCAGCCCAGTGCTGAAGAAACCCCTAACATGGATATCCACCGTGTCTTGGAACTGCGTGCACCTATCATTGTTAAGGTAAAAATTTATTCTCCATGATATTATATGAAATTTGAAAAGCATTCTGCTCAGTCTCCTAGTTTAGCTGTGTGATATTCTTGATTAATGCATTGTGTATCATAGTTGCATGTATGGATAAAATTATATATTTGCATAGCCTGTCCTTGTAGAGCAATTTTTCTTCTGCTTCTTGTATAAGTAATATTCAATCTTCTTTGTCTCATTGTAAGAAACAAAGTTTAAGACAAAGAGTGGCTTGGATCAAGTTTTCCTGCTTTAGTAACTTGCAAATTACTGCTTTTTGAACTCCGTGGACAAGATTTTTGCCCGCCCATGTTTCTTTGGACAACAGACCAAAACTATTGGGGTCTGTAGTCCTTCTTTCCATTAAAATCTACATGGGTGAGATTTGTTTTAGCTAATGTTTACTTTGACAACAAATTGCAAAACTATTTTAGGTCTGCAGTTCTAAGTTATATTTCCTATATTATTTTTAAGATTACTTTGATTTTAATGCTATTTACCATTTTTGTATGATGCTTCAGTCATATATAATTGTTACAACGTTTTCTTAGTTCCGTTCCATCATTTGTTCAGTCCTGTAGGTGATAAACTAATGTTTATTAACTTTCTTGGTCCTTTAGGTGCTTAGGAGCATGTGTTTTATAAACACTAAGATTTTCAGAAGACACCTCAGAGAGTTCTATCCTTGGTTAACAAAACTTGTATGTTGTGACCAGGTACTTTCTTGTCTCTGCTAGTAATTGAAGGATGCATTTTCTCATTGCTGTGTAAATTATGATCTGTGTAATGCGTAAGTGCTGGGATTTGATAAAATGGTATGCTTCTAACAAAACACACAAATGCAAACTGTCAGGACAAATAAAGCATCTACCTAGCAAAAGAGAACTCTATATATATTTGTAGACCCTCTCTTTTTCATTTTCATGCTTGTGCTTGAAATTTATATCCAAGTGTATTTACTGCCAATGCCCTCTATAATATTGGATTCCATTGTAAAGTCTCAAATACGCTCACGCTTCTGTTAGACGTAGTTTTTGGCAAATTATGGGTGGGACCTATGAGAGTGATCTTTACTCTCAACGACCCACTTAGTTCATTTAATTCAAATATCGTTTACTTACTACCCACTTCTGAACTAGATTTACCAATGAAGTGGTTAATGGGTCATTGACGGTAATCACCCTGAGCTGGTCACTACCCTTGATTTTCCCAGTCTTTTCTTTTTCTTGTTATATATCTGCAACTCTGGGAGTTGAAGAATCTGTCATTTAATGAACTGATAACCATTGGCTTGATCAGATGGATGTTCGTGGAGCTCTTGGTGATCTATTCCAAGCACAGTTGAAAGCTCTTGTGCCATAGCTAATCTTTTAATGCCACTGTTTGGATTCTCCGAAGATACATTTGCGGTATCCAGATTTCATTGGCTTGGAAAGGAAGTATTGTAGTCTTTTGCTATTCATCTTTTTGAGGTAGTTATGTGCTGGCAGTAACACAGTTTTGTAGAAAGGAAGGCAACAGAAATGCAACTGAAATCTTCGGTCTCATTAAATCTCCGAAAAATTGGTTGCACATATCTTCATCATTGGTTTGTGCAGTATTTGGACAATAGCCTAAGCTCTGATTGAGACGATCTCCAATCAGTTTTTTGTTGTATGATAATAGCTGTATACCATAAGCCCTTATGTCTTACATTAGGAAAAATGTTAAATATTTGCATTTCATACTGTATACAAAAGAGAAAAAAAGGCATTAATTCTCCCTTCTTTTACCCCCTTCTTGCAGTCTCTTATGAGACGCTCGTAGTGGTACAATGCTTTGAGTGTTTAGACCTTTAATTGGGATCTTAATATTGCATTAGTATAAGTACGTTGTTTTAAAGTGATTCTGAATTCTGATGGGTTATTAAAAACTTGAGGGGCAGAAATTTACGAATAAAAATTTACGATGTTGACTGGTAGATCACCTTCTCCCATGTATATAGGGAAGGAAATGAATGTGCTGACTTGTTGGCTGGATGGGCAGCGGAAGGGTAACGAGGTTATCAAGTTTTTCAGGAGATTCCTCAAGGGCTGTATCGAAGATTTCAGACAGATTGTATAGGGATTCCTTTACCCCGATCTGTTGTTCATTTGTGGGTCTTTTTGTCTCTTTGGGCCTTTGGCCCCTTTCTCACACCAAAAAAAAAAAAAACCCGACGGTGCAAGTCGTGTGCAATAAGTATTATATTTGAACGTACACATCGTCATTCGTGACCCCGTTCCACCCCAAACGGTACTGCAATTGATGCGTTGTAAAGTAAAACTTCTCCATTCTTGTTTGCCTTGGGGAATGTGAACAATCAACAGTTAGCTCATCTTCTGTTATTTCCCTGTAAATCTCCGTGCAGTTAGGTTTAGTTGCCTCTATATTTGTTTATGGTATCAATTTACTTTAGAGCAACTACTGCAGACATGTTGACACATAGTTGAAATGTAATGTGATATGCTCTTAAAAAAAAAGTAATAGTACTGACTATTGTAATTTTACTCGAAACTGATAGTGATGGGAGTGCCAGTAACTCTTACATCCTCGGTGAGAAGAAATCCTGATTCAAGGGGTAAAAAAAATAATGATAAAATTTTTATTTTTGTATAATTATTAATTTAAAATTAATCTTAAATCGACTATAAAATTTTACTCTATTTGAAATCGAATTGACAACTGTATAACAAATATAAATATAAAGACTAAGTCTAAGAATGCTCGGTTCAAAATTGGGCCACAAGTGTCCCTAACTGTTTGGTATAGTTTTTAGACACTCCGAATCAGTTCTAAAAGTAAAATGTGTAAGGATCTTATCATTTCTTAGAAAAAAATCTTTATCATTCATTCTATTAAGTATACCCGTGTGTGTGTGTATGTGTGTATATATATACTTTTCAATAATACTATTCAAAATGGACGCTTGTGTATAATAATAGTGAAATTTATTTAAATTTATTTATGTACCAAAAAAATAGTGAAATATGTTTAATTTCTTCTGTTAAGTTTAAAAAATTTAAGAACGCCATATTCTCTGTTTGGCTACATCCGTTGGATATTTTGAAACTGGTGGTGAGGCTGCTGTAATTGGGCAGAACCTAATGTAAATCATATTGAGGAAAAAGGTGAGTAAAACTCCAAAATCCATGGATTAAAGGGGAAAAAATCAATTGATTAAAGAACAACAAAAGGAGAGTAACTAATGTAAACTTTGCTTGATGTTGGTTGAAATTATGCATTCTACAATCTAAAGGGAAATATAACGTACACAACATCTGATCAAATGAGATATAATGATTGTACAATTTGCATACTGTATATAACTATAAATAAATAATTTTGAAAAGAGAAAAAATGTAAAAAGAGATTATAAGAGTGTGTATAGTTAGAATGCAAAGATAACTTATGTAAATAATATTACTCAATCAAATAAGAGGCGTGGCCATTCCTAATGGCAGTAGAGAATAAGAAGAATAACGTATAAGGCAAAAGAGTTAAGCCAAGTGATTTGAAATGAACGAAAGGGACTTTTAAGGTAACACAAAATTTAAAAAGGTGCATTGCTTCCGTCTGAGGCTTTGAGTCAAAGGCTTATCCTTTATACTTTACATTTGAATTGCCTTTCTGTTTGATTCTTCCTTTCTTTGCTTTGCTAGATTGTTCTCCCTCTCCTACCCCGTACGCATTTTTAAGAACAATAATGAAGTATCGAGCTGGTGTAGTCTTCCGGTTCTCCATTGGAATCTAGTTCTTTGCTGAATCTTTATGCAATTTCTTTTCTTCGGTAACTTTCTTCCCAATAAAAGTACATGATTTTTTTAATCATTGGATTGAGAATAAACACCTTCATATACATGGGTTTTGGGATAGAGGGTACCCAAAAGCAGAGGAGGGGAAGTCGAGGCAGAAAAAACCAGAAGACAACATGGGATTTCAATGCTTTACAATGTGCTTTTTGTTAGCACTTTGCATACTAAGCCAAGGTTTGGCAAAGGGTGTCCTTGGATTCGCTTGCAACTGGGGAACGCGTTCAACGCATCCCCTTCCACCCAACATAGTCGTGAAGCTCCTGAAGGACAATGGGTTTAACAAAGTGAAGCTCTTTGAAGCTGATGCTGGAGCTTTGAAGGCTCTTGGAAATTCTGGTATTGAGGTCATGGTTGGAATACCCAATGACCTCTTAGAATCTATTGCAGGCAATGTCAATAATGCAATTGCATGGGTGACCCAAAATGTGTCCACTCCCGTATCCAAAAATGGCGTCAATATAAGGTAAGATATTGCCTTGCCTCTTCATCCAAATGCTTATTCTCTTCTGCTATTAGAGCTTTCTGTTTGAGCGAAGTTCCAAATGAAATGCATCTGGAAAGCCCTTCTAGTATATAAATTTGCAGTATATTTGTTGACACCCGGAGAGTTACAACCTTTTTCTACAGAATATTTTTACTTTTGGTTTGTTTATTTTCGCATAATCAAAATCCAAATTCCTATATTAGGTGGAGAAATATTATATTTATTAGTCATTTTATTTTTACATAAAATTTATTTTATTAAATTTAAATTATTAAATTTATTAAATTTTATAAATTAAATTGTGCAATGTAACTGTTTTTATTCTGAGTGTAAAACTTTTTTCTGAAACTTTTTAGATAAAGTTTCAATTTTTTTGGTAGTGTCTATTGGTACCTAAGTGAAAAATCAAAATCAAAAGTTTGCAACTTTTCTCCGAAAACACGTAAATTTTTGTTTACGCATATCATCCCAAGCAAGACATTTTGGCACAGGCCGTTTAACAATTTGTGGAATTTACAGATATGTTGCTGTGGGTAATGAACCTTTTCTCAAATCATACAATGGTCGATTTGTACAATCTACATTTCCAGCCCTCCAAAACATTCAAGCAGCCCTCATAAAAGCTGGCTTAGGTCGGCAAGTGAAGGTGACTGTCCCTCTAAATGCAGATGTCTACCAGAGTGATAGTGGACTTCCATCAGGTGGAAACTTCAGGCCCGACATTCACACCCAAATGATCTCCATAATCAAGTTTCTCAGCCAAAATGGTGCTCCCCTGACCATGAACATCTACCCATTCCTCAGCCTTGACGCAGATCCCAACTTCCCCAAAGAATTCGCCTTCTTCAATGGCTCTGCAGCCCCTGTCGTTGATGGCTCCATAACTTATACCAATGTCATGGATGCCAACTTTGATACCCTCATTTCAGCTCTTGAAAAGAATGGTTTTGGCTCAATGCCTGTCATAATTGGAGAGGTTGGGTGGCCAACAGATGGAAGCGCCAATGCCAACATACAGTATGCTCAGAGGTTCAATCAAGGCCTGGTTGACCGCATAGTGAAAAGGCAGGGATCTCCCAAGAGAGCCACCCCACCAGATATCTACGTTTTTGCACTTATAGATGAGGATGCTAAGAGCGTTGAACCAGGCAATTTTGAGAGGCACTGGGGCATCTTCAACTACGATGGTTCCATAAAATACCCTTTGAATATGGGTAGTGGAAAACCATTAGTGGCTGCAAAAGGGGTCAGGTATTTGCCAAGGCAATGGTGTGTTATGTCACCTCAAGCAAGCATTTTAGACCCCAGCTTGGCGCAGAGCATGGGTAAAGCTTGCACATATGCTGACTGCACCAGTCTTGCTCCTGGGTCATCTTGTGGCGGGTTAGACACTAGGACTAATGTTTCATATGCATTCAACATGTACTACCAAACCATGGATCAGCGTAAAGATGCTTGTGAATTCAACAATTTGTCAACGATCACTAACATAGACCCTTCTCCACCTCAAAGTGCCTGCAAATTTAAGATTATGATTGATTTGGGGAAGCATGAAAAGACGTCTACCTCACTGGCTTCACCAAGAAAGC
Source organism: Dicorynia guianensis (assembly GCA_037013595.1). Lineage (NCBI taxonomy): Eukaryota > Viridiplantae > Streptophyta > Magnoliopsida > Fabales > Fabaceae > Dicorynia > Dicorynia guianensis. Next base: position 23,234,261 of record JASUAB010000015.1, read on the forward strand.
AGCTAGACTCACTGGGCATGCTGGTATACAGCTTCATTTTCCTCATCCTGGCTTTTCTGTGAATTTAGTTTGACTTTTAAAGTTGTAAATGCAAGTCCTCAAGATTTTCATTTGTACAGTTTCATTTTCTTCGAGATTTCAATTTCTACATATAAGTTGTATGAACAGTTGAATGATTAATTTCTCTCTTTCTTCGGAGTGACTCCTGCTTTTACATTTAGCCCTGCCCCTTAAATGTGCATATGTCTCAATTTCATCTGTTGATAATTTTAATCTGCAAGTATTTGGCCTGCCCTTGTATCTCTGCATAATCAATTAAAAGTAATCATGTTGCTGCATTCTAGTAAGATTAATTTATTTTGAAGTAGCTTTTCTGGGCAAATATAAATGGAGATGACTTAATGTAAGGTCAATGTTCTCTTCTCCAATGGTGATTTAGCTACGCGATTTCACGACTCTGCTTCTCCATAGAGGGAAGTAAAGAGAAGACGTAGAAGAAGGACAATAAACAAATGCGTTAAAGTATTTTTTTTACCTTACATCATACTCTTTATAAACACGCGAGATTTTTAAGTAGCAACGACTCATCCATGACATTGGGACCCTAGATTTTAAATGGACAATTCTTGTGTGGGTTCATTTTATAGAAATTAAGATTTTGACATCAAGCCATAATAACAATTTTTGTAAGTCTTTATATCCCCACAAATAAAACTTTATTAAATCCCACTTAAAAAAATTGAAACATTAAATTTATTAATTATTAGATTAAATTGTAAGACTTATTTAATTTCAAAACTTTTATTTGTCTATGAAAATTCAATAAATCACCTTTTCTAATTTGTAAGCACCTTTTGATCCTTTGAATTAGTTGTTTGGATAAAAACTCAAAAATGCTTTTAGCATAATAAAGAATTATAAATTTCAATTTTTGAAGACAATTAATAACTATAATTTTAATAAACGTACCCTAAGTATCGAAAAACCCACTGTTAGAACTAGACCTGAATTCAGGGGTGAATTCTTGCCATGCCAGATAAACTTGAACCACAGGTTAGATCCAATATCTAAAATTGATGGATGAAACTGCCTGATTGACCCATATCCCTACTAATTATAAACATTGCACATAATTTTTGTGTAGAAGTAGTGATGTCAGTTCACTATCTTTCCTTTTGTATTATTATCTACTTAACCGTATTTTAAGACGATTTACACCATTAACTTTTGTCTCATCCACCCAGAACTTATGCACTTTAGAGTAGCTGAAACCAAAAGACTTATAAGCAACCAAGCTGTTGGTTCTTCTTCTAAACCTGAAACCATCAGTACCACCTATTTTTCACTGTTGCATGCTCAAAATAACAGTACTAAATTTAGCAAGTTAGAATTGCTGAGAAAAAGTTTAAAATATTTAAGTCCATCAATTCTTTAATCCAAAAAAAATGGAGATTTTCATGCTCGTCCTTTAAAGTGTTAACAGCTTGCCATGAAGTGTTCAATGAAATTGAAACAAACAGACCGAAGACGAGGTTCACTTTCATGTGTTACAGTTAGTGCTATTGTTTGTTGGGAGTGAGAAAATCCATTTTAGTTTTGAATTGAACATTAGAATCTTTCTTTTTCTTCTTCAAAATCCAGTTTGTCTGTTGAGTCTCAGTTCCTAGAAATAAGAGGTAGAGGAAGGACATGGGAATTCGACCCATTTCGTGCATAGTTGCAGCAGTAGCACTTTCCTTACTTAGCCAAGATTTGGTTAAGGGTGTGAATTGCTTTGCGTGCAACTGGGGAAGAGTTGCAACACAGCCCCTCTCTCCAGACATAGTTGTGCAGCTGATGAAGGACAATGGATTTGACAAGGTGAAGCTCTTTGATGCTGATGCTGATGCATTGAAGGCTCTTGCCAAGTCTGGTATCCAGGTTATGGTAGGAATAGCCAATGACTACTTAGCATCCCTTGTAAACAATTCCAAAGCTGCTGAAGATTGGGTGGCTCAAAATGTGTCCCAGCACATCAAGAATGGGGTTGATATAAGGTACTAATTAATACCTTCAATTTTTTTCTACATAGGCACTGGTATAATTCTTGTTGACTCCCACATGAAATGGCCACTAGAATTCCTATACATGAATTGAGTTTGTACCTACCTTGAGTCTTCATGCCCGTGCAAGAACCTCCCAATATCGTTGATCCAACTACTTAAATGGAATTATCTTAATGGCCCATGCACCATATCTAATTGCATATCCTCTCTTCCACACAATCCTCATTTCACAAAATCTAAATAATTAATTTTATTAAATTTCACAAAATAAACATAAAAATCATACTTTGTGAGTCATTTTGCGTCGTTGTGAGCATTGTGAGAGCAACCTTTTTAATTGCTTGACTTTCCTTTTCTATAAGAAATGCACAAGGACCATGCCCAAGCAAAAATTTCATAATCCTAGTTGTATTAATTTTTCATTTGACAAGAAATTTTTTTTTTATTTTAATTTCTGGAAGAGTATCCCCTATTTTTAAGGTAGAAGATAATACCTTTCAGGGCAGGACAAGAAAATTTTCTACATGCATATATACATACCATGTGATAGATAACAATTAATATGCATGTAATTAGGTGCAGGTTTATTTTTATTGCTGTGATCTACATTCTAATACATTCACTTGCACCATTTTTTTTTGGTTAACTACACTTACTTGCACTTTGATTTGGACACTTGACACCTGAAATGCATGCAAGAATCTCCCTAGCTAACAACTATGAAAACATTACACAGATATAAATAGGGAGTGTTTCACAGAGAGAGAGAGAGAGGTCTAAGGTTGAGAAGAAGTAAATTTATTTAATTACTATTTTGCCATTAATGAATATGTTTAATTACGAAGATGCCACCGTAAAAACAATATTACCGGAAAAAAACATCTCCAGGATGTTTCGTGATTTTAACCCCAAACACAACCTTTTTACAAAACTATTTAAAAAACTAAAATATAAAATACATCTTTTCAAACAGATTTAATGACTTTTATGTTCTTAAGAATAGAAACCAAATGGACGCATACTCACCAATACCTTCTTTTGGTGGATTAATTCATAGGTATGTTGCTGTGAGCAACGAAGCTTTCCTTAAAGATTACAAGGACAAGTACATATACAGCGTACTTCCAGCCCTCCAAAGCATTCAAGGGGCCCTGGCAAAAGCAGGCTTAGGCAAGAAAGTGCAGGTGACTGTCCCTCTAAATGCAGATATACATGAGAGCTACAATGGCCTTCCATCAGGAGGAGACTTCCGCTATAACGTTAAAGATCAAATTCTCCCAGTGCTCAAGTTCCTCAATGACAATGGTGCCTCCGTCGCCATCAACATCTACCCATATCTCAGCCTTTACTATGACCCCAAATTCCCCAAGGAATATGCCTTCTTCAATAGCACCTCTAACTCTCTTGCTGATGGCAAATTCACCTACACCAATGCCTTTGATGGGAACATTGACACCATGATCGCATCACTTGAGAAGAATGGCTTAGGTTCATTGCCTATCGTGGTTGGAGAGGTTGGATGGCCAACAGATGGTGACTCCAATGCCAACATCCCCAATGCACAAAGGTTCTATCAAGGCCTAATTGACCGCATAAACAAAAACCAGGGCACCCCCAAGAGGCCTAATACCATCCCAGATGTGTACATGTTTGGTCTTTTAGATGAGGATGCCAAAAGCACTCTACCAGGCTATTTTGAGCCACACTGGGGTATCTTCAACTATGATGGGTCCATCAAATACCAGTTAGATTTGGGTAGTGGGAAACATTTGGTGCCTGCAAAAGGGTTAAGTACATGAAGAACCAGTGGCGTGTACTTTCACCAAATGCAGACATTTATGACCCCAAAATAAAAGAGAACTGGCAAATTGCCTGCGGTGCATCAACGGGTTGCACAAGTGTTGGTAACGGGTCAGCTTGTGAGTGGCTGGATGATAGGACCAAAGCTTCATATGTATTTAACTCTTTCTACCAGGTAACAAAACAGAGCAAAGATGGATGCAAGTTCAATGGGCTAGCAACTGTCACAGACAAAGACCCTTCACCAGCAAAAGGTACTTGCAAATTCAATCTGGCCCTTGATCTTGGGACACCCAAAGAAGCTGGGTCTGGGAAAAATGATGCTGTTGCAACAAAGCAACTTAACTCAATGGCCATTCGGGTGATAGGATTGCTATTGTTCATCTTCTCATTTATGTGAGTTTGGTGTGATGTTCTCTCTTTTCTTTTGAATGCTATGATAAGTGATTCACTACAATACACCAAGGTTTTGCTTCATATCTTGGATTCTCTTGGAAATAAGATATATAACAAAGCATGTTACGGTGGAAGTTATGCACCTCCTCCTTCTTTCTTTGCACGATGATTAAAATAAAAACTACAATAAATAACAGGCTAAGAACCTATCAAGAATTTAATATAATTTATTTCAATAACATGTTGGTACAATACTAAAAAACTACAATATATAATTCAAGTCTTAGAAAAATTTTTATTGAGAAGAGAATACATCCTTCTCTAAACAAAGATAAATTTGTAAAATTGAACTAATTCAATATTCTTATATTAAATATAATTATTTTATTCCCACGCCAACTTTCTCTATAATTACTAGGCGCACAAGAAATAAAAATAATAAAATGAATGACACTAAATTTTAACATAAAAAATTTTTCAGTATAAGAGAAAAATAATTAGAAAAACTTCACTAGTAATAATTAATAAATATATAAAAAAAAGTCTTTTTAATCCCTATAATATAATAAATATTACTAACATAATATAAATAAACCAAATACCAATAAAAAACACACTAAATAAAGTAACTTTCACTAATAATAATTAATAAATATACAAGGCAAAGTCTTTTTAATCATTATTACTAACAAAATATAAACAAAGAAAGTACCAATAAAAAGATACACTAAATAAAGTATTCTAGCCTAGTTAAAAAAATAATAATAATAATAAACAAGTCACATCAACACAAAACTCTCATAAGAAAATTACAGATTAAAGTTTCATCAAAAATAAAATAAATTCTCTCAATTTAATATTTTAGTATTTGTCGCCTCGCCTCTGGCTTTTGGATTAATAATTAATGAGCTTATCAAAGCCACTTTCAAATGGATATATCAAAGGCCGAGCACAAAAAAAAAAAGTTAGTACCACTTCAAATCATTTTAATTAATGATCTTGTTACTTTTTGAATAATGAAATATGTATATAATAATTATATATATATTTACTTTTATTTATCTAAATTTGTACAAGTATTTTACGTATACTCTAAAAATATGCATTTAGTTTTTTTTTTTTTTACTTTTTTTAGTCCCTCTATTTACATATTATTAATTTTACATAATTTTTATTTTAAAAATTTTAGATTACTAATTTATTAAATTCAGTAAATTACACAAAAAATTTTAATTAATCTAATAATTTACATAAAAAGTAAATATGTTATACTCACAGTGAGAACCCTTTTTCTTTTTCCTGCACTTTATTTTCCTGGCACAATGTAGAAGGTTGCAAATGAGATGAGAACATATCTAAATATCACATTTTTACTTGTTAGACTTTACCCAAATACATTGCAATTTAAAAAATAATAACAACATAATAAAAGTTTTCTTTTAAAAGACTAATTATTGTTATATTATATATTTAATAAAATAAATAAATACTAAAATTGATAAAATAAAATGAGAGTGAAGAGAATAAGATAAGAAAGTATAATTTCTCTAAAAAGATACTTGTCATAATTTTTTAATGAAGATATTGATATTATATATAATATTTATAAAAAAAACAAATGTTGAAAAAATTTATAAAACTCGAATTTGTATTTGGATAGGATACTAATTAATAATAAGGATAAAGACAATAATTTTGAGTATATTTTTAACAAAAATTTCATTTAAATTTTAAGATAATATAAATTTATTATAAAATAAAATTTTACTAAATAAAATTTTTTAAAATGATATTTTAGTTTTCTTATAAGAAAACATTAAATGTTACTCAAACTTATTGTCTAATAGGACACATCATTTATAATAAGTATAAAGACAACAATTTTAAATTTATTTTAATAAAAATATTATTTAAATTTTAAGATAATATAAATGTATAATAAAAGGATATTTTAGTAAATAAAATTTTTTAAGAGAAATTTTAGTAAAAACATGTTTACCCATTTTCACTTGTATATATAGTATAGATTAAATAAAAAATTGTATAAATGAAACAATTACTTTTAAAAGAGTTTAATGGGTATATAACATCAAGCAAGGGATGTCTGCCATTATTATTATAATTAGCCAGAAATAACATTCTAAGGGTACTTTAAGGATGGCAATTTTTCTAGCCCAGACGGGGATCCAGAGGGAATCTTGGGTTTTGACCAAAGAACAGAAAAAAAATTTTGATGGAGAAAAAATTCTCTCTGTCACATTTTGTGATCCCAAAAATATAAATTTATCATAATATCTTTATATAATAATTATATAATATATAATATCAAGTGTAAATTTTTAAAATTTATATAATAATTACATATATAATAAATAATATAAATTTATTTATATTATAAAAATTTTTAAAGTTCTGAATTTTCGTGGGAATCAAAGACAAAAAAAAAAAAATTTTATCCTCAAAGATGGGATAGGAAAAAAAAATTTTCTTAAAGTAGAGGAGTGGAGAACTATTCCCAACCCTTACCCTGCCCCGTTACCATTCCTAGTACTTAGTAAATTTTCAAGACAAAGGAACTTAAGATGTATCAAAGAAAAGGACTTTGGCTTGGGATCTTTGTCTATTGCTAAATAAAGACAACGATATCTCACTTTAATTTTGGTACAAGACATCCCACTTATCTTTCTATTTTTAATTTGTAAATGATTTCCTCTCTTGAACTAATCTTTTGCTATAAAGTCAGGAACTCAACTCACAAGTTTGCAAATGAATAAATTCATGGGTTAAATTATAAAATTATACTATTCTCATACCTAAAATTTGATGCAGAATTCTTATGCTTACATTTATAAATTTTGATGTATTAGTGAGTCTCACATATCAACCGTTATGATATAAATGTGAGAATTTTATATCAAAATTTAAGTGTGAGAATATAATTACTCTAAACTATGTAGAGAAAAAATTGAATCTAATTAATGTAGATAAATCTGTTGAAGGTAGATTGTAATTGGAACTATATATATAGTTAAGTGAAATTACAAACACCCAAGCACGATTGAAAGAGAAGGTTTCTATTTTAATATCCAATCTTTTTCCTCTCTCTCTCTCTCTCTCTCTCTATAAATATATATATATATTTTGAGAAGGTCTCAAATTTAATTTTTATGTGTTAAAATAAAATAAAAAAAAAACTTGAACTTCTTTCTCATGGTGATAAAGTAGAATATATTTTTTTTACATTTTTGAAGAGTCACAAATATGTAATATATATTTTTAAAAACACATTAATTCCCCCCCCCCACCAAGTAGAATAGATAAATGTGTTTTAAATTATAAAATATATAAGAAGAAGAAAATATGTATTTTATGAGCAAACTAAAGGAAACTGAGCAGTTGAAGACATTGGTTTTTTTTCTTTTTAATTACAAGCAACACATTCAAGGACAAAATTTTTTTTAAGATCAATAAATTTAACCTATTAAAAATTTTTAAATAAGAATTGTGTAAAATTTAATTTAGAAAATAAAGAAATTAAATATTTATAAATTAAAATTTATAAAATATTTATTTAGAAATTTAAATTATGTAAACCATATCACACATTAAATTATAGATTCTAGTAAATTTAATAGATATCACTATTAGTAAGATTATATTTTTCTTAAACTTATATAGAAACAAAAACTCTCTTTACTTTAAAATAATTATGATAAAATTGTTCTGATTTTGTTTTAATTGTTACTTTTCTGAAATAAAATTTTCATTAATTCTTGTTTTAGTTTTACTCTTATTTGATCTACTTCTCATTAAATGTTTAATTAAATCTCAAATTTGTTATTTAAGTAGTTTAGCGTTTGAGTTTTTCTATATAAATAATATTTTGATTAAAATTTTTTAAATTAAGATAATTTTGTTACTTTTTAATTGACGTGCATTCTCTTAAAAAATAATTATTTTAAATTGAAGAAGTACTAACTAAATGAGCGGCTAATTGGAGTTGGTACAACGGGTACTGGTACACCATCATCATTACTTTTTTTTTTTTTTGGTTTCATTTTTTAATCTATTAAAAAAATGAGGGTAACATCGTAATTCCATCAAATTTTCTTCAGAAAAATTTGGAGACAAATAAAGAGTAGCCGACCCTGAAGAAGATCGGGTAAAAGGGCGAGAGGAGAATCGGATTTCAAGCCCAAATTTTCGCATTAGCAAACCATAGCCTTTGTTTTGGCTGTTTCTTAATATTTTCCATAACAAAGATCCATTTTTTATAGGTATTTATGTCAGTGTTTGATATGCCGTACGATTGTGTATAAACGATGATCGTAATCTTTGTAGCTTCTTCTACTATATAGAGTATAACGCCCGGAAAGAGAAACAACCGGGCGAAGCACCTATCTCTGGCGGCGGGTTCTTTGGTTTTGGATATCATTGTTTTGATGCATATTCGATTCTGCGCTTCGGGCATCTTTTTCTCAGGCTGAACGAAAATTTTCTCTGGTTTTCCGTCAATTTCTTGCTGACGGATGCTGCAAGTGAAACTTTTCTCTTCCGGGAAATTACTCTGATAGGAACTGCGGTTTCTATTGATTTGGTTGTCTCGAACAGGGACATTATCATATCATAATCGGACATTACATCCTCTCCGCAGTGCGATGGGGTTTTTCTTTTTATTTAATTTCTAGGGTTTCTTTGGGTCAAGTTTGGATTTTGGAGGAGCCTCTTTGTCTGGGAAAGGTTTACCTGTTTGCATTTTCTACGCCATTGGTTCTGGGATTGGTTGAATTGATTGGTCTTCCACAATGAGAATCTAAAGTTCTTAGCTTTTAAAGGGAATATTGCTTTGTTTTTTTTTTTTTTTGTCAGTGTTTATCGGTCCCTTTTGGTTTACGGTGATGCTGGAATGTGAGAGTAAGAATCTACTACTGTTATTATGTTTAAATTAAAGAATAGAGAAGGTCCTGTGCGCTTCTTGTTTCAGCAAGTTCAAGCTCCGCATCTCCGTCAACACCATCCTCTCATGGCTTATATGGTCGGCTACGATCCTTGCTCCCGTTTTAGTAACGCGTTCTCGCAGTACCCATCTCTTCCATCTGACCGTGGTCGAAGCAGCGGCTTTTACCTATCTTTCCCATTTTTGCGGAAGCTAGTCTATGCTAATGTATTCCAAGGTAACAGAAGCATTGGGTACACTCTTAAAGGTTGTTTTGACAACAATGGTAATAGTAATAAGGTGTTTCTCAAGTATAGAGCTCGAGGTTTCGCATCTATTCCTCGCCCGCCTTTGTTAGCTGATTTAGAAGACATTCATGTCCGTGATGATGGCCGCGATGATAATCTTGTTAATGTTAATAATATATCGCTAAATGGAAGTCCAGCTAAACCTGTTCGTTTCGACGATCACCATTTATCCCAGAAACTTGTTGTTGCCGTTGACGTTGATGAGGGTATGTATGCACATGCGTCTCCGAAATTTTTTGTGTCTATTCTTTCTTTGAATTTTCCGTAAATTCAATCATGAATATTTCTCCAATGTAAGTATCTACCCCTTATATGTATTGTTCTATGCTCTGTTTTTTATTAAACATGCGTGGGGTGATGCTGTACCAGGTGCCTCTTTCTTTTATTTTCTTTTGTAATATATACGATTGAAGAATTAAGAAACCGATAAAGTCAAAGGTTCCCTTCCATCGGGTATAAAACAGCCCAATTATTCTACTTTTGGTCTCATGCCTCATGCAGGTTTAAATGTAGATATGATTGAATCTTACCTGGTCAATGTGTCTGTTGCCAGGATAAAAGTTTATACTCTTCCTTTGGTTAAATGTGAACTAAAAGAACCCTTAGAAATTTCCATAAATTTATACTGAGGTTTCTTAGAAAATGTCTAAAAAGAAGATTCTCAGTGTTATTATAGCATTCTCCAATTCAATAGTCTTGGTAGTTTGTATCTGGGTCGGTCTTTAATTCGAGACAAATGCTAAATAATTAATATCTTTTATTTAATATAGAAAATGTCCATTCCTGTTATGTATTGATAATGCACTTGATGTGTTAGATTTGCTGTCATGTGGTAATTCCTTACATAAGTTGTGACTTTTCAATTCATTGTACATTGATTGCTTGATGATTTTAGTGATCATGTTCTGATGTTTCTGTCTTGCATCTGCTATTTTGGATAAGCAGTGTTGGGAAACTTTGTGTCAGCTCTGAACAGGTTCATTGCAGATCGATATTCATCGAACTATTCAGTTTCTGAGTATTGTGTTTACGAGTTCTTCAAGGTATTACCTGGTACCTGCTGTAGTATTACTATATTTAAAGGATTAGCATTTGGAATTGGCAAATGCTCTGTTAATATTCTTGTCAATGAGTACCGCAATTATCATGCTCTTTTGGTGGCTCATTTCTGCCCCGTAGTAACATTTTTTTTTCCTTTTTAATAAAAGAATCCAGCCTTAGAAACAACTGGCCATAGTATTATAGAGAAACCCAATCTTGTTGGAAACTAGGCTTATTTGAGCTGAGTTGGTTTCCATGACATTAATCTTCCATAAAGTGAAAATTAAGGCTAAGCAACCATTCATGAAAATATAAATCCAGATAAACTTTTGATGGTCTTTAGCTTGGAGAGTGTCATGTGTGAGTCAAAACCTGTAGTGTGTTTCAGTTTCTTTTTCTTCTCCTTTGCTTTGCCAACATATCCTAGTGGAGAACTTCCCTTTGCCTAGCGTGATGGAATTAAGTTGTGCCCTTAAGTGCTTTATTTGTATCAAGATTTCATCTTTGCATCACTACCTTTGCATTGCATGGTACGTACTGTTTGCCAAAAACAAGATCCATGGAAAGGAATGGTTGCTCCATATATGCCTAAACATTATATAGGGGGGCAGTTTTTTTTAATATGGTTTTCTTTTTGCTGGAGAGAACTACTTCCTATTTGAACGGAACTTGTTAATTCATTAGTTATTTCTTTGATCGCTTTATTGGATTTCCTAGATTTAATATGCTGTCATTTTCTGAGTATAATTATTCTTCTATTGTCTTAAGCTTATTCAACGCATCAGGTGTGTTTTGGTTTTGCCCCCTTGGTGCTAAATAAGAACATTTTATTGATTTAAAAATCTGTACTCTAAACACCCATTCAGTCAGTTTTATTCTTGTGAACTCTGTTCATAGTTATGTATGGAGTCTGATGAACCCTTCAATTCTGTTACAGATATGGAACTGTTCACGGGATGAAGGTAACTACTCAGTGTATACATCAAACTCTCAGTTGAAAGCAGTTTTGATGCTCTATTTCTTATGAATATTTGTATGATGAGATAAATAACTTCTTTTACTTCTCATTTGATTCTTGTGAAGTTCATCGAATGAGTTTTCTCATGGTCTGGTTTGGATGTTACTGTTGAAATTGGACCTATTAAATAAAAATTTAATTCTTAATCTATCTGATGTTGATTTTGTGATTTGTGGAATACTTGAATAACAACCTAAATGGGTTCTTCAATCTCTGAGTAAAAATGGTTCCAAAACATAAGATACCAAAGATTTCCTATTGCATTTTTTTTATTGGGCTGGTTGGGTAAAATCTCTCCTTGAAGCTGTCAAAGAGTTCAATAATTTTTTCATTCTTTTTATATATAGATGGTTTTATGTCCCTACATTTAAGTCTTTTATGCTTCATGATGACTAATGGGCTGGTTGAAAGACAATTATTTGTTGTTCTGCAGCTGATATCCGCGTGCACGAGTTTTTTAAGACACCATTTTTCAAGTCAGGGATCCACCCTATCCCAGGTGCTCAGACGGCCCTTCAGAAGTTATCAAGATTTTGTAACCTATCAGTTGTAACGTATGCCTGCTGTGTTGAACTTTCTTCAGCATGCATTGGAATCTTGTTAGCATCAACTAACTGGAGCTGTTTATATGTTTATATTCAGATCTCGGCAAAATATAATCAAGGATCACACACTTGCTTGGTTAGAGAAAAATTATCCTGGTCTTTTTCAGGAGATTTGCTTTGGAAACCACTTTGCTCTTGATGGGGTTTCTAAACCGAAGTCAGAGATTTGTAGGTATGCCCCTTAATCATGTTTGGCCTAAATTGCTTTATTGTCAATTTTTTTTTATTTCTGCTGTGGATATGGCCTGATGTAATGTCTAAGAGCTACACCCTGCCGCCCCTCTCACATACCATTTCTTTTTCCCCTTTCATAGTTGCAACTTTGCTGGTTACAGGGAATTGCTGTTGAATTCGTTTTATACTGACATTGACAGGTCTTTAGGTGCTGAGGTTCTTATTGATGATAACCCAAGATATGCAATAGAGTGCGCTGAAGTAGGAGTTAGGGTTCTACTTTTTGATTATGAGAACTCATATCCCTGGTGCAAGGTCGAGTCTGTTGATCAGCACCCTTTGGTTACTAGAGTTAAGAACTGGGAAGAAGTGGAACAGCAATTGATGACATTGATATCTTCATAGTCTCCTAAGAGAGTTCCACCACCTTATGTAATGTGGGGGGCCAAACGCCCCACTACCTAAAATTATTTTTCTAGTAAATATGCATTCAAGTTGTTCTTAGTGCCTCATGATGTAATCCCATTCGCTTCTACGAAAGTAGGCTGGCTAATTTTTAGGCTCCTGAGATTCATACTCGATCCGTAGAAACTAAGGGAATTATATCTAAATGTAACAGAAGAAATGCGATCATTTTTCTGAAGAGTCAAGTATGGTGTGTGCCACATTCTAAAGCTAGATCCTTTTGGCACTGGCTTTATTTGACTTTCTTATTTTCTTTGTCAGATAGTTATATTCGGATGAAACTACTATTCATATGCCTTCAACAAAAATTTCGCCCCATTCAATTTTATATTATTATAAACTATCAATATTTGGTAGGAGTTTTCTCTATCTATAATAAAAGAGGCGGTTGGCCATCAAACATGCCATGGCTCTCTTTTTCCATATTTGGTTGTTCTGTCTGCTTCATCTTTGTTTTTCATGTAGTTGAATTTGGCCTACTATTATAATTTCGAAAAAAGTTATCCATGATGAGATAGGATTCGAAACTTTGGCTTGTGATAATTTGATTAATCGATCTCATAATTTAGTTTATATAGTTAAATAATTTTAATTATTTAAATTTTTTGAAATTTTATAAAATTTTTATTGTAAAAAAGCACTAATATGTGTATATCATTTTTTGTATACACTGTACATTTATATTCTTACTGTTTTTTTAATATCCTCTAAATTTCTGTATGTTATCGTATGTAGGGCATATCTATGTATGCATTAATCATTTTTCAATTTAAAAGAGGAAAGCCGTTATAGTCAAAATAGACATGATTATTGATTGATATGTGATCTATAAATCAAGCAGACACCAAATGTCCCTGTATAAAATGTCATTAAGATTTGAGAGGTTCGTAAAATGTATTTATTCAAAAATCGTTTCTCCTACAAAATGAATGAAAAAAAATAGACACAAATGTCTCACAGGCTGTTTAATGTGTGAGCAGAATTGTTTGTGATGGGTTTATGTGCTACTAGCAAAGTGAAGAAGTAGTGAATAACAGCCAATGATCGCAGAAGGAAGAAGCAAATACCGTGGAAGAAATCAATCTCACAAGTTAACTAAGCTCCTTGTATCCCACAAAATTAGAGAATTGAAAATTAGAGAATCAGCAGTTCATCAATATAAATTTGAGTTTAGAATTATTTTTATTAGAAAAAATTTATTATTAAATAATTTTTACTTTAAAAAAATTAATTTTTTATGTAAAAGATAGAGTATATCTGTAAAAAAATATTTTGAAAAAAAAAATTAAACAATCGGCATGCAAGATGAGTTGCGATAGGAACTGCCCAGTTTGGCACTGATAAGGCAATGCCGCAAGGGGACAAGCTGCCAAGGCGCCAACGCTACCGGGAGTGGCACATAATGAAACGTCCCATTTTGCCGTGGAGCAGCAACACGGGATGCATTTCATGTGTTCTCTGCTTTCTTGGCAGTGTTATATAAATTTATCTGGATAAAATTATTTATAATATATAATTCTTCTTTACTATCACTGTTATTATTAATACTCACTTTTGTTATTATTTTATAATTATTTTTATTATTATGATTATTATCACTATTACTATTTTTATTATTATTATCGTTATTATTATTTAACTATTAACATTATCAATATTATTAAATTATTAATATTATTATTATCACTATCAAAATACTATTATCTTGAAATTAAACTATTATTATTATCATTATGCCTATTATCATAAATATATCATTGTTATTTTTATTATTATTGATATTATTTTCATCGTTATTATTATCATAATATTATCATTATTACTACTACTACATCACAGCAAAAAAAACACTACTACACCACAGCAAAAAAATAGGACCTAAAATTACAAGTGTAACAAATGGCAGTAAATAATTAACTTCATAAATTAGAATGGAAATTGTAAGTTAAGAAAAAAAAATAGGGTATAAAATTACAATTGATCTCATAACTGAACATATGTAAACTGGGTTGGGCTTGATGACTAAGCTGATACTGGCTCAAATTGTATCAAAGTTTTAAGTACAGAATCAAATTCTAGTATGGCCTGTATTTCTGAACTACTTTTTTGAGGCTTAGCCCACAACTAGTGTAATTCCAAGCAGATCTTATGCAAGAAAACTAAATTAACAACTATGTTATGTTTTACAAAGGTTTAGTATTTTTATATTTAATGAGACTACATCTTTTTCATAATTCATAGAAAGAAAAAACAGAGTTTCAGTACCCCCCAAAAAAAATAATAATAACACTGTAAGAAAAAGAGACGGGAAGCAGTAAATTAGCACCAGTTGTTATCACCATGAAGAAAACAAAACATTGTGGCTGGCTGTCTGTCCGACGTCGTTGCCTTTGCTTTTTGGGTTGCAATCCACATTGGGGTGCAGAGGGCTAGGCCTCCTGATATTTGCCACCACACTGCGTCGGTTGCCACTAAAGTGGGTGGTAGAGACAAATTCGATTTGGTGATATTTCGCTTTCGTATTGTGAAAAAGTGCAGAAACGATGCATTTGTAACGTTGCGGTCTTCTGGGATTATGCGGAATTTGAGGGAAAACTATTGAGCAACATTTGAAAGAGACGTTGGAAAATGGCATGTCAGATATTGACATTCAGTTAATTGGTTTAGGTTGTGGGGTTTTAAATATTAAGAAGTAACGACAATTTTATTTGGTAGTGTTTCTATTTCACATAATCGCAGTTATTATTTATTAACAACAGCATGGACATCTATCTACATGACTTGGTTCAAATAAAAAAAAATTATTTTAAATAAATTGTTATAAATTTAATTTAAATTTTATGTATAAAAAAATTTATTTAAAAAGATTCTCGTGTAGGTACATAGTTATATTTCAAAAAAGTTAATCTTTATTTATTAAACAAAAAATATTCTAAATTTAAAAAAAAAAAAAAAAAAAAAACTCTACCCTTCCATCTATTATTAATGTTCACAATATTTGATCCAAAATAGTAAAAAAAATTTAGCCACACTTCTGATTTAATGAATGATATATTTTTAATTTTACAATTTATTTTAAATAATTTTTATTTTATAAAATTTACTCTATTAAATTTTACAATTACATAAAAATATCTTTTCTGATGCTATATTGACATTCATATAGTTAGACAAAACAAAGTCATTCTATGGATGGAAATTGGCCATAACGCCTGCCAGGGGCTTACGAGAGGCTTAATAATTTAAGTTAGATATTGACTAAAAAATAAGTCTAGTTTTTAAACAGGCGCAAGGCTATTTTGGTAAAATTGAAATTCAAATCTACAAGTTTTATTTAATTAATATATACATTTTTGTTTATATTTAAAAATATATATATATATATATATATATATATATAGATATTATGTGGCTTGATCGGCCTGGGAAAGTTGGCAGACCTCATAAGCCTAAAAGGCCTGTTGTCTATTTCAGTTGCAGGTCAACATATTAAGACATACCTATTATTTTGTAAATTAGGTTAGATTGGACTTTAATATTTAACTGGTATCAGATTAATAGGCTACATCCAAGATAAAAATTTGTTATGCAAACCTGACCTATTTGATATGATGCTTTTAGAATATAGTGATGATCATGAAAATGTAAGACGCAATAAAGAAATATCAAATCAAAGTTACAAAACTGACCAAAATAGAGTTATGTCATTATCATAAAATAAATATTATTAAATATTTATTTAAAATAATTTAAAACATTAAATTAGAAGATCCAAAAACTTAACAGTTGACTATGAGTTGTTTAGCGGTTTAATAATCCCTCTTTAATGAAACTACCTTTATTCGCCAAATTATGCTCCCAATATGGAATCGAGATACGGATTCAACCGACATGAACATGCTTTCTTAAAGACGCATAATACTGCGTTGCGAATTGAAAGTGTACAGTGGCAAATCAAAATTGACCTATTAAAATAATAAAATGTGGATATAGTAATTATTTATTTTAAATTAAAATTTTAAATTTTTTTAAATATGAATTAATTTTATATTTAATAATAATATAAAAATATTATATAAAAAAAATTTAATAGTGTGGAAAAACTTGAAAAAAAAAAAAAAACTGACCCACTGGTTGAGCATTGATGTTTTTGGACGGAAGGGTGGCCGATACGATGGAGGCGGCGGCATCCGCCACGTCACATGAGTGGATCCAGCCGCAAATTAACTGGCGAGCACTCAAAGGCCGCGTTCGCGTTCTTATCCGCCGTTTGGTTCCTTGCTTTAGTGCCATTTTATCAATATTCAATTAAAAAACAAGAAATCAGATTCTAGTTTTTCTTTTTTTTTTTTCTGAAGCAGAACGGCCATGAGCATCAGAGCCAGAGCAAGCTGTAAACGCGTTTTCTGCACTCCCTCTTCTTTAAAACCACGTCCTTCTTGCGTTTATTGCTTTTGACAATTATGTATTCGCATTTTATATCATTTCATTTTATATCATAAATTATGATATTTAATATTGAATTAAAAATCATTATTTAGATTATAATAAAGATAATTAATTTTATTTAAAATTAAGAATAATTAGTTTTTAATTTTTCATATCTAATTATTCACTTATTATCTTTTTTTATTATTTACAAAAATATCATCAGTTTTCAATAAAATGTTGTAATTTACGTGTACCTATACAATTTCAATCACAAATATTTTGTTTTTTCTAAGTCTGAAATCATACATGTTTTCTTAATTATATATATCTTTGGGACACATATTAAGAGGATTTAACATTATTACCCTCAAATTACATCTGCTGAAGTCACAATTACACATTACTTAATTATAGAAATTTTTACTGGTCATATTATATAAGTTATGTGTGTGTATATAGTATATATATAATATGTTTTAAGTTCTTATAGTTTTCCAAAATTAACTCTGGCTAACTTTTATATATATTGATTTCTAAATATCACCCAATGTGCTGATTTTCCTATTTCATTATTTACCTTAAACCTTTAGTTTTTTTCTATTTATTTTATGTTGGAAGAAATTTGGAGAAACACATCCTCAACTTAAGCCGCAAAGAAAAATAAAATTTAAGTTTATGAAAATTATTGAGAATTACTACACTTTATAAAAAACTTTACAAGATTAAAGTTTATACATAAAATATATTTAAATAGAAAAATCTTTAGCTTTCAAAATTGAAAATATTTATGAACTGCCGTTTTTTTAACAGATTAGTTCAATTGATTAATCAGAATGCCTATATATGGCGATAATGGAGCTTATAATTATAACTAACAAACATTTATATTTAGTGATAACTATGACTATTATATATCACTAGCCATTATACCATAATTCTATATATTAATGAAAATCCAATACTATTTTGGAAAAAACAAGTCTATCAACTATCAAATAAATATATTGTATTCAATTTAGTTCCCACAATTTCCATTTCAAGTTCAGGCTAATTTTTTAGTTGTCTTAGGCTTAAATATAATTTAAGTAATTCTTTCGTATAAAAGCTAAACTAATTACTCTAGAATTAGTTATGACCAAAGAACGTGCTTACCGCTTGCAGGCCAATGTCAAAACTTAATTCAGTTTGTCTTCTTCAGATGATTTTTAAAACACCATTTTTTTTTTTACAAAAAATAATAAAAGTATGCACCTGAAATATGTAACTTTAATATGTCAATATATGTATCCTTCAAAATATTATATAATATTTTTTAAAATTATAAATTTAATACGCACCTCAAACATAAAAGTAACAAAACTCTTTTTCCACCAATGTTAAAAGGAGCCACCAGTTCACTCTTCCATGTAAAACCTCGGCTGCGTTCCCCCAATATAACTTTACAAAAGCAATGGGCCTCTAACTAGGGAACACAAACCTAATATTAGTAGAGAAATGACACTTCCCCTCTCTCTCTCTCTCTCTCTCTCTCTCTCAAGAATCAAAGAAACCCATACCCTCTCCGAAGTTTTACTGAAATATTTTGAAGTACAAAACTTTCTCATGTTTAAAGATTGATAAATTAATTATCTTTGATGATGGGGTATTTCTGTTGTCTAGTAACATCTAAATTAGTATAATTTCCTTGATATATTTAGTAATGCAGTAAAACTCAATTATTATCTTAAAGCTTTACTAATTTAAATTTATAAATTTGAACTCAAAATCTTATATATGTGTGTTAAATAACTTGTTAATTTGCATTAAAAAAACAACTTGCTAATCTTTTTGTAACCAAATAAAATGGTATAACCACATGTAATTAAACTGCAAGAATACCAAAGTGTAGACCACTAAACTGTCCCAATAAAAAAATGTAGACCACTACCAAAGTCGTTATTTTATAATAAAATAAAATAAACTAACTCATATAAAAAAAAAAAAGAAAAATGGCTAAAGTTGTAAGTAGTGAGCACTCGCACTCAAAAGGTTTTGAGAATTGTTATGACATATATTTATAGGAGGGAGGCAGTGTTACACCACAATCTATCTTACAAACTCATCCCAAGAAAGTGAAAGAGTAAGAGAAGAGTTACGTCGTTGTCTAAAATAAATTAGCTCCCTTTTTTCAAAAAAAAAAAAATGCATTTAAAGGTAGTTAGTATATATAACTCTAATCTTCACCCACCCATTAACATCAATTGGTCATCAAGAATGAGTTCATCAGATCCGCCATTAATGTAAAGTCAGGAGCTATGTCAAATGGAATCGCTTAAATAAGTTTTGCTTTTTAATGCCATTGAAATGCATGTCTCCATCTTTTCAAGAAATTAACAATGGCGTTGATATGTTGGCCTGCGTCACCATGATTGGCCTTGGAAAAGGAAGGAGGTAAACACTGCGCTGCAACATTGGCATCACCCTACCTTGCTTCCTTGTCTAATGGCAATTGGCAAAGATCATGTACATGCACGGGTCCCTTGGCAATTAGGCACTCTCTTACACCATCCCATTGGCAATACAACTCTCAAATAAAATACAATGATATAATTTGATTTATATAGTCAAACTCCATTTAATCATAAAAAGTTTAGTTTATTGTTGTGTTTGTTAGTTTGTTTGATATGTAATACACACAGATTTGAGTTTAAAACCTTAAGAATCATCACGCGGCATGCAATATTACAAGAACATAAGTATGTCATGGCTTAGGCGTGATTATCATTACACTTGATGCAAAGAGAGGGAGTTCAAAAAGGTGGCCAATTGATTTGGTAGAAGCTGTTGTAGTTACAGTGGGTGGCGGCAGAGGGCAAGATGCCCTCCGGAAATTTGCATATGAATTTGATTCACCTTGAAAGAATGACTTGCATAGTGAGCGCCGACACTTGGATATCAGACTGTAACACATACACCCCCCCCCCCCCCTCTCTGTTCTTTTCTGTAGCCCCCTGCTTTTATGACCCAATTCTATTCTCGCAGGCTCACTTTCTCATGACGCTTACTTCCAACCTTCTTAAATTCCCCTACCTGCCCAGCTAACCAACACAACATTCTAATACCCTCTTCTCCTCCCTCTTCTCCCTTAAATACGCGACAATTTTTGAGCTCTTCGTATTTCTCTAACAAACGAACAGCTCCCGTTTAGTAGCACTAATTGCCTGAGGTTCTAAGCTATTAGCACTGTGTTTTTCCTTTCCCAATGGCTCTTTCTTCGAGAAGAGAGCTTTCACGAACACCCATTGTCTCATTCTTCTTCTTGGTGATGCTCATTCTTGGCCTGTGCACCCCAAATTGTGCTAGTGTTCGTGCTGATATTGAGGGCTCAGAGTGCTTGCAAGTTTCTTCCTCCGAATTCGTTAGTGCTGTGAGGTCAATCATTGATGTTTTGCAGCAGGTCGCCTCCATTTTGTCTCAGTTCAGCAATGCATTTGGCGATTTTCGTCTTTCAAATGCCATTTCTGACTGCCTTGATTTGCTTGATTTGTCTTCTGAGGAGCTCACTTGGTCTATGTCTGCTACACAGAATCCCAGAGGTACTACTGTCTTTGTTTTTGCCCATTGTGCATGCCATTTTTTCCTCATTCCAGTCCATCAGAATTATAGAAAATCTTTTACTTTATAAAACAGTGATCTGGGAAAGGCACTAAGGGGTGGTTATTCTGGATGGTTTCTCTTTTATTATTTTCCTTTCCATTTTCTTGGCAAACTGCAGGGTACCTATATTCGAAGAATGATATTTTCTACGATTGGTTAGGTGGGTTCACTTTGAAAAAACTGTGTTTCAAATTTCCAAGCCCGAATCCCAGTGTTTTCATCCCATCAAACCCAACTTCTGAGCTTCATCAATGTTTTACTCTGTTTTCTCTGTTCTGGTGCTAATTGAAGACAGGAAATCTCTACCCTTAATTGCTGATCAGTCAACTATTACCCCCCATTTCGATTTTCCTGTAGAGACCCTTTCATTATTTACTTTGTGCTAAAACAGAAAATGAAATTTCATATAAAGATAAGTTAATATTATTATTGCAGGCAGGCATAACAGTACTGGAAATCTTAGCTCTGATTTGAGAACATGGTTAAGCGCTTCACTTGCAAATCCAGAGACATGCTTGGATGGGTTTGAAGGAACGAATGGCATTGTCAAGGCCCTAATATCTACTGGTCTAAGCCAGGTGACCTCACTGGTTCAGGAGCTCCTAACCCAAGTGCACCCTGTTTCGGATACCTTCTCCACTAGCAAGGGCCAACTTCCTGCCTGGGTTAAACCAAGGGACCGCAAGTTGCTGCAAACAAATGTGGTGCCGGTGGATGTTGTAGTAGCCGCAGATGGGACTGGCAATTTCACTAACATAATGGATGCAGTGCAAGCAGCACCTGTCTATAGCATGAAGCGCTTTGTGATACACATAAAGAGGGGTGTATACAATGAGAACGTAGAGATCAAAAAGAAGAAATGGAACCTCATGATGATGGGAGATGGCATGGATGCCACTATCGTTTCGGGTAACCGGAGTGTTATCGACGGTTGGACCACTTTCCGGTCGGCTACCTTTGGTTAGAACACATCACCACTGATCTCTCTCTCTCTTTTCCTCTTATTAGTACTTCGTATATTGTTTATTTTGGCCTTAATAATAAGTATTAAAGCATGAAAAATGATAGTGTTTGAGAGAAACTGCTATTTGAGGCCTAAATTTGATTGCTTCCCCATTGATTGGTTACTGCCCTCTTATTGTATTAGATATTCACAAAATTTACAATATTAAATTTATTTAATTTTATAAATTAAATTATAAAATTTATCTTCTTCTGTGAAGAATAAGTGAAAATTCCGTTACCTTACTGTATATGACAATCGTGGCTGAAGAGATGGTATCAAATTACTAAAGTTACCAAATTCCTCAAAGGGGTCCTCACGATGAAATGATGATGCAATGGCAAGCCAAAGAAGATACATGAAAGTGCCTCAAACCATAGTTTCAATAGTCAGTAGGTCCCCCTTTTAGCCAACTTAATGTATGTCTTCAACCAACTTATACTGAGAGATAAATGAGCATGTGCTGCAATTATAAAACATGGAAAACTTAAAGCTGAAATCTTTGACCCATTTTTTTTTCGTTTCTCATCCTTTTGTTCTGTGGGCATGTGCAGCGGTTAGTGGGAGGGGGTTCATAGCACGAGACATTTCCTTCCAGAACACTGCAGGGCCCGAGAAGCACCAAGCAGTGGCACTAAGATCTAACTCTGATCTCTCTGTTTTCTATCGTTGTGGGATTTATGGTTACCAAGACAGTCTTTACGCCCACACCATGCGCCAATTCTACAGAGAATGCAAAATCAGTGGCACTGTGGATTTCATCTTTGGTGATGCCGCTGTAGTGTTCCAAAACTGCGAGATCGTTGCCAGGAGAGGCCTTCCAAATCAAAAGAACACCATCACAGCTCAAGGACGAAAAGACCCAAATGAGCCAACAGGTATCACCATCCAATTCTGCAACATCTCTGCAGATTCTGACCTTCTATCCTCAATCAACTCCACCGCAACATACCTTGGCAGGCCCTGGAAGACATTTTCACGGACTGTAATCATGCAAACCTATATGAGTAATGTGTTGAGACCAGAAGGGTGGCTGGAGTGGAATGGAGATTTTGCCTTGGGCACATTATACTATGCTGAGTTCATGAATTATGGGCCAGGATCAGAAGTAGCTAGCAGAGTCAAATGGCCAGGGTACCATGTATTGAATGATTCTAGCCAAGCCAATAACTTCACTGTGGCTCAATTTATTCAGGGGAATTTATGGTTACCTTCAACAGGTGTAACGTACATTGCTGGATTGGCAACTTAAAGGGAAAAAGACTATGGCATCTCTTTACTTTCCTTATTTAAGTGGTTCTATTGAAAAGAAACATGAAACTTAGAAAAAGAATAGCCATGATGAGGATGATGAAGAATTGGTGTTCACTTTAATTACACATTCCCTTTTATGGATATGTAATTTGGGTTCCTCTTAAGGAGAAATCTATTCAGTGTGATATAAGATATTGTACTTCACGGTACAACCAGAAACCGTGTTAAGAAGCGTAGGTAATTTGCTAAATTTGTTAAGTTTGATGTAGATTTCTTGAACAAGTAATGCTAATTTGGACAAATTTAAAATGTACAAATTTCCCTTTGCTTTTTGGTTTTAGATATAAGCCTCACCAATTCTTTTAAGAGTAAAGTTACTTTTTCTATTAGGTGTGAAAATAAATTGTTATGATTAAAAATTGTTTAATTTTATAAGATTTAATAAATTTAATTATTTTAATTTTATAAAATGATAATTATATAAAAATAAATAATACTTATTATATAATATTTTATATTTAAATATTATATTAAAATTTAATAATACATAAAATCTAAAATTTGAAAAAATTTAAAATAAAAGACCGTTCATGTAAAATTTTGTGCAAATATTTTAATAGAATGGGAATGGAGTGACTGTGCTTCTAACCATGAATAAAAACATCACTGATCTAATTATTTAAAAAAAAGAAAAAAGCACTGATCCATATCAAAATTTTCTCTTCTGGGGAGGCATGATTTGGATTGGTGGCAATCAAAATGATTGCTTCTGGTACAAAGCAGTGCCTGAGAAAAATAAAAGTACTGACTCCCTTCTTATCGTGACTAGTGCAAGGTTTTGATGCAGGTTAATAAAGGTCGCCCGCTAGAGAGTAGAGACTAAGCATTTGGCAAGGCCAGGATAGAAGGCGATGCACGTGTTACACATCCGCAGTTCAAGGCTTTCGGGGCCCAGCACTGAAGACAAAACTAGGGTCAGGACTCAGGACCCCCACTTGGAAACCGAAAAGAAGCCGTATACGATCGAGAAATTGTAAACGCACGTCTAAAATGTGTTCTCACTGTACACTAAGACAACGGAAACAAAAGGGAGATCGCACTGCTTATTTTTTGACAATGTAAACATATTGTCGGAGTGCTGAGTGTGTGATTGTAAATGTATCATCATTCGTATGAATCTCGGTTTGCATGAACGATGTTCTTAATAATAAAAGCAAGTGTTATTGTATGTATATTTTAAAAATATAAACCTTATATAATTTTTTTATATTTTTAACATATATATAATACTATAATACATAAAATTTTCCTAAAAAAGAAGTCTATTCCAATAAATTAACAATAAATGATATTCTTATAACTTATCAGTACTCACATTTTTTTTTTATAATTTTAGGTGAATTATTAATTTTTTAATTTTTCAATTTTATTTATTAAGTTTATTAGTTTAAGTTTTATATTATAAAAAATTAAGTAAAACAATAAAATTATAAAATAATGAAACTCAAAATTAACTTATTAAAAATTTATAAAAAAGCATAGTAATTAAATTTTTTAGTCTTACTATTTAGACTATAAAATTTAATAAATTTAAACATTTAACACTTTTTAATAAATTTTTTTATAAGATTTAGTAAGTTCAAATATAAAAACTAAATAATAAGTGATGTGCACATATGGCCAAGAAAAAGATGAAGACAAAAAGAAGGTAATATTAAGATCAGAATTGTGAAATGTGCCGTCCTAGGTTGGTTTAGCCAGCTCGACTTGGTCTTGGGTTAAAATAATTAAAGTAAATAATTAAAATTTAATCTTAATCTTATAAGTCATAGGTTTAAATGGGTTAGTCCTGCAAATTAACATTAAATTTAAAGTTAAATTTAAACCTAATCTTAAAATTAGACTTTAACTTAGATCTAGACATAGATTGTAAATTATAATGTTTATATTTTAGACTAATACATTTTACAATTCAAGCCTTTACATTTTATATTTTAAATTTTTAAAATTTAAACCTATAAACTAAATGAATCATAATTTTATAGAATTATTTTATTAATTTCAATAAATATACATATATAATTGTATATAGCATTATTAAGATAACATTCTTAATGAATTAATATGAAATGTAGTAAATATATGCATAGCATAACACTAATAACTTTATGTATCATTAAAACAAAAAAAATTATTACAACCATAAAAAATTTATTTAATCACCTTTTAACTAAACTTTTAGTTGATTGTTCTAGTTATGTACCTTAGGAATATTATTTTAAAGAGTAAGGTAAGAGGTTGAGCTTATATTTTTCTCTTATTATTTTAATGCATCTTTTTTGAGAATTGATTTTTATAATTCTAATGAGTATATGAATTCTAATAAGAAAGACATAGTTATTTTAACCAACATACAAGTTAATGGCTTTAATAAGAAGGACTTTCTTATTTTAATGAGTTTCTAAAACCTATGAGGGCATTTGGGTGAAAATTGAGGGTTTGGGCAAAAATAACCCTAAATTTTATTTGATAAAATTTTTTTTGAATTTAATCTTTAATTTTTTAGGGTGATTTTGGTTTGATTTGACCGTCTAAGTCAAAATTGACAACTCTAAATTAATGATACACTTTCGCATGGTATATGTTTTGCATTTTTCATACATTTATTCATATATAATTTTTATTTAACATAATTCAAATCATTATATTTATGAAAAACATTCCTTTCACAAAATTGAAGATGAATCAATTCTTACAAAGTATATTTGAAACTCTAAAATATTGGATTCTATAATTTAATTTATATGATTTAATAAATTTAATATTTTAAATTTTTAAATAAGTATTTAATAGAATTTATTTTATAAAAATTAAAAAAATTGTTTATCAATTAAAATGTGAAATTTAATTAATTAAAAAATGTGAGCCCCTTGTCTTGAGAAGATGTGAATACATGCATATATCGGTTGTTTTATGATGAGCAGTCATCAGAGTTTAGAAAAAAAATAAAAAGAAAAGTGATTAAACATTCATGCAATTTCAATTGTTAAATTAGTGTTGGCAAGTGATATAGAACATTAAATTCATAAACAATAACTTAATAGTCTGAAATTTTTCAAATGATTTCTATGGAAAGGAACGAAATTCTCTAACACCTATTTAGATTATTAAAATTTTAAGTCTCATATATAAAATTTAATAAATTTAACAGTTATATTCTTTTAAATAGATATTTAATAAAATTGAATTCATAAAATAGCAAAAAGCATTATTTAATAATCAACAAAAAGGGTTCCTCATGTTGTGAAAAAAAAATTCTATTCTTAGTAATCCAAAAGAAGCAATCAAACAATTAACAAGTTAAAATAAGATATTCTATTTAAACACAAGATAACATTTTTAACTGGTAAAATTAGAAATTCCCAAATCAAAATTCTAACTACCTGAAGTAAACCCTAGCTAAAATAATTATCATTCTCCATAATGAGTTAATGAAAGTAGAAACATAAGTAGAGCCTTATACCAGTTAGATTTGTAAAGTTGTTGTATAACTAGAGTGTTCATAGGAATTTAAATTTAATTTAGGTGGTTGAATTCAACTTTGTTATCCTCCTCCTCTTAAGTGTGATTCTTATATTATAACTTTTTTAGTATTAAAAAAAAGTGTTCCTTTAATTAAAATAAACCAATAATTATACATACTAAATGATCTTACCATAGACAAAATTACTATTGCTATCTGTTTTACTCATATTATTTATTCATATGAAAACAACATATTGTTTACTGTCTATATCTTTTTCTTTATGTCCCCTCCTTCCGTGTGAATGGATAAGAGACATCATAAGTATATTTAATAATATAGTTTATTTATTAACATATCTTTATTTTTATAATAATTTTTAATTTATTAAATATAAATAATTAAATTTTATAAATTAAATTATAAAATTTAACTTATTCAATCATCTTTACATTAAATATAAATATTTTATTTTTATATATTAAAAATAACTTTTTTTCTTAAAAATAATACGTACTTTTTTTTTTTTTCTTTCCGTGGAATTATAAGTACACATACTTGAAAGGGAATCTCAGCACGTGAGATTTTGGCAGACTAGTGGACAAAGCGCCAAGCGACATAAAGATTCTGACTTGTCTCGTGATTTCACAAAAGTCTAGTTGCAGATGTTTAATACTAATCAGACGTGGCACTGAACACAGATATTTTTACTACAATGAGAGTATTCATTCTTGTGTATTTATTGTGCAGTTGCTTAGCATACATTCAGTATATATTACTGCATAAGTTCTTTAGAATGATCACATGTTTACTTGCAATATTATATATGCTATATAGCCTTAAATTTTCTGATCATCAGTCAATTAACATAATGAATGAGCAAATGAAGCAATGCAACAAACTTTTAATGGTCTCCATAGGCCGGTGGGGATAGAGACGAAAAGGCAGACCAGACCAAATTAAAGTTGAAACTTGAAACCAATTCACGGGCTGCCATATCCAATTATTCACCAAGTATGGTGGAACAATGTTTGATTTGCTGCCTGCAACCTTGGCGTATCACAAAATGTCGGAACCCATTTTTTTTTTTTTTCGGTTTAGCTAACTCGCTAAGAGAGATGATGATGATGATGAAACTGAGAAGTATCCAAAGGGGTAATTGGGCAATGCCACAGAAACCCACCAACTGAATTGCTGAACTCAGTCAAGAGTACAGAGATTAAATATCTCTGGTCAGCAGCTGTTGAGCACCAAGCTGCTTGCATTATTTTGTGTTGCTGCTAGCTTCAAAACAAAAACAGTAATGACCTTCCATGAAGCTTTCTGTCTCAGATCAATCTCTTCCACCGATTCGCTTGATATTTCTGTTGATATCTTCTACCATCAATTTTCCCAAATAGTTGTTTCACATAATTGGTCTCTTATTTTCTTTAGTGCATGAAAAGTTGGTCTTCAAGTAAAAACAAAGCAGGCGGCAGGCGCCCCCACTTTAAACAGAAAACTAGGAAAATTAGTGAGATTTATAAATTTTTGTGCACCATGCATTCCCCTTGGCCATTAGCCAACCTTAAAAGGAGTTTCCAACATTAACTAGGTAGACGGTAGTGCAATTGTCTCCCTCTGTCTGTGGCAAAGAAAAAACCACGGGCTGATAATTTAAAAGCTGCCATGGTGTTGTCCTATTCCATCTTTGTCAGGTCCGTGCTGTATTAGTCTTTTAAACTCTGATGAAATTCCTCAAGTGCCTTATTTAAGGATAGTCCAAAACTCAAATTTGAGAACATGTCTTTTGCTTACTTTCTTCATCAGTTTTAATATTTTGATTTTTCCAAGTAAATTTCATGGTGGCTTCATCTCTCAAATTCTTCCTCCTCCTCCTCTTAACAATCTTCTATTTCTCACAAACATGGGCTGTCACCTCCTCCAATGCTTCCATAACAACATTGCATGCCAATCTCTCTTCCTTAGGATCTTTCTGCAGAACTACCCCTTACCCGGAAGTCTGCTTCAACTCATTGAAGCTTTCCATCTCAATAAATATAAGTCCAAACATCATCAGCTACCTCCTTCAGTCCCTCCAAGTAGCAATCTCTGAAGCCACAAAGCTCTCTGATCTGTTCCACAATGCAGGCCGATCAAACATCATTGAGAAGGAGAGAGGAACAGTCCAGGACTGCAGGGAACTTCACCAATCCACCATAACATCTTTGAAAAGATCATTATCTGCGGTTCGTTCCCCCAACTCCAAGAAATTAACCGATGCAAGAACCTACCTCAGTGCAGCCCTTACCAACAAGAACACGTGCTTAGAAGGTCTAGACTCTGCTTCGGGTACCCTAAAGCCAGTTCTGGTGAATTCTGTGATCAACACTTACAAACATGTAAGTAATTCTCTTTCAGTGCTGTCTAACTCTGGGGTGAGGGCTACAAATGGCCGCAAGAACCGGCGTTTAATGAGTACTCCAACATGGCTTTCGAGCAGAGCTCGTCGCCTATTGCAAAGCTCAGAGGGGCAAGAGTACAATCCAAATGAAATGTTTATTGTGGCTGCAGATGGAACGGGGAACTTCAGCACCATCACTGAAGCTATCAACTTTGCTCCGAATAACAGCTTTGATAGGACAGTAATCTATGTTAAGGAAGGGATTTACGGGGAAAATGTGGAAATCCCAAGTTATAAGACCAACATTGTTATACTTGGAGATGGAAGTGATGTCACTGTCATTACTGGCAACAGAAGCGTGGTTGATGGTTGGACCACTTTCAGATCTGCAACTCTAGGTGAAGCCTTTATGCCTTTTTCTCGGTCTCCCCCTCCCCCTCCTCTCCTCCTCTCCCTCCCTCTCTATTAGCTTTTGTGCCATACCTTTTCCTAAAGCGCATGGGGTAGATTGGACATCTGTGAGGACTATAGAAGTCTAACTATCCGTTATAAATTAACAATCAGATTGATCATCCTTATTGAGTGGTGCATTAGGTTGGGCTAGTAGTATAATTGAGCGTGTAATGTATGGTTAGAACTTAGACTCGTTGTGGCATGACGAACTCCCACCATTACCATTTATTTGGTGCCCGAATTTCCTTGTTGATCCGAACTCTGGATACAATGACCCCAATTGAATGATTTGGATTATGTATTATGAGACTAAATGGGAATAACGTTGCGTGAATAGCAGGACCGGATTGCCAAGGTGGACTAGTTGGGGTGCGCCATGAGAAGGATCAAACCCTATGGATGAAAAAAAATCGGTCACTTTTATAATCTAAGAGGACCCTGCGTGATTAGCCAGCCTTAGTTTTATGCAATTAATTTATGTTATCAAGTACAAGGGTGACTTAATGTTAGTAGGCACATAGAAATAGACAACATGGTTCTGAGAAATTTCCACACTACTATGAACTTTGACAATCTCATGTGGTTTCGCGTTTTACAGCTGTGCCTGTGTTCTGTGAATTGTGCTCCAATTCACAAAAGTTTTTCCAGTGTTTCTAGTATATCCTAAAATAGCAATTGCATAACTATGCTCTCTTTTCTTTTTCCTTTTTTTTCTTCAGCGGTCTCTGGTGATGGCTTTCTGGCACGTGACATAGCGATTGAGAATAGGGCAGGGCCAGAGAAGCGTCAAGCAGTTGCATTGAGAGTAAATGCGGACTTAACTGCACTATATAGGTGTGCCATTTATGGGTACCAAGACACTCTCTATGTTCACTCTTTTCGCCAATTCTATAGAGAGTGTGACATTTACGGGACCATAGATTTCATATTTGGGAATGCAGCTGTGGTTCTCCAAGCTTGTAACTTAGTTTCCAGAAAGCCACTACCTGGCCAGTTCACTGTCATTACTGCACAATCCAGAGACAGCCCAGATGAGGACACCGGCATCTCAATTCAGAACTGCACAATTCTAGCTACAGAAGATTTGTCTTCCAACTCTAGTAGCTTCAAGAGCTACTTGGGCCGGCCATGGAGGCTCTATTCTCGCACTGTTTACCTTGTGTCCTACATGGGTGACTTCATTGATCCAAAGGGGTGGACAAAGTGGTCTGATGATCAAGGAGGCTTGGACCCCTTGTATTATGGAGAGTATGAGAATTATGGGCCTGGTTCAAAGACTGATAAAAGAGTGGATTGGCTTGGGTACCATTTAATGGATTACAGTGATGCCTACAACTTCACAGTTTCGGAGTTCATTAGTGGTAATGATTGGCTTCAGTCCACTTCCTTCCCTTACGATGATGGGATTTGACTGTAAAACGAAAAGACTGGTAGCTTTAGTTTGTTCCACTGCTCGCTTATGTGACTGTCCTTCGGTAACCTAAATAGGTAACTCCGAGGCACAGGAAATGTTGCCAATCTCAAAGTCAATTCTCTCTGTGGAATTGTATCTAAGTGAATGGCGGATTTGATCGTTTTACTCCAGGACAGTGGAAGTCATATTACCCAAAAACGTAAGAAACTAGCTATGTTCCCAATCTTACCCTTTTCTCTTTTGCTTAAGGCGTCTAGAAAAGGAGAAAAATACGGATCAGTTCATGGTCATTTTCTAATTTATGAAATGCGTTGGTTTGTCCCTAGATAGTATAATGTTAGTAATAATTTCAAATATAGATAATTAGGCACTGGGTCCGCACACATACGCAGACAGCATTGGTGGAGGTGCGGTTGATGCAAGATAATAAAAAAAGAAAACCCCAAACAATATAATGGGTAGAAAATACCGATTCCAACTTTAATATATATATATATATATATATATATATTATATTTATATAGAATATGAATTATAAAAAGGTCTTACATATTTACAGACTCCGATGTATCGGTAGATTTTTGAAAGAGTGGCAGAACATGTTTCCAAGTCATTGCCATGTAGCTCACACATTTGGACGTTTTGACATAATTTAGGGTTAGTTGTGATTAAACATAATCATACATTTGACAAATGGCTTAATTAGGGATATCAAATGGAATCACTAATAAAGTTATGTAAAATGCAATGATGGGTTTATATACTTCTTTCTACTTTTAATTACATTCTATTTTCCACCTCTCCTCCATCACAAAAGGATTTCAAAGTGGGTCTGTGAAGCAAAGAAGTTGGCGGGAAACACGGTTGGAACAAGGAGCTGAATCTGTTGTGACCCGTTGTTTTGTAACTGAAAGCCTTTAACGACCTTACTAAAATTAGAAAAACCTGAAATGTCTCTCGTCCAAACTTGTGTGGTCACCCTGCAAACTAACAACATTAAAATTCCGATTGAACAAACAAAGAAGGCGAAGAGGAAAGGACTAGAAGTAAATACAACCTTCCTGGGATCTCTTGCCTCTCTCCTTTCTCTCTTCTGCGCCTTGGTTTGAATCTAAGGCAGAGAGGCTCCTCTGCCTTAGACCACTTTGGCAATGGCATTTCAGGATTTTGATCTCATCTCAGAACGGCGAAAGAATGAGAGAAAACAGAAGCTGAAGAAAAGGATTGCCATTGGTGTAGTCTCCACCATTGTCCTTGCTGGTCTGATAGCTGCTGCAGTTTTCGTTGTTGTCACCAAATCTAATGACACCAAGGCCGCCGACCGTTCATCAAATACGGCTTCCAGTCAAAAACATGTTTCACATGGTACCGAAAAGGCTATAAAAACTGTCTGCAACAGCACAGACTACAAGACCAAATGTGAAGGCACCCTCAGCAAGGCAGTGCAAAAGGATCCCAAGATGGAACCCAAGGACCTTCTTGAGGCTTCCATCAAAGTTGCTGTGGATGAGGTCACCAAGGCCTTTGACAAAATAACCAGCATGAAGTTTGACACTGAACAAGCCAAAGGAGCATTTGAAGATTGCAAGACACTAATGGATGATGCCAAGGAGGAATTGGGATTTTCTGCAGATGCAGTTGGCTCTGCTGATATGAAGAAGCTATCCTCAAAAGCTGGTGATATTAACAATTGGCTCAGTGCTGTCATCTCTTACCACCAGACCTGCATTGATGGATTTGCTGATGGGAAATTGAAGACTGATATCGAGAAACTCTTAAAGGATAGCAGTGAATTCGTCAGCAATTCGCTTGCCATTGTGTCACAGGTGACCTCATTTCTTTCCATGTTCCAACCATTGGCCGCTAGTCGTCACTTACTGTCAGAAAAGCCTGATGGCTTCCCTGCATGGATGAATCATGAAGAAAAAAGGATGTTGAAGGCAGCAGATGACAAGCCCACGCCTAATGTTACTGTTGCACAAGATGGCAGTGGAAACTTCAAAACCATCTCTGAAGCTTTGGCAGCCATTCCTAAAAACTATCAAGGACGGTATGCTCCTCTAGCTTAGCTTGTTGACAATGCCTCACCTAACCTTCCAATCATTTTTTTTTTCTGTAAATTGATTTATGACGGATCCCCATATGGTTCATATCCGTTGTAAGTTATATAAGGCATAAATTTTCTCAAATGAAAATGCAGGTATGTGGTTTATGTTAAACAAGGAGTATACGATGAGACTGTGACAGTGACAAAGAATATGGTAAACCTTACGCTCTATGGTGATGGATCGCAAAAGAGCATCATCACAGGCAACAAAAACTTTGTAGATGGAGTCGGCACCTTCAAGACTGCAAGCTTTGGTAAGTCTTAGTTCCATACAAAAAATGCTATATTTGTGGAAAACTAACTAGATTTGAGTATTACACTTTAGGATATGGGATCCAATCAATCTATGATTCATATTGAGTATTTTGTAAGATTTAGTTTGAGAGAATTAATGATCCATACACCAATGGACTGAAAGAAAAATTGATATCTAGTTTAACTTATATACCATATAAAATAGCCTAATTCCTTTTGCTGCATATGCACACGGCAGTCGTGCTTGGAGACGGATTTTTGGGCAAAGCAATGGGATTCAGGAACACTGCTGGTCCAGAAAAGCATCAAGCAGTGGCTGCAAGAGTGCAAGCAGACCGTGCAATATTTGTGAACTGCCGGTTTGAGGGCTACCAAGACACTCTATATGCTCAAACTCACAGGCAATTCTACCGCAGCTGTGTGATTTCAGGCACAATTGATTTCATCTTTGGCGACGCGGCTGCTGTGCTCCAGAACTGTATCATGATGCTTAGGATGCCATTGGAGAATCAGCAGAACATTGTCACTGCTCAAGGGAGAGTGGACCAGCACGAAACTACAGGAATAGTCCTGCAGAACTGTGAGATCAAAGCTGATGACACGCTGATTCCAAACAAGGACAAAATCAAGAGCTACCTTGGGAGGCCATGGAAGGAGTTCTCAAGGACCATTGTCATGGAATCCAAGATTGACGACATTATTAACCCAGATGGATGGCTACCTTGGGACGGAGACTTTGCACTCAAGACATTGTATTATGCTGAGTTCAAGAACACAGGACCTGGTGCCAGCACCAATGCCAGGGTCAAGTGGCCTGGCTACAAAGTCATTGACGAGAAGGTGGCTAGCCAGTTTACGGTAGATTCTTTCTTGACGGGTGGGTCTTGGATCAGTGGCAGTGGGGTGCCATTTCGGCGAGACCTGTCCAATTAAATGGTTGCCTCTAATTTTAGCCCTTTCATGCTTTAGCCATATCAATGCTTGAACCAATTGTGCAATCATTTACGTGCTCAGCGCTAATAATTTTTGTCCATTTTGAGGAATCTTTGCTATCTTGAACTGACGGCGGTGGGAATAGGAAAAATTTGCATGGCACTGTAATAAAAAAAAAAAATTGCTAAAGGAAATGGAATAATACAAACAACTCTATCAAAATTTGTCAGTGTTGCTATTATCATAATAATTTAAATTTTATTAAATATTTACTTAAAAAATTTATCAATATCTATTAAGTGAGTGACAACTTTCCAAAAGTTATTGAATTTGAGATCCATTGAATTTTATCTTTTGTAATTGAATCTGCAAGGAAACTAATTTCTTCTCTCTCCACTTTTTCAAAAAAGATACTAAGATAAGTGCAAAATCTTAAGTTCAGAGAATAATGCCACAAATGGCCATTCAACAAAAAGCATCTTGAAAATAATCTAATGAAACATCAAATGTTATTTTTATGATTAATTTATACAGAAATGACAAAAAATCAAATTATAATTCACCCTTTATCAACAATCAAATTTTCAGTAGTTGCCATGATGTATGCCATATATTTTTCAGAAACAGCAGGCAATCGCTTGATGCCAAAGTAACATACATTTTTTCTATATACATAACTAAACCAAATGATGAGATCTGTTTGATCTGGACAACACACATCTATGCATAAAACCATTAAAAAGAAGCCCTTCATATATCAACTTAAAGATTATTGGATGGTTGCTTACCAAAACTAAGTATTATTCTAGATACAATCAAACCATGCTTTGTTGTTTTTTTGAATTATTAATTTCTCTATTCTTATGAGTTTCAATTCACAAAAATTTTATTTAAAAGAGTTCAAATTATTAAATTTATTAAGTTTTACAAATTAAATTACGAGACTAAACTAATTTAATAACTCATATATTTTATAAGCTATTAGTAATCCCTTTTAAATAAAATTATCATTTTCTCTATATTTTATTATCAGATGACTTACCATCTACTAAAGATTTTGTTCAAATTAAAATTAATCCATAAGTTAAGCTTTTCCCTTTTAATAGAATAAAATTTTAGTTATTATTGTTACCGTCGTTATCCATAAGTTAAGCTTCTAATATATATATATATATATATATATATATATATATATATATATATATATATATTACGCATGTATGTTATGTTCAAATTATTATATGGATTTTCCTAATTGCAAGCTTCTATATATGTATGTGTGTATACGTGTCACAAACACAGAAAAACATTCACGGCCCTAGATGGCAAAGCAAACTTTGAATCAAATGACTGCTCTGCCAATCTTGCTGGTGAGTTTTTCTGCATCGCTGGATCAAAGTGCTTGGGCGAAGGACAAAGGTGAAGGAGAGGATTTGATTGCTACATCCTGCAAGCACACCCTCATTATCAAACTTGCAATTCTTCCTTAAGATCTGATCCTCGTAGCGCCACATTTGATCTCAAAGGGCCTGCTGAGATTGCATTGAATCTGAGCCTAGCAGATGCTGCTAAATATTCAAGGTATATCCCAGTCTCATGCTCTCATATAGAGTTCTCCAACTCAATGTCATAATGCCTAGGCATGTTATCGCTAAAAAGATTTGATGAGAGTCTCAACTTTGCTCAATATCATACCAGACCTTGACAAGCGATCTAACTTATTTCTACTCATATTAATGAGTACATTATCACTTATTTTATAGTTTCTAAATTTCTGAATACTACTTTACTTTATTATAGAGTAATCCTAATTAAGCTATGGCAACACCCTAAACGTGTATATGTGTTGGGTAAGGAATCTTGAAATCCTACTCAAGTCCTTTGGGTATACGTAAATACTCCTGATCACAAATTGTAAAGCTACACAGATATCACCAATACCACAATAAGCAGATGAAAGTGTACGTAACTATATCAGATCAGTGATTTGTTGTATAATCAACTGTGATTTCTGTAATGCTTTTTGTTATTGGGGTACATTGTATGATCTTCTTTATTTTAGACACTCTAGTTAGAGTTAGATCCAACTATCATAACAGCAAATTAAATGGCGTGCATCCTTTTCCTCTGCCCCAACACTTTTCTCACACTGTTGAATCATAATCAGCAAAAGGAAAAGCAATTGCTAAGTTTTTCATGCTAAATTTATGTTTGCTGGCATGCAAAACAAGCACTAGGAAAGTTCAGTAAATGATATAACGTTCAAGTATATATGATTGTCTTTATCCTCGAAGACCCAAAAGGTTCCGTATTAGCAAACTGTACAACATACACGGCCAGCTGCGCATAGAATTAACTCTGTAAATGTCAAGACTCAAGTGGGTAATGAGGCCCACGGAAGAGAATTCAATTTAAGAGTGGCTGAGGGAAAGTAATGAAATGGACACTCGAGCGCGACCTCTTTGTCATGGCTCAAGAAAATAGACCCCCAAACTAACAAAATACATGTTCATAATTTGAGTCTCTCTACCAGCAGCTCTTTTATTAGGCGATAAGTATCATTGTAAATCTTCATTGAGACTTGTAACGTATACTGACTTTACAATTCATTAATCACAACTTAATATTGCTTCAGTTCCGACATTATATATGTGGAACTACATCCTCTCCAATTTGTGTCATTCATGGAATTCTTGAGTAAAATCATGGGTAAAACCACTAGTTGTATGCATATTCCTCATATGGGTATCAGAACACTAATGGTAACTCTTTCTCTACTTGCATTTGTACATGTGGCATTGCCCTCCATGTCAGGAGCTCCCACCTCTGCTACTTACCTAGAGCATGTTAACTATGAATGCAGCCTTACAAGATATCCTCATCTGTGTGTTGAAACCTTGAAGGGGTTGGGGTCAGGGAATCGAAGTGTTGACATCATTTCAGCTCTTGTTAACAAGGCCGTGTTTGAAACCAACCTGCCCAGTTCATATTTTGCAGAATTTGATGGTCGGGATCCTGAAAATGCCAATTCTGTCACAGGTACATATATATATATATTGCATCCCTATATGTCCACATCCTCATCATTTGTATAAGTGCATGCAGCATGCATGCTTTGAAGCTAAACAGTTGATTATGAAATTATAATAAATAATTATGAGTAATGTCCTTTGCATTTTTATGTACACTTAAGCAGCAGGATCTTGTCAGGAGCTCATGAGTATGTCACTTAAAAGACTGGAACAATCCTTGAAAGCCATGAAATCTCCTAGAAGAAACAAGCAAGACATCCAAACATGGCTAAGTGCTGCTTTGACTTTCCAACAAACTTGCCAAGACTATGTAGATGCAAAAAGCCTAAAGCTTTCTGCAGGTAGCCTAATGGAAAGGATCTCTAAGAAGATGGACTATCTTTCTGAATTGGTAAGCAATCCATTAGCTCTTATTAACAGGATTACCAGCATGTCAAAGAAAAAAACGACAACAGTTCGTCGCTTGCTTGGTGCCGGTGAAAACGAACAAGAATTTCCAAAGTGGGTACAAGCTAAAGAACAAAAATTACTTCACTCAAGCTCAAGCAGCATAAAAGCAAATGCCATAGTTGCACAAGATGGTTCAGGCAACTATAAGACAGTTTCTGAAGCCATTCAGGCTGCGTCAGGAAGAAGGTTTGTGATTTATGTAAAGGAAGGTGTTTATAAAGAGAAGATTCGCACTGACAAGGACGGTATCACCTTGATAGGAGATGGCAAAAATTGCACCATCATTGTTGGAGATGACAGTCATACCAAAGGCGCTTCCATGCCCGGCTCAGCCACATTTAGTTAGTTCACTCCCTCTCTCTCACAGTATCACACACACACGAAACAAAGAGCTATATGCATTCCTTTACCAAAAAAAAAAAAAAGAGCTATATGCATCATATTGATAAATGGCTATCTGCAAAAAAATTTCGACATGGCCTTTTTCATGTGTCTTCAATGAATAGGTAGACCTAAGAATGAATGATTTTGATTTTTGGATAAGATTTCAGACGCTTTACTATATAGCAGCAAATTCTGTTATGTAAGCCGGCACCCTTAATCGTGGTATAACACTCGTTGTTATTACATAGCAGCAGAAAAATTCTTGTTACGTGAGCTTTTCTAATGGATTTATTTGGAGTATCTTCGGCCTTAAGATATTGTCAAATATTTAAGCACAATTTTTTTTAATTAAGCATTATTCATATATAAAATTTGCATTAAATTTAAAATAATTTATTTAAAATATTTAATTTTTTTACATTTGAATTAATTTATGTTAGTTTCTTATACGAGATTTAGTTGAGATATATTATAACTATAATTTATTTAATCAGTGTTCACTGTGGCCTAAAAAACGGATGAAATTTACTAATACACCGAAAGTGGCGGTAGCAGTCAATTCAGTTGATTTTAGCAATTAAGTTGTACAAGTTTGAGTAATAAAGGGGTGTCAAATCTTGCTTTGCCCTCAGGCCAGCCCCACATGAAATCACAGTTCTGGACAGACTATCCAATATTTTCGGTGTATTATTGGTTAATGTATTATACCTGATGAATAATAAATTGCTATTTATATAATTTTTATTGACAATTATTATTTACAAAATTATACTAATAAAAAAATATAAAAGATAATTTATTATTAATTTTATGTATCACACGTAATATAATATTAGACTAACATGTATGTTTGGTGGGTTGTGCAGCAATTATAGGCGATGGATTTATTGCGCGAGATATTGGATTCCACAACAATGCAGGCCCTGAAGGCGAGCAAGCCGTGGCTCTGCACATTGCCTCTGATCGTTCAGTCCTCTACAGGTGCAGCCTAGCAGGCTACCAAGACACTCTCTATGCACATGCACTGCGTCAGTTCTACAGAGAATGTGACATTTACGGCACCATAGATTTCATCTTTGGAAACGCAGCCGCCGTTTTCCAAAGCTGCAAACTGGTACTTCGCCGCCCGCATGGGAAAGGCTACAATGTCATTCTCGCCAATGGCAGAACCGACCCAGGACAGAACACAGGTTTCTCTGTCCAAAAGTGTGCTATCAATGCCAGCTCAGATTTGTCTCCTGTGAAACACTCGTACAGTTCATACCTTGGGAGGCCATGGAAGGAGTACTCAAGGTCAGTGGTGATGGAATCCACCATAGATGATTTCATTGCCGCCAGAGGCTGGATTGAATGGCCTACCTATGGAAGCTCTGTGCTGAAGACTCTGTATTTTGCAGAGTATGCTAACGAAGGTCCTGGTGCTGGAACTGCTGGGAGAGTGCAATGGCCTGGGTTTCATGTTATAGGAGCAGATGAGGCTGTCAAGTTTACTGTGGATAGTTTCATTGCTGGAACATTGTGGATTCCTCCCACTGGGGTCACTTTCATTTCAGGCCTCAACTGAGTGCAATTTAAGATGATTGCATTGGCAGTTCTCATGTAATATCGTAGTTGTATGTTAATTCCCGTCTCAGATTTTATTTGAAGATGGATATGTGCTGTTCGTAACTTCAAATAGAAACCGCCAAAGGTTGGTGCGACAAATAGTTCTATTATGTGCACATTACTTTGTATAAACGGTATAAGTTCAGATTGTCTTCGTAAGGAGTAATTTTAAATTAAAAAAAGAACTTAAGTGTTTAAAAAATAAGTGAAAAGAAATATGTTTCACTATAAATAACATAATGATCTTTGTTCTTTAAAAAAATACTTAAAATTATAAAAGTTATGAAATAAGGCAGACCAACCAGAACCGGAGGAGATCAACTTGCCAATATGAAATCTTAATTCAGAGGCTTGCTTATTTGTGTTTAGTATGTTTTTTTGTTCCTTTTCGGGTTTGTGTTATTTAGTGGACATGAGATGGCATGGATTGAGGTCTGTAGAAGACATAGTCATTTGTCATTGGATTTGCAACCTTTGTGTTTGTGATGAATTATGGATGCTCGTATTTTATATTTTTTTATATATTTATGAGAAGCACTCGATGTTGTTATCTTATTGATTTTGTATGAAAGTTAGGGAATGATATTTAGCATTGCACTGACCAAACATAATTTTGGCTTAATTTTTTTTTTTTTTTTTGATATAGTAAAACAATTACAAAGAGGAAATACAAAGCGGAGGCTTACACAGATAAAAATCAGGGAATGAAAAGCATGTAGCTTGCAGTTTGATAGGCCTTGTTTCATTTACTTGTTCAAACAGGTAACACCAATCTATCGAATTTTTTAAAACAGGCCAGCCTTAGGCCTTAAATTTAGCTTGCATCAGACTAACAGGTCAGGCCTGGCCAAGGAATTGCCATACAAGCCAGGCCTGTTTAAGGTAAAGCTTGGCCCGACCTATTTTTACCTTTACTTTTCATTGGTCTAATTATAATCCTAAAGCTGCTTGGTGGCCAGGATAGGATAGAAGAGTTAGACAAGAATAAAAAAGGATATAACCCTCATAAGCTCATATCTATTCTGTTTGATAGGCACCAAATCATATGTTATGGTATATGATGTTTGAAGTGGACTAGTATGATAAATTGTATACATCTAGGCAATATTTCTCTTATAACAAATTTATATATATCACTTTTTTAAAATTATTTATTAAGATATGTCATAGCATCTCTAAGTGAGCCTCTCAAGAGACAGATAAAACATGTCAAAACAATCATTGATGGCATGTTGGGCACATAGGCAAAATGTTACCTGGACACATGATACTTTGCTTGGTCAAGAGAAGGGAACAAGTGGAGCATAATAACTTTCATTGTACTATCTTTTTTATTTGTATTCTAGCCATAGTTATCTAATTTTGGGTTGAATAACATTGTTAGGTAAACTTAATATATTCCATTAGTCCATCAAGCATTAGATTAAAATAGAACATGATAGATTATCCTATCCATTATTCATTCTTATTACTAGATAAGCCATGGACATTATATTGTAACCCAACTTAGAGTTAAAAACCTAGTTGGTTGCCCGCTTGTGTGCCTAAGAAGGAAAGCAAAATAATAATAATAATAATAAATTGGTTAACATATACCCTTACCAAATAATGAAGAAAAAGTTGAATCCACAAAACTAAACTCACTAAAAATTCACATAAAAAGTATGCTGTCATTGAATATGATGAATTCCATACAATTGTAAACTCATTGAAAGAGTTTTATGTGAAGTTTTGTAAGCCTATCACCTGAAAATAGCATAACTGTGAGAAAAAGTCATTGCAATCATTTTCAGCAAACTAGATATCAATATGTAACTGTTTTAAGAATGTCACATTACCTAGAGCATGTTAACTAGATATGAATACAGCCTTACCTGATGTCCTCGTCTCTCTGTTGAAACCTTGATCTGGTAGTGATCATGGAATCAAAGTATTGACATCATTTCAATTTTCAGCTCTTGCTAACAAAACCATGTTTGAAGCCAACCTGCTAAGTTCATATTTTGCAGAATTTGAAGCCCAGTATGCCATCCCTATATCTCCACATCTCCATAATTTTTGTATCTTTGTTACGAAAATTAGGTGATAGATTACCTAAAATTTAATGATACTCTATTGAAATTTAGTGGTAATTTACAAAATCTTAACTGATAAGTTTACTAAAATTTAGTAGTAATTTTGCTGTAGTTTTGTGGTAACTTTATTAAAATTTGATGATAACTTTACTAAAACTTGATAGTAATTTATTAAAACTATAATCATAACTTTATAAAAATTATGTGGTAACTTTCCTTGAACTTTATGGTCGTTTCATTGAAACATTATAGTAAATTTACTAAAATTAAGTGATAATTTTGTTAAAATTTGGTAGTACTTTGATGAAAGATTTATGGTAACTTTAATAAAAGTAAGTGTAATTAAATTTACTAAAATTTAGAATTAATTTTTTTAAAAAAAATACTAGTAAATTTGTCAAAAGTAAATAGTAAATTTATTAAAATTTTGTGATTATTTTATTAAAAATTATTAATAACTTTATTAATAGCAGGTCATATATAAATATTTTACAACTCAGTGACATTTTTGTTAAAATTTAGTAAACATTTTATTAAACTTTCACCTAATTTATATAAATTATGCATACAGATAAACAAACATTAACATATAATAAAAGGCTAAATAAAAAAGAAAACTCAACTACTAGTTATCAAACATTATAATCATAAATCATGCCAAAAATTAAAAAACAAGGAAGATTTTACTCATTTTAGAAACAAAATGCTTACAAAATTTTAAGAAAGTAATTAGTTAGTTAAGTTTTACAGTTTAATTTATAAAAATTAATGAATTTAATAATTTAAATTTTTTAAATAAATATTTAATAAAATTTAATTTATAAAAATAGTAGAGTCATTAATAAATTATAAATGACTAAATCTCATTAAACATGTACTGCTGGACTGATTTATATTGGTTTATATGTATTTTAACAACAGTTTCAATATAAATTGTTAATTATGTACCACCATTTATATTTAGTATTTTTTTAATTGATATATAAACTAAATTTCGATTAAATATATTTTATGTAAATTCAATCTTATAAATTAATTAATCTATACATTAATTTTTAGCCAACAATTATTATATTTATATAAAAATAATTCAAATATATATTTAATATTTACCTAATTGTAGGTCGAAAACAATATACCTAATTGTTCCGTGCATAGCATTGTCATATGAAAACGTATATTGCAGCCTTCTTAAAAAGAAAGCTAAAAGTAAAGAGTCATGTTATTTTTATATAATAAATATATATTAAAAATATAATTTTTAATAATATTATATAATATTTTAAAACATATGTAAGAGTTCGCATTAATACCTCTATCATTTTCCAAATGTAATTACGTAAATCCCCCGGAAAGTGTCCGCGACGCCGTGTCTTGCTGAATCGCCGACGGGGAAAAAACTTTCGAGGACATGCAACGCACCGTTTCCTTATGTTTCTTTTACGAAACAGAACCACTCCTTCAACCGTCCGTGACTCCGTGTTATGTAAAGAGTAAGGACTGGGAAGCGTGCAAAGCGGGTGAGGACCATCGGAGGACGACAACGAGAGCAACGAGAGCACTGCAAAATGGGAAGTAGGGCTCCACCTCAAAGCCTTCCGAATTCCGTTGCCATTTCCAGAGGCTACAACTTCACGTCAACTTGGGAACAGGTTCGGTTTCTTGTTGTTGTTCTTGTTCTTCATCAAGTTTGTTGCTGCAAATCAGATTGCGAGAGAGCGAGAGTTGCATTCCCAATTTTACTTGATGATCCCTATTTCTGAATCAATGCCTGTTTAGATTAAGATTTGAACTGTAATTTGAATCTTCAATTTCTTTTCATATTTAGGCCATTTTAACTCGACTTTGTAGATTTTGCATTCGGCCGGTGCAATTGCATGTAATTATATTATGATATTTTTTATGTGTTTCAATGCCATAATTACTTCTATAGTGGATCAGATCTGCGCAATCACCTGTATCTGTTATAATACCATGATGCTACTAGTGATTTGTAAAACAAATATAATTCGATATGCGATTTGCAGAATGCTCCTCTGACAGAGCAGCAACAAGCAGCAATTATTTCACTTTCTCATGCGGTTGCTGAGCGACCAATGCCAGTCAAGCTGGTATGGCTTTAGTAACTGCTACTTTTTCCTTGTACTCCTTGATGTACTTAAAACTGAGGCATGTAATTCTGTTGAATAGTTAACATAATCTGAACATGTGTGCATTTCTAGGCCCAAGAGAATGCATTGGGGCAAGAAAATGGGTTGTCAGTTTCCACCAATGATAATTCGTTAGATGATTCTGGGGCTATTGATGTGGTTATGATCAACACGAATCAGGTATATTATCATCTGAGTTATGCTAATGTCTGCCCTTTCTCTTAATCTTCTGTAAATGACCAATTGGGATATTGACTATGCTGATAACTCTCAAACCTTCTGAAGGTTCCTGTTGAGCACATACATGCAATGACACTATGAGTTGCACATATTCATTGAGTTCCCCCGAGGAATCCACCTTGATTTGTTGATGCTCTAGTTGAGTGTGTGATTTCTTTTCTGCACTTCTGCTTAATCATGGAAAGTGCCTAGTGCGGTACTTGGGTCAACGTTGAAGTTTCTGGTTGCATTGATGTCAGTATATTACTGGTTTGTTGATTTTTCTGAACAAGTGGTGGTTGGCAAATGGATGTGGTGGTTGCAACCTGTTGAGGATGTCTAGTAAACTAGATTTCTGACTATGCAGTTGATTTACTGATATGGAGACTGAATAAACAATATGAATTATGAATTTTTGACCAATAATGCTAAACTCATTGAGGAATCAAAGATCTTGCAGATAGATAGTCAATATTTATTGCTGCCTTGTACACAAGAAAATAGATGCCTAACTTGTGTTCAATCTAATTTTGTTGGGTAGTGTTGTTCTATATTGATTTGATCAGCATTCACCTTCCTTCATTATTATTCACTTTTACTAACCTTTTTCTTAAGCTGAGGTTGTTGGGTTTGAGTAATTATCAGATAGGAATTGTAAAGAACAATTCATCTTCTTTTTTTCTTTCAGTTCAAATTACTTGTGCATTGCAGCCTTCAATCCTTGACATGAGTTTACATACGTGCTCTTCTCTTTGAAACAGTTCTACAAATGGTTTACAGACCTGGAA
Organism: Dicorynia guianensis; assembly: GCA_037013595.1. Lineage (NCBI taxonomy): Eukaryota > Viridiplantae > Streptophyta > Magnoliopsida > Fabales > Fabaceae > Dicorynia > Dicorynia guianensis. The sequence continues at coordinate 23,279,144 of JASUAB010000015.1, forward strand.
TCCACTATGAAATTGGAGGTTAGTTATTGTGATGTCTCATTATGCATTGGTTCGGCATCTGAATTTTGCGTATAATGCTTAATTTATCCTCCCTTTGTAGACAGAAGAGAAATACCAACACTATGTAAACACTCTATCAGAACGCATACAAACATGTGACCATATATTCCAGCAGGTGATTTTCCATTTAGTGGCTTCGTTACAGCAATCCTATTTGGTTGATTTGTATTTTTTTGTATTTTTCATTTAGTTTGCCATTTGGATTATCTGATTCCATGCAGGTGGATGATACCCTAGACTTATTCAATGAACTACAGTTGCAGCATCAGGCAGTAGCTACAAAGACGAAAACACTTCATGATGCATGTGACAGACTTGTATGTTTTTATTGTTTTTAATCTTAATTTGATTTTCACTTTAATAGTGTTGGTTGGGATGTTTGGGAATTTTGTGTTGTGAATGATGGTGTTCAATAATTTGTGGGGTTGTATATCATCACTTACTCCTTTAATGAGGCCAGGCCCTGAGGCAAAGATTTATGTGTGTGTGTATCTAACAATTAAAGAAAGGGAGTTATTGAAAGCGGAACTTGTAGATATCTTTCCTGTGCATCTTTTGGACAAAGCTGTATTGATTTAGAGTGAGACTAAATTAATTTCATGCAACTCACTTGTTGGATCTCTCTGAAGGTTGAAAGTGTAGCACCTAATTTTATTGGCACAACTACTTTAGATTTTTATCTTCAGTCTAAAACAACTTTGCTGTCCTGCTCTTGTTTCCCTAACACAGCTACAAGAGAAGCAAAGACTGATTGATTTTACAGAAGCACTTCGCAGTAAGCTCAACTACTATGATGAACTGGAGAATGTAAGGTTTGACTGCTTGGCTTGACTGGAGCTTTCACTTAAATTTGTTTATTATCTTATCCTTCATGATTTACCTGATAGCATATTACTGTTTGAAGAATGTGCATGAGTCTATTGGACATGCAATGATGCAAAAGTTATGTGCTTCTAATATGTAATAATATCTACTATTCAAGGTGCCATTTGTGTTGACATGAGGATAATGACAGCAATTAGTGCCTATAGTAGTCATTTATTGCGAACATGTATTGAAGGATGTTATCATCTTCTAAAGTGTTCTGTCTTAGTGCAGTACGATTTTGTTGTCATGGCTTGGGTTTGTTCAAAAAAACTCATCTTTACATCAGGTTGATGCTTTGATCTGATAAATGACTAGTTTGATATACTGAACCTTTTCTTATGCTGTGTATCATTTGGACCCTATCTTGTTAAAGAATCAATAATCACAACTGTCATGCATTATTTAAATTGCAGTTTCTTGCTTCAGTTGCATGATTGCATCTGCTTACCAGAATCACGTGAAAACTGTGTTTTATGGGAGTAAGGATATTTTGTGGTTCAATTTATTAACAGATACAATGTTTGTTTCTTTAGTTTTATCCTGAAAGAAAAAGAGCTACTTTAGTTATTCAATTTCTTCATATGCGAATTTTTACCTGCATCAAGTTGCTGTTGGAGCTGTTGTACTAGTTACTCTAGCTGAATGTAATTTAATATTATTATTTGAAGTTATCAATGAAATACTTTATACATGGGGTAGGAGTTTTGTGTTTTGTAACTGAGGATGTAGTGCATATAATTATTGATGTAATTATTATGTGATGTATGTGTTTTGTTTCATTTCTGATCTGCAGGTTGCTACCAATTTTTATTCTCCAAATATGCATGTGGGAAATGAAAACTTTCTTCCACTTCTCAAAAGGCTTGATGAATGCATATCGTGAGTACACATCTTGTTTTAATCTTGTACTTTTGTGCCACTAGCATGTTCAATTTAAACAATGTGGGTTTAACATTTTAACTGCATGTTTATCAGCTTTTGTAATTGAACCTTGAATTTATCACTAGTGACATTTTTGTTCTTTTAATAGGTATGTTGAAAGCAGCCCACAGTATGCCGAATCCAGTGTTTACTTGCTTAAATTTCGGCAACTCCAGGTGCATAAATGTTCATGATTCTAGGAATTTTTTTTAGTAATTTTAGCAGACACAAAAGTACTAGTTTTGGTTTTTTGTTGTTGGCTGGAAATCTTATGTATGATTTGTGTTGGACCTTTAATAATTTGGAAACTTGCTTGTCTTTGACAGTCAAGAGGGCTGGGCATGATACGTTCTCATGTACTTTCTGTTCTTAAAGGTGCTTCTTCTCAGGTAAGCTAATTAAATAGGTTGAGTAGATATATGCATATGTATATACTTCAAGCATATAAATTTTAAGAATTTTGTGGTTGAGTAAATTATTTTATACATCTAAATCAGGTCCAGGAAGCAATCTGGGGAAGTGGGAGCAGCAAAGCTTCTGTATCTGAGGGAGTAGAGGCATCTGTAATATATGTTCGATTTAAGGCGGCAGCAAGTGAGGTAAGCTTGTCCATTTGATTTGGAATAGATTATTGGATTTGCTGGGATGATACTATTACAGGTTTCACACATTGCTTCCTTTAATGTATTGATTCTGGGATACCTTTTAACAGTGTATTTCTACCTCAACTCTGTACAGTTGATTGAGAGTATTAAGTTTTGCAGCTTAAGCCAGTGCTAGAAGAAATCGAAAGTAGGTCGATGAGGAAAGAATATGGTCAAATCCTTGCTGAATGCCACCAACTATATTGTGAGCAACGTCTCTTTTTGGTGAGTTGATGATTGGTTGTTATACATTGCCTGTATTCTTTCCATATTGGCAAGTCAATTGATAGCTAGCTGTATGCCATGTAGATAAGAGGAACAGTGCAATGGCGAATATCTGAATTTTCCAAGAAAGAGGCTCTGCCATCATTGACTAGATCAGGATGTGCATATCTCATACAGGTAGTCTTGAACTGATTTTTAAGGGAGTTTTGAACAATTTAGCTATTAAACAGTGGTTTGAGGCAGTCTTTCCTAAAAGTTTATTGTTATTATGCACAGCATACATGTTGTCAATAGAAGAAAAATTGAATATATGGTATAGTTGCTTGCTACTATTCTGTTTACTTTTTATGGTTAATGAGAGGCCGATTTTCATTGACTCTAATATGAGGTGCAGGTCTGTCAACTTGAGCACCAACTCTTTGATCATTTTTTCCCATCTTCTTCCAAGGATATTTCAAGTTTAGCTCCATTACTGGATCCTTTGTAAGTTTATACTCCTACTTTGTAAGAATATTAGTTTTATGTTCCTTTGTCATTGAGGTTTAGTGGTTACTGGTTGGACAGATGTTAGGGTGCATAACTGTAGAGAATGTATATTTTTATTTGCAAAAGCACTGAAACATTCAAATTTTTATGAAATTATCAGTGCACTGTTTATGGAGCCATTTCCAGTATGATTTGGTTAAACCTGGAATGTACTCAGTACCCATATTGAGTCCCCTTCTCCTCAGAGTCCTTATTCTAATATGTGTTTTGTCTGGAACTTGCTGTAAGCTTCTGTTTCTTTAGTTGGACATGGTTCCTTGACATTGTATAAGAGTCTTTGTGACCAAATAGTCAAGGATTCAATTTTCACTGTCATCCAAAATTAAAAATTGTTTACACTTTATACCGAAAAGGAGTTTTCTTGTAAGGAGGCGTGTTAGAGATATAAAACATAAAATCATTCTAGGTCAAGCTTTTGGAGTAGTTGATTTTTGACAATAACCTTTGGGGAGAAGGTGCAGTTTGTAGCTCATGAGATTTGGCAATGTGGCTGTGAACAGTTCTGTTGGGGATTCTAGTCCTTGCCAAAATTTGGCAGATAGTGGTGGACCTTTGCTTCCGATGCGTTCAAAATCATGATTCAATGCTATGGAGCAATGTACAGCTTATGAAAAATAGGAGAGAATAGAAATATGTTTCATGGTAACATAGCAAAACTTAAAACTAAAGACATGACCCAGCTTCTGCTTTGCACGAAGAAATAGGTTTCTCTATGTCTCATGGGTTAGGATTGTGTTTATGGTCTATCTATGGTACTTGTCTCATGGTTCCTTGGGGTCTCCATATTAATGAGTTTTGTTTTTGTTATACTTCTTTCCTATGCTTTGTTTAAGTAGGATATCTTATTCTCTTCAATTTTTGTATCCTTTTCGCCCTGTTGGAAAAAAAAAAAAAAAACATTTGACCACAAATGTAAGCTGCATGCAAATTTAATGGGTAAACTAAAGGTTTTGTTCACATGAATGCTGATGGATATTGACTGAATCACATTAATACCATAATATGTTGAAAAGATGTATGTTGTGTGAACAAAGTATTGTTGTTATGCTCATCTCAAGTGCAGGAAATACCTACGTAGTGTTTCTAGAATTGTTCTGGGCATGTCCACTTGGCTCCTAGTAGGCTAGTAGCATTTGATGAGGGAAGGAAAAAAGGAGCAGAGGAGTGTTGGTTCTCAACCATGTCCAACTAGCAATGTGGCACTTTGATTGGATTGCCGATACTTTGATGCAGAATAAGAAGATAATAGTTGTGTTATTATTTAGGTTTCATGTTAGTATTTATAATGTAATTTTTGTTTGGGAATTGTTGGTGTAATTGGAGACTTAGGGTTTAATTATTAAATTAAGTTTAGGTGTTTGGTTACTAGTTTTATCTTATTAAATTGGTTATTCTACTTTAGGGTTTCTTGAGCTTTAGGTTATCTTTAAGGCATTGTTTTTATTCCCAATAATCAAAGTTGCATATTGAATTTTAATTATTCAGAGAATAGACCTTGTGTGTTTTATTTTCTATCCCATACTACATCAATTTGATATTAGAGCCTAGGCTAGGTTCTATAAACAAATTATTTGCCTAATCCTTGCCCACTCACACACCTTCGTCAGAATCTACAAATTTCCACTGGAATCTCATTGGAATTCGTAGCTTTGCATGCGTCCTACACCAATCCTTCACTATCTTTGCGTTTTCCTTAAAACCCAACCCAGCAACAAGTCTAAAGAGGTCCAATCTGTCCCTTGCAATATCATTGGTGTCAGAATAGTGTTGAAACTTGGTCTACCTCAAAACTCGCACTTCTTGTTGTCTTGAAACACACACCTCACTGTTAGGACTAAAATGGGCAGACAACGCCCAATAGAAAAACAGAAGTGGAGACTATATATGAGAACGAAAAGAGCAGGGAATTAAGAGGGTATTTTAGGAAGTGGTTAGTAAGGAGTGGGGGTGGTTAAAAGAGTGGGTGAGGAATGAGAGGGGCAGCAGATGTTTAGTCCAGTTGTAAGCTTTATGCTTGGGCCAGAGGATATCCCTTTGAGCAAAGGACATTGTCCTAGGGCCTTTGAGCCAGCCTTGTACTTATATTTTTGCTGATTATCAATCAATACCTCGCTAGTTTCCATTTTCATTCTCTCGTGAGTCCTAACAATTGGTCCGACCTGCCGGATGATGGCGACAGAGAGGGACTCAGGATTTGCAGAGCTGGAAAAAGAAGTGAAACGCCTCAGAGCAGAAGCGATGGAACGGGGGTTGGAAATGAGACCAGTTGCAGAAATTTTAAAGGCGGTTAGTCAGAAATTTAAGAAGCTAGAGGAGCTGCAGCTAATATTGAAGATATTTTTGCTACTAGATAAGATGTGTTCCACAAGGAGTCCAACGATGGAGGTATCGACAGCAATGGAAAATGAACCCATGGAGACGGACGATGCTAAGGGTGATGAAGAACGCTTGAAAAAAAAAATTGATGACGAAGACCTGACAGTCGATGGTCAGGACCTTGAAGATGAACTCGTGAAGGAAGCTGAACCAGTAACTTTGGCGATGAATGGGAAGTCGCTTTTGGGCACGAAAACGGGCTTGTGTCGGACGAATATGGAGACTGATGGGAATGAGGCAGACGACAGAACAACATGGGAGAGGAGGCAAGATTGTGAAACCTGTCATTACGGAACAGAGGGGCTGAGCCCTAGGATTGGACCCAATCAACCCACAGGGCCCGTGAAGGGATCCGGACTGGGCCTCACTTCTATTTCGAGAGACCCAATTCCTCCCAAGGGCAAGTGGACCATGAACCCTCCCCAACTCAGCACGCAGTGCACTCCCATCATCATTGACGACTTCGGAAACATGGAGAATGCCCAAGCTCAAGGAAGCCATGATACTGACACACCAAGAGAATACGACGTTTGCGACGAACTTCGAGCAGCAAATGAAGAGGAGAAACATTCCAACAAGAATAAGGACATGCACAAAGGGAAGCGGCGCAAGGCTCGCCCTCTAATGACCACAAAGCCTCTATGGCCATGGGACCCGGGTGTCACCAAGAAATCAAGGGCGGACGCACTCCCAATTCGAGTCATCGGAGATGGAAGTCCTCGTCGAAGAAATTGCCAACTGGATACCATCGTAAGGGAGCTTGTTCTTGGGCAAATTTCTCAACATGAGACCAGAGTAGGAGCAATCGCATGTCAGCTTCCTATTTGGGCCGAGGGAAGAGGCCTTACAATTGTGCCCAGTGCATCGACTGAGTCAACATCCTCAAGATATGTTGGAAAGTTTGTCAAAAAGAGTGAACGCATTCTGCCTAGCCCCGATGCCAAATTTACAAATTTGTACATGAAGAATTTGGGTCCAGACACGATAGAAGAAGCTCTGCTGGAAAAGTTCTCCTCTTTTGGCAAAATTGTGAGCTTGGCTATTGCAAGGGATGATGATGGGATATCAAAGGGTTTTGGTTTTGTGAATTTTGATAACCCAGATGATGCTAGATGGGCAATGGATGCGATGAATGGATTGCAGCTTGGTTCGAAGATTCTATATGTAGCTGGGGCGCAAAAGAAGGCTGAGCATAAGCAGATTTTACGTCATCAATTTGAAGAGAAACGTAAGGAACAAATTTTGAAATACAAGGGATCAAACATTTATGTGAAGAACATCGATGATGATGTTACTGATGAAGTTTTACAAGATCATTTTAGTGCATGCAGCAAAATAACTTCTGCAAAAGTTATGCGAGATGACAAAGAAATAAGCAAGGGGTGTGGTTTTGTCTGCTTTTCCACGCCTGAGGAGGCCAATAAAGTGGTGAACACTTTTCACGGATGCATGTTTCATCGTAAACCACTGTATGTTGCTATTGCTCAGAGGAAGGAGGCTAGGCAAGCACAATTGCAACTCCAATATGCACAGCGAATAACAGGACTAGCTGGACCTTCTACTGCTGTTATTTCTGGTGGATATCATCCTTACTATTATGCTGCTACCGGTGTTGTTTCACAGGTGCCTCCTCGACCTGGGTTAAAGTATCAACCTTTGGGATTGAGGCCAGGATGGAGGGATAATGGCTTTGCAACTCCTACTAGACCCTTTCAACAGTCACTAGTCCCTGCCGTTTCTAATGATACAAGGCAACCTCGGCAAAACAGGGGCAGAATGAATGGGCATACAATTTCCCAGGCAAATGCTCACTCTAGAACATACATGCCACAAGTGCAACAGCCTGTCTCTTCAAAAGAATCAAGTACTCAGCAGCGGACTGGACAGAATAAGTACTTGGGAGGATCTTTCTACCATAGCTGAGCAATTCCCCAATTTCAGCCTTGAGGACAAGGCTGATCTTCAAGAGGAAGGCAATGTTAGGTCTAAAATGGGCAGACAACGCCCAATAGAAAAACAGAAGTGGAGACTATATATGAGAATGAAAAGAGCAGGGAATTAAGAGGGTATTTTAGGAGGTGGTTAGTAAGGAGTGGGGGTGGTTAAAAGAGTGGGTGAGGAACGAGAGGGGCAGCAGATGTTTAGTCAAGTTGTAAGCTTTATGCTTGTAAGCTGTATGCTTGGGCCAGAGGATATCCCTTTGAGCAAAGGACATTGTCCTAGGGCCTTTGAGCCAGCCTTGTACTTATATTTTTGCTGATTATCAATCAATACCTCGCTAGTTTCCATTTTCATTCTCTCGTGAGTCCTAACCCTCACCGTCTTGTTTGGAGGGTGTCAAAACCTTGGGAATCAGATGATCGCATCAGAAATTCTCTCCACGTGCAACTTCTGGTAGCTGGGCATGATCTCATGCACCCAAGAGTTTGAAGAAAATCTAGTTATGGCTATTATGATTTATTTTTTGATTTTGGACCAAAACCATCAACGTTTTCTAAGTTTACTGAACCTCCTATGAAGAGCCATACAGAACGTTTGATTAGGTTGGAAACTTGGCTGGATGAGATCAAGGATATGATTTAGGAATTGCAATTGTATTTTGGTGGAGAAGTTAAAGAAAACAATGATTTCTTTACAAATGTTGAAGATGAGTTGGAAGATGAAATGGTAGAGCCTTGTGATCCTTTGTCTGACTTAGATGACGGCAATTGGGTTAAAGAATATAAAATTGAGTCCAAGGTAGAAGACTAGAGTGAAGATGGAGATATCCTAGTTCTCAAAAATATAGAAGTTGTTGATGACCCAATTGAGATTGATGACATTCCATCCGAAATTATTGAGGGGCAAATAAAGATATTAGTAATGCTGATGTTGTTAATCATATTAAAGAAATTGAAGATGATGTGACAACCCATGAAAGCTGCACCAACTTTGGTTCTTGTTCTTCCTAACATCCTTGAGAATCCAAAGTTGATGTTGTTACTTTTTCTTCCACTGCAGTTGTCACCGCCACTAGCATCACGCTTGTTTATGGGACTTGTCATTTACTTTTCCTCCAATTGCCACATTTCAAAACTCTAGGATTAGTTTTTATCAGCTAGGGGAAAATGATGCAGCATAAGAAAATAATAATTATGTTGTTATTTAGGTTTTATGTTAGTATTTATGATGTAATAATGATTTGGAAATTAATGTTGTAATTGAGGACTTAGGGTTTAATTATTAAATTAGATTTACATGTTAAGTTACTAGTTTATCTTATTCTTAGTTAAGATAGATATTCTAGTTTAGGGTTTCTTAAGCTTTAAGTTATCTTTAATTGCATTAATAGTTTCTAGGGTTTTGAGTTGCCTATTTAAGGCATTGTTTTCATTCCCAATATTCATAGTTGAGTATTGAATTTTGATTATTTATAGAATAGACCTTAGGTGTCTTATTTTCTGTCCCATACTGCATCATACTCCCTATCTTATTAGCCTTTGTTTTTCTTTGTCTTCTCTTATGTTTTATTTTGAATGTTTATCTTCATGGCAAAATGTCCATGCATTCAACATCATCTATATACTAATGATTAGATTAATTTTGCTTGCAGGTCAACACACTTGTATGATACACTGCGTCCCAAATTTATTCATGAAACAAATATTGATATTCTTTGTGAACTTGTTGATATACTTAAAGTGGAAGTCTTGGGGGAACAGTTTAGTAGACGGGGTGAATCATTAGCTGGTCTTCATCCTACTTTTGAGAGAATCTTAGCAGATATTCATGAGCGGTTGACTTTTCGTGCTCGGACTCATATCCGTGATGAGGTATGCTTATTTTTTAGATTTTTCATTTTTTTTTTTTTAATGCTGATTGTGCTTGCTGTGTTTTATGCTGCTGAAGATATTCCTTATAATGTCTTAGGGAGTATGGTCAATGATTGGCCTCTTGATTCCCAATTTGTGTCCCAGTTTAGCAACTGTGATTGTGATCCTCTTTTACCATAAACAGCTAGTTCTTAAAATGAAGAGAGTTTATAGAAGGAAATAATAGCCGATCCTATGTGATGAATTAGTTGATTGTATTTTTTTACTGATTGATTTCAATTGTCACTGGTCTGATCACTGATCATGATGTTTTAAGTTGCTCTTCCTAATCTCTTGATTTTGTGAAACTTTTTTTGACACTTTCTACAGATAGGAAACTACATACCAACAGATGAAGACTTGGACTACCCTGAAAAGCTAAAGAGATCTGAAAATGCATCAGAAATAAATTCTGTAAAGTGTCTTTCCTTGAAATTTCTTGTTTTAACTCGTATAGATATTTTAGCTGCGGGTGTTTTCTAATATTGGAGAATACCCATTGAGATAGCTTGTAAAAGTCTCCATTGTGGTATCCCTTTGTTAATGTCCATTACATTTGTAATTTTATTTATAAGTGCTTGTTGTTAGTTACTTTTGGAGTTCTGTGGACCTGGGCATCATTACAGTGGTTTTGTTCAAAACAATGGCTTTCCATTTTTATCCCAAAAGAAAAAAGGTCTTTCCATTCTGTTATTAGGAAGTATATACATGATTGGGTGATTCCTCTTTCTGTATTTGATATTTGACCTTCCTAGAATTAAAAAAAAAAAAAAAATAAGTTTAGAAGAACATATAATTATGGTACCATAGGAATGTTGGGATATATGTTGATGCTCTGTGATGAATCCGTTGTTCTTCCCCCAATCCTATCTTTTTTAGTGCCCGCTATATTCCTATGAGAAGGTTTTCAGGTACAGATTCAGATTTCTAGGTTCATTAATGAACATCTTGTGCCTTGTCATATTCACGCACTGATGTAGGACAGCAAGGGGTTGTGCTGTAATCAGGGTTTTGGAGCTATGGAAAGGTAGAAAAACTGGAAACTTGGTAGGCTAGGGTCTGTGTATGAAGGAATTGATGCTTTAATGGCAATAGAATGGGTTATTAGGATTAATTGGGCTAATGTTTATGGCTGTGAAAGGGGCTGCGAAATCAGGATTTTTATTGCAAGAAAGAGTGAAGAAAATTAGGAGAAGAAGAAAAAGAAACCTAGGAGTCACACCTAGGGTCCCAAGGCATCACACCTAGGGTTTGATCGCATCACACAATCAAAGCAAATTCTGAATAATTGTCATAAACATAAACTCTGTCTAATTTGAAAAGAAATACACAAGTGTTTAAATAAGCCTCCTACAACTTATCCTAAAAGAAAAGGAATCCTAATCCTATATGGACAAGGATTAGAACCCACATGGTAATCCTAATCCTATATGGACAAGGATTAAAACCCATATCTAAATCCTATAAGTATTAAAATACCTAAAAACAAACCCAAATAGACTAAAAGTCTGCTCCTACCAAAATACATAAAATAAGCTGCGAAAATTCTAAAATAATTACTGCCAAAATTACTAAAATACCCCTAATAATTATTTACTCCTAATTAAGCTCCCAAAATGGATCTCCCTCTTTGGGCATGTGCCAAATTAATGTTTGGACAGCTTTCCCACGTCTTTTATAAGTCTTTAAAGGCTGCTGCCAATAGCCTTCATCACGCACTTGGTGATGCACAGCATCTGTTTTGCAGCAAATTTTTTGTTTCTACATATACTACTGGTTGGCACAACATAACACTATAGATGCTTTCCTGTATTCAATTCTCTGGTGGATTGATATACTGAATTAGATCTGGAGTGACATTCTACTTGTTCATCTACCATCATCCATAATTTGTTTTGAACATGTAGGCTGATGACAACCCAGATATTTTTAAAACTTGGTACCTGCCACTTGAGAAAACTCTATCTTGTCTTTCAAAGTTGTATCGTTGTTTAGAGTCAGCAGTTTTTACCGGCTTAGCACAGGTATGGAAGGTTTTTAATTTAAATATTTTTAGCTTATTATCTTGTGTTCCCTTTGAATAGTGTATTAAGAAACAGGTTTGATATTTTAATCAGGAAGCAGTGGACGTTTGCTCAACATCTATTCAGGTAAGCTGGAAGTCAGTTATCTAGACAGTTTAACATTGTAATCATAGTCAACATAATGTAATATATCCATCTTATATTGGCAGTGTTGGTTAGTTGTACAAAAGTATGTCATTTCTGATTCATGGATACTTACCAAATTTGGTGCTTCCTCTTGTCTGGTACAGAAAGCAAGCAAATTAATTGCAAAGAGATCATCACCAATGGATGGACAGCTCTTCCTCATAAAGCATCTTTTAATTTTAAGGGAGCAGGTAATTTTGTTTTACTTGGCCTTTTCCTTCTTGCTTATTTAGTAGATTTTATGTAATTTGTGTGATTATTTTGTGGTTTTTCAGATTGCACCCTTTGATATTGAATTTTCTGTCACGCACAAGGAACTTGATTTCTCTCATCTGCTGGTTAGTGTCTATGAGCCTAATATTTTCTTCTTGAGTTTAGTGCAATCCATGCTTATAATTGTTAATTTGAGCACTTATCTAAGCCCGCTCCTTTCTTTTGGGTTGTTAACAAGCTTTCACTCTTTATTTCATTATCTTTGTTACTTCCTTACTATTTAATTCTCATAACAATTTTTGTTTTTATAAGGTGGAATTGGGGTTTAGAAGGCATTATATGGCTGGGAAAAAGCTGTGCTGGAAGTATTTATCATTTTTGTTTTTGTTGTTGACGAAAATATGCTAGGTTAGGGATAACCAAAACAAATGGGTTCGGCTTTAGGGATTATATCAGGTAAGTTGAAGCTGTATTTTAGGGTAGCAAATTGGAAGAAAGTGGAAATTCAGTGGGTTTCTCACTATCTTGTCCCCGAGAATAACCCATAACAGTACCTTGATAGGCTTCATTAATTTTAATGCAAGGAAGAAGAATAGGGAAAGAACTTAGTTGATAAGTATAAAAGAACAATAGCTTCTTGCTAGATGATGAATCTTAACAAAGGATGCCTCCCTAGAAGATCAAAATTTCTCTAAATCTTGCTCTTGGCTCTGGGCATAGCCTGAATGCACTGATGACTAACAAGAAAAGAGGATGAATACAATGCATCTTGAGATTCTCACCTTGATTTTCTAACCAACTATTTTATCAAAGAGGTCAATTGAAAATTCGAATCAATCAATGGCATTTTATGAGGTCCGCCTGTCCATACAATTACTCAATAAAATACTTGTCACCTTATAAAAACTATAGCAAGAAATGCTTACTTTAAATCTAAATGAATTAATTAATGTTTGATAGTTCATAGCTTTGGATCCAAAGTGTTAATTTTTTAATCATGGAGCTCACCTTTTGATGTTTCTTTGTCATAAAAGATTTGTGGTTTAGGTTTACTGATTTTAGGTTCAGTATTGCTATATGAACTTGTGTCAAAGCGAAGTCTTATTTACATTTTCATATTGAATAACCCTTAGGAGCATCTAAGAAGGATCCTTAGAGGTCAAGCCTCTTTGTTCGACTGGTCAAGATCAACTTCTTTGGCGAGGACTTTGTCTCCAAGAGTTTTGGAAAGTCAAATTGATGCCAAGAAGGTTTGTCACTTCTTGTAATTATATGGTTTCTTCAGGTGATTTGTAAAGCAAACCAATTGTTGATTTCATGGTGCCACACTTTGACTATCATCCATGTGCCAGTTTAATGGACAGCATAAGTAGAAAATAAATCATTAGCTAGAGAAAAATAGAAAATAAACATTAGAGCCCAAATTTTTGGAGTATAACTTTTTTTGTTTGGCATGTACGCCTTTGAAATCAAATTTTGCGTACAAAATTTATTTGCTTGATGTGCATTTAATCTGTCTACGACTATGCTATCATATCTTTTATTGTGATAGTGGCAGGAGCAATGAGAGGTCACATGGTTCTGTTTTGATATACTTTTTTCTAAGTTCATTTAATTTTTTTTTTCTGGGTTTTCCTCTTTATTTCAGATTGAGTCACACATAATGATGGATGGAATCCTTTGGTTTGCTGATAATCCCCGGCATTAACTGTTTTGCTTTGTATGCTGCATGCATACAGTAATAGTCTTACCACTTTAAGATTATAGAAAACGGACAATTCCTGCCAGCCTATTGGTGATTATGGTCAACCTATGCTAACACTAGGATGTCGCTTTTAAATTTAGACTATCATTCAGTGTCTTTTGGACATTTATTTTGTTTCAGGAGCTGGAAAAAAGCCTTAAAGCCACTTGTGAGGAGTTCATCATGTCAGTTACTAAGCTAGTTGTGGATCCTTTTCTCTCATTTGTTACAAAGGTTTGTATTTCTGTTGCTATGTCATTTGTTGCTTTGCCAACTAGTGAACAGAAATTAGAACCATGGCTTCAAGGTGAAGGCAGTTAACTGCTTCTTAGGACGTGATTCTTGAGATTTACCTGCTATGCATCTCATGCCTTAATTGTGCATATTTCCTCATTTCATTGGTTTTTTTGGTACATTCCTCATTTCATTGTTTATTTCTATATTCTATTATATTTGTTGGTAACAAAATTGCTTCTTGGCAACAATCAAATTAAAGTCATATCAAATTTCTGATTCTTTAAACTATTATAGCCTCTAAAGACAAAAGATGCTTACCACATTTTTTCAATTCGTTTCTGTAGGTGACAGCAGTTAAAGTTGCATTATCCTCAGGTGGTCGGAATCAAAAGCTAGAGTCAGTTATGGCCAAACCTCTGAAGACTCAAGCCTTTGCTACTCCAGATAAGGTGGCTGAACTTGTTCAGAAGGTATGTCATCAGAAGAATCTGAGCTAAATGTTGGACTAAGGATAATACTATTCTATAAGGGCCCTTATAAAGGAATTACTTCTCTTTCTTAGTTCCTATCTTGTCTTATAAAATTATATTTGACTGAAAAATTTTTTGATGGCCACAAAAAGGCACTAGAAACTGTATGCTAGCATTGGGAACTTTCTTAATATCTTCTAATGATTCCAGTCTCAAGTTTGGAGCTGGATAGCATTGGGAACTTTGTTGCTATCTTCTAATGATTCCAGTTTCAAATTTAGAGCTGGATAGAATTTGTGGTGGCTTTACCTAAAGCAAAAGGGCTGATGGTCTCTTTTTGAGGAATTGTGTAGTTCATCACACTCACAATCCAAACCGTCTTAATGAAGAACATTTTGTTGTGCAGAAACCAAGGAGCTATTTTTTGTGTTTGCATTTTAAAGGTGTCATGTGTAATTGAAAAGCAAGTAGCAAAGATATATATATATATATATATATATATATATATATATATATATATATATATATTCCTCACATTGTCTTTCTAGAAATGCAGCATGCTAAGCTCAAAACAAAGTGTTAGTGAATTGAATTGTAACTCTTGAGGCTATAATTAATATTGTTATATTTAAGTTCATAATATAACAACAAATAAAGCTTTATTTCACTTGTGGGGTCGACCACATAAATCAAATGATGCCATTAAATTCTATCAGCAACCAAATTTTCATGAATACTACTTATCATAAGATCACTTTTAACTATCTCTTTAAGTATATTTTTTGATCTTTCTTTGCTCTTTTGTATTGGGCTAAATATCATATAATCGACATTTCTCACTGGAGTTTCTAGCAATCTTTTTAGCATTTGTTCAAACCACCTTAATTGAGTTTCTATCATTTTTCCCTTAGTAGGCATGACACTAATTTTTTCTAGAATGCAATTATTCTAGATTTTATCTTTGCTTATATCCATTTATTCATCTCAACATTCTCATATCTGCCACTCCCTTTTCTTGCTCGTCTTGTCTCTTCAATGCTCAACACTCATTACTAAAGAGTATAACTAATTTTATAAAAGTTTGGTAAAATTTTCTTTTAAGCTTGATAGTAATTTTGCGATCACAAATGACTCTTTAGGCATATCTCCATTTCAACTATCCAGCTTGTATTTTGTGTTTGGCATTCCCATTAAACTCTTGATCATTTTGTAAGATTGATTTAAGATATTGAAGCTTTGACACTTGTGGTATGATGTGCTATCCAATTTTTACCTCCAATTCATTACTTATTTGTCTCTTGTAAAACTTGCATTCCATATACTCTGTCTTGCTCCTATTTCAACGGAAACGCTTTGATTCCAAAGTCTCTTTTCATACCTCAAGTTTAGAATTGACTTCTTCTCTTGACTCTTCAACTTGATTTATATCATTTGCGAAAAGCAAACATTTCAGAATTGCCTCTTAGAGGTGCTCATGAAATACATCCAAAACTAAAGTAAAAAGGTATAGACTCAAGATGATCCTTGGTACAAATCTACCATTATGGAAAAATCTTTTGTTTCACCTTCAAGAGTTCTCACTTTTGTTGTTATGCCATCATATGTATCATTTATAGCTCGAATATATGCGATGCGAACCCCTTTCTTTTCCACAGCCTCCCAAATCCTTTATATTTAAGTTCACAATGTGTAATAAAATTTATTTATTTCCTCATTTTGCTTCTTCATAGAAATTGCATTTGCTAACGTTGTATGATGTCACTGGCTCCTTTGAACTCCTGAACTCTCATTAATTTATACCAACATTTTTTTTGGCTTTAACTATGTTATTTATAGATGTTAAAAATTAAGTTTAACTCAGAATCTGATAATTCAAAAATGTCAAAATTCGACTAGTTTTTTCATTGATGTTTTATGGTCTCTCAATAGGTAGGTACTGCTGTTCAGGAACAATTGCCAGTGGTGATAGCAAAGATGAAGCTTTATCTGCAAAATTCCTTGACAAGAACAATACTTTTCAAACCGATAAAGTAAGATAACTTGTAGATTTAGAGCTTCATTCTAAATGTCATCTATGTACATGTAATAGGTGCATCCTGATATTTATTTTCCATTGCTTGTTTGATTCTTTTTTTATGGGTTCTCTCCTTTTTGTGGGGGTTAGCGGTTGCTAATACCATCAAATAGTTGATGTAACCTAAGATCTCTTTAAGTATTAGAAGCAGCCATGATAGATTTGATGCTCTGATAATATGCCAGCGTATGCCCTCTCTAATTCTCTTCCCCACTGGCTTTATATCATTCAATCTAAACTGTCGGTTTCACTTTGATCAATTTTTTCCTTTGTGCCTGTTTGAGTCAAGTTGGAGATCTTTTATTAGTAGTCTTGTCAATTAAATATAATGATAATTTGATGTGCATTGGTGATTATGTTAAGTTAGAACTAGCTGCTGACCAGCTGTGGAACGAATCTTATCTCTGGGTTTATGCTTTAAAATTTGTAACTGTTTTCCAATTATGCGACATGTAGAATCTTACCAATCTTAAAAATGATTTTTCTCATGTTCATGTAGGACAAATATTGTAGAAGCCCATGTCCAAGTAGAAACCTTGCTGCAATCTGAATACACTGTTGAAGAGATACAGAACATCAAAATGATATCCCTGCTGGATCTGCAAACTCAGCTTGATAATCTTCTGTAATCTGTATGTAAAAGCCTTTGAAGTACGTAATATTCATTTTCATGTCAATGGGATGATCTTGAACAGAAGAAGGGACTTAAAATTTTGTCACTATATTCTAGAAAAATTTGTAGAATTATTAGCCTGGCATAATAGAGACCTAGTTTTGCCTTAGAGGATCTCGCCATTCCATTTGTACTCTGGTGGATATTTTTCTCTTGTATATTACATTTTTTAGTAACAATTGACTAAGTACTCGCCTTCAGCGGCCTTCTTCTGGGAATTTGTTGTTAAGAGACAGTTGCAATTGCTTGTGCGATCCACGTACAATGATTGAGGCTACACTTTGTTTTATTCTTTTCTTTTTCCCCATGTGACTCCCTTTTCAAGTTGTTTGTATAGAAAATAGAGAGCGGCGGAAATTATTTTTAATTCTTCGTTGCTATTAATAGATCGAAAATGTAAGTTTAGCAAAAGCTTCTTGTCTTTTGCCTCTTCCAAGATGGATTTAGGAAGGTTGATTTCATTCGAGCCGTAATTTGTCTTTATTGATTCTGGGAATGAGTTAGTTTGAATTTTTATGCTGATTTCATATGACAAACATAACAGAATAGTAAAATTCAGTTGGAAGAAATGTGATTCAACCAAACCCGGATTTCAGTGGAGCAATTCAGTAGAGGTTAGGTACCGGATTGCCTATTTTGTAATAAAATATTAAGTCTCATTATTTTATAATTTTATTTTTAATCAATTTTTACATAATAAAATTTAAATTATGAAATTTTTTAAATCTTACTAATTAAATTATATAATCTACTAGATCTAAAAACTTATATCAAAAGATGTGCATTAAGTAAATTGAATTATGACACTAGCATTACTATAAAATTTTCATATAACTCGCCACCCAAATTAAAGTTCATAGATGGAGGATAATATTGCAAAAGCACATACCCAATTAGTAGAATCCCTGCTACAATCGGAAGAAATCGTGAGCTCATCAACATAATATCCGTACAGCATCTGCAGACTGCAACCTCTTCTTATGTATGTAGTTTGAATGTAGAGGTCATTGGATGATTTTGTAATTCAAAAATTAAGGTAGGTATTAACATGTCCTAGGGGAGGGCGCCGGAACGGAAGCAGGAATGCTATGAAGCTAAACAGAATGATCTACAGGAGAAGGTAGTGAAGGAATTGGAGTTGGCCACCATGGAAGCACAACTGCCGTCACAGGACAGAATCCCAAAGGGCGACAACGATATCTGGTGGCCTTGAACCTCTGACTTAACAAATTGCAGGAAAGAACGTGGTCCGCAAATTCCAAAAACACAGTGCCCCCATCATGTGGATGAAAAGCTAGAACTCTGCTATATCCGGGTATATAATCCCTCTGTATGGCTTCTAACTCTTCAAAGATTGGCCCAATTATCTCAGGGAGACAAAATTCATGCAGTAATCGCCACGTTGCTTCTCCATCCTCACAATGAGAGTGTTCTAGTTCCCAAATTCTCCCAGTGTAAGGTACATTGGGAGCCAAATGGCGGGGACACGGGAACTCCGAAATTCGCAATCTTCCATTGGAAACTCCAAGGCACCCTCTGTATGCTTCACCAAAATCACTTGGAAAATCAATGACACTGGCAATTTTCGCGTTGTTGAAAGGATCATATACAAGCAACTTCCTCCCACTGGAGAAGTACAATTTTCCATTAAAGGCAATACTCTGTGCAGTAAGAAAAAACCCGCAAGCAAACCCTTTCGGGCACGACACAACCAATTCAGTCCATTGCCCTGTCTCAGAAGAGAAAATCTCAACATTGAAGACAAATCTTCTATCACGGAAAGCAGGAATTCGCACCACCTTGAACCTCTGCTGAAAACACACACAGACAGTTTCTGCTTCCACACGATAATAGGGATCGCACGTGAAACCCACAATAACCCCATCTTTATCACAAGCAGTTGGAGCTGGAGGTAGCCCCAAACAATCCTTCGTGAGAGGGTTGCAGATGTAGAATCTGCATTTGTATTCGGGACGCGGTTGACCACACAAAAGCAAACCATTTGAACACGCAAAAACAAGCTTCAAGGCAGACCTCAATTGTGGGTTTACGTCAGCGGGTTCGACATTAGGGGCTAGGAAACTCAAAGACAGCTCCCTTTCGGAAGACTCAAATTGTAAAGCTGGTACCTTTGGCACAATTACAAATGCATTGTACGGCGCAAAGATGAAGCTTTGATGATCGAGGTCCTCTCCTTGTCTCTGCAACTTTTCGAAGAGGCTCTGCTGGCGACATACATATAGGCAATGGAATTTAGGATCGGAGATTAGAGAGGACCATCGCTTTGAGACGCATTTACATCTGAAAACGAATTTGCATGGGAGACAACAGAAGATTTCCATGAGTGAGTCGTCCAAAAGGTCGTTGATCCCACTGGATTTGGAGGAACAATTCGATGATGATGTAGCCGCCGTGGCCATGGCTCAAAGGAAAAATGTGTGAGAGGAGAGTTTGTTCTTTGGCTTCAAATTTTGCTTCATCGAATAGGATGCTGATGTGGTTATTGGAAGACAATGATTTCTGGTGTGCGTTTCATGCATAACAGTACAGTGCGGAGCGCCAATGGATTACCACAATCAACAATTGTTTAGTTTATTATATTTGTAAAATATATTTACCCTATATATATAGATTATTATATTTTTTATTTTTTTATAAATTTGAAATAACTTATGAAAAATATATTTTAAAGTTATGTTTGTGTGAATACACAGTTTGCAACTCTTAGATGGATTTTTATTCTTAAAAACCTAAACATTGGGATTAAATCAAATTAAAGTATTTCATACAAGTAAATCAACCTAAATTCAAATATAATTATTCAAAAACAAGAAAATTACAGAAGCCAAACTGTCACAACATCCTTTTTATTTTTTTGTATTTTGGCAAAACATGACCATTTCTTTTTTTTTTTGTTATTTTAAACCAATTATTTTAGTTTTGGATCTTGATTTCTCTTTTTGTTTTACATTTAACTCTAATTTGTAAATATTATTGTTTTCTTTCTCTAATTTTTCTCTCCTAATTTGATCACTATCTTTCTCTCAATATACCCAACTTTTTTTTGGGTACATTTGATATACCCAACTTTGAACTCCTAACATGGAAATCCAAATCCCATTATTTAATAGCGTAAAGATTCAAAATTAGACGAGACTAATTAATTTTCTGTTACACACAAAAATGCACAAGGGGAAGAAGGTTTATGTACAAACGAAAACTAGTATAGACGAGTGTTGTTTTGTTTATTACTGAACATAATTTGATTTTTACATTCATATTTTTTCTTTATAAGCGTAAATTATTTCTATTACGAGATTAATCTCTGTAGGACAAGTGTAAATTATTTCTATTATGAGATTAGTCTCTATTAAGATTTAGAATTGAATAATATATATTTCTTAACAAAGACGACTTTCAAGATTTATTTAGCATATATTTATATATCTGTTGTAAGAGGTAAACAAAAAAGACTCTACTCTTCTAAAAGGACATTCACAAAATGTTCATAATTCTAATCTTATAAAAGAACGTTCACGATTGTTCTCTATCTTATCTTGAGTTTCTTTGTGTGAGAATAGTGGGTGGATCTGTCTTAATAAGGAACTGTCATCTTGCTGTTACACTGTTGACAAGGTAAATATTCAGAAGAATCAAACAAAACAGAGTTACACACACTTCAGGTCTAGCTAAAAGATCAGCCGATTTTAAATCTTATCGTTCATGGACTGTAACGAAGATTACTAGCCTTACGTCTGTTATCGTTGTTCTTTCAAACTAACACATCCTACCGCCTCATACAAAGCCTTCCCCAAATCGGAGAAATAAAAAGTGAAATAATCAATATACATAGGCAAGTCACAGTGAAAGGCTATCAACAAGTGATAATACAGTTGAAAACCAAAATTTGAGGACACGTATGATTAGAATGCAAGAGATAAATATAGTATACATGATATATAAACTCAAAAAAAATTACACATAATTAAACACTGTACAGTTAACCTTGATGGATTTTACCCAGCTTTCCCTTTTTCTAATAATTGGAGGAGCACTTGCAATCTTCTTACATGGGCAAAAATTAACAGATGCATTTATCTGAACAACGCAATGCCGAAGACAAATATTATAGTAGAAGAAACCGAAGGGAAGACAGATAAGGGATCTGAAACCTGTGTGGATAGAAGCTTTGAATCTTGACATTTACAGCCTTTTCATGAATTTTCATCACAGAGGTCAGTTTGGGACTCACTGGGGTGTAATACTGGGGGAGACCATTGATCTGGCACCATAAGAAAATAAGCGCTCATAGCTTTCCTAAACCGTCTCTTGTACATCTGAGGTGATATAACGGTTGGAGAAGTATTCTTAGGTCCACCAAGGATGCCTGAGGTCTTCACCCAAGTTTCAAGGTGCTTATCCCATGTATATTGCCTCATAAAATCAATGATCCCTAAAACCAGCTCATGCTTTTCTTCATCCACACCAACTAGCAACGAGTAGTCCATCACATAAATTGACTGCAGCAACATAAACGATATTATATTACTGGAAGAAAAAGAAAGATGATAAATAATCAAACAGGGCTTCCCTTAAAAGAAAACAAGTGCAGAAGATGTAAGCAGTGAGAAAATGCATAGCAATTTTAAACATTTATCAAAAAGGAAAAAAAAAAAAAATAGGAAGTATCTAAAGTTGCTTCCAATCAAGTAAATGGACAGTTTCAGCCACTTGCATCAGAATAAAATTGATGATCTAATGATTCCTACGAAAGTATGGATGAATCCTCCCTCCTAGCATCACAATTAAAGCAGATAAGAAAACAAAAAAATGGAAGCACACAATAAATATTTGTACCACAAAGCACACCATAATTCTATGTGTAAATGTAACATAAACCGTGGAAATCAAGAAGAGCTTTCAGATTCAACTTACAGCAAGAAATTGAGTATCATTCCACACAGCCCTCTCAAGCAGTCGTTTTGCTTTGTTCCCAACAAATATTGGTGAGGTTGGCATTGCTTCAATGAGATTCTGATCTAGCAGAACTTTATTGCTCCCACTTGTATCTGGATTATACCGTGACCGGGAAGACCCTTTTAGGTCGTAAAGCCGTCTGATGTTACGCCTAAAAAGAAGATTTTCCATTACCAAAACATCCATTTTTGTTTCCTTCCCTCCTTTCAGATGCTTTGATGTTACCTTCAAAATAATTGGAAAGGAGATCAATGACTTGCAATAGACATAATGGCTGTTCATAACCAAGATATGTAGATTTAATATGCGAACACATCTACATGTAGTACACAACTAAATTTTTAAGCCTTACAGGTCAAACCTAATCCTAAGCTCATACAAGAACATAAACAGGGAAGAGGGAGGTAATGGCAACTGGTGATTCCAAGTCAGTAAATATAATTTGTCTAAAAAGTAGGCAGGTAAACAAGCAAAATGGCATTCCATCACAAAGAATTGGGTCTACACTCAGAGATACTAGAAATGAGTAATTGATAATGTTTCTATATGCTATCAAAAAAAAGTACCTGATAAATGCCCAAGATCTTTGCCAAACAAGTAGGGTTTCCTGAACTGATTGCTCCAGATAAATACTTAAAATAGGCTGGTGCAAACTTGATGAATGACTCAAGCTCTGTCTTTGTGACTTGTTTGATTATAAATCTATCATCCAAAGTTTTAGCAAAGAAAACATTGCTCTTTCCTCCCTGGGCTCCCCACTTCTTACAACGACTAAGAGACCGCACAAAATCTAACTCAGAAGGGCAACAAGTCCCTCTTAGAGCCTCAAATCTCTTTGCATAATAGCAAGTGACAGTATACTTCACCTTTCCAAGGGTGCTATCATCTGTAAAAAAAACTCTTGCATGAAAGTCCTTTGTGTAGACTAGTGGATCCCCAGCAAGAGAACTTCGAGACCCAGAAGTGGATAAGATGCTCTCATCAGAAGAGCCTAGACTTCTGTAGGAATTAGGAATTGCCTCATCAAAAGAGTTAAGAGAAAGAAGACTTGTTGAATCAAAGAGCGGCAACGAAACTGAACTATCTCCACTATCTTTAGGTTTCTCAAATTCTGACATTTGGACATGATATTCTAATGACACAAGCACAAATGCTATTATGCTTGTGGGTTCATCATCGTAGACAGGCACTATGGTATCATTAATACCAGCAGGCAGAAGCAGTTTGGCACCAGTCTGGCACTCCAACTCTCTAAATGATGTGATGTAGACAGGATTGTACTCACCAAGTTTCTGAGTATTCAAGTAAAAAGTTTTGTTGAATGAACTAAACAACTTTGTAATAGGCATCCCAGTCCATCTCGTATCAAGCCATTTGGAAAGCAATTTAGAGTCATGATTATATCCTGTCTCAACCCCACCTATATCAGCAGTATAATTTTCAGAATTTGATTTTGCTGTAACTATATTGACTGTGGGTGAAGGAACTGTCCCATTTAAATCAGGAGATAGATAACCATTTTCTTTTTTTGTTGGGTGACTTTCACCAGTCCATGCTGCGTCAAGGGTATCAGATAAATTAGCCATAAGAGGAGATCCCCCCTCTGACAAAGCCTTTCGTACAGCTCCTTCAAACTCCAGAGCCTCAGATTTATCACTAATATTCGCACCATCAGAAAGAGAAAGATCGACCTTTTCATGACTTATATCTACACCCTTGTCATCACATTTATGCACTTCACCAGGCTGACTAAGGTTGCCAGCGTTTTCTTGATTAAGACTTCCATCAGGTTTTGTTTCTGAAACAAAGTAATTAGAACTGCTATGGCCTCTTCCTGGCCTTGCTATCACATTCACTTCGACGACCTTCTCCTTGGAGCCAATTAGCTTTTCCTTGAGCATTGGATATGAATTCCTTGAGTCTACTTGAAGACTAACTTTATTAAGACTGGATGCATATATCAGCCGTTGGTCCCAAACATAAGAATGGATCAGGATCTGCCTTCGCAACTTATTGAGCTCTAGAATATCAACCACATGATGACCAACTTTGACCTCTCTATGCAGTGCCTTTTGTAAACATTCCTAAACAATGCAACATTGTAAAACAAAAACCAGAAATTAATGTAATTTCAACTTAATTAAGCAAGATTAATCAAAATAAATTTAAAAGACACTGATTTATCAACCATTATTCTGGAAAGTAAGTTGACGGCCAAATGTTCAAGAGAGCAAGAATGTAATTGAGTTTTGTTTATAAAAGCAATTTGGGCACCCTTGTTATTGGGGGGAAGGTGCTGAGGGGTTAGTACTAGGATAGGCCAATGAATCCAAAAAAAATTACCTCAAATTCTTGTTTGTCTTTTTGCAACATCCCCTCAAGTTCAGCAATTGGAAGCCTAAAATTAGATGCCTTATTTCCTCCCTCCTGCAGCAAAGGACCTGATACCTTTTCTAACAGTTGATGTAGTGCATTGCACACTTCACTAAACAGTAATTCAGCCCTATGCTGTACCTGGTTGACAAGATCAATAAACTCATGAGTACTTAAGAACTCAAAGTGGATACAATATATCAACTAAGCAGTGTTATCAACCTCATTGGCTTCTTGCTGTAGCCAGTCCTGATTATCGCAGTGGAATTCAACTTTGGGTGGTGGAAGATAAACAGAATTAAGGTCAATTGAAGCATAGCGAAAGCAGGCAACCATCTTCCCAAAACTGCACATAGAAAAAAGATTCAAGAAGACACCCAAAGGGCAGGTACAATTGCTAGTGAAATTGGGCACATGATCTTTGCCTCTGTTTTACAATGATGTGAACAGAGTTCGCCATCAGGCCTTATTACAACTGTTTAGTTAATTGTAATCCTAAAATGTAAGATTAAACTCTGCAACAAGCATTGGTTATAAATCTAAATATTACAATTCCTACCAAAATAAAAAAGATAGCTTAACTTGGTATATGATGATGTGTGAGACAGTGACCCAACCAAGTTACACTTGATTACAACTGACCCAAAAAATGCATTAAAAGTTTCCATTTAAGAGAGCATCATTAAGCAATACATATGTCCCCACCAAGAAAGTAACCATATAGAGGAAACGTCATGGTAAAGATGTAAACTTTTACAGTGCAGTTTTAAGTAGGAGACCTTAAGAAGGATGACCATTCCATCCTAGGTATGGCCGCTTCAGCATGATAAGTCCCTCACCAATCTGAATCACATTGATCAAACCCACCACATTGATTCATCCCCACTCAACATGAGGTATCCTTTCCCTAAGAAGCTTGTTCATCACTCAAATTATTCTACCACATTAATGTGTTCCTTTCTCAACTCAAATGATGCAAATATAGTTGTCACAAGACCGTATACATTTGGTAAAATGGAAACCTAGACAAGATGCTTCTTTCACATATCACAAACTGCATCAAAACAGTGAAAGTAACTGCGATAGAATTAACGATAGGTAACTTGGTAACAATTAAGACAATTACCTCTCTCAATTGCCAAGTTTCTTTCTTCTATGGCATAGACTTGCAGTTATATTTCTATCCTAAGTTGCGTAAACAAACATTTAGCTTTTGTTGCAAATATTACTCTGGCATCTAATAGCTACATACACCTATAAATATGCACATAGCAATGGAACATACGTGGTATGATGAAAAAAAAAAAGAGGGTAGAAAAGGTAGGTTACATACATAAGACATTAGACAACAATATCTGCTTGACAGACTAGAGAAGGTTGTGAAGTAGAGAAAGAATGTCAATAGGGGGTTATCACCAAAATAAAGAATTACCTATGCAACTTTACACTAAGACTCAGACTGTATCATTTATGAGGAGAGGATACTAAAATGTCAAAACGATGCTAATATAAGTTTTGGGACTTTTCCTACAGATAAAGACTGCTACAGGCTTTGCTTTGCTAGTATGATAGGGGAAGAGATGAACAATCATACAATCAGATGTTGAGTATGAATTTCAATGATGGTCTTAACTCCTAATTGACCTTACCAGCTTACACTAATGCTGTCAAGTTCCACAGGTGCTACAGTCGTACTATATCATCATACAATTATTGTTCTACAAGAGGGGAGGGAGAAAAATATGTTCAAACTTCTGTACGCTCACAAATATCTGTTGAACATTCAGTTATATCTTCTAATGAACACTACTTTGTAAAAGTTTTATTTGGCTTTCAATTCCATCACAAAAAAATTTGAGCATGCAATTATGAAGCCAATCGGTGTACTTAACAGATCATGATATTATGATATTTGTAGACTTGTCATATGAGGACATGTGTGCCTTATTATATAAATAGAGATAACCATCCAATCAAACATATGTACCAACATGGCATGCATGTCATGTTTAGTGCACCTTGTGTGCTGTGTATATTTACCATAAATTTGATGTTGAAGGAGAATAGCATACCCATAGAATCTTAAACAATCTCTGTGAAGAGAATGGCCACAGCTTGCAACCCTGCTAGCTGCTGCATGATTAGAAAAGCTCAACTCCAAAAATTTGCCAAAGGATAGGCCCCATGCAGCATCAGACATAACTACTCTTCGAGTGGCTGGAGGGAAACCATGCACACGAGGACACTTCAAACACCTATGCCACATCCAGATTTTACCTTCTCGTTCCCCTGGTAGAAGAAACTCTGGTAGTTTCTTAACAGAAATTGTAAGGCTCCCTTGCCGATGAGTATAACAATGAACATGAGCTTCTGATGGCATCTCACATGAGTGGCAGTGGTTCTGTTAAAGAAAAAAGGTTCATCTAATTTGGGTTTTGAGGTCATGGCATGGGATTGCCATCTGTTATTAAATTGGCTGAAAAATTCAAAATATTAAAAGAACAATAAGTACCTGATCAAATAATTGATCTCGCAAAAATCGCCCCAAAGGCTTATCAGAACTTCCATAGTACTTTATTCGTACAAGATGGGACCTTTCACAAACAGTTCCTTTCCATACACAACGTTTTGATAAAAAAACCAAAATGCTCTGATGGTCTGAAGTTGAGGGAGGAAAACCTTCTTTTGAATTTACCAAGTGATCCTGAATGTTATTATTATTATTATTATCAAGTTTTACATAAGGTGGCTCTGACTCTGGGTTACCTCCCTGACTTGCAGCCAATGATGTGTCAATCATTTGGTTAGTACTAACTTGTCCTGATGGCCCCGAGGTGGCAAATGAATCAGAAATAAGATCATCAATCAGCATAGACTCCCTTCCCTCATCTTGTCTGTATTGAAAAAGTTCCTGAGGACTTTTTTTATCATCATCCTTAGCAGCCTTACTTAGGTGAAAATTATTACAATGAGAAGATGGCATTTCCTTAGCTGATGGAGTACTTCCAGAGAATACATGCATGTGGGTTGAACCCCCCACCAGTGATTTGTCAATGGAACCACCACAGCTACATGAGGTTATTTCTGTCTTGTAGCCATCGTTAGATTTTGGATTTTCTTTAATGGGTTCCATTCCTGGATGCTGTCCAGGAGCCACAACAGCAAATCCAGGGATAGTGGAAATAGATCTCTCTATATTTGATGGTTTGTCAGGTAATGCAACAGTTATGGGAGACTTCAAGGGAAGTTCTGGAAGTGAAGCACCTTCATCAGCTAGAAAAGATGTCTCCAGAGCCAAGTGATAAGCTGCAAAAACTCCATACTGGACCACATGTTTTACCTTCTTCAACTCATCCCCATTGGCACCCTTGAGCAAGATCTTGAGAACACAAAATATAGAAATAAATAACCAATGTAAGTAAACACAGAAAAAGAGGAGTTCAGCAACAGATCAATTAAACTTCTCTTCATAGGTTATTTAAAATTGCAATTTCACCCATATTGGAACAACTGAATAAGAACAAAAGCACAAGAAACAGTAGCTCTTACAGGCCAATAGAGAGATTAAAAGATTCTGACTCGGACCACAGTTTTCATTGACCTGATCACAGTAACTGGGCTAGTCCCAAAATATTGCTAAATGAATTTAAACAGGCGTTATACACAAATTTGTATACCAGCCTTGATACATTATTCTGTGTCACTTTGCCATCAGCTTAAGCTTTTAAGATGGTCATTATCCAAGATAGAGTTAAAGCAGATGTTAGAAAAATCACCATTTAAGCCTGAGAAACTCCTCATTTACTTAAATCAAATTGCCTTCCCGTGGTTGCTGCTTGTTTCAGTCAGTTTATGGTCCATGCAATGGTATGAATAGCGGGTGGAAAACAATGACTTGTCTGATATATATATATATATATATATATATATATATATATATATATATAATTTTATTAAAATTTTATTCAACTTTAAGTTCGGGACAACTAGTAATCCATCAACATAGCAAAGTTATTAGACTATTATGCATCAAAATGAGCATATAATGCACTGATTTGAATTCCAAAAAATGTGCAAGCTTATGAGACTTACAGTGCAACCCAAAGGCTTTGGGCAACCCTCAAAGAACATCAGGGTCTTTGTTGATTTTTTCCCACCTTGCCCAGCACTGCCATGCTCCTCAAAAAATTTGTCCACATGGAATGTTTCACAGTATCCCAGCTTTTGAGATGTCAGATGATCAATTGAAGGGACAATTTGTGCCCCAGTACAACGGGCAATACGCTCTAAAAGTAGCCGCTTAATATTTAGAACAAGTGATATGTCTTTAGCAAGAAGGTATTCTTGGGCATATCGAGATACTGACTTCTCAACCAATAGAACATTGGGGTGATGAGCATCAATCTTTGCAACTGCCATCTTCAAATGGTCCATCTCCTGGGGAATAGTATGAAGATTGTGAAATTGAAAATATTGTAATGGCAATAAGAATCAAGATAAAATTCTTCAGCTATATGCACCAGTAACAAAAAACACGGTTGGGTTATAATAATCAAATCTTTGAGGGTTGGGTTGGGTCGAGGAGAACCTGCTGTAACAAAGTATCAACACTTGACAACTGGTTAAAAACACGTTGATATTCCAAAGCTCCTCCAAGTAATAGAAAGCGTGGCTTAACATGTTTCGGCGTCATTCGCCGATGAGCCACATTCTTCTTACAAACAACTCCTTTAACCACCATACTGGAAAAAACAAACTAGAACAAATTAAGCATACAGATACAGATAGCAGAAATAAGGAATGAACTTATAAAGGCTTCTCCTAACAAGAGCCTAAGGAGCTGGTAACACATTTTTCAATTCATCAGTCTGCTCTTACATGATGTTTCATCTATCATTAAGAAAACAGATCAGCTCCAGCATACCAAGTCCTCAGATTATCTTAGTCCCCAACACTCCCTCTTTCCAACAAGCACAATGAATTAACACACTTTGGCGGACAAAAGATACAAAATTTCATACAGCACAGACAAGCACTTCTTTCCAGCAGAATTATGTTAAAAAACAAAATGGGAAAAGAAAGAGGAGGTTAAGAATAAGAAGAGATGAAATTGGCAATTATCCTTCAATGCAATGGAAACATACCAATAAATGTCTATGCCTTTTGCAACTACTAGTTGTCATTAATAAAAATCATATACTTGATTAGATAACTGATATTATATCACTTTTATAAAACAACAAATAAATACTAAAAACTAGCAATAAGTTTACAAGTTGACACAAAAAAGAGCAAGAGAGGTTTCTTGACTTCATCTAAAGTCAAATTACAAACATGTTTTAACATATAACTATTTTGCGCTTATAAAGGATTAACTGGAGGAAAAATAAATCATCTGCAGTTTACAATTGAACTCAAATTACAGATAACAAGACCATGCTACTACAAAGAAAATAATGTGTATATATTATATAACAATAAATTTAAAGCAAATAAAGACCATCAGCAAAGTAATTTAATACAACAGCAAAACACCGTATACCTAAAAGAATCCAATAGACCACAACGAGCTACAGTAGATGTACAAGTCAACTAACAAGATCATTGAAAAGCATCATAGACAACTTTTCTTTTTGTCTCATTTTTTCCCCTCAAGATGGGACCATATACTATATTATATTTATTTTTCTTCAATTTTTTTTGGGACAGGAAAATTCTGAAATATCAAAAGTAATGCATAGTAATCAGTTGCACAAAGCTCAAAATTAAAAAAACAGGCATGATCTACCAAAAGACTGAAAAAGTAGAACAATATATAAGATCCAGCAAAATGCAGGGTTTATTAGTACACTAACTTTTTTTTTTCCTTTCTTGGGGGTTAAGTCCATAATCATTACCTTTCACTTCGACGCCCACAAGCTATGCATTTGACCTTCACATAGCCACCAGGATCCATTCCTCCACCATTGCTAGTATCAGGTTTCAGAAGTGAAGCAGCTTCCCAAGACAAAGCAGTAATTATATCTAACCAACTCGCTTTTCCATCTTCATCACAAACAGGTAGGTTTTGCACATGCAAGAGCTGAGCTACCAAAGCTCGAAAATGCCCTTCCACTACATTCTTCATGGCCTTCCTATGCTCCTCCATTGATTTATCCCTACTACGGTATTCCCCACTGCCAAAGCTAGTGGAGGATCGTAGATATCCCCATTCTCCAGTAGCACCCTCATCATCATCATCATCATCATTATAAAGAACTGCTTCTCTATCATCCTCTTCATCTTCAGGCTCAGGAGGGAGCCACAGTAACCCATTATTCTCAAAATCCACAGGTTCAGCATTAGTACTTGCCTCATCAAAAGGAGATGTTTCACATCCATCAACATGATCATGCTCGTCAACTTCTTTTCCAGGTGCCTGAGTTCCATTTATGCCTTCTAGATCAAGATTCTGAGGTGGCAATAAGCAACTCAAACTTTTTGTCTCAATATCATCACTGTCAGGATGCATTTCATGTGGTCCATAAACATGGCCAAGCTCATGAAGATTAACTGGACCTTCGTAGTCATTGAGACGAGAGAAATGCCTTGATTCTGTATCAGAATGATACACACCATAGTCATCATCCTCATCATCACTCCTGGTCAGAAGAACAACAAAGCAATAAAGCATCTGATCAAAATAAAAAGGTTTTGCCATAATGGTCGACATACCATTCACATATATATTCCAAAAGTAAATGAACCAGAAATATATGCTTGAGTGACATTAGATAAAAATTCGACCTAACTTTCTACCTTCATTTTATCTTTACTTGATCTGGATGTGCGCATCAGTATCAGAAATACAAGCACCGAAAACAAAGACTGAATGTTCAGGAAAACAGAAAGATGCAACTTCATTCATCAATTAAGTGAGCCATCAAAGCTAGAGATACCTGTTGAAGCAGTAGCCAAATTGGTTAGAAGCCAAATCCCCTACAGCTGCACTAGCATTTGTCCTCCTGCCAGAAGTTACATTTTCTTGGTCATCTGTCATCAGATCCATCCGGGATGATTGATGAGGACTGTAAGGCACACGCTGATAAGGTCCAGTTGAGTAAGGAACTGAGCCAATGGTGCTGCTGCTACTGTGACAGGTGCAACTGGACTTGGTGCTGGCCAAGCTCGTTGCAGATGGTGATGGGCTGAGACCAGGTGTGGCTGAAGGAGTCCCATTATCAACTGTTGCTAACCCCTGTTCCCATTGTTTAAAGCAATAGTTACATACTCTAATCCTCTCACAATCTTCCCAGCCAGTCTTTGGCTCATCTGATGGTGCAGGAACAGAATTAGCAGTACACTTTGCACAGAAAACTCGACCACAGATTCGACAATGATGCCTACGGTTGAATATTGTGAACTGTGAATCACACTCATAACATACCCTACAGCTCTGATCGGGCATCCAGAAGTCCTTCGATACATTTGGTGGCTCAGACCTCCAAGGGATCCAGGACCTAACTACCTCAACAAGCTCAGAAATTCTCTTGTCAGTGGTGGCCATCGTTTACAACTCCACGTGAGTCCTCTCATTATGGGTTACTCATTGACCCATTGGCCAATATACTTAGAACCCCATATATCTCAAGCCAAGATGCTGGTGATAAGAACACGAAGTTAAAATAATAAAGAAAAACTTCAGAAATTGAAAAGCAGAACCACAAACTCCTAACACTACATGCTCAGCAAACCATTTGATAACCACGAACTACCACATATAGGAGAGCAACAGCAACAAATCTTAACTTCTATGAAAGATTGGAACAGCAATCAGCATGCCGATATTTCCAATCATTTTAACAATGTTGCTACAGGAATTAGGAAAGATAAGCCAAGAACCTAGTTGGGTTTTTGTTTAAGTGGAGTATTTGAATGCCCAGAAAGCCTAAATACATCAAATTCAAACCTTAAATCACTTCAAATTGGCACCAAACATACAAGTTCCTAATTCACAATTAAAATTAACAGATGGTGTTATAGCCAATACCTGTCCTGCCTTCACTAAAATAACCACAGAAGTCTTCTGAAGATTTACTTCAGGATCAAGGGCCACCGCCCAAAAAAAGAAAAGACCCCCACACACTTCTGATGCCTCAATCCCCAATATGCGAGCTCTTAGTCAGCTCAATGCCCCAATTTCCAGTAAACCCAGAAAGCGAATTCGAACTGTCCTGGTCTGATAACGATGACCCAGATGCAAAAACTGAATTCAATCAACCAAACAAGCACAGATGATCATCAAATGCCCGTCGCAAATTCCCCCCACCAACCCACAGAGGAAATTAATTGTAAGCTCAAAGCATGCATGTCAAGACAATAACTTTACAGGGAACTGAAAGCGCATAAGGATCAATTTCAATTCTCTAATCCCAAGCAAGCATGACAACCGCAATCAGATCCCTCATCATCTCCTGCACCCCAGACAGAGTAATAATAACAATGGAGAATTAAACTCTTTTGAATAATAATAATAATTATAAAAAATAAACAATAATCGCAGGGAAGACCATAAAGAAAAATCTCCCATTTGCTTGGCGCCACACCTTATCACGTGTTTATCTGACACTGACTGCCTCACGTTATTATTTTCCTTTTATTTTTATTTACGGTCCATTGTTTATGTTGTTTTTTAATGTTACTAAATGATGTTGTATTCTGGTTTTGTCTGGGAGAAAATGCGCGGAGAAACCTCAGCCGCCACGCACCTGCCACCACCAGCCCTACCTTCCTTTACAATTACACGTGGACTTCTTCTAATTAATGTAAAAAAAAAAACTTTATCTTTCCCTTTTCCCCTCCCCATCACGATTATTTCCTTATTTATTTATTTCGTTTCTAGAGTCAATGATTTTCACGGGAAAATGACCTTTTTCATTAAAATCGCATTCAATCATATCTGTCAATAGCGAGCTTTTTTTTTTTGAAAAATTTAGAGAAAAGGAAGATTTTTTCATTTTAAAATTTAGATAAATTATTAATTTTGATAAAAGTTTATAATAGATTTATAGATTATTTATTAATTAAAATTTTTTAAAATTAAATTTAAATTATGTAATTATCATAAATAAAAATTTGACTCAATCCCTTAGCTATTAATTACGAGTATGCAACAAATTAAATATTGATATTTATATATAAAATTGTTTGCATAGATTATGTACATTTATTTGCATTTTAATTTTTTTTATTATGTTCCCGTAAACACGGTTCATTTGTACAACAAATTTCTCATAAGAAATTAAAGAATTGTTGCAACAATAGCATATTTAGACTTTTTCTCATAATAGAATGTTATAAAGTATTAATTTTTTAGTTTTATTAATAGAAAGTAACAAATCAATTAATCTTACTACTCTGTTCCAACATAGAGGATTAGCGCTAATTTACCCAAAAAAATAAAAGATTAGCACTAAGAAGAAGACTCATTCAAATACTTTTTTTTTTAAAGCAAAGTAAAAATCACTAAAATTTTAGAATCCAGCTTACTGATTTGAATACAATAAAAACGAATCAAAATTTTGCTTAAAGTATAAATGAAGTTAAAAACTCATGGCAGGCTTCTATTCCTTGAAAAAACATATTTGTAATAAAGTAATCAGATTCTTTTCTTAATTTTATTCATAAATCAGAAAATTCTTATATTCAAGTTGCCCAAAAGACATTAATAAATGTGACTAATTATTTTGCTAGAAATATTCATTTAAATTTGATTTCATGTACATAACTTCATCTTGACATTAAATAAAAGATACAAAGAATCCAACAAGGAACCTCAAAAAAAAAAAAAACCAATGTTTTATATTACCGACCAAACAATATTTTACGAAGGGGATGAAAACTAAACTATACATGGAAGTAAGTAGAAAATAGTTGAAGGGGACAATTTAGCATAATATGCAGCATATGCTAGCACCTTAAATGTGAATTACCATTTCATTTTTGTGTCAATCATCTAAAATCCAAAATATTCATATTTCTGGTCAATTGATAATTTAATTTAGACGTAAGTTTGACCTCAATTATCTGTATATCACTATACCAATGGAATTTAACCAAAAAAAAAAGGTGAAGTAGGTATGAAGAAAGTGACATATAGGCACTACTAGTTATGCTAATATGAAAATCTAGATTAAACAAAATTAGATAAACATCATGATCGCATTTAGTGAAATAATCTGAAGGCTAGTCATAATCCATGCCACGCAACCGCTTTTCACATAATCAACCGGAGCAAGTCCGTGAGCTTAAAATTGTCAATGTCAATGCCTTTATCCCAGGTTAACCTCAGTATATATAAATGATAATTTAGTCACGACATGAGCTGAATCAGGACAAGAACACAAGTATCACAACTAAACAACTCTGACAAACTAACAAGGGTAATGTAGATGCTAAGACTGTTGATTGTTCTTCTAACATCCAAGCGCAACGCTTACAGTTCCATCGAAAACTTCAAAAGGACCACTCATTCTTCATCGGTGCTAGAACTTTCAGCGGTTTGACCATGTTTATTAGCAGTGCCATTGGCAGCTCGGTGCTTATTTTTCGTGTCTTGATCATCTTCTTCATCTTCACTGTACTCACTCTCGTAATCATCATACTCTCCATCCTCATTCTCCTCGTCTTCCTCAACCCCATCCTCCACAATAGGTCCTTCATCTGCCACAGCACCTCCCCGGGTGCCAGCCCGAGTCCTTTTCAAAATTTTGAGCTTCAAATTTGTCTGTCTATCGCAACCTAACCAAGAGTCGCACAAACAATAACAAGTCAAACTGTAATTACCCTCTGATGGAGCCTGTATCTTTCCCATTACCAGTCTAGACCCTCCCTTCACCTTCTCAACTGCTTCTGCTACTGCCCTACTGGTCTCTTGCACATTTTCTTCTAACCCCCCCTTCGATTCCTCAATCGCCTTAGAAGCAGCAGTTACAGCTGCTGCTTCATCCATGAAATTAACCTTCTGAAAAAACCACACATTATTCAAAACAGGATCTGCGAGCAAAAACCAGAAATTTTCTTCCTTGTGAAATGGGTAGTAGGGAGCATGCGGGAGGGCACCAATCAGACCATTACCCCGTTTTATATTCACCCAGGCATGGACTGTAACAATGTCACCCTCTTGTATACCACCGTCTTCGCCTTCAGTCTCACAAGTTACCTCAATTTTTAAGGAAGGCATCATGTCTAGAACCATCTCAATGTCTCGTATTTCAGCAGAAGATAACCCAGCTGATTGGATAAGTAGGTCAGCTCGCTCCTGTGAGTTCATGTCACAAAGTTCCTGAAACGTTCTCACCTTCTGCATATCAGGAAGGAAAATATTCAGGTCCATGACTAAGTGGGAACAAATGGTAAATTCAAACACATGAACAACCAATTATTTTGTAACTTTTCAACAATAAAACTCCTCATTCAGTCCAGTAAAACATTAATTTTTAAGAAAATTTTTCTATAATTTCAAAGGACTAATTACTCTAAAATAAATCACATGCCAAAAAAAAAAGAAGCTTGCAAAGCCCATGTAAATAATTTCCACTTGTCAATCTCGGGAACAATAGCAGGATTCCATTAAGTTGAATCCAGTAAAATAGTGATGGCTTGATCCCCTGGATAATTTTGCATAAAATTATAAGTATTTTTAGTTTCTAGGCAAGATCTTTCGACCTGGTAACTACAGGTAACAGCTTATCCATGAAAATCTAGGCTGGGGCAATTTACCTTCAACTAACAAGGTATGTGGACAGCATTGACTTACCTTGCGGGCTACCTTCTTGATAACAGTCTCATTAATATGTGGCAGCTGCAGAAATGGTGCAATGCCTTCAGGGGATCCACCAGTAGTCTTTCTGGCACTGAGAGGAACAGCCTGCATAAGAGGTCAAATATGGTTTTAAGACAAAGGAGTAAACATTAATTGAAGATATCTAAATCAAAACTGTTCACCAAACAAGACAAAAGAAAGCATCCAAGACCAAAATGGGATGAGCAAAAGTTTAATCCATATATCATCAAGTTAAACTAATGATAGATCCTTAAATAAAACATTTTGTTAGTAAACATAGAAAGCTTTTCACTTCCCTGTTCTTAAGAGGATATGCCATTATACGCATGGTCATTAGCAAAAGTGAGCCAGAAGTTTCAAAAGGAAAAAGAGTTTAAGTATTTTAGTTAAGCGAAAGAATTCAATTACTCATTTATTTCCACATTACTGATGCCAAATCAGCGAATGACAAAAAATATAAACATTTTTCAAAGGAAAAAATGAGTAAAATCCAGTATTGAACAAAGGCAATACTGATTAATGGTCCAGTAATCTAAATTCAAAAAACTAAACAGAAAAGCGAAGCTTCCACATATCTAAGGCCACAAGACCAGCATTCTGGACAAATTTAACAGATGATTATCAACAAGGAACTAACTACATTACATTGCCAACTAGGCATAATGAAATACGGTGAAGCTATTCTCAGCATGCATATGCATGGGATAAAGGATGAACATGTTATATGTACATGGCAACATGGAATAAAGTTAAGACAACCTGCAATATTCAGTATAGTTAGGCTAGTCTATTTAAAGAATTTATAGAAGAAGATGAGTTGCTCAAAATGAAACACTTATAGTCAGTTACTACAAAAGAAATAAAAATGTTGCATCATAGCAGTTATGCTTTGAATTTAGAATCACACCTGGATGATACATTGAGAAAGTTCAACAACATTTTTCGCAGGCCTCAGCCACCCATGTCCCTGAGCATTGCGTTGTATAACTGCCATCTTTACAGAAAGTAGAGCATTAATGAATGTAGCACAAAATGCAAATATCACAATTTCGTGACTGTAAAGAGCACTCCCTTATCTATCAATATTACCATAAAGAAAACACCCTTTTGTGTCAACATAAGGTTAATTATCTGTTACCAACCCATAAATCCCACTCTTTTAGGAGTTATAGCTACACATGTCATATGCATGCAAATAACTTGGTAGAAGAGAAAGAGAAAAGCTGTTCCCACACCCACACCTAGTGTGGGAATCGTCGAATCAGCTAGATCCTACAATTCAGTTTATGAGACTTAATAAATTTAATGATCTAAATTCCATAAAGTGAGGATTATGTAAAAATAAAGGTGTGGCAATAGAAGGATTGAAAGAGAAATTAATACAGCTTTAAACAATTTAAAATAAATTTTGAGAAGAATAGCTCTAGCACACACAAAAGCATGTGCATAGAGAACTTAAGGAAGAAACACTCATCTTCAACAAATAACTAACACTCTAAAAAATCTAATGTAAACCATCTTTAATCGGACCCTAGGTATGAGCATGTATAAGCACATGATGCAGTTGTATTACGTAATTCTACAAGTTCAGTTTTCAAACATTTCCTTACTCCCAAAACTTCTAGACAATTATTACTGACAACATACATAAAAAGGCATAATCATTGGGCACACTTAAATAGTGTAAGATTGGTTAGTAAAGTCACCTTCATTAATTCTTCAAGAAGGCGAGGTGCCATTTCTAG
This sequence comes from Dicorynia guianensis, assembly GCA_037013595.1. Classification (NCBI taxonomy): domain Eukaryota; kingdom Viridiplantae; phylum Streptophyta; class Magnoliopsida; order Fabales; family Fabaceae; genus Dicorynia; species Dicorynia guianensis. The sequence goes on from JASUAB010000015.1 coordinate 23,317,174, forward strand.
AATTCGTCTCAAATCACCTCCCAGAGATGGAGAGAGGGCTGCAAATTCACGTGTCAATTGAGCTTGAACCAATAGCTCTGTCTGAGAGAAAATGGCATAGGTGTGAGCACAGAAGGGCCTATAGAGAATCAGAAATTGTTGGTTTATCCATACAAGGTAATTACCTTAACCAGTGCAGGATGCTGCTTCCAAAATTTAGCCTGCTCCTGCTTAATGTTCTTGGGGTCAAGATTCAATTCACTTCTGACTAACATAAAAAGCTTCTGAAGTGGTTCATCATCAGTTCTACGAACTGGAATTTCCATATATTCAGAAGCCTTTATGAAGACATCCATGACTTTGCTGTATAATATAGCAGCCAAAAACATTTTAAAAAATAAGTTTCCAAGTGCATTATAAAGCTGTGAATATAAGTGAGAAATCAATGCAATTTTCAATTTCTTGCATTCTAACAATATGGTTTCCATGATCATGTCATGCTGACCAGTAGCATTATAAAATGGGTAAGATTAAATAAAATGCTATTCAACTTTCTCTTCATTTTTATCTGATAAGTAATTTTCTTTCTAATCCCAAGATTTTTAATGTCTAGTACATGAGGATTATAAGCATATATAATGTAATGTATACACATTTTATTTGCTAACTATCACATGCTGCAATATTCAAATGGTAATTTATCTCATAAAACTTCAAAAAATACACAAATATACAAGCATACACCAATACTAATACAAAAGTATGAAAACAAACACCAATAACCTAAGCCTATAAATGGACATATCCAAAGGCTGACTGGACATTATAGATTCAGTATCTATCCTCTGAGAATTATCATGGAGTAAAGTATTGAGAGAGCTTTACAGAAACAAATATGAAATGTAGTTATACCTTGGAGCCAGAGAAGGCTTCATGAGGTAATAGTAAGCAGACAGGGTTTGATGCATGACATAATTGCCAGTATATTTTGCTGATCTGGAGAGATATATGACAGCAATAACCAATGGCAAGAGAATACACACACCAACAATCCAAAGCAGAAGTATTCCTCCAGACGCTCCGTCAATATTGAGCAGGAACTGAGGGAGAGCTATACCCATTTGAAATCCCTGCAACAAATTATCAATTATATTAGCTAAACATGGTTATTTCTATTCCATCAACGAAACATATATAGCATTCCAAGATTCATTTAACCATAACATTTTGTTTTTTACCTGCCTTCCATCAGGGTGGCCATATTTTTCATAATTTTCACGTGCTATAGGATCTGTCAGAGCTTGATAAGCCTTGGCAATGTACTCCACAAAGTACTTGTGAGCCTCTGAAAGGAAAAGAATAAAAAGAACCCTCAGTTGCATGGATGATCAAAGAAGGTCCATTTCTAGCAAACATCAAAGTCTGCCACTGGAAGAAGCATATATAAAACAACAGAAACACCTTCAACCTGGATCTGGATTTTTATCTGGATGGTATTGAATAGAAAGCCTCCTATACTTTTTCTTTATTTCAGACTCTGGGGCTCCAGGTTCTAATCCAAGAATACTAAATGGGTCAAAAACTTGAATCTGCATATAATTTACAGGAGAAATTTTAGAGCATGCACCATTTGAACATTCAACCAACAAAAAAATTTAATTTACCAAACTCAATAAACTTAAATATTGAACTCATATGTCATGCACAAGAATAGGCCTCATTCTTTACCTCACGGCTCATATTCTTTATGTAATAAACCAGAATGATCATGACCACCCAAAGCAGAAGTAGGGTCAGGTTACCACAAGTTGAGACATTTGAAATCTGCAAAATCAAAGTGGAAAGAAAAGTAAATTAGAAGCAGAACTGTGAAGAATTCCACCATAATTACCGTACATGTTGAAACTAAATGCAATAATGTAATCATAAAATAAAGAATAAATGTAATGTACAATGATCCCACCCTTTTAAATATTGATTTGTGGTACTTCCCTGACCGTGAACATTCAGAACACTGACAATGAATGCTCTTTGATTTTTTAGTAAAGGCACGGCATAATTTTGTTATTGTATATGGCACTATGGGGAGGGCCATTATTGTCAATATAAATATTGGGAACAGGGCACTATTCTCCTCTGAAGCAGCCATTCTGACCTTCTGCTTTCAACAGCTGGTATAAAGTTGTTGGGCCTGCAAAGACAACTCTTGTTAAACTCATCATTCATTTTTTTTAAGGATGTTTCGGTAGAAAAGCAGCAAATTCGACATTTCGAGGAGATTAACAGTAAAAAGAAATATAGTAATCAGAATAAACACGTGCCTGCAGTATTCATTGTGGTGAGAAAGGGATTGTATAGGTATGTGGGAAGATTTTCAATTTTTGTTCCTTAAGAAAATCTTACATCTCACTATCTTAGTTTTCATCTAAAAATTTCGAAGCTCTTCATATTTCCAACAAGAAAAAAAGGCACGTCCCAGAATGAACTTTGCGAAGTAAAATATAGTCATTAATTTTAAATCAAACATGTCACTAACATCCTTTGCCCGGACCAGAAACAAACAAGGCAGCATCAGTTGCATACCACAGTTCAGAAAGTCAACCGTAGGATAATATTCATTTCTACTAAAAAAGCGTTTGATTCAGAAGCACCAAGACCCATAAGGTTTTGTGAATCTTCAACAAATTTTCATGAGTAGTACATGACCCATCCAATTCAAACCATAGTCATCCCTATCGAATATAAAATATATCAAACAATTTCCATCCGAGTCTAATCAATGGATCCAAAAAGAGAGATCCAAATGACGCAAAACCAAAGCCATCACAACCAAGTCGTCAAAAACAAAACACCAATAAATCAATGGCAGAAAAAGGAGATAAAGGAATTCAAACGCAGAATTGGAACCTCGGCAATATCAGCAGCCGCTCCACTGAATGGATGGTAAATTTCGATTGAGAACAAAGACGTTGAGGCTCAGAAGAGAAAAGAGGAATCGGAGACGAAGGAACCCATCAACTCACTCATCTCATCTCAGATCGCAGGCAGAAGATGAATGAGTAGAGGCTGAGGACTGGAAGCAAATATTAGGTCGCTACCGCCTTTTATTTGTTTCTTACCTCTTGAATCTAAATAAAGCAAAGAAAAACGCTCTCGATTTTGGTGCGCCGAGCGGCCAGCGCGCACGAATCACGACTATGTGTGTGTTACGTTTTCCTTGAACCCTCCACACTCCAAACAAAGACTCCTCTACGGTTGATAGCATTTTTTTTCCTCCAATATTTAGTGATAATTAATTTAATTTTATAAATTAAACTAAAATTATTTAAATTTAACTATTATTATTTTATTTATATTAAACATATTATGTCAATAAATTTATTTTTTATTTTTAATATATTTTATTTATTTAATTATAATTTTATGTATTAATATTTATTAAAGTAGTTAATAGTTTTAACAATTAATTAGTTTAACTTTTAATTTTAAAGCGATAAATTTGACCGTAATTATTTTTGTTTATGAAATATTTAATCATATAATTTAATTTTATAAATTTAATTGATATTATCTAATTTCTGCTTTTAATTTATTTTAATTTAATAATTTTTATTAATTTATTTTTAATATAGTTTAATTAATTTATTTTTAATTTTAATATATTCTTATTAAAATATTTTTAATTAAAAATTTTTATTAATGACATATATCAATATTCATTACAATAATAAATGTAAAAAAATATCAATGGTTCATTATAACATCTTATCATAATTATTATTAACATGTATGAAATACAGGATGTACATAAATTAGGATCAATTACTGCATATTGATATTATTTAATAATTTTTATAAAATATAAATTACAATAATATTAATTTAACATATTAAATTGCATAACATTTAAATAATTATAAATTTATAATCAAATCTTTACATTTTAAAATATATGGTTTTTTTTTTTACAGATCCGTAATATATAGAATAGTCTTAATTAATTTCACATAGAAAACAAATGAATAGACTTTTAAACTTAAAATAATCAATGAACCTTTCATCTATCAAAACCAACAAAGCATTCATATCCAAACGAAAATTTTAAAAATTAAAAAAAGAGAAAAAAAAAAAAAAACACTTTGGTAGTACGAAATGAGAATGAATATGAGCTGCACATTTATGAGAAAGGCGATAACTTTTTTTTTAGACGGGAAAGGGGAAATTAAACTAAACATAAAACACTTAAAAAACATGCCCCTTCCTTGTATCAAAAAATACAATAAAAACAAGACTGGGCTATACAATCACTGTGGAGAAATAGTTTTGTGTCGGAAATTTTAATCCTACTGTTTTTTAAAAAAATGATTTAATTTTGTAACTTTTAATATGAGTAATTTAATTTTTTTATAATTATATTTTCAATAAGTTATTTTTTATAAATATAATTAAAATAATTAAATTTTTATATAACTATAATTTAAATAATTTAAATTTTTATTAATTAAATTTTGTTACATAACATAATTAATTAATAATCACGTAAACTTTATTTTTGTTTTAAAGTTTTGAAGACCGTTCATTTGGTATGAATTTATTTCTTATTTTGTTAAGCTCCACATTCTTATTTTTATGTATTTTAATAATTTTTTAATTAATAAAAAAATTTATATAACAATCATATTATATTGTAATAAAAAAATTTAAATATTATTAATAAATTATATTATATTAAAAAAATTAATAAATAAAAAAATTAAATTATTTTAATTATATTATAAAAGATTAAATTATTTAATTTAAAATTTAAAAACTTAAAATTTTTTAAAAAAATTAAAAAACAAAAGATACTTACTTTGTATTAGGCTACATTATTAATTGATATTAATATTTTTAATTTTATTTTATTAAATTTTAATAATATAAAATTTAAATTATTAAATGTTGGGAGACTTAATTAATTATTAAATTACATCACTTAAATATAAAAGGGTTAAAAATTAGATGTGGGAAAAGAATTTTTTTATTAATGCGCACTACCAATGGCGATTCTATAAACCACAATGCATCGCAGCCGAACTTTTCCATAGCTATTAGGGGTGGGCATTGGACCGGGTCAAACCATTTCAACCCGCCCCAATCCGTAAAAAAAAAATTTTGAACTGGGTTAAAATGAAGTAAAATAAATATTATGTAATATTTTAACTTAAGATGAGGTAAATTGGGTGGGGCTAGATTTTGGTCCCCTCTCCATTGGGTTGCCGCGGGTACCCAACAAAATTTACATATATATATATTTTTCAATTCTTATGCTACATATATATATATATTTTTTCTTTTCTGAATTCTGATATTATAAAATAGTGTCATTTTATAAAATGATGTCATTTTTTAACTTGTCCTAAAACTTCTGTAAGTACAAGCAGGCAAGAGACAGCTCAACTTCAACAAACCAATACCACTCCTCCCTCCCTTGTCTCAAACCTTCGGTCCCTCGACTCCCTCTCTCACGAACTACAAGTCTCGTTCATTGTCTCGTCATTTCTAATAGTCAACGTTAATCCCTTACCTCCTCCTACCTTATCTTGACTCGCCTCTTCTCATTTTGGCTCATCTCTTGTCTAATCATCACACTTCGATACTTTGGGTCCTTAATAGTCGATCGAACCTCATCCTCCTCGTTCCACCGCTCGGCTCACGAGCTACAAGTCTCGTTCGTTGTCTCCTCGTTTCCAACAGTCAACGCTAATCCCTTACATCTTCCCACGTTATCTTGACTCATCTCTTCTCATATTGGCTCATTTCTTGTCTAATCATCATACTTCGATACTTTGGGTCCTCAATAGTCGATCGAAACTCATCCTCGTTTCACCGCTCGTCTCACGTTTATTCATCCCCATCCTAATCCAAACTAACTCACCCAAGTGAAACCAAACCATTCCAAACTCATCCTCGTTCCATCACTCGTCTCACGTTTATTCGTCCCCATCCTAATCCAAACTAACCCACTCAAGTGAAACCAAACCATTCCAACCCAAGAATGTTAGTTTGAAAAATTTTTTGACTTGAGTTAGACTAACTTAATAAGAGATTGAGTTCAACTGGGTTTAGAGAATTTTTTCCCAACCCAAACCGCACCACCCAATGCCCACCCATTACCCAACCTGCAAAGAAAACAAAAACATCATTTCCTTCTCTAGTTCGCACCAAAACGCTCGGCTATTTTCAGTTCTCACCGTTGCAAATCCTTCGATGCAGCTTTGTCCAATGAAGTATGATTAAGCCGATGTTATTTTTCCTTTGTTTTCGTTTTTGTTGTTTTTGTGTTGAGTGCTGATACATTGTCTGCATGATACTAAATTTCATGGCTTTGAGCGAAACAGAGCATGGGCAATAACGGAGGTCCCACAAACAACTGGTCCAGTGCAAAAGATTATATTACGTGGTTCATCTTCAGACGCCAATGCCTAATGGTGGAAGAACCTTCAACCTTTTTCTACTCACCTTGCATAGTGTAAGGTTCTTTACTAACTTTTTTTTTTTCCATATTTTTCCCAAATACTTATGTGCACCTTGGTTTGTTGTGTCTGAATCTAGGCACCAGCGGTGAAAGAAAGAAAACTCAACGTTAAACCGTGATACCCATCTCAGAATCCACGAGCAACAAAACACAAGCAGAGGAAAGTTCAGAGAAAAGAAAGATTTTGCGCAAATTATAACCGTTTGTTTGAGCGTACATAATCCTTTTTGGAACAGGGTGACAACGGGCTGATGTTGTCGTGGATGATGATAATGAGTGCGAGTAATTTTAATTGTACTGCCCTAATATCATGGCCATGGTTGTACAATGTTTCAGTAAAAGGTTGTCGAATCGAGTTCGAAAGAGATTTATTTCTTTTATTTTATCATTTTCAATTTATCATCCCCTTATCATTATTCTATTTCATTGGGTTTCCAATTTTGTTTGGATATCAATATTTGTTTGTCAAAAAAGCTAATCAGATTCGTACATACGGTTCATCTTACCATAATAATAATTGTATTTGGCGAGATATTTGGTTTTTGTTTGATCGAATTGAATAGGTGCTGTGGAGAGAGTTTGATGCATTACGGATTGTAATAACAACTCTCCCTTTTTCTTCCCAGTGTCATGAACGAAGAGGCTCAATGATTTTAATTTTAATTGAAGCCTTTTAAGTTTAGCTTCCTTTTTATTTATGAAATGGATTATTATTTTTGTGGAACATTGATTTTCTTCATGACGGGGCTAAGAGCCAAGTTCTTTAAGAAACGATGTCTTTTCCTGTTTTAAATAGAGATGTGTTCATATTTAATAAGGGTTCCTTACTTTACTTTCTCCAACTTCGGGCATTGCATCGATTTGGGTCGAGGATTTTCTTCTGGTTTTGCTCGTCAAATGTTAGATTTTACCTGGTTTGGACCCTATGGGTTGCTAATGCTTGCCCCACTGTGTCCTGGATCGTTGGCTTTTTTGTCAATCTCAAGTTTCATCTGTTAGTCGGAATTCGAGGGTTTCCTTTGGGATAAAGATGGATTTTTTCCCTTCCAGTCTGGCAATTTGGCTGGATTTGTAATCTTGATAGAGAGTTCATATGGGGCTTCTCTGAATTTTGATCTGGTAATAGCATGGTGCATGAAGGCCTTGGTGATATAAGCTAGGTGGGGGAGAAGGAGCTATTCTATTAACTTGCTGTGTGTTGTGTAAAGTGGTTTTAGTCTCTACTTCTGATATTTGGAGAATTCTGCCATGCATGCATGATGATCCATGCTCAGGGTGCTTCAAGACATTGCAGTCTCCTTGCTGTCCTTGGTGGAATATCACGTGACAATGAGGCAAAACAGAAGCAGGATGCTTCTGAAGGTCAAACTGAGTACCCGTGTCCAGAGCTTGCTTCGTCTGGGCGTCTGGAGGTTATCACGTTAGATTCTATTAGTGCCCATTTTCTTCTTGATGAAACGTTCCATCAGAAGTCCAATATTTACCTTGTATCTGAAAGCAGGTAAAAGTTTTGACCAAACCTACTGCTGATGAGCTTCGGCGAGTTCTTGAATTACTGGAGCCAAATTTTGTTTACCTGCAAGGCCAGCAGCTGGAAGATAGTGGAGATATTGGGTCTCTTGCATGGGAAGGTGTTGACCTGTCTATCCCAGAAGCTTTGTGCGGATTATTTTCTTCGAAAGTACCCAACACTGTGAGTGTTTTGTTGTGCTTAAGATCGTAATCCCAATTATGCTTTTAGTTTCTTCTTTCCTCTCTCCTCCATTGCACTTGAGAGAATAACATCGTAGCTGAGATTTTTATAAGATTAATTTTTGTTTTGTGCTATAATTTGAGTATCACATTTGAATACATGGCTGATAAATATATATTTGAGGGGAAGATGGAATATATTGAAATTGCTTACACTTAAGTAGAGTCAAGTGAACCGGCTTTGTAATGAAATTCTTGGGCTTGTTTCATTAAAAGCTTAAGCAATTAGTTTGTGCTCATATTTATATATGAGACGATTGGAGTAAACAGAGTTTTAAAATATATTAATTATTTCAAAATGCATTTGCGGCCATATTTAATGTTATCTTAAAACTTCAGTAGTCATTGTATGCTTGGAGCAGTAATTGATGTTCATTATGCTATGTGTTGTTATGATCAATGCCAACATGTACACTAATTGATTTTTTAGTTTAGTTGTATGAAAAAGGTTCATTTGATGCAGTAATCTTACTGTGAGCAAGCTGAATGGATAACTTTTTATGTGATAACAAATTCTGGCACTGTACTTAAAAAATTTATGGAGTTGCTATTTCCCAGTACAATGGACTGTGAATATTGTCATGGTGTAGTTTCTCTTATTGAAATCATACAGTCAAGTAAACATAGAGCAGTTTTTATTACATGTCTTAGTTCAGACTGCACCACTGAATTTACCTCATTTCTTATTTAATGGTTATTTGGCACAGATCATCTAATATTTTATGTCCAACCCACTGCATGATGTCTTGCAGGTTTATTTGGAAACTCCTAAAGGAGAAAAATTGGCAGAGGCACTCCATCTCAAGGTCACATTGATAATGGGCAATCTGTAGTTATTTTCTTTTTATTTTGTTAATTTAATATAAGAAACGGGAAGTGCTAGTTTAATACATTGAATGAGATGGTCATTAAACTTGGATGCTTAATAATAAGGATTAAAAGATGGACACTGCGTGATATATGTCTTTATGTTCCTTCTCTAATGAAAAGTTATAATGGCAGGGAGTTCCTTACGCTATAAATTGGAAAAATGAAATTTCGAAGTACTCAGCTTTGCATTTTCGTCAAGCTTTCTTCTCAGTGGCGCAAAGGTATACTCATCTAGCATTGTGTCAGTCATGCAGTCATAATTGTCCCTGTTACTGCCTATGTACCTTCATGAATGGCAATGTGTTGAATGACTGTCACCACATATGTTCTCACCAATTGATTTTTGCTTCTAAGTATGAATCAATGGCATAAGAAAAATAATAGAGAAGGTTTTGAATTTTAGTAGTTTGGTCCATGTACTGCAGGTAAGAACTTTACCATTGGATATTGGTCTTCTTTTGCTTATTTTAAGCTTGATCAAAATTTACTTGTTTAATCAGTACAACATATCTGCATCCTGATGATTCTGGCTTCTAAGTATGAAACAATAGCATAACAAATGCAAGAAAGTGAAAGGTTTTGAATTTGAATAATTTGGCCCATGTACAGCAGGTGGGAACTTTACCCTTGGATATTGGGCATCAAAACTTACTTGTTTAATCAGTACAACATGTCTGCATCCTGATCTTTTCTTCTGACGGTTGATGTTATGTGTTGCAGTACCTCCAGTCATACAAGGTTGCTTGGGGATCCTCCCAACATTGATGTTGGTCCATGTGAAGTGGAAATGAAAGAGGAGGAGAGCTCACCTGAGACTATCTCTTCTGTAAAAATTTATGATGATGATGTGATCATGAGACTTCTTGTGTGTGGAGTTCCCTGCATGTTGGTAGGCCTGATTGATTTGTTATTGCTAATAGTTCTCCACATTTATCTACTTGTTATAAGCTGATTTCCTTTTCTTCCCATCCGTACTTTGTAAGAGAAGGATGCATGCTTATTAGGATCATTGGAGGATGGACTCAATGCTATCTTGTGTACAGAAGTAAGTTACTTGCATAAGTTTGCATTTTTTGGCTTCTTTGTTCGTTTTTTCTGGATGCTAAATTACAACCTCCCTCCTCTTTTTGGGTAAAACATTGTAATTTTTTGAATAACTTGTTAAAGGAAGTCTTTAAGAAACTGCTTGTAGTTGGTATAGGCTAATTTGTGGTGAAGTTAATGAGGCTTTCCCTTCAAAAGAAGCGTGCTATGAAAAATTTAAGATAATTTTATTTGTGATTTAGAATTATAATTAGTTAAGAAAATAGTTCAGCTCATTGCATTATCCGCCATTTTGATAAAATTGCAATCTACATAATACTTTGTAATTTGTTCTTACTATAGATGTATGCATGGAGTGGTTCAAATTATATGAGGCCTGGTTTTACTATTAAGTATTAACAAACCTAAAGTAGGCAGGATGAAGTGTTGAAAAATGCAGTGGGTATTCTTAAGTCATTGGTATATTAGAAAATGGATCTCTAGCATAAAAGTATCTAGGCTTAGCAATAATTCTGTTTAGTTTACAAACTTCTAGGGTCCTCACTCATAAGTCTGTGACTGTATATTTAAGTGTCGGACAAAATTTTCTTTTAATTGGTCGCTTACATTAATTCCTTTGCCTTTGTTAATTTTCTACAGATACGGGGATGTAAGCTTCACAATCGAACAAGGTATTCAATGGGTTTGAGGGTTGAAATGTTTGTATTTCCCTTGTGTATAGTTTTCAGTAGATGATTTTTGGTTACCTGGAATACTATTGGTGACTGTTAAACACTTTCACATGAAGACATATTCTTTTGAGTTTAATGATGTTTAGTTTTCATGATGTATGAGTTGTTCATTTATCTTTGCCTGTGCTTGTTATTCTGTTAATTTATCTCACTATCATATATGTTATAGTGCTCCACCACCACCTCTTCAGGCAGGGACATTCTCACGGAGTGTGGTGACCATGCGTTGTGAAATATCAACATGTAGTTCTGCTCATATATCACTTTTGGTGTCTGGTAGTGCAGAGACTTGTTTTAATGATCAGGCAAGGCTGAATTCTGTTGTCAGGTATGACTTTTCACATATAGGCTTTTTTAACTATGTACTTATCCATAGAAATTTTGTTCCCCTTTTTTTGGGTATATCCTCAGCTTTTGGAGAGTCATATTAGAAGGGAGCTTATTGAGAAGAGTCAGCTAGTCCATGCATTTCCTAATTGTGAACAAAGCAAATTACCTTCCTCTGAGCCTCGAAGGTCAGTCTCAGTAGCCTGTGGAGCTAGTGTGTTTGACGTTTGCATGCAAGTTCCTTCATGGGCTTCACAGGTTGAATGCTGTCTCTCAAGGTTTCTTCTATTGCTTATAGCTTTTCAAAATGTACTTTACTGGCCCTTAAAAATTGTCTTTGATCAATGAATATGCTTTAAATGGAAACTCATGCTGTCTTGCACCAGTTTGTTTAATTTATTAACCTATTTCCTTGCATGCACTTGATAATAATCAGATAAAAGATGTGTATAGATTTTCAAGATGCTACACTGACACTACACGAACAGTCTAAGTAGGACCCTTTACAAGTAAAATCAATCCTTTTTTCTTGCCTTTTAGGTAAAATCAATTCAGTGGTAAGCAAATCCATTTCAGAGGAGGATTCTATAAATTGTTGACAGGACATTTTTATTGCATAGCATTTACTCTCTATCTATATCATGGGACTTGGTGGTCCTTCATTTCTAGGATAAAGGCATACGAAAAGGTGTCATAAGCTTTTCACCCAAATATCCTCATACTGTGGTCTGGCAAACTCTTCAATGCAGACATATTGTCACGCTAGAAATATTTAAGGAGCATATAAAGTTGTATGAATGGTCTTTTCTTCTTTTATTGGGTATACTATTAACAGTAAAGAAACAACTAAGAAAAGAATACAAGAACAAAATTTTAAGTGATAATATACAAATCCTAAAGGTCTTGCCTCATGTGCCAGCTTAACAAAGCTTGCGCTCAGACCAGCAGCCCTTACCGACTTGTTAGCCACTTGTCTCACATGGATCTTGAAGAGTTGACAGTTGGGACTGCTTATGAGTAGCTAAAGACATTTTGTGAATTCCACTTGTTGCTATATATTCTTGTTGACTGTTACATGTCATTGAGTCTGACCATAGATTATAAAAATGTTTCCCAACTGTTCATTTTATATGGATAACTGAAGAGTTTGATTTGTGTGAGAGAAAATGAAAAAAACCTGTACATTGAATTGGATTGATCTTTTGGGTGCTTAGCATTGATGGCATTTGTTTGACTTGGGACCTTCTTTTTTGACAGCTTCTTATATTTGTTCACAGGTTCTGAGGCAGCTTGCGCCACATGTCTCATACTGCTGCCTTGTTATGCTGGGAGTTGCCAGTATTCAAGGATTGCCTGTTGCATCTTTTAATAAAGAAGATGCCAACCGTCTCCTTTTCTTTTGTATTAGGCAGGCAAAAGAAAAATACCCTAATGATCCTATTTTCTCTGGGCATCCCAGTTGGTTGATGCCTGCAGCACCTACTCTAGAAAGACCCAAGCCATGCTCCGCAACAAAGTTGATTCATGCTTGTGGCTCAGAAGTTGAGGATAGCAGTAATGGTAGACAAGAACTGAATATTGCTGCAATGAGGCCTATCCCTCATTCTCATCATCATAAGATTGTACCTTTCTCTGGATTGTCCGAGGTTGAAAGATATGATGTGCATGGAAAATTGAGTCTGTCAGTTGCTCCTTTAAAGCATAATGTTGCAGGCCTTAATTCAGTTACACATAAGAAACCTTTGTCTACCTCATATCAGGTTCAGCAGATTATTTCTTTGAATCCATTACCTATGAAAAAGCATGGCTGTGATAGGGCTCCAATACGGATCTGCCCAGAGGTAAGTTGTCTGGTTTGCCTTCATTATTTTGTTGGGCTTTGCTTCAGGTTGGTTTTTGCCTCACTTATTGATATACTGCTATTTTTTACTCCAGTCCAGTGTCTGATATATTATTATTATTATTATTATTGCTTTAATGCATTATATGTCTGAGTTGATAAATCTACATCTAAGCGTTTCTGTTTTATTTCTACATGATTATTTCTGGCAGGAGGAATTCCTGAGGGATGTAATGCTGTTTCTCATCCTTCATGGGCATACTCGTCTCATTCCACAGGATGGGCTTGCTGCGTTCCCTGATGCCATTCTGAATGCAAAACGCCTTGACCTTTTCAACTTGAACAGAGACGTAAGACATATACTAGGTAAAGCTAACTGCATAGCAGCCAAGAAACTGAATTTAAGAGATGTAAGCATTTCAGGTGGTTTCAAGAGGAGGCTTTCATGTTGAGAATGGCATCAACTGGAAAGGACAAGTTTTCTCAAAGATGCGCAATCATACTATGACAAATAGAATGACTGTATGGTTCTGGATCCCCTCAGTTTATGTCTCTGTCCCTTAACAAGACATTTCCTTGCATTACATGCTAATAAATTAGACTGATAATCTTGCTTAAATTATTTTCATAAAATTAAAAATTTCTTTCCCTCCTTTAGAGATAATTTTAGCCGTGAACATATGGTATTGTTTTATTTAACAGGTAGCACCTTGGCTTGATAAGAATGTTGTTTTCTTGGCACCTCCACTGTTATAAGAATCAGATATTTGCTGAAGTGCAATTTCTAGTAGTTTACTAGGGAATTCTGTTATTAATATTAAACCCCACCTGTAAATGCTGGCTCAGTTGTATTATATTAAAGTCTCCAAATAATCTGATAGAACAGAGATAGCTTAAAACAAGTCTAGTATATTCACAATGAAGAAGGAGAAATCCTTCTAGCGGTAAACTCAAGTATAAACGAAACAGAAAGAAGAGAAAAATAAAGCTCAAGGTAACCGTCGGCTTCCCCAGACTAGTCCCTTGCATAGAGAGAAATCTCTGGCCCAGGCAAAAGCTTCACATAGAAAATGACAAACCGAATGCCCTCTCTTCCACTACCCAACATCCTATATACAACACTACCCTGTCCATGTGACGCCCCTCCTTCCACCCAATCTGATCCCTCTAACAGAATCTGACTACACTAGTGGGCTTCAGCTGCTCACTTCTTCTAGCTAGGTTCCTAACATACTCACTCTGCCACAATCTCTTAAAATGCGAGCTACATTACATGATCCATAAGGTGAACTATCATAGGGCAGTTAGACCACTTCAGTGCATAGTGAGTCCAATTCTTAGTGCATGTGTGTAACAATAGTATAAGGTTCGATTTCAATTACATTATATATTTTTGAGAAAAAATGGAAAAGAAAATAAAATAAATACTTTGAAAACAATCTTCTGTTAAGCTTCTTTGAGCTTTAATCATTTATTGAGGAAAGGAATGTTTGCTTTTGTTTCAATTTGTGATGCTTGTTCTGGGCTTACTATTTGTTTCTCAGATTTTGAAGTTCAGAATATTATCTTGGAGATCCTATGTTATTATGTGCAGGCTTGGAGAAATTAATTGTCTCCTTTTGATGTCAGGGTGTTGGCAATACACTAAAAAGACATTATGAAACTTACCTTTTAGAATATGAATTGGCTCATGATGATGTAGATGGGGAGTGTTGGTTGTTGTGCCACAGGTATGTCTTTCAATTCATACAGGTGCACACACTTGTATAGATATATAGATACATGTGTGTGTCTATATATGTGTGTGTGTGTGTGGTGTGTGTGTGTGTTTATAGATATATAGTGCAGAAGTTGTCAAATTCTGTTATTGACAATTATTTACCTTTCATGTGGGGCAACAGTAGTGCAGCAGGTGACTGGGTGAACTGCGGGATATGTGGTGAGTGGGCTCACTTTGGCTGTGATAGACGGCAGGGACTTGGCGCGTTTAAGGTATTGCTGAATTTTGACTTTAAGTGGATGGTGAAGCTTAACTTTAAATATTTGCATGCTTAGTATAAGCCCTTTTGAAGAAAACGATATACACCTTCTGTCCATTTTTAAGCGTCAATGAATATCTCAAGCGGTAAATTTTTACCTGTTTGTTACATGCAACACTCATTTTAATAGCCTCTGGTTCAATAGTTTCAATCCAAACCTGTGTTTTTGGCAAAATCACTTCAAGCTGCCACAATTATTTGCAGTTTGGGTCTTGCTTTCGACTCTGGGACTGGGTTCATTGCAAGAGTATCACAAACTGCTTTTGTATATTTTAGATGAAACTACCAAAAGTGAAGAGCACTTAGATTCGAGAAACAGAAACCATTTAAGAATTGTTGTCACTACATGCAAATTTAAGTCTTATAATTTCCTAATGCTATTTTGCACACAACTACAAATTGTAACAAATAGTAGATGAGATTAATAAAGCATAAGTAGAAGCTGCATTTTTTTCTGTGATTTTGATGTCCGTGTGTTGTGGTGAATGGTAGGACTACGCTAAAACTGATGGGCTGGAGTACGTTTGTCCTCACTGCAGCATTTCCAATTTCAAGAAGAAATCCCAGAAAACCACAAATGGGTATTAACAGGCCTAAGGATGCTGTCTCGTTCACTGAGTACGTAAAACATTACGAGTCTTGCCAAATTTCCTTCCCACCTTTCTCTGTCTTTGCGCCCCCCCCCCCCCCTCTCTCTCTCTCTCTCTCTCACACACACACACACACACACGCACAAAATCGATAAGAGTAGGTCTTGAGGAGGGTAATTGTTAAACTGTTGTTAATGCTTCACACAGAATGATCATAGAAGGGTTAACAAAAAGTTACTTATTTGCATCACTAACTTACTCTGGAGGAAGAAATCCAGGAAAAGAATTGTAGAGTGGGTGATTTTGATTTAAAGATTGTGAGACATTCCATATTTTGCTAGTAATGTCAGGTAATCTGTTATCAGTATCTATGTTGTAATTTGCCTGGATGGCTAATTGCACTTTTATATGTCGGTGATGGTTCTGCTGATTTCTACTTCACCCGCGTGATAGTTGCTTTCATGTGTTTGGGAACAAAGGTAGACGGCAATATCTCACTAAGATACAAGTTTTAACGCCACAAAATGCCTCATTGTGCAGCTCTGTAACTATTGATGTGCGACTAGCGGATTCGCTCAGGCATTCCGGAATTGTATGCAAGCAAAAATAAGAAAATTGTAGAATTATTCATACTATCGGATGAGGATCCGCAGACTTCTTCAAAGGAAAGCTAAATTGTTTTCCTCTCAAGGAAGGTAATTTTTTAACGTGTAAGAGAAATATTTAAAAAAAAAAATTGCCTTCTTTTCATCTTATATGAGAGGCTTGTGTAAAAAAATAATAATAATAATAAT
Source organism: Dicorynia guianensis (assembly GCA_037013595.1). Taxonomy (NCBI): domain Eukaryota; kingdom Viridiplantae; phylum Streptophyta; class Magnoliopsida; order Fabales; family Fabaceae; genus Dicorynia; species Dicorynia guianensis. The sequence goes on from JASUAB010000015.1 coordinate 23,333,657, forward strand.
TTGACTTTCTCTTGAAAAAGTCAAACAATTCTCGTCTCATACTATGGGACTCCTTATATTTTGTGGGCTTGGCAAATGATGAATAGCAACTATTTGTCTAATTGGATGTAATTTTATTATTTTTATAAATAAAATTTTAAATAAAAATATTAAATTTATTAGAATTCAATTTAAATTGCACTATTTAATAAAATTCACAGTTTACTCCAATTAGATGACAACTTTGTCCCACATTTCTTTCTGAACTAGATATTACCTTTTCTTGGGGAGTAACTGATACATTACCAAGCATGTGTTTTGGAGTTACTTTTCAAAGTCTTCTAAACATGTCCTACCAATTTAAGATGTTTTTCAAAAAAGAAAAGAAAGAAAATTTAGCAGTAATTTGAACTTCAATCTAAACCATAAATGATACATCATTTAACTAAATAATCAAAGGGTCTCCATAGCTTCTAATTTATTTAAAAGATTAAAAAGTAAATAATCGTCGCCTGTTAGATATTTTGTTGCCAAAGATAATATAGACTCAGAAAAACCCCTACAAGGAAAGATAGGAGTAGAATAATGTTTTAAAATTTACAGTAGGACATCTTAACAACTATAACTCCATTAGAATAGATAGCATATTTTGGTGTAGTTAGCGTCTACAGTTGTAGCAATTATGGCAGTTATCTTTCGAAAGAGCTCCACAGTTGTAACAGAAAGCAACCCCACACCTGCAAATCCAATATAAAAGAGACATTATAATGTATTGACCCATTACCAAGAAAATCGATAAACCTCATGCCTTGGTAATTGTTTAGCTTGGGGACCGATGGCCATGAACGTCAAGTGACATAAATAAGACAGAGGCTGTCAACTGTTAGACTAGAGGAAGAAAGGGGAATGTTGCTGATACGTGGGCTCCTTCACACACATTTTATTAATAGGAGATAGAAAATAAAATAAAAATATAAAAATGTGTGTAACTTTTATATAAAATATGTACATACACTATTATTTAGGAAGAAAAAGGAGGTAAAAAGGCAAGAAAATACATACTACATAAATCAAAACATTTACTCTATTTTTATAAATTAAAATAAAAAAATTTATTTAAAAATTTAAATTATTAAATTAATTAAATTTTACAGTTCAAATTATATGATTTAACAAATTTAATATCTCACAAGGTGTTTGTTAAATTTGATTTGTAAGAGCATTTTTTCTTAATCAGTAATGTAATCGTATGAGAGGATTTCACAGGGACTGATTATGTATGCTTGAAGCAAAGTAAGGAACATGGAGGAAGGAAATGTGAAACTTTTTTTAAAAAGAAATTCACCTATAACAAATAGATAATAATATATGTATGCATAAATTTTATACACAAACTACATATATTTTCATATTTTTATTTTTTATTCTTTCCTTTAAAATTAATTGTATATGAATGTTGTTTCCTATAGCAAATGGTGATGACAAGCAGATAGAAACGAAACAGCCATGAGGGAGACAAAGCTTTATTAACTTGAAGAAAAAATGTAGGGATATTAACAAAGATATGCAGTATGAAATTGACAATTAAACCAAAACCTTGCAGCAGAACACAGTAATCATATCAGCTTTCTGAAGCTACAAAATTTGACATCCAAACAGAGCCAAGCCAAATGTCAAAAAGCAAAGTTGAAATGGAAATTTTGTTTATCACTTGAAAATGTGGGAATGAAACTTTCACAATAAAATTCTTATTTAAAGCTCATTTATTATAATTTACTTTGTAAAATTTAATAATATAAAATTTCTACTGTAATAATTAAATAAAAATAAAGGTGAAAAATAATGGAACTATACTCGTGCCTATTTTCTTCTTTGGTAAGGATTGGATTATTAGACTTTTATTGGAAGTTTGAAACTTGTGAACTATGCGACATTTTCTAAATCGTGCTTAGAGTTTATTGTGGGATTATTGGAAGCATAGCACCTGCATCTCATATACACACAGCAGAACAACAATTCACAAAAACAAAGCTGACCTGCATCTCATATACATGCAGCCGGAAGATTTCTCGACATAGAACCTGCACTTGGGACACCTCCTCCACTTGTTATCCTGGGCGAGCTTCATCAACATGATATCTTCCTTCTCTCTCTCATCCCTGTTCAATTTCTGAAACTGTGCACAATCAATCCCCGCATGCCAAGGCACCTTACACTGCACACAGAAGGGCCTCCTACAATTTGGACACTCTGACTCCTTTATGGTCTCTTTCCCATCATCAATCAGCAGCGCAGAGCATTCTTTATATGGACAATAAAACTTCTCAGTAGCCAGGATTACAGCCTCACACAAAGCATTACCCCATCTATCAAACACTTCCGGCGGAAGAATTGGACGGCAATCATAAGGCTCCAACAATCCTCTGCAATCAGACACCGGGCACGGAATGTTAATAACATTTTGTTGCAGCTTAGATCCTACATACCTAATGATACACTCAGTGCAATAAGCGTGAGAGCAACCACTGATGCTAAATGATTCCTTTGCTGTTTTGGTCTCAGTGCAAATTTCACAAACAAATGGTGGGAAATTAGATGATTCCCCTTTTTCAGCAGTAGAACTTGAAACAAAATTCCTCAACTTTCTTCGCTTCCCAAAAGGGGTATTTTGAGGCTTGAACCTAAGAACCCTCACCTCGTCATCGTCGTCACCGTCAGAAAGGTCGATGGGAATTTCTGGAGTAGGCTCCGCTCGACCCAGAGAAGCCTTGATCGCGAGTTGGAGGTCTCTATCGTCAGTGTATTGCTCAACGGAGATCGCATTGGACTTGCTGGTGCCCTTGTTCGAAATGGATGTGAAGCAAAACGCGTCAACATCCACAACCTCAATCGCAGGGCACAGTTCCGGCGCCATTTTTGGCTTCTTTCCCGTTCCTGCTTCGCGCTTACCAGGACCTTCGAGACTCATGGCAGAGGATAATAAACGATCCCGCACAATCCAAAATGGTTTGCGCTTCGAAGTTCGAACCTAAGAGGCAAGGGTTCAAGAACCGAGGGGGGTCTTGTCTGGTTCTCCTCGCTGCTGATATTGGGTGAATCCGTTCGGGTTCGTGAGCCGATCAATGACTGAGAGCGAGTGAGCGAGCGACGAGGTTTCGTTCAAAAGCTGAAACAGGCAGGGCCACTTCCACTTCCGCTTCCACTTGCTTAGCACGTAAACCTTTGTTGGTGTATGCGTCGTTGTGGCATCCTTTTTTTCTGAGCCACCTTTCCAAGATATGACGCCTGAAGTGGGACCCAATTTCACGTTTATTTATTTTCACCTTTCTCATAACGGTAGTAATTTAGTACAGTAAAAACTGGATGAATATATCTAGATAATTTTTATGTAGGTCATATATTTAGAGTACAATTTTAAATTTTTTTTTGTTAATAAAAATATATTGTTTAATTTTGGTCTCCAATAAAAATTAATTTTATTTAAAAGATAAAATAATGTGTAAAAAAAATTCTATTTTCAGATATTATTTTATTAATTTGATTCTTTTTTATATTTTTTTAAAACTATGTATATTTAACTACAAATTAGGTTTAAGAGGATAAATATATAAAACTAATACAGTTGCAACCATTTAATCAAAGCTTACGCACAATTTTACTCAAATAACTTAATTTTACCGAATCATATATTCTTATTTTCCCACTTTGTTGTATCATTTATTTTTTTCTCCTTCCTATTTAGATAATATTATTTATACAAAGGTTGTAGATAAATGATTTCAGAATTACTATAACTCAAAATTATTTTATCTTAAAAATAGAAAAATATTGAATGAATTTGTTAGAAACACCAGCACTTGAAAGATAATATTTTTTTTATAAATTGAAAGATTTTTTTGTATTACAATTAGATGATATCTAAAAATTTTAAATGAATTCGATAAAAATACCAGCACTTGTAGATAAAGGCATAGGATATAGAGTTGGTTTCAAATAATTCTTAGTTGGCCTCTGTTTTTATTTAAATTTGTTTAATAAAAGAATAAAGTAATAGATCTTGGTGTATTTTACTCACAATTTAAATGAGATAGAAAAAGAGAATGAGAGAAAAGCCAGGAAACTTTTTCATTTTAATATCAATCTTATAACACCACGAACTGGTTTAATTTACCTCACAAGATTTTAAATCAACTACATTACACGATACACATATATGTCTTTTAGTTTTTGTAAAGCAAAGAAACCGGCGGAGGTTAGCTTTTGGCACCAACACGTCAGTCGCTACTTTGCAATTCCTAGGAAAATGGTAAGTAACGTTCTTAGAGATATGTTTGTCTTATATTCTCAGAAATTGCCTTACAAATTAAAAGAAGAGAGTAAAAATCAAAACATTTTGACTTCTACACTTTCTCTCAAGTTGTATTTTCAATGTAAGTCTAATCACGTAAAAATATCAACACTCTAATTCTTATTAATATCATGAATCATACCTTTTTTTACTTAAAAATATGTATCTTTACATCTTTTCAATGTGGGTTTAATCCTTTTAGAGATGTAAAGCTGTATGATTTTATCTTTTATAATAATTAGTACTGTTAAAGTAAGTTAGCTCACCCTAATTTATGATAATCCACTATTAAATGAGATAGGATGGCTCATAATTTTATGGATTAAAGAAATTTCAACTTGCTCCGCCTCACGTTGGATTGGCAGGTTACATAAACCAACTTACTAAAATAAAAAGAATTACTTAATTTATTAAAAATAATTATAAATATAAATCTTAATTTTAAAATAATAAAATTATTATATTTCAAATAATAATTATAAATATAAATTTTAAATATTTTATAAATAACATAACTATAAATTATGTTAATCTTAACTAATAAATCAAGCATATATAATATTTGTAAAAATAGGGTTCACTTAATTATCTGATTTTGAGTATTATAATTAGTTTAATAATAAATAATAATTAGTTTTTTTGATTTAAAATTCTTCTAATTGCATCATTTTGTCATAAATTTTTTAGTGAAAGAATAGTAAAAGATTATAAAATTAAAATTTTATTAATTTTAAAATTATAAGTTGAAAACCCATAAGGCAAGTCAATTTAATCGTATTTAAATAAGTTATACATATGTTAACCTGTGCTGCACCTTAAACAAGATGGGGGTGGGTTTGCCAACTTTACCAATAAAGCCCTTTCTAAGTTTAAATCCGAACTTTCAACCTTTAGTCTAAAACTTTTAAGACGCAGCCAATGCTAAATGCTTAATGATATTGATTATATCTTTTATTCTCATAAAAATTTTATATATAATATGTGAGTTTTTAATCAGTGAAATTTTATGTGTGAAATTTAATAAATTTATTTATTTAAATTTTATATAATAAATATTAAATAAAAATAAAATTATAAAATTAACAAACCTGGTATTTGCTCAATCATTTATTTTATTGGCTAAGGACAAGAATATAACTTCACAATCAAATAAAGTTAAAGAAGCTGAAAATGAGTTTCAAGGTCTGTTTGCCGCCCTTAGTCATCTACTTTCTGTTGTTCCCTCTTGAAATCACCCATTTTCAACAAGAGGCTGTTATGGCCACAAGAAACAACAATAGGCTTGTTTGCTTACATATCCTTTATTATTCTAGAACAGAAAACTTCAATACAAATCAAATAAGGACCTGAAGGATTATTTTTGGCAACCAGGACACCTATGGTTACTGTTACTGAAGCTAGCTCCACAGCTGTAACAAAAACTATGCTTACACCTGCCAACATTATGGATAAAGAATACAATTAGTGGAGCTTTTGTTTTGAATGTGAGCATAAGTAAGAAACCACAAGAAAACAATTCACAGTTCAAATTCTCTGGCATTGCCCCAAAAGTTGGTTGATCGAATGATTGAAACAACGAGGGAAATCCTTTTTCTGAAATAGTGAAAGCTAAAGAATATTCATAGGTATGCACTTTTTCCTATGCGGGATGGTGCGCACTTAGGTTTCGAGTTTGATTTTGGGAACTTGCTTTTGGGGTTTAGGTTGAATGTCGCAGGGGTAAGGCCCCGCACCCCTCAAAGTCCAAACGGAAATTAGGCTCATCCACAAAATGTGGAGATACTTTGTAAGAAACCCATAAAACAAGTAAAATGCGCCTATTTTGCCTTTTTTTTTTTTTTTTTTTACGTACACTTTGCATGTACAAAAGCGCATACATTTGTAGGAGCTCATGAACACTTGAAAGCTCTTCTATTGGTATATTATTATATAGTATCAAATATGCAGTTTTGCTTTTTCTTCTTCTACTAACATTTTATGTTCCTAAATATCCTCCTTCATCAAATTTACATCATCAATAGCCGGTGCAAATTGACAACCACTCCAAAGCTACTAGCTGACTTCTGAGGAATCATAACACCAGTATGATCTCTACAGCCATGGAAGCAGTGGAATGAAAACTAGTTAAATCAAGTAAATGGAATTGAAAACAACTCATTCGTTGTGTCAATACTGTATACACTCACACAAATATTTATTAATATCCTATTTTTATAATTTTATTATTATTTAATCTTCATAAAATAATTCAAATAATTAAATTTATTAAATTTTATCAATTAAATTGTAAGACTCAATAAGTTAAAAGACTCATTTAAATTTTTTATTAAAAAATAGTTGTAAAAATTGTTTTTCTCAACATTTATATATGGTACAATAGTTCTCTCATTATCTTCAAATTATCTCAATGCCCTGAGTTTATTTGGTTGTTGCAGATAAATTATGCATTATCCAATCTAATACATGATTACGATGCACTGAATTCCTAATCTTCCATAAGCCGTTAAAATAAATTTACTTTAGACTAAAATCTCATTTTAATCTCTCATAAATGAAAGTTCTTCTATTTTGATCTCTTACTTTTCAAAATTCTTAATTTGGTCATCTATAAATTAAAATTACACCTAATCAAGTCCTTCTACTATATTATCGTTAATGATATTAAATTTTTTGTTGATATGACATCTATGTCAGCGTTTTTTTCACATCATGATATAATATGGCATCTATATGTAATCGAACTTGCCAAGTTGGATGCCATGTGTGCATCATGTCATATGTTAATGTGACAAAATTTTTTACACGTGAATACTATATTAGTAAAAAATTTAATACTGTTAATGGTAATATAACATAAAGACTTGATTAAGAGTAATTTTAATTTATAGAGAACTAAATTAGAAACTTTAAAAAGTAAGAAATCAAAATAAGAGAATCTCAAAGACCAAAATAAAATTTTAATCTTTACTTTATTAGCTCCTAAATACACATGTGCCATTATTTAAAATCGATTCAGATTCCTACAAGTTGGTCACCAATGTCAGGGGCGTAGTTACTGTGAGAAACAGAAGGTTGAGAAAATAAAAAAATCAATAAAAAATAGTACAATCCATAATTTTGAAAGTGGTTTCTATGCCTTAAAATTTTCTTCAATCCTTAAAATTTGCCAAAGAGAAATCCCCAACATCAGGCTATACCTATCCTACTCAAAACAAAGGTTTCTCCTTTTATGAACAAATCAAATAAGATATTATTAAAAACTTGTGGGTTCCTAGATTTTTTACATAAATGTTTACAAGATTTTATTAAACGATTGTGGGTTCTCGATTGTTGGCTTAAATGTTCACTGAAATAGAGAGGGGGAAAAAACCTTTGTGCAGGAGAATACGCAGAGAAGAAAACCAACCTGCAGACTATGAAATCGCATCCACTCTTTTCAACATATTGCTTACAATTTGGGCAACTTCTCCATTTTCTTCTGTTGGCTAGATCCGCCATCAGGTCATCATTGTTGTGCTTCGTGCTCTGAAACTTTGCACAAGTCAATTCTGGATGCCATGGAACTTTACACTGCACACGAAAGTCTCGCTTGCAGTGAGGACAAGTTGACTCGGTAATGACTCTGCGAATCTCGTTGATTAACAGCGCCGAGCAATCCTTGTATGGACAATAAAACTTAGCCTTCTCGGGTATTGCCGATTCGCACAGGGCCTTCTCCCATAATACTAATACCTTGTTGGGTAGAATTGGCTTGCAGTAACTGGGCTCCAACACCCCTGCACACCCTGATTTAGGGCACCTTATGTGTAAAACATTATCTTGCAGCTTTGAAACTATGTAATTGATTATGCATGGGGTACAGTAAAAGTGGACACAACCCTCCACGTCGAAGGATTCGTCTAGACGTTTTGATTCAATGCAGATTTCGCAGATAAATTGTGGGGTGCTGTTCGTGAGAACAGAGGATTGCCCTGTTGCTGAAACAGGGTGGGCAGCAGTAGCCTCCGACAAGTTTTCTTGGCTCCACGCAGTAAGAGAAGGCACAGTTGTGGACGTAGCCTTGGGCTTGTTAAGCTTTCTTTCATGTTTAACGTTGGGGTTGCAAAGCCTCCCTAGCTTGTTGCCCATGTTGTTCCTTCTTCTATAACTAGTGATACTGATTGCTGGGATTGGAATCCCTCACCCTGAAATTTTCTCGCTTAAGTGACTTTAAGTGAAAACTGAAATAGAAAAGGATCTCCATTTGAGTCTGCCTTCTTCCTTTTTTTTTTTCATTAGTTTTTAAACTCTCATTTTTCTCTCTATCTCTCACTAATAACTTCCCTGACTTTAGATCCCATTGATCCCGGATTTGTGCTTTATGTTGACTTGTACCAAAACTTGCTCATTGCTCACTATGCAAGTGTGCGAGAGCAAGTTATGAAGTTAATCCACCTTTTGATCCTTTCTTCGGAGTTAAGATTTTCCTCCACCATTTTTTCCCTAGTGCTTCGGTATGCTAACTTTAGGCTAGAATCAGATATATGCTAATTAGGCTGTTGAGTTCTTAATGGTTTGGTTTATCCTATTAATCATGAGTTCGTCTAATCAATTTATGGCCAATTGAATTTAAAAATAAAGATATTCTAAGCACTAGCTGCTATGTGATATCTTCAACTCTAATGAGAGCTTTAAAACAAAACTTTATATGTACTCCCTTTATATTCTTTTGAAGTCTAAAAGTGCATTTATCTATCACGAAAATAATAAAAAATATTTTTAGCAAAAAAAATTTAAAAAATTTTAGAAGTCCTATAAAAAAAATTCTTGCAAAATAACACTTTCATAGATATGAAGCCTATTCAAACTGGCGTATCATCAACTTGCAATGAAGTTTAGCTTTTCTATAAAAGTTTTATTTTCTAAATTGAGATGCTTTAAATTAAAGAATATATTTTATAAAATAAAGTACATATTTATAATTATTAATAAAAAAAATTAATAATATAAATTATTTTAAATTTATAAATTATTATTTAATTATTTATATTTTATAATAATTTTTATTATTAATTTTTAAATCAATAATCATCAACTTGAAAGTAAAATGCATTTCTCACTTTAAAAGCTTATTTTCTATGGGTTTATATTAATTATTATTGGAGAAGTGCACATTTTTCCTTTAGACAATGGAGCCAAATATACAAAGGCGTTGTCATCTTACACAACGACATTAAATTTGTATTAGTATCAGATCACATGAGTAGAAAACAATAATATGATCGTGCACAATGTCAATTGATAAATTGGTGTATTTTACACGTGCATCATTTGTAAATGAAATAAAAGATATACTACACAAAGGTTTCTCCTCCATCTATGCCACAAACTGAATATAATTGACTGTAATTTTGCAAAGGGAAGGGAAAACATTTTCAGACTCCATGCGTATGCCATAAACTATATATTGTTATATACAGTTATATACACCAGGCAGCATGACACAATAACAAGTGCATTTTGCAACTGGAAGTAGACCTAATGGCGTAAACTTGCATATAGGTCATGAAGAGCGGTGTACAATGGTTCAGCAGCCTTAGGTCTGTCTACCATCCCTAGTAGAATGTCAGATGTGGTGAGATAAGGATCGCCATAAAAGCGCAAATTGGCATCCATCCTGGTTGCAACAACATTTCCTTCCAGTGAAACACCCACAAATGCACCTACAGTTCAGTAATGTTTGGTGTTAACTATAAGTTCAAACATCAGCATACGCAAGTTCTGTAATCATACTCATAAGTTCAAACTTTCCCGATAAGAGAATTGATATCAACCTATTGTCAACAATGAAACACAAATTTCCCGGACAACTCACCAAAGCTTCCCTCATCCTTATTATGTAGTTATAAAGGAGTGGACCACGGAAGGGCACACAGTTGTGTCCAACATTTCCTAAACGATTTGCACCACCCCCACCTTACCCAAAATACTATTGACAAAATAATATGTTGTAAGAAAGCTCAAAGAACAATATTCTACTTAAAATCGATTAAATGAAATAAATTCACAGTCCACAATACCACATGCCATCCTAGTCTCATCAAAAGTTTATACCAAGCAAATGAATAATACCAACCCAGTTATTATGCTACATTTCCTTGACTAGCAAATTAATTAATGTAACTGAAACCATTTAAGTTGAAATACAGATACCAACAATATAGAAACCTTGTACTATAAAAGATTCAGACATATGCAACAAAGTTTCAAAGTACCTTTACTACAGCTGTAAGTATAGCAGAAGCCAGAACCTTTGTCTCCGGCACGAATATCGGCTTCAAGTACTCTTCCAAGAGGCCCAGCTGCTGCACTGCAACCAGCACCAAGAGAAAAATGCATGCGACTGCAGAAAGTCTTTACAGCTTTCATATCATGAAGCACGATAATAAAATCCATAAGCTCAGCACCAATCTGGGGATAAGTATAAATTCTTTGGTCAGAAATGAAATAATGACCAAGTCAACACACAATTTTCTGCAGGAAACAGAATGAGGGAAAGAGGGTTTGGATATTTGCTGGATTGACTTCCTAATATAACAGTAATAAGCATTACTTAGAAATGCTTATCACCAATGCCAAAGAGTGTTGTGCCAAAACATTACACAAAAACATTCATAATTATGAAAATTGAAGGATAAAAAGAATCCCACACACATGAGAAAATTAGATTAAATCCACTTCCATCTGTCTACTCTTTCTCCATTTCCCGTTAATTGAAATTGTAAGCATTAACCACGTTGATATAAACCCTGCACTTGATAGAAACATCCTTACCTGAGCACCCCATCCTAAACCCAAGGAGAATATGGCTGACGGTGCAGACCATGATCCATCTACTCTTCGAGCAACAACCAAACCAGTACCAAGTTTGTAAGAGACCAGAGCACCAGCTTTGGCAACTGTTAAAATTGCAAGGCCTTTGGCTCCTTTAACAACAGCTAAGGGGATGGACTGCTCTGGATTGGATCTGGCCACCTGTCCATTTTAAAAGTTATAAAAAACTGTTTTACATATAAAATCAAAACAAATTCTCATGTTGTGAAAACCAAATATCTAGTTGCTCAATAAGAACATTAAAAAACAGTCAATGCAGAAAGGTAAGTTCAGACTAATGCTAATACACCAAGATACATCATATATGCAATTGCTCATTGATTAACAACTAGTCAAGTACTCAGTCAGTTACATACACACTATACAAGAAGTAAAAGCGATCTACACATTGGATCAAGATAAGAAGTCACTTGCTTGATGCAAACTTAAATGAAATAAGAAAACAACCTGGCAGTAGCTCTTCAATGTGTTAGATGCTTTATATATCTCATACTCCATAGACAAACCAATTGGAAGATTAAGCCATCCTCTAGTACAAGTCCAGTCCATCACATCATGCTTTGCTACCTGCACAGCATTGCTTACGGTGTTGACAAAAACACCCTGTAAAGGATCAAGCTGATCATAGCAGGCATCACACACCCTCTGTGGATTCCTTTCCCTGAACTTAACAGGTAACAAACACCGCCCCTTTGTACAAGCCCGGCAGAAAATCCCTCCACAAAACCGACAATGATGTCTGCCCCGGGTAAGTGCAGTAAATGGAGCAGTACACTGCATACAGACAGTAGCAGAACTATCAGGAAGCCATTCAGGGGGTTCACCCTCCAAAACCTCTTTGTAAGCACTATAATTGATCCCATTCGGCTCAAAAAGGGGTGGTGCGCTTGGCGTGTAGACTGAAGAATCAAGTACAATATCTCCATTCTTCCCTGAACCAAGAAATGATACATTTGAACTAGGGAACTGCTGATTGGTGGTTATACTTGGAGCTTTGTTCCGTCCAGTCAAAATAGCAAAGATCCCACTTAGCACATTCTTCAAGTTCACCTCTGGAGGCACGTTGGAGGGTATTATGCTATGAGCATCATCACTTGATTCATAATCTTCATCGTATAAATCATCAGTCTCAGAGGGAAACTGATACAAAAACTCCTGCTTTGAAGACTTTGAGTCTAATAGGCCCCTGGCGCTGGTCTTAGGCGCGGCCCATGTAGATTCACCATAACGGCTATTCTTATCACAGTTATATTGCATATTCTCTTTTTCTAGATTCGAAAGTGAGGAATAGGAGACTCTACCATCAGAGGCCGTCATTCACCAGACTGCATGAAACATAGCAACCCAAGAGAAGATATAGAACTGCAATTCAAAATTTAGAGTTACAAACTTTGCTCAAAATGCAATATGAATATCTGGCAAATTAGACAAAAAGAAAAAGTACTTAAAAAAAAAGAAAAGGTTTAAAGACATAGCAAAACTTAAGGAGACACTATGAACATTTTATAAGCATCAAATTTGATCAGGAATTCATTCAAATCATTTTCAATTGTAAAATAAAAATAAAATGAATAATATTTATGAAGAGGGTCATCAGAAGTCCACGCAAAACAGGCAATATAACTTAGGAACATAAATTGACCTTCTTCGTCGGAAGTAAACAACATGGAACCCATTCAAAAAGAGATTAAGGATATCTTAACATTGATATAATCTCGTAGATTGTGAAATTAGGGCTTTTCATAGATAACACAAAAGGGAATTGAGCGTGAACGATAAATAACTATACGATCCAAAGAAAAACCTTTCTTCCGGTCAAGTTCAGAATCCTTCTTCAGCTCGAACAATTCCAACGAATTGAATTCCACCAACCAGCGCGAAGGTTGTGAAGGAATAGAGGATGAAAAGAGAGAGCTACGAAACCAGACTACGTGAACCTGGGGGATTATCTTGTTGCAAGTTAACGGCAGAGACCGGACGAGACAGATAATCAAGTGGTCTTCTACTTACCGAACTATAAACGACGTCGTTGGGTCTATACTATGTAGACATGTAACTTGCTCATTCTCGTTTGTGTTTCTTACTTCACAGGACGATGAGTTTTATTTTTTTTAATTTCATTATTACTTTTTTGAGCCACCACGCCACGTAGCTTCATGAGCACATCGGTGGGACCTCCGAAAAAAAATGAGTATTTCCTCATCTTTTGTTGTTTCGGAAATGATTCTAGCATACTGTCTATATGTGCAGAATAAAATTTCGTACAAGAAAAGAAAAGTAAAAGTAGGAAAAAATATATGGTGTATATAAAATTTTGTACATAAATATCAGTATTTTATATTATTTTGACGAGAAAATAGCACTCTAATTTTAAAGAAAAAAAGTGAAAAAATATACAAAGTGTATAAAAATTTTATGCTAAATATCAATACTATATTACTTTAAAGAAAAATAACATTATTTTAAATAAAAATAATTAAAATGATTGAAAAAATAAATCTATCATAAATAATATTTACATATGTGATTCTCTTAATATAATAAAAATCACAAAAAAGATAAATTCTTGTCACCAGAGTATTTATTTCGTATTTCAGAATCAATTTACCAATGTTTTCTTTCTTCCATTGCACTTCAATTGTAAGATTCACTCGTTCAATTGCTATTGCATAGTTATGGTGATAATCAAACGCCTCCAATGGAAATCGACCAGATGTTTAACCATTGCAATGCCGATGTGACGGGGGAACTACTTTGTCCTCAGGAATAGTTCTTAAGTGAGCAATATTATCCTCCTCCTATGTACAAAAATTGCCCACACTTCGCACAAGATTTAGGTTCAGAAGTGCGTAAGAATACGGTGTATATAACATTACCCAGTTGATTTTTTGGTACTAGAGTTGATACACAAATTGCTAGCACTACAACTATTACTGAAACCAAGATGAATAAGAACTCATTTCAGCAAGTTTGTTAATTATAGTCTATACTAGACAGCAGAATGGACAGTTGCTTCATATTATGGTCACTGTCAAACTCCATCCAATATGAAACCATCTAACAACGCCAAATTTTCATTTTATGAATGAGTAAATACAAACCTGATGAGATTATTTAAGAGGGGAAAAAGAAGTAAAGACCATTTTAATGTATCACCATCTTCAGGTACAAACGGAAATTGCGTCTCGTTCTAATAAAGATTACAACGCTTTAATATACTGAGACTTATATTCGCAGCTTCTTTCCAGGCTGTATCTCATCATCGTAATGGTGGCTAACCTCACTGTTCATCTCCTTTTCCATCTTCTTTCTGGCAAGTATCTTGTTGATCTTGTGCAATTCATTGTTAAGCTTCTGGTCCTTGTTCTGCTTTCGCGTCTTCCGACCATCTTGCATTTTCACACCAAACTGGAATGCAGCCTTTGGCATTGCTTCCTTCTGCTCATTGTAAGTTGCCCACTCCTCTTCAGTTTCAAAGTCCCATCTATGAAGACGACCCTTTGCCTGTTTAGTATACATAACAATGTTTCAGTCGCAACTTATATTCCCCAATTCAGACAAGTAGCTATTTAACATTCCTCCAGAACCCTAAGGATTTTTTAATTACTAAAATCAAGACAAAATAGTGAGCAGCATTCACAACTATTTAAAAAGAAATGCAATCCAAAATGTTACTTTAAAGAAAAACTACTTACCCTTCCACCCATATCCATTTTGGACAAGTCATCTTCATCATCACTGTCCACTATCTCACGGTTATACTCTTGATACCCTGGGTAACACTCAGAATAACTCTCAGAGATGAAGTTGGGATCTTTCTCACGAGCATCTTTCTCCCTCAGCTGTTGCAGCCTCTGGTCATCTCGCTTGAATACTGATCCTAATCCTCGATCCTTCTCTTCTTGAGTCATAAAGCGTGGATCTTGTGGAACATTTAAACCTGCTTGCAAATCGTAAGTCTGCATATTTGGCTGAAGGTATTGTTCAGGGTATGTCAGTTGATCAGTATACTGGTACTCCTGCCACTCTCCTTGGTAGCCACCAGCCAAGGCTTGTGTTTGCATTACATTATATCCATTCTGAGACCACACAGTCAAATTGAAGAAGATTGAGTAACTCAAAAGATTAACAAACATAATTCAGAGAGGAAACATAAAACTTAATTAGAGAAGCACAAAACAGAATAATAATTGGACTAGTTTGAGGTTCATCTTAAGAATTTTAAGGAACATGGGATATCAAAGGGGAATAAGGCACTAGAAGTCTCGAGATTAACCATTAAAAGCACCAACTTACGGATTCTTGCCATCCTTGAGGCAGTACAGAGGGTGGGACAGGACCATAACTTGGTTCAGTAAAATATGAAGGTTTTTCCTTGTTCCTAGGAGACTCTTCCATGTCCTCCGAGAGAGGGCTTTGGCTCAAGTCTTTACCAGGAATGTCATAATCAACACCATCTCCTACAAAAATGTCATCCTGTTCTGCTCTAGCAACAGCTGGCCCTTGTTTCTCTCTTGAATTATAATTTTTCTTTGAAGGAGGTGGAGGTGGAGGTGGAGGTGGAAGTGTTGGGATGGATTCTCTTTCAGCCTGATTCTTTTGGCCACCGCCATTAACCTTTGATAGCCTATCCTCTTCGTCATATCCATTACCAACAGCCAAACTCTTTCCTGTGTTTTAAACAAATAAAAGGGCCATGAACCCATTTTGTAAAATATATTCCCAAGAAAAAATTCATGAAAAACTGATATATGTATAAGAAACAATATAAAGTAGTTATTTTCCATTATCTTCCAGGTTATTTTTTTAACATTGAGAACTAGTAAGTGAGAAAGTTGTGATAGAAAAGCACTCCATTTCATTAACAAGTCATTTATCTCATTAACAATTAATTCAGAAATTTCCTGAGTATAATTGTTTATTCAAACTTTTAGCATGTATGTACTAAAGTTCCCAGGATAGAAGAAATCTTCACCACAAATGGCTTTTGAACAGCACAATCATGATGTTAGTTACATATAAAAACTAAAAAGCACCAAAATGCAAAGAGATGCACCTAAATTACAGTTGAATCCAATTTTGAATAAAATTGTATGAATAGACATAACAATGTATAGTATTCAAAACTTCCAGATGATCTGCTCAGTGCAGTAATTACCTTTCACATCTTTATCCTTCTTTTTCTTCTTTAGAACCTTTCCAGAAGAACCAAGACGAAGATATGACATAATTTTAGCAATCCGATCTAGAACAGATCCATCAACATTAACTGTAACCATTTCCTATCCAAAATAAGAGGAAAGCATTTCAGGCAACATTTATTGGACAAACGAACCAATATGTGAGGACAATGTCATCAAAGAATCAGTAAGATCATAAACCTCTGGTACTGGACAGTCCGCCTTACTTCGATGCAAGGTAGTTGGAATATCATGATGATATCCACTATCCTAACAGACAAAAAAGGATATTTCTGTCAGGAATTGCATTTTGAAGAATTGTATAAAGTCTCAACATTAAACCAACCAGTCCATGGATATGACTTTTACACCTGAACTTGCAAAGACTAGCACCCATTCTTTTTCTCATCCTTTCATGGTTTTAGTTGCTAAAAGAAGTATTCATTGAGAGAAACGAAATATATAGCAGAACATCATAACAAGCAGCAAAAATCACCCAAAAAAAAAGCAAGGAACACGTCAAATAAAGAGGGTTCTCCGCTTTCTTTGCATTTCCAATACAGAAAATTCCATAAAACCCCATGAGCAGAACCCCAGGGAGAATTATCAGGTGAATAAAGCAACTCTTTGTTACCTTAATTATTTTGACTGATATCATGCCTCACATAGATTATGCATATTCAAAATCCAACTGCAGCAGGACGCAACATGTAAAGATAGAGACAGAGGCAGAGGCAGACAGACAGGTACATGTAGAGAGGGATTAATGTAGTCTACAGGGGTCATGTATAACATACTGACTTTCTATATCCAACTAGAAGCTATTCAGAAGATTATAAGCAAGAAGCAAGCCCAAGTTACTTCCAAGGGGACTGCCAAACACTCGTTCTTAGGGCACACATACAGATGCCGCTAGACAAACCAATTTGATTAAGGATCACTGAACATGAGAAACAGCCGAAAGATTTCTGAAAGTGAAAACATCCAATCAATAACTAGAAATTCTCACCATATTAAAGATAAATGCCATTCGACCAGGGAGAAACATCTCATTTGTCTTAATAATGGTCTGAGGCTTGACCATCCACTGATAAACTGACTGCAGAAAAGATCAAAAGTGTCAATGCCAGCCGCCTAAATCTACAATGATTCTTAAAATAGCAGCTTTGCAAAAAAATATTATCCCCTTCCTATATACAGAACCTTTGCAGTCGTTGTGCGAATTGACACTTGTTGGTCTTCTTTGGATGCTCTGTCACCAAATCACAAGCACATATAGAAACATAAATCCATTGATGATAAAAATTACAAGAATTTATAGAATGCTTTCAATTAATTGCAGTACATCAAAATACTCACAGCTAATAACAGTTCTAACTAAACATTACCTGGACTTCTCATCAACATCATCCCCAGTCTCTGGCTTCTTATCAATCTCACTTCTTACTTTGTTCAGCAAAGCATAATCCAAACCTTTGACCAAGTGTGTGTGCTCCACATCGCCTTACCAACATCAATAAAACCAAAACAAAGTGTTCAGTTAATAGCACAAGCATTTTAATGAAGGGTTAATTATTGAGCTACATTAAAGGTTATTCACATAAAATACTGACTTTAAAGCCATGCCTGTAACATTATTATAGTTGTTGATATGAACACTCTGATAAAAGCTAAGATAAGTGAGAATACATAATAGCAGGAGGCAAGAACCCTAATCTAATGCAAGCAAGTCTTTTAATCAAGCATAAAGTTAAATATACCTGACAAATAAAAAGATTTTAGAAGTGTTTGCTATGGTGACTTCTTAATTCCAAGCACATTAGAAACCCATTTTGAAAGTTACTAGCGTATAAGATAACCTGTGTTTGGGAGAAACACAGAAGATTTTGAATTTCCATTTCAATAGCTTCATACCTAGGTTTCCATGGTCCTTCAAATTAAGGACACCCATTTCACAAACACCGCAGAGGGACCTAAATAATTAGTGTAAGGGAAACACAACAGACTTCAATATATTCTTTTTTGATGAAGATAGCAAAACTCAACAAAACAATAGTCTAATACAAACCTCCAAGGTACTTGCTCTTCTCAATGGATAATTTGTGTGCATCAGCTGACCTACACAAAATAATCAGATTGTTAGAGAAGATCACACGGCGACGGTGAGTAAGCAAAGAAAAGATTTTTATTATTAGGGAAAGACCCAAACCAGAAGGATGAAATAAAATTAAAATATCTCCACACAGAAGATTATGGAAACCTTACCGTGGATCTACAGTACCAGGAGGGGCAACTGCATGGAATCCCAGTTCAGTTTGTTCATAGTCAGGATTTTGATCTTCTCTACGCTCTTTAGCACGGTCTCTATATTTAGGTGGTTCCGGTTCTTCAGCTTTCTCTTCCCTGCACTTTCCAGTATTATAATTATGTGATTATCAATATATTATATATCATACAAATTTCATGTACCCCTCCATTCATCACACATATAGATACACACTTTCTATGTTTTTTTTTTCAGATCATATTTACAAATATGAACTTGTTTATGGGCGCAGTATTATACTTTTGGTCGCCAATTCTCAGTTCGCAACCAGCTGCACTGACATGAGAAATTAACCATGAACAGACCAATCACCCTCAGAAATCAGAAGGGGTTAACTGGGAAAGGAAGAAATAAGTTTCCTCGTCTTAGTTTACATTCTGATTCCTTGATATTAGCCGGTTTATTGGAGACAACATCGTATCGAGAAAATGTTCCATGAAATCAGGAGAAAACCATGCGATTTGTAGACAAAACAAGGTGACAGAAAAACCAAATCAGATGAAAGCAAATTGGATATAACTTACTTGCGACGGATAACTTTCTCTTTGTAATTTCTCTTCGACGTAGTCATTGTTGACGCAGTGAAAGGTATTCACGGTGACTTGAATTTCAGAATTAAAGCTAGAATTTCAAATTCGGAATGTGAAACTGCATAACACACACGTCCAAGGAGGCCTTCTGCTTAGGGTTTTCTGCTACACAGGAAACGAGAAGCAGGGCAGCCAGTGGTGAGCGAAGGATTACGAGCAAACATCAAATTGCGAGACTACCCTCCCTCAGATAGGGTACTCAAACCATAACTAAACCGGTAGAAACCTTGGGGTCCGTTAATTAAAACGCAAAATGTCGGTTGGAACGCGCCACGTATGATGTAATGCGGCTGAATCTTCCAGTTAGACACTTCGTTTGGCTCTCAAGTCCAATTTTCTCATTTTATATATCAATTTATGAATTTCATAAATTTAAAATTTAAATTTTTAAATAAAATTTTTATAAAATTTTATTATGAAAATAAACAATTTATATTTAAAATTTAGGTTTTAGGAGTCACCCTTGATGTGGTGGTATTTCTTTAAGATAACCTTGTTGCAAGTGACATAGGTATAGATGATAGATAAAATGATAATATTACCCCAAAAGAAGTTTCTCGAACTAAATTAAGATTTATATAAATTTTTAAAATTTTGAAATTTCTTATTTATTTTATAAAATTTAATTATATAAATTTTAATATATATTTAATAAATTTTAATTTATAATAATAGTTGAACTTAAAAAATAAAAAAATAATTTTTTTTATAAATTTAGTGAGAAAGTTGGGTTTGAATCAATTAACATTTATTTTTTATAATTTTTAAAAAAAATTTTATCTTTTACATTTAAAAATAAAAATCACTCAATTTCAACGCAAAGAATCCACTCACTAATTGGGACCTTGGTCCATATGTTGGCCAGCACAATAAATATTACCGTACCAAAACAGCACCCGTCGTCTCCAAGCGCGAATGAGCCGACAAGAATATGCTATTTCCATGGTGGATTTCAATTGATCAATTATAGCACCATAGCTCTAATTCATGTGAGCATGTCGTATTCAATGCAGTGTCTTACATTCATCGGCAATCACAAAGTGATGAGCCTATTTTATATACGTTGGCGGATGCTATGCTTAAATAAGAAATCATCAAGAAAGTTGTTCAGTATTAAATGTAAATTAATTTTATATCTAATAATAATATTAGATATCATGTAAATAAAAAAAAAAAAAATGATCATCACATCATCCATGACTTGACATTTTCAAGCCATGATGTTCATCTTCCCAACCAAAACATAGACGACACTATGCTGGGGCCCACGGCATAGGTTGCATCGCCAGTGAAAGCATGATGCGAAGGCATGTTCTATAAACTGCAATGGAAGGAAGAGAATGGTCGAATATTGCAGTCTTCAAAATGGGAAAGCTACATTCTCCTTTGGGTTCCTTTGTTTTTTGCATAACCTTGGTTGCTTCCATTGGTTTTGGCACAGCAGAAAGTCTCACAGACAAGACCAGTTCTATTGCCACCACCACTGGAGCCTTCTTCATCTTTGGGGATTCTACTGTGGATTCTGGCAACAACAATTACATAGACACCATAGCTGAGAACAAAGCAGATTACAAGCCATATGGGCAGAACAAGTTCTTTGAAGGACCAACAGGACGATTCTCTGATGGTCGTGTCATTGTAGATTTTATTGGTACGAGCTTTACTTCAGTTTTCAAGTTTTTTTTTTTTTCGAGTTACTGAAATTTTATTTTAAACAATAAATCTGTAACCCTTTTAAATACAAAACTCTCACAAAAATTGTATAAGAGTTTTATTACAAAATTAATATACTATTGAATGCCTTCCCGTGCACATGTGCAACATAGTATTCCTTTAATTCAGAAGTGAGATTACAGCAAATTGTATTGTAGTTACTTAGTTCAAATGCTATGTTATTGTTGAAAAATTTTGGTAGCCAATATGCTTTCTCTATAGGTGCATGCTAAGCTTGATTGCTTGCTGATACAGCTGAATATGCGAAGCTGCCATTGATTCCTCCATTTTTGCAACCATCAGCTGACTACACCAATGGGGTCAACTTTGCTTCTGGTGGGGCTGGTGTTCTTTCTGAAACACATCAGGGACTGGTAAGTATAATGAATAAGTAAATAAAATTGCTATGTTTAGGTTCTTTCTGGTTAATTTACTACAGAATCACCCATTTTCTCCTCTCAAACTTGGTAACCTTTAGGTGATTGATCTCCAAACACAATTGAAGAACTTTGAAGAAGTGAGAAAATCATTAGCAGAAAAGCTGGGAGAGGAGAGAGCAAAGGAACTGATATCTAAAGCGGTTTATTTCATTAGCATAGGAAGCAATGACTATATGGTTGGCTATCTGGGTAACCCAAAAATGCAGGAAAGCTACAATCCTGAACAGTATGTTGGCATGGTCATTGGGAATTTGACACAGACAATCCAAGTAAGCCCAGTTAGCTGAATTGAAACAAAGCCAAGGTGAGATTTCATGGTAAACAATATTGATAATCTAACAAGTTCATGTTTCTGTGTGTTTTAGACTCTTTATCAGAAAGGGGCTAGAAAGTTTGGGTTTTTAAGCTTGTCCCCTTTAGGTTGCTTGCCAGCCCTTAGAGCTCTAAATGCAGAAGCGGGTGGAGGTGCATGTCTTGAAGCAGCTTCTGCTCTTGCTCTAGCACACAATAATGCTCTAAGAACCGTTCTCACAAGCCTTGAACACGTCCTGAAGGGGATCAAGTACTGCAACTCTAATTTCTATGATTGGCTGCAAGAAAGAATAAATAACCCCACTAACTATGGTATGCATTGTTATGTTTTTATAAATTACTTTTGATGAGTCTCTTTATCGAAGCATTTACTATTATCAATAACAATATCAAGATAAACGAGAAGTAAAATTTTTAAATAAAAATTTTAAAATTTGAATTTCTTCTTTCATAATTACTAAGTATTCATGATTAATAAGACACCACCTCATTAACTATAAATATTATACCTTAATTTTCCTAAGTACAATTATAATGAATCATTATAAACCAATCAATTCTTGGTTTTTCTTTCTCTTGAAGGTTTTAAAGATGGTGTCAATGCTTGCTGTGGAACCGGACCATATGGAGGCATTTTCACTTGCGGGGGCACAAAGAAAGTGACTGACTACAGCTTATGTGACAATGTTAACGACCATGTATGGTGGGATTCTTTCCACCCAACGGAGAGCATCCATGAGCAATTCGCCAAGGCTTTATGGAATGGACCACCTTCCTCAGTCGGACCATACAACTTAGAATTCCTCTTCAACAAAGAGATCAAACGCAGCACTATTGCTGATGTAGTTGATGACCCAGAAGCTCAGCAAGAAGGATTCTCGTACTTTGGCTGAAACAGCATCAAGACACTTTGAGCATTTGCGTGAATCTGCTAGTACACATTCTTAGCAGATTCTGGGATGAGTGGTTCCCGTTTCCATAGAATAAAGCTGGGCGATGGTTGCATACTTGCATTATTACATGTAGTGGTAGATACCTCAACTTCAACACTGGCACTATAATAAAGAGCATTGTGTAGTTTGTACCTTCTTCAATTCCACAAACTCATTTGAATGATGAAAAAGCTATTTCCCAATGAAAAACTCTACTCTAAAGAAAGAAGACTCGTAAAAGTCTCATAAAATACAAATAAGAATTATCTATATTTCTTACATAAAGATAGATATGACTTTCTCAATTTTCTACTAATGAACTTAAATGTATTTTACTGTAAGAAAATAAATTTTATCTCGAACACTTATTACACCAAATTTTACAAAATAAAAATAATTGTTGCAATTTTATATATTATTAAGCTGAATATCCAATTCTTTAAAAAAAAATTTCCCAAATTGATGGTTCTCAAACTACTAATCCACCTTTAATCTGAGACTAACAAATGTGTTGCTACAATAGTCAAATATGCAAGACAGATTTGTTTAGATTTTGCATCCTTGTCTAACGGGTCCTTTGAATTATTTTTCAAAATTAATGTTAGTTGGTATGAGTGGTAGAAGTTTAAATACTTTAAGTAAATTATTCTAAGTTTAATTCAATCTTTTAATATAAAAAAATTATTTAAAAATAATTTACCTACTTTGATGCCTTTAATATATTAAAAAATTAATCTTCACACTTATTGGATGAAAGATAATTTAGAAATCAAAAAAATTACTTTTCAAAAGAGATCTTAAATTTAATAATATAATGATAAAATTGAAACTATCTATCATAGGAAAATTCATTTAATCACATGTGATAAAGCTATTTTAATTGCTTGTTTTCCTCAATAAATTATATAATTGAAATTTCAATAAACTTGACCAAGAATCATACAAGTTGTGGACAATAAGTTTAAATTGAATGAAAGTTCTTCTCATTTCAAGCCTAATTTGAAAATTTATAATAAAATTTAAAATTAATTTTAAATTATATAATTATTATGAGTTGACCAGGTGACAAGTGCGAACTTGATAACAACTTCACTATTATAATGTATCCGTCCTAGGATAATTAAACACGTGAACTTTTCACATGTATATATAATGAAGTAATTAATTTTGTATTAATTGAGGCGAAGATACGAAGTAGCTGGTCTCCCTCCTCATCCCTTCGAGTGGCTGACACGTTGTTTGTTGCATTTATGTCGATTGTTGAATTAAATAAAAAATTAATTTTTTAAAAGGGTCATACATATTTTATTTTACTATTATTAGACTTGCAATACGAACTTTCAATAATTTTGCATTGTTATTTCAAATACATTTATTTATTTTATTTTTTCGATATTTTTTAGAAGTTGTGGTTCTGATTTCCCCTTCCTTTCAGTTGAGAAAAATTTAGAAAATTAAATTTAAAAATGAAAAAAATTGAAGAAATGAAGCAATAATCAGCTGCTCTTCTTCTTGCTCCTCCGGTACCGACCTTTTTCTGTCCAAACCTCCCAAATCTTTTTCCTTGCGATTTTCCCCACTTTTCTCTGCTCGATCTTCTCCTCGTATTCCTTACCCGTCCATATAAAGCTTCCATTTTCAAAATCCCCACCCAGTTTTTATCTCTGTTAGTAAGCATGCCAATTAATGTTCCACTCATTTATATAAATTTGTAATTTTTCGTTTTGAAATGGCGGTTATTCGATCTGTATATATTATGGCTACACGCTGAGCTCGAGTGAGATCAAAGGGTCGTTGTTGGTTATTGCAAATAGCTCCAGCGGCCTCAACCAGCAGTGGCGGTGGCAGTGATGGTGGTGGTTTGGGTTAGGAAGGAGGAGCAGCCGGAATGTTTAAGGGAGCTTGAAAGCTTTGATCAAGAATGCTGTATCTGAAGCAGCCGAGACTGCAGAATATGGGTTTATGTATTTGGGGTGTGGATATTTTGCGTGGTGGCTCAAATTAGGTGATTCTAACATTTGTAATTGCCACTTTTTGCATACCATTTTGATAGTTTCCCTGAGCCTGAGGCTCGGGGAAGCTGAATATTGCAACAAAGTCATGGCGTCGTCAGAGAATGAGCCTTCTCACTCTCCTTCTGCCTCTGACGAAGCCCGTCCTCCTGCCCATGCCTATATGCAGAAATTTAGCCTCTATGAGACTCGATCGGTATGCCCTTTTCTTCTTCTTCTACCCTGTTTTTTGATAAATTATATTGTAGTTTGCTCTTTACTCTGATTCTAGCGACTAGCGAGATCCTTTGATTTTTCATCCACAATCATTTCATGTTAAATTGTTGTTTTATGTGTTTCTGCTCTTAAAGTTTTTAGTTACATAGTAATTTTGGGCGTAGATTAGCTCGTTATGTATTGTGGAAAAGTATATCAGTATATGTCCATCTATCTGGGGCTATTAGAATCTCCACTGCTAGTCGTAAGTAAGATCAATGGATTTTATTCAGTGATAAAATGCATTACCAACAGTTCGAGGGATCTAAATAATTGAGTCCATTTTTCACCCTGGTTATAGACTACTTGTGTATCTCAAAAATGGAATAGCTAGTCACCTAATGCAATGTTGAAATTATTCTATAAGAAAGGTGGGGCTTGCTAGTCATCCGATGCATTGGATTTTTTCCATGATAAACACCACAATATATGTCTCAAACTTTTCTAACTCATTTTGTTTTACAATATAAGAATCAATTTGACAAAGGAGACAATAGTACTTAACTTTGTAATCCTCCTTCATGATTTAATCAAATTCTAATTTTTTTTCCTACTGTAATTTTCTATTTATAATTTCACTCATCAACGATGCATACAAAAGTTGTATCTTTAAACATGTGAATGCTTCCTTCTCCCTTTGTACCTTGAAGTGAAATTCATCTATCATGATGAAAGAAAGTCTCCTCCAGCCTGGGTTCATTTTTAAATGCTTAGCCTGTCTGATTGGCGGCATAAATTGTCAATCCACTGTTATTTGATGTGTATATTAAGCTTTTGATAACCCACTTGAGCAATAATGAGTTACAAGATTGGATGCCATGTTGAAGTTGCCATATATGTTGTTCATTTTTGTTATTTATAAATATTTTTGCCTTATGCATTTTTTTCTCTGCCACAGAACTTTTACATGATAGGAAGGGACAAGAGCAAGACATATTGGAGAGTGCTAAAAATTGACCATCTAGATCCTTCTGGGCTAAATGTATGTGAAGATTCTACCACGTATACAGAAAGTGAGTGTTCTGAACTGTTGAGGCGGATTCATGAAGGGAACAAGTCCACTGGTGGACTAAAATTTGTCACAACATGTTATGGAATTGTTGGTATGTAGGCTCTGATGTCTTGTCCATTTTATTAATGACAAATCATTAGTTATTATCTTGATCCATAATCTTGCTTTTCTGTATTTAGGGTTTGTCAAATTTTTGGGGCCTTATTATATGCTGCTTATCACAAAAAGAAGGCAGATTGGTGCAATCTGTGGACATGCAGTGTATGCCATCTCAAAGAGTGAGATGTTTCCACTACTGAATTCTTCTGTTCATTCTAACATTGTCACTCCACAGAATGAGGCCAGGTACTTACAGAGTTGCATATTACTCTAGAAGAATGTACTGCTTATGGTAAACTTGATTGTTACTGTTAGCCACGGGGATACTTAGAATCTATTTGCATTTACCTATAATTCATAATGAATGCTATTATGTTTCCACTGTTTTCTTTAACCATTCTTTACAGGACAATTTTTTTTGGATTTCTTCTCATTTGCAAGCAATTCTGATGATTTTCGTCCAGTTTCTCTCATTAAATTATATCCACTTCCCTATGTTTTTCCCAACTATTCAAAGATGGAACTTTCATATAAAAATTTGCAGCCTTTCTGTTTTGTTTGATTATAATAATCATATGTTACAAGGTTCACACATTTGTTGAGGTACATTTAATTTTGTGCTTGATACGATGTCATTTACTTTAAACAGTATTTAAGCCTTATATCATCTTAAATTGTTGTAAACTGTCAGTTTTTTGTATTACTGATATACTTTTCTTATTGACATCTTAGATACAAGAAGCTCCTATGCACGGTCGACCTTACAAAGGACTTCTTTTTCAGCTATTCATACCACATTATGCATAGTCTGCAAAAGAACTTGTGTGATAATGAGACAGGTCATACCCTTTATGACACTATGTTTGTCTGGAATGAATTCTTGACTCGGGGAATTAGGTATCACCTCCAAAATACTTTTTGGACAGTTGCATTGGTGTATGGCTTTTTCAAACAGGTGAGGAATAAAGGGCTCATAAAACTCTAGGTCATGAATTCTATCTGTTTTTCCCTCGCAGCTTCATAATTGTCATGAGATTGGTCACATCCACACTGACAGAGAGAGACAGAGATGCAAGGTTTCGTATTTTTTGAAATATAAATTTGCAATGGGGTTTGATACGCTCAGAAATTTTTTTTTTCTAAGTGGTAAAATGAAATGTTTCTACTTGTTTTTTTTATTAGTGCAACAATATAGATGATATTAATTCTGAGATAATCACTTTTGAACCAGATATCTATTGACTAATTTTGTTGGGTATCAGGTTTGTTTACTACTTTATCCTTCTCAATTGAAGTAATTTTCTAATTTGGAGATTGAATGTTTGATGGCATTATTAGGAAAAACTTACAGCCTCTGGACGCGAGTTCGTATTCACCCTCATTGCAAGACGTTCACGTCATTATGCTGGAACTAGGTATGAATATTCCATTCTATTTTTTCTCCAAATGCATAAAGCGCATTTCTACCATTATGTATGGCATTTGCCCGTATTGGTGTATATTTTGATTGATTAGACCTTTGCTTTTATTACTTGACCATGTTACTAGTTTATAAATGAGCTCCTTTGATAATTAATTTTGTGATGAGTATGTGATCCCCATGCTTCGGCCAATTTTTATTTTTTAGTTGATAGTGACTATGTATTACCCAATATCACTTTTGCTAAACACAGTCAAGTGTAGCTTTGAAAGAGTAAATATTCTTCATAGGCAACACAAAGTGTTCCCAAACTCAGTATTAAATGTGATGTAACATAATTCTAGATATGCTACCATTTCATTGCTTCCCTCACCATCTAATTTGCACCTGTACACGTATGGGTACATTACCCAAAATGAAGTTTCAGTGCTTCATAGCTCATTATCCTCTTCTAGTCTGCACACTTTTGGAGGATCAGCGCTGGCGTCCAAAAGGGTTGCCTCATTTTTTCTTTTTGGCTCTCTCTGCTTTTCTATGCCTCTCCACTGTCAAGTGTTCCTCTTAATTATATGTGATGGGTCTAGATATCTGCCTATGGTATAGTTGTTAAGGATTATGTTAGTGTTTGCTGGATCTTTTAATGCACCCATCATTGCAGCAGGGGACCAATAAACTGATGGACCTGCTTTTGCTCAATCTGATTTTGTCAAGTAGCATTCGTTCGAGGCCCTCTTAGAGGCTCTTGAATTGAGTTCTTTTGGTTTGTCATACTGTCATAGAAAAGCACAGAAAACAAGATTTTTCTATGATCCAATTTGAACAAATATCAATATATGAAGAACGCATCGAATTTATGCTTGGAACTGATGAAGTTGTACCATGAAGGAGGTTGGCTGCTTCATAAGCTTTTGTTCACTGTCTGTTGCCTCATATGGAAAGAAAGATATGCTGATATGAGAAACATGTTTCCTTGAAGAATATAAAAAATTAGTGTAGAACATGTCCTTGCACTTCCTGAACACCTATATTAGATTTCAGTGCTTGAAATGGAAAGATATTTAACCACTACAAGTCCAACACTTTAATTGTAAAGACTAGTGCACTATTTTCTGTTTTACCTAAAAAAAACCCAAGTTTACATAATTGCAGTATTGTGTATGCTATTCCCAGCCTCAATTTGCTTGGTTATCGTATGCAGGTATTTGAGACGAGGTGTTAATGAGAAGGGCAGAGTAGCTAATGATGTTGAGACAGAGCAAATTGTGTTTGAAGATGTTCCCAGAGGTTTCCCAGTTCAAATAAGTTCTGTTGTCCAAAACCGTGGATCAATCCCTCTTTTCTGGTCACAGGAAACCTCACGTCTAAATCTTAAGCCAGATATTATGTGTATGTATTCTTGAAAATCGTTACACTTGCACAATTGTTCCCTCTTATTTTCTCTGCTTTGATCTGCACAGGAATCTGTACTTTGCTAATGTATTTACTTGTTCTTTCTCAGTGTCAAAGAAGGATCAGAATTATCAAGCCACTAGGCTTCACTTCAAAAATCTTGTCAAAAGATATGGAAATCCCATAATAATTTTAAATTTAATAAAGGTAAATTTTAATTTTGAAGGAAATGAACTTAATTTTCCTCCAATATCCTCCGCATGCTATTTTCTAGTATCATGGTCATGTTATCTACAGAAGAGTGTTGGCATAAATATAGATGTTGCATACTTGCATTAGTAATATGAATTGGAATAATAATTGCTGAAAATTAAGAAAAGAGGGTGGATATTATTGTGCCAAAAAGGAAGTTTTGCTAGTAAAATGAACCGTTTAATATTGTTATTTTTCATTTCATAGACTGTTACGTGATTGATATAGCATTTTACCTTGATCAACAGGCCCATGAGAAGAAGCCTCGTGAGTCCATACTTCGTTCAGAGTTTGCTAATGCAATTGACTTCATTAATAAAGACTTATCTGAGGAGAATCAGCTTAGGTTCCTTCACTGGGATCTGCACAGCCATTTTCAGAGGTAAGTATTTTTTTATAATATATATTGGTCCTCAGATAATTTTCCTTGTGCTTTCTGACAAAGTTTATTAAAAAAATCTGTATTTCTCTCATCTCCTTCCAGCAAAGCTACAAATGTGTTGCTGCTTCTGGACAAATTGGCTGCATATGCATTGACATTAACAGGCTTTTTCTATTGCCAAGTGACACCAACCTTGAGACTTGAAGATTGTTTTAGATGGCCATCTACTGAGTAAGTTCTTTGTTACAATGACTTCCGTCACCATTTACACATTCACTCCACGTGTACTTGTGTAATGGATTGAGAGATATATAAGAACAAACAAGGATACTATATTTGCTATAGATTTGCTCAAGCTATGTGATGCAAAGACGCTAAATGTTTGAGGGAGAGGTGAAGGATCTAAATTTTTTTACTACCATCTTGTTTACTGATGTAAAGGTTTGCATGCAGCAATGTTAATAAGGGATGTTCTTCACCTCCAAGAGATCTTAATGATGGCAATGAGGATGCTAATAATTTAGAGGGGAAACCTAGCAGGGGAAGTAACATTGTCAGTGGAAATCATTCTGTGAAGCCACCCATATATCAGATGGGGGCTCTCAGGACCAATTGCATAGATTGTATAGATCGCACAAATGTTGCACAATATGCATATGGACTGGCTGCCCTTGGCTACCAGCTCCACACTTTGGGAGTTATAGACCACCCAAAAATTGACCTTGATGATCCTGTAGCTGATGATTTGATGGATTTTTATGAGCAAATGGGTGACACACTTGCACATCAGTATGGTGGTTCTGCTGCGCACAATAAGGTGATTTGAAGTTGTGAGGCTATTTGTAGTCGCTTCTGTTCTCACAATCTAATCTAGCACCAGGCCTGACATATTTGCTGCATTATTTCTTCTAATTATGTAGATATTCTCTGAGAGGAGAGGCCAGTGGAGAGCTGCAACACAGTCTCAAGAGTTCTTTAGGACTCTTCAACGCTATTACAGCAATGCATACATGGATGCTGAGAAACAAGATGCAATTGATGTGTATGTGCTGCAATTACGTTTTTCTTAGCTTTCTGTGCCTCCAAGTTATATTATTCATACTGGTTGGATTTATAGCTATGTGTTTCAACTAGTTTATTTTTTTCTTCTGTTCTACCTCTCTCTCTTTCTCTTACTAAACATAAGATGACTTCTTTATTTTGTTTGAGTAGATTCCTGGGCCACTTTCAGACACAAGGGAAGCCTGCATTGTGGGAGTTAGGTTCAGATCAGCACTGTGATGTGGGGAGACATGGAGATGAAGATGGAAGGTATTTACAATACAGATGAAATTTATAGGGCAACTGAATAGTTTGTTTATGATTAGGCTTTATAAATCTGTTCCATGGTGTTTAGAGTATAGGCTTCTTTCTCCATATGGCAATTGCGCAGTCCACCTTTTATTTTCCATATAATTGATTCTTGTTTCCTAGAGTTCTTTGTGACTGATTTCACATTTTTATTGGATATTGCTGGTGCTTAAATTTGGTCTCTTATTTATTAGCCATAGTCTAGCCAGAAATGGCCAAAAGAAAATAATACTTCTAAAGATTAATCTGACATGTTCAAATTGAAAACAATTTTGATGGAGAACAAACTGAGAAATTATGTAAAGTAAATGCATTTGGATTGTTGCTTTTCTACACATGTGAGCTATTTCTACTTATACATTAGACATGTATATCTTATGCAATAATGTATGTTCTTATATGAGTGTGTAAACATGCAAATGAAGTTTACATTTTGGTATTTATTGTACGAGTCATCAATAAGCTGCTATAATTGATTTATAAGAAGAATCCAAGCCTAGCTATATTGATTTTGGGGGATAGATTTTCAATTGGTGTCTGGGATGGTGAGTGCTGGCAGTCTTTGGTCTGAAGAGTTTAGGTGTTCAAACCGTACATTGGGTTTTAGTGACACTAGTTAATGTGACATGGTTCATTTGCTATTTTATTGAGCGTAAAACTTGCATATATTTCATAATGATTGATATTACTCAAGCCAGTTTATGGACTTATAATATATTGAAAACTTAAAGCCTATACATTTAAAGTGCTGGTTGACGCAGCTTACATGGTAACATTGAAATTTGGTTTTTTAGGTCAGTTTTCAAAAGATGTTTATCAGATGGGAACGTTTTTCATGACAGTTGTACACCTCTGTCGGCTGCAAATGCCAAGCAGGAAAAGTTCTCTAACTCAGGTTTGCCAAATGGATCAGAAGGAGGCGAAGCTTTTTCTGAGTCATCGCCAGAAATATCAACTTCTCAGAGTGACATAGCATTTTCGAGGTTTGTACTGTAATACAACGTCAACATTTGCAGTCTATTCAATGTATACGGTGAGAGAGAGGTTGTCAGTGTCCCATTTCATACATGTTCTATCTTTTTTGCTGTAGGTTTAATGTCTTATTCTAGCAGGCCTTTCTTGGTGCTAGTAACTAAAAATAAATACTTCGACTTATACTGTCTGGATATGGAAAGAAAATTGTGGAGACAAAAGAATCTTCTCATTTAAGTATGGGTTTGTGTAAATTGCCCAATTACAAATCATTTCAGTTGCAATTCATATTTTGTTGATGACCCAATATCTAGTGTCAATGCAAGTTAGAAATTTACGGCACCTACTTGCATATTGACATATTCATCTAGTTGTTACTTTCTTCATTTTGTCTATATAGTCAATACCTGATTGTTATGCTATTCTTTGGGTTGGTGTAGGTATAACCTGCCAATGCCTCGTAGACAGGTTTTTGGAAACATACAAAGTGATCATATTTACTATTCTGAGTATGGAGATTCATTCAGATGCTCAAACTTTGTTGACCTGGATTGGCTATCTTCTTCAGGAAATTCTTTTGAAGAAGAGCCATACGAAAGGTTATACTCTCCTCTATTCCAGTGAGGCAATAGTACAAGTGCCTACCAAGATTGTTTAGTTGCAGCAATTTTCCTTGTAGGGAAGGAGAGAGATACATAGGCAACAAGAATATCTTTGGATGAGAGTAATTTAACTAAAGAGTAGTGGGATCTAAGATGTACTTTATACATAGCACTGCGTTTCTCATGATTACCCATATACTCCCCTTCTTTGTAAAAAGTTCTGCATATGCTGAATGCAGATTATCAATTACCTCAAACTCTCCAACTGCTGGGCTTTCATCAGAAAATGTCAATGAAATAATGGGAGAAACAACTCCCTCCACAGGTGAATTTGGATCCAGCGTTAAGGTACTGCCCTGTCTGATATTGATGCATTGTTTAAAGTTTTGTGGCATGTGTTTGGAATTATGTTTGGAAAAAGAAAACAGTTCTAACTGCTCTTGAACCATAAGATGGCGTGTTGCTTTGATCTGATGGTAATGTTGTAGGATAATCATAGAGCCACATAATGCACACTCTTCTCACCCTTTTTCTGGGAACCACTAGATAAGAATTCGGCCCACACATCTTGCAATCTGAACCATTTAGATCACTCCCGCTTCACACACAATGTGTGAGAGGAACATTATCCAACGATGTATTGTGCGTGCAACAATCTGTCATCATTCACATCCATGAGACTGATGTACAAACTTTTCCACCATTGGTTAAATTGTGTTCGTCATTCTGCATGACATTGATAATGTTTGTATTGTGTTTTCTTTCTTTCTTTTTTTTTCGTGCTGAAATGTTATGATTATGTTATTCACTAATTTTTATGTAACATTCTAAGGGAACGGAGCGAATTGGATCAGAATTATCCCACTGTAATGCACGTCCCGATGTTCTAGAGGAATTTCCTGATAGTTTCGTAAACTGGGTGTCTTGTGGGCAGACACTACGCCATTAAATTTTGGCATAATGATCCTTTACACTAATATATAACCTACGTTTAGTTGGCTTGAATTGTGCTTAAGTCTGAAGATGTCTGATTAGAAGAGACTGAAGAGAGGGTTCATGATAAGGGAGTTGCGGTCTATAATGAAAACAGACATGCATTCAAATTGGCTCTCTGCTTCAGTGTTTTGACTGGCAGCTTTAGCTTTGTTGTGAATGCCTCAAAACCCTGCAAGCATAGTAGGAAATAGTAAATAGCGACTGGTTGTAAATTGTTTTTTTTTATTTTCCTTTTGATTGTTCTTTTACCAGCTCATTATCATTGTAGGTGCACTCTTGTAAATATTATTACTCTGCTCGTGAGAGCTACACTTTCAGAATTGTAGATAACTGATTTATATTCAGTACAGCTAATCTATTTGATAAAATTCAATAGTATTATTTGATTTATGTAATTGATCTTATCTAATAGAATAAAATTTTGTGTGTTATTTTTGTTATAACTAATCTATCTCTTTATTTCATTATGTATTTTGACATGCCCTTATTGAATACAAAAGTTAAAACTGAAAGGTATACCTAGTCTCTTAAAAATTCAGAATTAATGTTTGTAAATTACTATCTGCATGCTTATGTTTGTACATACAAGTATTTGCTGGTAAATTTATTTTGTTAATAACCTTTAAAATGTTTCAGTAATTTAATTTTAACAATTTTTCTAAAAGAAAATTAACATATTAACCCAAGTGTTAAATCAAAAATTTTGGTCTTATTATTTTTATAAATAAAATTTTATTAAATTTTCACTTAAAAAATTTAAACTATTAAATTTATTCAATTTTATAAACTAAACCATAAAATTTAAACATTTACCAATCCATAAGTTGTTAATAACAGCGTAGTTACTCCTACATTTTATGAAAGCAACTTTTTTCTAAAATCTTTTGCAGACAATATATTGCTTCAAAATGACAGTGCAAACAGAGGTTCATAGGAGTTCTGTTTCAAACAAGAGCCTAAGTTCCCTCCTTAGCCTTGCCTGAGAGTATTCTTCCATAATTCTTGATCAACATACAGATTTAAAGCTCGAACACAGCCACAAATTTTCTCCTGTTTTTTATTAAAAGACACAGCACCCTAACTCAAAGATTCCCAAAAATGATACCCACAACAGTAATCAACGCTCTACCAGAGCTATAATAACAAGTTTTCCACTCCTGAGACTAGACAAGCAGATGAAAGCACCTAAGAATTCAAGGTATCTAAAGCGTGGTATATGAAACTCAAGCGATTTTGCAAATATCAACAATTTTGAGTCTTTGACTCTAATAACATTTGGAGAAGGTTGCTTATATGTCTTTGAAAAAAAATTGTACCACTGCAGGCTTGCGGAGACAAAGTAGAGCTGTCAGAAATCAATCTTGTTCGAGCTAACATGTTTAGATAAAAGCAATATCACACACTTTCAAACCTGATATAGTCAATTAAAAAAATTGTCTAATGCCTTTGTTGAGGGTTAATCATTGAAGCTCAATAAAATTCTAACATATTATAACTAAACTTGAAACTTATCCATTGAAAACAATATATATACATACATACATACATATATATATATATATATATATATATATATATAAAAGATCAACAAATAAACTTACTTATGGTGATTTGTTATTATGGTGCAAATATAATATTCCAAGTAAAACTCATGCACTTGCATGTAAAGAATCTTAAAGTAATGGAATTAAATTAATTAAAGTAATAAATCAAGTTACATTTTCATAATTATCAACGGTCATAATCAAAATAATGTTTGAATCTCTCCAAATCTAACACCACTATCATTTCTCTTTCACATTGCATTAACAAACTAAATTATTAATGCTTTTGGAAATTGATTAACTTCATACTTTTATGTTCTTCTATCACTTTTGTGGTTCAGTAGACAATAAGTATCCATTATAGGTTAATCCATTTTTATTTTTAATACATATGAGTGGGCAGAGATCGAACTTAAATGAGGAGAGGATAAAAATTTCAGAATAACCATTTAAGCCAAAGCTCAACCCAAGGTTAACCCATTTTTGATCTCTTTAGGGAGAGTCTCTTAATTAATTAAAATGATTCAACTTTCTCTAATAAAATTTAAACCGGAGCCATCTTCTACAGAGTAAGCCTAACAATAGTTGTCCTGTGTCATTAATCATTTGATCTCTAATACATGATTAATGCCTGTTGACATGTCAAACCTGACTTGGTATCCACGGGTCGCATAATGCCTTGATTAGAATTATTTGTTTGACATATAAGTTATTCTCATTAAGTCAAAGAATCAATCAAATTGTAACACTAGTTAAATTTAATAGGTTAAATTTTATTAAATAAAGTAACAAGAAAATATAATGCTTTATAGATTTTCTTGATATTTCTTTACTTGATTCAACAATTTAGCTTATATGGAAATCTATCGACACAATCATAAGTTATAGTTTTGTTATGTGAAAGAGACATTCTATCCTTTTTTAAATAAAATTATTATACATTTATAAGAGACAGTTACAACTGTTTGATGCATACATTTATCTCCTATAGAATTTACTATTCACTAAATAGAATTGTTTATAGAGTTTTATATTCATATCTCTCGACGTAATACAACATATATATTAAAATATTCTAAAACTAAAACAATCTGTTTGTGTTCACATATAAAAAGAAATTCTTTGAACTCTTTATTTTTTACTTTTTAATTAAAATTGATGACAAATTTTTACCAATTCAATCAATTTGGTCCAGATTTCTAACTAATTATAAGCACCGTCAAGGAGAACGGTCCAACTATTCAATGATGCAGACTCCAATGAATAACTGATCAGTAAGCGACTTGACTTAAATTTCAAACAATAATTCAGAACAAGAGCAAATGACCGTAATAGTCACTATTTCTCAGTATTAAAGCATCCAAGGGCAAAAATACAGCTCATGATACTCTTAACTAATATCAAATTCATAAATTCCCCGTTGGAAAGAAAACGACCAATCCTCCACAAAAAAGTCAGCCAAGAATAGGGAAGATGCGAGTAATGTGCTCCAATGGTATACTATCTGCGGTGTTTTTCTTCAGAGCAGGGTCATTAAATTCATTTCTAGGCAAGACAATAAGTTGACCCCTGCCATGGCCTTTCTCAATAACCCAACCACAGTTGGCTACTTGGTGTTCAAGAAATTTGTCCAGGGATAAACCTTCTATGTTGATTGCCTGTTGAGAGTTTGACAGATAATGGATAATTGTATACTTCAAAGTAATAAGAAGTCTCTTTCATCCTCATACAAGAAGTGATAAAAACAAAATTTCCCCAATAACCCTCCTTTTTTTCCCCGAAAGAAAAAGTTCTTGAAGATCATTTAATATTTTAGTCACATTTTTTGTTAAACAACTAGAAAACAAATAAAGAGCTGACAATTTTCAAGAATCATTAACCTATGGAAATAAACAGAAAGGACTGAGACTTCCTAAATCACCTCAATCTGTAAGTGTTGTATTAAGAATGTAAAAATAGAACATCAAACAAGATTTCAACGTGCAATTAGAGAGATGACCTGGATTTGGTGCCAAAAAATAGCAATTACTAGCTAGAGGTAAAGCCATATTCAAGTAACAGAGAAACAAGTGCTTCATATGGACAATATCACAGCATACCTCAGCAAGCACAGATCTAGGAACCTTTTGGTAGGTTAAAGAAAGGACATGAATTGCATAGTCCTGAATTGCTTGCTCAAATCCTGCAATTGATTTCTTTATAAGCTAGTGTGTAATCATGTACGAGCTAGAAAGCTCAATCAGTATGAACACTAAAATAGTAAAAATAGCTTCATCAATATAAGCTAAAAATCTCTACTTGCAATAGTGACACCTAACCATGACCAGATAGTGCAAACTAAAATTCAGAAGCAACATTAAATTAAAATATGTTGTGGATAGTGCTTTTGAATAATATTAATTACAATCCTGGATATTCATTCACCAATAACAGCTAATAATCATTCCATATGTCAAAATATATCATTACCAGGCACAGCTTCAACTATATGACGACTCTTTGCTGCTTCATCCCAGAACTGCCGAAACCTTCCTGTCTGAAGAAGAAAGACATCCATAAATTTCTAGTTTCAGGAAAGTGTTTGAGTGAAAAACGGCAATGCATACCTCCAAATAATGTGACAGCACAATCAGAGTCTTGAATTGCTCCTCCATTTGCTAAAAATGATAAAAGACAAACATTAATTTGAAAAGAAGAATCGATGCTTATTATAATAACAAGGAACCGAACTGATCACTGATGAAGTTGGGCAAATTCAATTCCACATAAAAGTTTTTTCAAAAAAGCAAATGAAAACTGAAGACTTAGGAAGTTTATGAAGTAGCCCTCTTGCCAGCCAGTCAGCCAACCCCATGCTTCCAGGTTGACTAGGTAAAATTGATAATTATTAAATAAAAAAAAAAAAAAAGAGGCAGATGATTATATAGTCCTCTATGAGTAAATTAATTATTCCAACTCTATGTGACAACTAATAACTACTACAAGGGGAAGAATAATTTTGAGATAATCATACCACACGTTCTGGAATCAGAAAGAGACACAAGCTGAAGTCTGGAGCTGGCATTGCCATGAGGGCCTGCTCAAAAGAAGCAAATAAAGCATCAGACATGCATTGTCTTCCACAAATCAGCCATATGCTCTCTTTTTATAAGAAGTAAGTACAGCCATAAAATCCTAAAAATCTAAAGCTCAAACATACCTTAACCAATATGCGGGCTACAATCTGGGAACTCATTCTCTCTGGTTCAAACTGAAATAATACATGAAGAAATTGATCACAAGTAACCTAGTTAGTACTTTATCGGTTTGATTGAGCCATTAATCAAAACTTGAAAAGAGATAAAGAAGAGGCAGAAAAGAAAATATTATAACAAACAATTATTAAAGAAAGAAACTAAAATGACAGAGGAGAACAAGACTAAATTCTCGTGAAAATCATAGAATAGAAAAGTGCTATCTCAATCTTCCTCTCAGAAGCATGTAGGCATAATACCTGGTACAGGCGAAGAAGGCAAAGATTTGCATCCAGGCTGTATGTCTGGGATGAAACCTGGTTATAAAAGAAATAGAATGAAAGTAAAATTTGTTCTGTTGGAATATTTGGCATTTTGACTTCCAAATATAAAAACACAAAAGATAAAATTGTACACATACTACACTGCCATTGAGGGTGTGCTTGATGGAATGAAATGGGTGAAGCAAAAATACGTGTTCATGACAGCTTCATTAGATTAAAGAAAAGGAAAGAATGAAGATGGAGTGACAACCCATTACATCCTTTAAAAATTACAATGTTCTAAATGTGAAATAAAAGTTATGAAAAAAATGGAGTGAAAAGGTAATATCAAGTGTCCAAATATGTCTTCTCACTTCAACTATAAGATATGACAAATGTTGTGAATAAGAATAACAAAGTTTATTCCCTTCTACTTTCACTCCTATCCATCCAGCAACAGAAAAAAATGAATTGGGATCCCTTCCGTAAAGACGGTGGACAGTGAGAAAGAGAAAGATACAAAATTAAGAGAGAAAAAAAAGTGAGACCTACATATTAAATTATAGAGAGAGATAAAAAGAAAGTCACCAAAATAAGAGAATAAAAAAGTTAAAAAATCCAAATCCCATAAAAATATAACCTTCAACACCCCCCCCCCCCCCCCTTTTCTTTTCTCTAACAAGTACCAACCACGAAAATTTAAACCTTCCCACCCCTTTCTAATTAACTCTCCTATTTAACTGGTAAGAAAGCCCACATCAATGAACAGTTGAAACACACACATTTATGAGACCATACTTCCCCAAGTCAAATCCACGGGCAGACTCGACAGAAACAGGAAATGACCATACTAAATTTCATAAACGTCACAATAAAGGCTATTACATTGAACCTTTGTCCAAAACGTTTTCCGGTGATTTCTGCTTTGCTTTACATAGCACTATTCTGAAGTAACTGATAAACTACATTAACTTCATTTTAGTGCAATGACCCAGAAAATCCATATCAATCCAGTACCCCAAAAAAAAAGAAAAAAAAAAAACTAACAGAGAGAAAAAGGAGGGAAAGGCATAAAATATAAGTGGACCTTATTAGTTTAATGATTTCAAACCCTCGGGAAGCTATATACTCCAGCATATCAATTCAACAATCTATCGGACCATTAGTTTTCAAAATACAATAAAACCACGGTGCAAATAAAACCAATTCACGAAATTGTAATATCAATTAATCAAAACTATGGAAATACACAAAAAAAATCGAGCTTTTCGTAGCAGGAAATTAGTAAATTAAACATAGTTAAGGGCCAAAGAAAAATGCACATTGAGAATGAAAAATAAAACTAATAAAACAAAGAACTAAGGGCGGTGGAGAGAATTAGACCTGCTCGTTGACATAGTTTTCTAGATCGGGAAGGATATCAGGATTATAGCGATTAACAGCGACAAGCTGCTCCACAGTGTATGGTACCTGCTCCTGCTGCTGCTGTTGTTTTGGAACCTCTCTTTCTCTTCCCATGCTTCTCCCTCCTTCGTTTCTTTCTGCACCTTGATGAAGCCCTAGCGAAACACTTCAGCCAAAGAGCGAAGAAGGGACTTGCAGCGAAAGGGGGGGCGCTTCTCTTCGATTAGGTTTAATTCACAGAAAACTGTTGGGTACTGTTGCATTTGCGGTTTTATTATAAAAATAACTATTTTGACCCATATCCCATTATATCATCCAAGTGCCTAGAATATTAATAAATTGTTTTAAGTATTAAAATTATTGATCAGAATCATTCCTACTAAAATATTTTAAAATATTTGTTCTTATCTTAATCTAATTTTACAATTAGATTAAATTTAATTTTCAAAATTTAACAACAAAAATAATGATTTCATCTTAAGTAAAATTTTACATTTATATTATTTTAATCACATTCGGTTGTAAAACAAAAATGACATTCGAAGTGTATAAAAAGAGTTAATTAGTATTATATACTCAAAACACTAATGTGATAACAAAACTTTTAATCAAAATGTACCCAAAAAAAACTTTTAATCAAAAAATTTAGAATTTCTTCTTTATTTTCACTAAATGAACTTATTATATTTCTTTTATTACTCTATTTTTAATTTTATTATAAAAATATTAAAATTAAATAATAAATTAACAAAAATTAGAAAAGAACTTTGTTAAAACTGTGTCAGAATTTTTCAAATTTTTGTGACAATATTGTTTTACTTTGAAGTAATTTCATTGAAGTAAGCGGTAATTTCATTAAAATTAAACAATTAAACAACTTTACTGAAATATTACTGTAATTTTTACAAATATGTGGTAACTAAAGTTAACTTAATATTAATTTTACGTATAATTAATTAATTTGTTTAAAATTAGATAGTAACTCAAAATTTAACGAAATAAATCTATTTAATATAAATTTAAATATAAATATGAACTAATAAATGTCCATTTAATCTCGGAAAACATTAATTTAATTAATGGGGCCATCATAAAAACAATTTATTTTATTATTATTATAAATGATATACTTGTTCATTATACAAATTTATATCATAATTGATAATTATTACTCAAGAAAGATAGACGTGCGGAATCTATTGTCTTTTATATCACTTAAAAAATCTGAGCTTTAACTTTAACTTGGAAGTACTTATGTTAACAAGTAAATGCAGTCATCATTAAAAAGTTATTACTGTACATAAGGCTGATCCATGCTTGGTGGAGTCAGTCCATTTGCTACGTGGATATAATGGAACAATCGTATTCACAAATTCAAAAGATTTGATATAAAATTCCAGCCAGCCCATGTTTTCTTGTCCGAAGGGCTTGCAAAGTTCAACTCGAACATGTCCTTGCTCAACTCACCAGATCCACAGAAATCAATGAGCTTTGCCACAATTTCAGCACTTTCTTGCACATGCTGCATGTTATAAGGGTCAGTCCACAATTTATTTACTAGTTGCAGCCTCCTTTGTTTTCCTACAGGTGGAACTTCCCATTTTGCGTAAAGCAGTTCTCTTTCTTCTGGTGTAAGTTTAGTGTTCACTCTCTTGGCTAGATACTCCCTTTCTTGCTTCAGAGCTTTGATGCTGCATTCCACAGTCAGTTAATGAACGGCAAAAGACTGTATACCATTCTCTTAAGTATAATATGTTGCAAAGATACAAACAAAATAAACCACTTCACGTAGAACGAACTATAAAACCTTACCTTGCTGAAACAGAACCTGCAGGCTCATCACCCAGAAGTGCAGGACTAGCATTGCCGAGCTCTGCCAGGTGCTGCTCCAACCATGTCAATCTCCTGAGTTCCACTTCCATATATATCTGATCAGAAGGATCTCCCCTTAATAAAAGATAAAACTGTGTACGGTGTACAAGAGAAATGTGGCATAAATGCCATAGCATGACAATTTGCTTTCTCTGCTCTTCAAACAGGATGTGCCATGGTAAGGGAGATTGAGCAGCCTTATCTGTTTCTTCATTTACGGACTTGTTTGCTTCAAGCTCCAAAACCTACACCCCGGTTCAGAGGAAAAAGATAAATGTATATTAAACTTGGTGTGAGTCATTTGACCATTATCTGTAACAGTTCAAACTGAAAGAAGTACGAAACTGTTTATGGTAATCCATGTTAAAAGAAGATACAAGTGGTTATTGACGTGTGTCAATTTAGAAAGGTAATCCACCAGTTCCGTTTAATATAATAACTTACAGCTAGTGATTTGTTGATAGCAAACAGCTATGCATAACAGCACTAGTAGTGGACCTCGTTGTCAGGTGAAGAAGAAGAACCATGACAATAGACTGTACTGATTCTGAAATGGACTAAAAACGAGGAACAGAATTCCATCTTCCTAATAAGACACGACATAATTTCATATGAAACCGTCCTACAAATATGTGGGCTGAATGCAAGATATATTGACACTAGGAAGAGGAAAGAAACGTGGGCACTAAGTGATTTTGAAAAGGAAACAAAAAAAGTTAATCGATTACTACATTAAGGATCTATAGTA
Source organism: Dicorynia guianensis (assembly GCA_037013595.1). Lineage (NCBI taxonomy): Eukaryota > Viridiplantae > Streptophyta > Magnoliopsida > Fabales > Fabaceae > Dicorynia > Dicorynia guianensis. The sequence goes on from JASUAB010000015.1 coordinate 23,376,155, forward strand.
TAATTAGAGGAATTCATAAAAACTTACCTGGCAAACCAAAAGCTGCTTCTGGTAATGCAGTTTTGCCACCAGTTCTTTCAACTCAGTGACATAAACTCTGAAGCTCCGTATGTTTTCCTCTGCAGCATTCTTGAACATTCTCTGAATCTTTTTCACATTCACCGATTTTGATTGCCGTGTAGAAGGGCTTCCTTCGCGTGATGAGATGGAATTACAGGTTTTGTCATCCTTTCGCGGAGTATTTTTATTTAACCTTGGAAATGTATCACTGCCGAGCAAAGCAATATCGCTTTCAGGCGCCCTGTTCTCTATTTCATGTTCCATTGCTCTACGAGAAGAGGAGAGAGGCGAGCATGGGGCGCGTATTATATGTTGCATATTGGGGCTGTTGCTTAAGGTGAAAGGAAGAATTTTCTTCCTTTTCAGTTGAGTCTTACTCTCTGGAATCTCCTCAATGCTTGCAAAAGACGAGACTAGCTTGTCTAGAGATTCTTGAACATTCCCCAGCTTCCTTTCTAGAGATGCAATTGTGCTCCCTTGAGACTTCAATCGAGTGATCTCCTCCATCAGGTTAGCCTTATCAGCAATCACAATTTTTTCCGGGGTAGAACTAGCCACTAGCATGTCTTTTACTTCAGACAATACTTTCGACATTGTTTCAGCAGTTTCTTGATTTCCAAGTTTGTGGGTTGCAAAATCCTTATGCAAAATTTCAAGTGCTTGATTTGCATCCTCCCATAGCTGCAGCTGCCGATGCTCAAGCTTTCGGATTTCATTAACCAGTATAGATGGATCAGGAGAAGCAAGTAATTTCCTCAGCATTGCCTGCCGGCCTACTGCTTCTTTTCGCTCCGGGGTATGTTTAGCAGTAGCCAATTCATTCTCTTCAGGAAAAGAAAGACATCTAACAACTTGACTAGAAATCCCATATTGGTTTGATCCCTGAAAAGAAAAAATAATTCATGTCAAAAGAGTAAATTTGTCTTAAACAGATGCCCTCTCGATGAATTATACTACCTTCTGAACTTTTATATCTCTTTCAAACTCAAGTTGAGATTGTGCATGGTCTCTTTGTCGCCTCAGCTCTTCTATATCTCTTTCCATCTGCAAATTTGAGTCTATCAATAACTGCAACTATTTCGAATTTCTGTCTTCTTCTAAAAGGTCACTTTTTCTATTTGAATTGTATATAGAAAAAATAAATTCATCACTCATCGCTTGTCTTCTTGACTGAAGCAAGTTCTCCGTATTTGAATCATTATGGAAATGCATATTAAGTGCATTATTAATTAAGCAGACATGGAAACCAAGATAATGAAGCTTTAACTGCAAATCTCAACACTTGAAAGTAACGCATGCGAAGAAAATCCTTGACCACATTTTGAAACTAGATAATGTAAAAGATCCAACGAACAAGAACACCATTATCTATCTCAATGACTGGAAGAGATCACTTAAATATTTGTGACTCAGTAAAATTGTATCGTACAGCATGAAAAAATAAAACTACCTGCTGTATTTTTAACTCCTTTTCAGCTAGCAGAGACCTTAAACTTGAGGATGAAAAATTTTCAGGACTTCGCAACTCTTCTTCAAGCCTGGCTACTTCCTTTTGCAAGTGTTTAACTAGAGTCTTATCGGAAACAACCTATGGAAAAACCACCAGCGGCTTAAACAAGATATACTTGATATCGTAATTTCTTTTTTCTGAAAATATATGAAAGCAGTTCAAATAAATGAAGTGGCGTTTCAAGTTCTATGGAGTTCACTTGGTAGCAATTATAGAGAAAAATATCTGTCGTCAATTGCCACGAAAGAGAAAGAGGACAAAATCCTATAATTACTCCTTTCAATATTCTTACATGAAAATGATTAGGATGCTTCGTATGCAAATATCCATACTTCACTTTCTTCAATAATATCAACGAAAACTCTGATTAAACAAAATAAATGCAAGATGACCACTAACAAATTATTTAAACCAAAGGGAGCTGCTTTCTGAAACTCTTAACTCAGTTGCACTTGCCAAAAAGAACGTAAGCTGCCAAACTTCTGCAACCTTTTATTGGGAATAAACTTTTACTTTGGATAATAATAAGATACTTTAACATCTGAAAGTTTCATACATATCTGTTCTTCAATCAAACAAATCATATGTAGGCAATAATTCATACCATGTTCACTTTGGCACTATTAATGACTTCCTTTGCACTGGTTGCAAATGTTAATGTATTTCTTGTTTGCTCCATATGACTTAAAGCTGGACTTATGGTACATATAATTGCAGTTCGAGCATTCCCCCCGAGTGAAGACTGCAATATTCGTGTAAGTTTTGAGTCTCTATATGGTATATGACCACGTTTTCCACCACTGCAAACAAAAATCCCAAGATTAAAATCAGAAACCTTTGTTTTGACCAAATTGCAGGGCCTTTTACTAAATCACAATAATTAAGGCCAATTTCAAGTTACTCCACTTCCGCAACAAACACCACCTCTATGCCACAGTTATCTCAAAACCCTATTCTGTAAGTCAAGTGAAATGAGTTCCACCACAGTTACGATTTCAAAGAGTTTTGAAAACCAACAAAAAATGCAACTAAATACAATTAATATCAAAGTAATTAGGACTTTTTATGAAGCTTTATTAAGAGTCTACTAATACTTAATCAAAGTTTTAGCCGTTAAAGATCAGACGTTTAATTTAAATGAATTTACTTGTAATCATCCCAATTTTGTACAAAAAGATAGAAACTCCAGTTCCTCATGCACTGGAAAAAATTTCAGAATTCCACAGTTCCTTACCTTAGCTTCCTGATGACTGTTGTAAGTGTCAACAAACTTCGGTTAATGTGGCTGCCTTCCTTCAATCTTGCACCACATGTATTTGTTTGAGAGATGCGTTCACTTCCAGCAAGATCCACAAGATTCTATGAAGATTTAAACTCCCATTAGTACGACTGCTTGTTAGTTGTCAAAGATTTCAGGTCAAAGAAAGCAATTATAACATACCAAACTGGCTATATATGACTTTACACGGCCTGAACTTTCCCGAAGGCTACTCTCTATGGTCTGAAATATGTGCACAAAAATTTAAAATGGTCAGTTTAATGTTTTTCTAATTAACTCATGAAATAAAAAATTATGTAATATCCAGAAAACTGAATAGAAAAATCTTTTTTAAAAGTTGGACTCTCAGAATAACTAATAAGAAATGAAACACAGTGTAATATGCATGCACCATTTTCATAGCAAAAAGTAATGAACGAATTTTAATAATCTGTTGGTTGAGCATACCAGCCTGATAATTTGATGAGATCTTGAGCTTTTATCATTTAAAGCAGTTTCTCCAACTTGCCTCTGAGCTGCAGATTCAATTTTTTTTGTAAAAATTGTAGTAAAATGCGGATAATCTTTAAAAAAAAAAAAAAAAAAATGAGGCTACTCTTATGAGTGCAAACAAATGCTATTATCTACAGTGATTCTGCTTCATGTTCTTCTATACAAAAAGGGTTCTATTGCAGATATCAACAGCAGTGAAAGATTAACAATACTATCTGCACAACATGATGAGCCCCTTGCTGAAGAGAAAACTAGAAAGCCTTAATTCTTTACCAGACAAACTATGTCAGACTTGTATATTACCTTCACATATGCCAATTAAGTGCCTTAGATGTTGACCATCCTTGGCTACTTCTTCGATTAGCTTTTCTACAATAGTCCCTTTCTGTATCCAAAGAAATAAGAGAAAAAAAAAAAAAGAAATATACATTATCAAATATATGTATAAAATTCAATCATTGTTCTTAATAGAAAATATACCTCAGGGTCATCCAAAAGCCGAAGAGGTCCGGATTCACGATTCAGAAGGTCTATTACTGTCTCATTATAGATTTCCAAAGCAGAGATTCTCAAAATAAAATCCCTCTCTGGCATCTGACATCGAAATATATGCAGAATGTTCATAAATACAAACACTTGCCATTAAACTCTGTAATTAAACTTGGTTTCATATAATTCAAAACATAAAAGCCATTTTAAGTATACTCCACGGATATGTGGTCAATAGTAACCTACGTCCTTGATGCACTCATAGATGTCCTTGATAGCATTTTCCGTTATGCCTCTCATTGTGTATGTCTTGCCACTGCTAGTCTGCCCATATGCAAATATGGTGGCTGGAAGGAAAAAGAAATTATATAGCAATTAGAAAGATCCAAAAAACATTGATTCTGAAAAAAAAAATTAAAAAGGAAAAAGAACCAAGAATAAAAGCTTCTGTCTTAGTCTTTGATTAAGTTACCATTAATTCCAGAAAGTGCTGACAAAGCAACATCCTTGGCCCCTTCTTCATAAACCTTTTGAGTCGAGCAAGTCGGAGAAAAAACTTTATCTGTGAAAATATTTTGTAACAAAGTGAATGGAGACTGATTAATGATGCAAGTCCACTACTAGAAACTTGAAATCAACAAATGCAAAAACAATCTATAGCAACGCATGGTTTGGCAACCAAATTTCATAAATATTCAATCATAGAAATTTCAAATATCTTCTCCGGTTAGCAAAGAGAAAGGTTGTCTTTACTAAATCACATGAAAAGCATAATAACTTTCGTAAAAGACATACCGAAGGTGTATGGTGTTGCAGGCCTCTCTTGATTTGGATTCTTGAAAACAATGGTAAGCGAATCCAAGCAATCCCAACCAATAAGATCATACATGGCTTGTTCCTTCGGGTTCAGTGGTCTCATACGAACAGTCACAAGTATTTTTTCCTCCCGAGTTTTGGGACCACCAGGAGTAGATGATGGGTTTCTCTGTATCTTAGATAATGGTGTTGCTGGTGTTCCAACCATTGTGTCCGGTTACTGGTCTAAGCTGCAAATTCTGCTGATTTATTAATTATCCTTTGTGTTTTCCAATCTTTCTATAAAAAAGAATTTGTGTCTAATATTTGAATGAGACTTTGCCACGGACTAAAAATAGTAACAGAAAACTGACCAATACTGTGCTCAGAATGACTAGATTTCGAAGGACAACTCACAAATTAATTATTAGATATTAGATAGTAAACTAGTGTAGAAACGCCCAAGTTGGTTTCTCTTGCATTTTTCAGCTGAAATTAGCATCGCAATGTTAAGCCTAAAGTAGCTTGAAAATGATTGCCACAAATAGTAATAAGAAACGAACAAGGGTTCAACTTGAAAGAGCAAAATTCAAGCTTCCTCAACAAAACTACATCAAGTGCTACATTTCGCCAAATACAAACAAAATTTCTCGAGGAGATACAAAGATCATATCAGCAATAAGCTAGCTTGATGTAGAGCTTCGAAAATTGTTGAACAAAAGTACAATCTTCCAATAATTTGCGAAAAGTCCTCCGAAAACGTCACCACCCCAGCAGAAAAGCATACAAGAAATCGCTAGAGAGGAATTCAACTACCTACATAATCCCTTTTCAACTCTCCGTGTTCTATGAATAGATTCTATTTAATAAATCTTTTCTTGAACTTTTTTCTCCAATTTCAACTCAACAAAAAATTCACCTGGAATAGAAATCAATGTCCTTGGAAAGAAACTTTCTTGTTACATCAAAAAACAAACAAGCCACTCACAATGAAGATAGAAATCCTCTAGAACGAAGAGAATGCTGATGGCGCCGTCGTTTCTTGACGCTCGCCGGTGAAGTCGCCGGAACGACGTAATTTGAAGCCGAAAGATAAGCTTGATGAGTCTTTTAGGTTTTCAAAAGAGTAAAAAAAAATAGAGAATGACAATGCAATGTAAACAGTGAGGAACGAAGAGTAACTTTACATTCTGAGAGTTTACGATCGAGCGTGAGAGAGAGAATCAGAGAGATGCATAGTAACGGCTATTTGTCGTTCTTTCAGGTCAGTGCGCGCACCCGGAAACTATAAACGGACATTTTGAATTTTTGGGTCCCACTCACTCAGTAAAGGGCCCCACGTGAGTTGCTTTTGTAGTTTTGTGGATGAGTCATTAATTATCTTGATGGGCCGAACCGACTTCTTCAGCACAGAGCGCGCAACTGCGTTGAGCCCCGTGAAAAAGTGCTCAGGCGCTTTTAGAAAAAACTTTAAAAAGATCGGGTCGGCCCGGTCTAGCAATTAATAATAATTATCGTTTGGGCCTCTCATTTCCTACAAACTACAAGCGAGGCCAGCAGTCCACTTCAATTCTTGACCCAAAAAAATAATAGGAATTCACTTGATATCCAGTTTGGCTTTTTTTTTCAGGAGAATTATTCTTAGGGGCATTTCAATTTTTTTATTCTAAAGAGGTAGAATAAGATTGATTAATTTGAAAGGCTAATTTTATACTACTAGGATTAAAATTTATTGTATACATACTAATGCAAATTGATTCAAATAATAGAGGCTCAAGTATATTAAATAAGTTTATTGAGTTTGATCTAAATTTTATGCAAGAAAAAATTCGTTTGAAAGATGTTTACCTATTTTGGTGTAATTAGTACTTCGAGAATATTATTAATTACCTATCGATCAAAGAAGACTCTAATAAAATCTCTAAAAAAACTTTATAATATACATATTTAAAGTGATGTGTTCAATTAAGAAAAATGTATTAGTTGTTTATACAATCATATCAATTGATATACATAACTATATAATGAAGTAAAAATAAACTCATTGTTTTTAAAAAATAATTATATGAACGCATCTCCTAAATTTGTGGCATAATCATTTCTAGATTAAAAAATTTTAAGAATTAATCCGAGTACCATAAAAACCTCTCATTTTAGTTATGCAATTTATTTTGAGTTGTTATTTAGTTTACTTAAAAGATGACTCAAATATAATATTAACTGTCATATCTAATAATTTTTCAGGGATATTGATATGCTATTCTCTTTGTCGGCAATCACTAGTTACTATACGTCAGCCATCACCTATTTTTATAAGGAGATAAAATTCACTATAAGAGAATATTAGAAAATGGATAACATAGCTTTAAACAAAAAAAAAAAAAAAAAGGATAACATAGCCATCTTCATCATTTAAATGTGTAAAATAATAACAAAAAAAAAAGTGTAAAATGCAGAATAGCTTAGTCGCCACTTATTTGAAATATGGACAAGTTGAAATGCCCTGAAATCTTTATAAACTCTAGGCATTAGATTTTGTGTTGTACCTTTAAATAAATTAAAAAAATTATATTTGTAGGTATTTTTCCTATAGTTTCCAACTTTGTTAATATTACTATCATGTTAACGTACAGATTAAATAATTGGCAGAAAACACATATCATTAGCTTGGTGGTCCCTATGATAAAGGGGTTGTTATAATGATTGGTTATAACTCAGGTGCACTCCTTTCCTCGCAAAAGAAAAAATATATATGTTTCTTAAAAAAAAATTAGGTGGTTTCGGTCCATCATTATAATGATGTGAGAAATGATCCATTGTCTTAAACTTATATTAATATATTTTTATAATGATTTATTTTATAAACTATGTATAATTTTATTATAAAACCGATTATAATTTGTTTGGATAAGATATATATTTGGAATCATGGATTATATCAAGATTCTTACTTATAAACTCAATTTTAGTTGTCCAAAATGTATCCTCCTCGAATCCAAGTCAGATACTTGTGACGTTGTGGAACAAGGCAACGAGAGGTCCTATCCTATTTTTAATTGGTTCCATACCTTCTTTTTTTTTTAAAAAAAATAATAACACATGTAGGACTATGGGAAAAATGTTTATAATAAAATGGGTGGATGATGGTGACCGTTTTGGCGAAAATAGCAACGAAAAGGTCTTTTTCTTTATAAACAAAAAAAGTTTCTTGTGCAAAATGCATGCCTCGTCACTTATCACTCCTGCCTATTTGTCTCAAATGTAATTAATTTATTGAATTTCACGTCACTCGTATTTCATGCGCATGACACTAAGTTTGAATTTGGTATGCTAAGTAATATCTTAAGATGTATTATAAGAATTTAGCTATTTCTTAAATATAATTATTAACTATAATTATCTATTTTTCATTTACAGATGTATACTGTTCTCTAATTTTTTTTTACACTATTTTTATATCATTATTAAGGTAAAATTAGTTCCTATGTCAACCACTAATAATTATTTCAATAAATATAATTTTAAAATTTAAATTTAAATCTTTAATCTCAAATTTATTACTCTCTAATTATGATGCTAATGTCATAACTAATTTTATATTTTCATTTATTTAAATTTACAAAAATTTTAGTTAAAAAAATTTAAATTATTTTATATATTAAGATTTGCAATATAAATAATGAGACTTAATAAATTTTATATTTCATAAATAATTTTATAAAATATTTAAAAATAAAATTTTGTAAACTAATTTTTTTGGCCCCAAAACATACATTGAGCTGAATTTGAATTAATTAATTTTTATTTTTTTAATTTTATTTTTATTATTTTTTTTCTTAATTTTATTTTTATTTACATCTTATGACATACTATAACTTTTTAAAATAAAAATTTAACAACCCTAATCTCATTGAAAACATCATTACTTCAATATCATTTTATTTCTTCGGTTGGGGTTGATTTCCAATATGAAATGATTTTGATATTCTACTTGGTTTCAGCTTTTCCAAATTTGAAATGATTTGGGCAAAGCAGAAAGATAATAGAAGTTTAGTCACTGGATTCAAATATTCCCTTTCAACCAATGGCAACGAGTCACATCAGATGGGCTCATTCATTTAGTTCTAAGCCAACCAATTTGGCAGCCGTCCATTTTCTAAAGTTTATTACTAGCTCTGAGGCCGTAAAACAAATCGAAGATCTACCAAAGGGGTCAAAAGTCTCCCAACAACTAGTGCCCTCCGCCATTATATGTCTTTACTTTTCATGCATAGACACAACATGCAGAACAATTTGGGAAGCCCCTCACACCAATGGGGCAAGAAAATATCTCCAAAAGAGGTAAAGGACGAAACCAGCGTGTTGATAGCCATGTGCAAACTCATTTCTTCTTTGACTATGAAAGTAGGGAGCAGCTTTTGGGTTGGTAACCATAAGTGCACACTCCCCCCAGTTTCATTGGAATCCGGATCCCCCAATGTTATTAGGAAAATCAGAGACTACAGAAAAAAATTTAAATAAAATTTAAAAAAATTAAAAATTTATAAAAAAATAATAAATCTCATGGATAGAGACTCATTTTTTTTAATTTTATTTAAAATTATCAAAATTAAGGAATTTCAATATTAAAAAAAATCAATTTTCCTTTTGTTAGAGAGATTATAGAGTATTAGTGTTAGGAGTCATGTCTGAAAAAGATATTTCAACCCAAAAGTTTCGATTCCTTACCTTTCAATGATTTCATTCTGAACTTTTCTTGACATCTGAAAATCCATTCTTATGTTGCACAAAATTTTAATGAAAATATAGGCTCAAATTTACAAAGAAAATTTAACTCAAAAATTAACATGTCGAGTAAGAGAGTTTATTAGGTTTATGTATTATTTCATAATTATTTATAAAATTAATGTAAAACTCAAAACAAGCGGTCACGTGCATCACGATGCACTAACGAAAATTGTTTTTTTAAGAAAAAATTGTATAAATTCCAAGTGAATTGAAAGGAAGTTGAGCCATCCAACTCCTAACAAAAGGGAAACTATAACGTTACTGTAATCAGTAGATTGGGGGTGACGCTTTGAGTATAAGAAAAGTCATTTGCAGAACCAGCAAATGGAAAAGCCATTCTTTGAGATCTCCGCCCCCACAAAACCATCAAAGTGACCCACTGGTTTTTCTCTAACCTAAGACAACTATGAACCCATTGGGGCTATTGCAACTTTCTGATCAGCCACCCCACATGAGAAATTAAGTTCTTTTTTTTGCATAAATTAATTAATTCTTTCTTTTTTCCTCTTGCTTGAAATGCACGCAGAAATATATCTATTCTGCTTTTAAATGATTCCCATGGTTTCGTTTATGCATTTCTTTTCTTTTTTTTTTAAATGTAGGAACAATTGTAATTAATTTATATAATTCATAGTATCATTAAATCCAAGAAGCTAATTAATCTTAGAAATCAAATATACATTACATGGGCCAGATTGAGACCTTTTTTGGGGGGATTGGAGGGAGTGGATATTCATGCAAAGTTGATGTAAGCATACCTAAAAGTCTCTCCCAATTTAATTAACTAAAAAAATTAAATGTAATATAATCATAAAAATTAGGAACAATCAAGTATTATGATTAGGTGATGGCTGGGATGAAGACAAATTGAGGTGGGTCGCATGCCGTTTGCCGTACGGTGTTTATTTTACATGAGTGGGTCACTTATTCATTATTTACCTTTATATTAAAGGCTGACCAATAGAGATTTTCACCAATTGAAAAGAGCAAACACATTTTCAAAAAAAAAAAAGAAAAGAGCAAGTGTTATATATATATATATACACATATATATATATATATATATATATATATATACGAAAAAACTAAGAAAATATATGATATAATCACCTTCGTAAGTTGACATTGATTGATACAGAAAGGCGCATATATTTGAACATATTTTTTATTATTTTAGTTTGACAAATTTTTAATTATTTATTTTATATTTAAATTTAATATATAAAATTTTTTTCATTAACTTTATAATTTTTTAAAAAAACCTCTCCCCCCTTCTCCTAATGTATTGCTTGCGGTTGATTATTAACCGTAAAAATCTGTATCTTTGATTGATGAGTTATATTATATTAGATTGGGATAATTGACTTTAAATATTTTTTATTTTAATAATTTTATGTAAACTAAAAGAAATAAAGAATAATTTTTATTTATGAAACTCATTTTTTATATTTTTAATTTTAATTTTATTTATATTTTACTATAATCGATGAATTCGGGATAAACTAATTAGCGTCAATACTTGGCAATTTACTTGTTTGCATTACTGAGTTATTCAGCTAATTTGTAAACTAATTAGCGTATGCTGAGAATTTGTTCTACTTATTACCTTTAATTAAGCAAGGCCTGTGCCAATGACATCTGATGTTTTGTTGAGAATGACAGATTTGGTGTGCAGTTTTGCATTTGAACAAATGAGGGAACGTCAAAAGCGACTCCAAGATTGTCCGGTTATTATACGCTGTTTGTGGGTGGGGTGTTCAAGCCTTGACTTTCAAGTTATGGGTGTGAGGCAAAACAAGCAATCTCAAATTTTGCATATCTTGGATCGTTGCGTCAGAATTGGCTTGAATTGCGTTAAAAATTTATAAGATAAAAAAAATAAGAATTATAATATATATATGCAAAATATAAAAAGTTAAGTGGCTCTTGGAATTTTACAAGTGACAAAGATAATTAAAAAGAATTGAACAAAAAATGTGGAAAATTGTCCCATCAATTCTGAAAATTCTTTTCCAAGTGGGAAAGGAAGGCTCAAACTTAACACAGTAATTAGATTATATATCTGTGTGAGAATAAAATTAATTAACGGTTCATATAAAAAATAAATAAAGTTAATGGCATGAATACAAAGTTTGAAGTATCAAATTCAAATTTCCCTATGCCCTTGATTTCAAAATCTCCTCTCTAGCTAAAACCCACCGTTGAAATCAAATCCTCTGAGAAAGGAATTCAAGCCATTAATCATACAGTATGAGAAGATAGACGCAAAACACAGGTCAATTCAGAATTGTCATTTGATAAGTCTTCGAACGGTCCAAAACCTGGGATGGGATGCCCTTGTTGCAAACGGCTATACAATACTAGATGGACCCTGTTTTATCTTAAGTTGTTCCACCCAGCTGTTCCTCTTCGTCCATTTGTTATTTTGGGATCTCCATGAACAAAGGAATTCTTTGTTTTCATGTTTTGGATGGACACATCTACACTCTTTGTTTTTAAACATTTTATCCAAATATTAATATTTTAATTATATTTTAAAATATTATAATTTTTACCTTCAATAAACATTTTTCATTCTCCGATTATTAACCACAGTCACAAATGAATAATTTTTTATTTTTATAAATTAAATTTTGTATTTAAAAAATTTAAATAAATAACTTTAATACTTCAATTTATAAAATTTAACATATATAATATTTTATATTAAATTTTATGAACATTTTTATATAATATAAATTGACTCACTTCACAAAGAAAAATAATTTTGTGCCCTAATCTTAATCTTGGTACAGAAATAAAAATCAAACCCAGCTAAACTTTCTCACCCAAAAAAAAAATTAGAAAAAATCTACCAAAGTAGGAAGGATAATGTCCTATGCATGGGGTGGCATGGTCCCAAGATATAAAGGTTGTTGGTACCTGATATGCCCATTTAATTAATTCGAATTCCTTAATTTGAGAGCGGACCTGCAAAACAACCTGGCCTAACAAAGCTGGTTTAAAGAAGAACCGTGCAATGAGGAATCCAAAACCGCAGCACAGAGTAACAGCAAACGGGGAAAACCAACGCATTTTATCTGTTGGGACAGGCTGGACCGGTCCCACTTCTCAACAAATGGATGTGATGGTCCCTAAGTCCAAAACCCCACCCCAACCGGAAATCGTCCATAGTTTCGCACCACCTACCCGCACATTTTTCCCGATTTCACTTGCCCTTCTTGCCTTCTTGGTCAAGCAAAGCTTCTCCAACTTGCCGTTATTTTACTCAATTAGAAGCCAAATCCCCGCGTAATTACTGCAAGATAACCCCCTACCTCGACACCCTCGTGCTAACACGTGAGTTTGCACGGCCACAGCCGGTGGGTTTAGAGAAAAACAGTGTTTCTATCGGTTTTATCGTCATTTTACATTTTAATATGCAAATTAAATAGCCAATCATAATTTATTTTCTTTTAATGTCATCAGTTCAATTATCAGGTTTGACTCTTTTTGCTTAAAATAATTTCCAAATGAATAATACCATTAACTAAATACAAAATCAGATTGGAAATCTATGTATCGCCAAAAAAAAGAATGAGAAATCAATGTTGGTGGTTATTGGCTTATTGCCGCGTCAGACGTCAGAAACTCAGTCACATGCTCCTTATAAGGGGAAAAATATTTATCAGGATGGGAGCCTCTGACCCATTTGTGGATTGCTGGGCCCCCGTGGGGTACGTGTCACGTGGGAACCATGCAAAATAATCTTAGCTCCGCTCTGACAGGCTTAAGCCTGTCCTGCTACGTCAAGGCTTGGTTCTTGGACCAATAGAGACGCGACACGTCACGAAGGTGGAAGATCGTAGATTTATTTGGTTACATTTTTCATTTTTTACACTATAAATTTAACGACATATAATGTATCTATTTTAAAAATATAAATTTTATAAAACTTTTTATTTTTTATATTTTTAATTTATTTATATATAATACATAAATTACATGTAAATAACCACTTATTTAAACTTAATTATTCCGATATTCGTAGCATAATTGGCATGTTGTAATTTTTTAGTAACCTTTGTTCTTTGTTAATACCATTGCATGTAAGTAATTATTACATTATATATCACATAAATTATTATGCAAATTTAATAACCACTGACTATTAATATTGACACATACGTTATGCAATTTTTTTTGTGCTATACATTATGTAATTTTTTTTTATACAGATACATTATGTAATTTGTTTTAATAAAATCTTGTACATATAATATTATTACACTTGAATTATTGAATTTTGATATTTTTTATATTTTATTTTATAATTTAATATGTAAATTTTATTTTTGTATTATTTATTTTTTTAATTTTTATATTTTTCTATCTCGCTTTTACAATTGAGAATTTTGACATGATCATAGAAATAGTTTTAGCATAGAAAAATAATCAATTCGAAATGACTGAAAATCTGAAATGCCTCTGAGAGAACTATCGGCTACTAGACCAAAAGGGAACTTTTTTTTTTTTGGAAAGACCTAATTATTCAAATGTATTTGGAATGATATAACAAGCCCTAAAATATACCTCCTATGCAAGTACTTTGTATTTTCTATTAATGAAATATATATATCTATACATACACACACACTATAACACAATATCTGCTCAAATAATTCTCATGCCAAATGATTATTTTAGAAAAGAGAGCACTGCTTTTATTTTTATTTATTTTTTGGAAATGCAGGAGTTGGTATTAGAAAACGACACTATAATAAACAAAAGCCATGGGCAGTATAGTAAAGGTGCATGCAAACAACAGCACAAAGTCAAAGACTACAGGAACCGCTGGAAAACCAATGTCGCATTAAACTAATTAATGCAGTACAATAATATAAAAACAATTAATTAAATCACGAAGGGAGACAATAACATTAATAAACTAATAAATGTTTGGACTTGGGTACAAAATTGGAAGAGGGAAGTGGATAAGGGAGCCAGTTAAAAACAAGCAGTGCTGAGTCAGAGAGAGAAGAGGGGCAGGAGGGGGAGGAGGAGGAGGATGGGTTGGAACAATGAACAGTCGTTTTCAGAAAGGAACAAAGAAACCACAGCTTAGTTGGCAGTAATAATGGCTCTCTTTCACGGAAACAGAGGCCTTCCTCTCAAATTCAAACGGCAGTACACGTGACCACACCACGAGGAAAGGTAGGGGGAAGGATGGTACTTTTTTCAACTACAAAAGAGGCTCCTAAGTCTTCTCTTCTGCTCCATCCAATCCCCATTATTTTCATTTCTCCTGCATTTTTGTCTAGTGTGTTTCTGCGTACATCAGCTGCCTCCCTTGTCAGCGGCGGCGATTCCTTCGACTCCGTCCTTTGCTTTGTTTCCTCCTCCGGGTTCTGGCACTCCAGATTCAAGGTAACCCAACTTGCCATTTGTAAATGAAACCCACGTTAATAACAACGTCACATCTTGGTATTTTCGGATATCTGCATGGCTGAAACTGTCATATGGTCATTACTGGCTAGTTAGCTGAATTATTTAACTTGCAGCATATTCTTTGGCCAGAGTATCTAATTATTGATACCCTTTTGTTTTTGTGACCTTATATGATGTTCTCTCTATGTACGTTAAACATAAATAATGCAATTCTACAGTTTTCATAATTTTATTTTTATAATATATATTTTAAATTATTAGATTAATTACATTTTTAAATTATAAAACATAATTATCTAATTTATATTTTGTATAAATTAAGTAAAAACTATATTATTTGAGAATCATTTTCCTAAGTAATATAGATGGCTAAGGACTCAGATTTCTAAAGAAAAAATAAAAAATGTATATATTAAATTATAAAAAAAATAAAATTGTCAAAATCAAAAAATTTAAATTTAGGTGACTAATAAGGGGTTGGATGGGGTTTTTAGGATTGGCTTTTTTTATGGCAAAAAAAATTTAGAGAATATACATATATAAAATTAAAAAATAATAAAAAAATAACATTTATATTAAATTATAGAGAAAATTAGATATAAAATTATAAAAGTTAAAAAATAAAAAAAATTAAATCTAAATTTTTATAAGTAATGCTATTATATAAATTTTATTCATAAATTATATATTTTTAAATTCTTATTTTTTTCTTTCATTTTAAAATAAATTATGAGTGGATGTAATAACGTACGCTTCCCTGTGCACCATTAACATTATCCGTTTTTTATTAACCCAAACTCCAATAACTAGCATGGGGGTTTTGAATGCAACACCAAGAAAGTTTTTGCTTGCGATGATCACCAGCTCGCCGCAATGCACCCACCGCGATAGTCACCATGTACTCCAAAAAAGTCATTCAAAATTTCCACCAACAAAAGGGAAATGTGTGTTGACGGCTTGTTTGTCAGCTCTCTCTCACTTGCTTTGTCCACTCTCGAGATTTAGGTACAAGTTTTTTCCACGAAAAATTCGTTTAATGTGCATTAGACTATTAACAGGACGCGCGTCACTCAAAATATGAATGCAATTTATTTATAATCAACACATTGAAGGAGACAAATCTTCAAGAACTAAGAAAATTTGGATCGAATTGCATGGTGGGGGGGGGGGGGGGGGGAGCATCTCGAGAAAATAGCATCACTGCTTAAGCGAAAGGATCCAAAAGACGGATTGAAATCTTTGTTTTAATGGCTAAATGTCTTAAGCATAGAAATTTTTGGCAATCCTTAGGGATTTTGTGCAAATTGTTATACTTTCCAGTAGCTTGGCAATAATATAATTGCAATTAATGGATTCTTTTCTTGATCATCACAAACTAAGATATATGGGGCAAGCCTTTAATTTGCTCACTTGCAATATATGGATTGATGGCTAAAATTATACATACGTTAATTTTTTTGGCAAGGAACATTTGTTGACATCAAGAATTTAGAAATTTTGGGCAAGTCCTAAATCCTATCCCACTTCAATTGTTGACTATAGTAAATTAAAAAAAGAACAGTTTTTAATGTGAAATAATAAAACTAGATTTCAACATAGTTCTAAAGCCATTACAGAGTATAAATATAGTTGAAAGTATCAATGTACTAGTTACTAATGTAATATATTAATTATATAGCAAAGCACACGTATAACACAGTTGAAACTTTATTTATTGTTTTCAATAGAATATAACAGTTATTAAATTAATTAAATTTTATTTGATTTATAAAATTAATAAATTTAATATTTAAAATTTTTAATAAAAATTTTGTGATGTATATAATAAAATTTAAATAAAAAATTATTAAATCAGCTATAGAAGAAAAATATAATTATATAAATTTAATTTAAATTTTATTAGATAATAGTTTTGTGAAGATAAAGGACAGAACATTTTTTCATGCATTTTACAAAACTACCCTTGCCCTTTAATCACTCGGTGGGGTTAGAAAGAAGAGAAAAAAACTTTTGACCTCTGGTGAATCTCCCACTATTCCTTCTCTCTATTTTCTTTTTCCTGTTTGTCCTCCCATTATTCGCTTGTCTGCTACTCTGTTTCGCGCTTTTGTCTATAAATTAGCTCACCTTCATCCTATGTTTCCATTCATTTAGTTCTCCGTTTCCTCCCCCATCGCTATTTTGCGTTTATTCTGTTTTCCTATAGGTATTGTTTTTCTTTCGTTCTTTCTCTGCTTTATAGCTCTTGTGTTGTCTTCCTTTCTCTGTTTCTTATCTGCTTTTGCTTAATTTCCCCTGCTTTGGTGTTGGCCACTACTAAAGTTAGCTTTCACTCCATAAGATCTGGCTACTCTGCAAGGCCATTGTGGAGCAATCAGAGCCCCAGATCTGATAATGTGTCTCTAGAAGTTTTTTCATTTCAGACGACATGGGGTGGTCAAGCTCCGCTTTGAATGGCTGCCTTCTTTGAAATTGGGTTCATTTTACTTAGAAATTTGCTATTTTGAAAATTCTAATCTGTTTCTGGGAATGAGATTCTGTCGGGTCTGTTGGTTTTTCCTGACCTTTCACTGGATAAAGCAATTCGGACCCATATACTCTTTTTGTTTTATTTTGTTCAAAAGCTCAAAACTTCACAATTTTTCCTACAGCCTGGCTTGGAACAAAGAACTTCTTTGTTGGTTTCTCATTATTAATACTTATTTTTGGATGAATGCTCTGCTCACTTTAGCTTGCGGTTCAGGAGGTTGTTGCATGCTCTGATCGTTTTGTGTGTACACATATTTCAAACCAAAGTTCAAACACTTTATTTCTGGCAACCACTTTGCTCTTCGTATTATTATCAATAAAATCAAAAACAAAAACGCTGTCTATGCTGCCAAAAGAAACTCATCTGGACCTGCAATAATTGCCCTTCACTGTTTAAGGCAGAAATCTCAGTTTCACGGAGGAACAAGATCTGCAATCAATATTTTTCAAAGATAGGTGGTTGGTGAGGTTGGGTAGGACTTGAAATCTAGTCTAATATTTAGAAAAAACTGGGTAATTTCACACATTGTTTGGGTTTGGGTTTCTGACTTCCTGATGTCTATTAACCTGCTCTTTTTTTTAGTAGTGGCTTTCCTGGGGGTAATCTAGATCTGTTTCTCAGTGTTTTTTCTTGTTGCAGTTAAGGTTTTTCCTTAGGATCCTCTGATTCAATGGCCACCGAACACCTGACTCGTGTTCACTCTCTCCGTGAGAGGCTTGATGAAACTCTCTTAGCTCACAGGAATGAAATTTTGGCCCTTCTTTCAAGGTAGCTCATCAAAATCTTTTTTTTTTTTCTTTTTAGCTTTGTTTTGATGGGTTGTGATCTAATCTAGAACTGTCTTGCTCGCATTCGTTCTCTTTGAGCTACTAGGAACCTTCGTTCCTTTTTTTGGCCGTTGCTACTTACTAAAATGCTTGTGCTCTAACACTGAAAACAATTTATGGTGTTAAAGGATCGAAGCCAAGGGCAAGGGAATTCTGCAGCATCACCAGGTGATTGCTGAGTTCGAAGAAATCCCTGAGGAAAACAGACAGAAACTGATTGATGGGGCATTTGGAGAAGTTTTGAGATCTACCCAGGTAACTTTTTGGAGCAGCCAAGGATGTTATGTTCAAAGATATGACAAGTGAGTTTGTGTTAATAGTTCTCTCTTTTTCTCTCTGTTGTAGGAAGCTATAGTTTTGCCACCATGGGTTGCTCTGGCTGTTCGCCCAAGGCCTGGTGTTTGGGAGTACCTGCGAGTGAACGTGCACGCTCTCGTTGTTGAGGAGTTGCGTGTTGCTGAGTATCTGCAGTTCAAGGAGGAACTTGTTGATGGAAGGTAGGAACTAAGAAGGCTTTGAGATTTCTAATATATAGTATTCTTCAATGGTTTTTTTCCTTTTGTTAAGATTAAGATTTTTCAGCATGTGTCTCTTGATTTCAGTGCTAATGGCAACTTCGTTCTTGAGTTGGACTTTGAACCATTTACCGCATCCTTTCCCCGTCCAACTTTGAACAAGTCAATTGGGAATGGTGTGGAGTTCCTCAACCGCCATCTTTCCGCGAAACTCTTCCATGACAAGGAGAGCATGCATCCACTACTGGAATTTCTTAGACTTCATAGCTACAAGGGAAAGGTAGATCTACGGACATGTTATTCTTTTTTTCTTCTACAGCCAGAAATAATTTTCACACACTATTTTGAGTAGTCTCCGAATTGCCACGTTTTCCAAATTGGACTAAACAAAAGGAGGAAAGAATGAAGTGAGAAAAATGTCATTGGCTTTGGATTATTGTTGGATATTTGAGAGTCATACAATTTGCACATTTTTAATTATGAAATTAACTCTTATTTGGTACCCCTTTTTTAGTGACAAATGACAATCAACGCTAAATGCTTTATGAAATCAGGCATTATTTATTGCGTTTGTATGTTTGGATCATGTCTAAGAATTCCAATCCAAATTGAAGAATCTTTCTGTATTAAATATGATTTGCACTGTTGAACAGGGATATGTGTTTCATTCTTCAAACAAGATTGAGTTTTCTATAGTTGTCTATGTTCTCTTTTTCTGATTTTACTGATCAAAGCTTCGTTTCTTGTGCAGACTATGATGTTGAATGATAGAATTCAAAACTTAAATTCTCTTCAACATGTTCTAAGGAAAGCAGAGGAGTATCTAAGTACACTTGCTCCTGAAACACCATACTCAGAATTTGATCACAAATTCCAGGAGATTGGTTTGGAGAGAGGGTGGGGTGACAATGCCGAGCGTGTCCTTGAGATGATTCAACTTCTCTTGGATCTTCTTGAGGCACCTGACCCCTGCACCCTAGAGAAATTCCTTGGAAGAATCCCTATGGTCTTCAATGTTGTTATCCTTACTCCCCACGGCTACTTTGCTCAAGATAATGTCTTGGGATACCCTGATACTGGTGGCCAGGTTTGTCAAGATGCATCTGGTGTGCTATTGTTGTGTCTATGTTATCAATGGAGGTTCACATGCTTTTCTTGGTTTTCCAATCCAGGTTGTTTACATCTTGGATCAAGTTCGTGCATTGGAGAATGAGATGCTCCACCGCATTAAGCAACAGGGCTTGGACATCATTCCCCGTATTCTAATTGTATGTTCTTGTACCTTTTGGTGAACAGTTAGCATACTTAGTAGTGTGTGTGGATATGTCTCTAATTGGTAGCATTGAATGCAGATCACCAGACTTCTCCCTGATGCAGTGGGAACTACTTGTGGCCAACGTCTTGAGAAAGTATTTGGTACTGAGCATGCGCATATTCTTCGAGTTCCCTTTAGAAATGAAAAGGGAATAATTCGCAAATGGATCTCAAGATTTGAAGTCTGGCCCTACCTAGAGACTTACACTGAGGTGAATTTTGGACTCTTGATTGGAACAAGGTTTTGAGCGTTTTGGTATCTTCACTTGATTTAACATCCAACTATATTCTTGTCAATAGGATGTTGCTCATGAACTTGCCAAAGAGTTGCAAGGCAAGCCAGATCTCATCATTGGAAACTACAGTGATGGAAACATTGTTGCCTCTTTGTTGGCACATAAATTAGGTGTAACTCAGGTTTGTCAACATGATACTTTGCACATATATAAAATTGGTATCTTCTGTCTACTATACTAGAAAGCTGGTGGCCTAATCTTCTCCCTTGATGTTTATGCCTATTGCAGTGTACCATTGCTCATGCACTTGAGAAGACCAAATATCCTGACTCTGACATTTACTGGAAAAAATTTGAAGACAAATATCACTTCTCCAGCCAATTTACAGCTGATCTTTTTGCAATGAACCACACAGACTTTATCATTACCAGTACCTTCCAGGAGATTGCTGGAAGGTAATTCCCTAATTCACTGCATTTCATCTGTTGTTACTGTAAATTATTTATCAACCTGCTTACTGAAATTCTTGAATTCCTTTATAATTTTTGCAGCAAGGATACTGTTGGACAGTATGAGAGTCACACTGCTTTCACCCTTCCTGGTCTCTACCGTGTTGTGCATGGTATTGATGTCTTTGATCCAAAGTTCAACATTGTCTCCCCTGGAGCAGATATGAGCATCTACTTCCCATACACTGAAACTAAGCGTAGGTTGACATCTTTCCACCCAGAGATTGAAGAGCTTCTTTACAGCTCCGTGGAGAATGAAGAGCACATGTTAGTTTCTCTCTTCCTTCCATTTTCCCATGCCTGAATTTTTTCGCCCTACATGATTTTTAATTCAATTCATTCCTACAGCTGTGTCTTGAAAGACCGGAGCAAGCCAATTATCTTCACTATGGCAAGATTGGACCGTGTGAAGAACATTACAGGACTTGTTGAGTGGTATGGTAAGAATGCCCGCCTCCGTGAGTTGGTAAACCTTGTAGTTGTTGCCGGAGACAGGAGAAAGGAGTCCAAGGACTTGGAAGAGAAAGCTGAGATGAAGAAGATGTATGGCCTCATTGAGACCTACAAGTTGAATGGACAATTCAGATGGATTTCTTCACAGATGAACAGAGTAAGGAACGGAGAGCTCTACCGTGTCATTTGTGACACAAGGGGAGCTTTTGTGCAGCCGGCTGTGTACGAAGCTTTTGGTTTGACCGTTGTTGAGGCCATGACTTGCGGGTTGCCAACATTTGCTACCTGCAATGGTGGTCCTGCTGAGATCATTGTGGATGGCAAATCTGGATTCCACATTGACCCCTACCATGGCGACCGTGCTGCTGAGATCCTTGTTGACTTCTTTGAGAAGTGCAAGGCTGACCCAACTCACTGGGACAAAATCTCCCAGGGAGGCCTGAAACGTATTCATGAGAAGTAAGCAAAATTTTCCAGTTATCACCACTATGATGCTTGCTTACCAAGTTTTGATTGTAACTAAGCTTTTTTCTGCCTTGGCTTATCCTCAGGTATACATGGCAAATTTACTCCGAGAGGCTTCTGACTCTCACTGGCGTCTATGGCTTCTGGAAGCATGTCTCCAACCTTGACCGCCTTGAGAGCCGCCGCTATCTGGAGATGTTCTACGCCCTCAAGTACCGCAAATTGGTATTGTTCCTTCTCCAATTGCCTTGTTCAATTTGTTACTATTATGGGTTAAATTTGAAACTTGAACTAATGGAATGAGAAGCCATGCATTGTTTGACAATAGTAACATTTTGCTTCAAAAACTTCTCCCTTTTCACTCTGTTTACTTCCATATATGCATCCTTTAACTCTAATGTATATGGCATCATTGTGACCTCTCAGGCTGAGTCCGTGCCCCTTGCTGTTGATGAGTAAACCAAGGCTAAAGAGTAGATAAAAGAGATGGAGGAACCGGCTTTCGCTCATTTGGTTTTGCCTGAGTCTTTTTTGTTTTTATATAAAATAATGTCATTGATTTTGTTATTGTGATTAGGATATGCATCAAAGGAAGTCTTTTATGTTTTCTCCGTCTTTGGTTATGTATCTCTTCAATTCAATTTCAAGCCGTGCTTTCTTTACCTAACCAGCTGCCTACATTCTCATCCAATTTCATTCTATCATTACATGAGATGTGCGTCCATTTCCTTTATCCAAGTAAACTAAAATGGTCCTGCCATTCCACCAAAATTGATTCTTTACTAAACATTTATTAGTTTTTAAATTAAATTTATTGTGAGATTATTTAATTTAACAATGAAATTTAACCTATTTAATAAAT
This sequence comes from Dicorynia guianensis, assembly GCA_037013595.1. Lineage (NCBI taxonomy): Eukaryota > Viridiplantae > Streptophyta > Magnoliopsida > Fabales > Fabaceae > Dicorynia > Dicorynia guianensis. The sequence continues at coordinate 23,398,706 of JASUAB010000015.1, forward strand.
CAAATCAGCTCCAAACACATGATAATTATATTTTTGAAAAATTAATAACGACGGTAATGTAATTATTAAATGTAGTTATTTAAAGTGTTAAATTTAATTTAAAAATATAATAATTATGTGTTGTTTTACACTGGTGCATCTTGAACTTAGGGCCATGGGCCTCATGCCTATTAGCACAATTGCAGTGGGGCCCTTGTGGGCATTGGGAATTAGTTCGATACCTTTTTGGTTCCTTGTCGTTATCACATAAATTTAGGAAGGGGACCGTCCATTCGTTCTTAGAAAATAAAACGAGGAAAGAAGAAAAAGGGGAAATTTCCATTCAGTTCCATTAAAATTTCTTTAATTTGGTGCTCTTGAAAGCGACTGCCAACCACAATTTTGTGCAGTAGTGGAGTGCGCTGGCCAGTCTCATAAAAAATAATAATGGGAAGGCCAAAACAAAATAAAATAACAGAGGGGTCCTTTCTATCTTTCTGGATTTGAATATTCTAAATTATTAATTTCTTTGTTTTACTTTTCTTTTTTTTATTCAGCAAAATCTACTTTACATTTTTTATAATTATTTTTCTAATGATGATTGTTGTTTTATAAATTACTTATTATCTTTTTCTTCCACCCTTGGTTGGTGGGGGAGTGGGGTTAGGTTGGAAGGAAATCCCTTTTCCAAACATGAATTTAGAGATAAGATTGGATCGACTTGCTATTAAACCATGCAAATAATCAAGACTTACCTATTAAAAAAGGAAAACAATAGCAGTACGCAAGGGAGGTACAACAGTGATATGTGGGCGAGCGAGCACTCCCATTACGTTTACTTTTAAAAAGGATAACAATGGGGGTTGGTGAAGTTGTTGTAAAGGTTGCTTTCTAAAATGCTGTTATCATATTTTACATTGCAAAGGTAGTTTTGACTCAGTCTAATAATAGTAATTTACAGGTCTAATAATTAGGGTTGTAATAAGATATTACCAATGACATACATGCTTCATAACATGTGCTTGTTATTCTTCTTTTTTGTTTTACTTTTGTATAAGGTGTAATTTTTATTCTGAGAAAGAATTGTGGACAATACTCTTTTTTCAATAAAGATGTCTTCTTCAAAATGCGAATTGTATACAATGACAGTAAATCCTCTTGAGATGCAATTAATTTCCATTGTACTTCTTATTTTTAAATTTTAGTTAATAAATTTCTCTAAATATGAATTTTTTTTTAATTATTATTAGATGGTGTTTAGATTAATTAATTTGCCATGCATTTTTACTAATTTACTTATTAAGTTTGGTCATAGAGGTGTCATTCATGTTGTTACTAGGGAATTTATAAGAATAATTCATGTCGTTTGGCCTCTGAATTAATTACATTCAGTAAGAATAGGAGGAGTTTTGAGTCAAGAGAATCATCTTATAGCATCCAATTATGTTAAAAAAAAGTATATGATAAAAAACTTTTTACTATGCCTAAGTCACTTATTCATTGGCACTTTTATTTATTTTCTCAAGAGTTTGTGCGCCATTAAATCTTGCAATGTATTCATTTTTTTAAAAATAATTGAATATGAGACATTTTGCTTGGATGGATTTAATTTTTTTTACTTTTTTATTCTCTAATTTTAGAATTTTTTTTATCTTTCTTTATAATTTAATGTATAATTTTCACTTTTTTTCATTATTTTTTTCTCTTATTTCTATATTTATCTCCTTTTTATGTTCAAATCCCAATCTCTGCTTGGATAGAGTTTCTGTAACCTTTTATCCTCATTAAGTCAGGTTATTGTTGAAAATGTTCATCCCAATCTCAAGCCAACATGTTTGCCAAACTGGGACAAATTTTTTTGTAAAGACATTGATTTTTGGATGCTGCCTTAATCGTTTTCTCTTTTTTGTTTGGTTCTCCCAGTTCCATTAAAAAGAAAAGTGCTATTCTCTTCGAAGCGAAGGGGTAAGATTCCTGCTGTGGGGGTGCATGCCACCATGGGCTCTAAAAAATCATTTATATGCCTTCCACTTTTAGCAACAAGAATCATTCCACTAAATGAACTTCAAACCTTTTTCAATTGAAGAGTTTTTTTTTTTGGTAAGTTTTTTTTTTCTATATTTATCCACAAATAATCGAGTATTATAAATATTGTGATCTAAAAATGGTGTATCAATCATATTGTGAATTAGAGCATTGATTCTAGCATGAGTTTCTTGGGCTGAAAGCTAGGTTCTTGAGCACGTTGGATTTCTCAGTAATTTTTCAGCACGGTACACTTTGTGGTCCATGTATTAATTATTAAGCAACCATTTTTGGTTGCAGACTTAACCTTCCTTCCACAATCTAATAAAAAAAAACTTTAGGCTGTTCCCAAAAAGCGGAGAGTAAACGAGTAATAATATGCATATTTAAAAAAGCTCACTCTCTAAATTTCCTTAGCCAATTCCTACAAAGGATAATTATTTAGATTTGTAGATGAAATTATTATCTCATCACGGATGAATAAAGGGCAGTGATAAAAAGAAATCTTCTCTAAGGAAAATATACTCTACTTAAAATAACTAAAAATTTTTTCACACAAAATAAATACAGATTAATCTCTATTTACATTTGATCATATTATTAAATAAAAATTAATTTTTATTTGTTACATGTGAAAAGTTTATAAGTTATTTTAAGTAAGAATAGCAAAGTTGCTACTTTAATTGGTATTACTAACTGGTAGAAAGATTAGTGTACAAATCGACCATAAATGGGAAACTCATAAATTGGCTGGAAAAATTGACCATAAATTAGCTACTCATAAATTGGCTGGAAAAATTGACCTGTCAAAGTGAACAACATGGATTCTCTTCTTTTTGCTTCGTTGATATCAGTCATTTCTTATTTAGTGTTACAATGCCACCTCTGAGAATGCAAAACAAAGAAAAAGGATAGAATAGAAACAAAACTGTACACTGACCTAAGGTCCTTTATCCAACATCAGATTGAGTTCTGATGAATTATAGTGATACAACTTGGAAAACTTACACAAGCCCTCTGTACACTCTGATTCGATCTAGTACAAAAAGTCCTTTGTATAATGCTATAACCTTACAAAAAATGACCCAGTAAGCTGTACCTGATATCTACAACCGCATACACCATGATCAGTACCTCCGGATGAGGATTTAGCATAAAACTTTTAAGAACTGAAGCCCTTTATTTTCCAAAGTTCCATCTTTCTTTTTATGTCCTCTAATCACTACCTATCAACTCCCCAATTCATCGTTGATGAAAAAACTTACTCTCTTACTGTTGAACTAATATGCCTTAATGGCCACTTCTTACTCTCTTACTGTTGAACTAATATGCTTTAATGGCCACTTCGCTTTCGTCATAATTAAAGAATGGGGAAGTAACACCAAATAGACAATGTAATGTCTTCCATCAATAAATCTTGTACTTACTTCTGAACTTCTCTTCTTTCTGAAGTCTGTCTGGGGTAGAGAAGAATTGCCAATTATAAGGAAAATAACAAACCAACTATCCCACCAAATGGCTGGAATGGATGAGTCCCAGTAATCCAGGTAGGAAAGTCGCCTTTATAGATTAAGAAACCACCCTTTTGCAAGATAAAGTTAGATGCCAGCATCCCTGTGCGTAGCCCAATCGGGATGGAGAGACTACCACCATTTCTCTGTCGGACACCTGATAGAGACAAAGATAGAAGCCAGAGTCCTGGTATTGCTTCTAGAGACCTGAAACCCGTCAAAGGGGATAATAACATCTGACTCAGAAAACAATAAAACAAATAGGACATGTTGGTTACAATGTATAATCTTGTCTGGTAAAACCATCAGTCCTTACATAAGTACAAACCTTGAAAAGAAAACGGAAAAATTTTTGTTAAAAGAAATATTAAGTGAGAAGAGAATGATATAACAGAAAAGAGAGTTCAAGGAATTCAAGATGTGCATGGACCTCTCAGTGAGAGTAAGTTGCTTAACATGCAAAAACTACTGAATTGGCAATATTTATTGCAGACTTAACTAAAAGATCAGTGTCTAATAATATCCAAAATATTACATGTGAAATGCAATAAGGAAAACATGACTCCGGAAAAGAAACAAACCTCTGAAATAAAGCAAACGCTATCCCCGAGATGATAATTCCACGATGATATCCAAGGTCAACTGCAATTTCTTGGGGCAACCATGACCTGAAAAGCAATTCTTCAACAAGTGCAATAGCAGTTGCCATTAGAGTCCCTTGAATAACCATCATAAAGATGTGTGCATATACTTTGAGCGAAGTCATGACATCTAAAGAGGCTGGAATAAGTGGCTGAGAGAAACTTGCACAGCCAAGAAATACGTTAACAGAATGGATTGAAGAAACGAGCATGGCCCCACTGACTAAGCCCTTCAAAAAATCACATATCTGCAGCAAGGATTTGAGATTAACTTATCATTCATCCACCAAGCAGTGAATGTGAAAATTATATTCTATTAAAATGCTATAATCTCCTAAAGCTCTCCTTGCCCACCCCAAAACAAAATTAAAGTAAAAGCAAATTGTGCCACATTGATCTCAATGCATGTTGATGAAATGATGTCCAGAGCATTTAATCCATCCACAGATACAGGGACTTTATTAACACCCCCCAGAAAATAAACATGGGGTGTAGGATTTCTAGATTCAATAAATTTAATAATCAAAATTCTTTTAAGTGAGTATTCAGTAAGAGTATATTTGCAGGAATAGCAGGACTGAAACTTATTATCACTTACAAATTGAGAACACTCTGAATTCATTGCTTATACAGACTAAGGGAGAAAAGAAAGTTAGAATGGTATATATAGCAGTGAAGAGGCTTGTTTAATATAGTCTAATAATTTTGTTCTTTGCCATTGTTGCCTTTTCTTCTCTTTCCAATTCAAAGTATAATGTACAGACAATTACCAAGCTTTCTTCGAATGTGAACCATCAATGAACTTCATATAAAATAGAGCAGCAGGTAATCAGAATAAGTGATCTAAAGGGGATCATCCTATTAATGTTTGTCAATCTAGCAAACAAGTACCACAGAAATGGTTTACTGGCCAGGGTGTTTTTGTATGCCACAGGCCATAGGATTCGTCATAACTTTTCTTCATGAAAGTTAATTCCATGGGTAATGATCACAAAGGTTCACACATATATTTGATAAATTATGAATGACTCAACGACATCAGTCCAATATTGCTGAAAAACCACTTGAGATAAACTTAAGCTGGTAGGACATAAAAAATGATTATATTATTAACTCTAAACCCTTTCATATGAATGGCCACTGGGCTCAAAACATGGCAATGTACATATCAATTAACTTTTCAACAAACCATTTAACCAGAAAGGTTAAGCTGTTAAGGCCTGGAAACAATTTTCAAAACCCTACCAATTATTTCATTCTAAAGATTGTTAATTTAGACATAGAAAGTATTCCTTCAGGCCCAGGAAGTTTTGATACATAATTCATAGTCATTCACCCCAAATCTTAACGAATATATGATCAGTATTTTCTAATTTTAGTTTCAATTCAGATACTTAAAAAGAGAAAAAAAATGAAAATATGATAGTGGCAACTTCATAGGCATACACACAGATTCTCCACTACATTCTAATGACGAGATGCCTAGAGTTGTGGATAATCTCAAATCTGTACCTTTTGAGGTGATGTCAAATCAAGCCCATATTGCTCAAATGCATTTTCATACCCACGGATTCTTTTCCCCCACAACATAACAAGTATCAAAATAGCAGTGTAGAGGCCAACAATGCAAGCAAACTCAGCTATTCTAGAAGGAGCACTTGTTGACCAGCTCTGAACTAATGTTGGAAGCAGTGGAACAGCAACAGGAGACCATAGAACAAGGACCATGCCAACAAAACCAAAAATCCTAAAGGAGGAAACAATAAAGTTTAAGTAAAGATATAAATTAACACACAAATGCATAATGCATTTATAGGAAAAGATAGCAAAGATCTGAGTTTACACACATTGCATGTATGGGCAAATCTTTGGCACCCTAGAATTTTATAAAGTAAATTCTCAGTTGCAGGAGCACATAGACAAATATAGCAGGGTTCCAAAAAGATAGGCTGTCACAACTTGTTCATTTCTACATTTTCACAACCATGCAAAGTCAACAAGCCTATATATCTGTTAAGAGTATTTGTTATTTAACATGTGCATTATGTGAATTTATCAGAAATAGGCATGTGTATAGCGTGTTGAAGAATAGCACGTAATAAGGGCAATTAGGCTCTTGTAATTAGGCCTGTATTTATCGTACATTCACTATAAATAATAGAATTAGGAGGCCTAATCTATCAAGTTCTCTCAAACTCACTCTCACATTATCTATATATTTTGTTCATTTATAGGCAATTTAGTGAAAGAATTTGATTATGATGAGCATATGAATTTACTCAACATTAGCCCCACAAGGCAGTGATGACTATATTTCCTCAATCTTGAATATTAAGCTGCCATATCTTTAATTGTTGCATTATCATATAAATTTGATCCTCTGTTATCCTAGCAGTCACTTCCTCGTTAAAACAAAGTTACATGCACCCGGCAATAGGTCAGAAGACTATACAGCAACGAGCCAAAACAAATGCCAATACAAGGAGGAATACGTTTAACAATGAAAAGATCATGCTCACATTTTGTTGCTTTATTAGTCATATAGTTAAATCCTGGACCCATGATAAATTTATAAATCATATCATATTTATAACTTTAAAACAACTTATTTCTCAATAAAGTGCATCTCAACAAGGCCCAAGTAAATCATCTCAAATTTGTATTTTTTTCAGTATTGCCATACATCAATCGTTCTGATTATTTTGAAAGACTACATACACCTCAAACAACCATGATATTCTACAAATGAGAATGAACTAAAAAATATACAACAACCTAGATGCTAAAATTTCCTACTCGTAGCTTGGCAGCTACTGAAGAACACTCTCAACAAAGCCACTACACACAGATATTTCAAAAATTAATAAAAATTTCTTCCTGCACTCAGGAAATGACAACAGTTTGTTCACATGATTACTTTCCAAAAGTTTTCTTGTTGGCTCTCAACCAAAACTGAACACAGTTGTTATATGTAGGGGATAAATCATTGCAGTTTTTCTTATTTGCCAGAACTTTTCAAAATGGAAAGGCCAACACCAGTGGCACCAGAGGAGAAAATCAAATGCTATGAACATACATGAGCTGAAATTACCTCTGAAACAAGGGACGTTCAACTATACGCAAGAATGAAATAAGCTTGTCCGTCAAACTCATTGCACCACGTATACCACCCCATAGCAAAGCAATCTTGCCTACTAGCCTCAACAAACCACCTTTTTGTCCTAAGTCAGCTAGCATTGCAACCAGTCTGTTCATGTAGGAAAGTTATGTCAAAAGAGTAGACCACGAAAAATCAGTGGAGCTGTTGCATGTCAGTAAAATGTGTTCTGACCTTTCTTGATCCACTTTGCCATCTTCTTTAGTAGGTACAACTGGACCAGCAACTGACATGGCTTTCTCAGCAAGGCTTGTGACTATGTTATTCTGTTTCTTCTCAGAGGCTACCTCCTCAAGCTTGTTAGATTCCTTTTGACAGTTATCTTTCAATTTCAATGATGGGGATAAGCTTTCAACAGTGCCATTGCCTTTGTCCGGATCCTGAAACAATGCAAGTAAGTACAGAATTCAGCTGACTCTGTCTAACTGCAAACAGAAGTTCAATACTAAAGTAGTAAACAACTCTCTGTATCCCATCCTTTTGATCACTTTCTGTTCTCTTCTCATGTGTTGGACAGAAACAACTTAAATGGATCCAGCCTAAACTAAATAAACTTATTCACTTCAACTTTAATGAATGATTTAGAAAAAAAGTGTACATCAAAATAACTTAAGTAAAAGGGAAACTGTGAACAAGAAGGAGTGCCAACAAGAGAAAAGTTAATCATCAACGAGTCAACCTACATAGAAGACAAACAATGACGAGTTGAGAGAGATGTATGAGGGACACTGACATGCCTTCTTGGCAATTCGTTCATATTTGTGTGGACAGGAGGTACAAGGAACCAACCATGAAGGAGTTACTAAGCGCTTGAATTTAAAGTAACACTGTAGCTAGTGAATATTTAGAAGTAATGACGATACTCCATCCTACATCATATCTTTTAACATTAATTTGCTTTTAGAAGCTGCAAGTATACATCCACATCTCTCAGTGTCAGATCTATATTTAAGAATAAAATCCTCATGCGGAGCTGCATAAATATTTTTCTGAAACAAATAGGACCTATCTGTATGAGTAAAGATTTAAAGAGCCAGTCAAGAACAAAGTGAAAGCATCTAAAAATATTGAGCTAATACCTGCCGTTGCATGAATAAAGCAGAAGCCCCAATAGCAGCTGTAACGGCACCAACCATGACAGTATTTTTGTTAATATCTTCTGATTCACGTTTTACTACCTCACTATTTATGGAGTGGTCTAAACTAGTTTTCTGATCACATACTTGGTCTATCTCTGTTACACCAGCACTGCCATTATTATTTCTGCCAGATATTTTTCCATCATCTTGAATTAAAGATCCTCTGTGGCCATTATCTTGCACTGTAGATACATTAAAATGTTTCTTCAAGGCAGCTAAGCTAGACCCTACAATAACACCAACAGGCACCAATCTTCTCAAATAGCTTGTTTCCTGAACAGAAGATGATATTGCCCTAATAATTTGCTCCCCATCAAGAGTACCAGCTTCTTCTGCAGCACCCTCAATGTTTTGGAATCGACTTTTAGTATATAATGGTTGTACATTGCTATGTCCAATGACCAGTGATACGGCATCTGCTACGTGTTCCAGATCTCCAGCAAGCTTCAGTTTCAGTGCTTCTATTTCTGCTGCGTTTAGCTTGCGAGCAACTTCCCTCTCCAAAGAATCTAGTATGATATGTTTCACAATTTGGATCAATTCCTCTGACCTGTCATCGTCAGTATAAATATTTTCATTCAGAGTGTCTGCTGTACTGAACCCTTTAACAGGTTCTGGTCGATCTTCGGTATTATATATTACATATGATGGTTCAATATATTGCTCTGAATCAGAAGATTTTGTTGGTGACTGGGCCTTCATCTTGCAGCCAGCATCTTCATAAGTTGCAATATGACCAGGAGAAAGTTCCACATTTTGTGGTTGTTCAAAAAGCTTCCATTGACCTTCTTCTGGGAAATAGTAAAGTAATAAAGCAGCTGTGTTGTCTATATTAAGAGATTTGGAGGGAATCTTTGAAATAAGATGTTCACGAAGATATTCACTACAAAGTGGGTCCCCATATGAACTGGCAGCTATGTATAGTGGTATCCTACTCACATGTCTGTCTCCATTGAACTTGTCAATAAAAATTTTTTTACCAGCCAATTGGCCATTTATTCTATTTTCCTTCTGAGCTACATGGTCATCAGAGTTACTTTTTGGAGGATCAAACACACTGCTCCTATTAGTAGTGCTGAGGCTTTGGGTTAGTTGTTCATCCATATCACAAGCATCATTCTGTGAGTGAGTACCATCATATTGACTATCTACAGATGGATTGGCAGATGTGTTGGATTCCATGATATGGTTATCAATTTTTTGGTTTTCACCCAACTTGGGCTTGATATCTTTTCCATCCTTGACTTCATCTTCATTGTCTGAATTTTCCTCAAGCTGAGTTATCATATTTTCTATCACACCAAAAACACTATTAACAGCCGCTTGGGTCGAATCATCCATTCCTGTCAAGGCATCCAATGCTTGAGAAACATTGAAGGTGGCAGCATTAGAATCAGAACTAACAGAGTTAGGTTGATCTGGAATATGTTGGATATTCTTGTTCTCTTTCGTCTCATTACCATTACCTTCCCTTTCTATTGTTTGGGGCTCAGAGGATACGGGAGATGAAGGCAATTCTTCTTTTGTATTTGTTGACGTAATTTTACTTTGATCGCCAGAGGAATCCTGAGTTTTCTGTTCAACCTTATGGATATTATCTTCCTCCTTTGCATCTGTTTGAGCTATTCCACTGTTTTGGCTTATCTGCTCATGAACCGCTGCTGCCCCTTCGGGCTGGTTGGGAGTATATGGTTTAGAAACTGTTTCCAATCCCATCTCACGGTAGCCAAAATAAGAAGTGGCTTTTTCTTTTAATTGGTCATTTGTGTCATAACTGCTTCCGGACTCATTGGTTTCCTTCCTGAAAGAACCAGAAGAATCAACTTCATCATTGTTTGTTGCTTGAGATTGGGCTACATTTGTAGAACTTTGTGACTTCTCCAAGAGGTTAACTTCTGATACTGTTCCTACAGCAGGCTCACTGATGCCACTTGGGTCACTGTCAGAGCCATCTACAGAACTACTGGTCCTTTTCATCTGGTTTGAAAAGGACTGATACCCTTCTGCATCCTGTCCTCTTAGTGTTTCATGTATCTTTGACCCTGATGAAGTATCAGGAGCCTGAGCAATGCTTAGAACCCTATCAAACTTCAAGTTATTGCCCTGTGCATGTAAAATTCCAGTCGCAGCAGCTGTAAGCTTTCCACGAACATCTTCTGGTACGGCATCTTGTAAAGCTTTCATAAGTGTCTCTCCTTGACCCACAGCAGTCAGGACCTGGAAATTTCTCACTAACATCATTGCAATTAAAAGATTCTGAAACTAAGCAACAATATGCATAAATGTCCATTACAAATGTTTCACAAACATTGAAAAAAGAATAAAGAGAATCAAGTGTCCCCATGCCAGCAATTCGAGACAAAATTAGGAAACAAGTTTTGAGAAAATGTTTAGTCCTTAAAAGAATGCATAGTTCTCAACATCCCTTCACATGTATCAGAAAGATTGAGAAGCCAACAATTTACATTTGGTAGAAAATAACTTATCTTAGTATATGCTGAAAAGAGATGTGCTATGCTTACAGAATTTTTTACACACAGAGCAAACACCCAACACATCACAACCATAGATTGATTGTGTCAGACCCAATATTAAGCCCCACACAATCAATCTATGGTTGTGATATATTGGGTGTGTTTTTTGTGCAAAACATTCTATGGGACTAGAATTAGTGTGCTGAAAAATAAACAATTATTAATAGAAAAAGTATACTCTTACATATTTACATACACAAAATTCTCACATAAAACAAATAGAGATCGTTTTTTATTTGTACTTTTTCAAAATATTAAATAATGACAAGTCTCTATTTGTTGTACGTGAGAATATGAATGTAAACACATGGGAATAGCAACACTGTTATTAATATTTCACAAAAGAAAAGACCAACAAAAAAATAGGAGAGGACAGCACATACATCACATTTCCAATTATTAGCAGGGCACTGCTCAACTTTCAGTAAAGAAAAGAACAATAAACTTTTCTCCGCTACAGAAAACGTTTGCAGTTCAATCTTATTCTCATACATCTCCATCAATGTCCCTGTGTTTTGGCTATTTTCTTCTTACTATCTCGTTTATAGGTGTTGAGACAAAAATCTCTGTTTACATAGCTGCCTAATTTAAATTTAAAGATAAAATCGATGCCATATGTTTAATTTAGGTAAGAAAACAAGACCATATTGCAAATCTGCACATGTATACTTGAGAAACTGACCAAAAACAGAAAAGACACACACATTCACTGGGAGTATATAAAGAAAAAAAATCTCAAGTAAAGACTGAATGATATAAAACAAAGTAGTCTATTGAAATGATAACAAGAACAATTCTTCCAAAGAGATAAATGATAAAACAACCATATTAACTTATTTAGCAAACAAATGCACATAAATGCATAATAGTCCCACACACATGCAATTATTGATTCTAAACCCAATAATTCTCATTGTGCCTTGTTCTTTCAAGGCAAAAGATGATTAAAGTCAGGAAAGAGAGATTAAGAAACAAGTCCAATCACAGACATGACACCATGGCCCTGAATGATATAAGTGATACCTGTTTCTTTTTCTCTTCTGTTAGAGTACCAGGCACAGTGACATCAAGCATATTCATTACCACTTGTGCTGTTTGTAGAACTTGACCGTGTTCTTCATCTACTGAACCAACATTCTCCTCTTTAATCACATCTACATCAGTGGAGCTTGTCTGCTGTGATGGAACATTTCCTACTTGCAAGCTGGTATTTCCAAGCTCGGGTTTCCTTTGTATATCTTGTTGGGACCTAAAGCGGAAGTTGGCAGCATTCTTACATTCTTCAATCATATCTTTGGTAGGGTCAATAGAATATCCATTAAATGCATCCAACCGAGTAAGATCCAATAATTTGCTGACTTTGGCATTGTTATCTGACATTATTTCCTCTACAACAGCTAAACCTTTTGAAGGATTTATGGTAACATCTATATCTTTAAGAAGAGGATGACGGCCCTTTAGGAGTCCAAGCTCTACTGCTGTAAGCCACTGCATGTACAACATGAAAAATATCACTTGCAAGAATAGAGTGAAAAAACTTCCCAGGAGTATAAGTTTTGTTCAACAGATACGTACCTCAAGAAATTAGGTGAAAAATAGCTACTGCTAGAATATTGGAACTAGTAATATTGAATATAATACCAATAAAAAATTGAATGCAATATAATCCCTATGTATTGTGCAATATAAAATTCTGTCCAACAAGAAAATACTCCGGAGAATTTATGATTTAGATTCACATTCCAGAGATTGAATAAATTCTCATCAGAGCATCAAAAAATTGACAAATGCCGCCTATGCAAGAATTTACACTGACACATCAGACACGTGGACTTCATAGAAAGGTGCAATTTTATGTGGTAAAGTTTAAAGGCATTTAGTATTTACTATTTAGCTTCATTTGAACATCAATTTGTGTGAACTAAAAGGCCAACATGGTTTCTTTACCTACACATTGTATAAATATGGCCTTTATCCATAGAGAAGTCATGGCTATGAAGTTTAGGACAGGAATCCTTTGGCCAATGCAAGAGGAACATTCAATAAAATAAGATACTCATCCATAATTAGACAGAGAAGAATAGTTACCTCAATTGAAAGATACTGGCACCAAGATATAGCAGAGGTATCAGAATCAATAGCACTAGATGGTAAACAAGAACATAGAAGCAGGCTTGTGAATGGGTTTTCTGCAATTAAATTGCGTGGAATTGAGAAAGCTGGAACTGCCCCATCATCGCTCTGTTAAAAATTTGCCACTGTTTAAGATTTCTGTATGTGTGCATACATGTATGGAGGAATTAATACTTACCAAATAAGAACTAGTATAATTTTCAGTAGTTAGTAAAACAATGGAGCACACATGAAAATTCATCCATGTTAGGCAGAGTAGAAATGTTTATGAACCATTGACTTGCTGAGTGATGGGTACTTCCTTGAACACTGTCAAATCCAACAGTGATGAGGAAGGAAAGACAGAGAGCGACAGAAGGAAGGTGATACTTTCATTTGCTGTCTTCTTTTGTAAGCTACTTATCATGGTGAACCCTAATCCCAAAAGTATAATAACACCAAGAGGCCATCACGAAAGACGAACTAGGACAACTAAATAAGAAAAACACTCAAAGCAGTTTGACCAAGATGAGTCAATAAAGTAAGACCTGCTTACCTGTATGAAGAGAACTGGAATTTTGACATCCCCAATCACATTTCTTGTGCTGGATTTTGAATAAAAATCTTCAATAGCCCCAAAGCCATAAGATACCATAGATATTGCTTCTTCAAAATCGCGCACAGATTCTGCCCTTAGAGCCCTTTCCACATCAAAACCTTTTGTTTTTCCTTGGAATAGCTCCTACAGAATTAATGAGCTTTTAGTTAATTCATAACCGCATTGCGTTATTAGAACAAGTCCAAAGTATAACAAATCAAAATATGTCTTTCTTAAAATCAGATGGCATGCAACATCAGAACAGGGAGCTAGGCAAAGAAGGAAAAAGAGGGGCAAAGGCTGAAAGCAATTTAATCACCTTGTTGGTTCTCAATATATCTATTAGTCCACCAGTTAGTTTCTGATCAATGGCAATGTGATAAGGAGAGGACCTTGTAGCTTCCTCTATATCAAAAGGATTGTCTATGCATATGGTAGCTGTCAGCGGTGTTCTCTCCCCAGCCTCCACCAGGTACTTTGTCAACATGTTCGCACCAAATCCCCAGCCAACACCCATCATTGTTGTCCATGGCCTTGCTGTATTGATATTCGTTATAGCTGTGCAGATATCATCGCTGTCAGCAGCTGTAAATAACCTACAGAAAATAAAGTAGTTAAGAAGTCCCCACCATCAGCTGTGGTTGCCATGAGGTTCTAACGAGAAAAGTTGATTCCCTGTCCGTTTCTAATGAACAGCCATTGCCATCTTCCCAAAAATGAAGATGAAAGAAGACAAAGAAGAAGAAGATAGAGAGAAGGTATCTTTGGTTGATAAGATGAAAAATTAAGGTAATAAGGAAGAACAGCGGTTCCCACTCTCTCCTCTTCCGGCCACCCAACCATCTGCACTCTTTTAGAATGTCAACACACTCTACCCTGCCCCAGGACCACGACCATCATCTTCCTATCATTCACCCAAGCTCCACTATACCATGCTTTGTCACGAACAAGAATCACCATATTCACCCCTACTCCACACCTTGTTTTCCAATGTAATTTAATTATTTTCTCATTAATACTCATACGCTAAAGATATATATTATCACTTCGATGCAACATACTTAACCATCGAGCTGAATAATTCAATCCGAGGTAACAACCTAGGACTGACAGCATCTATCTCGAATTGGATGTACTCAATGTTAAAAAAAGAGAATTACCGGGCTGTGGTGAGAGGTGAACGAGCACATCCTCTGGGATTCATCACGACAGGGAAAAAACCCCTCTTAAGAGCTTCAACCACAAATGACCTAATATTTGTGTCCATGCTCCCTTCAGGGGTCCCAGGAACCAGCAACAACGTAGAATCCAATCCGCGCTCTTCTTCTAAGTTCAAATTCGCTGGCCAATCCAAAGAAATCACACCTCCATCGTCCGTGGTTATGCACACTCTTTGATAAGTCCAGTTCGCGTCTTCCAAAGCTCTCTCTCCGCTCCTAACTTGAATCCTGCCCCTGTCAAGAGTCACATAGTGCTTCTCCTCTTTCATAAGCTTCTCATTCACATCTTCCAACAATTCCGTGCCTTGAAACGATATCGACGGGCAGCGTAGCAGCACAAAACGGTTAAACGGCGTCGGACTAGCGAACAAGATCCACTCCCCGATATCCAAAACCCCAGAATTCTCCCGCGATTTGTATCGCGACAAGTGAAGCGCGACCCCAGAAGCGAACCCCAATGCGGGAGCGATCAAATCCAAGGAATTCACAGAAGGGTGCTGGGTAATTAAGCTGTGGAACAAGTTCCAAAATGGGGTTGTTATCAGGGAGCCCAATTCATTCTTGACGGCGAGTCTCCGATTGGGTTTGATCCTTCGACGTCTGTAAACGCGAAATTCGCGAGCTTGGAAGGGTTTACTGGGCAAAAACGAGAGCATGCAAAGATGGGTATTGGCGGTGTAGTTAGAGGTGAAGCTCATGAGGAAGAAGGTTGCGGATTATGGATTGAATTCAAGAGGGTATGGAGATATTAAGCATAAAAATGAATGACAGAAAGGCAGAGGAGCTGAGCGCGGAAAAAGACAAAAGAAGAGAGTGGAGAATTGAAGAGAATGCATGAAGTTGGAGGTGGGGACGGCGGTGGGGTTGCTTGAAGATTTACCCGCCACGGAAACATATGGTTCCGTTGAGCCGCCGCAGGCCTAAACGGTTCAAATTGAGTTGTCTGCTAGCCACGTCGGCAAAAGGTTAAAACGTTGACGGGCCATTGATGACGATCAATCGTCGAGGAGCGTGCCCTTGTCCCTATCAATCTATCATCTAGTTAGCTCTTCTTCGTTGGCCGTATTTTTGCCATAGTTAGAAAAAAAAAAAAAAGAGGCTATATTTACTTAAATGCGTTACAGCCTTTTTAACTAATAACATTATGTATTAATTTATTAAATTTTATAATTTAACTTATAAATAATTATTTATATTATATATTATAGGAATTAACTGTAAAAAAGGTTATAAGAACAACATAATTCTGAAAATTTATTTTTCTTTTGTTTTCGTTTTCATAAAAATTGTTTCTAATATTAATTGAGAAAATAATGAATATGTATTTTTATTTTGTGAAAGATTATTATAATTATTTTTATATAAAAGTGATAAATTATTTTACATACACAAAATTTTAAATTTAAATAATAATACAAAGCATTTATTATTGTTTTAAAATTATTTTTCTTAAAATCATTATATTTATATCTCTTAATTAGCTGTATGCATTTATATTTTTCTTAATTAGTAGTGTGAATTCCACTCAAGCAGTCAATTAAAAGTTAAAAGCTATGATATGTAAATTTTCTAAAAAAATGAAGGTGTGACAGAAGAATTATACCTCTTAATTTGCTTGGCTGTTTGCATGGGAATAGGATGTCCTCCATTTAAGAATGAACAAATTTTGCTATCAATTTTCTAAAGTTTTCTTTTTCCATTTGGTTAATTTTATGGTAACAAAGTATACGTATTTATTAATATAACTTTACAAATAATTATTTGATCAAGTAAAATTAAATCAATTTACATAGATATATGTTTCAAATCTATGCAATAAGATTTTTATATTTAAATACTTTAAAAATCAATATGAGCACCATTAAAACCTATAATATTTTTGGTTTTATATTTTAAGCTTATGAAATAAAAAGTAAAAGAAAGAGATGTTTTGCGGCAAAAACAATGCAGCCAGGAGGTCCATTAAATGTTGGACCTACTGCAGTCCATCACTGTTGATGTTGCTGAATGCAAAATGGGGCCTGGATGAACTCATACATTGTTTGCTTGCCGCACTGGGCGACACACCCATTACGAACAACTCTCAGGTGTCTTTCCTTGGCCCAAAACTGATCGCAACCTTTCTCAACCTTCTTTCTCGGCGAAAAGGTCAAAAGCAAAAACATACTTACTAGATTTATAAAAATAAAAATTTTAATAATAAAAACAGAAAAATTAAAGTGATTGTGTTTGTTATCAACATGATTCCTAGCCAATAATAAGAAATGATGAATGTTGCTTTCACTAATCATAATTATTAATTAGTGATTAACAAGTTTAAATTTTCGAAATGTCTTTTCCTACACAATTATAATATTTTACTCTTTATTAAATTCTTTCTCCACCTTATTCACTCCACTTGAGAAGTGTTAGTTTCACGTCTTTGAAACTATGTTATTAAGCTACGTTCATTATGTAAAACAAAATAAGTTTATAAAAAAATATATTTTATACTTTAGTATTTAAAGTAAATCACTGTTATGTAACAATCATAATCACTCACGTGAGTTTAAAAATGTGAGATTATTCTTTTTTTTTCACTCTCACTTTATTTAAATACTTTTCTATTGATAATAGTGGGTACATTAACAGAGAGACTCATTTAATAATAATGATTCTTTTTGAGTTTAAGATTAATTTGGACTCGTCAAAAATAATTAAAAAATTAATTAATTATTAAATTAAAAAAATATTTAAATTCAATTAACAAGTTTGAGCTATCATACTCCAAAAACAGTTCAAACCGTTCGTCTTGGGGTGAGATTTTTCCTTAAACTATTTAGGCTAATTCTAAAACTGGTGATGATTGGAATCAATGTCAGAGAAATCATCATAATTTGTTTATGTTTGTGTAAGCTATATTCATGAGATATAAGACATAGCATATATAATCAAAACTTTAAAAAGAACCATCCCAAATGGTTTGCGCAACCTCATAATAGCCTACAATGACCAGGTTATTGGGTATTTGATAATCTGTTATTAATCAATTTAAGCATGATTTGTATAGCTGATTAATCACAAATTGAAGGATAGCATCAAGCACATGGGAAAGACCAATTAGTGGTAGCTTATCTCTCAGACAATCACATGCTCTGCGTCACTTAGATAGGGTGAGAAACCATATTTGATATCCATGCCTTGTCTTGTTTTGATGTCTTTTTTCATAGACGTCACTTGCCTCTTTATGCAAATACAATGCCTTTTACTTTGAAGTCATGGAGCAATAGTTTTTTGCTTTTATTTAAAGTTTAAAAGAATGCATGGGACAAAATAGAACGATCTCAAAGAAGATAGCCACACTGCCGTGCCAAAATGGTGTCCTTACTGAGAGAATGGATTCGTTGTCTTTGAGGATTTATGACTTTATTGATTTTAGATAAAAATAAAAAAATAAAGAGGTTTTTAATTATAAATTTCTTTTTTTTTTTACTATTTTTAAAATTCTTTTTTTGATACTAACTTCTCCTTGCTTTAAGATTTCTAAAGTCATGACATTCCAGTTCTCTCAATGATAAGATTTTGTGTCTCCAAGTGGAGAATCAAATTGCATTACAATACAAACTCATCAAGTGATGGCCTTTCGTGCATTGATTCTGACCAAACCAAATTGGCCCAAATTGATTAAAATCAAAGATTTGCAAAATCTGATACACTATGTAATCCCTTAAAACACATGCTCATCATAATACCTACACATTAGGCTCTATTGATAATGTAACCGGGAGTCAATAAAAAGGTGAAGTGAATCACACGCCAAAGTCCAACCCAACTGATTCAAATACTGAGATTTGGATTATTTTCCTGAGCAAGCACATGCTCTTGTTCACTCACAATGCCAAACCCTAATGGCTATTTTTGCATTGTCTTGTTTGTCATTTGAATGCAACGATGAAATTATTATTTTTTTATGACCTTAAATTATTGATAAAAGCTAGAAAATAAGACCTCTAAGTATTAGATATCTAGACAGCTGGTTTGCTAGCTGATCCATAGATGATCTAAGATATTGAGTCTCCAGTTGGGGAATCAAATTGCATTAGGGCTCATAATTATTAGCTTTTGTTCATTGATTCTGACCAATCCAATTTGGCTCTCCTTCTTTCAACTCTTACTTTTCATATCAATAAATTAAACATCTAGTTATTGTATGTATTTTAGCTAACAACGATATAATAACACGATAAATCTTGCATACATTTAAAAATAAAAATAATAATTCATAATTATTTATTTATAATTTATATGTAATTTTATTTAAATCGATTTATTGTACAATATTGATTATTTTCATATTTTATTTTACTAAATAAATATTATTTTTCATTTAATTAAAATTATATACAAATTATGAATTGATAATTATAAAAATACTAATAACTCCTTTAAATATCCTTACAAAAGGGTACACTTGGCCCCAGAACAATAAGTCAAAAAGTACTTATAAAGTAATCACATTTAAAACCTGAAAAATAATATTTAATTAATTACTATTAGAATTATATTTGAGCCTCTCCAAACATAATTTTAGAGCCGTCTACCCTCAGCCGAACAGGTCCAAATGGTTATGCAACATTAACTTAATAGTGAGATGACAAAATTATAAGTGTTGATTTGTTGAAGTGATGAGATATGTATATATATATATATATATAGAGAGAGAGAGAGAGAGAGAGAGAGAAGCATGGGCAACAAGCAATAGCAACACGACAGGGATATATATATATATATATATATATATATATATGAGTTAATTTATTGACGAAGAGATCAGTAAAGGAGTCGTTCAAGAGAATATTAAATAACATTTTAATTAAGTTAGCTTAATATTGACAATATATAGGCCGGTTAAGTAACATATATAATTATAATCCATTTGTCAACCTATAGTCTATCGATTATAAGTGGAAAAAGGCATAAACGAGCTAGGGTTAGTTTGCAACTGTTGATTGGTGCCCATTCTAGAGAAAAATAAAGATGTTTCCATATGTATTTTATTTTTATAAAAAATTTATAATTTGTGTATAAGTTTAGGTTTCACAAAATATAAAATTTAATAAATTTAATTATAAAAATTTTATATAATAAAAATTTATTAATAAAAATTACAGTACTCTATAAAAAAATTTAAATATATTATTGTTTATAAATTTAAAAATAGTACAAAAAAAATTGAAGTAATAATAATATATAAAAAATTTTAAAGAGTATTTTTTATTTTTAAAAAACATTTTTTAAATAAAAACTATTTATCAATAAATTTTTTAAAAAAATTCTAAAATTTATATCAATAAAACAACCCAAGCTAAAGTCCAAAAAAAAAAAAAGAAAGACTCAAGCTGAAGTAATGATAACGTTGCGTCGTTCTAATTGAAAATCAATCAACGACTAGAAGTTGATTTAAAAAAAGGATATATGGTACAGGGTAATGGGCTGGAGAGCTTGGCGACATTCTGGCACATGTCTGTCGCTTTCGATGATACGAGAGAAATGATAATTAAATATGGCACTGCGACAAAATCAAAGCCATTCTCTACACTGGATCGCCTTGGCCTTGTGACCGTCCATTATTTGGACAGTGACACAGCCACTTTCCAGTTACAACTTATGCTTTACAATATTTGACTCCTCTTTCAGACTTTTCTTTCCTGTTGCACGTGTGTGGGGCTGCCACCTTAATCAACTGTACATGAACCACATGTATCTAAGCATTTCCAAACACTTATGCTTACTTTTTTTTTTTTTTTAATTCATTTTTGGGTGAGGGTGCACAAATTATCCATTTGACCTGACTTCAGGTAATCTGATTTAATTTGTCACTCTAATACTTATATATCAATTAATAATGAATTATATTTTTATTAAAATTGATTGATTAAAATATATGTAAAATTTATATTTGATTAAATTTAATTGATTCAAAATTGATTTGTACATTTTTTTTGTCAAATATTTTCAAATCCAATTAATCTTTTTCTCCAGCCAAACTTGAATCTAACCCTTATTTCTCAGTTTTAATCAAAATTTATAATTTTAAGTATCAAAATCATTATAATTTTATATATTTTTTTTACAAGACTCACATAATAAATCTTAACACATAAAAAAAAGACAAAATTACTGTAGCTTTAATATGCAAAAGTGGAAAATTTTAAATCCACTCGAGTTTTTCAAACATTTAGTAATTCTATTTTCTTTAATTAAATTTTTAAAAATTTTATTAAAATATTATATTATTAAATTTTTTAAATTTTATAATTTAAATTATTAAATTTAATATATCATATTAAATTAGGTGAGATTTTTATAACCCGATTTAACGAGTTTAGCAAAATTGTTTTCACTCCTTGTTACAATGGCGCAGTCATTTTTTATTCATAGTTTTGTGGTGACTTCTCATTATTAATCCTGGTGAAATTCTAATGGCTCTTTTGAAACAACACTACAAAACTTAACGAAGAAGAATGAACATTTAGAAACGACGTTACAGTAACGTCACAGTTCACGATTGACAACGCCAAACACCAAAATGCGCTGCTCGTTTTGCCCATTATCTAACGGGAGAATTACGCGAGCCAGGGTCCCACTCTTCCGGCCCCGTTAGTGGCCACTGTATTTGAATCGTTTGACGATTACACCCCTCCTTCTCCCCTTTATATGCGAACCTTCCCTCCTCTTTCTTTGTTCCCCATAACCCCAACTCGCTCTCTGTCTTTCTTTCTATCAGTCACTCTGCTTCTTCAAGCTTCAAACCAGAGAACCTCCGTGGCAGAGCTAAGATGGCGAAAGGTGGGAAGTTGACGAAGCTCAAGTCATTGCTCAAGAAATGGAACTCATTTGGCAACAAGCCGAACCGCACCAGCATCAACGCCGTCGCGGACGACGAATCCTCTTCCATTTCAAGATCAGACCTCCGCCCTGTCTATGTCGGCAAGTCCCGAAGGCGCTACCTCGTAGGCTCCGACGTGGTCAACCATCCTCTGTTCCGAGAGCTAGTGGAGAGGTCCCGCGACTCCGAGGACGACGACACAATCAATGTCGCATGCGAGGTTGTCCTGTTCGAACACCTCCTCTGGATGCTCGAGAATGCTGACCCCCAACCCGAGTCACTTGACGAACTCGCCGAGTTCTATGCTTGCTAACCCTGCAAATGAGCACTGGGAAGAACCATTCATTATCCAGCGGCTATATTTATATAACTATATATACATACTCTTGCCTATTGTTGATTGTATTTTTAGTAATAGCTAAGATTCAGGGGAGAGTGATTGATCCGTACAATGCTATCTTCCCACAAGTTTAATTTCAAATCATGTAGATTTTTTTTCTATTGCCAATAATTTTGGCTTGTTTTGCTAGAAATAACCTTGATTTAGATTTTAGAATGGGAGAGAGGGCAAATATGTGGAGCATCTCTGCTGGGGTTGTGTGTTGGAAATTGTAAGCATTGTTAGAGAAAGTCCTTGTAACCTCGTTCATTTCACTTTACAAGGGTTTTGTTTATAACCAAAAAGGTGTTTACCTGTTTGTCAATAAGCCTGCCTTAGATAAATGCTTCAGAAGGAGAATGTGAAAAAGGTTTTTGCCTAACAAACAAGTGTTGCAGTTAAAACTTCAATTTTGAGCCTTTTTCTTTTATCAGGCTGTGGAAAATTAGTATTTCCTGCATATGGATAATGTGATAAATTATTATTTATATTATTTTACTGATATAATTTTATAAAAAATAATCATAGTTAAAAAATTACGTCAATAACGATTATTAATGATTAAAATATACTACATAATCTATTTAACGTGTACTGAATGACTTCATGTCTATGAGTGCTCCATGATAAGTTGATAACAGAAAAAGTTACTGGAATTGTGCACAAGATTGCTCAAGAGGGTCTTATTTTACTGACAGGAAAAAATGGAAGCTGACATAGTTGCTACATAAATGGAGACGATAATCGAAGGCTCTAGAATTTGACTGGACAGGGATAAAGTTGTGTTGTTTTAACATGGACGACACAACGCTTGCCCCAGCATATTCACTGGTTACATCACCAACAGTTATTGGAGGGAATAAGGAAGCATGTGCTGTGTACAAGCAGACCATTTAACAACTATTGCTGCAGAGTTGCTGGTCTGAGTCAAAAATGGAGTCTGCTTACTCTTTCACACTCCAAATTGTTTCATTATCAAAGTGTATCAGTTACTAATAATTAGTAAGAGCCCATACTTGGTGATCTTTCCCTTCTGATTTATTGACATATAGTCTTGTATTTAGAGTTTCCACCAGTTTAGGCCATCTCTTTCGGTGTTTAATGAGATAACGTGAATGTTACCAGCTCCACTTAGTTTGACATAGCAAGAATTTCTCGTGTCCAAACTGAACAAGACTGGCATTTGCTTCTAAACAACATTCATTCAATGATTGAATTGACCTTGGTTGTTGGCAGGGGTAGTGAACTTGCAAAGCCGCATTTGGCACTGAGAAAAAAAGGGTAAGCACCCAATTTTGTTCCTGAAATATATCACTGGCATCAGTCCCTGAAAAAAATTGCTATAAACTAATAGCTTGACACTATAAAATTGCCATTAGTTAATGGCTAATGGTGACAAATTTTTTAAGAGTTGAATCCCATATTAATATCATTTTAAAGAGTGAGGTTACTAGTTATGACAATTTTGTTTGTGGGACCTAACTTTAGAGAGAACCTTGGACAAAACCTACAACACGAGGTAGCTACAGTAAAAGTCCATATTCTAGGACAGCAGTGATGTCAAGAGCTTTTGCCTTTAAAGGAGGCAGGCACCAAAGACCTAAGCTTGTGCACATAAAAGTTGATGAGATCATTATTAATACTAGGTTCTAAAAATATTACCTAAAGGGAAGAGATATGTACACAAGTCTGCCAGAAATATATATAGTTTATGATACAAATGATTAGGTTGTTGGAGATTCTTTTGCCCAAACGTACTCACACTCTCTGTAAGCGCGCTCAGTTGGTAAGTATGGGAAGGAAAAAGAAGAACAGAGCTTTTTGTTAAGCTGATTGAAGACTTTACATCGGGGAATCTTAATTTAGCAGGTGACCCGAAAATGGTTTCGGACACGCAAGAGATAAGACCGAGGGTGCCTGTGTAAGCTGTATGCTACGCGTTGCCAAGCTGCCATTGCCACCCAATAAAGGCGGTGCTCACTTCCACACCACAACAACTAGTGGTCTCAGAATATCCCAATCCGATAA
The DNA here is from genome assembly GCA_037013595.1 of Dicorynia guianensis. Classification (NCBI taxonomy): domain Eukaryota; kingdom Viridiplantae; phylum Streptophyta; class Magnoliopsida; order Fabales; family Fabaceae; genus Dicorynia; species Dicorynia guianensis. Next base: position 23,422,897 of record JASUAB010000015.1, read on the forward strand.
TCACGATTTAGATAAGAACCGATGAGTTTCCAAATGATTGGAAGCTATAGCCAACAATGTTTTGTTCCTCTTTTGTCTTTTTGCTTTTCCCATGTACTTTTCTAATGAAGGCTAATTATTTTTATTTTTTTAAAAATATTGTTTATAATTTTCAAATTATAATTAGATATCTGAATGAATATCTCTTTTAAATAATTTTTTTTATGTATAAAATTGAGTCAAACTCAAAATAATTTAAAGTGCCTTAACTCTTTTCACTCAAAATAATTCATGTTAATAACAGAAGGACAATTTTTAAAAATGCGTGTGTATAACCTAATTAGTCTTTGCTTCCCGTGAAGGGGTGGGTTTGAAATTTGAACATGTATAGAGTGTGTTGAGCAGCCTGCCAGCTACAGTTTAGTTATCTTTAGCATCTTGGAACTCAGAACAAATTAACCACCCCCACCTTCCATCCTTTGACGACTTTGAAGGAAAAGAAAAAGAATAAAAAGGGGAATTAATAATAAATTTAAATTAATAAATGGAAAGCAGTATGGACTATGGAGAGAAACAGAGAAAATTAGTTTAATGAAATGAAGACATGTTCCCTAGAGTGGGGTCAAGTTGATTTGCTATGTAGAAATAGTTTAGAGGGAAGGTGCACCGAACTTTTGTTTTATTATATAAACAATGCCAGAAACACAAGTTATTTGGGGCTTGAATTGAGATAATGGCAAATATAATTTAATTATATATATATATATATATATAGAGAGAGAGAGTATGCTTACAAGGGTGAATTTCATCTAATCTGATTTAAATTAAAAATTAGTTTAAATTTGCTTAAACTCTAGCTAGCTACTTACCTTCATCCATTTTAAGTTTTCTTAAATTAAGATAGCATTTGTCTTGGAGATAGTAGAAAGGATTAATTAGAAGGAAAATAATGTTAAATTTAGGTATTAATGAAAAAAGTGTGAGAGAATTTGTAGTTCATTTTATCTGAGATTGACACTATCACTCTTTAAAATTATAAGTTCATAGAACACAATACAATTAGTATTTAAGCTATTTTTCATAAAAAAGGTGGTCTCAGTTAAATTATTTATTTTCTCGATTATATATCTTTGATTTATTTTATAAAATAAAACCAATTCTTAAAAAAGCATGAAATACATTTAAGTTTGATGCTTATTACTTGAACAAAACATCATACTAAAAAATGCCATTATAAGGAACTTTTAAAGTAATTAAATAATTTGAGGACACATAGAGACAATCACTCTATTTTTACATTTTTAATATTTTAACACAATTTTTATTTAATTAAATTCAGATTATAAAATTTATTAGATTTTATATATTAAATTATTAAACTCAACTAATCTAAAAATTTATATTATTAAATATGAGTATTTTATGAGAATTAAATTGTAATAAATACAGATAAATAATCACCTTAATCGATTGTTAAAGGTTTTCTTTATTAAGGACAATTTTGAAGATTTCCAAAGATGGAATTGTAATATTTGTGATTGGCTAATCAGAAACATAATATAAAACGAATGATATTGAAAAGGAGTCAACAACCATTTCTCTAAATTTACGGCTACCGTTTGTACGGTCAATTAATTCTTGGGTTTGGACAACAAACTCTAAATTAATTAAAGATCTTTCCCTTGTATAAGTTTTGTTTGTTTAGATAATTATAATATTAAACAAATTAAGCGGTCAACTGGAAGAATTGTAAAGGAGAAGTACTGTTAAAAAGAGAAGGTTATCTCTACCAAAAGAAAAGAGAAAGTAATTAATTTAATCAGCAAGTTCAAACCTTCAATTGGTGCAATTAATGTGATGTTAGCATAATCACCATCTAATTTTCAGTAGTTCCCAACTATCACAACATATATGTTTCTAATCCACAAGAATTAGACTTTAGTTGCCAATCAATTCTTGTGGGCAATGCCTAACCTTTTACAAAGCACTTCAAACACCTACTTCAATCTTTAATCCAAATTAAAAAAAAAAAAAAACTCATATCTTGTTACATTTTTTCTTTCATAAAAATCATCTTGTTTTAATAAACAGAATTTATAAAAATTTTATTTTAAAAAATTAAATTATTAAATTTTATAATCTAAATTATGCATTTGATAAATTTAACACTTACATTCATTTTTATAAAATTTTAATAAATCTGATTTTATAAAACTAACATCTTCGTTCTTCGCATTGCGTGTTTAATCCTCTGTGAATGAGGTTAGGTAGCGTATTAAAATTGTCTTTCAATTGGTACATTGAACTTTTTAGGTGGAAAGAAAAATAAAGAAAAAAAAGGAAAGAAAGGACGAAATAACGAGATTATTGATAGCCATCCCATCGTCAGGATCGAACACGACGAAGGCTTATCACAGAAGGGGAAGGGGATGAGGGCCGCCTTTTGCGGATTTTGCTTGATATGCTCCCTACAATGAATCTTGGATCCTGACGGGAACAAATATTTTCACAACATTTTTATTATGAAAATTTTTATAACTAAATAATGTGATAAGTTAATTTATTAAAATATATAATTTAATTTAATAAATTTAATCTTTTATTTTATATTATAAAAATTAAATAAAAATAAAATTATTAATCATCTACGTCTATAATTAATACGATCAATAAATAACATTTGAATAAGTAAATTATATTTATTATAATATTTTATTTTATTTAAATATAATATTTAATTTTATTTATTTAAATATTAATTAAAAATATATTTAATATTAATAAAATATTTATAAAAAGAATATTAAATTAATATTTTAATATAATTTTATTTAAAAATTATATTTTAATTCAGTTAATTATTTTAAATAATTAATATTTTGATAAATTATATTTTTTAATCAAATAATTATATTTATTACAAAGTATAAATTTAATAATATATATCATTATGAAAAAAAATTTAGATAAATATAGAAATATCTTAGAGATAAGTTTAGTTAAAAAAAATATAGAACATAATTGATCTTATTTTTTACTAACTAAACTCATCTTAAGATGTCTCTATATTTGTATTAAATTTTTTTAATAATCATATATATTGTTAAATTTATACTTTATAATAAATATAATTATTTGATTAAAAAAATATAATTTATCAAAATATTAATTATTTAAAATAATTAATTAAATTAAAGTATAATTTTTAAATAAAATAAAATTAAAATATTAATTTAATATTTTTTATAAATATTTTATTAATATTAAATATATTTTTTAATTAATATTTAAATAAATAAAATATTATATTATATTTAAATAAAAATAAAATAAAATATCATAATCAAATATAATATAATTTACTCTATTTAAATTTTTCGGGGCGAGTGGGTGGCGAACGGGGAGGGCCACCCCACGCGGCTATATGGGTGCGTAACCACGTGAAATGGGATTTCTTCTTCTGTTGGTGATGGTAGTTGGCATGTTAGTGTTGGAATTTTTGTCGCCAAATTTATGTGGTACAAACATCACACGCCTATCAGGGTTTACTGTCTCCTTCGAATCCTTCCTACATTTTTTCCAGTTTCCTTCATTATTTTCAAAAAATTTTCGATCATGAATTACACTGCTATGCCAAAGTACATGACTAGATGTTATCAATTCGAGTGCTTCCAAAGGCCCGCGAGCCTTTTCCGTAGGGAAATAGTAATGATTCATAGTGTTACTTTGATCATCTATTCAACCAAATTATAAGTATTGCAAAATGAATGGAAATCTATTGAAATTTCTCAAAGAATGTTGTTATCTATTCGAATGGTACTTGGTTAGTTGGTTTTGCGAAGAATCATAAGAGCGGAGGCATGTTGGCCGCAGAACTCTGAGGTTTTACCCTGGACATGGAGTTTGCTTGGTCTCAAGGTATCTAGAGACTCTTGGTTGTCGGTTGAAGGAGACTCTCAACCATGCATGGCAGTAATAAGTCTCATCCCTTCGTCCCCATGATCAATCATGCAAGATAAGTGTAGCATAGAGATTGGGAAGTGTATGTGGCCTACAGCTACAGGAAAGGAAATTATGTTTTTCTAGATACATATTGTAATCTTAGTTTAGCTGGGAATTTGGTGAGATAAATACTTACTGTAATTTTTTAATAAATAATTAAAATTTATATTAAAATATAATTATATTATATTTTTTATTTTTTATGTAGATATATAATATATTATATATTTATTATCTCATTATTCAAAATTTCTAGATTCATTGCCGACAACCAACTCACTAGAAGTAGTGAGTCAATATTACCCTTATTCCTTCTTTCGCATTGTCGGTTGAGGGGTAACTTATAATATCACTCCTTCAATGTTGATTGTACACATTACGATCATCATTACTCCTTCGCAGACTAGACACTACTTCCAATTCCTTGCTCTTGAGAAGTTCGGCCCACTTAATCTGGGCTTATGTCCACAACCACACATTGCTGCACATTCAAAAAACGCAGTTGGCCCAGCATTGTATAGGAAAACTGAGCCTGTTAATGCCATCTAAGTTGGAAAAATAAAATAAAATCCTCATCTCCAATCTCCCTTAAGTTTGAATTCTTCAATTTGACACTGCGCCAGACAGAAATAACATTCTGTTACCCTTTCATAGGCAGGCTACAATGGAAGATTCTAGATTGTATATTTATAAAAAAAACACCAAATAAACCATAACCTTTAGTGTATAGCACATTATCAAATGTCATTTTTTTCTCTTTTTTCTTAGGAGGGATCGATTAGTATGCGAGGGGAAAAATAGAAAGAGAATGTTGATTTCAAATAGTCAACCGTTCTATATCAGAACCAGTGAAGGAATAGAGTCAAGGGATGTACTTTTATGGTAAAATCCCGATATTACCCCCTCGCGGAACTTGCCACCCCAATGCTTCTTCATGTTACGTCCCTAGTTGAGGTTGTCAGTCCCCGCCCGGGGCATTATTGATATTTAACCCCCACCCATCACGGGTACTCGCATATAATGCCGCTGAAAACCACCCAGCTCACGCCCATATTTTTCAACATCGCCTCCACGTACTGCCACTGTCTCCATTTCTTTCTTCATTCCCTCTCTCTCCTTCTTTCTCTTTCTCTTAAGTGCTCAACTGTCCTAGACCTTAATCATAATGTCTCCGAAGAAACTAATTAACGTTGTAACTCCGGCGACATGTTTGGCGGCACTCACAGTCACAGTACTCGCTCTCCAACGTGTCCCTACCACCGTTTTGTCGCACCCAAATCCATTGACGCCGGACTTATTGAAACTCGAGGAATGGAACTTTCACAACGTGAGAGTCAGAGACCACCGCGCGCGCAAGACAGTTCTTGGTCGTCCCCTCTTGGACCAGCAGCTAGCGGCTGCGGAGGGCGCCGTTAGAATCGTCAGGGTTCAGAAAGACGGAACGGGGGACTTCAGGATGGTGACTGACGCCGTTAACAGCATCCCGTCGGGGAACACGCAGCGAGTGGTTGTTTGGATAGGGCAGGGTATGTATCACGAGAAGATCACGGTGGACAAGTCCAAGCCATTCGTTACGTTCTATGGGCAAACGAATCATGGGAACCATAACGACATGCCCACCATAACGTACGACGGTACGGCCTTCCAGTATGGGACAGTGAACAGTGCAACGGTGGCCGTAGACTCTGACTACTTTGTTGCCGTCAATGTTGCCTTTGTGGTGCGTACGTTTAATTTCCTGTCCCCTCTTAATTGAATTTAGCGTCTCTTTTTGAATCTTTTCTTCTCCTTCTTATTGAGCTATTAATCCATTTTTTTAAAGCTGTCGCAAATGAAGAGTAAATTATAGTAACTGACATTGTTTCAGTGCAAGTCAGTAATTGGGGCTATGTTGTTAGTAAAAAATCAAAATGTACAGTGTCAGTTACTCATGGGAAAAGGTAGTTTCATAATCTCTACTGATAAAACTCTCATAAAATTTATGGGGTGTTAAAATAGTTAGATATCATAATTTAAAGTATAGAATTAGTAAATTTAATAATTAAAAATTTTTTAATTAAACTTTAGCAAAAGTCAATTTGAAAGGAAAGAAGAGTTGGTTACTCGTTGCTATATTCATGTGTAATGCAATGCATGCCAAAAAATGCTCACGATCGTGGAATCTAACACTTGCTTTGAAAATGTTAGAATTATGTTTATAGTCCCAATACTTCAGTCACGTTAGTAAATATGGTTGAAACAATAATTTTTAAAAGTAAAATAAAAAATAAAAAAATAAAATTATAAATAAAATTATAAATATAAGAATATATAGATATAACAGTACTGACTTGCTTTGAACCCAAGTGATTGATGTGTTGAGCAGTTTTGTTTTGTTCTTCTTGTTTTCCCTCTCATTTTTTATCCATGTACAAAACTAGCGTGTGTTATATATGTTTGTAAACTCTCTCGAGTATATATTATAATGTATTGTTGTGTACGCAGAACTCGGCTCCAAGCCCAGATGGGAAGAGGGTTGGCGCACAAGCGGTAGCACTGAGGATATCAGGGGACAAGGCAGCATTCTACAATTGCAAGTTCATAGGCTTCCAGGACACCTTGTGTGATGACAAAGGCAGGCATTTCTTCGAGAACTGTACCATCCAAGGCACCTACGATTTCATCTTTGGAAATGGGAAATCCCTGTATTTGGTACCGTAATCTACCATAATTCATAAATGATTTTATTAGAAAATTAACAACCATCACATAAGTTTTCCTTAAGCTGTCAGTCTATCTATACATGTGTGTAGAGAAGTACCATAGAGTCAGTGGCAAAGGGTCTGAGTGTTATCACAGCACAGGCCAGGAGAAGCAAGACACAGGATACCGGATTCACTTTCGTGTACTGCAACATAACTGGTAGTGGGAAGAACAACACTTATCTAGGGCGAGCTTGGCAGGGAAGTCCCAGGGTGGTCTTTGCCTATACCTATATGGGTTCTCTCGTCATTAGCCAGGGATGGCTACCTCGTAATAAACATGACCAAGGCAACCAGTAAGTTTACGCACCTCATGAACATTTTCAAGTATATTATTATTGTTGTTGAAGCATATTTATATTCAATGTTCATGATGGGTCTAGCATCTCTCTCTCTCTCTCTCTCTCTCTCTCTCTCTCTCTCTATATATATATATATATATGGTAACCGCAGGTTGATCGGTCTCTCAAATCTGGTTCCTCAACCATTTTTAGTGGGTCAGAATTAACCAAATAAATTATTTTTGGTAATTGTTTTGTTTAATCAATTATGGTAATTTTTTTAATTGAATCTATGTAGGACAATATATTACGGAGAATATAGGTGCATGGGACCAGGAGCTGCGTCATCTGGCCGCGTAAAATATGATAAGGTACTATCTGATGAAGAAGCAACACCCTTCTTGAGCATGACCTACATTCATGGACGAAAGTGGCTTCTTCCACCCCCCGAGCTGTGATCCAATGAATACAAGCACCACTTAATCAGGATAAGAGAAAAGCCTGAAACCTGTGGTTGCATCTGCATGTGCATGCTCCTCCACGTGTCTAGATCTGCGAGTGTCACAACGTCTTCCATAGAGCATAGAAATCGTTCTTGTTCGTTCTGTGTGCTACTTGCTTGCTGTAAGGAACTCTACTGTTTGTGATACAATTATTATGTTGTACATTATCTGAGTTTTGTTGCATGACCAAGTAACAGTCCTCCTATGGACGGGATCCCTTATCCTTTTTTTAAAAAAAGAATGAATCCAAACAGTGGATACAGAATTTTAAAAAATAGTGAAAAAAAATTTATATATTAAATTATAAAATAATAAAAAAAGTTATCAAAATTAATTAAAAAATTAAAAGATCTAACCCTCTATATGTTCCTATTTCCATAAGCTAAATTTCATAAAAACTTGTGATTAAATTAATTCATTGAATTATATAATTTGATCCAACGACTTATACTATTTCTCGTGAAATTTTTATTAAATTCAATTTATGGGAACAGCTAGCTTTTCCCAACTAATTATATTGGCTAAAAAATTTTTATATAAAATTAAGATGGCAGATTATCAGGGGAAGATGAAGATAGCTTGTAAATTATTACTCCAACATTTAGCACGTTCTAGTTGATTATCTTTCCATACTTTGATACACAGTGATGTAAGGATAAGATATCTCAAATGTAATACACCTCATAAGTTAATTATCAATGGTTAAAGTTTCGTTTGAGAGGGATCCGACGAATGAAAGTAAAGTTCCCGTATCACAGCCTTTAAATCTAACTATATATATTATTGAGAGATTAATTCTTGAGTGTATATAATGCATATTCATTTTGTGCACTAGACCATAAGGAATAGAAGTAAGCATAACAAATCACATTTAATATTTCACAAAAAATTTATCGAAAAGAATTTCGACTCTTATTGAATTTCATAATTTAAAGGTGAAACTCAATAAATGTAATACATCATATTAAATTTTGTAAAATTTTTGTGAATTCTTTTTAGTAGAAACAACATTTCTCAAAACAAATACTACGGAAAACGAAACTTTGACTAACAAAAAATTTATTAAAGAGAGAGCAATTGATTTATTAGGTTTTATAATTTAATTTATAAAATTTTATAAATTTTATAATTTAAATATTTATAAATAAATATTTAATAAAATTTAATTAAAAAAACCAAAAAAAAAAAGTTCCATACAAAACAGCACGGTTTTAAAAATGTCATGGCAATCACTAATTCTGATTGGTCCAATGCTATGAATATGAAAACAGAATCAATATAGGGGAACCATGCTACGCTATCATCTCTTCATCATGTGCACCGATGAGATACACAGAAAATGCATGCATAAAGTTCAAAAAAATCTAGAACACAATTTAATTAGTTAACGTTAATAAAGGAATAATCATCTAAAAAATGTTTATGGAGGAGTAAAGCACATGGCCCGATTGGTACAGCTCATGAAGGTATTTGATCGAAGATCATGTTACAGAGCACGTGATGACCAGATATTTTTTCCATTAAAATGAGAAAAACAAGTACATTTTCATGTAGAAGAATGAGTTTAAAAAATGTTCATATTCTTTCAATGAACAATATGAAAATAAGTACACGGAAATTAATTTTTTTACTCTTAATTTTCTTGTTCTTTTTTTAGCAGTGGGGGGGAAGGAGGGGGCGAGAAGGGGGTTTAGGGAGAGAGATCTGAACTTTAAGCAGGCGGCATCTCACAATGAAACAAACGGTAGAGGTAAAGAGAACCAAATGGGGTCAGCACGAGATCAACCACTCAGTTTCATATCCTCAGTGGTGAATGGCTCATTACCATTTGAATAAGCTAACAGAGACTTTAGTTAGAAGTAATGAATCATAGAAACACTCGACGCAGGTCAAATACCATTCCAGAAAGTACATAAACGAGGTTTAATATCACCGTTCTACCAGCAAAATGTTGCCAATACGCCTCAAAAATGTTCTAACTAAAAGTATCCTATCATTCTTCACATAACCAAAGCTAAAAAACTGGAGCTAGCAGAACATGCTTCACACCGGAAACCAGCCCCATGATCAGGTCCGAGTGATTACGTACTCTTCCATGGTTCTTGAATTTTCAGCTGCAATTTCACCAGGAGTCAAAAGGTCAGTGAAACTGAAGATAACAACAACTAATCAACAAGGATGGATCTTCACTACTTTTCTTCCTTTCGTTTTTCCCATGATGATGGATCTTCATAAGCAATATAATAAAGGTCAATGCTATTCTAACAACTCTATTCTCACTCAATTTTCATAATACAGAATCCATATTATTAAATTAAAAGGTCTCAGAGACTAAACTGATCTAATGACCAATGTACTCATTGCAAGTATAGAGTTTTTTCCATATAATAACGGAGAACATGAAGGAATGCAAATTGGGCCCATTCGAATACTGATTGATTATGCAATGTTACATCGATTCAGCATGATATAGAATCTTGACAGTGAAAATAAGATTGAACCTTAAACTCTTTGTCCAAGTTCTTTCCAGTGAATGCTCTGCACTTACTTTCCAATTTCCATAATGGTATCATATCTTTACAGATTAAACAAATTATTTTGCATTTTCTATAACTAAAAGATACTTTAAAAAAAAGAGAGAAAAATGATCTAATGTTTTAGCTATATTATTAATGAGATGTTGAACCATTGCCTTGATTCTAGGGTAAATTTACTACCGTTGATCCAAGCTGAAATGATATAAATAATGAAACAAACATACCGGAGCTGTCATCAAGGTCTTCTTTCGGATGGTTCTCGATGCACTTCAGCAGGTATTTAAAGGTCTCAATCTCGCATGGAATTGTGAGCCCGCCACTTTGGTCAAACCCAAATTCCTCTGCAGCCTTTTCCAGCAACACTTTGAATAGAGAGTGGCTAAGGTAGGCGGTGGGAATGATGAACCTTCGGAGCTCTGGCCCAACATAGACTGCCAAGTAACCTTTGGGAACATCAGGTGGAGGTTCAGGGCTTTGGCAGCTTTCCTCATCTGAGTCACAATTCATAACAGTTGTTAGCCTTCTGTTAACTATTGGCGATATGCCCCCACGATTCACATTTGGATGGTGGTTGATCACTTTTGAGCCCAGGGTGACAGATTGCCACTTCTGGAGTATTTCTTTTAGTCTCACAATCTGCCTGATACCAGTCAGTTTGGAGCCTCCATTGTCATCCATTGTTGAACTTTAACTGCAACAGTTACAAGTATCCCAGGATCGAATTCAGGGTATCTGATTCTAGACTGAAAAGTCTCATCAGATCTTACACTGTATATAAAGATATAAATGAGCCATGATGTGAAAATATGAAACACAAGCAAACAGTAGGACGACGGGACAAAGTTCAGGTTCTGCTTTCCTTCATTAGCTGGCTGAATAAAGGAATTTATATATCAACATATTGAAATTCAGAACTGAAAATGGAACAGCACTGTTCTTTTCTTCTATAAAAGGAATTTCCTCAGATCTTGAACGCATGGCTTGGTCATGACAACTCAAATCATAACCAACCAGTCATCGGCTGCTTGAAAAATAAACGTTCCGTACACCCCATTTCTTATGGGGATAAAATCATATTCCACCCAATGCATAAACAAGGCATTTAACATCTTTAAGTACATTGGAAACTCTTCTAAGTTTCATTTAGTTTTTTAACCTTTCCATTCTCTTTTCCTCCAGATTCCTGGGTCACTAAATTTCTGTACAGAATATTCTATAAAGCTGTTATGGGGCAAATCATGGTAATCCTACATTAAATTTCAGCCACCGACCCAATCAAGTATATGGATCAGTTATGGATATAAAGCACATTCACTTGTGATAATCGCCAAGTGAACAGTATCAAAAAAATAAATTAGGAAGAAAAGGTCCAACATTTCTGTTTAACATATATGAAACTAATATAAAAATTAGGCAACCAGTATCTTCAGTTCCCAATTAGCAATCCAAAATTTTGCAATTTGTTAATTTAAAAAGTTAAATCAAGAAAATAATTATCTCTTGCAAACCCAACACATCTGAACTTTTCTAGCTATATGATGCTTATAATCTGGTGCTCTGTTTCATTTTCATGAATCTTAGATCGGAAAAAACTTATTGCTTTTCCACAAACATAAAATCATCTCTTAAACATTTGGTCTAATTTACATTCCCAGGCATGGTACGGACAAACTGCAAGCCATGATTCACATAGATCCTAAGCAGAAGAAATAACACATTAATAATACAATTAGTCTGCAAAAATCCATAGAACACTTCAATTGCAAATGACCCAAAACTCCAAAGAGACTAATAAAAATAATGATTGATCATGATAATGTTGATCATTAAACTCATTTATTGAATTACAATATATAATACAGCAAGCAGGAAAAGAGAAAATGAAAACGTCAATGGAAAAAGAGACTAAGGATTGGGAAGATTTGAATGCATGGAAGAGATTGGCACCTGAAAAGGAAGAGGGCATTAGCTGTGAACCGGAGGAACAATCGCCATATGGGTAGCGAGCTCTCCTTAGAGAGAAGTTTTGGAAGAAAAATTCTCCTTCTCGGTTTGTCTGAATGAAATCTCCAAAATAAAAACTCGAGATGAATTTTAGAGTTTTTGTTATATATGGCGATGAATTATCGGGGAAAACTTGCTCTCTGGCACTCGCCACTCGCTGAACCGGCGAACTCGGAGACTCTCTGTTTTTCTGTTTTCGTCCTGCAAAGTAACGGTTTATATAAATTTGTGCGCTTTAGCCTTCAGGAACAGCCCGCATAATTTTTTTTAAAAAAATTAAAGCTTTAATTGCACAAAGAGCAACTACGTGTCTCGATTTGGAAATTTCATAATATTATAATTGGGCCCTACAATTACCATTTCATTACTTGTAAAAGCTAATGTGATCATTAAATAATTATGTGACTAATTAAGCGTCAGGTGGCAAATTATATAACATTACTGAATAAATAATTTAGTAAAAATAAATTTTTTTATTTCTTAAAATAACAAAAATGATAATATTTAGTCTTAATTGTACATTAAATATTTGTATTTCATAAATAAAATAATCAAAATTTCTCAATTTTTATAAATTTTAAAAATTTTTCATAAATATTCATCTCATAAAATTATAAAATTTAAATTTTAAAATTTTAAACTCTTAAAATTTTAAAACTTAAATTTTAAAATCATATACTATAAGTCTTAAATCATAAATCTTACTTTGAGATCATTTTGGATGTTGTTTTTTTTTTTTCTGTTGGGGCCATATGGGCCTTTATTTCACCATAAAAATAAAATAAAATTTTGAATTATTAAATTTTAAAATTTAAATATTTATTTAAAAAATTTAAATATTAAATTTTAAGTTCACAATTCTAAAATCATAAATTTTAAATCTTAAATGTTAACCTCAAACTTTAAATTCTTAAATTTTAAATTCTAAATCTTTATTGAAATTAACCATATAAATTACTAATATTTTTAATTATAAATCATTATTATTTACTTTTGTGTATTTTATTTTTTTATAATATCTTTATATTGTTCAAATATTATGTATTTTTTTGTGAATGATTAAAATGCATTTTGATAAAATTTCATGGTCAAAGTTTGACTTTTAAAATTTAAAGAGATATTATTTTATTTAAATAAATGAAAACATTTTCTTACAATACAAGATACAAAACGTTTTAAAATAAGAGGAAAAAAATTAAAATATTGAAGTTAATCAATCAATTTTTTTTTTTTTGTAAAATTTGTAACCTCTCATTTCTTACATTCTAAAATTGAAACACTGTAAATCAAATAGCATGTAACATGTGTGATATCTAAGCAAAATAAATTAGTTAATTTAGAAGAATCTTTTTAAGTGTGTGTGTGTGTGTATATATATATATATGTATAAAATAATTATCTTATTAATAAGAAGGCAATGATGTATAGGATTTAAATTTTTTAATTTTTTAATTTTATTAATTTTTTGTATTTTTTTTAAATTTAATAAATAAAATTTATTTTTTTAATCATATTTTTTCTTTCTTAATTTTATATGTCTTTTTCTAAAATTTCTTTATCTTAACTACAAACGAACGGCAACCAGTGGCGCTGATCTCCAACCGGAAATGGGGGGTTAAGAGCAAAAGGAGGCGCGTAGAGTGGAAGCAATCATCATGTCATGTTAGCTTCCTCTTTTGCAATTTTCTTTAACGGTCACGCAAAGGTAGCGTCACTGATATGCATTAAAAGGGTGGACGCCAGACGGCGGTGCGGTGGGAAGGAATGGGAGAGAATAAAGGTTTACATATGGATTGAGCTCTAAGTGTTTTTGGATCTTGCTAATCACGTTGGTTATGATGATAGCAACAGAAAATGATTACACACCAGATATATCTTGTAGGATGAAAGGTGGAAGGCCCTCCATTTGTTGGGATCGTTGAAGTTAAGCAAAATAAGATGAAGAGAAAGAATGTAGAGTATATACATTGAATTTGGTTAGCTATCAAATGAACAAAGGAAAGACATTGAATCATTACCAAAATTTAATTGGTTTAAATTAAGAATTAAGAATTAAACATGCTACACGCACCAAAATAACACCAACACTAGAGGTAGCAATCTTTTTTAAATTAAAGGTAGTGGGGATATGCAGGTTTAACCAAGTTTAAAATTAGAGGTGTTAAGGTGTTAAAAATATCAATTTTGATTCTGGTCAGTTCAAAATTGTTCAAATAATTTAAAAGTTATGTTTGTAAAAATTCAGCTTAAAAAAATTGAGTTATTTTTTGCTTGACCCTAGTTGGGTCAACCCTTTTTTCTCAAAATTTTTGAATTTTTTATTTTTAAATTTAATCTATCTTTAAATCATAACACAATTTCTTTTCTATTCATCCCTAATCATGACTTAATTCATTTTCTATTCACCAATGAATTATGTAGTTAAATTTTTATAAATAATTTAATAGTAATTTGATATTTGAGATTTATATATTAAATTATTAAATTTAATAAATTTAATAATATAATTTTTTTAAAATAAATATTTAATAAGATTAAATTTATAAATATTTATGTTAATTTATAATTTAAATTTAAATTTAAATTTAAGATTAAATTTATATTTAAGTTTAAATTTAAGATTAAGTTTAAGATTAATTCATTTAATAGCTAACTTTATAAGATTAGAATTAGGTTTAATTTTTTTGCTTTGGTCTCGATTTCTGCTAGCTGAACTTGAGTTAGGGTAACCAGTTTAATAGCTTTATAAAATGGATTAGTTCATCACCACAATTCTTGTTTAAATGAGAAACGGGGTGGACAAGCTCTTAATTTTAGTGGTTAAAAAAATATTAATTCAACTCACGTTATAAGTTGGGTAAGAAAAACTAACTTAATTTAAAATATTATATACATAAATATGTAATTTTATATTATTTTATCATAATTTATAAATTAAAAAAATAAGTTAACTTATATTTTTTAAAAATAAAAAAATAAATTTATCTTATATTTTAAATAAAATAATTTTAATCTATTTTAATATTTTAATTTGTGATAAAAGTCATAAAATTGAATAAAATAAAATTTCAAAATTTTAACTTAAATCATAAATGGATTATATGATCAACTTAAATTGGAATCGGTCGAGTTACAAGTTAAAAGCTAAATTGGTTTATGACACATTATTTTGACATTCTTGGCCCAATGAACATTAAAGTCTACTAATGTTGTCACTCTTATGCTTTACAATCAATTTGTTCTAAGTATCGAGTAATAATTTTGGTAGGTATGTCCGGGATCTAAAATAACCAATTTGTCATCCCTTAGTGAAACGACGCGTTTCGTTTAGGCACCGGAAGAATTAAAGATGCAGCTTTCTCCGCACTGCTTCCCCCGGCGTGTTAGGGTTTGTAAATTTGCAGTTTGACTTCGACTCTTCACAGTCATAGTAGGAGCTCCGAATAATCCAACTATATAGCAATTCCTCTATACATTCGTTTAAGCAGCTTGCCTAATCGAAAATATCGACCACATCGTGCGACTCAGTACGATATTTTGTTCTTAGCCTAAAAGCCCGCCATGCTAAATTCAAAACTAGCCAGATTGGGAGCTTTGATAGCCAAAGATCTTCCAAGAGGTAAATTTTTAAATAATAATAATTAAAAATCGTATTTTCTGGAAATTCACTTTTTTCTTTCTTTTTTTTTTTTATTTGATTTTGCGTAGGCTATCGATTATCTTCATATGCATAATGAGTAAACTCTGATTGCATTGAACCAACAATCCAGGTGATTATCTTTGCTAATGCTTGTGTTTTTTCCCCTCTTGACAGTAAACTTTACATCCATGTCTAGAGCAGCAGGGTATATTCAAAGGGTCAGAAACCGGCATTTGCAACCACCGGTTAGTTAGTTTCTATTAAAAAATTCAACATGAATAATCTGTTTCGTATATTGTTTAATGTCTTTGAAAAGTGAGTGTTCTTGTTTTCCAAGTGTGGTTTTTGAATTGTTTTATGAAAAACTGTTAAGAATCTTGCCAATCTGCAATTTAGTGACAGAACTCTGAAGGTCTATGAATCAAGGGTGAAGTATGGAACTTTTGACGGCATCAGCTGGTTGAGCTAGGAAATTTTATAGTTAATATTGAGGCTAGCCTCTTTCACCAGTGCTGGTAGGGTTTAAGGGGAAAAAGAGGCAACTCTCATAATGCAGCCAAAAGGTCCAAGGTTTTGTGGTTAACCTAGAAAATGAAGATTAAATTGCGATTCGTACTATATTTTAAATTTTCCTTGTTCCGAAGATGTCAAGAAATGTTTATAACTCTAGCATTGTTATCTGGTTCTATTGGTGATGGGTTTATTAGTATCATTTGTTTGTCTTTATGAGAGGGGTTTGGATATCCCTGATTTTTCTTTCTCCTTGATTAAATATTTGAACCAGTCTTTTCTTCAACTGGATGTCAAGAAATTTATTGTTTGGACAAGGTAATAAACTACTAATCCAGAAAGATGGGATTCTGCTGTCAACATGGTTATGAATTTACTAAGATGGAAGACAGAAGAATGGAATTATTTGAAAAATTTGTGAAGCTGGCAGTTGTCTGAGTAAATGTCTACGGAACCAGCAAATTCTATCAAAATTATGCGTTTACAAGTGCTTATTGATTATTTTAGATATAGCTTTATTTGAACTTTTTTATTTCATTGGGTTAAGCATAATTCTTAAGTTCTTAATTTATAAATTGTTTTCCATTTTTGGCAGTTTGAACTGAAGGTGCCTACTAAATTATATGAGGGGGCCATGAATTCAGGGCATTATTACCTTTCTACAATGGCTACTGACAACACTTCTGAGGAAGGGTGTGAACAGAAAGAAACGTAAGTTCGTTTGTTTTGAGATGGAATGAGACACTTTATGCTGCAGTATTTATTTATTTTCTGTTGATATTTAATAAGAATTAAAAGCCTGGTAATGTTGTTTTAATAGTTTTCAGGCATTTGCAATCTTGACGGTGTAGAATACTATAACCACTTTTTGTTAAATTCACTTTCTAAAAGCCATTGTGCTGATAAAACTCCCTTGAAACACGGGGAATTTTCTTGAGTGTACATATTATACTTTGATACACATGGGTGAAAGTTGCGGTCTAGTTGTAAACTACCGACTTCTTGTTTCTCAGCATGAGTTGGACAGATGCTGGTAAGCTCTAGAGGTCTCTAGTATTACTGAATGAAGATTATCTCTTGCTGTTAAGTTCTCTACTCTAATATGAGTTTCAGATATTGTCATAGACATAGTTACTGAAGGTTAAACGTTGTATCAGGTGTCAGCTGTTATATGCTTATGTGGGTGTTTAATTATAGAGCATACGCAATCTTTTAAATAATAAACAACAATAACAATAAGAATAAAGTCTAGTATGAAGGAATGACCATAAGAAGTTATGCTTATCAGTTTATCTGTTAGCTAAGGTCTAGATTATTAACGAAGTTAGAAAAAATTTCGCCTTTGCCAGATTATACTGAAGCATAAGTGCATCTGAAATAATTTTTTGTTGCACTTTCAAATTTCACTGGCGATTATGTTGCTTTCATGGGAGAGTGGCTATGTGATTTAATGAATCACCATGAGTGAAGATAAATGTCTATGCGCTGGCATGAGAGATGCTTTAAGCCATTTAGTAAGAAGTTCAGAGAAAGTAGAGGCTGGAATATGAGGTTGAAATTTACTTATATTTTCATTTTTTTCTAACAGAAAATTCCCAAAGGGATTTGAGGACTTGAAATTGCAAAGAATGTTAATATCGCATGAATATTGAGGTTTAGCATACTTATATGCACTAATATTTATTGTGTACATTTGACCAACCTAGAACTTAAAGCAGTCAACCATGGGGAGATTAATATATGATTATGATCCAGATTTACATTGAAATTTTAACTCTGATGCCTTAAGCCAAATGGGCAACAATAGCAATTTATGAACAGGGATCAGTTGTTGTCGATCACAATTCCTTGAAATGTCCTACGACAAAAATCCTCCTATTTTAATTGTTACTAATAGTTAGTTGCCCTTGGGATAGCTGACTGAGGTATATTGTGGTATCTCTCTCAGACATGCAATAAGATGATGATAGTGGACCATGTGAACAATCAGTCAACTAATTGAAGGATAGAATGGAGTATGATGAAGTATATCAGGACTCTAAATTTCTTCCTCAAACATAAGAAGAAAACTGCACCATTGTCATTGCACTCCTTACACTCTCATTCAACTTTATGCAGGATATCTGTTACTTTTGTGGATAAGGATGGGGAGGAAAAGCATATTAAAGTCCCTGTTGGAATGTCTATGTTGGAAGCCGCACATGAAAATGACGTTGAACTTGAAGGCAAGGGCTCTGACTTCAGTATACTGCTCTTCTACCTTCAAATTTGTCATTTCTGATTACTGCTTTCTTCTATTTTGGTTTCTCAATAATGTTTTTTCAAGATAAAGTGGTTGTTTCATTGGCCATTTTCCTCCCTATTCTGTTCTGGGGGCAATTAAGTACCCCTGCAATTCTATTATTAAGTTTGCTTGTGTTGTTACTGAAGTTGATTTCTTGGTTAATGTTTGCAGGAGCATGCGAGGCCTCACTTGCCTGTTCAACATGTCATGTTATAGTGATGGTACAACAAGGGTGATATATGTAGAATAATGTGCTTTTGGAGCTTGATTCTTTATTATCCTCAGATTCTGTTTCCCATTCGAAAGAGGCCAACTTTTGAACTTTGTGCAGGATGTAGAATACTACAATAAATTAGAAGACCCAACTGATGAGGAAAATGACATGTTAGATCTAGCATTTGGGCTTGCTGAAACGTGGGTTGTTTTTGCATGAACTTATCGTATAAACTATAGTTTTCTCAAATTCTACCTAGACTAATTTTGTCAGTCACTTTGCAGATCACGTCTGGGTTGTCAAGTGATTGCCAAGCCTGAACTTGATGGAATTCGTTTAGCGATTCCTGCTGCCACTCGCAACTTTGCTGTTGATGGTTATGTGCCAAAACCACACTAGAGATGATACAAGTCTAATTTTTTGGGTGCAAACAATGCACCTATCTCAGTTTTGTAGCTTCCATAAGATGGAGTCGCCTTACTGTTTTTATGATGTAAGACGTAATTACCCTCACAAAACTAAGTTGATTGATTTAGTTTGTCAAATTTGACAAAGTGATATATAGAAATAAAAGAAAGCAACAAATATTAAATGTATAAGAAAAAGAGAAAGCAAAACAATTGTTTTTATTCAACCACGCTAGTTTGGTTTGATATGACCGTGAAAGAATAAGAAAAACCTTGTAATACATTATATCATAGTGAAATGTTGTGTTATTCCTCCTATTTATTGCATTGTCTTATATTCTTTTATTCCTTCAAAAAAGTGAATGATGTGGCCGGTCATTTTCTCTTGTAGTTAAATATAAGGGTGGTTGAAAATGGATAACATAGTAAAACTCATTGTCAAAAGGGAAATTTTACTCTCAAAATCTTTTTCTCTTAGGCCTTTTTTGATTTTTGAAATTGGAATTGAGGTTTAGAATTGTAATTTTAATTATGATTTTGTTAAAATCGGAATTAGGTTAGAATTATGAATTTTGTGTTTGAATTATGTAAATAATTAAGACATATTGACAAAGTAAAAAATAAAAAAGGTATTTAGCTGCATTGGTAATCGTAGTACAACCATGATAGCATTCGCAACAGCGAAAATAAAAATGATAATGATTTGATAATGCTAATGATAACAGCAGTGTTAGCAATAGCGATGAGATTTACAAATGGAATCATCATGTTTATAAAATTCACTTTTCATTATTGGATGTAATGGGTTTCGAATACTTTCGGATGGATTTTTACCGTATCCAAATTATAGATGAGTTTTATGAATTTGAAGTGATAATTATATTTTATGAATTAGAAATCAATTATCTATGTGTTCTCTTCAATCGGAACTGTTACATCCACTTGAGATGTTTCCAACAAATATAGCCTACCCACTTAGGATTTCCCTGTCAATTTTATGTCCATCACAGCAACTCCCCGTCCAAAAAATATACAAAAATCTGAACACGAAAACACAGGCACATACATTCATGTCAAAGCAACCTCCGAGAACCAAGATATATTAGACGATCGACACTAGAAACCTAAATTTCCATGCAATTTAAGTGGCTCAGAATTCATGCTTTGCTCTTAAATCTGTTGCTTCATTCATGGGCAATTGGAAGATGAATTAGGAGGGGAACGCATGCATGAGCTTGATATTTGCTTGAACATCAAGTTATCTGAATGAAATGAAATGTGCTAGTGAATTCTACTTGGTTAGATTTTGTGTTACTATCACTGAGAATCATTTTCCCCATGCCGATGTGAGCTAAACGTCCAATAGATTCCAGCCACATCAATTGCCCACTTCAACAAACAATTTGTCAGCTTTGCATTGATTTGTAGGTTCCACCTACACGTCCAAAGTGCTGCTTTCAGAAAGAAATTGTTTCTGGGTTTTTTTGCCTCTGTTCATTTTCAGTACCATTGGGGAGTACAACTAGGCCCAAGCTGCTGCAAAGTACAAGTTACTGTTTTCAATAATCGAATGTACGTGAAAAGGTAAAATGTGAATTTATCTGTTTGATTGACAAAGTTAAGCTGCAAACAACGGTTCATGCAAATTCAAGTTATACTGGTGGAGTTTGAATTGAGTTGTCAAAAGCTAGCTTGAGAGAAGTCCTTCATATTCAGTTCCTGAATTACCACAACGAATACCGGATAAAGACCCCTTAACAAATTAGAAAAGAAGACAAGTTCAAAGCTTTAAAAAAAAAATTACAAAATACGATGTGTCCTGTTAGATTAGTAAAATTTAATTATAAAATTTAATAATATAAGTTCTTTTAAATTTTTTTTTATAATTTTTAATTTTTAAAAATAAAAAATATAATAAATTTACTTTAAGTTGTTTATAATAATTTATAAATTATAAAAATAAAATAATGAGCTTTTTCACCAAAACATGCAAGTTGACTATAGTCTCCTTATTTTTATAATTATTTTGTTTATTATTTTTTATAATATAAAATTTAAATAATTAAATTTCTTAAATTAAGTTGTAAATCTAAGAGATGACTCGTGTCATAGTGAGCAAACAAAACAGGAGCAGAAACCTGGCTGGTGTGGGAGTTTGGAAGGCCAAGGTTTGCGTGGGTGGGTGAGCATGGTGTACGTGTTACATAGGATGGACAGAAAATATAACTTATAAAGTTATATTTTTTGAATAAATTTAATGTTATAATAAATTTGTGTATTAAGAATAAAGATAATAATTTAAATAGATATTAAGTCTTAATCATAGTAAAATTGAAATACAATTAAATAAAAATTTTAAATTAAAAAAAAATTTATCCTTTATGACAATAAGATAATTTAAAATTAAATAAATAATAAACTCTTAAATGATAAATATCAAAATTTTAATTCTTAATTATTTTTTTAAATAATAAATCTTAAATTATAAAATAAATAATAAATAATAATAACATAAAATATAATTAAATTTATCTTATTATGCATTATTTTTTCTTAATAGGTGAAAACTCATCTTTAAGTTTTAAAATGACAAAGTAATAGGAAAGAATAATGGCAAGCTCAAGATAGTGGAATAGGTGATGACGAAAAGTGTAGCAAGATCATCTTTGGATTGTGAATCTCTTCACTGATCACAAACTCAATAAGAAAATGAATATATAAAGTCTTCATATCAATAACATCAGTATTATTAATCTTTTCAGTAAAATTCTCAATAATTTCATTTGACATGTCATTAACAATTGCAGTATTATTAACAATTGGGATATTTACATCATCATTTTGGGTTTCTCTTTCAGGTTCAACTTCATGTTCTTTATCCCAGTGTTCATCCTCTAAATGTAATGGAGGATTACATGAGCATACTATTTTGACCTCACTTACTTCTTTACCTTCTTAGTGCAATCCATTCATTATATAAGTGAGCTTCATGTTCTAAATAATCTTCATCTTCTACAAGCGATCATTTAAATGATCAATCTTGTCTCATAAAATTCACTAATAAGTTTACTCTATTTGTGTCTTTTCTCTTTACGTGGTCTACATTTTCTCTCACAATCACGTCTAATAATAATTTTGTCAAATTTTTTCACTATAGCGTCAATACTTTATTTAATAATATATGGATCATAAGAATATAAAACACTATCATAATAGTTATAAACTATTGATCTTGAACGATCACAATAGTCATAATCTTTGTAATAGAAGAATGGCATGTTATAAGATGAATACAATTTAAAATTTTAAAATTTTATAAAGAATACCAAAAGTATAAACTCAAAATAAATTTTTGAAACACAAAACCTGTATTCAAAGTGATAGTTGTAAATTTTAAACTAATATTAAATGTGAGGAAAGAATTAATATGGTAGGGTAGATTATACGAAAGGAAGAGTATACAAAAAAAAAAAATCAACAACAGAATTATGACAGAACCTAGCTTTAATATTAAAATTGATGTAAGATGGATAAAAAATATGACAAACGAAGTTTATATTCTTTGAATAAATTTAATATTATAACAAATATGTGTATTAAGGAAACAAATAATGACTTAAATAAATCATAAATTTTAATCTTACTAAAATTAAAATATAACTAAATAAAAATTTTAAAATAAATAAAGATCTTATTTCTTTTGAAATAAGATAACTTAGAATTAAATAAATAATGAATTCTTAAATCATAAATATTAATAATTTTAATTTTTAATTAATTTTTTAATAATAAATTTTAAATTTTAACTTATAAAATAAATAATAATTACATAAAATATAATTAAATTTATATTATTTTACATTAACGTGTAGGCTACGCCACAAAAGCAGTCAGCACGATCCTAAAGCTTCTAGAATTGGACACTGACAAGTGCAATTCTAATTTCCTACCTAAGCCTCAAACCCTGTCTCTATTCTTGTACTGCCTCTTTCTTTGGTTTGGCCGACGTACTCTAGATATAGCTCGTGCAGTACACGTATCTTCCCCTCACGAATTGAACTTACAGTAAACGATTTAAAGTAACAAAACACCATAGGTTTTGTGCACTTCAAGCAACAAAAAAGCCACGCACTACTCATCACATACACACATAGAGATATATATTACAAGTAACTTTTATTTTTACAACTTGTGCGCAAATTAATATGCAAGGTCAAACGGATTCAAATACTGCCACTTACCAATTTATGTGCGAATTATTAAAAACAATTATAGATAGATAACAAAATAAAAAGAAAGCTTGACGACAGAGATAAGAAATCTTGAATAATAATTGCTATCAAGAAACAGAAAAGGTTTAGAGAGTAGAGAGAGAGAGCAGTTAGGTGATAACAGGTAGCAAATTAGTGTTAAATTAATTAAAAGAGGTGGGAAGTGGGAGACACGAACAATACAGTACAACTAGATTGGATGTTTATAAATGAATAAATTACTTAGATGGCATCCTACTAGCCATTTACTTGTTTCTTTTCAACTCCCCTTTCTTGTATAGGAACACCCCTCCCTCATACAAAGGCTATCATATATGCTTGTTGTCTTGATAATTAGGGTTTAGAATATAATTAGTGTGATGAATGATATATAGATAATAGAAAGACTTTCATGATTATTGCTTGTTAGATAATAGAAAATCCTCTACAACATGCATGTATGATATAATAATAACAACAACTACTACTACAACAGTTTGTCCTTGATAATCAATTACCTCAAGTTTAAGCCACAAGCAAAAATAATGAAGCATTACTTCTAGAAGCTCGAGTAGCGGCGCAGGAAAAATGCATGGTTTTAATGAATATTATGAAGCATTTTGCTTGGTTTAGGTTTCGTTGATCCAGGTCGCATTCATTTACCTGCTAGTAGCTTACAGCAATTGGCCTCTTCCCCATCTATCTACCAATCTATATAATGCATGAATCCTTCTTCATAATGGCAATCATTTTTTAACTACTCCATCCCCCTCTTCTTTTGCATTACACAACAACTGCCTTTTAATCCACATATCCCTCTCTAGCTTGCGACTACCTACACCTTTGATTCCATTATCTAGTATTTATCTATTTTCTACATCTTCTTCAGGTGAGTCGCATTTTTAAAATATCTGATTTTATTACAAGTGCATCATTGGTTTTTTTTAAGAATATTTTTTTTTTGATAAATAAAAATTAATCTTTTTAAAATATTAAACACATCAAATAGGTAGATCTCTCTTAAATAAATTTTTTTATATATTAGATTTAAATTGAACTCAATTTTATTTATGATGTCTAAATTTCATCACTTTAATCCATTCTAGTTAGTTAACGACAAAATTAGAAACCCCAAGTCCCAACTACTCTTACTGGCGCCACTAGCCCCCCTGGCGTTGAATTCGTGTGTACAAATTCGTTGAGAGGTGTTTGTCTTGTTTCCTTCCATTTTCTTTCTTTTCAGACCCCGTTCGCGCCCAAACGTGTGAACCAAAAAGCCCTCTCTCTCTAGCCTAACCTGTTTCCCATTCTAGCTCACACTCTCGCACCCTCTTCTACCGAGAACCAACTACCAGACCAGAGCCCAGAAGAACGGCATTTTCTCGCCACTTCCATGAGAACGTCATCGTTTGGGAGATGCAGCTCCAGTTTGAGATCCACCTACAGCCGCGAATTCGATTTCCCTGAAGACCTCGAGAGCTCGCCGCCGGCTGTAGGCGGAGCACTTGCCCCTGCCCACGGAGCAATGTTGCCCATCTTCCTCAATGACTTGAGGAGAAACCATCAGCAAGAGCTCGTTGAGATCACGTTGGAGCTCGAAGACGACGCCCTTGTGCTCCACAATGTTGCTCCTGCTACGGCTTCCAACGCCGGGGATGAAAACGTCGCCGTTTCGAGGACCACCTCCATTGCGTCGAGGATTCGGAGGAAATTCCCGTGGTTGAGATCGTCGTCTTCGAGGACTTCGGCTTCGTCGGACATTGCCGTCGAAGATCCTGTCATCACCGCCCGAAACGCTCGGAGGATCAAAGCCAAACTTGAACGAACGAGATCGAGCGCGCAGAGAGCTCTTAAAGGGCTCAGATTCATTAACAAGACCACCGGTGCAACCGACGCTGACAAGTTATGGAAAAACGTCGAAGAGAGGTTCCGGTTACTCGCCAAGGACGGCCTGCTTGCAAGAGAAGACTTCGGAGAATGCATAGGTATACATTATCTGTCCATTTATATTATATTCGTTCTTGAATTATTTTATGCATTCTTGTTTGGATGCCGAGAAAGTAAATTTAAAATTTGAACCAATTTCTGTGAAAGGTATGGAGGATTCGAAGGAATTTGCGGTGGGGATATTTGATGCATTGACAAGAAGGAAGCAACGGAAAGTAAGCAAGATAAACGAAGAAGAGCTTCATGACTTCTGGTTGCAAATCTCAGACCAAAGCTTTGATGCTCGCCTCCAAATTTTCTTCGACATGTAAGTTTCGCTCTCTGCCTCAGTTGATTGGGTAAATAACGCCCAACCATGACCATCAAACGTTTGAATAGAACCTTTTTTTTTTTCATAAAAAATAAAGTTCAACTTTTATATACCCTTTTTAATAATTAATAATATAAATTATAAATTATAAATTAACTTATCCATCTATTTATTTCAGGGCGGATAGCAACGAAGATGGAAGAATTACCAGAGAGGAGGTACAAGAGGTAAGCCTCAAATGATAAAATCAACATTTCAACCGAGTAAAAAAAAATAAAAAGTAACTATAACTTTGTAACAATTGATGTAACTATGAATAATAAATTTGAACCAGCAAATTAATTAAATGAACAACTTTTGGAAGTCATAAATTTAGGTTTGTCATGAAATATTACTTAATATTGACAACTTTTAGAATCAAATTAACCTTAACATCATATATATATATATATATATATATATATATATATATATAAATGGTAGAAACTTATATGGACAAATAGAATAGTCACAAGATAAAGCAAAAATACAGCTATATATTCTATTCCACCTTCAATGGAGGAAAAGCCATAAGAAAAAAAAAAAAGAAAATTGAAGAAAAATAAAAATATATTCATAAAGCATATATTTAATGTTTTGATTAATCTGTACATTCAATGTCTGTCAATAGCTTATAATGCTCAGCGCTTCTGCAAACAAGCTGTCGAAGTTAAAAGAACAAGCGGAAGGATACGCTGCGTTAATAATGGAAGAGCTTGATCCTGAAAACCTGGGATACATTGAGGTAAGACATAGAAATTATAATACTGAGAAAATTCTTTCTGCAAGGAATACAGATAGAGCCCAGGGTCCAGCTACGACTAAGATTTGTCTGTATTATTTTTGGTGATAAGATTTGTCTATGTTTGATTGTGTATACAACTTAATCTTCCAAACTTAATTGGAAAATTAGTTATTCCAAAGACAGCTTTTGCTTGATTAAATCCCAACATTCGGTCCCATTTTGATGGCTTGGAGTTTCTGTTAATGCACGACCATGTAAAAATTTTTCCCATTTTGAAAAGAATAAGTATATTTTCCCTAATAAGTGAATTATTAAAATATTATAAATAATGATTTTGTTATAAAAAATTTTTAGTCTCACAATAAATTTCATTATTTAAATTTTTTTAAATATATATTTAGTAACATTCGCTACAGCATGACTGTTTGAGGAATGTGGTTATCTATTTATTTGTGTTTAAATTTTTGCACAAATTAGGTCCGATTTTCATTACCCTCTTGTAATTTTTTCCGTTTGCTCAGCTATGGCAGTTAGAAATGTTGCTCCTGCAAAAAGATAGATACATGAATTACAGCAGACAGCTCAGCACCGCAAGTGTAGGCTGGAGTCAGAATATGACTGGCTTGAGGCCTGAAAATGTGATTCGAAGACTATTGATCACACTCCGGTGTCTCGCACTGGAACATTGGCGGAGGGGCTGGGTCTTGCTCTTGTGGTTGGCGGCTACTACTTTTCTTTTTGCTTGGAAATTTTATCAGTATAAAAACAGAGCAGCTTCTGAAGTCATGGGCTACTGCTTGCCAATTGCCAAAGGGGCCGCGGAGACTCTCAAGCTCAACATGGCTCTCATCCTTTTACCAGTTTGTCGTAACACATTGACATGGCTTCGTGCTACAAGGGCCAGGTCATTTGTTCCCTTTGATGACAATATTAATTTCCACAAGGTAAGAGGGGTCAACCCTCTGTAGGATGCTGAAAATGAAAGATATACTATACATGTAGAACAAGCACAATGAAGAGGAAAAAGTGAAGGATTCCCCATTACAATTTCTTACTAAACTTCCCGTTACTTTTGTAGGCCTTTTTAGTACTAGAAAACAAGGGCACAATCTCACCAGCACATATTAGTTTCACATGCCCATCAAAATTGAGTGTTTTCAAGTAATTCCCTGGAAACATTTTAATTATATCTTTTTTGTTTAATTTTTTTTACAGATGATTGCATTTGCCATAGCTATTGGAATCGTCGTTCATGCTGGCAATCATCTGGCATGTGATTTCCCCCATCTGATAAACTCAACTCCAGAAAAATTTGCACTGATATCTTCAGATTTCCACAACAAAAAGCCCACATATAAGTCACTTGTGACCGGTGTTGAAGGCTTAACTGGAATTTCAATGGTAGCTTTGATGGCGATCTCTTTTACACTAGCAACCCATCACTTCCGTAGAAATGCCGTCAGGCTTCCCCCACCTTTCAACAGACTGACGGGCTTTAATGCTTTCTGGTATTCACACCACCTTCTTGCTCTCGTCTTTGTTTTGCTGTTCATCCATGGAACTTGCTTGTACTTAACTCAGACGTGGTATGAGAAAACGGTAAGAATCTGAGTTAGAGTCTGCATATGCATGAAAAAGTCAGTTTCATACTAACTGAACTGAAGCACTTCCTTAATTCAGACATGGATGTACATCTCTGTTCCACTGTTTTTGTACACAGCAGAGCGTGCTCTACGAACTTGTAGATCAGAACATTACTCAGTGAAGATAATGAAGGTATTACATTTAAATGGGTAAACCCTTATTTAATTCAGTATAATTTTTGGGCCAGTGTAAATTTAGAAAATTCAAATTTCATTTAAAAATTTTCTAACCGCTTTGCAGGTTTCTGTACTACCAGGAAATGTCTTTAGCATTATCATGTCAAAGCCTAATGGTTTTAAGTACAAAAGCGGACAGTACATATTTTTGCAATGTCCAAAAATCTCACCATTTGAGTGGTGAGTGTGATTCTGGATATAAGTTCTGTCATCATCAGTCTTACTAAACGTCCAAATAACAATGTTCTACCTTTTTAGGCACCCATTCTCCATCACTTCAGCTCCTGGAGATGACTACCTGAGTGTTCACATTCGCACAGTAGGGGACTGGACGCTAGAATTGAAGCTACTTCTCACTGAAGATGACAAATTACCTTCTTTTAATGGGCGAGCCAAATTTGGTCAGCTGATGCAAATGGATCAAAGAGGGTAATTGAAGACTGAATTGGATTTGAAAATTTGCAATTATATATGATAAATCATTCAAAATAGAAATTTTAATTTGCAGACAGCCGAGACTGCTTGTTGATGGCCCTTATGGAGCTCCGGCACAGGATTACCAGAACTATGATGTACTGCTCCTTGTTGGGTTAGGGATAGGAGCAACCCCTTTCATTAGCATTCTCAGAGATCTTCTCAATGACACAAGAACAATTGAAGAACAAATGGTATATTCATACCCTGGCCACCTTATCATAACGTTGTTCTTTTTCACCTTCAGACATTGATGCTGATGAGGTCAATGTAGGAGTCTAATACAGAAACAACCAAATCAGACGAGAGCTTCAATAGTTTTACATCTTCAAACTTGACGCCAGGTGGACATAAGAGATCATCACAAAGGACCATGAATGCTTATTTCTACTGGGTTACCAGGGAACCTGGATCTTTTGAATGGTTTAGAGGAGTAATGGACGAAGTGGCAGAAATGGATCACAAAGTAATACATTTTCTTTATAAGCCTGTTGGTCTAATAAACTATCCACTCCCCAAAAATCAAATATAAATAAATAAAATTTTGGGTTACATTATTCTTACTAAGTTAGATTCACCTAAGTCTCACAAAGAACTTGCGAAATAGTTCATAAAATTTATTGTAAAGTTTATTTTATATCAGCATAATCTCCTTAAGTTACATGCAAGTTCTTTATGAAACATGTAAATCTAACTTTCTAAAAATAGTGTACCTATAAAACTTTACTATCCGCCAATTAACTAAGTGATTGTCAATTTTCTGTTTTCTAAAATGTACCGTGACACAGGGTCAAATTGAACTTCACAACTACCTTACAAGTGTTTATGAAGAAGGGGACGCGAGGTCCACTTTAATCACCATGGTCCAAGCTCTCAACCATGCCAAGCATGGTGTTGACATCCTATCAGGCACTCGAGTAAGATCTTGTGTACCTCTAGTTACTATTGATATACATATTTAATTATCTACTGTCAACGTGATCGTTGTTCACGTTTATCACATACGTTCATTTTATGCTGCAGGTCAGGACTCACTTCGCTAGGCCTAACTGGAGGGATGTTTTCACCAAGATAGCTTCCAAACATCCATATTCCACAATAGGTAAATTACTGCTTCAAAATACAGACCCGTTTGTCAAAATTCAAAATGCAGACCCCGTTGCCGGTTCCCCTCTAGCTTGTTGGTTAAAGAGCCTCACTCTTAATCATGAAGTCGCGGGTTCAAACCAGCACAGAAAATAGAGTCCCCGCTATTCCCAGCTACAAACTGAATCTTATACCATGAGGTGTTCTACAAACTGAATCTTATACCATGAGGTGTTTAAAAATAGCTCTCTTATAAAAAGAAAATCACCATAAAAAAAAAAACACCAGTCTTCTGCTTCACATTGAGGAGGTTTCCAGGCTGAACAACTTTATTAAACATACTAAAATCAGTTTTATTATTTTTATAATTTTATCTTTATTTAATATTTATAAAATAAAATTTAAATTAATAAATTTATTAATTTATTAATTTTATCAACTGAACAATAAAACTTATAAAAACCAACAACTCTTGTACTGCTTGTGATAATTACGTGTTGATATTATTCGTTGGAATATCAACATTCTTGAGGAAAATAACGAAGCAAAATTGAAGAAATGAGAGTGGAAATGTAGGCTCCACTCGAGCCGGTGGCGGTGGCAGTGGGTGATATAGATGCTTAGTAGATGCCGTAGATGAATACACCTCTTTGACAGCCAGATAAGGGACTTATGGTCCTTTTAGATTTTTTTTTTTTTTTTTGTGAAAAAGTATCTATTTTGCAAAATTTGTAATTTTCCTAAAAAAAATTTTTCATACCAAAAGCACTTTTGAAGTGTTTATCTAAAAAAAGTCAATCTAAACAGACACTAAGTCCACTTATAAGGAGAAATGTGAACGAAAACACGACGTGCTCTCAAGTTACATAAAAATGTAATAATGATTATGCTTCAAAAACAGTAATTGCCTGTACCAAAAAAAAAACTGTAATTGCCTGTTACTGATAGCCCTCCTAGCATTTTCATAAAAGGCATGAATAGAAGTGGGGGTGAGGGCCCAGGTCTGTCAAAAGTGGAGATCGAGATGTAGACAAGTAGTTTGATCAGCATTCTGAACCTAAATTCATTTTCATGACTGAATGATATTTAGTAGAGTTTAACAAGCAAATGCTGCACAAAACTTGCAGGGGTGTTCTATTGCGGGATGCCGCTGTTGGCAAAGGAGCTAGAGAAGCTATCGCACGAACTGGGCCACAAGACAACCGCACGTTTTGACTTTCACAAGGAATATTTCTGAAATCAGCAGTTGAAAGTCAACCGCCGCTACTATTGTTAATTCTTCTGTAATTATCAATTTTATGATTTAAAAGGAAAATTAAGAAACGTTTAGGTTATGTTAGCAGGCCAGCAAGTTGTAATTATAGCGTTTGCTACAAAAATTCCGCAGAATAAAATATCTAATTAACACAAATATATAACTTCAATTTGGGCCAAAACACCATTTAACCATGTTTCACACAGAACAAAACCTCGTTTAGTGAGTAGGAATAGATAGCACAACACATTATTCTGACTGAAAAAATATAAGGAAGGTACCACTCAGTATACTATGTAGTGGGCCTTCGCATGAGATTCAGATGTGATTTTGCCTATGCTGAGCCAGAGATCTGATCTATCGAAAGGAAGAAACTTTTGAAGTGCATGACAACTACATCCCAGTAGCCCTGACTTCAGAAAAAAAAATTA
The DNA here is from genome assembly GCA_037013595.1 of Dicorynia guianensis. Classification (NCBI taxonomy): domain Eukaryota; kingdom Viridiplantae; phylum Streptophyta; class Magnoliopsida; order Fabales; family Fabaceae; genus Dicorynia; species Dicorynia guianensis. The sequence goes on from JASUAB010000015.1 coordinate 23,454,356, forward strand.
CAATTATCTATGTGGTTAAACTTTTAAAGTAGGGTAATGCTACTTATATTTTAGGACTTTATGTAAGGTTTACATAACACATAAATAGAAACTGGTCACTAAATGGGTTGGTTACAATATATTAATAGAGACCGATCTTTATTTGTGAGTTGTGCAAATATTGTATAAAATTCTAACTTGTAAGTAATATTGTTCTTTAAAGTAGAATACATTAAAATAAAAGGGAATAAAGTAAGAAGGAAAAACAATGAAAAATGTGTACTACGGGACATGCTTATTTAATAACTTTTAAGCCTGATTAACCTACCTATCCTCTATGCATCATGCAAAAGTCTATCATAAAGTGAAGGCAGGGAGTTTGAAGCACGAAGCAGCTGAAGTTCGACTACTCAGGCTAATGAACTGATCTTCTACATTCCAATACAATGTCAGAAACTAAACACAAAGCAACTTGTCATACCTATTATAGTGCAACTGTCTCTTCTACTGGGCCCAGCAAGCAATTGAAGCTAGATCAGTAGTGCAAGCATGATCATAGCTTTAATCATGGCTTTCAACAGGAAGAAGTTGTACTAGTACTGTAGCAGTAGCGATAGCAAATAAGAGTAAAAAATGAGAAGGTTAAGAAACCCTACTTTTCTACCCAAACCCTAAAGTACAATTTTTAGAAATCATAATTTTAAAGATTTATCATATAAGTATACATCTTGAGCTCTGTCAGACTACTACAAAGTAACAGTTAGATGCTAATTTCCACTTAGAATTGAGAATCTAGTTGCCTACAACAAAACATCTTGAGCTCTATCAGACAACTACAAAGTAACAGTCAGATCCTAATTTCCACATAGAATTGAGAATCTAGCTGCCTACAATGAAACAAACAATAGGGAACTGGCACATAAAGTTGAGATATGATGTGTAAACATGTAAAGCAGAGTAGGAAACATTAAGCTGAAAAAAATTTCTCCACCATTGTGTAAGTCGGCTTCACAAGAAAAGACAAAAAAAAAAAAAACTCGAAATGATTATATTTGGGAAAAAGTTGATATGGCGCTAATTAAAGAGAAAATGACAGAAACTTAGTTATGATAGTTTGGATATGTGTAAAGAAAATCGTAAAAAGATCTAATAAAAAAGATTGATTAAATGATTTTTATCCTAACGAAAAAACGTAAAGAAAGACCAAAAAGGACATTTTGATACGTTATTAAAAGAGATCTTTGGTTGAATAGTATTTTTGAAAATTTAGTTTCGGATAGAACTCTATGGCATAATTTATTCTATGTAACCGATCCTACTTAAGGGAATAAGGCTCTGTTTATTGTTGTTGTAATTGTATAAATCAGCTTCACAGTCAGCTCAAAATCCATATCGAGCATAATCAGTAAGAGGAATAAAATCTAATGATAGATGGCTTTCCGATTTCCTGCTGAAACTTCTATTATATTGAACACTTACCAAATTAGTAGCTGTAATTAGAAAGTAATTCATATGTGATAATGCTGAACTTGGAGTAGATACAAAGAAAAGATCATGTCAATCATCCTTCAGCTGCCTGAGAAATTTGGAAGCCCAACGCTTTACACGCCGCCGCAGTGTGTAACCAAAAAACACTCCAGCAACAAAGCAAATTGCACAAAGCTTTGAGCAAGTCCCAAATGAGACACCTTGCCTGCCACAAAACAATAAAATATCTCAGATTTAAAATCCAAACATCAACCAAAAATCAATTGAAGCTTGTAAAATCTTGATTGTAAATTTTCATTAAATCTATACCACCTTCAAAGAAAAGTGATAAAACAAACAGTAAAGAGCGACAGAAGCTCCCAAAACAACCTCAGAAGAGTCGATCCCAAAGTCAAAATGCAGTTCAAGATAATTGTACAGAGCCAAAGACCAGCTTATGCCTCGATAAAGAACCAAAACTGGTCAAATGAGAACAACCATTGGTCTTGAAATAAGATACTTCATGATAATATACCTATTTAGTTAAACTGGAAAGAAGCATTCAAAAAAAATTATCATACTAAAATCAAGATTGAATTTTCCTTGCATAAACATTTTCATACGTAGCCATGAATGAACAGAACAAACATCCTAACAAGCATATAACAGTTGTCTCGAACACTTGATTATGCTATTCATCATGCTCTCAGAATCAAAATAAAGAGCAGCAAATAGCCACCAACATCGTCCTATTGCAAGTCATATACCACCATAGATACCTAAAAAAAGCCCATGTTCATATGTATTTTTCGTAGTTACTGAAGAATCGGGGCCTTGTTAAGTGATAACTCAATCACTTAGTCTTAATCATTTTCCCTTTTTGGTTAATCATCTATTCTGTTTACAAACTAACAAAAAGAATCAAGAAATTCCCGAAATGTTCAGCAATCATACATTAGCATACATATCAGCGTCAAACAATAGAAACCTATCATCAGTTATTCGCAGAATCGAACTCTAAATTGCCGCTAACTTTTGGAGAAAGGGTGAATTCAATTTATGCAAAGAACCAGAGAGAGAAGGGGCACACCTAGAAGCTCTAGTAGCCAAAACAAGAGACGAATCAGAAGGAACTACAGCACTTTCTGCGGCTCCTACTCCTACATTCAGATCCAAAGGTGAGGACGACGAAGCAGACGAACCTCCCAATTCAAATTTGCCGAGAGCTTTGCGGGAAGCATCCATGGCTGCCATTTGGGGTTTTGGGCTCGCATTGAGAGGTTTACCATATGAAATTTATGAAGGCTAAAGCCTCAAGGACACGGTAGTCATTTTATTTAAGTAAGATTTATTTTTATAAAAATTATAATTTTAGCCAACTCTATAAATTTATTTATTAAAATAATTATAAATAAAAATATCTCTATTTAAAATCTAATAACTAAAATTTATTTCAGTTTCAAACACAATAATACTTAATAATTAATTTGAATATTCTTATTTTATTTGTTAATTTTTCCTTTATTTTTTCTCTTCCGTCGTCTCGTCAACCTGGTCAACCTTCCCTCTTCCATTTGCACCTCTGCTGGCTGTGTCGTATTGGTTATCAGCAACCTAAAATAACGCCCCGAGCATATGATTCCATCTTCTCTGTCAATCTGATAAATGGCTTCCCTCACTGTTCGTAAGCACTCCCTTCGCACCTTGCTTCATACTGAAACTCCCATAAAACCCATATTCTCAAAACGTCCCAATTCTTTCTAGAACATCAAATTCTCAGTTTTGTGGCCTGAAATTATCTCATCGTTCCTCTTCGTCAATCCCATCTGCTACTTCTGGAACTTCACTGGAAGCTTCCATTTTTGCAAAGGTACATTTATTCATAAATAAGTATGTATACCTCTTTCAGTATTGTTGGTGATTAGTTAGTTTTCGCCTTTGGTTTCAGCTTACAACCCGCCAGCTTTTCTTTTTGTTGTGTGTATATCTTCCATGACATGTGAATAAAGGTTCAAAGCCACCACCATTCACATCGGCAGATCAGGATGGAAAAAATGTAAGCCTCACCAAATTCAAAGGAAAATCCGTGGTTGTTTATTTCTGGCCTGCTGATGAGACCCCTGTCCGCACCAAACAGGTGAACACCCAAAATGTTTATTGTTGTTAATTCTTTCTATCAATGTAGCCTTTCTTGAGTCTTGTTAGGGTACAGGATAGGAAAATTAAGAAGAGAAAGTAGGACTGAACGCTTTATTTAGCATTGCTGTCAAGGAATTTCACAAATAATAATTCAGAGGTGGATGACTATCAGGGATTTGTCAACCCATCCGTACCAAAAGCCTCATTGTTACAGGAAAATGAAGCATTGTTGTTGTTTTAAACAAAAAAAGGGAAGGACCCCCGGGGGGGGGGGGGGGGGGAGGGGGGGAGAGAACATTGTTTTTTTATAGGAAGATGAAGGATTGTGGAATAATTACCAGAAGGGTAATGGTGTTAATTTAGACTTTGCTCCCATGGTACTAGCAAAATATAATCTGTACTATAATCATCACCAGACTTCCTGCTGATATAGTTGAGATGCTAAAATTCTTTTAATTGCAGGCTTGTGCTTTCAGGGATTCATATGAGAATTTTAAGAAAGCAGGAGCAGAAATTGTTGGGATCAGTGGTGATGATGCTTCATCTCACAAGGTAAAAATAAGAAGTTTGAAGATAATGAAAGAGTGGGGAGTGCCAAGTAATTTTTTTTTGGAGCATTGCCTGGAAGATAGACTTATGTTCTTGACAAAAACGGGGTGGTTCAGCTCATTTACATCAATCAGTTCCAACCAGAAAAGCATATTGACGAGACTTTGAAACTACTTCAGAGCCTTTGAACCCCTCAGCCTGTCTCGAAGAGTTAGATCAGTATATAACTATATATTGTAATTCCCATGTAATTATGATAGCTATAGCTAAATGTAGTTCCTTTGTTCAAATGGAGGCGATCATTCCCGTTCACTTATATGAAGCAAATTGTTATAACCTTTTTGGATTAAAATTGTTCCATTTCTTGTTACAGTTCGGATATCAGTACTCTTGCACAGTGCACTATGGTAATGTTAGATTCCATTTACAAAAAGACCATCTACTTAGAGTATATATTGTGGTAGATTTTGCTATGTCAAATAGTAAATTTCAACAATATTTATAATCTATCTGAATAGCACTGACATAAGCTTGAAGATGTTATAACTACATTTTTTGAAAATGACCCCGAGTGGCAGAACAACGTTGATCTTACATTTTTACTGGCAAAGAAATTTTTTTCTTGGACATCATGCAGTTATTCTTCTTAATATTCTACTAATGTATGTTGATGCATGCACGATTATAATGAAGGGTTATAATGTTCTCAATCAATCTTCCTTGCCATAATCTTCACTGCTATAAGGGCCAAAAGCTTCTGATATCCAGTGCTTCTTCCTCCAGGAATTCCACCCCACATCTTCACAAATTTCATCACCATGGTTGATGCTATAGGTTGAAATGCAGTGCCTCTTGTAGAACCTGGTCGACCTCTTCATGACTTCCACCTCCTTAAGTGTCTGTGCAAGCATTTTCTCAACACTTGGGAGCCTGAACTTTTCATCTATCAATCCAGCGAGCCACATGGAACGTAGCTCTGAGGAGTGAAGGTTTGAAAGGCTCTCAACATAACCCACAAATGCCATGTTTGGAATCAATGGATGTATAGTTCCCCTGGCACAAATAGAATGACTCAACCATGAGTTTTCATTCTTAATTATTTGTGTGGAATTTAGAGCAATTTGAACAGTCCTTTTTACCTGTATAACGGCATAATGCCAGAAGGATACTCCAACAGGCTACGAAAAGGCTCTGGTAAAATAGTTTTAAGCTTTTTCTTCCCATCAAAGCCAGTTGCAAGAACCACTACATCAGCCTCCAATTTGGATTGGTCTTCAAATTCAATTCCTCCATTCCAGAACCACCACTTTGATGCTCTTTTGAATACAATTTTACCCTTATCAGCCTCAGAGAAGAAATTTTCTGGCATGATAGCCATCTGACAAGATGCATAGTCCTCCTCAAAGGGGTGTTCTGGCCTTAACCCATACTTCTCCAAAGGAAGTTTCCAGAGTATGTAGGACTCTATGAACTTTGAAATTCCACGCCTCTGCATTGTATTACAAGCAACCATCAGCTAGATATGCTTCGACAAGGCCAGAACATATAAACCGAGTTACAGAGAGTAAGTAAAGAATGCTACTGTACCATTGGAGATAGCAGGAAACAAAGAAGATTTCTGAGTAAGCCCTGGTTAGGTCTTTCGTGGAGGAACTGAGAAGATCTTGTTGAGTAGAACAGAAAAAATGGCAACCCCCAAATCCAGTAATGGGGAACTGTCCAATGCAAACTTCTCACCACCATGGTGCACGGTAGCCCTTCTGGCCCTTCAGAACAAATCAGCAGCACTATTGCTATGGTTTTGAAATTTAAGAAACTCAAGGATCATGAAGAAGAACAACAGCAAAAAGTAGGATTATAACTGTTCGATTTCTTCGGCAACAAATATTTTCTCGGGAAAGCATATTAATATTATGGTGCAGTAACAGTTCTTAGATGCCATTTCTGAGCATCTTAACTTTCCCATCTGTCAAAGAACATGTGTATCAATTCTGAATAGATCCGAAACTGCAAGAATATCAGTTGACAATAATATTTACTCCTTTGTTAATTTCTGAGAATAATGATTAGATTTTTTGTATCTCTTTTCATTAGGACTAATTCATGCGGCTGCCATTTGATTCGTTTGCTTTACCAGTTCTGAAACAATTGCTTATGACCAAAGACAAAAAAAAAGAATAGCACTGAAATTTCTAGCACAACTTTATGTTTTTGTCAAACTTCTAAATAAACATATTCTAAATATTTCTTCACTACCTTGGTTTTAGCTGGAAATTTCAAATTCTCTCGCTGACAATACCCACAGAAAGTTTGAGAGTGAGTAAAACCCCCCGGGGGGGGGGGGGGGGGGGGTTCAGTTTAGGAGGAAAGGAACTGATCTAATTCATTTTTTTGAATATGAAGCTTAGTCAATGCCATGAGATATTGAAATTTAACTGAAGTTTCTGGAGAAGGAAATTTTTTCACGTGATGATTCATATATTGATATCTGATCTGAAGATGGCCAATAAGGAGCAGACAAGCTGCTCTTGTTTCTGTGGATGAAGTTGAAGGTTGAAAGTTGAAGTTGGAAGCCGCCAATCAAACACTTTTTCATCAATTTAAATATGCATTTATAATTCGAAAAGTCAAAACTGAGTTGTCCAATTCTATTCCATGTGACTTGGACTCGTCCAAACGAAGCTCTACAGTCAGCTAGTCAAAACTACATCTTTTTGTAATGTGTAAAACAGACCATACAAATTCCAACTTGGAAAATGAAGTAACAACCAACAACTATTCAATAGCGGTTATAAGTCACAAGCCATATATATTAAAAAATAATAAAAATTATGAGATTATATTTAAAATATAAGTTTCTTTAAACTTTCACCTATCAATTCAAACTTTTCAAAATTTCTTAATTATTTTCAGAATTTGTTAAATTATTTAAGATGATATCAGAAGTTTATAAGGCAAGGGTGAAAATTTTGAATAATTAATGAAACTATATTTACACTTCGGTAAAAGTACATATTTTAAAAGGCAACAACAACGTGGAAATTTATTTCCAGCGTAGTTGGGGTTTATAAGCGACAACTAGGAACAGGAACGACGTTGACCAAAGAAAAAAAAAAAACTCAAAACGACAGAAATTTAAGAGGAGTTGCAGTATTTATTATGGTAACTGGGGTTCAAGCGGCGTGTCGGAAGCCAAAATTGGCAAAAAGGTTGCAGAAGCAGCATTATTAAATGCTTTGACTTTAGTTACAACATAGGAAAGTAAGAGCACTTGGGCGGCTACCAATAACTCAATTAATTTAATAATTTAAACTTTTTAAATAAATATTTGATAAATTTAACGGTTAAATATATGACAAATATATATATATATATATATATATATATATATTATACCTTGGTTTGCCTCTGCACACTCCATGGCTAAATCAATGGCTGACTTTTTGAAACCCACCACTGCGACCTTCTTCCCCTTGAGGAGTTCTGTGGCAGATTCCTGGTCAAGTTTGCAGTAATCAAGGGTATGCAGGACCTTGCCCTTGTATACCTCAGGGCCTTTGTTCGGTGGGAAAGCTGGAATTTTTGGTATGTCCCCATATTTGCCTATGCAAACCACTATAAACTCGAATGCGTACCACTGAAGTGAAGTACCATAACAATGATTAGCACATAATACGCATGTACAAGCCTAAAATGCATACAGATCAATGAAAGGGGAGCTTTGGCTTAGTGGTTTCCCTAAGTCCCTAGCAAGAACACAGCAACCTCCGCTTAATTTTCTCTCCTATTTAACAATGTCAATCCCTTCTAATAAGACCACAGAAAAGCTGAAGATGTTTGTTTAAAAAATAAGATTAAAAACTATGGTTAATTAAGTAATTAATTATAGAAGATGCTAGTAACTGTATACTATATTTCACATCTTTCATTTTAATTCACATTGTAGAATATTTTGATTAGTTGGATCTTTCAATGTAACTTGTAAGATTTAATAAATTTAATTTTTTAAATTAAATAAAATAAAATTGTAAAAACAACAACACATAATTAATAGCTTCTTTATTGGTTAGGTTGTTGCACTCTTCTGAAATTTTGAAGGGAAAAAAAAAAAGCATCAACGACAACAATATGTGAGGGAAAAGAGTAAAGAGAGAAATGGGTAGGACAATATTACTTTGTATTTTAAGCTGTGCTATCATTTTTTAAACCCTAGCTAGCCAGTTAACAAAAGGCCTCAAGCCAGTTAACAGTGAATAAAAATACCTGAATGGTTTCTGACTGATTGGTTTGCACAGCAACTTCCCACACAGGCTGACCAGGCAGTAGACTTCCATATTCACCGGTTAGGCCTCCAAAGTGGGAGCCTTCCTGCTGGTCGCCAACGAACCGGATTTCCACCACCTTAGAGTTGAACCTAATGTTCTTCAGCAGATCAAAGTGCTCGGCATAGGAGTGCAAATAATTCAATATCTCAGCATGGGTTGGGAATTCTGAGTTGTCCCTATCAGGCCACAGAAAATCAGTGAACTCATAAGCACGTCGCTCTGACTGAAGCTTCGTCGAATTGTAGGAGCAATGCCTCCACACCCCACCAAGGGAGTCAGAGGCCTCGAACACAACAGGGTTGTGGTGCGATAGCTGTTTAGCAGCTGCTATGCCGCTTACTCCAGCTCCTATAATGGCGACTTTCGAATCCAAATTCGGATGGTTTTGCTGCTGGGTAGCCATGATTCGGGTGCTTGTGTTCTGAAAATTTAAGTTAAGGTGGTGAAGTTAAAGGTGTTTGTGATATGTCTGTATGAGAGGGTATGGAATGAAAGGAAGTGAGGGTAGCTTTATATAATCTTCAGAGGGGAAATTCACTCCTCATGTTTGAGAACTTTCGTGCCATATGCGGGGAGTGTTAGTTTCATGGTAATTGTTGAATTTCTTATATCAATTAAATGTGTTTTCTAAGCAATATTATGACAAATACATATGCACTTTTTCGTTTTTAATCTGCAGAAGCACTTCAAGTCATTTTCATTTTTTTGTATTTTCCTGATTGGTACTACCCCTTATACATATATCCTATATAACTTCTAAATTTCATTGGGTTAGATAAACACAAAGTCACTGTAACTTTGATACCCTAAAGTCAGATTCTATAATCTGAGTTTTTATGATTTGGGTCTACTATTTTTGCAAAAGAACTTTGCAGCACTATATACAGTTAGAAAGAGTTGCCTCTCGCTAAAGATACACTATGCAAATTTTATGAAAAAAATAGAAAATTCGAGTTTTTATGATAAAAAGTTACGGTGGCACGCTTACGCAACCGAGTATGAACAATGACACGAATATGCATGCTGTCAGGGACGTTGATACGCTTGGAGTTCAAAATACGAATACCTAGTTGGTCAAATAGAACCTCACCTTTTTGAATTATGGTTTTTATTTTTTTTATTTTTCACGAAAAGGAATGGCTCTGGTAATTCTTCGAAATGCAATGTAAAAAATGGCGAAACTTGTTCAATGATTTGTACTTAGATTTGCAGATATATAACAGTGTTGTGCATGAAAATAGATGTTTGAATCTGCAAAACAAGCTGGACAAGTAGAAGGTTGTTATGATCCTTCCCAAACAAGCTGGTTGTATTGATATGTGTCGGACCTATGCATGCAAACTTCCGAGTTTTTTGACTTTTACCAACCAGCATTAAATCAGGCCGCGAATTCGGTCCAAAAAGAAAAATGCATGATTTGCGTGCATACTGGCATTCAACAAATGAATTAAAAGATTTTTTAAAAAAAAAAAAACTAATTAAGATGTTATATATTAGTCAATAAATTAATGAATTAATAACATATGAAATGAAATGGCTATTTTCATCTGAAACAGAGGTAAAATTATACCGAAAAAAGGACGATTTTTCCTGTCACATCATCGTAAATTTGTTTAGGCAGATTTGGAAGGCGATATGTAACGTGCATGCACCTGCTGGTCTCATATTCAAGCATGGCTAGGGTGGCTTTGGCCTTACATTTGGAAAACTGATGTGGCGTTGGAAAGGGAAGCACCCACGAATTTAGGAAGGAAGTTTGGAAGAAATGCGCCTTCGGGAAAACAAGCTTGCACCTTTTGCAATGATATGCCTGGAATTTGAAAAGTGAGAAGAACATTAGCACGCCTCTTCAATTAACATTATTTAATTCTAGATGTATGACCATTGATTCACATAAATTTGGGAAGAGCTTAACGATAACTTTCTCTCAAAAGCTAATTGAGTGACAAAGTGGAAGGTATATCAATTATTATAAACTTTTGGAAAAATACTGATAATGAATGTGAGGGAAAAGTCAAAAATTTTGAGTCCATTCAAACACCGTAGACTACACTATGTGGATAGTAATATTTATGGACAAATGATTGTGAAGGCACATTTACTTTTTGTGGAATTAGCTTTCATTTCTCTTATTTGAATAAGGTTGTGCACAGATTATAAATAAATGGTTGTGGAAGTATTAGACTCTTAACTATACATGGAAATCAAATTATAAGTTAGCTGTTTGAAACATACATTGATTTTCTAGTCTATGTTTAGAATGAAGCTGCAGGGACTAAAACATCAAATGTTGGTTGTTCATGCTGCTGTAATATGATACCATTTTCCTGGTAGTTAATTAATTGTCGAGGCCATTTCATTCTCACTTTGTAGGCTGCAGCGTACTATTCTCCATTTATGAGCTTCAACTTTTAATATAACCAGTAACAGTGCTCACACTCTGCATAAGACAAACCCCCGTTAGGTGTTAGCTTTTATATATCTATAAAAAAAAAATGAACAATAATAAAATAGATTAAAAAAATGTCATGTGATAACTTCCTAACCAGTTATATATATATATATATATATATAAATTTTGTAGTATAATAGATAATTAATTGTTGAAGTATTGATTGATTTAAATACTTGAATTTTAATTTCTTATATTTGATTACACCCCTCAATTTATTTAGAGTAATGTCAAAATTATAAAAAAAATAATAGAGAAGATGAAATTTTAAATAAATAATGTTTATTCATTTTATGTCTTAAAAAGTTTATAATATATATATATATATGTATGTATATATATGTTGAGAGAGAATGAGATATAGATATGATGAGGATCAGGGAAACAAAAGTATGGAAAATGATATATAGTTGGGAGAGGCAATTGCATAGCAACAGAGAGTTGGAAGGAAAGAGCATTCATTAGTCAGTGTGAGGGCACAAAACAAAATACAGTTCTAATGGAAACAACTAGACTTGCAACTTCTTCCAAAAGCGCCGCCACCCACCAGCCACCACCCAGGGTTACGTAACTCTGCGATGGCTTCCACTCACCCATTTCTTTAATAAGAATACCCCATCCAATGCACAATAAATATATTCTATTACTTAATGCTAATAATCTCTGACTCTATACACTGCCCCACTTCTTATGATTCTACGTTCAATGAATAGTACCATAAAATTAAATCGTCACGTTAGTTTTAAAAATTACATTTTATTAAATATTTATAATTTTAAAAAATTAAATTATTAAATTTATTGAATATACTAACCAAATTATAAAATTCAGTAAATTTTTTATAATTTAATAATCCACTAATAGAACCACACTTTTTTTCAAAATTAAGTGCTCTGATTAATTGATCAAGACTATTCCACATTTTCCATATGCGCAGAGGTCCGGTGGCTTAAGCAAAGGCCAGAATAGTGTGGAGTGTGGACAATGCTAGCTGTCTCTCTCTCTCTCTCCCTATGTGACGCACGAGTTTGTATATCAGTAACGTGATTGTCATTGCCGTCACTTTGCCTTCACTGCTGTATCGGTCACCTTTTGAAAAATATTCTCTCTTATCTGAATTAATTATTTTTTAAATTAAAATAACATTGTTTTTATTTTTATCATAATTATTATCTTTTTAATTAAATTTATTTCACCCATTATTTTACATTTTTATAAAAAGAGGATTTAAGAAAATAAAAAAATATTTTAAATTATTTAATAACTTTCTTAATATATATATATATATATGGAAAATTACAGCTTGGATGTTTGAAATTGCTGTAGCAGAAAAGGTACATGTCCCCATTACATACAGCTACTTATTTATTATCTGTACTTAGCAGACACATTTTCTACGTACTCACTTCCTGGGGGGCTTCCTTCCTACCTTTTCATGGATGTCACAAACAGTAAGAGGGGATAAATGTGAACCCCATATTCCAAATTTGCTAAGCACACCTTCTCCTCCCACCAAACAATAAAAGGCCGTAAGTGTATAAACAGTATGACTCATACATTCATGCCACACACAGGGATCCTTGATTTAGAGTATTAATTAAAGTTACCATAATTGTTTTCTACATTTGTTAAATATAAAATTACAATAATTTTAATATTTCTTCATCAGAAATGATAATTTTAATATTTAGTTAAAGTGAGGAGATTATGGATTCAGATTTTCTAATTTTGAATATCTAAAGTTACAAAATATACTAAATGAGATAAATAAAATTAAATGAGAAAAAAATAATAAAAAATAGATTCATAAATTAAATTTAAGTATAAAAATAAAAAATTACGAACAGGAAATTACAATCTTCCTGTCATATATGAAAGACGGAAAGATTGAGAGTTTGTCAATTGTGTTGGGGGCAAATCTGGGTGCCAGTTCCAGTTGCACCACATTATGAGTGGAGCTGTAGTCAGTGTAGGTTACTTGCGGACAAGTCTTGGTACACTTCAATCTTTCTTACGTAGAAGTTAGTAGAATGAATGAATTATTTGTTCAAACTTTATTGTTTCATTGGTACCTACCCTATTAGTGGAGTGCCTAGAAATTGTCTTTCTTGTCTCCCTGACTTCTGAGCCATTTTGGTTGTCGTTTCATCTTCCTGGAAGCTCCCTCACACAATTACTTGCTGCAACCCAATTTAAGCAACATTGTAAATCTGCATACTGGCAAGCAGCCCCATCAATTCCAAGTTCATCATCCCATGGCCCTACAATGCCTACTTGCTATGTATGTTTCCAAACATCCACATACGACGTCGCTGCTCATCTCTGCCTTGACAGTGATGGACAATTGCAGCTTATTACTTCCTTCTAATTACCACGAGTAATAAGAGTAGTGTACTAGTGTAAAATGTTGAAAATACAAGAAGGTAATCAAGTCGAAAAGTTTTCTCTCATCAAAATCTTTCCAATTCGAATCAACCCCATCAATCTAAATTTGACTAATTAATTAAATCTAGATTTTAAGAGTCTCCATTATATTTATGTTGATAGAACATGATATTAATTTTGAGAGTCTAAAAAGTAATGATATTGATATGGAATAAGCCATAACTAAGTTTTTATATAGAAATGTATGATTTGACAACAAATAACAAAAAGTTAAATATTTTTTAAAACTTAGTTTCAATGGAAAAAAAGAATAGGGCAGCAAGGATAATTCTTTTTACACACCACCTGCTAATTTGGATCACACAGTTAAAGCTTTGGTAGGTCTAGTTACTATTGATGATATTGTCATGTGTGTAAGAGTATAAATGATACACAAAAAATGATGTGCAAATAATAACATTTCATCTCTGAATAAAATAAGACGCATGCCCTAATTGAATTTTGAGCTTTGAAAATACCCAGCTTCCCCTTTTTTTTTTATATGTTTAATTTTATTTTATTTTTTCATTTTATTGTCAGTAAATTTTTATTTTCTACCTTTTAAGTGAAAAAGGATGGACCAAATTTTGAACAAGTGAGTTTCACTTGATGGTGAATCATACATGCTATGTCTTTCTCTATCCAAATTGTTTTTCTTGAGAAATTTAGGAAACTAAATCCATTCTTGTAAATTTAGATAAGCTAACTTTAAATTTTTCTGATTTTGATAATTTTTTTATCTTTTTTAATATTTAAATCTATGAATTCTAATTTTTTATCCCATAATTTTTTTTTTAATTCTGTTTCCATCTTTTTTTAATCACGCACTATAACTTTTATATAAAAATTCACCCAATTCACTCCCCATCCTTATTGTGGCACAGCCTTCTTTTTCCCTTGAGTGTCAATAGAAAGGAACAACATAATCCCCAAGCATAAAACAAAGACGCTGAACAGAAATGAAGGATGGGTGGATTGGTAAACCCAACCTTGGAATGGCCCATAATAGCATCTGCGGAGCACAAACCACTGATTTTAAAATAGGCCTACAAAGGTGAGCCCAGTCCATTCATTATCAAAGGAGAACAATTTGAATTACCAAAAGCAAACAGTAGTAGTAGCAAAACAAAAAGGGGCAACAATGTTTTCCTATCTTCCAGTTGCAGTGAAGTTGGCCTTGGGAATTTTAGTAATGCCCAATAAAAAAGCAGCTGGACACCACCATCCAAAGTCTAAACAGAAGAAAAGATAAACATGGGGCTCCGCCCCCCATCTTTTACCCAAAATGAAAAAAAACAAAAATATTGTACCCACAGCCCACAAAATTAAATATATATAAAAATTTATTAAATTATATAATTTAATATATTTATTAGTATGAATTTTATATTAAGATAATTAAATAAAAATAAAATTTTTATTAGTTAAATTAAGCCTAAATTTATGACTCAATTTATGAGAATTAATAAATTTAATATTTTAAATTATATATTATAAAAATAACAAAATTAATCATAAATAAAACTGTTTCTCTTCATGGAGAAAAAAAATATAAATTGGTGTTGACTGCCGTATATTACAATAGCTGAATTATGAAAAATTAACAAAAATTTATAAGAAGAATATTATTGATTTAAGTTTGTTTTTGAATAATTCGATTAATCCTCATAACATAACTGTCTTCTTACAAGGAAAATTAATTAGCCCAAACGTAACTTTCAAGGAAAAGAAGAAGACGTGTAAGCCTGCGAGTAATATTCTGGAGGGGCCATAATTAGACTGCTCCCTTCAAGGCCAAAGCTGACTTTCTTTAATTATATTCTTGAGTTGCGCATTACACGAATCTACACCATATCCCATTTGTTTTACAAGATCGAGGATAGTCAAAAGTTAAAAGTATATTTTATAAAATAAAATATAAATAAATAAATATTAATTATTGTAAATTTATAAATTATTTTTTATTTTTTATTTATAATTTATAATAATAATTATTATTTTTAATAAATATTTATTTATTTATATTTTATTAAAAAACCTATTTCTTATTTTAAAATATTAAAATTCTTTATTTAATCCTTTCTCCTCAAATAATGGATATATGAATATTATATTTTATCTATTTTGCTCGACTTCATTAATTGTTGATTTTATTAATACTTGTGGAATCATAATTAAATATTAAGCTTATATTTTTATATTAACAAACAGAATAAAAAAAATTGACTTCAAGGAATAAATAAAGAATTGTCTTCAGACCAAAAGCAAAGTATACATAATTAAGATGGCAAGCATTAACTTTATTTAAAGTATTTTTCATCAAAAATTTAATTATATTTCCATTGATGGCAAAGGTATCAAGTGTGAGAAGCGTTAATGAAATGAATGGAATATAAAATTTAACAAAAAATCATAACTGTAAATAATTTCATTAAATTTTAAAGAAATATATATTTAAAAAGAATCTTTAAATTTTTTTTGAACATTTGTTTTTGTAATAAATATTGATTCATATAATTACCATAAGAAACTATAATTAGAAAATGAAATTATATAAATAAAATTATTTAAAATTTAAATAAATAAAATATTACTGAAATTAAAATATATTAACATTAAATACATTAAAATAAATGAAAAACAAAAAAATTCAACTTCAGATAGATTTATAAATTAAAATTGTTTATTAATAAATGTTCCATATTCGCCAAAGAAATTAAAAAATTATTAGTTTTGTAAACTAAATTTATTATATTAAAATTGATAAAAAATATATATATATATTAATTATTAAAATTTATTAATTACTGCAAAGAAAATTAACACAAAATTATTAAAAAATTTAATATAAAGTAAGAAGAAAATCTTAGGGCATTATCAAGTAATTTATTGTTGAAATAAGCATTGACAAATGATACTAACACAAAAAACTATAATAAAGAAATAAAATTAAATATATCAAATAGATTGAAATTTAAAAATAAAATTAACATTTATTAATATTAAATGTTTTAATATAAATAAAGTAAAAATTAAAAGATTAAGTAAGTAACCTAAATTTATAAAATTAAAATGATTTCCAACCAATAAAAAAATATAAAGAGAGTTATCAGTTTATTGTATTAGAATTGATAGTTAAAAAAAAAAAAAAAAAGCACTCATTGATTGCTAATAAAAATTGTAATTAAAAATTTACTAATTAAATAATATTAAAATAAAAAAATATTTATTGATAGCAAATATTTAAAATAATTTTAATTGAATAATTCATAATTAATAAAAACAATATAAAAATTATGTCGGCCGTACAATACTTAAGACATTAACTAGCTATTATTTTAAGAACATAAAGTGGAGGGTCATATACGGTAGACAAGATGGAAAAGTGGGAGTATACGCAAGGATGATGAGACTGATCCTTGACCTTACACGTGTCAGGCTGTGTTCTGTTTTAACTTTTTTATGTCATGTATTTTACTAATTTATTATCAATTTTTGTGAAGGAAAAAGTGGGGACAAATTTCGGATCTACCTTACCAGTTAGCATCTTCGCTCTCGATTCTCGGCATCTATCAGATCGCAGCTCCCACTTGTCTCATCCTACGGTCCTCACCCTTCCACCCCTCCCCCTTATATCTTTCACTCTATCTCTCGCTGCGGCACAACCCAACCCAGATTTTGTACCCATTTCCCCCAAGAAATTCAGGACCAAACGAGAGACAGGATGAACGTCTTGGATTCTCCTCTGGAAACTCTAGCTTTCAACTATCAGAGCTTTGGTTTCCTCACCGTGGTTAATAATCTATGGACATGGGTGGCCGTCGTAACCGCCGCCATCAGCGTCTGGAGGATTCGAGCTGCGGGTTGCCCCAGACCCGACTTACCACCTCGCACTTGCAGTGAACCGAGCTCAAATGGGCCTGACCCGGTTCCGGAGGCAACGACGTCCGAAACGGTAGATGAGCGACCGCATGAAGCGGTTGTTCCAGCAACAATGAGGCCGGTACCTGGTAACGGCGACACTGACGTGGTGGCTGACGGTGTGACGAAGGGGAAGTTCACCGTGTACTATTACGAGGTTGACAGCCAATGCGAGAGCAACACGTCGAGGGTGGCGGAGGAGTGGGAAGAGGAGGAATTAGGCAGATCAGACGGCGGCGAATGGGAGTGGTGGGAGAGTTGGGAGAAGCTGTTGCGGATGAGAATGGGCGAAAGGGAATGGTACATGCACCAAGACTTAACGGAGCTGAACGGCAACGTTGTCAAGTTATGGGAGGGGCCGTTTGGGAGCTTTGCGAGGGAATCCCGGTACAGCTGCAGCTGTATGGTCCGGTAGTTTAATTAGCTATGGGGTTGGAATTAGATTCTGCAATATTAAAGGCTAGATCATTAAGATGTACATAAAAAATAATTTGGGGGGGATTTTGGATGACCTAGCAAAGCATCATCCACTTATTGAACATCAATTTGAAAAGCAAATGTTTGCAAACGTTTGCGTATGTTTTTTGATGATCTCTTCTTTCTCCAATTGCTCTGTCTTTTTGTGAATATAAATAATAAACCCACTTTAAATTCCAATATTCCAAACACTGCATGCGTACCCAAATGAAACTGAAGATGAATTAAAAGGGCAAACAAACAAGGTGCCAAAGCAAAAACGGGATGGGTTTGCAAGCAACCAAGCAAATGTTCAAGGAAAATTGGCCATCAAAAGGAAAAGCAACAGATGGGGAAGGCTCATGAGCAGTCATTGTCAACTACGTAGGTGGCCACATATTAATTGAATTGTACTACTGTTGAGTGGACGGTGCTTCCCATCTCGTTCTTTTCTGATTGTGATTTATACTGGAAATTGAAGCAAATCTTGTCCAGAAACACAACAAATTTGAAGCCTGATCAGGTTTATCTTTATTTAATTCAAGCTTTGGCTTTGGTTTTTGGTGAAGGGATAAAACGTCATCCCCAAAATCAATTCTTAAAGGGAAAAAAAAAAAAGTTATGAGTCTCACTATCTCTTTCAAAAATATCATTATCAGTCATTCTATCAAATAGACATTACGTATTATTTTGTAATTTTTCCAAAATCAATTATGCACATGGGCACATAATATGTGGGTAATATTCTTAATCAATTTGGAATATGCCGATACGCCAATAATTAGTCTTCAAAGAACATCACAAACCTAAATCAAAGCAATTGTTAATTATAGGGATGTCATCTTCATTCATATGTGATGTATGCATTTTCCACTATTTAGTTATCAAGAGAGTTTGGTGATTGGTCAGCTTGAGATTGTTCTCACATTTGCTAAAATACACCTTGAAAATGACATATATTTTAGTTTGTTATCTGCCTACTCAAGTAACATATAATATTATCCTTACATATAATTGTATAGATTCGATTCCTATTTTCACTTTACACAGAGTCCTATGTAACCAATAAAAAAAATGGGTTATATCACTATCTTTTCCCCATTTAATAAACCAGCATGAATGAAAAAAGTATAGCATATAGTGAGCTGACCAAAATCAATGACATACTAAAAAAATGTATGAAACTTGTATACATAAAAATAATGTTTGGCAGCGGAATCTTGAAGTTGCTGATATTTGGTTAATCAGATTGCAAGGTTAAAAATAAAAATAAAAAAAATAGCCGGAGAATCCTGGGGAGGTGAGAACAGCCAAGAGACAAATCTCAGCAGGATTTGTCAGGTATTTTGTGATAGTCAATGTGGTCTGTGTTTGATACAAGACAACTAGGATTCAGTTTTCAATACAAAGAGTGGACCTCGTTGCCTTGTTCGTCATAAAAATAACCCATCAATTTGAGGCATTTATAATTATGGAACATTATTGTTGTTGTTGTTTTTCAGGTTAGGTGGCGAAGCCACAACAACAGGAACCAGCTAGTCAAGGGCGTCCATATCACAGATTGGCAGCTCACAATTGCCCCCTGCGTCTGCCTAAGGCCAGCACCTTTCAAGCAAAGACATTATTATATTTGAAGTGGCTCGAATGGGTCCATGGATGTGGCTGCTTTTAAATTGAATATTATCTTTCAGAAATTTAGTATGCACTTTACATCGCAGAGGTACAAAAGAATATTCTTGGTGTAGGAGAACGACGGCTAACTGATGAGATCAGGTCCCGTTAAAAATTTGCGGCTGTAATGCTACAGGATATATGATATCTACTTGATATTGATGAAGCCCTGCGGCTGTGGCTATAATCCATTCAAGGTTCAAGTTGGGTAGAAGATAACGGAAACGTTGGGAGCAACGAAATATGGGCCTGTTCTACTCATTTTTCAGAAAGTATAAATTTTGTATATTATTTTATATATTTAATTTATTAATATGGTGCCCGCATGTCACTATGAGTCTATTTTAAGTAATAAATTTTGATAAAGATAATTTTTGTTAAATGTAAATTAAAAATAAAAAATGAAAATATTGCTCATATTGTAATATATAAATAAATTTAACAACTATATTCTTCTCACTAAAAACTTTGATAAATATTCACAATTACCTTCATAAATTGTATGAATAGTTCTCAAGAAAAACGAATTAGATATATGATTTATATTTTTGTTATAGGATAATTTGTCTTTTTTCTAAGTTGTATATTATCACAAAGTTAGGTACCATAAATTTTCCTCTTATTTAATAACCATCATGATACAGTTAAAAATTTTGATGTTCAGATATGTTAGGAAGGGTGTGTTATTTCCTAACCCATTTGTTGACAATGCAATACACTTACGAAGTTCAAACCATACAATCTATTTTCAATATTTGGATCTTCGATTGTTAGTGATCGTGCATTGCAGTGGGTATAATTGAAATGATAATATGGTTGTTTTATGAATAGTAACTTTAAATTATAATGAAGATAATTTTTTTAGACATTAAAAATAAAAAATTGACAATATTATTCAAATTAATATTTATTCAAATAAAAATTTACAATTATATTCTTTTCATCAGACAATTTGATAAATATTGAGTATTACTCTCAATGTAATTAGTTTTGAAGATGAATGAATTATATATGTAATTTATATTTTCTTATAGAATTTTTTTTAATTGTGTATTAAGTACCATAACCTTTTTCTATCAAATATCCAGGTTAGGCACATTCAAAAGAATTGTTCTTCATATATGACTTAGTTAGGCTATTTATTCCCTAGCTCATTTGCTCACAATGCATTACACTTGTAAAGCCCAATTTGTAGAATCTAACTCCAATAAATATATCTTGAATTGTATTACCCATATAAATTCTTTACTTCTTTATTATTCAAAATCCATGAACAAATATATCGTAGATAGATTAGATTTACTTATGTATAATTGTAAAATTACATTCACATATTATTTTTTTTTTTGAAATATTCACCATTAAGTTGTTGACTTTTGTGGATAGAATAAATTATGCACAGTCATATAATCCATTTTTCCACATTATTAAATCCATATAATTTACATTTAAAAAAATGCGTATCCATGTGTCATTATTCTCGTATTTGCTACTTTGATATTAATTTTACTTGTTTTGGTTGGGCCACTTTTTCCTTTGTTCATATATTGGGCCGTTTTGATAGCCCAAAATATCAGATGGGATATGGGCTTAATTGGAGGTAGCCTAAAACATGCAATAACTCATTGAATAACACACAATAACATGCAAATAGCAAAGCTGTCTCGATGCTACTTGTACTTCCCGTCTCTCTCGCTTGGGCGCAACTCCAACCCAATGCTTGGAGCAACCCCGGCCCGTCTTGCAATGATCTTGTCCCTGTTTCAGCGGACTTCATTCCTTGGACATCTTGGACTGTTCATCAATAGAAATATTAAACAAATTGATACTAACTTCTTTATTTCATAATCACTTTTAATTATTTTTTGATAAGATGACCACACAATAAAGTTCTCAGCTCAAATTGCGTACACAGTCTGAAAAAATTGAAGATTCCTCTCATAAGCATATATAAGAGTGTAAGGTTTAGCGTTTTGACAGAAAAGTTGATTACTACGTGTAAAGTGAGAAAGGGACCAAACATTATAAATACCAAAAGTCACTCATTAATGTTTTTAGCGGTATGAATTCAATATTAATTTAACTACATTTTTTAATTCTAAGATAATTATTCCAACCCAAATAATATTTAGTAATCATCACATTTCAATAGGACTAACCACTAACCTACTTTATAAATCAAATCCCTAATTCATAATGTCCAAAATCCAACCTTTTCCCCTTACTCAGTTAGGCTAGGGGAGAAGGATTAAGCAAGCTCCATGTTTTGCTCATTGACCACAGTGGGCGTCGCTGAAAGTTGGATGGCCATAATCATTGGAGTGCAAGTAAAGGCTAGAGATTTTAATTGTAAGAACATCTTTTTCCATCTAGTTTACGATATACATTCCAATTCCAAAATGCAGTGGACGCTAATATGAGAAAATGCATAACCTTGAAAAAGCTAATTCAATTGTTATACATACACGTAATGGAGATTTAATCTTCATTTTCTCTATTACCTTTTTCTCTTTGACAAAGAGGTATTCATGGGGACAAGCCACTTTTAGAAAAATACTTAACAAGATCAAAATATAAAGATAGACATGAAATTCAAACTTGCATGACGCTGACAACCGCAGAAGCAACTTCTGGTACTAACACTTTTTGCTGTAATGTGGGACATTAATTTGTTGTCCATGCATTGCGTACTGGGCGTGCACTGCACAGCTGCACATGCCTTGTTCCACAGCGTAGCTTTGAGTTTTGATTCAATAAAATGCTCCAGCCATGGAAGCAAGCAGCAAAGATGAAAGGCTACTTTAATTTATATCTGAGTGCACTCAATAATTGTGTAGCTGGCCCATTGCTCCTCAATCATCAACCTTCAAGGTACGTATTTATGACGTGAGCCTCTCCAGATCCTTTAAAAAATATGATAATATGGCATTACCCATTATGTATATTAGAGAGTGAAAAAAACATATGATCATTACTGTGCGATGCACAAAGAATAATAATAACATCCAGTCACAGTTGAGTTAAAAAGCTATGTTATAAGCCGGTGAGTTTCTGACTCATTGGCATCACTGTCCTTTGCTCCAAACTGGGTTGTTAGTTCGATTTTATTCTATTTTCTTTCTTCTAAAAATAATTTTAAAGTATGGCCTTGTGTTAATAACAAAAAAAAGCTATGTTATAAATTAAAAAAAGTAGCTGTAATACGATAATTTTTATGCAAGAATAACAGCGTTCATGTATAAAAGGAGACAAACATTTACTAAAAAATAAAATTATATTTAAAATTACAAAATAAATTCATAAACAATTAAAAATGATACATTAATTGTTCATATAATTATTTTCTCTCAAGTTATTCTTATTATTATTAAATATAAAATTAATTATTATTTAAAATTGAAACTATACAGTTAACTTTCTTTTAATAAAGACAATTTCAGATTCAATCCTTTAACTCAAATAACTTGTTAGTCTATATATATATATATATATTCTTTACGAAAATGTGATTTAAGCACTTAATAATATTATCAGTTGCCAATTTATTGGCAAGGATGATCCCTCTGTCACTCTATGAATGAAAGATGACTTGCAAAGTATTAAATTTGGTTGACCGAAGACTTTGTTTGATTCTATGTTGGAAGCCGGTCCTGGTGGGACTCAGATTTCCATAACCATCGATCCGCACGATATTCTAGTAATACTTGTGGGCTCTTGCATGTCACGAAACACTCTGTACTGTGTGTGCTGCAAATGGGCTGTCTCAGACAAATCATACATTAATATACATAGTTATAAATGTACATAATTTTCGGAACAAATTACATTTAATAATTGTTTCTTCTATTGTCAAAAAATTGCTTTCCAGTTGTACATGTTACATATATAAATAAGGGAAAACCAGCGTGGGAACTGCAACTGGGAAGGGTTGCTATATATATATATATATATATATATATATATATATATATATATATATATATATATATTGCAGCTGGCTAGATCTTAGTTGAGTGTTTTAGAGAAGAAAACGTGATAGATCTTAATTAGTCCAACTCCATTTAATTTTGGTATCCTTCTCTATTCAATTTAACATATTAATTTTTACTGAATTCTATATAATCTAAGCACTTGGCTAGACTGGTCAATCTAATTTATAATTCTTCTCACGTGCATTCACAATTTCTTAATCCTTTATAATAAATAACAATAGTAAACAAACTGTTATTACTTGAGTAGTGTTCAAGTGAGTTTCCAACTTGCCGACTTCACTTCCGCCTTATCCTCTTCAACCTGCATGCGCTGCATTTATTTGTGCGTTGACCCACTTTGTTTATTGACTAAAAACACGCGCTCTCTAATGTTTGCCCACCCCGCCATAAGCTACGATTTCTCTAATTAATTATCTATGATTAAACGACCAATTACTATAAAGTTCCAATGTAGGAACTTTCGCTGCTATAGGTATTAAAACAGGTTAATTCATCTCAACTTGCAATGACTTATAATGAAATAAAGTTGAGTAAATTGGTTCATACTTTTAACAATTAAAAAAGTATTAATATTTAGTTCAATTAATTAAGTTACCTTGAAATTCTTAGATAGAATATAATTTAATAAATAAAAATTTGAATTCCTTCAGATTCAAATACTTAAGGATCAACAAGGTCGATTCTACAAATGAAAATTTACAATCTTAAAAATATAAAAATACTTTGTAAGAAACCAAAAAAAAAAACCACTAATTCATTTTATCCCTTATTAGACAAAGCAGAGTGAGATAAGTGGCTTTTTGCACAACCGATCCTATGTCAACCCGACTAGTTCAACTCATTTTTTGACATTCTAATGCATGGACCCCTTTGTTTCGCGTACAATCCGCATGGTTTTTTTTCCTAATTCTGTAGTTTT
This sequence comes from Dicorynia guianensis, assembly GCA_037013595.1. Taxonomy (NCBI): domain Eukaryota; kingdom Viridiplantae; phylum Streptophyta; class Magnoliopsida; order Fabales; family Fabaceae; genus Dicorynia; species Dicorynia guianensis. Next base: position 23,478,650 of record JASUAB010000015.1, read on the forward strand.
TACAGCACCACTTCTGACAACGTCAGTCTGTATAACTCCTAGTTCGAACTTACGCTCACTTCTATAAAACCCAGCTCACCACTCATCTTCCCCACCTATACTAATAATACTACCCAACCAGGATCAGCCAACCATTAGACCACTCCTGTCACTCTCCATTATTCACTTCGCTTGGTAATTTACACAATGCACCAAATTCATCCCACGCTCTTTGCTCTCTTTCTGTTGTTCATATCTCCAGCGTTTATCTCTTGCACCGGCGCCGCAGCAGGGAAGCACGATAACCCCCCAGATCTGGTGCATACATCCTGCATCCACGCCAGGTACCCTGACCTCTGCCTTCAAACCCTCTCTGCTTACGCGGGGCCCGCCAAGACACCCAATGACTTGGCTCAAGCCGCGGTCAGGGTTAGCCTGGCTTACGCACAGAGGCTCTCCGATTACCTCAAGAGTCTGCAGGTGTCGTCGCCCGGGCTCAGCGGGACTCCCGGCAGCAAGAGGCAGCAAGTGGCGCTGAGTGACTGCGTGCAGCAGATTTCTGACTCGGTGGATCAGTTGAGCAAGACGCTGACCGAGTTGACGCACCTGAAAGTGGATACGTTCAAGTGGCAGATGAGCAACGCCCAAACGTGGGTGAGCGCGGCCTTGACCAATGACGACACCTGTGTGGGTGGATTCAGCGACGTGGATGGGCAACTCAACAGTGATGTAAAGCGTAGGATCACGAACGTAGCCAGAATCACCAGCAACGCGCTCTACATGATCAGTCGCCTCGGGGAGAAGCCTCGCCCCAAATCCAGAGCCTGATCCAAGAGATGAACGGTCTTGATTTTGTTGCCACCTTGTCACCATATCAATATGTGTTTTCTGTTTCTTGTTTTGTTTGGTATAGTGATTATAGCAAGAGTAAACAACTAGTACGAGTATTAGTTTTGGAAAATGTACGTATGCAAATGTGAATTAAATTAATTAATTAATAATTATTGCTACTATGTAATTAGAATCTTAATCATAGCTTCTTTGAAAACGACTGCCGTAAAAGACTAAGAGGGATGCTTTTTGGGTTTTTTGTGGTAAGTCATAGCAAACAGGTGGTATTAAAAAATAGAGAAAATGTATATATATTTATTTAATTTTAAGTTATTTGTAAGTATATATTGAATTATAAAATTAATAAATATATCCTTTTAATTATTAAAATGATGTAAATACACCCATTTGGTCTATTTATTGTTAATTGTTAATAGTCATGTCATTTTTATATGATTATTAATACACATTTTTTTTTTGGTTGAAATATACACATAGCTATTACCTCAATAATAACACTAATAAATAATGTCTTATTCTATTAAGTGAAGTATTGAAACAAAATAAAATATTTATATAAATCAAATAAAAGACTAAATATAAAGTCATAAAATGTTATTATGTTAAATTAAAATCTTATCATACTAACATCTTAAAGATGACTTTTTATACAATATTACATTGAATTAGCAAAAATAACTAATTTGTCATATTAAATAATAGAACAACAACTAAAAATAATAAATATTAAATGATTCAAATGTCTCTTTTATAAAATTTTTATTAACGCATCATAAATTAAATATTAAAGGAGTTATATTAAAACTGAAATAGATTAAATGCAAAAAAAAGAACTTATCAATTAACATTTTAAGAAATTATGAAGAAAATATTAAAAAAAATTAAAGTTTTGTTTATGCCTTGAAAATAACTGAATTTCTTATGACTTTTCAGACTTTTTTCTTATTTCTCTCTTTTTTTACACAAATATTTTAATATGAGCTCAGGTGTAATTATTAATATTTAATAACAAGATAAACAAAATATACTTGTTTTTATTATTTTAATAATTAAATAAATATTTTTATATTATTTTGATAATAAAAAATAATATACTTATTAACTTTTATATTGAAGAGAATATATTTATAAATGATTTAAAATTAATAATTATATGTCGCTAAAAATTAAAAATAAAAGTTTAATATTAAAAAAAAAATCTAAGCTTAGACTCATTTGTAAAAAAAATAAAAAATATAAAGGGAAGATGATAGATAAGTTTAAGTAGTTGCAAGCAGGCACATTAATGCATAGAAATGGAGGGGAAAGCGGAGGCCAGAGGGTAGAGTGGCATGCCACGTGAATTGGAAAATGAAATAGGAGACTTCATCGATCTGTGATATGTCAGCTATAAAAATTAAATATACGAAGCATAAATTTGGTCACGTTACTTGGCGTGTCACTGACATTTAAGTAAAAACTTATTAAAAGAAAAAAATATAAAAATATATATAAAATTTATAGCTCTAAATATATATAATCTCATTTATTAAATAAACGTTATGCAATACCTTCTCACTAGAATATATGCACTTGACCAAAACCATTAATTTAGTATCTTGATAGGCCTGTTTATTAATTCGAAGCGTCAATTTTCAAATTTAAAATTCAATAGAAGTGTTAAAATTTATATTTTATAAAATAAAGTTAAATTAAAAAATAAATTTTAATTTAAAAATATAGTAAAAATAAATTAAATCATACATATGTATTATTTAAATAAAAATTATATATCTATAATAGTACCGAAATTTTTTTCCAATTTTAAATGTTATATATGTATGAGCTTGCGAGGACATTTAAATATTTCTTCGTTCTCCAATGGATGTAATCTGACCATTTCAACTATGACTATTAACAATGCTATGGCTACATGTAGCTAGCTAGCGTTGTTGATACAACAAATTAAGATGGCCATATTTCAATATTAATTAACTAATTTCTTGTGAACTTTACTTTTCATATTAAAAGTGGTGTCATGTAACTTTCTTTTAAGAATTGCTTATAATAAAGGGGGCTATTCTATATATTTTTTTTCTTGTTTTTTAGCTGCTCCAGCACTTATAGCCATGATTATTAAGAAATTAGTTATTCAAAAATTTAAGTTGTGCAACTGTTCTGATAATGAGAATTAAATTCTTTAAAAATATAATCATTCTCAAAATTTAAACTACTAAATATAAATCAAAGGATAATTTTTATTTATATCTAACAATAATCAAATAAAAACTATGCTCTTACTGTTTTTTCAAGCCAGAGTTAGGATAAACAAGACGAGGCACAGGCACAGCCCAACATCACCTCACCCATATCACAAAAGGTGCAGTATTAAATCTTTCCCAAAACTTCAAAAAATTTTGTTCCACAACCAACTTTCATGGTAAAAACCCATTTTTTTAAAGGAGAAATGCTTATTTATTCTGCAAATAATGATATTTATATATAATTACGACTAACATGTACATGAACTACTATATGATAATATTTAAATTTAATTAATTCGACTTGCTTTCAAGTTTCAGTTAGATCTGTTGAATTCAAATACTACTATATAGCAGTTTGTGTATAAACTATACAAAGAATTATGTATTACTCCTTAAAGCTACAATTATAATGCTGAGTTTTGTGCTTACTCTATGAGAGGAGAGACCAAAAGTTGTGGTGCCGTTCCTTCTCGGAGGGAATATGATTTACAATTATTTTCAAACACTACCATATATCATAGTAATAACTAAATTAGGAGGGTTCTATGGGTTCTAATCAATTTTCCATTTGGTTGCATTCGTCCCTCATTAAGGACAGAGTTCACATTGCTATAGTGTGGTACATCCTTTGAATGCTACATGTTGACTAGATCTTTCAACAGGTCAGAAGGCAGTCACATTTGTGCCTTCATGATTTCTTATCAAGCTTCCAAAAATCTTCATTAGCGGCTTCTGCAAGTGAAGGAATTACTGGCATATTTGAAAGTTTCTTCTGCTTGCTGGTGGAGCAAAATTTGGAAAGTTTCTTCTGCTTGATAATATTAAGAAGTTAATTGGACTTTTCCTTTTTCAATGATGCGACTCAGAAGCTTTTTATATTGCTTAGGCAGATTGAATTTCACGAACTCTATCCTTTGTGCATATGGAAGCCTGTTTACGAAAGGCAGTTGTGGATTTATGATTCTTACTTCTAAATATGCAGTTATTTTGGCTTCAGAGCATGAAGAGGTCATTTGTGCAGCCATAGATGCACTACAGAGTTTGATACAGACTTGTGTAGATGAAAGTTTGATCAAACAAGGAGTGCATCAAATGACTTTGAATGCAAACACAGAATCAAGTAGGGCAGGGCCAACTATCATTGGAAAAATTTGCGCAACTATTGAGAGCTTACTTGATTATCACTATACTGCTCTCTGGGACGGAGTATTTCAAGTTGTTTCAGCTGTTTCATAAATTAGGTATTCCTACTGCTACCTAGTCTTGTTATACTCTCTTATGTTGACTTATCATTAATTATGAGTCTAATTTGGGATACAGCTTTTGCCTTGTAATGCCCAATAAGATTTACTTGTGTAAACCGGTTGAGGCACTTGATGTCTTGTGCCAGTGCCAATTGCCATTTTGGGAGTTGCAAGGAAAGACATTGGGTATATAAGTAGGTCGATCCGATGTGATGATTCTCATCCTCATTTTGCTCCAGACACAACTTTAAATTCTAATGTATTGGATCATCATCTGAGCTCACTTCTATGTGATTAGGCAATCAAACTAAGGCATTTTTGTATTTAATTTATGTGAACTTGTAGGCTTAAAGAGCTTATTAATTTTGAATAGGTTGCTAGTTCTCCATGACAAAATAACCAGCTCTTATAGTGTTTTATCAAGCTTCAGATCCCCACATATAAATAAGCACAGCAGTGAAAGGTTTAGCTCGCCGTATTTGTTTTCTGATCTTGTCTAAGCTGCTAGCAACTTTCTCCCATCCACATTTCTCTTCTCCAGAGAAAAAACAGCGATAATTAAGGTTTTGTTCCATTTTGTTTGTCAAATGACTGAAGCAATGTTGTTGCTTTCACCTGGTGCTTCCTGCCGCAGGCTAATTTAGGTTTATTAAAGGAATTAGTGGCCAAATCACAAGGGAAGGTTTGGAAAGGCACCTGAGGAACATGATGGAAGGTTTGCTTAAGTGGGAAGATAACACCAAGAATCACTTCAAAGCTAATTTTTGTTTTTCGGTTTTTTGTTTAGTATAAAATTTACAGCTAATGAATCACTAGTTAAGTCCTGAACTGAATTGACCAAGAGTGGTTAACTGATCCCTAACTGTGTAAATTTTCTATAATCTTTTTCAATAATTTCCCTTTTTTATGTAACGCAATTTATTTGTTTGTTGCATAGGGCTGTCGTTCCCTATGTTAATTGTTCATATCATATTTTTGATGAGATCAAATTCTGTTCAGGTTAAGCTACTATTGGAAGTGCTGGTTAGGAAGTGGGGATTGTATGCTGTTAAAGCTGTCATGCCTGAAGAACATAAAGCATTTTGTTATACAGAGTATGTTTTGTCAAAATGGTTAACCCATTTTCACAGCAGATCAAAGAGAGGAAAGAGAGGAAACAGGGTTGAGGAAAGTAGATCTTATCTTTCAAAGGCAACTACTTCCAAGTTACTGTCATGAATCCATTTACATTACTAGAAACAGGGCATTTATTTACAACCATGATTGACAGTCTAATTGACAAGATATACACCTATTTTATGTATATTTCACTGTACGTGAACTTAACTTTCATATCCAGCGATAAGTTGCAGAAGTGATACAAGGATACATCTTCCAAAATGGTCCATGAGCAATCTTCTTGATAAGGCATGTACAGCTTTATTTTTAAGCTGTCTTGATTAGTTCCCGAGTTTTGCAAGCAATTGGTTATTTAAGCTCCATGATCAGTTTAAAATTTCTAAAAATTGGCACTATTGAAGCCTAATAATTTTTTTGTTGGACTCATAAGACTATTAAGTCGCTGAACCCCTTGTTGTTTCATATACTGCCTGTATGCACTCGTCTAGGTTTTTATGATTTAAAGGGTGTGTTTGAAAACTCAATCAGATGAAATAAGATTATCATTCAATACATGGGAGGTTATTAGATATATTAGCCACCAACTCTTTCCTTTAATTCGTTAAGTGACAATAATTTCATTTAGTATATCATCATTTTATTATATAAAATGCCACCGATTTCTTGGAATGCACATTCAACGTTGAACATAGAAGTCCCCAAGTTTCCTTCCTAATGCCATATTTTTGTTGTTTTTATGGTGCGTCTAGTTTTCCAATTTCATATAAAACGATCTCTGCCATGTCTCTATTTTTTTAAGAAGAAATGCCCTTCAAATACAGCGGAACGGAATGCCTGTTTTTAAGGTGCGTCCTCTTAAGCTTTCAACGTTCGGCTTTTCTATTTCCCAAATACAATCATCTATGAAAAATATTTGACAAATAGTCATCCGTTAAAACAACCAAGCGTGCCTTTAAAATCAGATTACATAATTTCTCATATTTTGGGTATTTTCACTTTACAGCTGTAGATTTATATGTATCTTTTTCGGCTCATACATATTAGTAATCTCTCATTTTTCTTTCCAAAACAACAATGGATATGATCAGCTAGAAATGTCAAAATAAATTAGACATATCTCGTGACCTAAGAGATTGGATAAATTTATATATTTTTTTTATTTACAAAAAATATAAATCAACCTATCCAACCCCATCTAATTTGTACGTCAAGAAATAAGATAGGCAGACATATATATATATATATATATATATTATGCAACTAACCCACCATGTATTGTTTAAGAAACAACTTAGATTGATAATTTCTTGATTCACCAACAGGCTAACTTGTTCCATCCCTTTTAATCACAAATTGTCCCGGGACAGGGCAGCCAGCCTACTTTAAATCCCAATGACTGCACCATTAAGAATATGGACAATCATCTCATTTTTATTCGAAGTCTGCTGCAAATAGTTTAGAATTGCAGCAGAGTACAGAAGAGAACAGTGAAAATTAACCATTTAATAGAACTTGAATGTCATAACTAGGTGAAGAATTAAGAAGTTAACTCTACGAATTAATGTGGTTCCTTCACTTTAATGGCTAATGCCACAACATAATGTCCTCCCGGGACGACATAGACAACTAGACATACATGTTGTCAGTTGCACTCCGCAAGAAACAATATTCTCATAAAAGTGAAATCAACCTTAAAGGTGTGAATTTGGGAGGAAGGTGTAACCTATTCGACAGAGCTCAAAATTCGCTACAGCAGTTTTGTCAAAACCTATGTGTTTCTTCATCTACTTGTACATAGGAATAAATCAAGTGGTTGTTTAACGGTTACAACAAAGTGGGTCAACCGCCACTCTAGCCATTCATAGCAGATAGGGTTTCAGCAGTAGATAAACTCAATTAAATATCTCACCAAGAGCATCAGACAATCCTGGACGTTTCGATTCTAAATGGCCATATCATCAGTCTCGTTGCAACAGTCATTGATCCAATCAATTAATCCACACCACTTACATTTTCATCAAGCAACGGGTAGACTCGGTACAGAGACATCACCTGGGTACCATCAGCAACTGCAAAGATAAAAGCATACACTTACAATGGAGCAAAAATGGAATATTACATATATTTCTTATTAAATTCCACTGTTATGGTGAGGGTGCAGATCTGCAATTTCTTTTGCCGTGGTTAAGAGCTATACATCAATGAGCTGAAACACCCACAAACCCATGTCTTCCTCTTGGCATTCCAATTCTCATAATCTAATATTCAATTGACCCTCAGGTCATATGCAATTTATTGATAAAAGAAAGGGATTACAAAACTTTACATACCTTCTTCAGTATTACAGGAAGATAATGGTTCACAAAATCTGTTTCACTTATATGGGGCAAATATAATCGAAGAATTGTGGCCGCCAAAACCAAATGAATTAGACAAGGCTGCCTTGATATCCAGTCTCTCTTTCTTTGGGCCCACGAGCACTTTTGCATCCTGTTATTTTTTTTAGGTTGGCGAAATTAGTTAATTTCTCCTTTAAAATGATAATACAGCACATACTTTCGAACAAAAGGTGAGGATAATGCACAAGTCAACATACCACTCCTTCGTCTGGGTTTTCCAGATTGATGTTTGGATGAACCCACCCTGTCCGTATTGCCTAAATAAACAAATTAACAAAGCTCTAAACTTTTCAGGCACAAAAGTTTAGCTGCTAAAACATATTTCATAAAGAAGTCGTTCATTAGTTTTCACCTGCACTGTTGCTACAGCTTCCACACCACCAGCTGCACCTAGTAGGTGACCAATCATAGACTTTGTAGAATTCACTCTTAGCTGTGTAAAACAAGGAATCCCAGTAAGCATCAAAATGTAGAAAGCAACAGCATAGATTAAAACAATTAGAAGAGCAAGAGGTTGGAATGACCTAAATATTGGTTAGTGAAAGGTTCAACAGTAAGATGACAAAAAAAATATTTACCTCAGGATTCTTGCCAAAACAATGAATGAGGGCTTGGTACTCCTTGAGATCTCCAGCTGGTGTGGATGTGGCATGTGCATTTATGTAATTCACATCCTCTTTTGACACTCCTGACTGAGCTAATGCCTTTTCAATGCATAGTATAACACCAACCCCTGTTTGAGATGGAATAGGAAGACATAAGTACAAGCTTAATCCAGGGATGATCTGCAGGGATATAAGTAACCAAAATGTCCACAAATTCATGATTCAGGTATTGTTACTCAACCAAGTATCATTAACAAATTGAAGAATAAGATAAAAGCTTTTCCAATATGCTGTAAAAATTTTCACTGCGGAATCATACAGAAGAGGTGGTAACATAACATTGGTTTTTTATCATTCTAGAATTTTCGTGGTGAAGTGTACATACAATTCTGTAAGTTTTATTATGATGATAAGATGACATGAAGTGTATAAGTTCTCTCAACTACTTCAGAAATTTGAATGAAAAGAAAGTAACCAACATATGCTACAAAAAATAGCAATATAGATACAGCAAAACATACATATAATTCCTTTTTCTTAAAGGATGCCTCAGAATCTATACATTAGAGTCATTATGTACCATAATAGCAATAGATAATAAAATAAAGCTCTAGCATAACCACATAACCAAGAAAGTATGGTGCAATCGCAAAATTAATAGCATCTGGAAAATTATTTTCTGAGTTCCCAAAATTTATGCTCAGAAACCAAAGCACTAATAAAGTGAGTTTGCTTGTAACAAGTCAAGGTCAAACGATGATGGATAAATCAAAATCTTAAACATGATAATCCATCTTCAGAAGTCCCGACCTTGGTTTTAGTACTAAAAAGTCATTCTTTATTCCATTCTGGAATAAAGATCCTTATGCCTACTAGCCTGACCATCAATTAAAGACAAACACTCTGTAAGACTATCACATAAATTCCATTGACAAAGGGTAAGGATTGAAGCTCAACTGAAATACAAATTTCTGAATTTACGCATAAAGAAAGCATACATATGCCATAATGGACAATCAAAAGATATATGCATAAAGACTCATGAGCTTGTTCTTTTGATAATCATTCAACATAAATACCTAATGAATCTATAAATCTTTAGATAAATTATAAAGGATAAATCTCCTCTCACAACTCTTTTGCCACTTAATTCTCACACAAGCCACCTGCAGCCATTGATTGGCCGTGTGGACCTACATAGCTAATCAATGGATGTAGGGTGGCATTCCACACAGCCAGTCAATGGCTGTGGGTGGCCTGTGTGAGGATTAAGTGACAAAAGGGGGTGTGGGAGTAGCATGACTCAATTATAAATAAATTGGACAAGAATATAGGCACTAAGAAAGTTTCCTTGAGAAAGAATGCAGATTTTTTCCCCTTGGGTCGGAGTAACATAAAGAAGATTTCTAATATGAGAAACAACACAATATTAAGAAGCATTTTATTCAATCACATGTAGTTCCAACTAAGCCAGAGCCAACATAACAGTTTCATTTTTCATACACCCAAATCCCAAATCCTGCAAGTGACATAACTTTACTGAACAAAGACAAATGATAGCATTCCCAATCAGCTATCTATAAACTGTTACTATGTTACTACGTGCTTCACAGAGTAAATTATTATCATTCCCCTTCAAACAGTAGAAGCCATGAGGATAGGAACACTGAATCCAGGGTGTGCAAACATGCTCAAGCTTATATTAATTTCCCCGTCCCCTTTCTCCTTTTGAGGAACACAAAAAAGTTAAATGAGATTACAAATCCAGACAGTGCATCACCTTCACATGAAAATCCTCATTTCTCAAAATTTAAACTACCAAATGATAAGTTAGATATTATTGAATTCACAGATGCTACAAGACAAGCAGCTCAGGCATACATATAAACACAAGTGTTGAACGAAGCTGTTACACAGGGCAACAAAAATCAACCAAAAAGGAAATGCCAAATACCATTCTAACTATATAAATAAATTCATATGAGCAAATACTAAGTGTCCCACAGGTCTAGAACCTATAACATCACCATTCCCATCTGGTCATTAATAAAGGAGAAGGCACTCTTAGACCCCGGGCATTATCACAAAGCTACAACTTACGCTTATAATTGAGTGGCTGGCCAAGCTACAAATAATTAATATTTTCTAGAATGTATAATGAAAAAAGTCTTTTAAAAAAGATTTACCATCAGGACGAGGCTCAGTCACATGATAAGCATCACATGTGAAGCTTCCACCAAGAAACTCTGCATATATGTTTGCACCTCTTTTCTGAAATATTAAAAATTAGATGACTATATCAATTACCTGAAGCATCTTACTAAAAGTGATAGACATATTTGTAAGGCCATAAATGTCAAATTATTAAACAAATATAGGATAAATTGAGAAAACACAATAAGAACAGAAGTTGTACCAAGTGCTTTAATAAAATTAAAAAAAAAAGAAAAAAAAAAAGAGTAAAGGATGAAAGAAATGCGGCAAATTACACACATAAATGTCATAGTAATATTGTACAACATGTTGTAGAGCTCTTTAAGGTATTATTCTCAAATTATTAGGTCAGACTAGAAATACCTGAGCATGCTCTAATTCTTCTAAGAGCAAAACTCCAGCCCCTTCTCCCATGACAAATCCATCACGATTCTGTAATATGTCAAAGGCAACCTTATGGTTAGTAATACACATGCAGACCAAGATGACGAAAAGGGTATCACCCAAAAAAAAAAAAAAAAGAAAAGATGACGAAAAGGGAGAGAATAAGGGAAACACTGCAATTACTCCAATTTTCAGTATCTTTTTCTATCACAAATTTGTAATAATGCATAAATACATTCATTCTTAAAATATATTTATATTTTGAGAGTATTGAAAAGGATGCTGTAAATTCAGCTCACTTCGAGTATTAAGAAGAATTTTTCATCAAACTTGTTCTGTTGAATGTAGTTTATCTTTTCTTTTCAAATGATCAATTTCTAGAGTTTCAGATTGTTATGAAGTGCTCTTTCAACTTCTGGTGGTGTCTTCTTTACCAATAACATGCATCTTTTGGTATTTCTGATTAATTATTATTGGTCTTAAAAGTGTAAATGATTTTGTAACATCTGAAGTTGAGTTGGTGAACCTTCAAAATATTACAAAGGTTAAGTAAGCTCCCTTTATTTTTGGAAAAGACATACTCATCCTAACTTAAAATTTATGATTTAATTAGATATTAATGAAAAATTAACAATAAATAAAGGAAAGAGAGACAAGAAAGCAATAGGATTTCTATAGTATTACAATATCCCAAGGGCGTGAAGCTTTGGTAGGATCACTATTCCTCTGTGAGAGTGCCCTGCATGCCACAAAACCTCCCAAGCCTGCATCAATTATTGTCAGATAGATATCTGATTTATTCCATCATAACTTCATACAAGGCATAAAGAGTAAGTTACAAGAAAATAAAAGAGAATACCAATAGGTATAATAGCAGCATCTGAGCCACCACAAAGCATCACATCCTGCAGACAAACTCCATATTTATTTTGAATTTTTAATGACTACCATTATAATGCATTCTGAAAAATGACTACCATGAAACCACTGTTTTATGCCAGAAAAACATAAAAGCTGGGGACAATATGAGATCCTAAGGACCTAAAGTAAGTATTAAAGCAAATATACTTACAGCTTCACCTCTAATGATATGGTTTGCAGCATTCAATATACAAAAGTTGCTTGTAGCACAGGCTGTAGAGATCGAATAATTAGGGCCCATCCATCCCTGGAATTCATGAAGTAATCAGTTGTCAGAAGCTTAAGACAAAAACCAAGACACCCACTTATTGTGTACAGAATATACTCCCAAAAGTATTTAAGCACACCAGGTCCATGGCAAGCATTGCAGAACCCATATTTGTAGTTGCAAAAGGTACACAAAAAGGATTCATCTTCTTATATGAAATTCGTAAAGCTTCAATGGCATCATTAAAAACCTGTTCAACATACACAAGAAAAGAACCATAGTCAATAGATAGATTCAACCACATTGCAGAACAGAATAGCTTTCTGGCTACGTCTTGGTTTATTTTTACAGTGAACTCAATCCACAAGACTAGCAGATATCACAACTTCCTACAGATGTTATGATGCTTCTAAGTAGTAACTAGTAAATCAACAACCACATGCAACACTATTCCCTTTCTCAAGTGTTGTATTTTCTAATGCTAAATCCACAAGACCAGCAGATATCACAACTTCTTACAGATGTTATGATGTTTCTAAATAGTAAATCAACAACTCCTTACAGATGTTATGATGTTTCTAAATAGTAAATCAACAAACGCATGCAATACCAGTCCCTTCTCAAGTGTTGTATTTCCTAATGCTACAATTACCTTCATGCCACCCATTGCCGAGCCAATCAAAACTCCACATTTCTCTTTATTCAACTCATCCATTACATCGTCAGTAATTCCACCATCAACCAAGGCTTTTTTTCCAGCCGTCAGCATATATAGCATAAATTTATCCATCCTTTTTGAAAGTTTCGGAGCCACCCAGCCATCAGATGAGAAGGACTTGATCTCACCAGCAATCCTCTGGAAACAGAGAACCATGAGAACAAAAGCTACAGCAGACAACAGCTGAAAGAAAATTTAAATAAGATATAACCGTTGGGTATTCGGCACAGTCAAAAGTCTCAATCTCGCTTATGCCACTAGCACCATCAAGTAAATTATTGTAGAAGACATCTGGATCATGACCAAGTGGTGTAACCACACCCAAGCCCGTCACAACTACTCGCCTTTGCTTTGTATATGGTTTCTTCATTGTTGTGACCTCCTGGGCAGGTTGCAAAGCTACGGCCATTGCTTTCCCTTAAAAATTTAAAATCACAAGGCATATGTCAGCAATTATATGATGAAATATGAATAATTGGCTACTAGCTCATGTTCGCAAATTAGTATCCTTTTATATCAACACAGCTTAGGAGTTGAAAGTTGCATCGTAATGCTTAAAGTGAATACCACAGCGTTGCAAAAAGCTAAATGCCAAACACTTAGAAAAAAGTAAAAGATGCCTGTTTTATTAAGGGCACAAAATAATAATCAAAACGTTATAGATTCATGTTAAGCAAGGAATGCAAATAACAGTGAAAAATATCGGAGCTTCGATTTAGGTAAGTTAGGTAATTATAAACCCACAAAAAAAAAGTTGACAAGCCATATCATATGGCAGCAGGCCCACACTTCAATCTTGATTAGAATGATAACAATCAAGATCTCTGAACTAATCCCATCTAAGAGAATCTGATAGAAAAATCTATATGCCTGCAAGAGGCTGAGAATAGATACAGTGTTCACAATGTTTAAGAACTAAAAGGAAAAACACTCTTGTGCTGTAGTTTCTGCCAAAAATTTATATTTGATGCATCCATAATAATCAACACAACTCCTCCCTCACATGTGTTTTGGCATACCGCCAATAAATTTCGGCATGCAATAACTTCAACAAAGCCGTATTGTGCACGCAAAAGAATAAAAGACCCAAAGAAGATTCAAAAGAAAGAGGCAGAGAGAAAACCACGTCGGGCCAAAATTTCACTTTCAGCTCTAGGAACACTTCACTGGCATCATTAATTCAGAGAATTAGCTCACAAGCACTTTATTATCTGATGCAAAATAGTTATAATGAATGACCACCATAGATTGCAATCAAAGCAAAGTGGCGATTAGAGATTAATCTAAACCAAGGGAGGTGACAAATGTTTATTTCTTTAATTTAACTTGGATTTCAAGAACAAATGTACGATAAACCACTAGGAAGGCATATCGCTCGAGTATGCCCAGTCCAGTGAAATATACGTGCCCAGTAATAGCCATATCAATTCTTACCTCGTTAAAATCTGATCAAGCCAACTATTAGAGCTACAGAGCGGGTAAAAAAGGAACTTTAAAAATCCCGGAATAAGGCAAATGAATAACCCACGAAATAAAATAAAGAAGAAGATTCAAACTAAAAGCAGATGGTTCAGGTCATACTACAGAAATATGCATCGCATAATGAGGTACAACCAGATTTCATGATAAACTAGAGAAAAAGAAAATAAAATCAATAGAGCATACAAAGTACAATTTCAATAATCACCATCAACGGTGCAAGTTTTGATTGAACTACAAAACAAACAAAATTACCGGTAGGGGCCGTTCGATTTACTCGCCTCTGTCTGCGATTCATGTTACCAGTCTTGGATCCAAACAGCGAGGAGAAGCCATTGTCAGCAAAGAAGCCCAACGAAGAAAGGCTATTGGAGCTACAGTACTCATCGCAGGGCTCGAAAGCGAGACACGAGCTCACTAGACCTTGTATGCTGGATCCATACAAAGATGAAATCAAGCCCCTGTTAAATTCGGAACTTCCAGTGGCACATTTGGATACGAGCTTCCTCCGACGAAAGCACCTGCCCATTCTCTTGGAGTACTGAAACGTGTATTGGCTTCTGGGACGGTCAATATCGCAGGCGACTGACATGCAAGCCGCCACCAGCCACGTGCAGAGCGAGGAAGCCATGGAAGAAGACCCAGAAACTAAAATCGAAAACCCAAATGGAGAAAACGCGAGAAAGCAAGTATGGGACGGTAGCTAATCTAGGCCCAGAAGGAGAGGATGACGGAGAGGTTCAGAAAATAATGGAAATGTGATACACATGTGGGTAAAGGTTATGAAATAGTGGAGGAAGGTGAGGTGCTGAAGTGGTTGTAACGATGGAGAAGGATCAGAAATGGAATCGAACGCCGCATTCCATCTCCTTTTATACTAAAGCCGCTCAAGACTCCGGTTTGGGCAATCTGAGTCGTCCCCCTCACTCCTGAGAAGACAACGCCAAAGTGCTTCCTATCTCTCTCTCAGGAAGTACAGTCTATAATCTATTGTAAAGGGCAATAAAATACAGAAGCGTAACCCAAAAAAAAATTGGATACGTAGCTCTCTGTCTCTCTCTCCAATTAACCACAGAAAATTAGAAAACAATTTCCTTTTATTTTTCAAATAAATCGCCATAAAACATTTCAAACAAGTTGCCATCTAAATCAAATTTTAAGTTTTCGATTAATTATATTTTTAATCTACAGTTTATATAATTTTTACTGGGATAAATATAATTTATCAAATGAATTATTCTCACTTTTTATTTTTATGTTATTTTTTAATTTTAAAATGTTATGCATAATATATTTGTAAATAATCATAAAAAGTATTATTTAAATGTTCACATTTATTGTAAATAACAATAAATGTTTGTAGGTATGGTGAAAAAAAAAATATTCTACAAATCTTTTTATATAAAAATTTGGATGTGCAACTTTTAACCAATTATTTAAATTTTAATGACTATATCTAAAGATTTAAAGTTGTTTCTAATTTGTAGCTCATGTGAATATATTATTTTTCATCTTTTACTTGAAACAAGGAATGTTTTCTTCGGTTCTAGACCACTAAACTTGTGGTCCGCTCGGAATTATCAATTTTGGTTTTCTTTTTTTGGTAATTTCAATTTTGGTATTTTTTGAAGAAAGTGTTGGCCTAACCATCTCGTGGGCCGCGCGTAAGATTTGACCATTTCTTTCTATGGTTTAATGACAAAACAAACAATAAATGAAAGCAATTGCCAATTACTAATTTATTACTGTCTAGCCTTTTTTCTGGAAATAAAATTATTAAATTAGTTTAGTCATAAGAAATTTATATAATATTATACAAAATTTGAGTTCAAACTTTTTTTATCACATTTCTCGGCAAAAAAATGTAAACGCTATTGCACAATAAGCAAATGTTAGTAATTATGCATTTCACAACAATTTTAGGTTACATCAAGAACCCTTTTTCTTCCGAGAAATTATCATCAAATGTCAAACTTTTCCATAAAAGAATTAAAAAAAAAAAATCACACGCGACATAAGTGTTCAACTCATTCTCCAAAAAAATTGTTCCACGTCATCGCTTACTTCTCAAATATCTGAAATATCCCAATTGGTACCAACTTTTTTTATTAAGTTTTCGATAAAATATTTTTAAATTATTATTAAATATAAGATTAACTTTTATTATTAAAATATTATAAATAATATTTTTTTAAAACAACATTTTTTTAAAACTTAAGATCTCACATATTAATAAAAAAAATTTAAGACATAATTAATTTTTATTAAAACAACACTTTACTAGTTCAAGTGACACCAAAGCTAACCTACCAATGGTATGACTTTACTTGCATTATCATGCACTGTGTTTAACTTAAAAACCCAGATGGGTATTTTCTAAGTACAATTGCATTCAAAGCATAATTAAAGAATCAATAGTGAATTCTTAGCATAAATTTTATCTCATAAATAAGATGTGAGACTTCGAAAAAAAAGGAGAAAAAAACAATTAATTAAGTCGTCCATAGCCTTGAGATAGAATTCAAAGCCTCATGCATGCCACAAGACATGATAAGTGACCATCAGACTGACATTTGAAATCTTGTATGACTTTTCAGATTTTATTATGGTTTACGTATAATAAAAATATTGTACGTGCATAAATTAAAACTATATATTATATTTTTTGTGATTCCAATAATTGATCAATATTATTAGATATACACATTTATATTCACATATTTTTAATAAAACATTATTTAAAATTAATCTTAAATAATGTAAAATTTTATATTTAATTTGAAATTAATCTCAAATTAAACTTTGTACAAAATATATGAATATAAATTGGTAAATGTAATAGTATTCTAATTGACCCTACCTTTAACTAATTCATCAATTGCTGTTAGCAGCCTGAATCAGTTTTGGGATTCAAAACACTTTTTCATAATTATTAATTGATAACCATAATTATTGAGATACTACTCTATTGGTTATATATTATTTACTACATACATGACAAAGCAACGGTACATTATGTATTGACTAATAGGCTGTTTGGTAGAAATTACATTAGAAACTAGTTGTTAATATAAAAAAGCTAACTAGATATTTAAGTTTTTATACTATAAACAAATAAGAAAAATATTAGTACATCACTAAAATGATTTAAGTACTTACCCACACCAAAAGATGAAATAAAATAATAATATAAGGTAAGGGTATTAGTACAGAAAAAGTCAACAATTGTGACCATTACAGCTCCTTTAAGTCACCATCACAAAGATTGAAAAAAAACAATTGTTTTTTGGTACCAAAGATTGAAAAATGATTCTTGCATCTAATGCATAGATAAAAATTAAAAAAAAAAAGAAGATAAAGAATGTAAAAATAAAGAGTACATAAAATGCATATAAAATTGTTATGTATATATGTTAGTGTTAGTGTAACAAAAATGGCAGAGGATTATAACAGTGATAAGTCGATAACTAATAATAAAAAAAAGCATTTGGGGCGCATAAGAAAGTGCCATTGTTCTCTGATTTGTGTAATAGATATAAAAGCATCCATTAATTAATGGATTATTTTTAAAATATGCACATAGATTATTATTTTTAAAATATGCAGAATTTTATAAAAATAAATAAATATATAATCATTGTGAAATAATTTATTTCATTTTTAAATATTTATTTATAATACAAATTACATTATTTTAAAGTTTAAATTTTTTTATATTAAAGAAACCACCTTTACAACACAATTTTGAGTGTTTTTATCATTTAATGTGCCAACCAGCCAACCACCACGCGTTCTCTGCACTCGGAACTTGTCATTTTTTCCAACCATCGCTCGGAAGCAGAAGCAATCATCCACAAATGGAAGGGATAGCAATGGGCATAATTAATGATTTCAGTTCTAGCAAACCAAATCATAAATGATGAAGTTTTTTGAGGGAATTTATTCTTCAGTTTTTTTATCAAATAAAAATTGATCTTATTTAAAAAAATAAGAATATTTTATGAAAGTCTAAAAAATAAAATAATAAAAGTTGATAAATTTGATTTAATCGTGAGCTTTATAGTATTTTATTTAATAAATTTTAAATTTATTAGACAATAATTTTTTTTAATAAATGATTACTGTAACATATTTTAATTTTAAAATTAAGTAATAGCAAAAGGAAACGATTATAAAAGGTGTGCCACATAGCTACTGTTTAATTAATTAATTCTGCCGGGGCTTCTTTTAGAATTAAAAAAAATGCAATGTGTGGAATGAGGAGAAAAAATTTGGAGTGGGAAGTCAAAACAGGTAAGCCAAACTCGAGGTGCTCTCAAGTCTCAACCAAACTATTTCCTTTCCTCACACAAACACTGTCCCATAATCTTCATTGCAACCAAAAGAAAGGGCCATCCAACCACCTGGACCTGGTTTCAACCATCTTTAAAGCTCTCATCAACTCATTCACACTTTCAAAACTAAACTTTCAATCTCTTTCTGCAAAACTAATAATATTTGTGTATTAAGAGATGGACTCTGTTCCTTCTAGAATGTCTATATTATCAACCAATCATATGTATTGTCATGTTTTAACTAAAAATATGATTAACTTATTTTTTCAAAAAAAAAATTTTAGAGTATAAAGAAGTTATTTTATTTCAAAATTTTGCTTGTTATAAATTTTAATAAGCACTTATAATGATATTTATAAATTTCTTATTAAAGAAGATTATTGTAAGAGAAATTTAAATTTAAGTCTTTATATTAGTAATAAAAAATTCTTATATTTTTGTTGATTAATAATATAAATCGTTTTATACCATAATTGGATTAAATTCAAGTTCTTATATTTTTCTTCATAATGTTTCTGCAAGGGAGCCTTGGAGAGATACAGAAGAAAGTGGTGGGCTCAATGGGCTGGTTGGTACTTTGAAGAAAATGTTACGAAAAAACAAAGGAATTAGGTGACTGTTTATATCCTTGATCTAGGATATGTAAAACCGTTTCATTATAGGTGTAGCAACTCCTTAGATCATTAATTCTGTTTGATTCCCATCCATAGTACATCAGTGTGTAGGATTTGTCTTATCTAAAATAAATAATTATTAAATTAATAAAAAATTAATAAAGTGATTTATTTAAAAATTATAAATTATTATTAACTTATTTATATCTTATATTATTTTATATCGTTAATTTTTTTATTAACCATCTACATTTTAATGTATAAAATATATCATGCATTTTAAAAGAATTTAATCAGTTTATAAATTAAGATAATGTGGCTACAAAATTTAATGATACCTACAACACAATTGATGTTTCGTACATTCTTCATAAAAAGATAACCCAAGTTCTAATCTAACATAGTTGAATCATCCCTCCCAAAAATTATCCTTCAAGGTATTTGTTTTTTTTTTTTTTTAAAAAAAAGATCAAGTGTTAGGAATAAATAGAAGAAGAAAGGGTGGAGATCCAAACCATAGTTTATGTTTTTTGACACTTGAAAGAATATGTGGCATTACACCCATGCCTGGTTCTTTGGTTGTCATTGGCTGAAAACATGTATTTTACCAATGATTTTTTATTTCATATGTTAATTGTAGAAAAAAAATTAATTAATCATACAACGGTCTAAAGTATAAGAAACTTTTTCATGTTGTGAAGATTATATTATATTTTTATTTAAATCAGTTAAATCATTTATAAAAAATTATATTTAGGTTTCAAAATTTAGTTTAAACACAAAATCATACAGCACAATAAATTCTTGATTGAGATTAAACATAAATAATGTATTTAAATTTAGTAATTTTTAACCTTGTTTCAAAATGAAATAAAAATGTTACAGTTAATTATCATTAATAGAGTTATTTCAAAATATTTTTTAATAAAAAAACTAACTATTTGATGAAAAGTTATGTTGCTGATACATATAATTAAATCTTTTAGTAAGGTGTTATTTCTATTTTGTAAAACACATAAAGTTGTAAATTAGATTTTCAGTTTTTTTTTTTATATTTTACGTTAATAGCCATCTATTTATATTTATTATTTTAAAATAAATCTTAAAATTTTTAAAAGCCAACCCATATAGGATTTTTCTTTTCTCTATTAACTATTTCTGACGTATTTGAATATGCCTCAGCGCGACCCTTGATCATTACAAACGAGTGGATGAGAACATGGGAAAGCAGTTGAGAAGATAAGTTTAAAGATAGTGGATAGGCGGATCCTGTTTCTTTGAAGGGTGACAGAAAATTAAGAAAAAAAAATGTAAGAGAAAAAATAAATTTTATTTATTAAATTTAAATAAATCAAAAGAATTATTAAAATAAAAAAATTCAAATTAGGCAATGATGAAGAGTTTTGCCGACAACTTATGGTAAAGTGATATTTGATATTGTATTAAAAATTTATAATGTTTTTATTTTAAACTTAAAATTATATATATTTAAGTGATTTCACATTGTTATAAATAAACATAAGAGTTTTCTTTTTTTTAAGAAATTATAAGACATCGTGGGATTGAGATTCTCTATTTTTATTTTTTTATAATTTTAGTTACTTTATATATTTTTTTAATTTATATTAAAATATATTTTATACATTTTACTTTTTTTTCTATCATTAACTTTCTCTCTTTTAATTTTTTATATATATATTTCTTTTAATTTTCTCTATTTTAAATTTCAAAAAATAGATTCCTGCACTCTGAGATAGCTCCAAATAAAAGTATTATTTTTAAATCTTATTATTTTTATAATTTTATTTTTACATTATGAAATTTATTAAAATTTAAAATTAAATTATAAAATTTAATAAATATAAAAATTTACATTAAAAATATAAATATTATATAAAATTGAAGCGTAAATGTATACTTTTCCTTCCTTTATAAGTTAAAAACGCCATAATAGTTTAACATGCAGAATACTATGCATCCGATTGGAATTTGTTCTGAAATTGGAAAAAATTCGAAGGCAGTTCATTTGGGGTGATAC